>JARCFY010000010.1:32780943-34167193 GCA_029233225.1 Lepidodactylus listeri
TTGCAATGGTTCTCTGAGGTTTGATCTGTAGCCAAACACAACTTCAATCTCCATTATACACTTCTTTCAATCAAATCCAGGCAATAGATCAGTTTATGCTTGGAATTCATTTACTGAAAGGGGAGCATTTATGCCTTACTACACATACACAGAAACCCCGACATGCACACTAAGAGTAACAAATGACTTTAAAAATTGTTCTGTTCTTTGTTTCTGGGCTTCAGTCACAAAAATTCTATTAGCATTTTTTTCTTCTGGGGAAATTAAGGTAAGTGATAAAAAGCTTTCAAGCAAAGTCTCTGAAGCAGTGAATGAGTCATACTCTATTATGTCATCTTGGCCTTATAATACCCACCACATGAGAACAGAGATCTAGATAAGGTCTCTAGGACTTGCATGTGAACCAAATGCTGCATATAAAGTATTGTTGTAATGTATGAATCATTTAGGTCCCTTCCACACGAGCGAGATAATCTGGAGGGGAAGCGAGGCTTTTTTGCTCCGGAGCAATTTGCCCCGCAGTTGTGTGATCACACAGGTCTGTGGACCTGCTGGGGCAACTTGCAACTGTGTAATCAGATGCAACCGCGGGCAAGTTGCTGGGGTTTTTTTGTGGTTGGTTTCTGAGGTGCTTAAACGGGGGATTGATGAATCGCCTCCCCACCCTAAGGGCTTTCGATGATGCACACACGGAGAAGGGGGGGGAAACAACAGTATGGCATCAGGACAGCATGTGATCACGCTATCCACAATGCCACACTTCGGCACTGGAGTGATCACACGGGGAAATTCCAGCTTTGAACCGCAGCAAACCATTTGATACTGGAGTTTCACTAGTAGCTTTTTACCACGATTTCCCACCGGATCAAAATGGTTTGCGATGGTTTGACAACGGTTGCAGGATGCTTCCGAGATGTGCTGGTGTGATCACTCCCCTGTGATCCAGCGGTAAATCGTCCCTCTTCCGTGGCAAATGGGTGCGTATGATCATGCCCTTACACTACAATCCTAAAAACCCTTCCCTGGCATTAAGCTCCATTGAATAGACCTGAGTAGGATTCTGAGTAGACCTGTCTCACAATTTCTAGGTTCATGGCCTAGCTAGGGCTGCCAATCTCCTCATGAGATCTGAAGTTCTTCCAGAATTACAACTGATCTCCAGGCTACAGAGATCAGTTCCCCTGGAGAAAACAGCAGCTTCAGAGGCCAGACTCTGTGGTATATTACAGATTCTAAGGTGATATCCCTCCCCAAATTCCCCTTTCCACAGGCACTGCCCCTAAATTTCCAGGAATTTCCCAGGCCAGAGTTTGCAACCCAAAGGCCCAATAAACATGTTTCATAATCTGGTAGCTACGGGGTGACATAAAAGCTAATTTCTGTTGTTTATGAACAGAGATACTGGAATATTGTATAGCTGAATATACTGATGGTTGTGGATTCAGTTCTCTTTTCCCATTAAAAACTGCTGAAATCAGGGGTCATTTCGTAGGAAAAGAGGTGCATGAGCTCATTAGCATAACTCATTTGCATATGCCACACCCCCTAACATACCGGAAGTGTGTCAGAAGGCAACACCCACCCCTCAGGTTCCACTCCACAGGTGAGTGAAACTGACCTGCTCTTCCTCCACTCCCTTCCCCCTCCAATACTTTGTGCAATAAAAATAAGTGTATAGAACACACCCTCATTCTCTTCCTGCTCCCTTGAAACCACCAGGTTTCAAGTAGACTTGAGATACCCAGGACATGTGCACCACCCATCCCTTTCCCTTCCCCTCCCCACAACAAGACACCCTGTGAGGTAGGTGGGGCTGAGAGAGGTCTTTTGAGAATTGCTCATGAGAGAACAGCTCTGAGAGAACTTGTGACTGGCCCAAGGTCACACCAGCAGCTGCATGTGGAGGAGTGGGGAATCAAACCCAGTTCTCCCAGATTAGAGACCAACTCCTGATCACTACACCAGATTGATGGGGTGGAAGCTGCTGAAGGGTTGGTGAAATTTCTCCAGTACTTATGTGCCATGTGCCCAGATAAAAAATGGTATACTTAGAAAATTTGTATGCCACCTTGAGCAAGTCTCTGGAAAAGCAGCACACAGTCATAAAAGGAACAATGATAAAATTATCAATATTAAAACAAAACATTAAAAACAATAAAGACCCTAGCAGGGCTTTCCCCGGGGCACTGCGCCTCTACACTGCTCGGGGAAGCCGAGGAGGGGGTGGGGCTTGGTCATGTGCCCGCCCCCTGGGCTCCTCACTCCTGGAGCTGTGCTCCTGTGCGCTCCCACTCCAACGGACCCCTGGCTGAAATACAGTTAGAAACATTGTCTATGCATAATTTCTAGATGAATGGAAAACGGTGACTGTTTCATAGTTTATTTTGGACATGCATCCATCACCTTTGATCTTCAGTTTCATGACTGAAACCTCTTAACATAGAATCAACAATAGTAACAAGTATCTATGTAATTAACCAATGTGTTGTAGTGGTTAGCATGTGGGGCTAAGATCTGAGCTCAAATCCCACTTAGTTGTGAAGCTCACTGGGTGACCTTGGGCCAATAGCAGATTCTCTCTGTGTGTCTAATGGACCTCACAGGGAATGAAATGGAGGGGGAGCCATGTATTCCCCCCGCCCCAGCATCCTCAGATGAAGGGTGGGATGAAAATGAATAGATCAGCAGATTGCAGATGCCAACACGACCTTTCTTTATAGCACAGTTATGCAACAGAAACAATATTGGTGTAAGTGCTGGATTATTAATAAATAATTTCCAATACATATATGGAAATTCCACCATTATTCAAATTCATCAGAGGAAGAAGAGTTGGTTTTTATACCCCACTTTTCTCTACCCTAAGGAGTCTCAAAGTGGCTTACAATCACCTTCTCTTCCTCTCCCCACAACAGACATCTCGTGAGGCAGGTGGAGCTGAGAGAGTTTGGAGAGAACTGTGACAGGCCCCAGGTTACCCAGAAGGCTTCAGCTGGAGGATTGGGATCAAACTCGGTTTCCCAGATTAGAGTCCATTGTCTTTACCACTACACCACACTGGAATAATAACAGTATTGGTGGCAGAAACCAAACCAAAACTGGCCACCAACCCAGAATGATGATGGAAGTTGCAGTGCCAGAAATGAAGGGAATTGGAACACCCTGAACCAGGTAATCTTCATGAGAGACAACATGTTATAAGAGCTCTTTTAAGCAATCTGCAAGTGTCTCTAATACTCCCCCCAACTCTCCATGGAAGGTTGCTGGGTAACACACACTCAGCCAGACCAACCTCACAGGGCTGTTGTGAAGATAAAATGGACAGAAGAACAATGCAGTTTTGGGTCCCCCTTGGAAAGAAAGACTGGGTATGGTATTTGTTATTATAATTTTTAAAGATATTAAAAAGATTGCATCATTTGTCATGTAGCAAAGTAGCCCTTACAAATAGCTATCAGATCGTTCATCCACACAATAATGATAACAATCCAGTGTGATTTCTGACTTCTGGACTGGGATTTCTAACTTCTGTTCCACACGCATAACCACGAAAACAGATTAACGTTCTGTTACCATGCATGTAAAGGGTGTGTGTGTGTGTGGGGGGGTAGGGTTGCCAGATCCAGGTTGGGAAATACCTGGAGATTTTGGTGTTGAAGCCTGAAGAGCGCAGGGTTTGGGAAGGGGAGGGACGTCAGTGGGGTGTAATGCCATAGAGTCGACTTTCCAAAGTGCCCATTTTCTCCAGGAAAACTGATCTTTGTTGCCTGGAGAATTGTAATCCCAGGAGATCTCCAGCCACCACCTGGAGGTTGGCAACCATGGCGGGAAATATTGTTTACTACTTTACTATTATGGGGAAATATTAACTCCCCCCTTCTGTTCATAATATTAACCAAGGTTTGCTACTGTACTACTATTAAGTACATTGTGTTGCCAAGCGGGATAGAGATGAGAAGGATTTGAGACCACGAACTGAAAATAAATTGGGGGTGGCATGGAATAATTAGGGGGAGGAAGAGAGAAATGAATGAGAAAAGTGTGGAAAAGAGGGAGAGAAATTAAGGAAAAAGAGAAGGAAAGATTGCTGTATCTTGCTGCAATATCCTAACTACAACTCTGCAAAAGCTGGCTGAGTTGGGTGCAGGGAAAATAAGAGACAGGCTAGGCTATTACAGGAAATGAACTTGTTAGCTGGCTGCAGGCTGGCAATTAGTGTAGCAGCCATCAGCCATGCTGGCTCATCTTGCTCCAGTGCTGGTTTGGTTGGTAGGCTTAGCATGATCTGTTAGGCAAGTCTGCTTCAGTCCTGCAGAAAGGCCAGCCTAGTTGATAGCAGAGGGCCTTTTACTGTGCTCAGACTTCCCTTGTTCCCCTAGAAGCTGCAGCCAGAACTGTATTAAGAAATGGAAAGACATTCAACAGGATGCAGCATGATACTGGCTTCAGGGGCCCTCCAGCTGAGGTGAACCCCCCAAATTTTGTCCCTCCCCAGCCAGCCCGCCCCCCCCCCCCCCCATCGGTGGCCCTGGCTAAAACAAGGACCTCAGTGCAGCTGTCTTGCAATGTCAACCTTGCTGTGAAATCCCCTTTTTCCTCCTGGCTGAATTCTCTGCTAGTTCTCTTCTGCCAACCCATCCCTCCTAACCCTACCGCCAGGCTCCCCCCTGTGAATCTGGAGTACCATTACACCACCAGAGCAGGTTGCTTCAGTTCTCTAGCATATGTGACCATTCCAAAGATCAGTCTTTCCAGGTCAGTGATGTCAGTTTTTAAAAGTAGGTTTTGGAGTCTACAACTTAATTGTCAAGTATGAAGATCCTCTAAGAAGTTAAATTTCAAAAGTGTTTTATAATTATTTTCTCTTCATATTAAGACAGCTTGCATTTAGCTGAATTAAGTACCTTTTCCCATTCAGATGCCTTAATTATGTGAGTCCCATTTTATTAAATTGGGCTTACTCCCAGAGAATGTTCTTAGGAGTGCAGCCTTCATTGCCTAACAGCTTTTCCCATCTATGCATCGTTATAAATCCTATAAATGCAGAAGATGGTAAAGGCCTTTTATATATTATGATTTATGAAACATTTCTTCAGGTTTTGTCTGCTTTTCCCTCAAAACAGTGATCTATGAAGTATGAGGATATATAATTTTATAACTGGAAATACTGAAATACTGAAATAACAGTAGGCTGTTATTCTGTCACATTTCCCAACTTTTGAAAGGAACTTTTCTCATCTTAAAACCAGCATCATAAATAAAAGAGGTTAATGGAGAAATATTAGGACTAATTTTTTAAAAAGTTTGCTCATTAGAGCCTCAGTTAAGGATTAGGGTGTTTCACCAGGCCCTTATTTGAATAAACTCTTAAAACATCAAGGTAGGAAGGACAGTGGTATCTTAATAGAATCTTGCTGTAGCCCATACTGTTATCTACATGAACCTAAGTGAAAAAAGTTTTCATCTTATTGCTTGGTAATATTTTATTAAATTAGCATATGATGATCTACCTTCTTCCTTAGATCTTTGCAAAGTTAAGAATACGATTCTTCATTTCCTTTTTATCCAGAAAAGTATCCATTGTCAGCTGTTTAAAAGCTGCAAAGGTATAAATATAGGAACATTTTCCAATAGAAATATGTTTTTTTTCATAGGATTTTCATTGTTTAAACTTGCAATTCTACCAAACTGGGACCATACTTAGAGATTTCTTTAGATCTGTGTCCACCACTTGAACTGAGTATTTTTCAATAGATTTTTCATGTTTTGCTGTCAACTACAAGCCTATATATCTGTTAGGTTCTAGTGACCATTTGAAGTCAAATGAATCTATTTAAAAGCTTATTTTAACCTCTTTAGGCATGCCATATATGCTACAAACCAACAATGGCTCATAAGTATACTACACAGACTTCTACATTTTTTGTATTTGGTGTAGGGTTGCCAAGTCTGGGTTGGAAAATACCTGGGGACTTTGGGGGTGGAGCCAGGAGAAGGTGGGGTTTAGGGGAGGGGAGGGGCCTCAGCATGGTACAATGCCATAGAGTCCACCCTTCAAAGCAGCCATTTCTCCAGGGGAGCTGATCTCTGTCAGCTGGAGATCAGTTGTAAAAGCGGGAGATCCCCGGGCCCCACCTGGAGGATGGCAACCCTGGAGTAACAGGGCTCAAGAGTTGTTTGAGCTCCATGGCAGCAAGCAAGCTTTCAAGTTCCCCAGAATTCTTTTTCATCAGGCTGTATTTGTAGTACATACTCACAAAATATTATTTGAATGTACCAAACCCAAAACAGAAAAAGATAAACATTAACACTGAAACACAGATATTAAAACAAAACAAAACAAAAAATAACAACACTGAAACGCAGCACAAGAAAGGACTAAAGTACAACTCCTGTAAGGCTGCTATCATACACACAATTAGATCCAACATAGGCACGAATGCCCAGTGAATTTAAAGGGAGTGATCAGACAACATCTGGGAAGCTCCCTGCAGCCGTCGACAACCCGTTTTGCTCCACCACTCTCATGGCATCAGGATGGTCTGATCAGGCCACCCCAACTCTGTGCCATTGTTTCCCCCCGCCCCTTCACAGTATGTGCATCATTGCAAACTCCATAGGGAGCCCTCAGTGTGGAGGTGCAATTCATCAATCCCTCGTTTAAGTGCATGGGGGGGGGATGGGACCAACCCCCACCCCAACTCTCACACAGTTGTGTCTGATCACACACTGATGGACTGTGCCCACAGCTTCAAAGGGAGGTGTAATCATGGAACTGCGGGACAAATTCCGCCGGAGGAAATAGCCTCGCTTCCCCCACCCCCATTTTTTTCTGGCATGTGTGACCACAACCTAATTTTACTATATAAATAAATCATACATCTAATAGCCATGAGCACCCCCCCAGTACAGGTCAAAAAAATTCACAAAGGGGAACCCAGGAGAGCAGCAAGTTTCTAAAAATGTGGGGGGAAAGGTGTGGGGCTTAAAACACACACAACGGAGCAGTAACAGGAGGGGGAAAGCCTTCTGCTAGCTTTTGGAGTTATCTGAGTAGAAGGAGACACTGTGCAGACTGTGGCCCAGTCTGCATCTAGCATATGCTCCGCTGTCTTACCAAACCCACATGGAACAGAAATTCCACTCTGCATGGCATGCCATTGTCACTTTGATTGATTGTCGGATTTTATGGCAGTGTCCAGACTGCATGCCGCCTTTCACTTCGTTTGACCTCCCAGTTCTATGGTGGCTGTCTGCATAGATTTATGGCCGTTTTATGGCCATTCAGGGATGACTTTGCAGTCAGTGCAGCATTGGCCCGGGGTATCTGAATGTGGTTTTGAGACACCATCCTTTTTCTGTTCCGGTGTGGGTTTGGTAAAACAACAGAGCGAATGCTAGATGCAGACTGGGCCACATGTGAGTGTGAGGGGCAGAAGAAAACAGTGGCTGGGTGAGACAAGCAGCTGGAGTGAGGAACGAGCAGGTGGGCAGGCCCTTGGGCAAAAGGACTGGAAGGGGGAAAAAATGGAACAAATGACTAAGGGGGCATAAAAGAACAGGGGGGTAGTGTTGATGAAGTGGAGGGAAGACAGAAGGTCAAGACAACAGGGACAGCATGAGGGAGAATGTGTCTTCCCTTCCCCAGCAAGACCTTGCCCCTGATCAGATGTTGTGTTTTATTAGCACTGAGCGCACTTATATTTAAACCAAAGGCATTTACACCGGAGAATATCATCCAGACTTCGTTCCCATCACCTTCCTCCAGGCACAGTTGCTCCATGGTTAAGTGTTCACACTTCCCACTGTAACTGTGGAGTGTGCATGGGTGCCATTTTTTTTTTAAAAAATGCATGTGCATAAGTGGTCGACCACAGCTCTTTTCCCTCTCTGAATGCACATGCACATTGGCAATTAATTGCAGCACAGTATTCAGACATCTGGAAATGTGCGGCAAGACAACTTGGATCAGCCACCACCATACTTTCTCCAGTGGTGGCAAAGTCAGGGGTGAAGACAAGTGGCCTATGAGTGAGGAACGCTATACAGATGTGGTTTTCTGGTTGCACCTGTAAAATCCAGTAGGGAGAAGTAATGACATCAGAGTTAATAGCTCATCTGATTGTGGCCCTTGTGGCTTCCTCCACTTGTAAATATACTAATGATCATAATAAAATATTTCTAAATTAATTTTTTCACACCAGATTCAAACTGAAAATAGAAAATTGGTTTCTTATTTTAGCAAAGAGAGGACCAGATTTCATTTAGTTTCAAAATGCTTTGTTAGATTTTTTTTTAAATTCATAGTTAATTTCACTAATTTTACATTGATTTTTGATTTGGGAGGGGTTATAAAATATCCATCCTGATTAAGACCTCTATGCAAAAACATATTCTCTGCTTTGTGACCAGTGTTTGATGCTCATAAAAGTTGTACACTGCTGCTGCTGCTGTTGTTTTTTTTGGAGGGGTGATATTTTTGCCAATGGACCTACAACCTTTGTCTACTTGTCTGTGAATTAATAAAAAGTGACACCACATGATGTTTCTCTTTTTAAGGGTGGTTTGATCAGGAAACAGCTCAGAGTGTTAACATCCTAATCTAGCCATTGGACTATCTGGAATAACATGTAAATTGCATCAAGATCTCTATTACACACATCTGCTGAGTAACCTCCATACATGTCAGGTCAAGCGTGCATCACCTAATTACTTCCTAAGGCCCATTCCTGGGAAGTGAAATCCAGTAGCAGCATGTCTGGAAATTCAAGGTGGGCTCCCCTTTCCCCCGACATCGAGGTTATGTTTTTAATATTAGCCAAGCCCATCTGTGTGAGCATTTGCAAGTAAGAGATAAGATGCAAAGATGAGGATCAAACATCTGCTTGGAAGCCAAATGAATATTTGTAAATTGTGTGTATCAAATTCTGTAAAAAGGCCCTTAAGGTTTTGACGGTGGAATACATTCAGCCACAATATTGTATCGACAGCTGTATTCAAGAAGCGTTTCTGCGCAGATCAAAGGTAAAGTTTGGCTAATCACATTCAAAGAACTTCTAGAACTATTGCAGAGGCCCAAAAATCCCAAGGTGGTTGTTAATTTAATGTAACAGCACCACAGATAAAGCAAACAATTGCTGTTTTGAGACAGATGTGATGGGCTGCCTTGGAAAATTTTAATCCTACCTACAGCTGTTAGCAGGCTTCACACAGTGGTTAAAAGCATGAGATGAGAGTCTAATTCAAGTCTCAGCCCACTCAGGAACTCAGTGGGATAACCACTGGTTAACTTAGGATAACTAACATTTTGAATATATGGAGCAGGAACAGGGGAGTTACTCAGCTCACTATGGCTATATGTTGACCTGAAAGGCAAAAATAGTGGTATAATCTGATTGGGGGGCCTTTAAATAAATTGGAGGGCACTGACATCACAAAATAAAAATAAAATAAAAATAAAATTTAAAAAACTCACTTTTGTGGCGTTCACATTCTGCTTGCCTACGTGGAGAAGCAAGTCATGTTTGGGGAAGGGGTGGTGAAGGGGAGTCCTCTGGGTGGCCCAGAGAGCTGGGCGGCCTGGGGACTGCATGGAAGTCAGGGGGCCTTGGCAGGAAGTCAGGGGGGCAGGCCTTGAAATGCCTCATTGTAGCTACGGGCCTGTAATCTGATACAGCAATTTCCCTGGAGTTAGCATAATTTACAGTGCAACTGTAAGCAGAGTTGTACCCTTCAATGGACTTTTAAGGACACAACTCTGTTTAGATGGTACAATTAGTCAAGTAGGCCAAAGTACTTATACACTTTCCAAATACCTGATGGCTAGGGCTGCCAAGTCAGCCCGGGGGGTGGGGGATCCCCCGCTAAAGGGGTTCCCGATCTGCCGGCCAGCATTTGGCCGGTGGGGGAACCCCACCCCCGACGTTGTCCAGCGAGGACGACGTAATGACGTCACTTCCGGTGACGTCGCTGGGTGCGCGCGCAAAGCGCGCACACCAGGAGAAACTCCCAGCCAGAGGAGGACTCCCCCCCCGCTGGTGAGTTTTGAAGACTTGGCAACCCTACTGATGGCGTAAGCCAAATACAGCAGCTAAATCCAGCCTATAGAACAAGGGTGTTTATTTTCTTTGTATCAGTGGCATAGGATGGGATGGTGCTGTAATGACACTGGAAAGGTATTTTATATACACACACACACACACGGGTTGCCAGCCTCCAGGTGGGGCCTGGGGATCTCCCGCTTTTACAACTGATCCCCAGCTGACAGAGATCAGTTCCCCTGGAGAAAATGGCTGCTTTGAAGGGTGGACTCTATGGCATTGTACCATGCTGAGGCCCCTCCCCTCCCCAAACCCCACCTTCTCCTGGCTCCACCCCCAAAGTCCCCAGGTATTTTCCAACCCAGACTTGGCAACCCTAATACACACACACACACATATATATATTTAACACTGGAACACACCCCATTCATTTCAAGGGGATGAACATGGCTTAACTGCGAGATCTTTCCCATCAGCCGTTTGTACTCTGGCTTGAAAAATGTCTTAATTTTAATTGCTTTGCCACTGTTGCTGTGCAACAGATTTCTTTTTTTAAGAATGGAAAAAACAATTTGAAATGCTTTCAAAATGGGATAAAATAGATATCTGATTTTTATAATACATTTACAAATCTACCTCTTTGATTTATAATGCCAATATACTCCTTCACCAAGAAACAGCTATTCTCAGCAGGTATTTCAATTAATCAAGACCAAATATGTACTGAAGACCCAACCTTCAATTATTCCAGAAGCTCAAGATGCTGATCTCTTCCCTCTTCACCAAAATAAGGAGCTATTAATAAAGGATCACTTATAAATCATATGTGTGCAATATTAATGAGCTGCGATGGGGGAAGTTTTATGGCTGACTGGAATTCTATGTGTTCCCGTCAGGGTTTCTGAGCATTGGCAAAATCTTAGCAAAAATATCATTAAAAGTTGTACTGGTTCTTACAAGGTAAGTTCTGAGAAAGTCTCTGACAGGAAATTAGAACAAATGAAATATTTGCATAAAGACAAAACAAAGTTAATTATGTTATAGCAGTTCATTGAAAATCAAATATTTTCTATTGCAATTAATAGGAAAATACCGGTGAGCTGGACATTTAGCAATAGCAAACTGCATGGCATATAAAAATTACTAATTAGTTCCCTATAGCATTGCCACAACAGTACACAAAGCCCTTCTGTACAAGAAGAAATAAAATGGCAGTTTCCTTTATAAAAACTACAGGGTCCTGTTGTTTTACTGTGATGCTCATATGAAACACTGTTTTGCTATTTCTTTTATATTTCTCAAAAATAAAAAACTTACTGAAAACCTGAATAACACTGAAATGCTACAATCCTGTATCTGTTGAAATTAACAGTAATGCTCATGTTGGTTTTAAAGGATTAAAACCACACTTTCCCATGTATTTCAGGGAGTAAGGCTGATTAAAGATAGAAGTGACTTATGATTTGGATCCAGTGAAAGATTTCTGAGAAAAGGGGCAATTTTTGCTTATTCTCTCCTCCCACTGCAGACTTCCAAATCCCCAATGATGTTCCCTCTAAGCATCACAACTGCTTGCCTCATGGGGCCCATTGTGTACTCCCATCCCCCCCCCCCCCCGCTTGCTCAGTAGAGGAGAGGAAGAGAATGGGGAAGAAGCAACAACACAGGAACCTCAGCATCCCTTCTGTATGAGAACCTTGAAGTGACATCATGGTGGCTGTGGAGCTCCAGGAACTTTTGTAAGTCCATATGGTCTTTACCACAGAGATTAGAAGAATATCTAAAATGCTACGGTGGTTGCACCATCATCCCCTTCCCAGGGTCTACCCCCAATCACTTCAGGGGGGGTTGCAGCCTTACTTCCCTCCCCCAGAAACAGCACTTCAGGAAGTTTTTTGGGCAGCAGCAGCAGGAGGGAGGCAAGGAAGTCCTACTACCTGGGGTCATTTAGTAGAAAAAGAGGTGGAGGAGCTCATTAGCATAACTCATTAGCGTAACTTATTTGCATATGCTAAACCACCTGACATCACCAGAAGTATGTCAGAAGTCAAGAAAAAGAGAGAGAGATCAAGAAAGAAAGAAAGAAAGAAAGAAAGAAAGAAAGAAAGAAAGAAAGAAAGAAAGAAAAAAAGAAAGAAAGAAAGAAAGAAAGAAAGAACTGGCAGAGAGGGGACAGCTACTAATCCAAGCCTCAGAAATACCCCTATTCTGGGAGGATAGTTTCAGTGGTGGCTGAAGCCTTCAGAAGGCTGGTCGGAGGAACAAGGACCTTTCCAGGGGACGGGGTCATTTTTCTGCAGCCATGACACAAGCAGGCATTCCCCCACCCGGGGGCGGGGGGGGGGGCTGGCACCAACTCCCAGAGCTGAGCTCCCCTGAGCTCCTGCCTGAAATGACCCCTGCCTACTACACTGGAAATCCATCAGCAGAAACTACCTTTGGAGCCCACCTGTATCTAAATTCTAATAATTCATGACCAAAATAAACTACAGAACAGCAATAAAGATGACATATATAATCTGTGTCCACAAACTATGACCACCCCCCAAGTCAATAGGTATCATTTGGGTTAGATCCCTCATTATTTATGGGATTGTGTTCAATGTGTGGAACCACACAAATTAAAGTCTGTTACTGAAACTGCACACAAAACCCTGAAAGAGCTGCTTTTTGTGTCAAAACATAAACTGCGGGAAGGAACAGAACAAGATTGTCATCACTTATGCAAACCACAATCATGGTAAAAACCCCACAATTCTAAGACGAGGCTTAATTTTGCACATGCCTAAATAAAAGGAAGTACAGCCTTTGAATTCAGAAGTGTAACATGGGAATCCTAGTGAATGCTGCAGTGTGTCCCCCTGCACACACACACACACACACACACACTCCCAGTCAGCTTTCATGGCTATTGCCTCAGAACCTTTCTCTATCACTCTCCCACACAAACACTGCCCCCCCCCCAATAAGAATTGCAGGCAAAGCTGGTGGGCTTATCTTTGTTCCACAAGGCTGGTGAATGCTTGCCAGCAGGGGAAAGCTATGCTGGATAAGAAATTACAGGTCTCCAGTTCATGCAGAATGCCTTAGTTATTAGAGGGCTTAAAAAAAAAAATTAGCGCTGCAGAGCTGTACCTAGTCTCATTCTGCATCTCTCCTGTTCTTTGTTATCATAAATGGGGCTAGATAGATATTTTTAGCCATAGAAAGGCAAATCCATCTGCACTAGGTTTCCAAGGAAACTGAATAATTGAAATATGTGTTGAACTAAGATCTGTTTCTACCAATTTCTCTTGATTACTGGAGCTGCCGGTGCAGTCCGCTGGCGCATGACTCCCACGCAGACTCTATTCATTGCAATTGGACGTTCAGGAGAGCTGAGTGGGATAGATTGCTCATGAGTTGTTGGAGGTGGGGGAAGAGGCTGATGCTCTGATTCAGAATATATGCATGTCGCCCTGGATACTTAAATATACTGTTAGGACCATTAAAAGCAAGGATAGGAGAACAGACCTTTTAAATTTTTCTAGAAATTTGGATATGAATCAAGGAAATGCAGGGAAAAGGATGAAATGCCCTTAGTTTTAAAGAGATAACAAGACGACATTCTTCTCTGTCCCCCATCTGTGAAGAGGTGAATATTCTCAAGGTGGCCAGGAAGGGTATTCAGGTTGTCATGAAATGATATATCCCACCACACCACAGAGTTTAAAAATACTCCCCTGAATCAGAGGTCCTTTCCGCATTTGCCTGTCACTCTGTATTTTCTCAATGACCAATTTCCCACGAGGCGCTGCTCCGGCGTCGTTCTTCCCTTTGCCCCGATTGCTTGCTTGAATTTCCCACTATTTGCCCCGTGCCGCATTTTGACCCGCGGCTTCACCCAAATTCCCCCGCGGCTTCATGTGCTTTTTTTTGTTTGGTAAAAACAAACCTTTAGTGGTAACTAGCTGTACTTTGTTTACAGTTGTACATGTGACAATGTCCTAAGAAGGGGAAAAGTTCTACAGCCACTTTTCTCTGCTTTCTGTTAAAAAAATGTACAACTGAGAAAGGAAATACACCCTCAGTGTATTTAGTACACCATCAAATGATAACATCCCATAAATTCCATGCATGCCCAATATTCTTACAGTTTGATGAACTGCAGTTATTAATTGCCTTTCTTTCACTGGGAAACTCAAGGTGGCATAAATAAAGTCCTTGGAAAGTTCTTATCCAGGCACTGACCACACCAGACCTGCTCACCTTCAGCAAGCTGCCTTCAAACTATACCCTAATTAGGACTGGACTAGCAATCTAAGGGCTCGATCCAGAATACATTTCCCAGTGACAGAACTTGAACTTTACTGTGTTCCCTTCCATCAGCCCAATGACCTCCCCAAAATGTTGCTCTTGGTTGATAGGGAACCCTGAGGAATGCCACGAGGGAGGTCTGTGAAGGGAAGGGGCAATCAGTGGAAATTACCAATTTAGTCTGGATTCAACGTGTGGTCTCCAGCATTTTTAAAGGACATGTTTCAAGCTATGAAGTGAAACAGATTTCAGTGTCCCACTGTACAGAAGCATTCAGATTTCACATGAGATAGTCAAGTGCTTTTGAACCTTTCCCCACTTCCTCTTCTTCTTTGAGCTTTTGTGTGCATGTCTGAGAGATGGAAATGTAGGTTCAAATGTACTTGTATCATGTTTTAAATAGACCATGAAGAAAGGCAGATTTTCAGTTTCAAACCCCCCTCCCCCTCATTTTTCAGGTTACCTGTGAAGAGATGCATTCTATCTGAAGCACTTCTTTATTCTCCACTCATCATTCCCCCCTAAGCTTTGTATAAATTGGGGTGCTACTTTTTCACATTTTGGGCATGCTTCTCTGGAAAGAAAATGTTGCAAGGAGAAAATGGAGCAGAGAACAATGTAAGCTTATCTGGGTTCCCAATGGGGAGAGAGGCAGGGTATAAATGAAGCAAATAAATAAAATAACATGAATGTTGGTGATAATGTAGGTAGGGGTAATATGCTGTCAGATTATAACTCGCCATATGATAATGAGATTACATCCAATCAAACCATAGGGCAGTATAAAGCAGAATCTGGTGTGGGTCTTTTTGCGAGAGGAGCTGTGGCCAGCGACAGCCCCTCTCCCTCACTGCTGCAAGATTTAAAGGGCCCTCCAGCTGATCAGTGGGCCACATGCTCCCCGCCAATCAGCTGAAGCCCTTAAAATCTCTGCAGTAGGGGAGGGAGAGAGGTGGCTGTGGGTGGCTGGGGCTTGGGGGCAGGGCTTCCCCCACCTGCCAGCTGTCTGGCAGCAGATTGGAGCCCCCGGAAGTGGGAGAATCCTGCCCGGACCTGGGGGCTGGCAAGTGGCAATCCTGAACAGGTGCAACATTTTTCATATGTATACTTTTTTAAAAAACAGAGTACACGCAACTTTGTTAGGGTTCAGAGTCAAATTTGGAGTCAGTATCCAGGGCCGCAGTGGCTCAGAGGTTAAGATGCTGAGCTGCAGACCAGAAGGTTGGTAACTTGGTAGTTTGTGACCTGAGTGCCGCATGACGGAGTGAGCTCCCATATCTGGCCCCAGCTCCTGCCAAACTAGCAGTTCGAAAGCAAGGAATTGCAAGTAGATAAATAGGTACCACTTCAGTGGGAAGGTAACAGCGTTCCGTGTGCCTCGGCATCTAGTCATGCCGGCCACATAATCACGGAAATGTCTTCAGACAGCGCTGGCTCTTCAGCTTGGAAACGGAGATGAGCACCGCCCCCCAGAATTGGATTCAACTGGCTTTCGAGCAAGAGAAACCTTTACCTTTATCCAGAGTCCACCTGGGCAATTTTAGAAAACCATTCTCAATCAAAATATATGATTTTTTTCTGCATTAGGCTTGTTCTTTTACAGACTTTCTTAGCAGTACAGAAAACAGTCCTCCCTTTTTTATTGGACACTGTGGAAGCCCACAGAGGAGCAAAAGGCTTGGATAGTGCTAGTAAACATTAATACAGCACTGAAAAAATTAATGGCAAAAAAGTCTCTCTGGTATAATACTTAGAGAGGGGGGAAGAAGAGATTTGCAATGTATTTCTAATAAAAATACATGGCTAAGCTCAGCAGATACTTTTGCTGAGAGACAAATGGGCAGCTTCATATTCGCAAGACTCCAGGCTTGAAGCTTAGTGTAAATCCAGTTAAAAGTCCTACCACAATAGCAGCACTGGAAGAGACCTCTCCCTTCATAAGACTTCATAACACTCCTAGGTTTCCTGTTATTCAGAATTAACCATTATTCATACAACATACCAAGGTAGCCCTTTAGATTGCGTATCTGAACTTCTCTGTCATGTTAAAGCCATGTGGCATGTAGAAGTCTGCCATGTCAACCTGTGTCAGTTTTGCATCAGATTTAAGGAGCCGCTTTCTACTGAGTCACCCACCCCAGAAAGGAGAATGAAAGCACCCTCTTGAAGAGGGGTGGCACCTAAACAAGAAGGAGTAGCCGAAGCAGTATAACAAAAGGCCTTCCATGAGGAAAGGAGTCAGCAAACTCCTGTCATTAAAGAGCCACACCATTTCAAAGCTGAGAGCAAGAGATCAACCTAGAGGCAGCTGGTGAAAGCCCATGTGCATCATGGGAAACAGAGAGCTCAACATTGCTGATAATTGACAGGTTCATTAACCATCCATAAAGTTTCTGCCATCCCTGCCATCCATAAAGTTTCTGCCATCCATAAAGTTTCTGCCATCCCGGTGGTTGTGAGAACTTTACTTGGAAACCTCACAGCATCATAAACATACACAGGACAACCTGTATGACTGTTTCAGTGCACCAACACAAAGCTGCGTATGGCTCACACCTGGATTACTGGCAAATGTCCACCTTTATCACCCTTTCTGTGAAGTATCTCTAAGAAGTCCCTGAGTCCTATAAAAACCTTTGCCATCCATTCCCTCCACACACTGACTATTCCAGCATCCCACCTATCCCTCCAGTAGATCTTAATGTAAAAAATTCAATTTTTTAAATATTTGGCTTTAGAGTTATTGGTTGTGGACCTCAGCAGTAGGATATTCTTGTCTGTCCCAGAAATCAGTACCAACCAAGCTAATTCCCTATTATCTCTACCCAAAGTTCTCTCCGATTAAAGAGTTGTGTGTGTGTGTGTGTGCGCGTACACACCATGCAACATATGAAATACTCAATGGGATGATTCTCTTTAGAGAAAAATCTACAAAAACACTGGGGGAGGGAATCAAAGAATACACACATTATGCAGGATAATACAATGTTTACTCAGACTAACAAGATAATATTGTGTTGCAAACAGACACAGTATTTATATAGAACAATACTTTCTGTTATGAGAAGTGACCTAGGGTTGCCATCTTCCAGGTGGGGCCTGGGGATCTCCTGGAATTACAACTGATCTTCAGATAACAGAGGTTGGTTCCCCTGGAGAAAGTGGCGGCTTTAGAGGTGGACTCTATGGCATTATACCCTGCTGACTTCCCTCCCCTCCCCAAACTTCACCTGCCCCAGGCTCCACCCCCAAAATCTTCAGGAATTTCCCCACCCAGAGCTGGCAACCTAATGAAGTCTAAGGCTTGAATGAAAACTATCCACCCTGCCAGCCTGCTCTTTTGCATAACGTATATGATATTTGACATTTATGCACTTACAATTTGTCAGACTACTGCTCCATCTATTCTACGGCTGTCTACTGTGACACCCAACAATTTTCCAGGCACTATTTTGCTCTCAAGCAAAAGCTCTTTTAGCTGAGCTCTTTGGGTGAACATAGGACGGACTAGTTGGTATTGAGCTATGGGACATAAATCCAAGTGAAAGGTTCTCCTTTGTATGAATTGCTGCACTCCATCAATCCAGTATTTCTATGTGCGCCATACCAGAAACTTGATACGTGAATTACACAGGAGTCCCCCTGCTTCTGGGGGCTCCAATCCACCAGTGGCCAGCTGGCCCCACCCCCAAGCCATGGCCACCTGCACCACCCCTCTCCCTCCCTGCTGAAACATTTAAAGGGCCCTTCAGCTGATCCACAGGCCACATGCTCCCCGCCAATCAGGTGAAGCCCTTTAAATCTATGCAGGAGGGGATGGAGAGGGGTGGCCATGGCTTGGGAGTGGGGCTTGAAGGCATCCCTGCCCACCCCAGAATGCTCCACCAAATCCCCCTACCAGAGCAACAAGGGGACCTGACAACCCTACAGCTGACCTTTATCTTTTCCCCATATTTAGTTTTTTGCCCTACCCTACCCCTGGCACCCTCCACCCAAGAAAACTATGGCCCAGTTGCACAGAGCCAATTGCCATGGTAGGCCCAGCTACACAGTGGGAAACCTCTAGGGACTTGAAACGGACACCCATTCCCCCCTATCTCAATTTCCCCACACTTATTTCCTCTTTCCTCCACCTGACAACTCCCACAGCTTTAACCTTCTCTGCTTCCTTTTGTCCTTCCCACCTACCCACCTTCCCACCTACCCCTTTATCTTCAGCTGTATCTATTACTTATGTCATTTATAGCCCACCTTTCTCCACAACGGAGCTTACTTAATCCCCCTCTCCTCCATTGTATCCTCACAACAAATCCTGTGAGCAGGGGCAATCTGGGAGTGAACCCCCCCGGGAAAGATCTCCTCTCCCAGCCTGCCCTGAACCCACCCACCCCGAAGGAAGGAGAGGAGAGGAAGAGATCGTCTGTCTGACCCTGACCCTGTTGGAAGGAAGGAGGACCAGGCAGCCTGCCTCATCAATTGGCCACGTGCCTCAGGCAGGCTTGTCTTACACCAACCAGGCAGGCATGGCCTCCCTCACCTTGCCTGGGCTGGCTGGGCGCCACTCTCACCTCATGCAGAGCTCAACTGGATTGAGCTGGGCACCACCCCCTCTGCCTCGCCTCACACATGGAGCTTGGGCAGGTGCTGCCCTCGACCATGCCTGGCCTTAAGTCGTGCAGGGCAGGACCAGGCCCTTGCCTTGCCTTGCATGGGACTTGGCCGGGCACCACCCTCTGCCTCGACCTGCCTTACGCGGAGCTCGCCTGGGCACCGTCCTCTGTCTCACCTGATGTGGGACCCAGATGCCACTATCTACATTGCCTTGTGAGCACTTGGCTGGGCACCAGCGTCAGGCTCGTCTTGCGTGGGACATGGCTGGTTGCCAATCTCTGCCTTGTCTTGAGCAGACTGAGCCAGGCACTGCCATGTACCCCCATCTTGCCTCTCACGTGTGGCTGCAGCAGGCTCTCCAGTCCTGACTCACCACAGGTTGGCTGGATGCCGTCCCTCCCACTTTGTGTGAGGGTTGGGTGGGTCCAGCTCAGCCCTTCAGTTAAGAGGGCTGGCAGGCCCAGGTATGGGTGGGAGGCCATCACCCCACCAGGAGACATCCAGGTGCTCTCAATAGCCATCCCCCCCCCCCCCCCCGTCTGTGAGGTAAATTAGGCTAAGAACATGTAACTGGTCCACGGTCACTCAGTAAGTTTCCACAGCAGAATGGGAATTCTAGATCCTAGTCTGAAACTCTAACCATAACATCACATTGATATTCATGTGGGAGCTGCTGTTGAGCAAGCAGCCAGGCCTACATAAGTCACGCAAGTTGGGTGGTGGCAAGTTGCCTGGTGGTTACTGCCGGACCTGGCCCCAAACCCCCAAAGGTTACTGCTGGACCTGACCCTCTCTCAAAGGCCAAAATATCCCTGGAAAGGGCGCTCCCCCTGCCTTTTACTGAAAGAAACTAAGCCTGTTGTGGCTTCCCAGCAATGGCCACTGAGGGAATGTTTCTCAAAGCTATAGGCACTCCTTTTATCATTTTGGGGGTTTTGACACACACCCCAAAATGTTTTGTTTGTTTGTTTTTAGATTCTGATTTTTTCTGCAAACTTGAGGTGTGTTTCAGGTTTAGAGATAGATCTATCTTGTCCATTCACTGGTCCAGGCCAGCCCAATCTTGTCAGATCTCAGAGGCTAAGCAGGGCTGACCTTGGCTAGTATTTGGAAGGATGACTTCCAAGGAATACCAGGGTCGTGGCGCAGAGGCAGGCTATGGCAAACCCTCATGCCTTAAAAACAAGTCTAGCTCACTACCTAGTGGTGCATAATGCTAAAAGAGCTAGCACTTCTGGCTGCCAGACAATCTTAGGATCTCCTAGCTATACTACACACAATGCCATATGACAACGACAATAACGACAACTGGTCCAGTCTCCACATGTAAGTATCCTCAGATTTAGCTGACTTGGCTATTAGAATAGAGGATGATGGTTATGATGATAATGCACCATGCCAACATACTTGTGCTTGCATCATCTATATAGTCTTCGATGTTTCTCAGCGTTTTATGCAGTTATACTTATAGCACCCATCCATCTAGCACAGTGCTGCTTTCTATGACAGGTTGCAGTTTCCCAGGAAAAGTGTTAGCTGAGAAATGCACAGATTTCAATATTGATTTGCCATTACAGAGACACGTAACTTCACTTTGTCTATTTTACAATTAACTAAAATGCCCATTTCTCTCAAAGCAAAACAGGATTCATTAATGTTTTGTCAACAACTTTTAATAACCAATCCATTTCCGCGAAGATGATACATTTGCAGACAAACTGCTTACAAATTCGGTATTCTGCATTTGTTTCTTACATGACAGATTCTACCTGGAGCACTGCCAGCAGAAAAACGAAGAGTTGGCAATCCTCCCTACAGACGCTATCTAGGTCAGCATTTGACCTGATCGCTGTAATAGCTTCAGAAAAACACAGTTAAAGATGCAGCATTGCGTACTACTGTTCATGGTAATTTTTGCAAGGGGGTACAACCACTGTTGCACTGACAAACCTAAGTATGCACATACATTTTACTGTCAGTATCAGCCACTGGCATATCTGTGACATTTCAAATCCGTAGTGATCCATGTCGCTAAACCCTATACTGGATGCTCGAGGGCTCGTTTTGAATAGGGTAGCTAATGGTACGATCCTGTGCAGTTACTCCAGCCTAGGCCCACTGACATCAGTGGACTTACACTAAAGTAACTCTGCAAATGAACTCTAAAAGGATTATTGTTTACCTGTCTAGTAAACCGAGAGAGGATGCTCCAAAATACATTGAAACCACTGTGAAATCTTTCTTTCAATGGAAACATGTTCCTAACAGTACAGTCCTAAGCAGAATTACACCCAGAAGGGTGTTAATGGGCTTATAAGGCTATAACTCTGTTTATGAATGCACTGTGGGTTAACAGCCTAAACGAAACCCACACCACTGGACCAAAAGCTGAATTAGCTGATGCCTCCGTCTTCCCCAGGCCAAAACCTCCTCTGACTTCCCAGCATCGTCTTTTCACTGATACTGCCCTGTCTATGGTTTAGCAGAAGCTTTCCCATCAGGCACCTCATTATCTGCACGCCTTAATGGTTCCATCTTTGCTTAAGCCTTTGCGTGAGAAAGTTGCCAGAGAGATCTGCGTGTGCTTCAGATTTGACTGTAGACGGATTTCTTACTGGAAGAGACGTAGGCAGAGGGGAGGAAAACACCCCAGCACAATAAACGCTGCAGATCACACAAATGTCTAAACAGGTATTTTTAGCACACAGACAATATTCCAAAGACTTGTAGCAATCAAAAAAGGCACCTTGCCTCCCCCTTTATCCCTCGGGGGCCCCCACCGTTACCTGTGATCTGGATTCTGCTCTTTCAGCTCCACCAAGACAGACGAAAAGCTTCCCAGCTTCTTCCACCAGCCATTGAGCCGTGGCCAGCCAATCAGAGAGGAGACATCCTGGCATCCTCTGGAATGAGCGCTCTCCCTCTTCCCCCTCCTCCCTTCATCCAGTTCTGTGCAAACATAATGAAAATTTAAAATTGGAGGGGGGAGGGGAACACATCAACAACGCAGTGGGAAAACACATGCAGAAAATGCTGTAGGAGGCTACGCAGAAACAGGGAGGCTGTTCCTGCTTTCTGAGTGCATCCAGCTCTGTGAACACTGTCCCTAATGAGATCGTGAATATGTAAAATGATCCTGTATGTACAGTGCAATCCAGGCTTCCCCCCCCCTCCTTGGAATAATTCAAAAGTGGGCAGGAGATAATCACATGCTCGTGGCACACTGTGGACTAGGAATGCCAGAAGTCTGCTTGACCACAAAGCAGCAGGAAGCCCCCCCCCCCATGGGCCGCTACATTCCAGAGGAGTCCATTTCCTCAGCTGTGGGGCAGCCAGCTCCTTTCACAGGAGATGCTCGAAAGGAGTGGTTTTATCTACTGTGATATTCTGTGATATTCTGCTTTTTATTCCCAAGAGGACCCCAAGCAACTTGCAGAATTCTTCTCCCCTCCTCCATTTTCTCCTTGCAGCAACAACCCAGTGAGGTAGGCCTGGCTAAGTGACAGTAATTAGCCCAGGGTTACTCATGGCAGAGTCAGGATTTGAACCCAGGTCTCTCAGAGCCGAGTGCAGAACTCTGACCACTTCACAACACTGGGTCTCACCACATTTTCGCTCAGATTAAGAGAAGGGGGCTGGCTGCTTTTTAGTAACTGAGGTTTGTTTGGATTTTTTAAAATCCAATAGTCACTAGAAGACAGGAGAGGTCAACAGTTGCTGTTTTGTCCCCGTCAGTTTAGCAAGCTGGATACTATATTTTAAACACATACATGCACATTAAAAAGGTTAACCTGCGCCTTCCTTCTCTTGATTGTTGACTTGAAGCAATAGGTGCTTTCACGCAGAAAGGAAGGGCAGAGCAGTCAAATAACTCCAGATGCTGAAACACCCGGTCATTCCAGTTAGACAATTGTGAGATGACTAAGGGAAGTACTGCTACAGGCATACATATCCAGCTACACATGTGTGCATCTTTTATGAAAAGCTCTTGCAATATCCATACTGTTGTTTAGGGCAGGGCTGTGTTATAGTTCATAGGGTCCTATGTTGAACCTCATGGTGGGTACCCATGTATCTCGTACCCAGGGCTCCATTGGGGCCGGGGCGCGCCGGAGCGCCGCTCCGGGAGAGAGGAGGGTGGGGGGCGGGGACTTAACAAAGCCCCGCCCCCGCTCACTCTTCCCGCCGGTGGCAGGCCGCTGCCGGCAGCGGAAAAAGCCCCTCCCCTCCCCGGGCCACGGCAGGCCACCGCCGGCCCCGGGAGAAGCCCCGTCCTTCCCTCCCCCCTCACACTCCCGGGGCCAGCGGCGCCCCTCTCTTCCCTGGCAGGTGCGTGCCGGAGCCCAGCCCGAGCGGAGCCTCTGAACCCGTGTTCTCTCCCACCCCTTCACCAGGCAGGGCGACAGAAACGCTTGCCTTCTCCAGGGCTTCCTTGGAACGGTTGTGCCTCGCAGCCCGGTCCTGGGGGTAGGAAGCGCTTCCTTAACGGGCCTTACTCTCAAGTCAGGGCCCGCTCCCTCCACTCCCCTCCCCACCGGCTGGAAAGCGCTCCACACCCAGTCTCTGCATGGAGCCTTCCAGCGGATCTCCTTCTCCGTGGCGGCAACAGCAGCAGCAATGGGTGGACTGGGCACAAGCTCGTCCTCAGTGGCGAGAGGCAGTGATGGCTCCCATTTCCCCAGGCTGGCGTCCCTGAGCCCTTCTCCAGATTCGGCTGCCGCCCTTGTCTCAAGCGTCCCCGGCCTCCAAGGTGAGCCAAAAGGTCCTGGGGGGCCAAGGGGGGGGGGTTGCGGTAGAGAGTGGGAAAAGAACAAGAAACCAGGAGGGAGGGGGGGAAGAGGGAGAGGGAGGCAAAACCAGCCGGACTTAGTAAAAGTGCCCAGCAGAGGAGGAGGAGGAGGAGTCTCACCGCCCTTCCAGGCACCCCCTCCCCCCCCCGCCTGACACTTGGGGAACCCAAAGCCCTTGCTTCCTGGCCTGGCGCCCCTGCGACAGGAGACGTTGCTGACCCTGCGCCCAGCCAATGTCTCCAAGCAGGGCCCAGATCCCTCCCCGCTGCTTGGTAAGTGCCTGACTCCCCGGGGGCCTTTTAAATCTGCCTGCTGTTTGTCCCTGATTCCCCCACAGGCGCGCCTTTCTGTGCCATGGGGGGTGGGGGGAATCTCCTGCCTCGCTCGCTGCTCTTCCCCCACCCTTGCATCTTCCTGTCTCCCTGCTCGGGCAGTTCCTTAGCTGCCAGCTCACACATTTTTCTCTCAGGAAGGAGGGCTCCAGAGCAAACTAATTTGTGCAGTAGCCAAACTGTTAGCTCAGAACTGTAATGCCAGTACAAAGAAGAATTTTTGCTCAGGAGACTTCCCAGCTTAGAGGGAGGGCTGTGACCCTCTGCAAGGAACGGAAAAAAAACAACAACTTTGCAACCAGAAGGTTGCAACTTGGTGCTTGCTTTATGGGAAGTGAGCCCTCAATTCCGGAGGAGGGAACTTGTGGCTCCAGCAACACAGGATCGGGCTGTGCAGTTTGGTGAGCCTGACCTCGTTTGCTTGGGAAGGAACTACTTTGAGTCTCCTTTGAGACTTCCTTCGTTTACACTGCACATCTCTCCCTCCTTCCCCGTCTTTTTTCTGGGTTTTTAGAGCTGTAGGTTGGGTACACCTGAACTCTGCTGCGACCTACACATTTCCTCTTTGGCTGCCTCCGCGGGCTGTAGACTAGGCAGCTGATGTCCCTTTGAAGTGCAAATAGAATGCTGGTGTTACTTTGCAGTTCAGTAGCCGAGAGCACGGGTTATCTCACCCTGAGGTGGAGGGGCCAGCGCCGCAGAAGAGAACTTTATGCTGTAGATGTGAGTGGGGACATAAGTGAATGAATCACAGGTGCCAAGTTCCTTAAGGAAGTGTGTCCTCCTTGCATGTTTAACGTTTCTGTGCAATGAGCCTCAGGAGTGGTTTGATGGGGGGGGGCGTGCTAACTGGAGCATTCGTTTCCTATAGTCCCTTCACCTTAAGAAAGTGCTTAGGAGCAACACAGCTGTGACGTTTCTCAGGAATTTCCCTCTTTCGGCCGTGGTGATTGTGGGCATATGGACTTCCCTTCCTGCCTAACCTAATTTAAAGGAGTGCATCGTGCTTTTTACTTGTTTTGATTTCCCCCCACCCAAACCCTACCAGTTTTTCCACTACAGGGAGCGGTACTTCAGAGGGAGGGCAACCTGAAATGCATGGTGCCCCTGTTAGTATTGTGCTGCACAGCCCTGCAGTCTTCTCTGACACCTCTTGCTCTGAATTACTGCATCAAAATCTGGAGCCAGTGCCTGTGCTGTAGCAATCTTGCATATGCTGTTTAGATGTGTATCTAAGTTGAAAATGTACTTTTAATTTATTGATGTTTATTACAGAAAAGACCTGTTCACAAACCTACGTTGTCCCAAACATACATAGAATTTTAGAAGCAAAAGCCTTAGATTGGGGGTAATTCAGACCCCAAAACTGGTAAAATTTGCTAATGCCAACTTCAGAAAGCTTATCCTTCAGTACAGCATCACACATTAACTTGCAGGCTGTGATGAGAATCTCAACAAGCAATCTCACTCCTGATTTCAAAAAAACTGTAGAAAAGTGTGATAGGGTACATTTGTCTCATTAAACTGATTCTAAAATCAAATGTGCTTGCAGCTTTAGATGATGTGAAATTAGCTCAATAAATAAATTGAATAAAACTACCACTATTTCATTTAATTTATATTTATTGATTTTTATGATACAATTTATACCTTTTCTGAAATGAAAAGTTAACTAACGGCCGAGCAAGAGGTGGGGGAGAAGCGCCTAGTCCGTCTGTCTGTCTGTCTTCCTTCTCTCTCTCTCTCTCTCCCCACCTACCTACCTACCTTCCTGTTCCTTCCTTTCCCCCTTCCTTCCCCTCTCCCTTCCTTCCTTCCTTCTCTCTCTCCCCCCCACCTACCTACCTACCTTACTCTTCCTTCCTTCCTTCCTTCCTTCCTTCCTTCCTTCCTTCCTTTCTTCTCTCTCTCTCTCCCACCTACCTACCTACCTTCCTTCCTGTTCCTTTCCTCCCTTCCCCCTCCCTCCCTCCCTCCCTCCCTCCCTCCCTTCTTGCCTTCTGACACACTGCCGATGACGTCAGGGATGTGTGGCCTTTTGACACTTCCGGTGACGTCAGGGGGTGTGGCATATGCAAATAAGTTATGCTAATGAGCTCCTGCACCTCTTTTTTTACGAAAGGACCCCTGCTCGTACCCATATACCCCAATCTGCCTTCCAAATTAGCTGCCTCAGTAGTTGTGACTAATGGGTTTGTAGAATGATTTCAAAATGCCTAAATAAAATTGTACACACTGATACTATGTATGTATGTCAGAGGAGCACACAATGGATAAAGGGCAAATCACACCTGAGTGATCTTACAGAGCTGAGAGGTCTTGTTGAGGTCCCACCTGGTCCAGGATGTGGCAATGTCTTCAGGGTGCCCGTGATGAGTACAGCATAACCTCTGCTGAGAATGGGCAAGGGTATATAAAATCTAGTGTCAATCAAAAATGCCCTGAGTTCCTCCTCCCTCCCTGCAGAATAAATTATGGGGATGAACCCTGGTCCTTACCAGCCTTTGGCAGAGAGGGGGAGGTCCCTACTTCTGCATCCTTGAAAATGTCATGCTATATGAGCTACAGAAGATGCCAGTTTGGTGTAGTGGTTAAGTGCGCGGACTCTAATCTGGAAGAACCGGGTTTGATTCCTCACTCCTCCACTTGCACCTGGCTGGATGACCTTGGGCAAGCCATAGCTCTGGCACAGCTGTTCTCTCAAGGACAGCTTGGGAAAGAGCTCTCTCAGCCCCACATACCTCACAGGGTGTCTATTGTGGGGAGGGAAAGGGAAAGGAGTTTGTAAGCCGCTCTGAGACTCCAAGTGAAAGGTAAGGTATAAATCCAATCTCCTCCTCCTCCTCCTCCTCCTCCTCAGCTTCAAGTCTACCATCGTCCTGCTTCCAGGACTACCATGCTTTCCAAGCACCCAGCAAAAGGCTAGTTGGCTCCAGTGTCCATCAGACAGACCTGAATTGGGTCCTTCTTGGTTACCTCTGGGTGAGCCTGTGGAGTAATAACTCTGCATCTGTAGTGGTTCCCTTCACTCTAGGGTCTTGTCCCTACAGTTCCCTACAATTGATGGCCTTACCATGGGGTGGGCCTCTAGCAAATGCCACCAAGAGTCCATCCTCTGGGGTCTGTAGGAGAAGGCAGCAGCTTCTTGCATCTGACCCCTGTGAGTGTGCCCCCATACTTCGTCAGTTGGTGTTCTCCACAGAAGGTGCTTGGTAGTGGTGTCCCCACGCTACTCAGGCTGAGGGAGCAGAGTGGTAGGCTTGTCAGAGTGACCACACCACATATAGACCTGTTTCAGAGTTTCCATTGCAGACCTAAGGGGGCAGCCCTCAAACAGAGAAGCTTCAATGGGAGATTGCAACCTCAGATTGCTGAACTTTAGTTCATCCACAAATTCAGAACAATGGACGACCCAGGGCTGACTAGGGACATAGGATTCTTACTTTACTACAGATGCTAATTTTCTGCTCCCCAAGCATTTCTCCTGTCCTCTAATCAGGCTGGTTACATTTTACACTGTACTTTTGCATCCCAACTCTTTTCTTTGCAACACCCCTCCCACCTTCAGACTACTTGTGTCTGACAGAGGGGTCTTTGACTCTTGGAAGCTCATAAACCCTCAAAATCTTGCTGGTCTCTAAGGTGCTACTGGACTCAAATCTAGCTTTCCCACATGCAGACCTGTATCCTGTGACTCTGTTTGGCAAAGTCTTCTGAAACTTTTATCCAGCCCAAGGAAACTTCCTCCAATGGAAGTAGCTCTTCCACCACCGGAACAGCCGCCTCAATTGGAGGAGGGTTTCAGAATTCGCTAAGCAAAGCGGTAGGATAGAAGTAATACATTCCCATTCTGGTTTAGTCTGTCTGTAGCAGTGGCTCAAGTGGTTAAGACATTGAACTGCAGACCAGAAGGCCGGTAGTTCAGCAGTTCGAGACCCAAGCGCTGCATGACGGAGTGAGCTCCCATCTCTGGACCCAGCTCCTGCCAAACTGGGGTTTGAAAGCAAGAAATTGCAAGTAGATAAATAGGTACCACTTCAGTGGGAAGGTAACAGAGTTCCATGCGCCTCGGCATCTAGTCATGCCGGCCACATGACCATAGAAACATCCTTGGACAGTGCTGGCTCTTCGGCTTGGAAATGGAGATGAGCACCACATCCCTAGAGTTGTATTCGACTGGCTTTCGAGCAAGGGAAACCTTTACCTTTACTAGCAGTAGAAAAGAGCTCTTGAAGAAGTAATCAGTGATTCACGAAAGCCCATACCCAGCCACAATTTTTGGCCCATTCTGCATCTAGCTTTTGCTCCGCTGTCTTACCAAACCTACCCATGAACAGAAATCCCCATCGGTATTGCATGCCACTTTCACTTTGATTGATTGTCGGATTTTATGGCAGTGTCCAGACTGCATGCCGCTTTCACTTCGTTTGATCTCTCGGTTTTATGGTAGTCGTCTGCATAGATTTATGGCCATTTTATGGCCATTCAGGGGTGACTCTGCAGTCAGTATGGCATTGGCCTGGGGTATCTGAATGTGGTTTTAAGACACATCTTTTTCTGTTCTAGTGTGGGTTTGGTAAAACAGCAGAGCAAATGCTAGATGCAGATTGGGCCCCAGTTGGTCTTTAAGGTGCTATTGGACTCTTGCTCCATTCTGGTTTGACCTTGAATTCATAGATAGGATTTAGAAATTCTCAGACAATTAAGCTAAGGAAGGGTTCTCCCTTTGATGGGTCCCACAACCAAGCACCGTTTAGATAGCTCCTTATGCTACATTTTGAACCAAATACAAAATACACCCTCCCCTACAAGCAGGCTCAGGGCGGGTTACAGCGAGTAGGTAAAACAATTAAAAATAAGATTCACAGTACTTACAGTTTAAAAGCTATAAAACCTGGGTAGCATAACACATGATGCTGAACCATCTCTCATGGTTTGTTTTGACCATCCAGATTTTACAAACTGGGCTAGTAAATCCTAAATCATATACAATTTAACACTTTTTATTTATTTATTTAGATCTTTCTACCTCACTTTATTCTCTCCCCTTTGGTTTATTCTCACAACAGCCCTGTGAGGTAGGTTAGGTTAAGAGCATGCAGCTCGCCCAAGGTTCCCCAGCAAGCTTCCATGGCAGAATGGGGATCCTCCATCCAAACACTACACAATGCTACATCCTTGTGGAGTAGCAGTCCAATTCTGAACAAAGTTACACTCTTCTAAGTCCGTTAGAAAGGTGTAACTGTGCTTGCGATGTAGACAACTTTCCTTTGTCCACTGAACAAATAGGGTGTCAGACTAGCCTGACTCCCTTATGCTGCCTTACATCCAGCTTGTTATTTTGCCTGACATCGCAAAGTTTTCCTATTTGTCCCAGGGTCTCAACTTGCCAGTGAACTGAAACGAGCAGTACTGTAATTACCTTGGTAAATCTCCTTCTCCCTTAGTTGAATAAAGGCAATGTCAGCTATTCTGGAGTCATCAGACTGAATATATGCAACGCAGCCAACAAGAAGGCAATATGATTTGGGCTACAGTTTACAATCTTGTGCTGACGTACAGAGACAAGTTCAGGGGATGACAGAAAAGGACGCGCAAGGGGAATGGCCGATAGGCACATGATCACTCTAAGTGAGCCTATACTCTGAGGGCATAATTGAAATGCCATATATTGGCAAGATGTCAGTAGCATTTGCACATTTCTGGGCCTTGTACTTTTGCGGCTCTGAGCATATGCATTCAAAATCTGACTTGTTTCTAGATAATTGAGTGACTCAAGTTGTGGTGAAGGAGTATATAGATCAGTTCAGTTCAGCTCAGTTCGGATCATATATTTTTCTAGCCATATATAAAATCTGGACCATATAGTGTATAATTTCTCTTCCTGTAATCCTTTTAAAAATAAAGTCAATTTATCCATTTCCGCAGTTTCCACTGTTTTTTACTTAAAATTTCCTCTTTTGTGAGTGTTTCATCATTGTGGGTATTTTGCACACAATATTCTTGCACTTGTTAATACATGTATGATCTAACAAAAATCCTCATTTTTACAACTACTGTAGACTATATGAATTATTTTATTATTATTTTTTTAAGGTCACCTATCTTACTTACTCTAGAAACTGATAACTAGACAATATGAGAGACAATCTTGGAATACTTTCAGATATATTATCCTCCACCTATTTTATGTATACTTGTTTGTACGTTTTATGTGTTTGTTGTTAGGTTTGTGTCTTTGAAAAATAAAAAAAAAATGACCCCAAAAAATCTGACTCGGCTCTGAATCTAACCTGATGTTTGGGAAGGTGATGGTGGCGGGGAGACAGAAAGATGGAAGAGGGAATTTTCTCTTCTTTTTAAATTAAACCTAGTTGTGACGTCGTAAAATCACTATGCAGAATAACCAAAGAAGATCTGGAGGAGGTGGTGGAGGAAATCTGTACGTGTCTAAGATGGGAGGGGAATTCAATGGAAAACGGAGAGAGTTGTATTTATAACCATCCAGTTCTTATTGCTTCTATTCTTGCTATACCAACAATACTAGATGCTTAATTTGAAAAAAAATCTGTGATCAGATCTGCATTTTCTCTAAATGTTAAAAGCAGTCATAGGTGCCCCTGGATTGGATTATGACCACCGGGGGGGGGGGGCAGAACCCTTTTCCTTGCTCTGTTCTATTGATTAAATCACCCTCCTAAAACTGTTGTTTGCCCAGCCAGGAAAAACAGTTTTCAGTGGGGTAATTTAAATCCAGAAAACCAAGGAGAAATGCTACGCTGTAGCTACAATATGACTGGCCCCATCCCCAAGTGCTTTTACAATCTGGGGGAAAAATCACTGGAGATGGGCTCATGGATTGTCTACCATTTTGACTGCTATGGCATCTGGCACTCTAGTTAGTGATCAAATGTGAAGTTCCAGATTGGGAAATTCCGGGATGTTTGAGGGCAGAGCCTGGGGAGGATGCTCAGCAGGGGTGTGATGTCATAGAGTTGACCCTACAGAGCTGCCATTTTCTCCAAGGGAACTGAACCCTGTAGTCTGGAGATCAGTTATAATTCCAGGAGAACTCCAGGTGCCCACTTGGAGATTAGCAACCCTAGTGTGAAATGGATGAGGGTTATCAGTCTCTTATAGGTCTACTCAGAATCTTTTCAGTGGGGTTTAGTGAACTGAGGAACTCTCAGTCTGGGGCAAGTGATGCTCTGTATTCTTGGTGCTTGACGGGGGGGGGGGAACAGTGGGAGGGCTTCTGGTGTCCTGCCCCCACTGCTGAACCTTCTGAGGGTACCTGGTGTTTTTGGCCACTGTGTGACAGAATGTTGGACTGGATGGGCCACTGGCCTGATCCAACATTGGCTTCTCTTATGCTCTTGTGTACCCCCAGGGAAAATGTACTCATGACTATACTGTGATGTTTGGGAAACTAAACTCAACTGCTGAGGAAAACATGTCTAAATATATTGCAGACTAAATATTCTGTTCTAGCTACCATATATTGTTCTGTACAGAATATCCTCAATCTGTTTTCAGGCTGAGCCAGGTGAGTTCACACATACATGTTCACTCATGACTGAAATAACAAAGGGCAGTCATGAAAAACAGCCTTCACTGATGCCATGGACTAAACTTTCACACTGCTACATGATACTTCAAAAAAATGGACATGAGCCAACCATAGGTAAGAACATCTAAGTCCCATTGATGACCCCCTGAGCTGAAGAAATGTATACATTTAACTTGGCCATTTAAATGAATGGGACCTCAATGTACTTAATCTTGGCTGGATCATACCCATGATTTCTAAAAACAGCTGGACTATTCCAGGTGAGTTAGAAGGTAACGTCCCTGAAGCTATGTAGAACTGAGTCTTGTCCTGGTCTGGACGAGAGACCTTCTGTGAACTGTCACTGAAGAATAGCAGGCTGTAAAATATGCTTTCTCTGTCTTTTACCCCATTAAGTCCAATGGCTTGACATTTGCTTGTATTCAAGTATCAGTCAATAAACAAAACAATAAAAACCATTTATGAACATACCATTGACATCCAGTGTGGAATGGTGGTTAGAGTAATGGACTAGAAGCTGGGAGACCATGGCTCAAATCTGCACTCTGCTATGGAAGCTTTCTGGGTGAACTTGGTGTAGTGATTAAGACTGTAGACTCTAATCTGGGAGAACTGGGTTTGATTCCCCACTCCTCCACATGCAGCTGCTGGTGTGACCTTGGGTCAGTCATGTCTCTCTCAAAGCGGTTCTCTCAAGGGCAGTTCTCTCAGAGCTCTCTCAGCCCCACCTACCTCACAGGATTTCTGTTGTGGGGAGGGGAAGGGAAGGGAGATTGTAAGCCGCTCTGAGATTCCAAGTGAAGGGTGGGGTACAAATCTACTCTTTTTTTCCTTCACTTGCAGCCTAATCTACCTCAGAGGTGGTTGTGAGGTTAAAATGGGGGTGGGGCTGAGAGAGAAATGTTGTAAGTTGCTCTGAGTCCCCACTGGGGGGAAAAGTGGGGTATAAAGATCTAAATAAATAAATAAATAGTTTCAGAGGGCAGCAAAGCTCCCTCTGTGCTGTGGAGTCTTTGTGAGCTACTGGCATTAAAGTTGTGAGTGAGAGTTTTGGCTACTGCATAAATTCATTCACTCTGGAGTCATCGTTCCTGAGCGAAGTCAGAAATGTGTGAGCCGGAGGCTAGAAAACACTGAGCTAGCTCACACTAACTCAGCTTAGAGGGAACACTGGAGGGCAGCCATGTTGGCCTGCAGTAGAAGAGCTGGAATCAAGCCCGGTAGCACCTCAGAGACCAACAAGATTTTCGGGGTCCAAGGTTTCCCCCAAAGCTTATACCCTTAAAATCTTGTCACACTCTGAGATTCTACTAGTGATGGTGGGAAGTGCAGTCAAGTCACAGCTGACTTACAGCAACGCCATGGAGTTTTCAAGGCAAGACACGTTCAGAAGTGGGTTTGCCATTGCAAATCTCTGCATAGTGACCCTGGTGTTCCTTGGTGGTCTCCCATCCAAATATTGACCAGGACTGACCCTGCTTAGCTACCAAAATCTGACAATACTGGGCTAGCCTGGGCCATCTAGGTCTGTGCAAGGTGCCACTAGACTAGATTCTAAATAAATAAGTAAGTAAACAGGTAAATAAATAAATAAATTTTTAAAATGCTGATCAGATATATATGAGTTCTGGTTTACTGGTCCTGTTTGTAAAATCTGGATGACTGAAACAAAGAGTAAGATACATTGCTCCATGGATCATCACCTGCTACTGTCTTGTAATGAACGGAACTCTTTTTCTGCCAGTCTCTCCTCAAAATGTAATACCAAACACAGCTTCTATTCAAAGAGAAGGTGACCCATCCAGTTTGCAATCTGACATGATCATGGGGTGACATCTAGTGACCAAACAAAGACATGTCTGGGCTATTGTAATACATTTGGATTACGGCTTTTTTTTTTTTTTTGGCTCTCTTCACCATAGCGCTCTCTATATACAAAATGACAAGAATGCTGTGATCAGTATTCCTGCAGTAGAAACAAGAAGAGAAACCCAGTGCCAATTTCTTCCCCCCACAGCAAACAGAGATGGAAGTTAGATGCAGACAAATGGTACACCATTTGGAATTAGGGCTCTCTACTCCAGGCTGGGAAATGCCTGGAGATTTGGGGGTAGATGCTGGGGAGTGTAAGGCTGGGCAGCATCCTTATGGACTTTTCTGATTTATAGGGGCAGCGTATGGACTATGCCATCAGTTATGTGGGACATGAGAGTACACTAGGTGACCAGTGGGAAGATGGGAATAGATGCCTACACTATAGGACCAGAGTACCATTTTCTGAGGTTGCCACCTCCAGGCGGGAGGTTGACACAGAGAACAAAGACACTCTCTCACACAAAGCCATGAGGTTACAGACTTACACCAGCAACTCCATACAGATATACACTCCTTGCACATATGCCTGCTTGTGCCCCCTCCTGCCAGCCTTCATCTCCATTTGCTACATCAAAGGACTTTGCACCTGGGTGCGAAGACACCGGGATGCTTCCTGAAGATTGGTTCCCATGGCCAGCATTTCTGTGATCCAGAAGATCAGCGCCAGATCCCGCTGGCAGCGACATCCTGCCCTGACCATCAGACAGATTTGAATATTGCCACTCCTTTAGCACCCCCTTAGTGGCTAGAGATAGCAAACGGACCTTCTATAGGTTTTTCTAGGGATGGCATCATATCGAGTCATCCTCCCAGGTACCACCTCCCAATAAAAGCTGCTCCCCAAGATTTCAAGAGTTCCAGCCTTAGTCTAGTTCCAGTTCCTGCCCTGGCTCCTTCCCTCCCTCACGGACCCCTGGGTGCATCACTGGGGTCTGCCACGTGGTCTTCTGCCGGTTCAGAGCCACAATCCCTTATCTCCTTCCCAAGGACTTCTCCTCGTTTTCCAGCCGGATTCCACTGCTTCTATAGAGGTAAATATCATCTTCGATGGAAACCATCAATTACCTTTTCATGCACACGTCTCTATAACTTCTATCCAACTTCCTAGTACTGTATGCATGTATGAATGACAGAACAGCAGTGTCTTGTACAACCTTTTATTATATTTTAGTAAACGAACTATCTTACACCTTTTAAATTGAGTCTGTGTCAGTTCCTCAGAAGTATCGGTTAGCGCCGCCGCTGTATACACTGGTGAAGGTCCCGTAAGCCTGCTGCATATTGATAAGAGCTAATATTCCCCAAATATTAATAACATAAAAGAGCAGTCAGGCTAACAGGAGGGCAGGGCCCTCACCAGGGAATAAGGCCATACAGTCCACCCTCCAGAGCAGCCATTTTTCTTCAGGGGAATTGATCTGTGTCCTCTGAAGATCAGTTCTAATTCTAGGAGGTTTTCAGGCCCCATCTGGAGGCTGGCAACCCAATCTGGAATCCAGGTCCGTATGCAATGTCATCAGCTTTGTGGTAGGCCTGGATTCAAATGGCAAATGCTATTGCCTTTCACTGTGTGGATGGGCACCCCAAAGTGAGTCACGACTCTCTCTCAAGTGGGTCAGGAGGCCAAGAGCAAGGAGGAGGAGGAGGAACAAAGTGAGCTACAAGAGAAGACTTGGAGGGGGGCTCAACAGCAAATTTTGGTTTGCTTCTGCATATTGTGCAAAATAGCCAAGAAATGCTATCTGTTGCAAATCAGTAATGCTATATACCAGGCCCATAGCCAGGGTTTTGTGGCGATTTTTTTTCCTGGTGGGGCTGAAGTTCTCAGTGCAGAAAGAAAAGCCAGAATTATGAGGATTATGACTCAGCTACTGTGGAATCAAGCCTTTTAAAAATCAAAGCACAGAGGATTCTGTAAATCTTAGCCCCAGAGTGTGACAATAGCAGGCTGATAGGGGGGGGGGGGGGGGGATAAATTTTCTGGCAGATGGTAGGCATGGCACCGGAAATACTTATCTGGCCAGTAAACTCATTCCAATTTGTATAAAAACACATAAAACTTTATTTACAAAAACAATGGACAAACAACACATAGATGAGGAAAGAATATATACAGTTCAGCAAGGAACTCAAACCAAAACGAAAAAACCCCTAGCTGGCTATTCTACTCACTACTTTAAAAAAATGTTATAAAGTGACTGAAAAAAACATTTACAGGAGAAATTCTTGTGGGGTTGTGCCTTTAAGAAAGGGGGTGGTGCCCCCCAAAGCCCTACCGTAGCTACGGGCCTACTATGTACTATAGATACTAAACCTGACAAATGAAATCCAAATTTGTTCAGCATTAACTGACATGACATTCCTGTGTTTTGTGTTGCAGAGAGGGAAAGCAGTGTGGAGAAATTTTGCAAACAAGCTCCCGCAAAGTAGTTTAGAAGTGGGTCCTGCTCAGCACGTGAGCCACCCATGCTGTTTCAAATGGCATCTCAGCCTTATTAATAAAACACAGTTCCTGAGTTTAAGCTTCTCCCATTAAAATCAGGGGAACTTAAAATGCTAAACATGGCAGGAACACACTCTTTATGCTGACTGAAGAGTGTTACAAGTTATGATATAACATGGTAATTATTGTGCAGGCACAAAACAAGACATATAAATAGCAATCCTGTGATATTATTAGGAGTGCAGCCCTGCTGTTGCTGGGCTGCCAGCGTGACTATATAATTAGATCTGGAACCTGGGAGACAGAAAAGAACATAATATTCTCACACTGTCCACCTTTTGCCCAGTGCAAGAAAAGCATGAAAAATCACTGAGCTGCAGAAGTCACGTCTGCCTGTAGGTGGCGGTGTATGCACTCTCTGGGTTACCTTTAGTAGTGTTTTCACAGGGCCATGTCATCAAAAAGAGGCCTAGACATAGACATAAACAGGAAATTACCAAACAATAAATCTTCTGATCTGGCTGCTCCTTTGTAGTTGTGCAACCCATGCTGGATAGTGACACTTCCCTCACACAGGCATTGCAGGGCTGACCTTTCCTCGCTTACAGACAACCTGCTAATCGAAAACACCTTCTCACCCGCAATGATAAATAACTTAACAATAACATGAACTCTGGTACCAATGCCTGCAACCAACTAAGATGCCAACTTTGCTCTCATATAGATCCTAGCAACACCATCAGTGGACCCAGCAACATCGCCCATCCCAACTCAGGTTCCTACTCCTGCTCATCCTCTAATGTGATTTATGCCATCACATGCCAGCAATGCCCTTCCGCCCTCTACACTGGACAAACAGGCCTGTCCCTGCGACAAAGAGGCAATGGACGTAAGTTTGACATTAGAAACTACAACATGCAAAAACCAGTAGAGGAACATTCTGACCTTCCAGGATATTATTTATTTATTTATTCATTGATTCATTGATTCATTCATTCATTCAATTTGTATCCCGCCCTCCCCACCTTCCGGCGGGCTCAGGGTGGCTACCGACATATAATAAAATATACAATATACAATTTACAATATTAAAACATTTTAAAACATAAAACCAACAGTTACATATCCTGTATACCATGGGGCGCGCCGGGAGCAGGGGGCAGAGCATGCCGGGGAGCAATCTCGTTGATGGCCGCCGAAATACTATGTTGCCAGTCCTTGACCTGCTCATCCAACGAGCCGCTGGGGGGGCTCGGATCCCGCAGAGCTTTCTGGAATTGAATAGGATCCATTTGGCTCCGGGGGCAAGCTAAAATCTGCTCGCCACCCAAACAGGGTTGGAGCAGCATGTTCACCCGGGCCTTCAGAGTCTGGTGGTCTGACCATGGTACAGCCGTAGCCGTAATCCGGTCCACCATGACCCCCGCCACAAAAATCAGGTCGAGCATGTGACTGGCTCTGTGGGGGGGGGGGCGTAACAAACTGGGAGAGTCCTAGTACTGCCATGGACGACACCAGGTCCATTGCTTGCATGGAGATTGCGTCCTCGGCATGGACGTTGAATCACCCAGGACTAATAGCCGAGGGTGCTCCAGCGCCCAGCCTGATACAGCCTCCAGCAGGGATGGCAGGCTGTTTGCCGGTGTGTTGGGTGTTTGGTACACCAACCAAACAGCCAAACTCCCCCCGGTCTCCCAAACAAAACCGACACACTCTATGCCCACAAGATTCTGTGGCAGTTGCGCCCTGAAGGTGTAACCCTCCCAGATGAACAACACCTCTCCCCCCCCCCCCCTGAGTCCAGGATTGGTGAAGGACCGAGAACCCAGGCAGTGCTATTTGGGAGAGAGAAATAGTCTCTCCTTCTCACACCCAGGTCTCAGTCACGCACGCCAGGTCCACATCCTGCTCTGACAAAAAGTCATGCAGGATCCTGGTCTTATTATTTATGGACCTGGCATTACACACCACCAATGTCGGAGTGGGGTTCTGTCTCCTAGCCCCACAACCTACTACTCTTGGGATGGGACACAGATTGGAAGGAGACCGAGCTCAACTCTGTCTCTGTCCCCTTCCCTTCCACTTCCATCTGGTCCCACCACCATACCTCCCCTTCCCCAGGAGCACAGGGATCCCTTGGCTGGCCATAGAACCATTGGTGGCCTTTGCATATAAGCCTCGGCAGCCATTGGACTATTGGCCAGCACTGATGGAAAAAAATACCCCTGTTCTCCTCCACATCAACCGTCCGATAGTTGACGCTACCCAGTACCCCATCCAAATTCCGCTAATCAGTTTAGCGTAGGAGAGCCCATAGCTTAGTCCACGCTATGCTATCCAACAATTAACACACTTCCCATCCAAACCCCAACCCACTTATTCTACTTAACTAACCTAATCTATCAATAAATAAGGGGTGGGAACTAAATACTTCAGGGCTACTATACTAGCTACTAAACTATCCAATCCTAACTACCCCTAAAACATTGAAAAAGAAGGAGAGGGCCCCCCCCCACTCCTACCTCCCCGCCTCCTACTACACCGGCGCTATCTGGCCTATTCCCCGTTGTTCCTGATGATGACCCTCAGGAATCGCAGAGGCAAAAAAGAGTCTGATCTTGGCCAGCGTTGTTCCAACTTTGTCTGGGACTTCCTCTGTGCTTCAAGTACAACAGTTCGTCCTAGATGGATCAGCCACATGCCACTCAAATCTTGGGTCACAGTTCTCTTACAAAGGAATTTCAAAGGGAGATTGGAAAGAGAGACTGCTGAACTGCAACTGATAATAAAGCTCAAGACAATGCATCCTCCTAGACTGAATCGAGACCTAGGCTCATTACCAATGCCTACTACCCCTCTGCATATCACACCTAAGCCAATCACGCTGCTCTTGCCATTCTAGCTATATCTGAAGAAGTGAGCAGTGACTCACAAAAGTTCATACCCTGCCACATATTTTGTTAGTCTTTAAGGTGCTACTGGACTTTTGCTCTTTTCTGCATCTGATAGATAGATAGATAGATAGATAGATAGATAGATAGATAGATAGACAGACAGACAGACAGACAGACAGACAGACAGACAGACTTGAAAAGCAACACCCTTAATACCTAATGAATTTCTTATATAGGCTAATGGGTCTGAACTTCCTGAGGGAAAAGATCATGGAGTCGTAGTGGATAATGAAAGTGTCAACCCGGTGTGCTGCAGTGGTGAAAAAGGCAAACTCTGTGTTGGGGATTATTAGGAAAGGGACCGAAAATAAAACAGCTAATATACGAATACCCCTGTATAGATATATGGTGTCACCTCACTGGGAATATTTGTGTGGAGTTCTGGTCACTGTATCTCAGAAAGGACATTGCAAGCCTGGAAAAAATACAGACGAGGACAATCAATATGATTGCGGGGTTGGAGCACCTTCCGTATGGGACTTTTCTTTTTTTTTTCCTTTTTGGAAAATAAGTTTATTTTTCAAACACACACAACATAAAAAACATACAAATGCACAGACACAAATACTTTAAAAAATCAGAGGGTACTATATCAAATAATATCTCTAAAGTTGTTTCTTGTATTATCTACTTATCAGTTTCTATTTTAAATATGTGTAATGACCTAAGAAGAAAGTAGTCTGCAGATTTTAAAAAGTAGTTGAGTGACTCATAGTATAGTCAGAGAGTATATAGTTCAGTTCATGTAAACTTCTAGCCATGTATAAAATCTAGACCATGTATTGTGAAATTCCTCTTCCTGTAATCCTTTTAAAAATAAAGTCAGTTTATCCATTTCCACAGTTTCCAGTGTTTTACTTATAATTTCTTCTATGAGACTTTTCAGTTTTAGAAAAGAGATGACGAAGGGGGGAGATGATAGAGGTTTATAAAATTTTGCACGGGGTGGAGGAGAGCAATCTGGAATGAGACCAAGGAATAGGGTTGCCAATCTCCAAGTGAGGCCTGGAGTGCTCCCACTATTAGAATTGATTTCCAGATTTCCCCTGCAGAAAATGGCTGCTTTGGAAGACAGACTATGTAGCATTGCCACTCCACAATCACACTGCTGCAAAACTGCTGTAAATTCTACAGCACCGGCATAAAGCATTCTGCCATAAAGAACACTGCTGAAAAAGACTTGCATAAAGCCTGCCACACAGCACGCCAGTCCCTGAAGGAAAAACATACACTATGATTGGTTTGTGCAGCTGTCTTTCTGTTGCATGTTATTTTGCCTTCTCTTATAAAAACAAAAAAATCTGTTCATATTGGAGGTAAATTGGGGGGCGAGGAGTCAAGCCATTCACCTATTTGCTGTGAGCTCCTTGCACTAGCTGAAAGAGTTAAAAGAAGGCTTTGTGAAGTGAAAATGAACCATGCACACATCATGACCCAACACCTCACAGGGTGTGTGCTGTGGGGAGGGGAAGGGAAAGGAGATTGTAAGCCACTCTAAGACTCCAAGTGAAGAGCGGGGTATAAATCCAATCTCTTCTGCTTCTTCTTCAGTTAGAAGTATTACAACTAATATGTGAACACTGCGGTGTCAAGGATTGCCAACATCCAGATGGGGCATGGAGTCTCCACACAACAGAGATCAGCTCTCCCCCACCCCCCAGAGGAAATGGCAGATTCGGAGGTCAGACTCTATGGCATCCCATCTTGCAGAGCTTCCCCAAGCTCCACCCTCCCCCGGCTCCATCCCCAAATCTTCAAGAATTTCTCAAGCCAGAGTTAGCAACACTAGCAGCACCCTTCCTCACTTTTCTTTGATCTAGTGACATTTTTTTCCATTCCAAAGAAAAATGAAAACACTCTGCTTGATTCCTTTGCAGGTCAAAAATTCTCGTTCCCATAGAAACTGCCAAAAGCCAGTCACAGCATCCTAGTGGTACATTCCCAGTTACAATGCCGAGAAATCGTGCATTGTCCAAAACTCTCATATCAGAAACGCTTGACTGGCTTTCTAGGTGGAGGAAAACAGGATCTTTGAGGGGAAAGCACATTTCTCTGTATAGGATTTTCCAGATATTTAAGTAGGCTGCTGGTTTTGTTATGTGAAATACAGACTCCGGTGGCTGGCAGAAAAACTGACTCATACCACTAACAATGTCCAGAAAGCTTTTTCGCTACATGATAATCGACTGCTGGAAAAATACAGGGCTTGGCAGCAACTCCTGAGGTGGCATGAGCCCTGCGAGTTGAGGCCACTCTAAACTGTCAACAGCCCTTGACTGACTAGCTCACATTATTGTGGCGGCCAGACACAGGGTTGCCAACTGCCTGGAGAAAAAGCATCCTGTCCCTTAATAGAGGCTTAATGGGATGTTATTTACCAGGTGTTATATACCTCCATGCCATGAAAAGCCTCAGCTTCCCAGTTTCCTGTTCCTATTAAAGGGACAGGGCATTTTTCTCACACAGTGTTGACAACCCTAGCTTTTGAATGCTATTTTTGCCCCCCAAACACTGGGAAACATCAAAGTCTCCAAAGAAAAAGGCTCTGAGCCAAGGCAGGAGAGTTCTTGCCTGTCTTCACCATAAGAGGGAAAAAGGAAGGCTAGAAAAGAGACAGGGCACTAAAGGATAAACTAGATGAGGAGGCACTAGGAGTGTTTTTAAAGCTGTCTTTCCTAGTTCATATGTCACTCATGAGGACTAGCCACTTGTTATGACCACATGTAGCTGCTTTTTATATGGTTGCCAAATCTGAGTTCAGAAATACCTGGAGATTTGGGGGTAGAGCCTGGGAAGGGCAGGGTTTGGGGAGGGCAGGGCACTCAGCAGGCTTAATGTCATACAGTCTACCCTCCAAAGCGGCCATTTGCTCCAGAGGAACTGATCTCTGTAGTCTGGAGATCCTCTGTAAACCCAGGAGATTTCCAGGCCCCACTTGGAGGTTCACAACCCTATGCTGAATCAAGACCATTGGTCTATCAAGCTGACCGTTGTGTACCACAGGAGGTGGTGGTGGCGACAAGCATGCACGGCTTCAAGAGGGAACTGGATAAACATATGGAGCAGAGATCCATCAGTGGCTATTAGCCACAAAGTATAGATAGGAACTATCAGTCTGGGGCAAGTGATGCTCTGTATTCTTGATGCTTGAAGGTGGGGGGCAACAGTGGGAGGGCTTCTAGTGTCCTGCCCCCACTGCTGGACCTCCTGAGGGCACCTAGTGTTTTTGGCCACTGTATGACAGTGTTAGACTGGATGGGCCATTGTCCTGATCCAACATTGGCTTCTCTTATGTTCTTATGTTACGCTGACTGGCAGCAACTCTTCAATGTTTCTGAGTCTTTCATAACACCTACTACATGACTTTGAAACAGGAGGGGGTGGGGATTGAATTTGGTACCTTTGTTATGCAAAGGCATGGCCCCTTCCTGACAGAATAGCAAAAGGGGTCACCAACTATGGGTCGCTGGCAGGGGATGGGGGGTAGTGTTGCCAGGTCCCCAAATCTCCAGGAGTTTCCTAGCCAGGATCTGGCAACACTACCCCTCCAATCCCTGTTGGTGGCCAAGAGGGACTTGGCGACCCTACCTCCTACGGAGACCAAAGTTGCCCAAACCCAAATTTAATCCCAAGAAAATCCTCTACAGAGAAATGTGCTTCCCTTCAAAGATCCTGTGTTCCTCCAGCTAGAAAGTCTGTTGGCAACCCTATAAAAAGCAGCTACATGTGGTCATAGCAAGCTGCTAGTCCTTACAAATTACATACGAACTAAGAAAGGCAGCTATCACTCCCTTACCGTCCATCTACATAACAAGAGAAAGAAGAAATGCAAATCCATTTAGTGTGGCCACCAGTAGGGGATGGGCGGAGTAGAGTTGCTAAATCCAGGTGGGGAAATTCTTGGAGATTTGAGGATAGAGCCTGGGGAGGACAGGGATTTCAATAGGGTACAGTGCTACAAAGTCCACCCTCCAAAGCATCCATTTTCTCCAGGGGAACTGATCTCTGTAGTCTGGAGATGAGCTGTAATTACAGAGGATCCCCAGGTCTCGCCTGGAGGCTGGCATGCGTACTCTGCCACTGGAGTGCCTTTAAGAACAGATATCAAAACTGGGAGGGCAGCTGCAGTAGGTAAAATTGCACAGCTTTTTAAAGTTAAACCACGTCTCCGGCACTGCAACCTTGATAAAAAACTAGGGCCTGCAGGCTACTGCAGTTTGGCTTGAAAAACACTGGGAAGATCTGCTCATAAACCTCCTAGTGCCTCTGCATCTAGTTTAACCCTTAGTGTCTCATTTCTTTTCTAGGGGATCTTTTTAGTCTTGAGATGAGCTGTAATTCCAGGGGATCCCCAGGTGCCACCTGGAGGCTGGCATGCCTGGTAGGAGACCATTTCTTTATTTGTCAAGTTTGCTTCCTGAATAGCAGTTATAACAGTCCAGAGTCCAGGGAGCTGTGCTAGCGTTCTGGAATTACACAAAAGAACTACAAAAAGGGTTTTCTGTCTGCTACAAGGGATGGACTGATGTATACAAAACATCTGCCACATAGAAATCCCATTAAAATGTTCTCTATTGTGACTCTTTCACTTTGCTTTGTTAAGCAGCTAGGGAGATATTCTCCAAATCAATCTGTTCATGTTTCTGTCTCTGTCTGCCTGGTGCTATTAAGAGGGGGGATCTGTATGGTAAAATCAGTCACCAATGGTAACCATTTTAAAGAGGTTGATATCTGGTGGTCATTTTGTGAACACCTGACCTAATTCAGTCACAGGAGGTAGACTATTATCAGTTTTTCATTTTCTAAACTCTCACTTTTCAGTAATTGTAAATCAGTCTTGCTTTCTTGCTCCTCTGCAAGACAATTGTTTACCTTGTTAATGAGAGTTTATCTGGATTTGAATTGGCCCTTATGGGATCCTTTGCATAAGCTGCGCTTGGTAGCGTAAAGAACTCTATGGTATCCTATAATTGGTACTTTTTAAATACAGACTGAGACAACATAGAACCCAAGGTCACATATGGTTGCCAACCTCCAGGTGGGAACTGGAGCTCTCCTGGAATTACAACTGATCTCCAGATTACATACATCACCTATTTGTTTGTTTGTTTGTTATGTAACCCAAGTGCTGAAGCTAAGGGCAAGTTCAAGGCTTTGGGCCTCCTTTCTTAAAGCCGCTTCCCCCCTCCACACACACTCACACACCTTGGCTTAATCAAAACAACTGTATTGATTACAACATGGTAGGGCTGCCAGCCTCCAGGTGGGGCCTGGGGATCTCCCACTTTTACAACTGATCTCCAGCTGACAGGGATCAGCTCCCCTGGAGAAAATGGCTGCTTTGAAGGGTGGACTCTATGGCATTGTACCCTGCTGAGGCCCCTCCCCTCCCCCAACCCCGCCCTCTCCTGGCTCCACCCCCAAAGTCTCCAGGTATTTTCCAACCCAGACTTGGCAACCCTACAACATGGTAAAATACAGTTTGCACCATTGTGGATGGTACTCCCCCGCCCCCAAAACTTCTTTCCCTTCCCAAACCAAAACTCGAGTCTCAACTCAGTATGGGCAATGGTCTATCACATTGGGGCCTTACTTACTGTTCATTAAGAGCAGCTCTCTTCTAGTGTCCTGGGTTTTCAAAGTGCTGTCACTGGACAAAATCTGGCTTAACAAGAAGGTCGCTCCTATGGTCCTGTTGCCAGTGTCCCAGAAGTGCTGTTTTCCTGCTGAAGCTGGCCCAGCCTCAGTTTCTCACAAGCAGGCCTCCCGTGTGAAACAATGCTCTCAGGGCCTCCCTCCTTGCCAAGAAATGAGTTTAACCAACCAAGGAAAGAGATCAGCTTGAGTTTTTTTTAAAAAACACACACACACCAAGATGGTGTGGGGCCTATCCTCCTCTACAAGAAGTGATTTTAGTAAAGGGAGGGCCTGCACCAGACAAAAACTTCTTCAGCTGAGGCCTTTCAGCAGTTCAGTTTCTTAGAGCATACATAGGGTTGCCAAATCCTACCTGTGCTGCGGGGGGGGGGGGGGGACTCCTGGCCGTTTCCTGGAGTCTCTCGACACGGGCGCAAAATGTGTGCGCCACAACGACACCGCCTGGAAGGGATGTCATCACACTGCACACATCACCAGGTGATGCTCTAGCAATCACCCTGAAAACTCTATGGTACCATAGAGTTTTCAGTGTCATTGCTAGAGCGTCGCCCGGTGACGTGTGTAGCGTGATGACGTCACTTCCAGGCGACGTCATCATGCCGGGCACATCAGCCTGATCTGGCCATTTCATGGGTGGGGTTCCCCCCATTGGCCAGGTCTGGACCGGCGGATTGGGGACCCTTTTAGCAGGGGAACCTCCGCCCTCCTGGGGGACCTGGCAGCCCTAAGCATATAGGAACTTCTGAAAAACTTCTCCCCTCTCACCCTTCTCTCAGTTAAAAGAAAAATGACTAGGCCTCATGCTCAACCATGTACCAAGATTTTCACTGAGCAAACTTGATACATACACACCTCACTATATAAAAATTAAGTAGTTGCATTGAGGGTTACCAGTCTCCAGGTAGTGGCTGGAGATCTCCCAGTATTACAGCTGATTTCCAGATTACAGACTGAGATCAATTCACCTGGAGAAAATGGACTCTATGGGATTATTAGGATTGCCAGGTCACCTTGCTATCATGACAGGGGGATCTGGGGGGTGGGCAGGAGGTGGGCGGGATGTCATTGGGTGATGTCCCAACTCAATGATGTCACCTGAAAGTGCATGATGCTTTGGTTTTTGGGCAAAAACTCTTGGTTTTTTTGCTTCAAAACCATAGAATTTTCCCCAAAACCAGAGTCTTGCATGTGGTGTCACCGATGTGTTGATGTTACTACTGGGTGATGTCATCACATCAAGGATGTTGCCTGACAATGTCCCTATTTGGGAGTGGGGTTTCCCCTGCTGGCCATCTGGCAGGCAGTGGATTGCAGCTCCCAAACGTGGGGGAAACCCCACTGGGACCTTGAGGCTGGCAACCCTAGGCAGTATATCCCCCTAAAGTCCCTCCCCTCCCCAAATCCTGCCCTCCTCAGGCTCCGCCCCCCCCCCCCCCCAAATCTCCAGGTGTTTTCCAGCCCAGAGAGGGCAACGCTGTTGCATTGTTCCACCCAACACCTATGTTCCCAAAGCTCTACATTTATTTATTTGAAACATTTATTCCTCTTCTCCTGGAGAAAATGGCTGTTTTGGCAGGTGGACTACATGGCAGTATATCCTATCGGGGTCCCTCCCTTCTCTAAACCCCCTCTCCCACACTCCACTCTTAGGGTTGCCATCCTCCTGATAGGTGGGTTTCCCCCCACTTTTAGAGGCCCCAGTCCACCTCTAGCTGGCCGGGGAACCCCACCCCCCAAAAGCCCCATTGTGCCTAACATGCCAGGTATGATGATGTCACCCAGGGGACGCACAGGGGACACTCTAGCATTTGGCTAAAAACTGTATGGTGACCATAGAGTTTTTGGCCAAATGCTAGAGTGTCCCCTGCATGACATGCCCGGTGTGATGTCACTTCTGAGTGATGTCATCATGGCTCATGCACAAGAAGCTCCAGGGACCCAGGTTGGAGCCCCCTGCCAGCAGTCAGGTAAGACCCGGCAACCCTATCCACTCTTAAGTCTCCAGACATTGCCAAACTGGCAGTTGGCAACCCTAAGGTAATGCAGCAGCTTTGTTGTAGTTGTTTGAGGGCACTGAGTAGCAGGGCAATCCCCAAAGGGAATTTTTACATACCCCTTGCTTTTCAAACATTTCATACTTTAAAAAGGGTTCCAGGGGAGATCTGGGAAATTACAGGCCAGTCAGTCTGACGTCGATACCAGGTAAGTTGGTGGAAACTGTTATTAAGGAAAAAATTAGTAAGCATGTTGATGAACAAAATCTATTGAGGAAGACTCAGCATGGGTTCTGTAAGGGAAAATCTTGTCTCACTAACCTGTTAGTGTTCTTTGCGGGAGTAAACAAACACGTGGACAAGGGGGACCCAATAGATGTTGTTTACCTTGACTTCCAAAAAGCTTTTGATAAAGTTCCTCATCAAAGGCTCCTAAGTAAGCTCAATAGTCATGGGATAAAAGGACAAGTCCTTTTGTGGATCAAAAACTGGCTAATTAAAAGGAAACAGAGAGTGAGTATAAATGGGCAATTTTCGCAGTGAAGGGAGATAAGCAGTGGGGTACCGCAGGGATCAGTACCCGGTCCAATGATTTTTAACTTGTTTATTAATGATTTGGAGTTGGGAGTAAGCAGTGAAGTGGCTAAATTTGCAGATGACACGAAGTTGTTCAGGGTGGTGAGAACCAGGGAGGATTGTGAGGCACTCCAAAGGGATCTGTCGGGGATGGGCGAGTGGGCATCAACGTGGCAAATGGGATTTAATGTGGCCAAGTGCAAGGTGATGCACATTGGATCCAAAAATCCTAACTATAAATACACGTTGATGGGGTCTGAACTGGCAGAGACTGACCAAGAGAGAGATCTTGGAGTCGTAGTAGATAACTCAATAAAAATGTCGAGACAGTGTGTGACTGCAATGAAAAAGGCCAATGCTATGCTGGGGGCTATTAGGAAGGGAACTGAAAACAAATCAGCCAGTATCATAATGCCCCTGCATAAATCGAGGGTATGACCTCATTTGGAGTACTGTGTACAGTTCTGGTCACTACACCTCAAAAAAGATATTATAGCACTGGAAAAAGTGCAGAAAAGGGCAACTAGAATGATAAAAGGGTTGGAACACTTTCCCTATGAAGAAAGGTTGAAGCACTTGGGGCTCTTTAGCTTGGAGAAACAACGGCTGAGGGGTAACATGATCAAGGTTTATAAGATTATGCATGGGATAGAGCAGGTCGAGAAAGAAGTACTTTTCTCCCTTTCTCACAATACAAGAACTTGTGGGCCCTCGAAATTGTTGAGCAGTCGGGTTAGAACAGATAAAAGGAAGTACTTCTTCACCCAAAGAGTGATTAACACATGGAATTCACTGCCACAGGAGGTGGCAGTGGCTACAAGCATTTCAAGAGGGAATTAGATAAACATCTGGAGCAGAGTTCCATCAGTGGCTATTAGCCACAAAGTATAGATAGGAACTCTCAGTCTGTGGCAAGTGATGCTCTGTATTCTTGGTGCTTGATGGGGGGGAGGGGCAACAGTGGGAGGGCTTCTAGTGTCCTGCCCCCACTGCTGGACCTTCTGAGGGTACCTGGTGTTTTTGGCCACTGTATGACAGAGTGCTGGACTGGATGGGCCACTGGCCTGATCCAACATTGGTTTCTCTTATGTTCTTATGTTCTTATACTCCATCAAGGCAAAACTTTATCTCTGAGAGGCACCACATTTCCTCATTAGCTGAGGCAAGTTTCCATTCACGCCAACACATTTTAGTAGAGGCTTTTTCTATCTTCATCAGGCTCCTGTGAATGCTGAGAATCACTTTAATCTCTCCTTCTGCATCCCACAATCCTGAAATGTTTGTGTTCACTGGAAGAACCACGTTCTTTGAGTTCCACTGTAATTTTTTATTGGCCCATTTCAATTTTAAGTAGCTTTTATCAGTGGTTTTCCTTCTATGTCTATTTCCCCCAGGGAAGTAGGGTGTAAGGTTGTACTTAATGGGCGTGGATATAGTTTTGCCAACCTTCAGGTGGTGGCTGGAGATTTCCTGCTATTACAACTGATCTCCAGGCAACAGAGATCAATTCACCTGGAAAAAATGGCCACATTGGAAGTTGGACTCTATGGCATTATGCAACCAAACCCACCCTCCTCAGGCCCCACCCCCAAAATCTACAGGTGTTTCCCAACCCAGAGCTGGCAACCCCATTGTATAAGCAACAAAACAACCTAACAAAGAAACATGTAGACAAAAACAGACTTCTTAGGAATAGAAACCATTGGAGTTGCCAGTGGGCAAACAAAAATGTCAGTTATGACTGGCATTTTTGCTTCTGAACTAGGCAAGCAGCCAAAAAAAAAGAGCAAGGGGCAAGGCTGTTCTACTGACTCATCTCCTGAGTCATTTTAAAAGTTATGTATTAGAGATAGATTAATTTTGCACTTGTGTCTGATGCTCTACCCACAGGTCTGCTTAAAAAACCTGGGGTAGAAAAGGCTTTAGTGAGTTTGAATAGAATAGGATATGATTGGTGAACAAGTGGGACCAACAGTCAGGTCTTGGGGCTTAATCGTAGTAGAAAGAATGAAAATGAGGCCTCAACTGCTGGCATCACTGCAATATTTTATATTAATTTTGTAAAGGAGGTGCCGGAACGCTTTTGAGAGGGAAATTTCAATCTGTATATTGAAAACTCATGAACTTTTAAACATTTTAAAAAGAATTTTGTCAAAGAAGTTCCGGAACTCTGTGTGTATATACATGAAATCAGGGTGACCTCTGGTGACTGGCTGTGTGTACACCTGGAAGTCATGGCGACCTCTGTTGACTGACCTCTACTGGGGGCTTGGAGGATATTCAGAGAGGTGGTTAAGTAAAGCCTGCCCCCCTCCCACCTCTGAAATTTCAAGGAGGTCTCCCATCCAAGTATTTGCCAGAATCAACCCTGCTTAGCTTCAGAGATCTGACACAATCAGACTTGCCTGGGCTATCCAGGTCAGGGCTCTAAAAGAATTTGTGTAGAGAGTCAGAATGGATGATGAGGGACAGTAGGACAAAGTATGGAAGTATAAACTTATGTCTGCTAGGGCTCCCTCCCTCCCTCCCTCAGTCTAGGAAAGCTGGTTCTAGAGAGGGTATTATGGCATGGAACTGTGTCATCTGTCAATTCCAATTTCTGAAATGATTATAATTCTTCTTTCCCTCTTCCCCCATTATGTTAAATGTCATGCCTGTTCTTTATACATTTATGTTCTAAGAAGGTGGAGGTGAAGGGAGGGAAGGACTGGTAAGCAAGTAAGAGCTGAGACCCCTGGGATCAGATTGTTTTCCTCACAGTTTAATGGATGTCAGGCAGAGGGATCCTACTGATTGTTAGAACCCAGGCTCATTTGTTATGGTTCCTTTAATGTGAGAGAGGAGAACAGGGTCTTCTTGTTTATAAAGTGGCATGGCTACTTATATATCTTGCTCTTCTTTTAGAAAGCTCAGAGCAGGGCTCCCAGGAGTCCCCCATCCAGGCACTGATGAGCTCTACACCTTAGGGGTACCAGCCTTTGGGGGGGGGGGTGAGTTTTCTTGGAATTACAACTGATATCCAAACTACAGAGGTTGGTTCCCCAGAAGAAAATGGCTGCTTTATCACATCACTGCTCAAGTCCCCTTCCCAAACTCTACCATTTCCTGGCTCTACTTCCATACCTGCCAGCTTGGAGTTGGCAACTGTAACACCTGCTTAAACTCAGTAGTGCCACTTACACATGCACTGGCATTTTCCTGATGTTTGTTTAGAGCCCAAGGATTTCCCTAACCTATGGAATGCCCTTATCCTTTTGAGCTTGCCCCTTGGCCACCAGTGGGGGATGGGGGGTAGAATTGCCAGATCCAGATTGGGAAATTCCTGAAGATTTGGGGATGGAGCCAGGACAATACTACAGCGTCCGCCCTCCAAAGCATCCATTTTCTCCACGGGAACTGGTCTCTGTAGTCTGGAGATGAATGGTAATTCCAGGGGATCCCCAGGTCCCCCTGGAGGCTGGCATCCCCACCTGGCTCCCATACTACTCTCTTTTAGGTGCCAGGCCGAAAGTTTCTGTTCATCCAGCCTTTTAATTAAGAGGTTGATTGTTGCCTCTTAGCTGTATAGTTTTCCTGGATCTGCTGTCACACCACTGTCTGCTTTTAATGTGTTGTGGTGCTGTACCTTTATCAGATTCTACTTTGTGCTGCTGTATTTCCTAATAATGGAATTGCTGTCTAATCCTGAATAACCACAAACCACAAACTGTCTTTCTTGCCTGTTCTTGAGTTAGTAATTTGCACTTTACATTTTCCCACTGGCTTCAATGTAGTGTGATTATACATAGTTAACAACTGGCTGGTTTCTTCCAGAATGCTGAGATTCACTACATGCCTCAGGATTGCAACTGGCACCACAATCTAATGGGAATTTTATTGTTTTATCCCCTAGAACGATGACGGTATATGAGTGTTTCTGGTGCCTTGCTGAGTTTTCCTGTACTGCATTTATCACTTGATCAGCTACCAAAACGTATATTGACATTCACTATCCATCAGTCCCCATATTCACCATATGCACTCTAGCTTCAGGCTTGTTATGTTTGGAGAGACACTTGGATGCAAAAGTGATTCAATTCATAATATTTATGGCATTTCTTTCCATAAACTGGGCATCTCTCTTTACATCTTGGGTGTTTGCCCCCACAGTATTTATCTTGTTCAGTTGTGTTTATTGGTGTTCTTGTGTTTGGTTTCTCCCTCTCTCTGTTGGACTTGATGCGCTGGCTCCATTGTCTGTCCCTCCAGGTTTCTAGTCCTGTCTTCAGACAACTCAGTAGCAGCCCTGCATATTTCCATACTTTTCTCTAAGGAAAAAGCCCAGCAGGAACTCATTAGCTTAATAGGCCACACCCAACAGCAGAAACTCATTAGCATATTAGGCCACACCCCAACAGTACAGCTCATTAGCATATCAGGCAGGAGCTGGGAAAGCACAGGGCAGGCATGGAAGTTTGCCTCTTCCCCCCCCCCCCCCCAAGCTTCTTCGCCCCACTTCAGCATCACCTTTCTGAAAGATCCCAGGCACTTCATTATCACCTTTCTAGTCTCCTATCCCACCCCCCACCCCCCCGTCTGAACCAGACAAATGGGGAAATGCAGTGCTGAAGTTCCTGGGATTTGAAAGATGCTGAAGTGCTGTGGCGGACAGGCTGGGGAAAGGAAGGCAGATACACACACATGCCCCTTTCTTCCCTGAGCCTCTCTGCTATTGCGGAAGACATTTTCAATGTGCCTGGGTTCCCTGTCTGCGCTTTTCCAGCTGCAACATGTCAGCTAGAGAAGGGAAGGCAGAAAGAGGCTTTTACTTGTCAATTTCACTCTCAGCTGACTGGCAGGGACTGAAATTGACAAGGAAATCCCAAAGGGCTCCCCAGAGGGAAAGATGGCATTTTAACATGCTGCCTTTCCCTCTTGTGTGTAACATGGGGAGGGCAGCATGCTCTGTAGCCACGCCTGCCCAGAGGTTTTGGCTGTGGGTGTGGCCAACTCAGGAGCCAGCCAGAACTCCGTTCCTGTGCGTTCCTGCCCAAAAATAGCCCTGTTTATCGGTGAGTCTTTAAGATCTAGTAGCAGTCAGCTATTTTCAGATTTTGCAAAATGCATCAGTATCTTTCCCCATTGCTTGATTTCCAGGTAAAAAAAGATATACCTTTCTACTGTTTCATTCTTTCTGGGGGTTCAGTGGGCATCAAAACAGGCCACTGTTGTAGTCAGATTACGCTGTGTTTGGGGAATATTTGTGCACAATGTCTGATTTATTTCCCTCCCTTTTTCACCAATTAAGTATGAAAACAATTTCACTTTCACAACCTCATTGTTATTATCTGCCATTGCAACGTCCATGTACGGACCAAACACCTCCTTCCAGGTCTTTTCATGCCTGGGCTAAGTTCAAGGCTTGGGGGTTCAATGTTCCTGGTGGTTTCAGACCCTCCATTCCCCCTTCTTTCATTTCCTGTGGGTAGTTATTTTTTTCTCGTTTTTGGTTCTATTGACTGATTGTTGCTGGTCTTCTGTTTAGGATTCAGTCACCGCTGCCAACCATGTTTCAAAGCGTGTTATTTCTTTTGTTATATTAAAACACTCTCTGGCTGCAGTCACACAAACAAAATAATCCATTTTCAATGCACTTTTCAATTGGATTTTGCCAGTTCACACAGGCTGAGGACAGACTGGCAATCTAAAGCGGAGGCAAAGCGGAGGGAACTGGAGCGGGGGGAAAAACCCACGGAGCTGGCCGTTCACACTGGCCAGAGCAATGCGGATCAGCGGCAATACGGAGCGTTCAGACTGCCACGGAGCGTTCAGACTGCTGCATAGCCAGCGCGCTCGGCACGCGCGCGCCGCTTTTTTTGTTTTCGTTTGATGTTTTTCGCATGTGCGCACATGCGCACATACGCACATGTGCATAACTTTTTGCCGGTGCGTTCACACTTCCTCCGGATGCCTCCCGCTTCTTCCAGTTCACACTGTTTGGAAGCGGGAGGCATGCGGAGGAAGGCCCCTGAACACCGGGAAAAACCGGTGTCCGGGTAAAGCGGAAGGAAAGCGACTGGGAGACGGGTAAGTACGCAACGGAGCCGACGGACAGATGCGCATGTCTGAACGTGCTCCTTTCCTCCGTTTGCGAAGCGTGCCTGCCCCGCTTTAGATTGCCAGTCTGTCCTCAGCCACAGTAAAATACAGTTGGAAAGTGCACTGTATCTGGTAGTAGAGATAATGACCAGCTTCTCATGGTCTGGATAAGAGTCCTGGACCGGCCGGTTATGGCCTGTGGGCTGTATGTTTGACAACTCTGGGTTAAACAGAATTTGATTATCCTTACCTCTTATGAAGCTGGATTGCACATGCAGGCAAAGCACAGTTTCGCATGATTTGATTACCTTTCAGTGGCTGAATGTGCTGTGAACAGGGTTCCTTGATAAGCATTGTGTTTATAGGGGACTCAAAGAGACCACTTCACACTGTGATCATTAAGTTACTAACAAGCAGGGCCAAAATACATGTACCATGACAGTTCCATGACTGGGAGCTCTCTCCAGGTTGCTGCCACAATTTAAATAGCTCCTCTAAAGCTGCGGTTAGCTTCGTGAGACGGAAAGGGCAAGTACAGCACTGTTCTTATATCTAGAATTTAAAATAGGAATCTTTTCCGCTATAAGATTGTTACTATAGCCTTATTTTATCTCCTGTGTAGCAATATGGAAAAACTGATTATATTGTGGTTCCTGGGAGGAGCCAGGAATTAGGCAAGTATAACACCCATTAACTCTATTACCAGATGACAGAGGCGGTGCATTATTTCCCTGTATTCGGACCCAGTGCTAATGAGTAATGGGCGGTGGAAGTGGGAAGGTGGGCATCAGAGAGATACTTTAAGGAAATACTGTTCGAATGTTAATGTTTTAAGCATGTATGTATTTTGAATAAGAATAATATTGTTAATTGGGTTTGCCTGTGTCCTTTATAAAGTTTATATCTCCCATACCTGGCATTACATTTTATGGCACACATGACCCAGCCCGGTCCAACAAAGTGACATTTACATCAGATCTGGCCCTCATAACAAATGAGTTCGACAGGCTACAATCTAAGCAGCTGTGAACTCTTTCAGATCCTCGAGAACTTGACTGCTCCTTGCTACCTAGAACCTGAGATCTGTAGCCCGATACCTGTTGAGTGGTCCCACGACAGGAAAAGCCCTGTTGAAGCACTGTTTGGAATGCTGTATCTTTCGAGTCGGAATGCCAGCCACATAAAAACTTTACAATAAAACACAAAGACAGAACCACTAAGTATGATAAAAAATGAAGTCTTTATTCTTTTGGCTCAATTGTAATGTGGCTTACCGTTCTTTATGGTAATAGCATTTTCCTGCATGCAGTTCACCAACACACAAAGTCAACAGTTTCAGTAAAAGGAGGAATTAACATTTAATTTTTGCTTGTGAATGAAATTAAAAATAAAAAGTCCTGATGTGATCAGATATATAAGTTCGCTACTTAGTTCTTGTGGGGGAAAATATAATTGTGGAACCGCATATAATACTTAGAAGACTTCTAGTGCAGCATGAATCAACAAGAATAAGATTAGTCTATGTAAACAAACACTGGAAAAGATCAAGGATTTTATGAATAAATAGACTAAATCGATGCTGCTGATGCAGGCAGTGCTAGGAATTCGAACAAATCTTTCCCACCACATTTCAATTACAAGTTATAGCTATTTGGAAGCAAGTGCATTTTGGACTCAAGTCTGAAAATTCACATTAAGATGTGTGCAAAAAATACAGTACTAATTTAAAAAAAAGAACAGAAACCTAACGTTACCTCCCATTCTCTCCTCTCGTTTTTCGACTACTTTGTGAAGTTCTTCAATTAAAAAGTGCTGTGAACAGAAAGTAATAACTGCCTGTGACATCAACCTGAAAGTCAGTTTTGTTTTGTCATTTATGTACAAAATGCTGAAAAATAAAATCAAATGATATTTGTACACTATTTATAGTTGTTTTCCCTTAGAAAATTCTAAACATGTATTCTTGAACAGATTAAGCTGTTTCCAACATGAAACGTGTACAGTTTGGCTACACACTGTACAGTACTCACTCGAAAGTTTAAGAGAAGGATAAAATAAGTAAGAGCAAAGCAAGAAGCTGTTTTTCTTTTTTAATCCCGAAAGCTGCAAACTATTGCTTGATGAAATGAGGAATGATGTCCGGTTGAATGATTTGTTTCACTTTTACCACTGACATATGGCTTCCCATATTAGATTTCTGAACAAATCCAAGTAAAATACAGCAGCGAAGGCAAGAATAAACAACATGCATCAGTGAGAGCCTCCAAACTACTTATAATGGTACAGAATACATCTTTTTTTTTTCTTTTCAAGGCTTGCGAACTACACTCATTTGTGGTACATATTTGATGCAATAAATATTGTGCACAGGTCATTATTCCTTTGCTCAAACATGCACCACAGGGTTGAAATAACTATTTACATAGACAGCATTATCTCATTGACACATACAATGTCAACCTTGCTGAGAGCAGAAGATGGCTAAACAATACTTGGGGGAGAAAGCAAAACAAAAAAACAACCGAACAAACTTATAAACGTTGGGTTTGTCTCCCCTATCCCACACCCCTTTCTTCTGGCCAGTTACACGCTTTCCAAATCAATTTAAGGGAACACATTTTTTTTGCCAAAACACTGCACCTCCTCCCCTCCGCAATTTGAACTTTGATTCGTATCAACGTTACAACCAAATGGTCTGTTTAAAAAACAAAACAAAAAAAATCCCCACGACCCTCTATTGAATAACTGTTGATTTTATGAGACTTACAGGCACATTAAAAATTGTCAGGATGAGACATAAAAGATGTATACTGTTGTTAAGCACCTCAGAATCTGGAGCCATCCTGAAACATGGAAGTATTTAAAACTCTTGTGCAAAGTCTTATTGTTTTCCATGCATGGTCTATAAGTGCAGCATGCCTTCATGCACATCGCTTCGGTCTGTACATTACAAGAGACTCAGACAGGAGAACAGCTGCTCCTCATATGCTCCCCCTACCCCCCTGCGCCCACCCACCCTGGAACATAAAACCCATTTACAAAAATAGTCACATATAATAGTAAACAACCTGTGAATTAAAAAAATGACAACCTCACCAACATGGATTTTTGTAAAAATATGGCAAAAATGTGGCAGTTGGAATGCAAACAGTGGATACAATTATTGTACTCGAGTGTTTTCATGTTAAACACACAGAACTCCTAGCTTTGCACCTCTCTGACTGGTCCCTACAGTCTGGGTAGCCATTTTTCTTTCCTCTTCAGCAGTGTCAGCTGGTAATTAAAACAGTAACCCCCTCTCAAGGGTGCCGCCCTGTTTTACAGAGTAGCATTTGGATGACGAGGGGGTCACTGTCTTGTTAATAGGCACTGACCTTAAGTATATATCTAACATTTGTATATATATTTATAGATATATTTATATGTGAGTGTGTCTGCGTGTGTAAAAACAGTCAGTTTGGCATAAACCTCCTATAGGGAGTCCTTTTGAAATAAGACTTTACTTTCTCAGGCTGTAAACAATTTGTCACAAATGGAACCATTCACTTTGCTCATTTTTTACTGTCCCTGATATCTTTACCTTTATCTTCTTTTTCTGATTTGTCTTTTTCATATTTCTCTTTCTCAGGCTTTGTAACGCTATCATAGGAAGGTGGAGAGGTGGTGGAAGGAGTCATATCGTTTTTTTCGGGAGTAGAATTCTCATTGAGTTTGTCAATTATCATATCTTCTTTGATAAGTGTGTCATCTCCAGCTTTGATTCGATCTTTATTAAAAAGGCAGGAAACTTTTTTAACTTTTTGTCTTAAGAGGTAGCGCCTGAAGGCTCGCTGAATAATGACAGCAGATACTTCCTCTTGCTTTCGTTTCAACGTGGTTGTAATTGGTTCATAAGAGGCTTTGGAAGGATTGGCTTGCATAAACCGATCTTCCATTTGAACTCGAAGGGCATCCATTTCATCGCTTTCGCCCAAAACACGTTTTGTGAAAGCAAACAAGATGTCAAGGCAGTGAATTCTGTCACCACTTACCATAGGCAGGTCCATTGCAATAAGCTGAACCTTGTTTGGTTTTGGTATTAAAAGAGGTGGATCCAGTGAAGCAGCAAAAGCGGAGAGTTTACTAAACTCTATGAATTGGGTTGCATCTGGATCAAACTTTTCCCAGACCTCATAGAACATTTCAAAGTCATCCTCGCTCAAAGGCTCAGCACTTTCTTCTGTTGCAACACTGAAGTTCTCCAGAATAACAGCAATATACATGTTTACTACAACTAGAAATGATATGATAATGTAGCTGACAAAGAAGAAAATCCCAACAGAAGGGTTGCCGCAGTCTCCTTTGACTGAGCTTCCTGGATGATCTTTGTTAGGGTCACAGTCTGGCTCCCCACTGTTAAGAATGGGTGCTAGCAAGCCATCCCAGCCAGCAGAGGTGGTAATTTGAAAAAGGCAGATCATGCTGTTTCCAAAGGTTTCAAAGTTGAACATGTCATCAATCCCAACTTCTCTCTTGACGTAGGCAAAGTTGGACATCCCAAATATAGCATAGATGAACATGACGAGGAAAAGCAAAAGACCAATGTTGAACAAGGCAGGCAGAGACATCATCAAGGCAAAAAGGAGAGTGCGGATCCCTTTAGCACCCTTGATGAGCCGCAGGATTCGACCTATCCTGGCAAGTCGGATAACTCGGAACAAGGTGGGGGACACAAAGTACTTCTCGATAATCTCTGCTAGAAACATACCTAAAAGGGGGGGGGGGAATATTAGGAAAGGTTATAATTACATCAATTGAATGTTAAAAGTTGTAGACCACAGACATAACCCTTTAAAATACTGACTATTTGTACATGCTGTAGAAAATTAGATTCCAAGTTTTCCCGTAATGTACTCTACACTTATAGCAGGTTAAGCCAAGAGTGTTTAGTGCGGATACCTCTAAAGTGTGAGGATTTTTAAAAACACTGAAGGAAAAGTAACATGTAATATTTCTCTCTGTATATGCTTAAGCACTTTTTATGCATACAAACACAAAAAAAACCCTATGGAATGGATAACTTATGTGATCTGTTAATTAACAGTGTTCAGTAATAAAGCCTTCCTAGAAATTAATTTTAGAGTAAAAAAAAATACTTTCTCGTTTGTTTAAATTTTTCATGTAATTGAACTGATTTTGTAATTGAATTGATTTTGTCCTTACCTACAATAGATAAAATGACAACCACAAAATCAAAAATATTCCATCCAATGGTGAAATAATAATATCGGAGAGAAATCAGTTTCAGGACACATTCTCCAGTGAAAAGGACTATGAAGATCAAGTTAATTCGGTATAAAATGTTCTCCATTGCATCAGTTTGGTCATCTGTTTCCACCATCATGGTGACCATGTTAAGGCAGATGAGAATCATGATGCTGATGTCAAAGGCTTGTTTTGTGACAAAATCAAAAACCATGCCTTGGAATTTGTTCTGTAGATGAAAAGAAAGGAGGTCTTATTCAGTTACCTCATGATTTAACCACGTTACTAAAATGTAGTTCTTCAGGACATTTGTAAATTCATTCCACAATAAACTAATTAAGTTGCAATCAAAATGTGGTGTACTATAAAGCTCATTCTTCAGAAGAGAAGGAACGGCTGCTCAGTGGCTTTTCTCACACTACTCTGGTTGCATATAAACCACAAAGACCATATGAGAGGAGTAGGCAACATAACTAACTCCTTGTCCTTTACTGAACCTTCCAGGAGGTGGGACAATATGGCACTGGGAATAAATGCATTAGTGGATTTTACAGCCATTACCTGAGTAGTGTTGGAAGGATAAAAAATTAAAATGTTATGGTTATAGTGATCCAAATTAGTAATAGTAGGTATGCTTATGATTTCCAGTACTCAGAAGGAAACAGTTTAAGAAAGTGCCTTTTAAAAGTTCTTTCTGATGGTAAGTTGCCTTCAATATAACAGCTGGTTCAATTAAGACAGAATGAAAATCACCACTTCTTTGCAAGCAACTAACTCTAAGACATAACTTAAAAGAACAAAAAGTAAACAATCATAGTAAAGCGCCTGAGACTTACCGCTGGCCGAGGAATAGGCTTCTGTGGTTTCTTGGACCCTAGTTTTTTCATTGCATTGTAGTATTTCTTCTGTTCTTCTGTCATAAAGATGTCTTGACCTCCAAAGTAAAGCAAGGAAACCAAAACTGGTTACAATCAGGTACCTCTTTTTTAAAGTAAATATATTCATAATTCTTCTCATAGAATGGGCAGTATTTTCCCATTAGGCCTATAGTCTGTACATCAGGACTAGAGGAATAAGGGAGGCTGACTTTTTAGTAAGGGACAGGATATTGCCTTTGCTTCCAGAAGTGTACGTATATAATTTCCCTTATCTAGTTTTCCCCCCCTTAATAGTGTGGGAATTCAGAAATGCTACCAGGGAGCAATGTCCACATTTTGGCTCCAATCCTTTGACTTGACAAAACAGGCTAGTGTGCCCATTCCTTTGTAGATATGAATCTGCTTTTTCTATGGAAATTAATAAGACAGCACCAGAAAACAAAAGCTCCATGTGATATGCAAGAACAGTTGGATAAGAACATGAGAAGCCAATATTGGATCAGGCCAGTGGCCCATCCAATCCAACACTCTGTCACACAGTGGCCAAAAATACTACGTGCCATTAGGAGGTCCACCAGTGGGGCTGGGCCAGGACACTAGTGACTTTGCCAGCCAGAGATTTTAAAAAAATAGACTCTTGAAAAAACTTTTAATTTTTTTTTTCAACAAAGGAATCCATCAGTTTTAAATCCTTAAGGGAAACATAATAGCAGCTGTACTGTCATCATTGCAACCCTTGACAATACGTTGAAAACAGAGTGATAAAATTAACTTATCTTCTTTTTTTGCTGATTAAAATTATCTATGATGACACCAATAAACAAGTTCAAGGTGAAGAAGGAGCCAAAGATGATAAAGATGACAAAGTAAAGATACATATACAGGTTATCCTCATATTTAGGTTGCTTTTCTACCTACGAAGTAAACACAAATGTTAAACCAAATAAACATCATCAATTAATATAAAATTGGAATACATTTGTTCTTAGGTATTTCAAGACCAGTGCTTAATACCAGTTTAGTTAACTGAACCATTCTTGGGTAAAATGATCTGAAGCTTCTATAGAGTTCTAAAGTCTCCCAAAATGATACTCAGTAACAAGCAATAACAAGGATGTGCACCTAGACAAGATATTTTTCAAATTCAGATTTTAGGACATGCATAAATACCAGCATTTAGGGGTATTCTGGTTTTCCGATACTGTTTTGGTAATCAGGTTCAGTTTTTTCCTGGGATTCTGGAATTATTTGGTTTTCATTATTTCCTATTGAGGACCTTTTTTTTTGGAGTGGCTGTTTTTCAACCAAACAACACCAAAATTGCTGGGGTCCTACTACTACCTGTTCGCTAAAGACCCCCCAAGTTTCAAGAAAATTGGTCTGAAGGGTCCAATTCTTCAGGCTTCTGAACAAGGTGCCATAGCCATCCTATTTTTCTCTATTGTTTCCTATGGAGAAAAAAATACTCTAGGCTTTCTTCAGGGCAGAGCCAACAGCCAAACACACAAGAGCAAGCAACCACTGGCCAAAAGCCTCCCAATGCTAACAGACACAACAAGCCTAACAGACACAAAGTAAAACCAGAAAATCCCAGCAGACCCACAGTCCAGTGTAGCAAGCCTATCACAAACAATATCAGACCAGAGAATCCCTGCAGAACCAACTGAAGCAAGCCCAACAGCACCACTGTCAAACCAACCTGGCACACTGCTAGCAAGGCAGCCAGTCAGACCTAGCAAGATACTGACACAGACACACAAACACACGAACATCACTTCCCCAAGGAAGGTCTCAGAATGCAAGAGGGAGTTTGGGGGCACTCAAGTTCCCTCTCTGCAGTCTGCAGTAGTAGAAAGAAACAGCAGCATAGTTATCCAATTTGATTGGTGCTGCTATATAAAATCCACATCCTAACTCTGTTCTAAAAAATCCCTCAACTGAACCCCAGCACCTTTTGGCACAATTCTGTGCAATAAATAAATAAATGCAGTGCCAAAAGTTGTTCCTGCCATTCTCAAAAAAAAATTTTTAAACCCACAAATATCATTGGAACAAGAAGAGATGTTAGTAAAGCAGATGTGAGTATGTCAATTACAACAAGCAGAACCCACAGAGGCACCTAAAATGAAGCTCACACATGCTGTATTGCTATTGTGTTTCTTTACAGGGGTGGGAGGGGACAGGAGCCCCAGTGACTGGCAGCTACAGCTCCTCAGAGCCACTTTCCCCCTCTACTGGAGGCAACGTGCCCCACTTGGCCTGCAAATGCTCCACCTACTGAGAGAGCTTGTCTCTCAGGCAAATGACCTGGTCAGCCCTCTCGGTGAGGCTGCCCTTGATGCTTGGGTCACACATGATCACCAACATTCTGCTGGCTGAGAGGTTCCAAGCAGGACTTGATGTCCTCTTGTAGCCTCTGCACAAAAACACACACTGCTGGAATAATGTCTGCACCCCCTGCACCTGGGTCCAGAAAGGCAGCCATCTTCCCTAAGGTAGCTGGATTAAGGGAATGATGAGAAACAGGCTTGCCACGTCAGGTGAGAGTACTTGGGTGAACTCCTTAAAAGTCTTAAGGACCCTTGACCATCATGGAGAGAGTCAGCCACTCTTGGCTGTTGAATGCTCTCTCCCCCTGCACAGTGCCACCTTCCAAGGTCGAACTGGTCAGGGCATTCTTCTGGGTGGCACAAGTGGAGTTCCAGCAACGGCTGCTGATGCCATTCATCATCAGATGAGGACATGAAACTGCGATAAAGTGTGCAAATATTAAACATGAAAATTCTGAATTAAATCAATACAAACCTGTTCTATTTTACTTCTTATTATTATTGATCTTATTGAGTCTTACAAAAATTGTTAAATATATAGAAAACGATTCATACATGTAAACCATTCAAATCAAGATGTAATATATCAAGTACGGTGAATCCAGTCCAGAAAAATACAGTCCAAAGAATCCAGTCCAGGATGAGGTATCCGGATTAATTTCAGCTTGTTTCAAGTCATAAAGTTTTCCTCAGCCAGAATCCAATAGTGGACTGATATCCAAAGTTGGGAAACAAAATCCCGCTATAGAAAATTGACTATGTACAAGGTATTCTAAAGCATATTATGTGTACAAAACAGCAATCCAAATTCTCCCAAGAACACTAAGTTTATCTTCTAAGTTGGAACTTAGAAGATGACATGAAGCATGTGCACAACCAACAAAGGAAAAATATGATTTGTGTTACTCCTATACAACCACTGGCATAATTGTGTGGATCAGGCCTCTGTGAATGTTGTCCTGTTTACCTTCGGGCTTATGTGAAAATGCCTAAATTGAGTAGCACATGGTTATATTTCCTGGAGACACACATAAGACTGATTGGTAAAACCAGTGAAATAGTCTCTCCTTATTGCATTCATTTATTAATAATGGATATATTAGCTAGCTAAGACTTTAGGGGTTTTTAATTTCGGTTTTAATCTTGAGAGTCATTTAGTGTTTGTACTTTTTCATTTTAAATACCTTCCATTTGCTATTATGGTAAGATAAGTTTCCAGACATACAAATGGAATAATTTCTCAAAGCTGCTTAGTGATAATAGTGGAATCTGCTCATTCTTAGAGGGTCTTTGAGACTTTTGCATAGCTAAAGATCACTGAAGAGATAGTAAGAGTGGAGAACAGGCAATTAGAGGGTACATGAGCTATCTAATAAGGTAGGAACAGAGAAAACAGTTCAGATACTCAGGGCAAACTAAGAGCTAATTAAAACATGCAGAAATTGCACATGGTACAGCCCCTTCTTGCCCTGCACCACATCAGCCAGCAAGCAGCTTCATATTTTGCATCAGAACTAAGTGACCTGGCAGTAGAATAAAGAAGGACTGTAGTTCAATAGCAGAGCATCTGTGCCCTAACCTGGATAGCCCAGGCAAGCCTGATCTCATCAGATCTCGGAAGCTAAGCTGAGTCAACTCTGGCAAGTACTTGGATGGGAGATCTCCTTGGAATACCAGCAGTTGGGAGGACAGGGGCGGGCTTTATTCAGCCACCTCTCTGAATATCCTCCAGGCCCCCAGTAGGGGTCAGTCAACAGAGGTCACCATGACTTACAGGTGCACATGCACTCACATACAAAAAATACAACCCCCCCCCCCCCCAAAAGTAGAGCGTCTGCTTTGCATGCTGGTCCCAGGTTCAATCTCCAGTACCTCCAGTTAGATAGTACAGGATGTGGTCTGCTTCTTGTCAGTGTACATAGTGCTGGGCTAGATGATCCAATGGTCTGCCTTGGTATAAAGTACATTCATGTCCTCAGAATAAGTAAAAACCAGTCCTCAGAAATGATAGCCAAAATAATAGTTTTGTGAAGTTTGAGAGCAAATAAATAAATAAATGTGCCACAGCGGCGTACTTACATTTCGTGAATCCACAGCTGCATACATGATATCCATCCAGCCTTTAAAAGTGGCCTGCAAGTAGAAGATATCCTTAACACCTGCTATTCATAGGCAAGATAGCAACCATTCTCAAAGAAAGCATTCATACCATGTATACTTATGTATACATACAAGTACTGTAGGATTTTAAAAGAAAGAAATCTGTTGCTGTTTGATCTCAGATAAGAGAAACATAATAAATTTAAATGTTTTTTCCCTTAATAGTAAAATACATAGCAAGGCAATTGTTTAAAAATACCCTCACTGAATAATGGAATTTACGAACTACTGAATGCTTAGAACACCAGATTACTATGAAAAAAATAAGGTGATTTCCAGTAGACTGATGAGTATAGAAAACAGAAAAGCATAATCCTCATAAATAGGCATTTAAATAAAGTGCTTTTGATTTAGTACATAGGTGCTTGCTCATAAAGCCATTTGTTCTACATCAAGCATCCAGTGTCTAGAATACCACTGTAATATAAACTTTCAGCCCACAGTGAAGTATAATTTGAAATACTTAACCAATCATGAAAGATATAATGCAGGTTTCATAACTTTTTTTATCATATGCACACCATATAATACCATTTTCCAACATACATTAACGAATGAGCAAATGTTAATTTTTCAAATGCTAATTTTGGATTCATGGGTAAGATTGGGTTTGATGCGTGCAACTGGATGCATTTTAGATCAGAGTTCAATCGTTCATGGAGGAAATTCACAGATATCCTAGCTATACGTTTTAAATTTACAACTGTAAGCTGCTTTGAGCCACAGGGAAAAGCAGGGTATAAGTATTTTAGTAAATAAATAAGTCAATACATAAAATATTGCAAATTTATGCATTTTTGAAACAACTTTACTGTGGGAAGACTGTGTTCTTCCTCTTTACATTTTTCTAGTGAAAGACACAACTGCTGAAAGCAAGCAAGCACAGTATAGTAATTCTTTGCTATAACTTTAAGAAATATGAATAGAATGGCTACTTACTACTTGAAGCAAAGAAAGGTAACCAAGGCCCACGTTATCAAAGTTGACTTTTACATTTTTCCATCGGGCTGTTTCATTTCTTTCTATGAGTTCTTCACATTGAGTCTGATTGTCAACTTGGCTGATATCAAACATTTCGCCAGAGGATGTATTAACACAGTGGTAGAACTTGCCGGCAAACAGATTTACTCCCATAATGCTGAAGATGAGCCAGAATATAAGACACACAAGAAGTACATTCATGATAGATGGTATAGCTCCCAAGAGAGCGTTCACCACAACCTACCGAGTAAAAGAGACCACAGAGGAAAAGTGTGAACTTCATGCAAATACAAAACTAATGAGATATTTCATCACCCGGAAGAATTAAAAAAAAAAAAACTTCTAAAGGCTTATAAATATAGATATTAAGCAGTTTGAAATTATGCTCTGTACAGATCTGGACAGAATGGAAAGATAAGCAAGATAAAACACAAAAAGGGAAGGAATATATAAAACTAAGAAATAAATCTGGCGGGATATTGCCAGCCACATGAATCAGCTAAGAAACAAAAAAAGACAGATGTAAAATAGAAATAATGCAGAGATAAGCGTATGTTTTAAGGATAACTGGTGACAGTTCTTAACCTGATGATATCAAGAAAGCCAAATAAAAACATTAGGTTGGATCCTACAAACCATAAGGCTAAAGTACTTGTAGATATAGGTCTTCCCACACCTCATTTTCACAGCAGACTCCTATGATCCCCAAAAAAGGCATTATCAGGGATTGCCCGGGGGGGGGGGGGGGTCCTTGTGGATGGGGAAAAATGGTATGGGGAGGCTGTAGTGAGGAAGGGAATGGGGCAACATTGTTCCTCCTCAGTGTTTCCACTGTTGCAAGAAGCTCCACGGGTTGAAGAGTAACAGATATTTTATCCAGTTCTCCCTCCCTAATTATTTCTTAGATGGTTTTAATGTAAGCAGTACAAACAACTCAGGATACCTTGGTTGCGATTGCTATCTTCTCTGTAAGTAACAGTTAACAGCAGGTGCCCTTTACAGGGTAATGCAACAGACTAATATTAAAATGCCTAATAGGTTGAGTATTTTATTTTAAAGTAACTCTGTGCAACTTGTGAACAACCACTCCAAATACAACCTGTGAACTCTGCACTGTGGTCTGCCAGGTTTTTGACACCCTCCCATCCCTTGTTTCTGAAGTTCCAGGCAAGCCATGACACCAGGATGTTTACTGATGCTACGCTGGGCCATCAGTTTTTACCTGTAGACTGCACTCAATCTGCCAAGTCATATATTGCATAGGCCTCCCTGTGTGTGTATGTGTCTGTGTAACCCCGCCAAATACACTGGAGGAAACAGGATGGAACTTCCATCCAATGGGGGACTTAGCTTTTGTAACTTTTTCAGTATTCAAAAAGCCTCTCCTCGAGTAACTCTTGTTGCAGATTCAGAGAGATGAGGTCTGAAGCTGAGAGATCTGCCAAAGAATCAAACTTCAGTGATGTTTTTTAGAACTAGAGGAGTCTGTTGCTGCAAAACAGTAAAAAGCTCAGTAGCACCTTTAAGACTAACTTAAACTTTTGAGAAACACAGCTCTCTTAGTCAGATGCATGCATCTGATGAAGAAAGCTGTGTTTCTAGAAAGCTTATGTTAGTCTTAAATGTGCTACTGGGCTTTTTACTGTTTTCTAGAGCTGTGGTACTTCACTCCAAAAACCAGGTTCCCGGAAATTGCATAATACTATTATGTGGGCAAGCATGCAACAGGGAGGATTATATTATAGCACTGTTTCTCTTTGGATTTTTTTTGTCTCATTTTAAAAATCAGGTTACCCAACCTTAATTGTAACAATGTGGTATGTTTCAAATAATACATGAATGGACAGCTAATGAAAGCATTAGTAGTTAGTACAGATAGCTGACTTCAAGGCATGGGCATTGCTAAACCCTGGGGGATGCCTGTCTCTCTCCTCTAGTTACATGAACAGTCATGTCTTACTCCTTCCATAATTGCTGAGTTTCTACAGCTGACCTACATTTCCCCTTTCCCGAGTCCTGTGGCGATTCCACTCGTTTACAGTATGAATCCTTTGACAGAGCTCAAAATATAAGAGTGTCAGAGACATGCTATCATCTGCCAATTTGAAATGTGGATTACAAGGGCCCCAGGAATAGTTGTTACTGGAGGAGGCAAAAGGCATGGCAATTCTGAATGTAGCCATGTATGCGTAAAGTAGAATATTGCATACATATGGAATGTTGCCCTTGATGTATTATTAAACAGAAGAATGAATTTCGAGGGTGGTGGGGGGAGATGTTAAAGAAGAAGGACAATTCAAGCTACATTGTGAAACGGGTAAAGATTCCAGAGTAGTCAGAATATGAACATTTAGCTTGGATAAGAGAAAGCTGAAGGAGGTATCTCACTCAAGAAATTCTGCTGCAGGCTGCAGCTGTCTGGATTTCACCATCCTGAATTATCTGGAGTCATCCATACAAGAGGGCCTTGAATCCAGGTGAGAGTGAGCAAGGAGCAGGGCTTTTTGCAGGCACTGTGGCTTGACGCAAGGGCTGCTGCCAGCCCAGAGCCCTTAGGGCAGAGATGTCAAAGTCATTTGTTATGAGCGCCAGATCTGACATAAATGTCACTTTGTTGGGCTGGGCCATGCGTGCCATAAAATGTAACACGAGGTACCAGATATATAAGTTTTATAATAGTGATTTCAGATGCCGAATGGCAATAGCAGATGAATGACAATAGCAGGCTTGAATGGATTCAGTGTGATATGCAGAGGGGGTGGTAGTACTAGTATTTATAAGGTGCTGGTGGTGGGGGATCTCCTTAAGAACAGTTTTGCAGGGGACCAAAACTAAGGTAGCCAACCTCCAGGTGAGGGCTGGAGATCTCCTGGGATTACAACTGATCTCCAGGTGACAGACATCAGTTCACTTGTAGAAAATGGCCACTTTGGAAGGTGGACTGTATGGGCATTATGCCCCGTTGAAGTCCCTCTCCTCCCCAAACCCCACCCTCCTGAGGCTCCACTCCCCAAAAACTCCAGGTCAAGGCCCACTCACAAACTTCAGAGTTGACGCACAAGAGTAAGGCTTTTTAATATGCCACACAAGGCCAAAGAGGAGAAATTCGTCCCATCAGCAACTAGCCTAGGAACCTTAATTCTGCACTGTAATGCAAAGGAAAAGCAACCATGAACAGCAGCTTGATGCCAACTGAATGTTATTACAGAGGAATTTTCAGCTGCCTGAAATAAAACTTTGTTGGTCTCTTAATGGAGCCGTGGGACTCAGGGACTTTGCTCTCTTTGAAATGCTCTCTCTCTCCCCCCTTCTCCCTTCCTCCCCAAAGGAGGGGGGGGAAGGAGCCAGCCCACAGAGGAAAGGGAGGTTGGATTTTTATTTATTCCACACGATTGAGAGAGCTGGCCTGCAATGCAGCCACTGCCCGGAGAAGAAGTGTGCATACACATGAAAGCTTATACCTGAAATAAAACTTTGTTGGTCACTTAAAGGTGCCATGGGACTCTGCTGTCTCTCAAGTGCCTGCTCTTTCTCCATTTTCCTCCCTTCCTTCCCAAAGGAGGGGGAGGAGCCAACCCATGGAAGGAAGGGTTTTTATCTCTCCTGCACAACTGAGAGAGCCAGCTGAAGGCAAGCTGCAACACAGCAACAGCAGCTCCAGAGAAGGAAGCAGGAGAGAGCCAGTTGCTCGCAGGCCGGATACCAGCCCACAGCCTGTAAGTTTGAAACCCCTGCATTACAGTGCCAGTCAAGATAACCCCAACCTCCCCTGATATCTTCAGTCAAGAGGAGAAAAAGAGGAGGAGGGCCACCCAGGGTGCCTGCCAGCCTCCCCCAATCTCTGGGCAGCTTCACACAATATGTTTAAGAATACACCTTCAACAAGCAAAGCACAAAAAAGAAAACACGTGCTGATGATAACCCAGAAACTGGAGATAATTAGTTGCCTTGAAAGAGGAGAAAGCCAGAGCCAAACAATATGAGTCTGGAATTGGGTCATCAATTATATACAATATTAAGACACAAAAAGCAGAGGGGGGGGGGGTTGTATGAGAAAACAGTGCCCAAAAAGTCATGGGCACTTTTACTGTATTGATTATGTAAAATATCCTTAAATATGTAAAATACCCTTAAATATCCATGTCCTCTAAGTCACATGCATAAGAAGAGCCCTGCTGGGTCAGACCAGTGGTCCATCTAGTCCAGCATCCTGTCTCAAACACTGGCCAACCAGTCCCTCTGGAAGGCCAACAACAGGGCATAGAGGCTGAGGCCTCCCCCTGATGTTGCCTCCTGGCTCTGGGATTCAGAGGTTTAGTGCCTCTGAATGTGGAGGCTCCCTGCAGTCACCATGGCTAGTAGCCACTAATGGACCTATTCTCTATGAATCTATCTAGCCCCCTTTTAAAGCTGTTTATTCCTCTGGCAGTGAATTCCACATTTTAATCACTCTCTGTGCTTAAAAATTCAAGTAGATTATACCAACCTGTACTGGTTTCTAGGATGAATTTGACGATTTGCAAAGTTATATAGAAAAACTGCAAACTGGCTGGGAGGTAAAGTAGTAGCAGGGGATAACTAAAATTCAAGATGACATCTTTTTTTTTTAAATAACAAACTAAGCTATATAAAATGTTAGATGTTGCAGCTAGTTGCACTGATCCAAAGCAAAATCCAAAAACAAATATCACGTAATTCAACCTAGCATTTATAGGGTTGCCAATTTTTAAACTAGTCCATCTAATATCTTCTTGATTTGTGTCAATCACCCGGTGATGTTCCATGACATGAAAGTCTTCAATTGCACATTAAACCTCTATTCAAAGGACAGAGCATTGTTCTCCTGGCCACCTGGCCACCTTATTTATATAGTGTATTTCTAGCGTTCGAAGTGCTTTATGTACATTAGTTCTGTTTTCATTACAACACGCCCAAATGTGTGCCAGTGTTATTATCCAAATGATTCAGATTGTGAACAGAAGTTAAGAGAATGGCTGCATTCAGATGACCACATCAGGTTAGAGAACAATCTTCAGGAGTCTTTGGTTTGTGTGATTCCTCCTTCTGCTCCTTGTATGCTGTGCCAATGTTCAAGACTCCCTGGGTTAGAACTAATCACAGTATGCCATGATGTCTGCAATGGGCATTTTAACAAATTGTGGTTTGTTTGTTTTTTGCCTACAAACTAGGATTCTGAATGAGGACTAAAAAGCAGTTTAGAATCCTGGTTTGCAAGGGACCAGGGTTTGCTTGTGATGTGTGAATGCAGCCATAAATGACTTGTTACCAAAACCCACTCATTAAATTCTTGGATGAGATGCAATTTGAATTGGGGACTTTACAACTCATATTCTTAATATATCAGCAGGAAAATGGTATGGCTGGTTTTGTTTCATGTTTGCATTATTTCAGGCTTTTAATTTTTTTTCTTACCCTCATTCCTTCAAATCTTGATAAGGCTCTTAGAGGTCTCAAAGCTCTTAAAGTCCTAAGCGACTTAATTGCACCAAGTTCTGAGTAGCCCAAGGCATTCGCTGTTAAGCTAACTAAAGAAACCTATACAAATAAAGGAAAGAAATTAATTTGTTGCATGCATAATTTTAAAAGATACACTGCACTGTCATGCTCAAGAAATACTTTTTTGTAACTTCAGACAAATCTTTCAAGTCCATTACAGTTGAACAAAAGGTCCATTAAATGGCGTGTCCTGATAATACCTGGTTAGGGTAATGGAAAATATATTACTTTTGTAAAAGAGGAGTTGAGAAAGTATATGCCTAGTAGAAATTAAGCCCAGCTAGAAAATTTGAGCAAATTATCTGAAATGCACAGCATCACAAGCATAGCATCGATCCTTTGTGAACATGTCCACACACTACCAAGTTTTCAGGATGCACCACCAATCGTAGCCAGACCCACCCACATACTGTCCCTATTTGTTTGTTTTTTAATGCTGGGAGCAACATCACATTCAGAAAAGACTGATGAATTCCGCAAATAAAACAGGAATCCAAGGAGCACGTGTTACCTTAATATTTATAGCATTATGTTTGTTCCCATGTGCAGAATGCAAACGCCAAACATCAATCCTCTCTCATCAGTGACAGCCAAGTCAAGTAGGTATGGACACAGGCACCTCCTCCTAAAGAACAACATGCCCCCCGTCTAGTTCACTATCAACTTAATTACTCTATGCCCACAAATAGAACTTAGGTAATAATTCATGTAAGCTATCTACAACTAAGCAATGCTACACATTCATGATCCCCACCCCCCCAATAGTGCCTTATCTTTAGCAGGGGCAAGGGATACTCTAGAGATTGCCATTCTAGGCCAGCAGGCTTCAACTCAAGTGTCACTCTGTGCCCGCCCCTGGTCCTCAAACAAAGGCCCATTCTGCATCTAGCATTTGCTCCACTGTTTTACCAAATCCAGGATGGAACAGAAATTCCCCTCTACATTGCATGCCACATTTACTTTGATTGATTGTCAGATTTCATGGCAGTGTCCAGACTGCATGCTGCTTTCACTTTGTTGATCTCTCGGTTTTATGGTACCGTCTGCATAGATTTATGGCCGTTTTATGGCCATTCAGGGGTGACTTTGCAGTCAGTATGGTGTTGGCCCAGGGTATCTGAATGTGGTTTTGAGCCGCATCTTTTTCTGTTCCAGTGTGGGTTTGGAAAAACAATGGGGCGAATGCTAGATGCAGAATGAGCCAAGGGGGGAACTGGGGTTTGGTCATTCCCCTCTCCCTCCTCTTCCCTGGCACCTCCCCCCTCTTGCTTGGGAACAAGAGCTGGTCTGTCATCCTCGGCTTTCCCCTTTTTACAGGGCCTCTTCCTGTTTAAAGCCCTGCAGAAGTGAGGCAACTGTCGTGCAAGATCATAAGCGGCTCCTTGGTCAGGCTTTGTCCTTTTCCCATGCCTCCCAGCCCCTGAAATAAGACCACATTGCAGCTGATTGCTAGGTGGTGGCCATTAAAGCGTCAGCCACTATTAATCAGCTGGCCAGCAGGCAGGCCCCTAACTACAGTGGGGCATCTCGGGGCTAGGCCCCCTGACTTACTGGCAAGGCCCCACAACTTCTTATCCAGCCTAGGGCCCCCAAGCAGCGGCAGGTGTGGGGAAGGAGCCAGGTATTCCTTTAATTCGATTAGCCATGGCCCCCTAAGAAATTTAAATGCCCCCCAACTTAAAAAATCCTGGCTATGGGCCTGTCAGCAGGCATTTCTTTAAAGGGACTCTAGATGGTGAGGAGTCCAATACTTCCTCGACTCCGTGACTGTGCTTCTGCAAGGCCAAAATTTGTTTCTGACTTCAGGCAAGTTGTTCCCACAAAGCCAGCCTGTCTGATGCTGATCAAGGGAAGTAAGTGCCAAACCCTGCTTACAATGCTTGCCATTTGTTTCTCAGGATAATCTTGAACCCTTAATTTATGTATATAGTAATTTATACAAAAGAAGTATATAGTAATTTACACATAAGTAGTTCAAATAAAGCAGAAGTGCATGTTTCTAAACTGGCAAGCTATTCCTGGCAGCTTGGCAATCTATACAAATTGCTGTAATGGCTTGGTGTAAGGGATATACTGTGAGTGACCATTATTCAGCTATTTCAAATGCAACATTATGCCTGTCCATTATAGTAATTTGCTCCATTCTTAGTAGTGTTAACAATGTTATGCTCAACAGAACAGCTCAGAATTCCTAATGCTGCTGTTGACTAATAAATCACCACATTATTTCAGACAAACGGCAGAAATTCGTGATTGGTGAACCACTGTTATGTCTAATTCACAACTGGTCCTTTTAATAATGAAAAGGAGGAGGAGGAGGATTTATACCCTGCCCTTCACTTGGAGTCTCAGAGTGGCTCACAACCACCTTCCCTTCCTCTCCCCACAACAGGCACCCTGTGAGGTAGCTGGGGCTGAGAGAGCTCTGGGAGAACTGCTCTTGAGAGAACCGCTCTGAGAGAATTGAGACTGATTCAAGGTTACCCAACTGCATGTGGTAGAGTGGGGAATCAAACACGGCTCTCCTAGATTAGAGTCTGCTGCTCTTAACCACTGCACCAAACTGAATCTCTTAAGCAAGAGGACATCTGTTGGATGTTCTAAATTAATTCTTTTAAAGGATTAATTAGGAACCACAGCTTCTGGATATGACCAATGACATTGATGCAGCCTTGAAGCCTCCCTGAATCCCACCCTTTCCCCACACTGAATGAGGCCCTCCCTGCCAAGACCTCTCCCCACATCACATTGCTTATTGGAGGTTGGGACATAGGCAACGGAGAAGACCAAGAAGACCAGGCCCTTGAATCCTGCTGCATGTGATCCCATTATTCTAGATGCCTTAAATATACTGCTGAGGCCTACCTCACGTGAAGAATCCAGAGCTCATGGGAACTACAAATCTCATTATACCCCGATATCTCAGACACATTTCATATGCACAGGAGCATCTGAGGCCTTTGTGAAGCCTGAGTCCCTTTTATGGCTTGTATGCGGCACTCTTCACTGCCATCTCTATCTCAAATAAAAAATGCAAAACAGAGGGACAGTTGGGAATAGGCCTGCCTCGATCCCACTGCGAGCAGGAGAATCCCCTGCCTCAAGCAGGCCCTTTCCGCTACCGTTCAGCTGGGAAGAGGGAGAAAAATGCGAAGGAAACGGAAGGGGTGATACTCAGCATCCCAGCATGCTGACAAAACTTCTGGCATGGCTGGAAATGACATCAGCACGTCACTAGTGATGTCATTATATTGCTGGCAATGTTCCCTGCCCCCACAGTAGGTCTCCCACCAGTTGAAAGCCATATGCTGACAACCCTAGCAGGGAATGTCTCTTTCAGTAGGGAAAGACCTCTACACTGTCAGAACCCTGTACCACCTAGAGAGGGACTAAAAGCCTAGTTTTTGTCCTATTTTAGAACCTTCACCTTTGATGCAGACTTCAACATTTTGCCAAAACCTCTAGACCTCTCCTCCCCAAAACTATGCTATTCTTAGAAATGCCTTGTCCAACTAAATGCAAACTTCACCATCCTTGATTATTTTCTTAGTTAAACTGTCAAGATATACAGATTAGACTGGTATGGCCAACTGACACCAGTTTCTTCAGTTCTTAAACAAAAGTATATACTTCACTCCCCAAAGTACATTCAAGGCAGTTATTCTGTTGCCACAATTGAAACCCCCAATGCAAATATCATTGACCAAGCCAAATCGCTGCACTACTGAAATCTGCCATGTATTTTCTACATCTGTGCTTTACAGTTAAATAATCAGGAGCTCCTTTGCATATTAGCAGTAGTCCCTGTAAGTAGAGCTCTGTAAGCTCTTGGAGGATTGGCTACATTAGGGGTGTGTGACCTAATATGCAAAGGAGCTCCTGCTACGAAATGAGCCCTGAATATTCTACTTCTGTTCCCACTGAGTCACTCCATTACGGAACTTTGGACCAAGTTACTCTTTGATTTTGCTCAAGCACTTCCTTTTTGAAAGCAACCAGGTTAACAATTTGTCCCATAATTTTTGGGAAAGAAACAATAATAATCTTATGCACATATCTCATGCATATATATTAAAGGCAGAATACATACATCGACAATGAGGAAATCCAGCCAGCACCAGGCATTAGTGAAATATACTTGAAAACCGTAGGCCACCCACTTCAGAAGCATTTCTAGGATGAAGATGTATGTGAAGACCTTGTCAGCATACTCCAGCATGGTCTTAATAGTCTTGCGCTGTTCAATATAGATATCTTCAAAGGCCTGAAAATAAAGTTTTATATTATTCATTTATATATTTACAACATTTATATCCTGCTTTTCTGCCCAATCAGGGCCACCAAGTTGGCTAAAGATTCAAACAGCATAATAAAAAATTCATTATACAACCAGGGCTCATTTCATAGCAGGAATATTAGGCCACACACCCCTGATGTAGCCAGTCCTCCAAGAGCTTACAGTAGCCCCTGTAAGAAGAGCTCTGTAAGCTCTTGGAGAATTGGCTATATATTAGAGGTGTGTAGCCTAATATGCAAAGGAGCTCCTACTACGAAATGAGCCCTGCATACAACCAATTAAAAACCATAGCTAAGGAAATATATATAAAAAACAAAATACAGCAAATTAAAAATAAGGCAGGAAGGAAGGGTCACTGAGGGAATGCCAGACATACAAAAAAGTCTTCAACCACTGGCAGAGGATGGTGATTGAAAAGTGCAATCCCTGGGGAGGGAGTTCTATAAGTCTGGAACCATGACCAAGAAGGCCCTTCTTCGGGCCTTTCTTCGGGCTGCCACCTGTCTAGCCTGACACATGATCTCAGAGGAAGACTGTAAAGGTTGGATATGTTAATATGGGATTTGGCAGTTCTTAAATTATGTTGGTCCCAAACCATAAATATATATAGTTTGTGCAATATGTATAGTTTTTTCGCCTTGAAAATGTCCTGGAACTGTGAGACACCTGCCTCCACGCCCAAAAAGTATTGATCAGTGAACTTTCTCTCATCTTAAGTAATCAAAATATTGGACTCCTGTTTCCCTGCTGCATTGCTTTCCCAAGCCAAAATGGCCGCAGGGGAAGTTATTTGCCCCATTTTGAAGCTGCACATATGCCCTCAGTGTTTCATTTTCCAACTCTGCCTTACTTGGGGTCTACCTAACCCCAAAAAGTTTAAAGAAAAATCCTGAAAAGTAAGGTGAGGTATAGTTTAAAACAACACAGAACAACTGACTCCATACTGTAAGAAAATAAATGGAGTATTATTTGGCAGAATTTAGGTATAGATCTTTAAATACTTTTGTACAGTCCTGGGACAAGTGATGACCAAAATATGTGGGTAGGTTAAATGCACTGGAAATATATACATTTTATTTTTTTAAAAAAACCTTTTTATATGAAATTTTTTTATAGAAAATAAAGAGTAAGGAGAAAATTAAATAATAGAAAAGAATAATGGATAATGATGCATTATTGTAATGGTTACAATACTGGAGTAAGTGGTTATGTTTAAACTTTTATATTTACCAATAACTGATTGTATTGGGCTTTGTTATTGAGAAAATTTGGAAGTTTTAAGGATATGTTCCTTTGTTCTTTCTCGTTTCCCCAAAAATATATACATTTTCAATTTGGGTAACTGTTTATGATGGATTGCTTCCTGTGCTAATTCCTCATGATAAGCAACACGTTTCAAAACTATTCATTATTCCATGTTTCAATTTACCAGAGCACCGCTGCTGAGGAGAATCATGAAGACAATAAAAGTCTCAAACCAATTGTGTTCTACTATTTTGTAGCAAGTCTTTCGGAGGTTCCACCACGTTTTCCCTTTCCCATCTTCTGTGCTGACCTGGCAGCATTTGAATTTCCTCACGCATCCTGGCAACACAAGGATGTGATAGGTAAGAGATGGGCAACAAGTTATTCTGAAGCAGCAGTTAATGAATTATAAATCCTATGGTCAGTTCATTTTACAGAATTTATATCCTGCCTTTCTGCCAACAAGGTGGCAAAGAAATTAAAGGATACACAATAAAATCACATTTTAACATCATTAAAACCAGCCAAAACTACCATCATTAAAACAATTAAAACTAGAGCAAAATAGATACTAGGACATAAAAACAAGAACTAAAACATTGGATGGGGAGGGGGGAATCACTAAGGGAATGCCAAATGAAACAAAACAAAGTCTAGGGTAAGAAATGTTTTTAAAAATAATTTGTATTTTTTCAGCACTCACAACTGAAGAGCCAGTGCGGGGTAATAGTTAGGACTAGGATCCGGGGGACTGAATCTCTACTCTCTCAACTCTACCACAGAAATGTGTTGGGTTACCTGGGGCCAGGCAGTCTTTCTCTCAGCCTAATCTACCTCACAAGGAGAGGATACAATGAAGGAGAGGATGATATCAAAGGTTGTTCTGAGTACCCACTGGAGGGAAAAGTGGGGTATCAATCGCTAAACTGATATGCCAGTGGCAGACTCTAATCTGGAGAGCTGGGTTTGATTCCCCACTTCTCCTCCACATGAAGCTTGCTGAGTGACCTTGGGTGAGTCACAGTTCTCTCTCAACTCACTCAGCCCCACCTATCTCACCAGGTGACTGTTGTGGGGAGAGGAAAGAAATGTAATTGTAAACCGCTTTGAGACTCCTTAAGGTAGACAAAAGCAGGGTATAAAAACCTTCCCTTCTCTTCTTCTAAATCAATAAGTGATGGTTCATGGAGATGTGGGGACTGAGGGCTAGTTCTTCCCCCAAAATAACTGCCTCCACAGGAATGGTTCTGAGACATTTGGGGGAACATAAACAAAGTACACCTGCATTCTGGATACTCCAATTTTGGGTAATAAATTGGGGGAGGTGGTTTACAGTGAGAATCTTGTTAGATTTTTATTCATTCCAGCTCGTGAAACGAATGAGAAATAAAATCCAACATGGACTGCAAATTCTGCTACAGTGCTTATATATATATGGATTGGAATTTCCAGATTAGTTCCAGTAACGCTGGCACATTCACCTAGTGCCAGAAGGCTTTTCTTGATGCAAAAAAAGCTTTTCTGCTGCCAGAAGATTCTCTTACATCAGGGGAAGATTCCTTGCACTGGTAGAAAGCACCACGATTAGTGGAAGGGATCCATGGGATCCAACCGTATGCCTCCATTAGAATCACTCTAAAAGCATTTCCACAGCAGCGTGTAGCCTAGATAACTGCAATTTATATGCTACTGTCAAAAACAGTCCCAGGTGGGTAGCCAGGCTGCTCTGCAGTAGCTAAATACTAACAAGATTTCCAGGTTGTAAGCTTTCAAGAGTCAAAGCTCTCTGGTGAAGGGAACTCTGACTCCCAAAAGATCATACCCTGGAAATCTTGTTGGTCTTCAAGGTACCACTGGACTTTAAAAAAAAAAAATCATTCCATACAAGAAAAACAGTGCCCTAGCCCATCCAAATACTGGTAAGCCAATGAAAACAGTCAACCTTCAACAAAACAAAGATAATAGGTAGCCAAGCAAAAACTAGAAGATTATATCTTTGTAAATTGGGTTGTTTGGAATGATATCCTGTTCAGACAAAAATTGCATTAGTGGAAACGAGGTTGCTACAAAATTATTACAAGCTTTCTCAGAGTATAGTTGCATAGTGCCTACTGGACTTGAATCTTATTAAAATATGAGCAACACCCCCCTTCCTTTCCAATACTTACCTTCTGTAAAACAGGCTTCTGGTTCAAGAGACTCTTCTGGTTCAGCCTCTGGCTGTTCTCCTATTGGGGGAACTCCAACATCAACTGTACTGCCTTCAGATGAACTAGATGCATTTAGTTTCTGCAAATAAAGCCCCCCCCCCAACAACTATTAATTGCCAGTCTATTGTTACAGCGCTGGATATGTTTAATGCATTCCAAAATGCTCTACATATATTTAAGAACTCCAGAAGAGCTAAAGTACTGATGTATATAAGTAATGCCAATTTCATTTTCTGTAGATGAGGTCATAAGAACAAAGTTGTGTGGGCTTTAACCACAATGCAAGTATTTTAAAATATTCATACAGGGAGGTCCAATTTTGAATGACTTTTGCTACTGAACAGCCACAGACAGAACAGAAAATTCTGAAACCCATTTTTATTTATGTGGGAGGTGGCAGGTTAGTTATCCAAATCAAGTCATATAGAGAGCACCATGAATTGCACATTGTTTCCCCAACAATGATGGCCAAACCAACCAAAAGCCGAACAAAGTATTTTCATGTCTAATGCAGATTGAAAGAGGCACACTTTGGCAAAATCATACTGAACCCTTTTTTGCCCCATCGACATGAAAACACACTCATCAGTGTAGAGGTACTTTTAAATGTCTACAGTTTCAAAAAAAAAAAAAGGAAGCAGCGTATTAGTTCTGGAGCAAGAGCAATTATTTTGCATTCTCTTTTGCCGATGCATTTGCACAGCTGACTGTGCATTTCCAAACTACTTTTTATTCTTGAATGGTACACATACATGTCCTCCTTGAGTAAGTAGTGAAATATGCATTTTTATTTTTTTAAAGAAGACATAGCAGTTGAAATGCAATAAAGACCTGTTTTGGAGAAGTAAGAAGTATTGTATCAATGACAAAAAAAAAACACACCATCCAAACTTTGAACTTCTATCCCGATGCTATTAAGAGGAATGAATCGAGAACAGTGTGAAAAACAGTAGACAGATATGCGTACCATAGTGAATAAAAGTAGTATTGATCGTAGCATTCTCTAGCCTTGTACAATGTTATTACCATGTAGTGTATAACATCAGTTAAATGGCTGCATTGCTAAGTAGCTCTCTTTACATGGGGAATGATGTAAGCAGATGGTGAATCACACGTAATTGTGCCCTATTACAAAATATCATTGCTTATTTGATACTTAAAAAACAAAAGCTGTAGGCATTGTTTTTGATGAGGATTCTAGGCAGCGGAAACAATTTCGTTCCCATAAAACCCTTACCGTTTTAATTTTTTTTTAAATAAAAACCTCCGATTACTCAAATGATATAACTGAATGAAATAATTTTCCTTCCCACTGCAGCATTATTCTTTTGTATTTTTCGGTCTTTGGTGTGGCCAGCCCTGTTCTGCATCAAACTGCTTCTGCCAATTTAAAACAGCCGCAGACATTTCTGACCTCTTGCAGTTTGGGTAAACGTAATTTCAACATTCAAAAGGGAATCTCACTTGACTGATTCAATCAAGTTCCACAAGGCTGGAATGTATTTGATTAACTACAGATTATAATCTGAGTTTGTTCTTTTGCTATTAAATCTCTGAACCAAAGCAAATGTTAACATTTTTTTGAAAGGGACAAGACACTGGGTATTCCATGGATAGAGTTCCCAGTGTTTGTTTCATTAAAATTCACAGGCTTGTGACCCCCAATTCTGATTGGGGCTGTGGTGCAAGGGAAGGGGTAGATTTAAGTGTTCTCCCTTTGCTCCTTTTACTCATTTGAAATGATCCTACAGAGCTACTATTTCCCCCATTGGGGTGAACATATCAGTACCTGTTTGAACAGGTCGCTTATCCTCCGGTTATATATAATTCTGTTTTCACCATGGACTCTCCTGAACATTCCACACGTTCCAAAATCAGTTTGCACCCTGAAGTGTTACTCAGAAGCTGTCCCTATCCACTGGCTGTGAGTACTCGTGTGCCATTGGCTGGGTGCTGTGTCTGCTCCTCTTCCCCGCTCACTACTTCAACCACTGTGCCCTGTCAGAATTTCTGGCAGATGGCTTTCGCTTTCTCTCTTGACAAAGACGCTTCTCCTGCTTCCCTCCTGTGTAGGACCAACTATTCCCTCAGTGGCTGCTGGTAGGTGTAATGAAATGGCACCTGTGTTTCTAAGATGGCTGCTGTCTGTGGTTGTTTGTTTAAAATGTTCGCCCATAAGGTTAAATTGAGTTGTATTTCCAGAGAGGGCCCTGCAGGGGTGTCACTCACTGGGCTGAATGGGGCTTCCTCATCAGCTGGCCTACAGTTCCCAGCTGCCACAAAGCCAACAAGTGCAGGAAAACAGGGTGACATGGCAGTCAGGGCTTCAGAGCACGGTATAGGCTGCAGATGTGGGGGGTAGATGGAAAGCTGAACAGTGGGGGGGGGGGGAAGGTAGGTTGATGCTTGGCTGGGAAGGAGAATGGGTTGCCAACTTCAGGTGGGGAATTCCTGGAGATTTGAGGGATGGAGCCTGGAGAGGGTGAGGTTTGAGGAGGGGTGGGGCCTCAGACAGGTCCAATGCCATGGACTCTGCCCTCCAAACCAGCTATTCCCTCTTGGGAACCACTGTTGCCAATATCCAGGTGAGGGCTGGGGATCACTCAGAATTACAACTGCTCTCCAGATGGCATTGATCAGTTCCCCTGGAGAAAATGGTGGACTCTGATACCCTGCTGAGATGCCCCCCCATGACAGCCAATGTGACATGGCAGTCAGGGCTTCAGAGCACGGTAGAGGCTGCAGGTGTGTGGGGTGGATGGAAAGCTGAACAGTGAGGGGGGGAAGGTAGGTTGATGGTTGGCAGGGAAGGAGAATGGGTTGCCAACTCCAGGAGGGGAATTCCAGGAAATTTGAGGGATGAAGCCTGGAAAGGGTGAGGTTTGAGGAGGGGTGGGGCCTCAGACAGGTCCAATGCCATGGACTCTGCCCTCCAAACCAGTTATTTCCTCTTGAGAACCACTGTTGCCAATATCCAGGTGAGGGCTGGGGATCACTCAGAATTACAACTGCTCTCCAGATGGCATTGATCAGTTCCCCTGGAGAAAACGGTAGACTCTGACACCCTGCTGAGATGCCCCGTCCTATGACAACCAATGTGAAGTGGCAGTCGGGGCTTCAGAGCACAGTAAAGGCTGCAGGTAGGGGGGGGGAGATTGAAAGCTGAACAGTGAGAGTGAACTAAAGGTAGGTTGATGCTTGGCTGGGAAGGAGATAAGGCTGCCAACTCCAGGTGGGGAATTCCTAGAGATTTGAGGGGTGGAGCCTGGCGAGGGTGAGGTTTGAGGAGGGGTGGGGCCTCAGACAGGTCCAATGCCATGGACTCTGCCCTCCAAACCAGCTATTCCCTCTTGGGAACCACTGTTGCCAATCTCCAAGTGCGGGCTGGAGATCACTCAAAATTACAACTGCTCTTCAGGTAGCAGAGATCAGTTCCCCTGGAGAAAATCGTGGACTCTGTGTCATTATACCCTGCTGAGATTGCCACATCAAATTGACGATGAGTGCCCAAGGCCTTGGCACTCTCCTAGAGCCTCTTTCTAGAGCCCGTTGTATTTATTTCCACAACGGGCCTTATTCCTAATCTATAATTATGTTTCTCAAGTAGTAATCTGTGAAGTCACACTAATGGAGAACTTGAGCATCCACTGAATTCAGTCAGAGAAACTTCTAGAGCTAAACTGGAAAAACACCTCCAGAGCACTGGCTCCATCTGTCTTGAGCACCTGTAGCATTATGCATGTTCATGAAGGGTAAAGCTTCCAACTGAGTTCAGGACCAGTAACAGGGAAGGCAGGCAGGTCACAGGTCATTCCCTAGGTCTGGGCAGGGAATCCACTCCGCTTGAGCACTGTGATTGTCTTTTATTTTAGTCTTTTCCCCTCTACTTTTTGCTTAGTGCCTATTTAGGAACAGATCCCAAGTGTGCAGGAGCACAAAGGCCCGCCCCCAAACAGCAACATCGCCGGGTGATGTCTCTGATACAATGACATCACCCAGAGGTGACATCATCATGTCGGGGATTGTGCATGGTGACACTCTGGTTTTGGGGCAAAACTCTATGGTTTGAGGGCAATTTTACCATAGAGCTTTGCCCTCAAACCAGAGTGCTGCTGCACAACATCCTGACATGATGTCGCCACTTCCGTGTGATGTCATTACATCGCAGAGCCCCACCCCACTCCTGGAAGGCTCTCTCCCACCCCCCGCTGGCATGTTGACAAGACCTGGCAACCCTAGCAGGTCATATGAGTATAGGACCCATAACAGGGAAGGTGGACAGGTCATGTGACTGCACAGGTGACTACTCAGTTACAGGTAAGCAGCCTGTTCTTCTTCATGGTCTCTATACATCATGCTGATGGAATCAGAATAGCATGATCACCTACCAGGCAGTGGGAATAAAGTGTCACTAATTGGAACAAAGTATTCAGCACTGCCTGACCAAATGCCACATCCCTCCTAGATTTGAACATCCAAAGCATAATGACATATGAAGATCGAGGGTTGTGACCAGGTTGCTGTTTTGCAGACATCTGGAATGGGGTTGCCATGAACAAAGGCTGTGGAGCTCAACATGGCTCTGGACAAATGGCTCATGGGCTCATATGGCAGCAATTTGCTAGCTGGTGGCAAAGTGAGACAGTGAAAGATATCCATTTACCTAAGCCATTGAGAGGATACTTAGATCCCTATTTGACTGCCTCTGTGGCATAAAAATAGATGAAGGTCTTTGTGGAAAGCAGCCATTCTGTCCAGGTAGAAGGCAAGAGCCCAACACAAATTTGAGGGCATGAAGCATCTTCTCTGCTTCAGAGGAAAGACTCCTGATGAAGACCAAGTAGGATTATGTCTTGATTCAAATGGAAGGAATTTATAGCAGCTTTGGGAGACAAAATCACTCTGTCAGAGTGAAACTGGAGGAATGGAGGACTGACCCTGAAAGTACAGAATTCGCTTGTGCAGCCAGCTGAGGTTATGGCAACTAGAAACAGTTTTCAGTGATAACAAACAGAGGTTGCATGGTGCCATAGGCTAAAATGGATGTTTCATCAATTGTGAGAGAACCCAATAAAGATTCCAAAGCGGGAAAGGTTTAATCACTGGAGGATATGGCTTGTCAAACCTTTTAAAAATGATTTAACAATTGGCTTGAAAAATGACAAAGAACCAGTAACAAAGGGATAGCCACCGGGTACACATGCAAACAGGGAACTGAGACCCTAATTGTGTAAGCATGATACGTTCTCTAAAACTAAAAGAACTGGACAGTCCAAAGGTTGCACTTTAGAAGACCAAACACTGAGGCAGAAACTTTTCTGTTTGGAGGGGTATGAATATCTTGTTTATGGTTTTCTGGAATTTAACAAGATTTGGGACAGTGCATTGGAGTATCATTGGGACAAATTCTCCATGTTGTAATGTTCAGTTTGGCAAGTTCTGGGTGAAGAAAGAGTCCTCCATCTTAAGAAAGCATGCATAGAAAGGTGGAAGGAAGGTATACAAAGCTGCCATTGGCCAGAGAAAGAAAGAAAAGAAACCACATTTGGTGTGGCCAACATGGTGTTACTAAAATGCATTTAGTGGTGATTATTGTGGGAATGAGTGGGTGCAAGGGAAATATGTAGAAAACTCCTTTCCTCCACAACATTATGAATGCATCCAATACTGAGTGGTTTCCTCTCCCTCTTCTGCTGCAGTATGCTGTGCACCTCCTGTTGGTCTTTCAACAGAGGGCGGGAAGAAGGGATGATGACAAAGGTGGTAGGTAGGATGGCATCAAGTTCTATGGCAAACCTGGTGTGAACCACAGTGAGAGCCCACTCATCTTGTGTGATATGTTCCCATGCTGACAGGCTGAGCTGTGGGGCAAGAGGAACATGGTCAGATGTTACAGTTTCAAGAGATAGTGGACAGTGGAGCAGACTGGAGCTTAGAGAAGGGAAGGTCTTCTTAGAGGAATCTTAGTAGGAAGTCTTGGGATTGAGTCTAGGACCCCTCTTGAGATCAAGAGCCTTCTCTAGACTCCTCTCTTGAATGGTGTCATCATGCTGGGGAGAAGGTATCCACTAAGGTGTCTTGTATCTGACCCTTGGAAGCAGAGGCCATATACTGCACCTCAGGAGAGTCCCTCTGAAGCTTCTGGGTATGAACAATGGTGGAAGGGGCGTTTTGGAACCTCTCCGATATAGGAACAGAAGAAGCATCCACTGACCATTTGAGGTCAAAGTCAAGGCTGATGATTCCTTGTGGTTCTTATCCTTATTCTTGAGGGGGGGGGCCCTAAAAAACAAGGAGGCCTGGGCTTAGAAGGGCTTTTCAAGTGGCTTAGTCTCTCCACCCAGCGGGGGAGGAAGCCGACTCTAGAACCAGGACCAAAGAATGCTTGTTGGCCAACTTTGAGGGTACTGTTGATGCTGAAGGCTCCATCAACGTCAAGAGAGAATGTTTGATGAGATGGTGAAGACAGGACAAATTGTTCTGATGAGCTTGTTTGGTAAATTTCAAACAGTGTAGGCAAGAATTGACTCGATGCTGCTTCCCAGACAAAGTAGGCACTTTGCATGACTTTTTTTTTTTGAAAAAAAGCAATGGCCTATCTCACACGCAGTGAGAAACTCTCCATGATGTCTCTACTATAGCAATCAAAGAAGTGAATAGAAAACATGACTCCACACCTTCTGAGCCTGCACTTTGCTACCAGGTGGTTGAGATTGGGGGGGGGGGGACAGCACTTAGCTCTAGAGGTTTCTCCTACTGGACTCTGCACACGGCTTACGTTTCCCATCAGCCTGATGCACAGAACATGAAGAAGAAGGATGTATTCTGATCTAAAGTATCATGTATGAAAAGCATGCACATAAGGACCTAGAAAGGCTTTGACTGATTATAATTTTATGGATACATTTACAAATCATATATGATACATGTCTGGGTGTGCTTGGAAAAATTGGTTCCCAGGTACAAAGTGTGTTGCCTGAATAAAATTGTTCCAACGAAACCCCAGGGGCTGGCTTCCAGGTAAAGGTTCTCATATACCAATGTGTGTATTCCTGGGACTTTCTCCTTGTCGTGATCTGTGCCTGCTTGGGGAGACAGGCCTAGTGCGGCCTAGGCACAGGAGAGACCTGTGGGGGGTGATGGTTGGTGGTGGCAGTAGCCAATGGGAGTTCGGGGAATATGTGAGGAGACTGAACTTCAGCTGTGTAAAATGTAAAATGAGGTTCATTTCTCTTCTGCGGCCTTTCCTCACACAGAGTCAAGTTGAGGGGAGAGTCCAGGCTGGAAGAAATCACTTGAGGCAGAGTGAGTGCAGGCACAAGCCTGGTATAAGGCCAGTGGGCCTTAAGTAGTACCAGTTAAGGAAAAACAGTCACGTTAGATTCAGTTATTTTGCCTTTAAACACTGTTATTGATTTTAATGCACCTTGTCTCGTTTTCCTTGCCCCAGTATTGTATAAATAAACCCTTTTGTTTAATCGTTCTCTGCCTGGTCACCACGCCTTTGTTTTCTCGATTTAAAAAGGGCATTTGGTTGGGAGGGTCTCCTGGGCCTTCTCAAGACACCCTAAGTCCAGGGTGGTGGTGGCAAAAGGTGGCAACCTGCAGGGGTCATGATACTCCTGAATAATCCAGCCAAGTCTATTAGATCTGCCATGGTTTAAGCATGTTCATCCTCAGCCACAGTAACCATTTTCTGGTACAGTTGCTCAGAGATCAGGATTCCCATATTGGCACAATTCTGGAGGCACTGAAAAGCTTTTAAAAAATATTCTAGGAAGCTTTGAGAAGTAATCTTTAAATTAGAAACAAATTTGTACAATTATATTATGTGCTGCAGCATTTGATTTAGGGCCTTCTTCTGTTTTAGTATGTATTGTGGTTTCTAATATGTTTAAATAGGTTTACAACAGCTTTCCTAAGAAACTTTGAGACATTATTTGATGATGACAAAGATAGGGATATACTATTTTAATAACAACAGCTATGTTTAAGTTAGGTAACCACATTATGCAATTATGCATGCTTAAGATATCTGGGGGTTAATGGTATATAGGTGGACAGCAAGCCAGAATTACAAAGTAACAATAAGGGGGACCCGTGACACTCATGGGGGGGAGCATTCCCCACAGCTCCCGGCCTACAGAAGCAGGAGGAGCTCCCCAGGAGGAGGAAGCGGCACCAGGTAGGCCTTCTTCCTCCTCCCCCCCTCCCGCAAGGCTGTGTGGCTAACCGCCTGGTGAGCCTTCTCCCCTCCCTCCCCCTTCCCTTCTGGACAACGGCGGTGGGGGTGGGGCCCGCCGCACACCGAACCATCTCCCTTCCCTCCCCCTTCCCTCCCCAACAACAGCAGCGGCAGCGGGGCCCGCCATGTGCTAAAACTTCTCCCCTCCCTGATAGTGGCGGCAGCAAGGCCCACCACGCTTCCCCAATGGCCAAAGCGTTCTCTGCGCATGTGCAGGGAACACTTTTTTGGGGGGATTTAAATATCCCCCCAAAAGTTTTCTTAACTTTTAGGATTTTTCTGCACACATGGAGACTCCTCCACGTGTGTTGGAAAATCTCCCTACCCCCCAAGTGCCCCCTCTGCGCAGATTTAGATATCCGCACGCAGCGAAGCACTTGGGAATTAGGTATATTAGATAATACACCAAGCAAAGAGTTTCTGTGAAACATTCCACTGAAATCTTTATGTGTGCAGGACTATTCCCTGTATTTGCTAAGAAGGTTAAAGAAAGCCCTATACATGTAATAAATCAATTGGTCACTTATTGAAGAATTTACTACATGCAATTTTAAATGACAAAGCCATTGTTATGGCATACTATAAACTGAATACAAGGTAGCTGTACAACATATGGGAGTTATAATGATGCCAAAGTATATGTAGGCCTATGAAGATTTTAACTATTACTGCTTAGTAATTTAACAATTACAAATTTATTTATTGTTATTAACTGTTCATGTTTACTATAATGTACACCACCCTGAGCCCTCCAGGGGCGGGCTGTTTATAAATTTAAATAGATGATGATGATGAAGTCACAGGAAACATTCATTTGGGGTCTAAAAGATTCATTCAGAGCCAATATAGAATGTTGCCATGTCAAACTCCAGCATCCAGCTAGACTTCAGGACTGTGTCCTCCAGGATTCCTTTAGTAGGGCTTGGCCTGAGGGAAGCACCTCAGAAAAGAGCAGGGGAGGGTTTTCCAACACTCTCTTCCCACTCGTGTTAATAACTTCTCCCTAGTTCCCTTAGCTGAAATCTAGCACTTTTTCCTGGTTCTTCCAGGGTACACCCTTTAAATGACTGCTTGTGAGTGGGACAACTCTGGCCTTACCCAGTCCCTCTATTTCCCCTGCCCCTCCCCATGGGAAGCCTTATAATGCTTCTCCTCTGGCCCCTGCTGGCCTAAGGACGTTACTGCAGCCTGTTTCCAGCAACACTCTTCTAAAGAAGCCTTCCTGGCCCCCACTACAGATGAGGAAAGGCCATAGCTTCTGGTGGGTCCTGCTGCACTTCTGCCACCCTTGTGCCTCTGCTGCCAGTTCCTGGCCTGCCCGGCATTTCTGAGCATCATGTCAAGCAAGGAAGCTGCTCCTCCTGCAGCATCACATCCGGCTTCTGCAGTCCTCCCAGGATGGTTTCCTTGGCACACTCTGGAGGCCTCAGTTTCCTTGAAGGTAAGTGTGGGGGGCAGGAGATCTGACCCCAGCCATGCCAGACACACAGAATATCAGCGTTCCTGTTGTTTTATACAGTAAAACAACTGCTCCGCTCACAGTGGCTGCTTTTTATTTTTTATTTAATTTATTCATTTGATTTATATCCCACTTTCACCTAATGTTTGTTAATTATCCTCTGAAGATGGCAGTTCTCCGGCTATGGGGAAAGAGGTGACTCTGACTCTTCCCTTGCAAATGGAAGATGCAGTTTCCCATGCTGCTGTTTGATCCATTCTGAGAAGGTTTGTGGTGGAATTCAAAAATTCAGCCTCTGTTGGTGGTAAGCAGGTTCAGAATCAGAAAACCTCTTATCCACAACAGAGGTCTGCAAGAGGAAAGTCCTATGCAACAGCTACAAGTGAAAGGATGTCAAACATTAAGTTTACAATTCACAAACATATGGGTTCTGTGAAATGTCAGGTCAAATGACATACTACTCAGTGATAAGTGTGTATTTTAAGTCCTTAAAGAAAAAAACTGGTAAGGTGACATTTTTGGACAAAAGGCTTTTAGAATCTAGAATGTTCCCTGAGACTCTGTGGGCAGTTCAGAGCAGGAAGAATCTCAGGAACAGGGATTTCTGTTTCCTAAAACTTCGTTAATGAAAATAACACCTTTGGGTGAATTTGGGGGAAGGTTAAGCAGATATGGAAATCATTGGTGTTGCACTGACTGCCTCATTCATTCCAAGAGGGGAACCCAATCCACACACTTGTATGTTGGTCCAGAGTCCCCCCGTGGCAATGAATGGAGTTGTTCATACTCACTTGGAACGTCTATGCATAAACTGGGACACCTATGCTGGTAAACTATTGCTGGATTGGGTTGACACTCTTCTTGTGCACATTCCTTCTACAAGGTATTCTTTATAGAAACTAAAAACAGGAAATCCTACTTTTTAATATTTTTGAACCATATGAAATTTTGCTTGCATCATTCCATCTTGAACAGTTTTTACAGCAACAATGTTGGAGCAATAGCAGAGCAAAACAGCAGACCAAACCAAAATCATTGACTGCTTTTAAAAAAAAAGGTAAATTGGGGGTGGGGGGTCTTCACCTTTTTAAAGAAAAGAACATTTAGTGACATATGTATTGAATCATTAGGTCCAAATAGCAGACAAAGGTGATTTTGACAATTGTTTTGATCCTTGAAAGTATTTGCACTTCATCCATCAAATTTGTTACAAAATTCCTAGTTTCGTACACAAATCAAGTGATCAGGCAAAGTTCTGAGATATAATTTCCAGAAAACACAAACAGACAGTCTTCATTCATGCTGGGTAAGTATATACATGTAGTGAATTGTAAATTAAACCTTTCGAGATTCTTCTCAGTGAAAAATTGGCACGTTTCTTGTAATGGGCTGTAATAATAATAATTGTATTAGCGCCTGAATTAAACACTGCACAGTGGCCAGGCAACTGAAAAGCTAAGAACACTTTGGTCTTTTGAGATGTGCAGTTTATTCAGACTGATGACATTTGTGATGTCCGGGCCCAATTTCCTTAATCCTGCAGTGCAGCCTCTGTATCCCTACCCACATGATAAAGCAATTATGACAGAAATAAATAGAAGATAAAGGCCAACAGATTGCCACTCTTCTAAGAAGACTTGAACTGGAGCATGGGCCACGAACAAGATTACTGGATTCAGTGGGGTGGGTTGTAGAGAGTTTGGGAGAGCAAAGCAGTGGGCCAGATTTATACAAAGCACACTGGGTATTTTGATGGGCTCTCTTTCAAATTAGACAAAGTGGTTTTTACTTTGCACTGAAAAGACTACATGGCGCGCCGGAAATGGAGCCTTAATTTTCACAAAGGCCTATGTTCTCCGTTCATGTGGCCTGGTTCCCTTCGTTGCAGGGGTTGCCTGCCCCCCTCAGTATCACTGACAGTTCTCAGTTTCTTGAACTGCAAAATCAAGACTTGGGTAGGCAGAGTATACACCAAATTAAGAAAAGAGAGAGAGGTAACCTTTTCCCTTTTCTGAGAGTGTCCAGCTATTGGCAGCTACAGATGGAAAGGATCAAGGGATTCTGGCAAATAGGCATCTAGGCCAGTGGGCCTCAACCTTTCCTGACCTCTCTCTGCCAGGCAGCCACACAGGATCCACGTGTCAAGACAGAGACTCTCTTACAGAAATCTTCTAGTCTGCTCCAGCTGAAACCTCCCAGTTCTCTGATTTAACTCCACTATCCTATATTATGCTCTGATTTACGGCAGGTGCAAGTCAGCTCACACATCCAGGTCATCCATCCATCCAGGCTTTTAATTTGGCTTACATAGTTCAGCCGTGGATCTGGTGTGGGGAGGGGGAACTCGCTCTTGCCTGGAAGGTGCCATGGCTTGAGGTCAGGAGGTTATGGCCTGCAGTTTTCTATAATTACAGCTAGGGAGGAAAAAATGTTATCCCTCTCTCTCTGCTTTTACCCTTCTCTGTTCCTCCATGCTGCCAAGAAGATATCTGTATGACGTTCAAGGACTCTTTGCATCAAAAATCAATTGAGCTGTATCAGGGCTCCAGTAAGAGGTAGCTAGTTAGTGTTCTTGTTTTTCTGTGCATTTTTACTGCCACAGAACTATATGCCTTGTTTGTTTGTTTGTTTTTTTAAAAAAATCTTCAGTAAAGCTTTATTTTGCTTTATTGTGTGTTATGCAGGAAGTTATGGAGACCAAACCCAGGTATAGCTTGGTTATGTTACCACACCAAGGCAGGACATGATGGAAAGGCAAGTGATAACTGAGTCATGTGATAGGAAAAGGAGGGACCAGTGTGACCTCACTGATCGAAGCCATGGTGAAAGTGTGCATGGAGTACCGGAGAACTGATAGGTGCCAGGCCCAATGGTGCTAGACAAGGGAAGAGATAAAATGAGTACTTTTTTGTGTGTGTTGTGTTGGAACCTGCCTATGCTAAAAGGGAATCTTCTCCATCACTGAGTAACCTTGCCCTGCCAACCTGCCACTCCTCTCTTTTTTTGCCATCAAGTCACAGCTGATTTATGACCACCTCATAGGATTTTCAAGGCAAGAGACATTCAGAGGTGGTTTGCCATTGCCTGCCCTCTGCGTCAAGACCCTGGTATCCCCTGGAGGTCTCCCATCCAAATACTGACCAGGACTAACCCAGCTTATCTTCCAAGATCTGGGTCAGGGCTGCCACTCTTCTTAGCATCTTTGTAAAAAGAGGCAGGAGGCATGATGCCATTGCTCTATATGCAGCAGGTCCTTCCAAAAAATAGCCAAAAAACAGTGATCCTGTTTTTTTCAAGGATCGCTGAAGCTGCAGAGGAAGTCATGCAAAGCCCCGGGTCAAAATGTGCCCCATGGCAAATAGTGGGAAATTCAAGCAGGCAATCAGGGCAAACAGAGGAACAACGCCAGGACAGCGCTTGTGGGAAATCGGTCTAGGTCTTCCTAGAGAAATAGTGCCATCTTAGCTAGATTCTAGTCCAACAGCACCTTGGAGTCCAACAAGATTTGGGGGTGTACAAGCTTTCTAGAGTCAAAGCTCCCTTTGACAGATACAAGTAGGAGTGGATATCTGTGAGTCCTTATATCTCAATCTAAAGGTGGGAGGGGTGTTGCAAAGAAAGGAATCAGGATGTAGAGGTACCATGAGAAATGGAATTCTTATCTCAGTACAGATGCTAATTTTCACACTGGGATATAAGGACTCGTGGATCTCCATGTTTGACGAAGGGAGCTTTGGCTGTCAAAAGCTCATAACTCCAAAATCTTGTTGGTCTCTAAGATGCTACTGGACTGGAATCTAGATGTTCTACTACAGACCAACACAGCTACACTCTGAAACCAGTGCCATCTTGAGAGCATATTCCTAGGAGTAAGTCCCATTGAATAAAATGGGAATTTCTTCAGAGTAGACCAGCTTCGGATTGCTTTTGTATCCTTTTTTTAATAGATGGAGCCCAAAAGACCACAAGAAATTCATTTGAGCTGAAAAATTGATTCCACTTAACCAGAGAACTGGTAAGAATAGTCACACAAGGTACAAGCTCTTTCACTGCACATGGCTGCTGAAGGGGTAGAGGAGCTGTGAGCAGTTCAAAGAATTTTCACTGTATTAACCCAATTGTGGATTCAAGTTATCTACCCCTTGTTTATAATGTTGTAGAATGTGATTATTTGGTACAGTTAAGCATGAAATGATCTAAAACATTTACAATGCATCACCCAATATATTGTATCTGTATGGCTGTTTCCGAAGCAATGCATGTTTTAAGCCAAACAAGGTAGCGAATCCTTCCCTCTCTATCCCCCCTTCCTATACTTACCAAGTCAACAAGTCTTTTTAATACTTAAAATACGTAAGTTTTTTCCCATATTTCAAAAATTGTTTTGCAACACAGAATGTAAATTCTCTAAACAAAGCTCCAGAAAACATGCTGATAAAGGAACCTTCCCCAAACCATTTGATATAAAAATTATGGTTAACTTATTACTGTGTGGCTACTGTACAAACCTTAATGTTCCATTGGTGGGGGGCATGTAAGGTATATCAGAGGCTGCATTGCTGGCAGAAGAAATAGTATAATCTGGTAACATTTTAATGTTTGCTTGGTTCTGAATATCCGCTGATCTTCACATATCAGAAAATGAAAAGGCCCCAATGTACATATATAGTTTTGGAGTAGTCTTATTCATGTTACACACATCATGTTCGCTAGTAGCTATATCATGCTTTCATTGAGCAATAGAACAAGAGGGAAGCAATTTAAAATTTAGCCTTTTGAACAGAAGGTAAAATCGAAGGGGGAAGGAGTGCATGGTCATCTGGGAATCATTACAGAAAGCAGCAAAGAAGCTTAATTAATGATGTTATGAATATGGTTTTTTTGTTAAAAAAAACTTAGCTCATGATTCTCTCATTCATAATTCATTTATATCACTTGCAAGCCCCTTTCAAAGGTAAGCAAAAATGCTAATTACAGAGAGCATGCCAACCATTTAAATTTAATATTTTCTGAATAAACTACTGTGATTTTGCAACCCACTAGCATATGGAAATTAGGCACAAAAAAGGAGACCAGGAGATCTAATAAAAGGATGTAGGAGGAAGAGGACAAAGCAGGCAAACTCATTTAAAATGACTGTGTTCCATGCGCCTGTAGAGGAAAATCTTAAATTTGGAGAAATGATGTCTTTAGAATTCATAAGACATCTGTTTGTGCACATCTAGGGCTGAGGACAGACTGACGAGGTAGCCCGGAGCAGCCGCGGAACCGAAAGCCCCCCGGGAAAAGCAGACGGGGGTGCCCCGTTCGCACTGGCTGCATGGCTGCCGGGGCTATGCACAGCCACGACAGCTGGAACAGCCTGTTCACACTTCTGGCGGCACGTGCGACACGCCATTGGTGCGTCCACACCCGGAGGAAGCGGCAGCAGCGCGCACCCAGCCGCTGGAGACCGGTTCCCCGGGGTCTCTGCCTGAAGCGCAAGGACTGCGCTTCAGGCACAGGTGAGTGTGCACTGGTGGCAGGCGACAGCTGCGGCTGTCTGGACGGCCTCTCTGCCTCCGCTTCTAAAGCGGAGGCAAAGTGGGTCACATCTCCAGTCTGTCTTCAGCCCTAGTGAAGACCCAGTATCAGGTGACAGTAACCTGCATGAAGAAGTTGGTGTACTGTCAGTCACTTACCTCTTGGGGTGGGGGGAGCAGAGGTAGTAAGGTATCTTTCCTTAAACTCCCCTGCCCCCAAGAGGTAAGAGACCAACACTGCAATCACAAGCAGAGTTATACCCTTCTAACCCACTGACTTCAATGGACTCAAAAGGGTACATACAGCTCTCTGCTGAGAATTACACTGCTAATCATTTGAGAAGATCAAGTTGTGCAAACCCCACTGAAATGCACTGCGAGAGCTTTCCAGCGTGCAGTGCCCAAATACAGCCAGACAGTGTTCCTGCTGTGTACAGAGAAATATGTGCTCACTGGGGCTTTCTCCTCTCTCTCTCTTCACTGCTCCCTTTGCCAAGTGACTGTTTTGGTACTAGGCCATCGTACTCATATCTATTGGCTTGGGGTATCAGACATTGCCATCTCAGGCACACTGAACCAATATTTTGCTTGTTTGTTTAGGGAAAGCAACTCCATAGAAAGTGTGAAAAGAGAAAGGAGTAAATATTGCTGTGTTCATGCAATTCTTAGGATATTTTGGGGATGCTGCAGCTGTAATGCATTTTTATAGGGGGGGAAATAACAATGGGTGGAGTCTTGATTTGTTAAAGCCAACAGGAGTTTTACCTTTGAATTTAATGGATATGGATTTCATTTGGTATCAGTAATAAACAGGTATTTAAGTGGGCATATTTATCCAAAGTCTCAAGTTGATGATTGGCAGCATTTGCTACTCTCTGTGTTAATTTTCCTGTGTAGTTTTTTGGTTGACATCTCTAACAAGTTGCTAAAAATAGGATCCTGTCTGTTTTGTGTTTGTGGTATGGCCAAATGACAAAAAATCTGTACTGAAGCTTATCAACCGCAGGTTACCTATATTTAAAAAACAAAAACCCTGAAAAATCACGCACTCCATCCAATAAAAGGCACTTCTGCTTGATTCAGAAATTAATCCTGTAGCTTTCTCAACATGTTTTGCTTTCTAACTTCATATGAACAGATACGTTTCAAGTTAGCATGCATGCACTTCTGATTTTTGCTATAATTGCATGGTAAAAGGACACAGGTTAATTGGTGTCTGATTCCTACAAATGCTGGGGTTGCCAGTCCTGCCTCATCATGCTGTGACGCGAGTCATCTGACTCAGCAGATAGCAGCCATGGAGGTTTCTATCATATCGCAATGGATGGGGAAGGAGGATGGCTGATTAGCATGCAGGCCGGTCAATACCCATTGAAAACGTGATCATACAGAGGTAGAATTTGCTAAGGTAACCTGTATTAAATTGGTGATGCACGTTGCTCTGTCTGGTTAAAAAAAACAAAAAACCACCACCAGAGCTGCATTCTTGAATGATCCGGCTTGATTTTAATCCTGTGAGAAGTAAGAACGGTAGGAAATGAAATTTATGATATAGTATCTCAAGTTTTCGGCTTTGGATTCTCATATACAAACTTAATTACAGCTATGACATTATCTAAAGTAACAGTGTTAAAAAAGGTTTTGTTCATTGTCTTGTTTAAGATGGCCAGCTTAACTCTGCATTAGAAGAAGCATGCACTTTTCAGCTATGTTAGAAGGTTATAGTCTTGGAGGACAATTCTAAAAAATCAATAGGGTTGACTGCAGAAACTGCTTTGATTTCACTTTTTAACTAGCCTATAAAACTACAAACCTCAAATAATTTTCAATGTCATGCACAGGGCTACTGAGTTCATAAACACATTTAGGATAAAGCTTTACTACTTTCATTTAGCATTAATGTGATATAGTTTTAAGACCCGCAATTACGAAATAATGCCTGATAATAGTCTTAACTCTCAAAATACATAATAACCTAACAACAATAATTCAGATGCCTACTTTTTAAAATAAAAATAATAATTCTTTAAACTTCTTAAATTACAATTTAGACAGCAAGCATAAAATCCTGTTATTCACAGAAATGGGTGGGGCCAAATAGCCATCTCTTCCAACCATCTTTCCCAAATCTAGAATTGTGCATTCACTGACTTTACCAAAACCACCATCTCCGTCTTCAGAGGCAGTGATCTTAACAAGAACTGCCTGATGAGACTGTCTTCATTCAGCCTCCACACTGCCTTTTCTCTGTATGCTAATGTGTGCGTGTGCATGCTGTGAGACAGAGAGACTCCCTAGTTTAAATGATGACTACCTCTGCCTGAACTCCCCCTGGAAGCTAAAACAACCAAACTGAGGCTGAAATGACCAACTGAGGCTATTACACTTAATGAGAAGACAAGACTCACTAGAAAAGACAATAACGCTAGGAAAAGTTGAAGGCAGCAGGAAAAGAGGAAGACCCAACATGAGATGGATTGACTCAGTCAAAGAAGCCACGGCCCTCAATTTGCAAGACCTGAGCAAGGCAGTTAATGATAGGACATTTTGGAGATTGTTAATTCATAGGATCACCATAAGTTAGAAGTGACTTCTTGACCACACTGAACACACACACCTCTGCCTCTTAAGGGATCTGTGTGCTCCTTTTGGTACAGAGAACTTGAGCTTTGGATCAGCTTGGCTACTTGCAAACTCTGTTTTGGATAAAGTGTCATGAAGGAGAGCAGCACAAGGTCCATGTTTCTATTTTTAAACTCATATCATCTATCACTTATGGTCAGTTTTCTAGGCAAGTCCATCAGCTTCACTCCTTTGCATGTTGTAAAATGGGTGTTGTTTGTGATGCAGCAATAAATGCAAGGTTCAAAGGAGTGACCTGGTGTTTCGGAACTCAGACCCCTTCTCTGAAATATGAATTCCTCTACATTCATATTTTAGAAGCCAAAATCCTCACATTATGTTGTTAAGGATGGCCCGCCCGCCCCCTGGTATTTTGAACTACTTACATTCTTAACCCTGCCATGGAAATCAGCCACAAGTATATAGAGTGAGAATAAGTCTCTGAGAAAATATGTCACTATAATTTCTTGAGACCTTTCTAATGCAAGCTCGCACATCACAGGGATACTGTCTTATAATTATGTCAGCCAACAAAAGCTAGGCAGTTTAAGCCCCATGGACTTCTTACACGCCCAGGGGTATGCTGATCACCACTTTGGGGTCACAAAGCAATTTTTCTCCAGGCCAGTTTGGCTGGAGATCCTGGAGGTTTTTTGTCACCTTCTGGGTGTGGAACAGCAGTCACTGGGGGTGTGGAGGGGGAGGTATTTGTGAATATCCTGCATTGTGCAGGGGGTTGGACTAGATGACCCTGGAGGTTCCTTCCAATTCTATGATTCTATGAGGAAATGAAGGACAGGGGTAATTGTGACAAACTCATACTGGTACAGTCTCATTCAAGCTGTTAGAAGAAGAATAACACTTCAGCAGTGTTCTTGCTGTGTTCTTACTGATACACAGTACTGACTCGTGTTACTTCCACACCTGGTTAAGGAAGTACTTTAGTACTCTGTTCCCTGCTCTCTGTAAGTATGGCAGGGAACATGGGAGCTGCACAAGACCTTCCATTCATAAATTAATGTGGCAGACTGTGTATACATATTATAACTTCCAGAAGCAGCAGCCACAGCACTTTGGGGCCTTTATGATTACTAATTCAAGAGGAGGAGTGGCAGTGGCAAAGCTGGGGGCCTGACAAGATAGAAGGAGATGGGGAGGAGAGATTATGTGGGACCAACTTCTGTTTTCAACAGCCACTCATCAATTAGTCTAGATGTCAAAAAAGAGTCCGGAATTAGAAGGCCAACCCAGCATACTCCCACCACACTGTCCCCCCACCTCACCCACATGTGGCACCTCTGAAAAGAGAGCAGGGCTGCCATGAAGTATCTCCTACCATGACTTAAGAATGCTTAACTTCTACTAGACTGTGCCCTAGTATTTGGCAAAAGAACATTCTGACTGATACATCCTCTCACCCAGAAGAAAGCATTTCTGCCCATGAAAGTGGGAAGGGGAGAGCACAAAGATTGCAGATTTTTCCTTCCAGCTGTGCCATCTCCCTGGCCAATTGTCCTATGCCCAGTTTCTAGCAGCAGCTTGATGGGGGCTGCAGCTAGAATGGGGAGGTAGTAAAGTTCTATTCCATAAATATAGTTCTACTCATAGTCTTTAGCCACAGGGTTAGTTCTGGTAGAGAAATTCTGTGAACAGAAGGAAGGGTGAGTTTTCCACCAGTTCCATCCCACTGCAGACCTGTGACTCTCTCCTGATGTCTTTCCTGATGTCCAGAAGCAGTTTATCATTATATATTTTGAGATGCTGTGGGAGGGGGAGGAAGGGATGTCCCATTCCACTGACAGGAATCCTTTCCCTCAGTGTAAATTACTTATAGATCCATCCAAGCTCATGTCTTGCAAAATCTCACGTCTGAATTGCACAAAAACCCAGTCCTTTAAATGTATGTTCGGAAATGTATAACAAAGATTAGTTTGAAATCTAGTGGTAGAGCATCCACTCTATTAACTCAGAAGAACAGAATTTTCTACTAAGCTGTACTTTAACATCTCATGAAAATGTACTGGGGATTCACTGGCAGTTTTGGGGAACTTTCTCAAACTACCCCTTGAGCCTTTGTGACTTTCTCAAACTACCCCTTGAGACGTTATGTTACATATGGAATACCTTAGTTGGAATAACCCCCAACTGACAGTGAGAAGCCAGAATATTTTTCTCCCCAAATTACTGTCTGCCAGGTATTCTCTTTCAAGGATGACATAAAAATAGGAATATGACCAAAAACAGACTTATAAAATGGTATTTTACCCAGTTAACAGAATATGCAGTAGCTCAACAATTTAAGAAATGTAGTATTAAGATTCAGACAGAGTCTTTGGAGAAGAGCTAATAGAAAATGACATTTGTGGAGAGCTGGAGTATTTGTTTAAGAAACCATTTTAAAACACCCTTAGAATATTAAATGAGGGAAATCACATAAATTGTTTATGGATATCTGTGATAAACAACTGATGACAAGAAACTGTTTAAGAACTCTTGTAAATTTGGAAGTTCATAGAGAAGGGACTGTTAAAAATAGATTACATAATCTTCTAGTCAAGTGATTTTTTAAAAAAAACCCGATTTAAAATATGGATGATTTTTGCAGTATGAAATGACTAATTTATTTAGTTTTTAAAAAACATAACCCTAACAAGTGGTTAAGGAAACTCATAGGCTTAATCCAGCCAAAGTACTTTCCAGCCCTACTGAAAAATCTTCCATTGAAATGAATGGAATTTGAATATGTTTAGCTTTGTTTAGATTATTGCCCATTCTCATAAAAAAGAGAACTGAAATAGCCCTTTGCCAGAATGGTAAAAGAGAGGCCTAAGAGGAGGGTGATCTTCATCACTGTAACTAAAGACACAATCCTTTATGTATCTGACCTCTTTGAATCTCTTCTATTTATGCACACTTGATGTTTCTGCAACTTTATAATTCAGTAGTGTCAGAAATAATACTCAAGTGCTCTAATTCTAATATTCAAGTGCTCTAATTTTACTGTTTTAAACATACCTATATCCAGGGCTTTTTTTGTAGAAAAAGCCCAGCAGGAACTCATTAGCATAATAGGCCACACCCAACAGCAGAAATATATTAGCATATTAGACCACACCCCTGACAACGCAGCTCCCTCTCAAGATCGGCTTCCTCAGATGCCCCGTGGCTTGCGGGGTGCATGGGGAACTCCAGGGAAGGAAGGCAGTTTCTGGATGGGCTTGCAAGGCACCTGGGGAACCTGAGGTGGGGGGAGGCTGTAGGCGTGGCCAGCTGAAACTCCATTCCTGTGCGTTCCTGCCCAAAAATAGCCCTGATATCTGTGCATTACACCGCTGTACTTAAGGCTGGGAATGCAAATAAAGCCCTTTAGAAATCAATAGCTAAATTCTGATGTAACGGGCTCCAGTATCCTTAATTAGACAGATTTAGCTTCTCCTAAAAGAGGCTGGTGAAGTTAACAGTGTACTTAGGTGAATGGGTGCATTGTACAAATGCACCATAAGAAAATGGAGGCAGGGAAAGAATTGGTTCCAGTAATCAAGTAATAGGATGACAGGCAGAAATAGGCCTGCCGACAAGGCCCATTGCCTACCACTGCTCTGAGTAGAGGTGGAAGGGAAATAAAACAGCTGGCATCAGTATGTCACTTCTGGGTAAAACCTGGAACTGACATAGGGTAGTGCTAGAAATTGTCAGAAATGCTATGGTTTTACCATAGAGTTTCCAGTGATTTGTAGTGCTACCCTTTGTCCCTTTGGTGTTTATCCAGAAGTTATGTAGCAACACTGGTGATGTTACACACATCCCATGTCCGCTCCCCCAGCCCTCCCTATCTAGGCAAGAAACAATCCATGGCAAGCCTTGAAGCTTTTATGGAAAAGGTTCTACCCTTCATTATTCAGATGCAAGATTTTACCCATGGAACAAAACAAGAATTCGAACAGAGCACTGATGCTTGATCCAAATATTAGTACTATATTATCCAAAAGTCAGCTTTTGGGGATCAATTTTAAGTTAGTGTTCATTAACCTCTGATAAATGACTTCCTGATCTGAAATATAATACTGTAAAGATATTATCATCCTACTTGAAGCATCATCAGCATTCTCTAAATAGCAAGGAACTGAATAGTAAACTTCTTCATAGGGAAAGCAATAGAATAAGAAGATAAATTGGTTTATAGGTTCTGTGGAATTTTACAATACTATCCCTCCAAAACTCTGCTGTGAATAAAGGATGATTAATTGCAAGAATACAAAACTATCATTCTTTCATATATATATTAGATATATTTACTAAAATGAAACCAAAAGACCATAAGATTAATAAGCTCTAACAGTCTACATTATCTTAATGAACAATTTAACTTAATAAAGATTATCTTCTCTTTTTGCATTTGACACATGCAATATCAAAATATGTCAAATATTTACCAAGGCTGTGGAAACAAGAAAGTACCAGATGAAAGTTTAAGGGTTTTTACAAGTATCACTTTTTAAAGAGGACTGTATTTTACAACAGCGCAGCGTTCCGCACCAAAACAAACCTACCTCCTTGCTTTCTTCCAAATCTGACTCGCTGCTAAACTCCTCTGTGTTTAGATTTTCAAAATCTGATTCTCCAACAGCAATGGGTACTGTCACAGTTACACTTGGGTTGTTTATGAATGACATGTAATCGCTTTCATCGATGATGTATTTTTCCACGCTGCTGCCTATACCACTGGTTGTTCCGTTACCGTCTTTAATGTAGTTGAGATCTTTACCAATATCTACTATGGTATGGTTGGAAATGCAGCTGTCTTTCTTATTATTTAGGTCTTCAAGAGGTTTGATTTCATCTAAAGCTTTTTGTTTCCTCACAAAGGCCTTTTGGACAAATTCGTGCACTTTTCTTTTCACAAAATCGATGCCCTTTTGAATCCTTGCCACAGCGATCTGCAGATTGTTCATTTCATTGTCATCGTCTGTAGCAGCAAGATTGTCTGAACTGAAGGAGCTCAGCAACAAGGCTAGAAACAGATTCAAAACCTGTTAAGGCAAAAACAAAGCATCAATATATGTTGTGTAAATAAGAGCAATTCCTACTTTGGTGTTTCAGTGGAATATGCTCTGCTTCCTGGTCTGTTATCCATCAGGGATTTAAGGAACTGAAGAAGAAGAAGAACGTGGCATCTAATCACAGCAAACTCATGGTGACCCCATCTGTGGGGCATTCCAGGCAAGTGATGAGCAAAGATGGTTAGCCACTGCCTTCCACTGCATAGCAGCCCCAGCCTGTGATCGCCCATCCAAGCACTAACCGCGGCTGACCACACTTAGTTTCTAAGCTCTGGAAAGCACGGGTGAAACTGGGCCATTCAGTCTGCTTTAAGGAGCTGACACTGACTCAAATCAATGTTCCTATTAACCCACTTCTGTGCCGACTAGTACAGGAGTGGCCAAACCTGCTTAACATTAAGAGCAACATAGAATAAACGTCAGATGTTTGAGAGCTGCCATGACATGAACAAATATTACACATATTTTTACTGGAAAATATGCAAATTTCCTTTTATTAACCTTAAATGAGACTGCCAAAAATAAAAACAAAAGGGGTAAAAATAGATATTGCTAATGATATTTATTTGTCCAATGATATTTGTAGGCTGGGGGCGGCCTTTGAGAATGAGTTTGAAGTTCAAGTTGCTTTCTTTCTCTGCTCCCCCCCCCCCGCCCCCCGCCTCAAGCCTACCCAGGAAGGGGAACTGGGGAAGGGAAGACTGATAGGTAAGGCATGCCTTCCCTTCACTTTCCCAGCTGCCCTGCCAGGAGCCACACAATATTTGTGAAAGAGCCGCATGAGGCTCCCCAGCCACAGTTTGGCCACCCCTGAACTAGCAGATTCTCAAGCAGCTGTTGCAAATTGAACCTGATGATTCAGCTCTGCAAATCAAGGATTTTGTGTAACGGAGAGTTCCCGTACCACAGAAGAATCAGGAAGTTGCTGCATGTGCTGCTTATAGCTCTCATAGATATACACAACAAGACTCGCAGAGGCTAAGTAGAACCACCCTGTTATCTGCAGACTCTCCATTAACCACAAAAATGTTTTTTTAACAATGCACTCCTAAGCAGAGTTATATCCTTTGAAGTCCATTGACTTCAAAAGGCTTATAAAGGTACAATACTCTTTAGCATTACGCTGTACTAACTGTAAATCCTGTTAAGCAGTACAGGATTAAGCGGCAGTACAAAAAATAAAAAAAATTCTAACTCATCTTTGATTTGTAATATAAACATATTTGCCATTAATATTTGGGATTTTTTAAACATAAGTTTGACTTTTATCATATACAATATAGTAAAAGAAAGTTTTTTTAAAAAATCAGTATATTGAATTTCTGTGCAGTTCTTTACAAAATGTACATTTGCTAGATACATACCACTAGATTTCCAATTACCATGACCATCATGAAGACCGTAAGGCACATTGTTTGTCCAGCAACTTCCATACAATCCCACATAGTCTCTATCCATTCTCCACAAAGGACGCGAAAAACGATCAAGAAAGAGTGGAAAAAGTCGTTCATGTGCCAGCGTGGAAGTTCACAGTCGTTCGAGATCTTGCAGACGCATTCTTTGTAGCTTTTGCCGAACAGCTGCATGCCAACCACGGCAAAGATGAAGACGATGATGGCCAAGACCAAGGTCAGATTTCCCAGAGCCCCCACAGAGTTGCCAATGATCTTTATCAGCATATTTAGCGTTGGCCAGGATTTTGCCAACTTGAAAACTCGCAACTGGAAAAGGAAACACACATCATTATCAACGTTCATTATCTCTAATCACAGAAGAGCTCTCTTCTATCAAACACTGGCTAAGGAAAGTTTGGGAAGTTTATTTATTTATTTAGAGGTCGTTGCTTCAAAACATTAATGCTACAAAATTTGTATTCTGCATGTTCCCAGGTTCTAAAACTTCAGAAGAAACTTTACAAGGTCCTTCTCAGGGAGCAAATATTGGTATTGAACTGCTGCTGCAGTTGTTAAATTGTCTCTGTTGTTACGGCACAATGGCAAACAGCAGGTTTATATCATCATTTTTTGCATTCACCCAATGGCAAAGAACTGTTATCCAAAACAGACATATGACATTTGCAGCGCCATCCTAGGAGGAGTTACATCTGTTGGATTTGGTTTCAAATTGTGTAGCTTTGCTTCTGTTAGCACTGTTTGTGTTTTGGACTTTTAACAGCTTTAAACTGTAATCCTGTATGTGCTTAATGAGTCCCATTGCACTTGATGATAATTATTTCTGAGTAAACATGCATGAACTATTAGACTATTTCACTGTTACATGGTGGTTCATTCATTCATAAGCCCATGAGGCTCCCTCATACTGAGGGAGTATCAATGTCCGTATTAATGTCAGTCAGAATATCAATGTCAGTATTGTCTGTTCTGACTGACAACAGCTCTTCATGGCCGTAGAGGGAGATCTTTCACATCACCTACCATCTGATCCCTTTTGTTAACTGGAGGTTGAACCTGGGACCTTCTACATGCAAGAAAGATGCTTTGTATAAGGCAGCTCCCAAATATATTGATGAGTACCTTCTTAAAATATGGACACAAGTAACAGAATACGCATGTTCTATATTCACAACATGACCAATATTTATATACCATAAAATTGAAGCCCAGACCACACAACTGCACTCCCTTTCGTATCTCTATGCGCAGTACTATATCACCCCTCCAGCTCCTTCTCAACTATTATTTCAGATTCTGATTCCTGACTCACCTTCTTTCTCTCTGAAATGCCTACTTCGCTCCCTGGTGGTTTCAACATTCATGTTGACAGTCTCCTTCTGTAGTTGTTTCCGAACTCTTTCCTAATCTTCTCATTCTGCAACAGCCTCTAAACTTATTCTCCCAAAAACTGTCATGAGAACCCTTTTAATGCTGTCTACACTAGTAGTCCTCATCAATGTGCCTGTGGGTGCCATGGTGTGTGCTAACATATTTTCTGGTACCCACCTAGGGCTGCCAAGTCAGCCCGGGGGGCGGGGGATCCCCCGCTAAAGGGATTCCCGATCCGCCGGCCAGCATTTGGCCGGCGGGGGGAACCCTACCCCTGAAGTCGTCCAGCGAGGACGACGTAATGACATCACCGGAAGTGACGCCAGCACGTTGGGGGCATTGCCAGGGCGACGCTCTGGCAATCGCCCCAAAACTCTATGATACCATAGAGTTTTGGGGCGATTGCCAGAGCGTTGCCCTGGCAACGCCCCCAACGTGCTGACATCACTTCTGGTGATGTCGGTCGGAGGAGGACTCCCCCCCGCCGGTGAGTTTTGAAAACTTGGCAACCCTATATCCACCACATGTTTTCAGAAAGTAGGTGGGGCCATAAGGGGCTCTTACCTAGGAGGACTTCTCAGTGGCCACTGGAGATCTGATTGGTTGTGCAGTTGACAACGTTGTTTCAGTTGCAGCAGCAGTGTTGGTTTTATTCTTTCTCATTCCTCTTTCCCAGTGTATTTTTCATATTATCCCTTTTCCCCCTGCATTTAGGGCTTCTTCTGTGGGTGTGTATGGTCCTGCCTCCTGTGGCACCCATTTTGTTGCTGTGTCCACCACATTGTGTCAGAACTCCAAAAGTACTCACAGGTTCAAAAAGGTTGGCAACTCCTGGTGTAGGCCAAGGGTTGGATCCTAACATCCACAGTCACAAGGACTGAGAATCTTCCCTGTGTTCCCCTCCCCCTAGCAGTCCTTTCCAATCCTATGAAAAATTATTCCTGGATTCATGGGATTTGCATGGACTAATAGCCACGTGAGGAGGGAAAAGGGAAGGGAAAACTTCTCCCTCTTCCATCAGCATAACTGTAACTTCAAAACACTCCCCCCCAGCTTATTACTTTGTTCTCTAACTCAATATGAGTTAGTGCCTTTGACACTTGCTCTTCTAGCCCCATCATCCTCAGCTATCTGAAGATCTCCTATAACCTCTTGCTTCCTAATCTGTGAAGCTTCTGGTGCAACTACTTAATCCCCCACCCCTACTGAAATGGAGTTTAACTGAAATGAATGCCTCCACTTTCCTTTGCTTCAGTCTCAGACTCTGCAAAGCACAATGTGCAGTGTTGGTGCTATATGAATATAAAAAAGTACAACATGATCAAAATGTATATTAAAAGCTCTGAAGGTTTTACCAGTCTGAAGGATCTCAGGACTGACAATCCTTCCACATTTGCGAGACCCAACTCCATTAAACTAAGGCTGACAATAATGCCATCAAAAATATTCCAGCCCTCTTGGAAATAATAATAAGGATCCATGGCTACTATCTTCAGAAACATTTCTGCTGTGAAGATCCCAGTGAACACCTACGGAGAAAAATATGATTTGTCATCAATGCCAAATAACAGTGTTTATGCTAATCACAGCTGGGACTCCACATGTTTTGTTATTATAATTAAACAAAAGAGATCCCAAAAGTGTGTGCATCCCCCCCCCCCCCCATGTGAAGATAAAATCTTGGATCCTGTGGTAAATTTCCACAAAATAAGACGGGGGCAATATTTGCCCATTCCTCCCTCCCCACTGAAAGTGGGAGGAGGGAGGATCTCCCATTCAACTCACTATACAACAACACACAACTTAAACAACACAGAAGCACAAGAAGAAGAAAAATTACAATAAATTATAAAATGCAAATAGATTTTATCTCTTATTATCTCATTCCAAAACATTATACATTTAATAAACACTGGATATTATCCTTTGAGTCCTCTGGTAATATGTCAGTTTTACCAATAAAGCCATTCTTTGGATTTTATTTAAATGTTCACTCAGGAAGAGTAATGCTGATTTCTTTCCACTGGCTGTTATAGCCATTTTGGTGCCGTAAATAAACTCAAAACTAACTGTAAATATAATTCACCTACCCCGCAATGTAACCTTTCAAAATAATCTAATAACATTATTGGGCTCAAAGGACATATTACAATACAACATGTCATTAATAAAGTGAACTGCAGCCTTCCGAAACAACTGGATTATCGGACACAGCCAAAATATGTGTAATGATTCGGCAGATGATGAACTGCACCCCAATATTTATCTTGTGCAGAAGTATTCCTTCCCCCCAACACATGTAACAACTGGACCTTGGGGGCAAGAAATTCCCATTTTGCTCATGGGCATGCCTTCTGTTAGCAGAAATGCACTACTGGACCAAATTGGAATCTTTTCAGTTATGTATACCGAATATTCTAAGCATTGTGCAGGAACCAATGATTCCTTTCCTTTTAAGGAGTCTTCACTGATAGGAGACTTCCTCCAGTGAAGGGAGCTTTGGTCTTTTGGAGGAAGGTTTCTCCTTCAAGAGCAAGATTCCTCACTTTCCAGAAGGGAGTTGTTGGATCCAACCCACTGTTAAATTATCTATCACAGATGATGCAAAACTTTCCTTACAATCATATACTCCCCACACATTAGAGATGTGAGAAGTGCCCCTGAGAAATTCTGATGATGCTAATGGTACACTTTGTATTTGGTTCAAAATTCCTATTGATATTTGCTTCAGGCAAAATCCCATGGCAAACTGACCAAAAACTGGCCCTGTGGCAAGTACTGCGTTATCCACAAAGCTGTTTATATACTACACCTCTATCATCTCTTCCCTTTTCCCAACATTAAAAACATCCAGTGGAGGCTCTCTAGGCAGATACTGGTTGATTCTGCATCTGGCATTCACTCCACATTTTCTCAACACTGAGGAAAAGGTGCAGCTCAAAACCACATTCAGGTATCCCAGGGCAATGCCATACTAACTGCAAAGTCACCACTGAACGGCCATAAATATATGCAGAAAGTACCATAAAACCCGATGATCAAAGAAAGTGAAAGCGGCATGCAGTGTAGAGGGTACCATAAAATCCAATGATCAAAGAAAGTGAAAGCAGCATGCAATGTAGAGGGGAATTTCTGTTCCAAGTTGTGTTTGGTAAGGAGGGAAAAGCCAATGCAGAATCGCCCACTGCTATGTCTACACAGACATTGAGTATCCCATGGAACTTAGGGCCAAACTAGATAATACCATGTTGCCAAGTCCACCACAGGAGCACAGCACCATTTCAGATCCTATTCTTTTACTTTTAAAAATGCCACCAGGGGCCTGATCCTGCTGGTGACCTTGGCACAAGGGGATGGGGAGCTAAAGGCTATTTAAAAAAGTTTTTTTGGGGGGGGATACAGGAGCCATTCAAGCCTCTGCACTGTGGTCCCCAGCAGGGTCAGGTTCTGTGGCATTTTTAAAAGTAAAACAAACAAAAAAAGAAATCTAAAATGGTACCATGTCCCCATGGTGGATTTGGGGACATGGTATCACCTGGTTTGGCCTTGAGATACATGTCACATAGTAGTGGTCCTCACAGTATCAGCAGCAGCACTTGCTGGGAGGTGGGGGGGTGTCAGCATCTGGTCTCCAGAGCCAAGCCACTCGCACTGCAAAAACTAGACTACAGCAGCACAGAGAGAATTTGCATCTCCAGTCACAAACTGCTTTCTGCTTCCTTAGGTAAACACAGCTAATGCAGAGAGAGCCACAGTGATAAAGCAACTCAGTCATTATTCCGATGAATACAGCCATGTGTTCTCTGTGGTTTAAGACTCTTGGAAGAACTTACCAAGTTTCCAACTGACAGCACATTATTAAACTGAGGTGTCATTGGATAATGTTCCATGGCCATAAACAAGGTGTTCAAGACGATGCAGATGGTGATAGCCAGGTCGACAAAGGGGTCCATCACAATCAAGTTAACAACATGCTTTATTTTTAACCATGGAGGATAGCAATCCCAGATCAAACACATGTTAGCAAATTTATACCAGCACGGAGGACATTTCTGTCTGGATTCCTCAAGTTCTAGATGAGGAAGAATGCATATGAACACATGTAAAAAGCAGTGCAATTAATGCATTTAATAATTATGTCTTACAGTAGACATCCCTCCATGATGTATGTTATGCAATTTGTTAATATGCTAGCCACCCTGGAGCCCAATTGAACCACAGATAATAAAAATGAATGGTACATTTGCTCTTAGGGCACAGATTAGATGATTAAATTATGAAACAGCGTAAGCATTTCTGCCTCCCGCAAATTCAGTAAACGCAACTACATTTTTAGAAGAAAACCAAAACTAGACCATAAAAAGCAGTATGCCCTGGAATTCTGATGTATGTTCACACTGTATAGTGGACAAATATTTGACCTTTTAAAATTACAGGGTTGGAATTATGGTTATTTTATCCTCAGCCATAGTGACACAGAGCAGGTTTATCTAAACGCAATCTCTTCCGGCCAAAGCAGCATGTGGCCACACTGCAAAATCCACTTTTGAGTTCACAGTTTTTGTCAGGGACCTGCAAACCATATGGGTATTCAGGCACTGGATTTCCCCAAGTGTGAAAGGATAATGTGCCAATTGAACCACAGATAATAAAAATGAATGGTACATTTGCTCTTAGGGCACAATAGTGAACACCCATGATTCAGAATCCCACAGGCACAAGATTCATGCATGCGTTTGGAGTGTTTGTGTTCTGTGTTAATAGTTCCTCCACTATGCTTCCCCCCAAAGCATGGCATCTCTGTGGGGACAGAGAAGCAGGAGGGCTGCTAAATTAGAATGAAATTCCCTCCCCAGGTGCACACACAATGAGATTTCTTGTGTTCTTTGGAGGCTTTGCTCCCCTACAGCCAATAGATTCTATTGCCAACTAAGCCCTGAAAGAGACAGAAAGAAAGAGAGACACTTCTGAAACAGTCATGAGCGCAACAAAATTTACTTATTATGTCCTTAGTCTATCGTGGCATGTATCCAACCATGCAGTTCCTCCAACAGAATAGCATTTCTGTTTGCATAAGTGGGGGTGACAACTTCCCATCAAATTCCCTCCTCCAACTGCAGACCCCCACTTCATCCCCTGTGCTGTTCCTAACCCAAGAAACAAAATTGGAGAGGGGTTCAGTGTGCCGCAGTGGGAACATAAGAAGAGCCATGCTGGATCAGACCAAAGGCCCATCTATAGTCCAGCATTCTATTCACAGTGGCCAACCAGCTGGGAATTGGGAAAGTCCTACTATGAAAAGTCCTTGGATGGTTGGATATTCCTCAATAATAATTGGGACAAAATTCCAATTACCCAGACATTTAAGTAAGGATAGCTGTATGTAGCAAGAGCTCCTTTGCATATTAGGCCACACACTGCTAATGTGGCCAATCCTCCAAGAGCTTACAGAGCTCTTCTTACAGGGCCTACTGTAAGCTCTTGGAGGATTGGCTACATCAGGGGTGTGTGGCCTAATATGCAAAGGAGCTCCTGCTACAAAATGAGCCCTGGCTGTATCTTGGAAAACAATTCAAATTCCTTCTGGGTACCGATACCAAGTTTTCACAACCAGGCACCTGGGATTTTTGCAGCAATGCAGATGAGATCTTACCTAAACTGACGGGAAAGACCATGTATAGTCTGCATTCTGATGCCCAAATACATTATTATGGTTGGTTTGGTCTGAGAAGGAGTCTCAGAAATCTTTGAATGAGAGTGCTCCCTCCTCCTCTTGTGTACAGCTCATAGCTGGTAACAAACCACAGTTTTTTGTTGACACCCAAATGGTGGTTCGTTTGTTCCCTTCAGCTCTTGAGTCTAAACTAATATTAAACTGTTGTTTAGAATCCAGGTTTGTAGGCAGAAAACTGCAGTCTGTTAAAGCTCCTTATTTGAATATTTAATGATTAATTTAGTCTAGATTTAAACCAGAAAGCTGTCAACCTTGGTGTAGTAAGAAGGGGCAGAGAGAGTGAACACATCCAAGGATTCCCTGGCACTTTCTCTCCATGGTGGAAATGAATGAGCAGAACTGCTCTGAGTGGTGTTTTTGTCACTTGTCTCTATTTCTACCTTCCACTGACACCAGCAGGACTCAACTGTGCTCTTTGGCTAGATTACACTCAAAATTTGCTTTAAAAAAAGGCCCAATGGCTCCATGGCGACAGCCCACAGTGATAGTCTGTTGCATCACTTGCCCAGTGGTAATGTCTGTATCTTCACTTTACATAGCTCCATCGCAACCAGAAGTTCTACAGAGGCAGTGAATGGTTAAAGGAAAAACCTAACAGCTATAAACTGGCCATTAATTAATATATTTAGGTTTTTAACTATTAGGGGAATAAGATTCTGAACTTTTCTCCCTAGAATGACTGTACAACCAAAGAACATCACCAGATGCCAGACAGATGAGATGATGATAAATTAAGTGGGTTGGATCCCATTGAAAATTTTCAATAATGGAACAGGGGAATTTTTACTTTCCTCCCTCCTGCTGCCCCTCCGACTTGGGCTATTCTGTGTGTGTGTGTGGGGGGGGGGGGTTCTCTGTTTCCTTACAGCAGCATTTGGAGAATCATTTTGGAATGCAGCCGGAGGGAGGCAGTGAGAAAGTCATGCTCCTCTGACAAACTCCTTCTGCCACCAGAGGTTTACTGTGGGATCCAAGACATTTAATAATTGTTTATAATGGTTTTCCAGTTCTTGTCCACCAATTTATGGAAAGTTTGTTTATGCTTGCTTACCTTCCATTGTGTTAGTAAGTATACTGGCTATACTCATTGCCCTTTGTCTTGCAGTAGGTTCAGACAAAAAATCCATAGACATATGGTAAGAACTTGAGCGCCTTTTCCTTAATTCTGTTTCTGTAGTGGTGCCCTGCAAATGAATGACTTAAGAAATTTACAGTGATCACACTCTGAATTTAAACTGTTATAAGGACTGAAGGGAAAGATCTTTGCTCAGATCTCCTTCCAGCAACACTCTTTGAAGTATAAAAGAAGGCTCAATTCAGTGGTCACAAACAGACCAGAGTTCACTTTTGATGGACATGGGAGGGGCCATGGCTTGGTGGTATAGCATTTGTGTGGCATGCAGATGGTCCCAAGTTCAATCCCTGACATTTCTAGTTTAAAGGATCAGGTTGCAGTTTATGTAGGGTTGCCAATCCCAGCCTGGGAAATTCCTGGAGATTTTGGAGGTGGAGCCTGGGGAGGTGAGGGACCTCAGCAGGGTACAATGCCATAGAGTCTAGCCTCCAAATCAGCCATTTTCTTCAGATCTCCAGGCCCTACCTGGAAGTTGGTAACCCTATTTTTGTTGCCAGTCTGAGTAGACAATACTGTCCTTGGTGGACCAATGGTCTTAGTATAAGGCTTCTCCCTTCATACAGCACATTGATTCTTAATCCTGGTTAAGAAACACACAGTATAATCCTATGGAGTTATTCTAGTCTAGACACACTGAAATCAATGGGGTTAGACTAGAGTAAGTCTGCACTGCCGGTTACCAGGATAGAAACTAACTTCAGTTAATTCAGGCACCTGCATTCAGACATCAAAATTAGAATTAGAATTAATTGGAGTTTGCCGTGTGAAGGTGGGTGGTGGGTGGGAAGAGCACAATAGATAATCATCAAACCAGATCTGTGACTATCACAAACTCCAGCTGGTTTCTGGGCTCTGAACTGAGCCCAAGTCCCAGTGAAATTAAATATGGCTGTAACTCCCACGGTACAGATGGTTAGAATTGTTGTTGTTCAGTCATACAGTCAAGTCTGACTCTTCGCGACCCCATGAACCACATCACGCCAGGCCCTCCTGTCTTCTGTTGTGCTCCGGATTTTGCTGAATTTCATGTTTGTTGAAATTAGGTGGTAAATTTCTAGGCAGACCTGAGTCCAGTAACACTGTGGTCCTGAACAAACAGTTGCTTCTAATGGTAATTTTTAAAAACAAATTCTTGAAACCATAATCCATAATTCCATAAACCAGAGTCTGGACTGAGCCTCTGCTTCTCCTCTGTGTCAAATATTTAATCTGGCTGTGGCCAGAGATTCTTGGCATTTGGCTCTAGGCCTGTTACCTGTGGCCACAGCCAGATTAAATATCTGACACAGAGGAGAAGCAGAGGCTCTCTGCCTGATGACATCCAGGGCCTCCAGGACCTAATGCAGTTCTGCAGTGCCTGTAAGACAGAGATGTTCCGCCGGACCTATGGTTGAAGTCAGCAATGGTTGATGTCAAGCCTGGCCTCCTTATCCTTATTCTTCAGCTCTCTGCCCTCCAAAGGGTAGAATACAAATATTTTAACGTCATCTGGAACACTTGATTGTTGTTGCTTAGTTTTAACTTGTATTATGATTGCATTTATTGAAATGACAGATTGCATTTGTTGAAAGTTGTGAACTGCCTTGAGCTCTATTGAGGGAGGGCAGTTTAAAAATCAAATCAATTAATCAATAAATATTTTGCATAATGCTACCCTGGGGCTGCCAGTCCTCTTGCTATGGAAGGAAGCCTTCGGCCGGCATCCCTTATTTCCCGCTGCGGCTCCAAGTGGTGGAAATAGAATTTGGGAAGAGGGGGTATTTTGTGTGCATGTGTGTGTTTGTGTGTCCTTGCATGCCTGGAAGTCATAGTGACTTCTGGCAACACTACTGGGGCTTGGATGTTTTTCAGAGAGGTGTCTTGACATCCTGCCTCTGCATCCCAAGGACTGGTCTTCCTTGGAGGTCTTCCTTCCAATTACTTGCCAGGGTCAGCCCTGCTAAGCTTCTGAGATGTGACGAGACTGGGCTTGCCTGAGCTATCCAGGTTAGGGCGAGAATGTTTAAGTTGGCCTTGTGTGCACTGCTGTGTCACTTCTGGGGAAAACCATAGGATTTCCAGAGATTACCAGAGCTACTCTAGGTCATATCCGTTTTTTCTTCAGAAGTGACATAGTGGCACAGATGACTCTGCAGCCCCCCCCACCCCCCAATATCGCCACCCCTGAAGCAGCCTGGCAAATCTATTTCAATACCAGTTTGTGCATCAATATTTAGAGGTTGACTGTTGCATGTTAACAAGGAGCTTCATTTCTTAGAAGCTATGGAGCAAAAGGGCTGGTACAGGTGAAATATCACAGATGAACACATCAAGCCGCCTTATGCTGAGTCAGACCACTGGTTTATCTAGGTCAGTACTGTCTACTCTGTCTGGCAGCAGTTCTCCAGGGTCTCAAGTCTTTACCATCACCTACAACCAGATTTTTTTTTTAATTGGAGATGCTGGGGATTGAATCTTGGACCTTCTGCATTCAAAGCAGAAGCTCTGCCACTAAGCCACGATCCACCCCCTTGGATGCATGAACACATGAATCTACCTCATACTGAATCACACCATTGGTCCATCAAAGTCAATATTGTCTACTCTGACTGGCAGCAGTTCTCCACAGTCTCCGGCAGAGGTCTTCCACATCACCTGCAATCTGATCCTTTTAACTGGAAATGCCGAGGATTGAACCTGGGACCTTCTACATGCCAAACAGATGCTCAACCACTGAGACACAGCCCCTCCCCTCTTCAGGGTCCCTCCTTCTTCAAATCAACTATTAAATCTGTCAACTTCATCTATAATTACCTCAGGCAGAAGCTGGCCCGTGGGTGACATGAGAGCCGGAGGCCCACCAACCAAGGAGACCACCCCATTGCAATCCACAGTGCTGTGCATCTTCCCATTTGCTGGAAGTATGGGTATCATCCGGGATGATCGACTGGCCTGACTGATGTTACTATTGCGCCGCTCACTGTGCCTGTGAGGGACAAACAGAGAGTCTCTTCTGCTCTCGTTGTCTTCAAATGTGCTGTGCTCATCGTCGGCAAAGTCATTCTCAGAACCTATATCCTTTGCTCGGCCTCTGAAGCTGAAAAGACTCGTTCTGCTGCTGCGCCGTGGGGAAAATAGGGATCCTCGGATGCTCAGCAAAGACTGTAAGGAAATGAGAGGAGACAGTCAGGAGCAGAAATGTTCATGGGAATGCCTTTATTAATGACCTAACTATACAATCCTAAATAGAGTCATAGCTTTCTATATCCACTTGACTTCTTTTTAAAATTGCACTGCAATGGTGGTTTCAAGTAAAGGTAAAACAATGAAATGGTAAAATTTCCCCTTAAATTACACAGGAAGGAAGGAAGATGTTTAGAGACTTTTCCAGGAGCGCATGGGTGATCTACATAAATATTAACATGAGACAAAATTAAATAAATATGTATTAAAAGAGTTCTATTTAATTACAGTAAAAGGCTCTCCCTGTTTCTCATACTGCTGCATATTTTATGATATGATTCATAAATTAATAAAACAAGAAGCTAACTGCTGCTCTCTCCATCTTTGCACTGGCTTGCAAGCTCAGGCAACTATTTCCCCCCAGCCAGGTAGCTGACAAACGAGACTCACTAATTACTATCTTTTTGCGTAAACATGGGCACGAGCCACTGAGAACTCTCCCCCAGCCTACTGTTCTAGTCTCACTTTGTTTGGCACTTGATTTCATTTCATTGCAGCTGTCTGCTGATCTGTTCAGCCCTCGGAGCTACGCATTCACCCAAGTGGAAAAGGGAATAACTGCCGTGACTCCAATGATAACACATGTGGAGAACACGGAGCAATATCGCTGCAGACACTTACTCTCCCTGTTGTGCTTTCAAAGTTCATAAACTTACACAAGGGGACACCACGTGTAGAACAGCATTGTGTTTGTGATACTCAGATTTCATGTGCAGGGAGAGGCATGCTGTTTTCAACCCAGAATGAGGAACCCTACAAACAGTACTGATCAGGTGCTCAGCACTGAGAACTTTATCAACCCTTAGTATTGGGCACAAATTCACACAGGAAGCACACTGTTGTGCCCATGGATAGGAGCCTTTGTTCCTATGTGGAATTACTGATCAGCTCAGATATCTTTTTAACATTCATATTTTTATTGAGAAATAAATGTTATATATCCAGTCAATCCTTGCTAAAGAAACTGTTAAACCATCGATAATACTTGTCTAACATTTTCATCTGGCCTTGGTGCTGTTCCAAAACAAATTAAAAAGCAGGTATCGATCCAGCAATAAATCTCCAGAGTGAACTGTTCTCCCCATATATTGTTCATTAACCACTCAATTTTCAGTCATCTGCTTTTATAGATCTGTTACCCTGGCTCATTCTTTCTTATTATATGCTTAACCTCTTGGTCTCCTCATAGAGGTATATTTCATGAATCATTTATGCATAGTGGTGATTCTATGTGATCTCAGTTCTCTGAGATAACTGAATCACACACAGAGTCAAAGCTGGTATCAATATTTGGTGGTAGCAAAACATGGAGGGGGTTGTAATGGAGCATTATCCCATCCGTTCACCTTAAAAAAGACATGTGACAACTAAGAGTCTCTTTGTTTCAAAGAAATGCATCAACTACTAAACTACAGTGCTATACTGAGATGATTATTCTCTTCTGTAACCACTCTCTATAGGTTATTAGCCTTCTGATTGAAGAGAAGTCAGAACTTTATTTATTCTAGGCATCATATGAAAACCTGGTATCCCTGCCAAAGATCACCCATGTCATATCTTTTAAGATTTTTATTTAAAATCAGTCTAATCAATCTTGAAATGGTTAAATGTGAAAGAATCATAGTGACAGGAAAAGGCCTGTAAAGGTCAATGAAATGAGAAATAGAAAGACATACATATTAACTATTTAAAATTTAAAAGATGAAATGCAATTCCTGATTCTCACCAAAGCACTTTCAGAAACATCTGAGAGATGAGGAAAATTTTGGTGTGGCTATCTTACTTAGGCCCAATTACATAAAACTCATACGACTCTATTAAAATCATTTAATTCATCTCCTCTGAATCCATTAAGTAAATGCTTCTGAGTTAGGGGTGTCAGCTCTGGGTTGGGAAATACCTGGAGATTTGGGGGATGGGGCCTGAGGAGGGTGGGGTTCAGGAAGCGGAGGGACTTCAATGGGGTATACTGCCTTAGAGTCCCCATTCCAAAGGAGCCATTTTCTCTGGATGAACTGATCTGTCTCCTGGAGATCAGTTGTAATTCCAGGAGATATCCAGCCACCACCTGGAGGTTGGCAAACCTGTTCCGAGTACAGAGTGAACTTTTGTTCTTCATATTGTGAGATTATTTCTGGGCACACACCCAATGATTCATCATTATGTTTTTCAAGGATGTTAACAGTGAAAAATTTGTGTTGTGCAGAAACTGTCAGGCCTGCTTTTGTTCAATCATGTTGCATAAACAATGAGGTCTGTGACAGGGTCCGTGGACCCACTTGATAAAACACTCTTAAAACTACTTCTGAACACATAGGCACATGCAAGACAGACCACTTTACAACTGCACATAGACCGGGATATACTCTTCATACCTGGTGTGGGGAAGAAAAACGTTTTTCATAGGTCAGTCTGTTCCCTTCAATGGAGAACCGAAAGCCTTTCCTTCTAATGCTATCCTCCGATTCAGATTTATGAAAATCTTCATCCTTTTCATCTCCTTCGGATTGTTCTCTCTGTTTCCTCTTTTTCCGCCTATTCCTCCTCTCTTTAGCGCTCTTTGAACTCAGCTTTGATGTTGCCGAAGAACTCTCTGAGAACCCTCCTACACCACCCGCTTCACTGAACTCTCGGGATTCGCCTGCCGCTGCAGCTAAAGCGGCTGCCTGTTGAGTAACGAAGTTAAACAGATTTAAGATGTACAATGCTAATCTGTTAATGCTATTATTGGTTTTACTATTTTTTTATAAGGCAGATGAGTTTGATGTTCATTATACTAATCTGTGTTCCAAAACTTGGCAGAACAAGAATAGTGAGCTTAAAAAAACACTTTTGCAGGTTTCAGATCTGAAGAACCATCCCAGTACCTCACCAGATTTTCCAATTCACCCATACTGTGCACAATTCTCATCTGAGCAATCTCCTCCTCTTCTTTACTAGTGAGGAACAAAGAGAAGGTGGCAGGTCATAAGCAACAGCCTCAAGTCTCTAAGGAGATCTTCTTTTGCAAATAACCCACTACTGATGAAGAAAGGGACACCAAATTGGTGTGTTATATTTATTTTTTACCATGCAAGACAGCCCTATTGACAGTACCGCTATTTTTTTTTAAAAAAGCTGATGCTAGGGTTGTTTTCCAAATCTTAATTATTAAACATAGCCTGGTGAAACCTTTGGGGAAATGAGGGCAACAAGTCCTTTGCCCAGACAGGAAACAGAAAAAAGAGAGCCAGAACCCGCTCTTGGTCCCTAAAGTGGGCCTTCATAAAAAAAGAGCATGTGGGCAAAACTAAATGCACACATCCAAATTAAATTACTGTTTGAGTGCAGTGTAGGAAACACACTTCATATCTGATTACCCCTACCACTGATTTTCCTGGTGTGACGAACTGACCTCCAAAACCAGGATGGTTAGAGCAACAAACTCAGAGAGCTGGGAAATTATGGGTTAATGCCTCACTGAAATGCAGTTTGAATGACAGGCTGCTGCCTGCTTGCACCCCCCTTTCTCTCTCATTGGTCAGTGACAGCTGAGGAAATTTTTAATAAAATCTTGTGAGTCTTGTCAGAGAGTCAGCCAGTTATCCTTTGGATTTTGACTTGGCAATTGCCAGTCAGGAGGAGTGTGTGCATGTCAGTCTGAGGGAAACAGACAAGTCACTTGAGAAGTGAAAGGACACAACTCCTAGCCTTTACTGTACACCAATACATTTGGGGAAAAGTTCAGAAAGAACTTAATGTCTAAGTGTCAGCACTAGCTGAATTCTCTGTTTATTCACTGTCTCCAGAACTGGGATTAAGGTTTGCCAGAAGAGGTTGGGTAGCTAGTGGAAAACTGCCAGCCTAGCCGAACAGAAAAGGAATATTGCTCCTAGGAAAAGGAGGATATCCCTTACCCAGTTAGTCAGAGGGTTCAACTCAGAAGGGAGTTCTGGTTTGAGAAGTGAAAAGGGAAACGGTCTTAGACTTCTCAAGAGCAGAGAAAGGGAAAGTTATAATTCCAAAAGGGAAATACATAGGAAGGAAGTTCTAACTTCCAGAAAACTGAGATATAGTTACGAAACTTTAGTAAGAAACTCTGTTTCTGTAAGAAATCTCCAAGACAAACAAATCTCTCACAGGTAAAGAACTAGGTCTCTTAGAATTCAAAGTATATTCTGTTGCTTGTTCAAGATATTCTAATTTTCTTATAAAGAACTACAGTTTAAAGACTCATCAACCCCTGCCCTGATCCTATTACAACTGTGCCTGTTCAGTAAAATCAACCTTTTTGTTTCAACTTTACTTTGTGTCAAGGGCCATTTCCAAAGGGGTTTTATAAGAGGGCTCCTGCTAAGTTATAATAAAAATCTCTGGCCTGAGAAAAAACCAAATAACTTCTTTAACACTGGGTGGGACACAAAGAAAGTTATAAATTTATAATTCAAGTACGCTACTAAGAGGCTGCTCAATCAGAGTGGTGAACAGTGTTTTGGCGGGAAAATCTGCCTCACAGAACAGAAGGAGCAGGGGTCCGTCATACCTGGGAAAGGCACATTTTTAATTATTTTGTTACTGACTGATGGAAAAAGCAGAACTCATGATTCAGTTCTACCCACAAGATAGGATCTTCAGCCTTTACAGGTCTTAGAAGAAAAAACTTGATTTATACCCCGCCCTTCACTCGGAGTCTTAGAGCAGTTTATAATCTCCTTTCCTTTCTTCTCCCCACAACAAACAACCTGTGAGGTAGGTGGGGCTGAGAGAGCTCTTTCGAGAACAGCTCTGAACTAACTTGTGACTGACCCAAGGTCACACCTGCAGCTGCACGTGGAGGAATGGGGAATCAAATCTGGTTCCCCCAGATTAAAGTCTGCGCTCTTAACCACTACACCAAACTGGCTCTCCTTAGCCCCCAAGAGAACCACAGGAAGTCATGTGCCAGGAAGAGAAACACAGAGTTATGACCTCACCAGGGTCAAAGCCATAAGCAGCACAATAGCTCGAGAGAGGAATCCAGGAGATATGTCACAGTGAGGAATAATCCAAGGGTTAGAGCCTTAGAGGAATGGTCCATTCACTGCACTTGCTGCTCTTAGTCCACTGAGTGCACTTGCGGCTGCTCTTCTAAGCATGTGTGCAAAGACAGGCAGGAGGCATGGCATCCTTGCTCTGTGCACATGCACACTAGTAGTGTGGACCTTCCAAAAAGCAGCAATCAACATGACAGCTCTGCAGGGTCCTACCCAAGGATCCAAACCCACTAATAGGACCCTTAGCCTAAGACAGGGGTGGGCAAACTGTGGCTCGGGAGCTGCATGCGGCTCTTTCACATATATTATGTGGCTCCTGGCAGGGCGGCTGGGGAAGCTAAATATCACTAGCAAACAAATATCATTGGACAAATTAATATCATTATCAATATCTGCTTTTACCCCTTTTGTTATTATTTTTGGCAGTCTCATTTAATGTTAATAAAAAGCAAATTTGCTTATTTTCCAATAAAAGCAGGTAATATTTGTTCATGTCTTGGGGCTCTCAAACATCTGATGTTTATTCTATGCGGCTCTTACGTTAAGCAAGTTTGGCCACCCCTGGCCTAAGAGATTATATATTATAATACTTTTCATTCTCCAACTGATCTACTGCACCTTTCGTTAGGGTATTTATTTAAAGATGTATACCCTGTCTTTCCATAAGACATGTTCAAAGCTGTTAACAGTGGTATAGAACAATAATACAATACCATAATTATCATCTTACCTACAACTATAAAGGGATACATCATCATAAAAACACATGTCTAAAAAGCACAATAAAATATAATAAGACAATGAAATACAATATGGAACAGCGGCAACAATCTCCATTAAAATTCCATGTGCCAAAAATAATATGTTATGGGTGCTTTACCCAATTTTCATTTAGCAACGGGGGTCAATAAAACACTTCCTTGAAATTACAATTCTATTTAGCATTAGATTACAAGTCTGTTTCATTCACCAGCAAGTTTTCATCAACAACAGTTTCATCTGTCACTAGAGAGCGTATGCATATGCACTCAAATCCAACCATAATCTTCTGCAATGTTTTAGGATCACCTGTGGCTGATGTTAACTATTGGAAAGTACCATCATTTGGTCCAGAAGAATGCTCACCTTACGTGTCTCCCTATATGAAAAGAACTTAGAACCTACATCTGACAGAAAGCTACCTGAGCTTCTTCTTGTTGTTTTTTCAGCTGCTCAAGCATCTGCTGAAACTCCGCCTCTTTCTGCTCCGCTTCTTCCATGGTGGCTTGATTCTGTTCTTCGTAGGCCATGGCGACGACAGCCAGGATCAAATTGATCAAATAGAAAGAGCCCAGGAAGATCACCAGAACAAAAAAGATCATATATGTTTTGCCAGCAGCTCTCAAGGTCTGTTAAGGAAAAAGGAAGAATGAGCAATCTCATAACATTCCTATAGAAGAGTGATACTCACTCAGTTGCTTAATGGATCCAATAGGTTTTCAGATGGCATTAGGGGATTTTCCTGCAGATATGGTCAGCACTCCTGTTGATGCCCTGGTTGACCTGGTCAGTGATTGTCCTCTGGAATGGGGAAATGATAATGGATACAATCGTACCTAGGCACCCTCTCTCAGGGGAGAGGGGAGACAACTAGTGCAACAGTGGAGACAGACTTGGGACAAATCTGACAAGGCATGGACTACAGCTTATTTGAAAGCCTACTCCATGACAGTGATGACAGCAAGGAACCAATATTCCTCCATCACCATTGCATCCACACAGTGTAGACAAGCACAACTCATCCAGATGGTCAGGGGCCTAATGGGTTCTGACCAATGGGAGGAGGTGGACTGCACTGCAGCCCACTGTGATCATATTGCTAAGCACTTTCTGGATAAAATCTCTTGTATCCATTCCAACTTGGACCCTACATTAGCAGCAACAGGCTCAGATTGTCCCAGGGTGCTGATTTGTCCAGCTTGTGTGGGATACCTTTCAGCTTCTTGGAAGTTTGAAACCTACCATCTGCCTCTCCAACCCTTGTTCCTCCTGGTGAGATACCATCAGTCACAATAACATTCTGGATCACCTACTGGAACTACGAGGCACTGTTCTGAGGTGGTTCTGGTCCAACCTCAAGGGTAGATTTCAGAGTGTGGTGCTGGGGGACTGCTGCCCTGCCCCTTGGCCCTGGCCTACAGGGTTCCCCGAGGTTCTATCGTGTCCCCTGTGCTTTTCAAAATGCCAGCGGGTGAAGACTTTTTTGTTTTATTTGGCCCAGTAACAGTTATTGGCCTCCTCTGGTATTGTTTCTTATGTGTTTTTTATTGTATCATTTTAGCATTTTAAATGTTTTTAATTGTTCAAAAGTTTTAATTTTTTTATGTGCACTACCTTGGAGACCCTGACTGGGTGGAAAGCAGCATTAAAATGTTTTAAATAAAAATATATATCTATGTAAAGCTGCTGGGATAGGCCATCCAGATATTTTGGGCTGAGCTGCCACCAATAAGGAGATAACATCAGCTCTATCTTGCAAAACCAGCAGATTCCAAGAAGGCTGTGGAAACTGCAAACAGGTGATTGGAGGCAGTTTTGGAATAGATGAGGGCTAAAAATCTGAAATTTAATCATGACAAAATGAAGGTACTGCTAGTGGAGGCAAGGTCTGACTCAGGAAATGGGTTATCTCCTGTTCTGGATGGGGTTGCACTCCCCCTAAAGGAGCAGATTATAGCTTGGGGGTGCTCCTGGACCCAGTCCTCCTGTTGGATATACAGGGGCAACAATGGCTAGGGGTGCCTTTCACCAGCTTCGACTGGTGAGCCAGCTATAGCCCTTCTTGGGCAGAAAAGATTTTGCTACTGTGGTGCATGCCTTGGTAACATCTAATTACTGCAATGTGGGCCTGCCTTGAAGACTGTCTGGAAGCTACAGGTGGTACAGAATGCTGTGGCCAGAATGTTGACTAGAGTGGTTTGTAGCAACCCTATCACTCCTCTCTTGTTCCATCTACATTGACTTCCAGTTTGCTTCTAGCTTCAATTCAAGGTGCTGGCATTGATTTTTATAGCCCTGTATGGCCTGGGACCAACATATCTTAAGAACCACCTTCTCCCACACAAACCTACCCACTCACTCAAGTCATATTCAGGGCCCCTGCCTTGGTTGCCACTCCCACATGAGGCTAGACAGGTGGCGACCCAAGGAAGGGCTTTGTTGGTCATGGCACCGAAACTTTACTCTCCCTCTACTGGTATCTTCTGCCAGCAGGAGCAGACTTTTTGGTTTTGTTTGGCATACCCCCAATAACGGTTCTTGTCCCTCCGTCCTAATTTTACGCTGAATTATTTTATATTTTTAAATGTCAGTTTTAATTGCTTAAAATGTTTTAATGTTTTTATGCGCACCACCTTGGGGACCCTTATCAGGTGGAAATGTTCTAAATAAATCAATAACATCCAGATTATGAAGCTCCCATTAACACCTTGGTAGGACTCAAAATAACTTGATACAGAACGGCACAAAACCTCACAACAGAACCTTACCAGCTGATAAAGGTTTTCCCAGTAGTCCTGAGTCATTAGCCGAAAGAGAGACAAGAAGGCCCAGCTGAAGGTATCAAAGCTGGTGTAGCCATAGTTGGGATTTCTACCAGCTTTTACACACATATATCCTTCTGGACATTGGCTATGAAGCAGAAGAAAACAATCCATTAAAAAAAAACATTTAAATTAAACTGTGTTTTACTACAGGCTGGAGTTCGATGAAATGGGTTGGATAAAGACCAACATTTCCACAGGTACAAGGATTTCCACTCACAGAACACCAATTTCCGGGCTTCCCCCTCTCAGGGCAGCCTGAAATGCCCCTCCATCTTATCCCGGGGGGGGGGGGGGGGTGTTCTCCTCTCCTCCAAGAACAGGATTTCAGGGGAAATCCTTGCACTGGTGGAAATGCCTAGTCTGGATCAGAGTCAATGGGTTTATAAATATTCAGTAGAATGAAAGTGATTCTTTGTCACAATTTTACTCTGTCAAACTATTCAAGAGAAGCAATTGTGAAGGTCTACATGGTCAAAGCCTGATCTTCTCAGCATTAACTAGGGAAAACTGGCTGTTGCTCTGTCTAAATCTTTAACACACCAGCAAAAAGTGCAAACTGAAAGCAAGGGAAATACCCTAATTTTAGATTTAGGAATGCCTCCTAATCTTGAAAATTAAAAGTGATGTAATATTATGGGCACGTTCACACGTTCTCCAGGGAAATATATACTAACAGTACAATATTATATAGAACTAGTCTTGTCTGAACCCATTAACTTCAGTGGACGTAGACTGGAACAACTCTCTGCATGGGAATGCGCTGTAAACATAGTCCCCACACCCATGTTCTTAATTTCTCTCATTGCTGTGTAGATACTGAAATTCAGCCAGTAGGCTAATACACGAAAATTGGATAGAAATTTGAAATGTGGTGTATACGAAAGCAAAAGTTTAACTATTCTTGTTTTAACTGTAGCTGCTGCACTCTATTACAAAATGAGCCCTGCTTTGTGGGGAAAGGAGTGGGATATAAGCTGAATGAATGAGTGAATGAATGAATGAATGAATAAAAATGTAATGGGCCATTTGCTTACCCTGCATCTGAGCTGTTGCCACAGAGCAAAGCATCATTTTGTCCTTCCAAGAAGTAAAAGTGGCCTGTTTTAGTAAAAGAAGTGAAAAACATTGAATTGCACTGAATTTCATGACTTGAACAAAAGCATCCTGCGGCACCTCAAAGGCCAACAGATTTACAGTGCGATTCTAGGCAGCGTTACAGCCTTCTAAGTCCACTAAAGTCAATGGGCTTAGAAGGGTGTAACTACTTAGGACTGGAAAAGTAACTACTTAGAACTGGCATGCGCTTCTGTAGAGTACAGCCCACTTCACCAGAGGCTGTAGTCCATAACAACTTAGGCCACAATAATTCTGTTAGCATCTGAGGTACCGTATGACTTACTGCTCACCAATTATGGCATCCCACACACAAGACTGCACAGGAACCACAACAATGGACAACAGTTACGGGTAAGCATGACCCTGTTTTTTTAACTTCAACAGACTAACTGTCACCTTCCAATCTACATGGCTACTCTTTCCAGAGTTTGAAAGGAACTGGAAGAGAGAAGAACATGGGATAAATCAGCATTCCAAAGGTAGTCTGTTAGATATAAATAAGTCAACTTGACTTATGAGACCATAATGTAACACTACCATAAATATTCCTCTGGTTTAAGTTTGACATGCATTAAAATGCTTTCACTGCCATTGTCATATCAAATGACTTATTCCAAGCTAACCCTACTAAGCACAACATTTCAAGGGGTGTTTTGTTCATTAGAATAAATGAAATCAATGGCATCCACACAAGAGTGAGGGTTGTAGTCTAGGTTCGTTAGATAATTTTGGAGAACAGTAAGCATCATCTGCTTGTGATCGCAAAGTAAGTTTTTTAAATATTAAAATATCACCAGTCCTTACTGTCATCGTCGACGTACTCATCCCAGTTAAATGTGGTGATGGTTGTATTAATGAATGTACCATTTTCTCCTGCTGAGCTATTGAAGTAGGAAGTAATGTTTATCTGAAAAGTAGAATTGTCTGGTGGCCAGATCAGACATTTATGCCTCAAGTTCCCCATGAAAAGCTGGAGCCCTATTAGCGCAAATACACTCAGACAAAACACAGTCAGGATCATTACATCCGAGAGCTTCTTCACTGACTGAATTAGGGCTCCTACAATAGTTTTCAGGCCTGTAAATGGAAAAGGGAGATTCATTATGATGTCATGCCCTCAGTGTAGAGGACATCCATGTGAATGTACTTGATTTAGGTAAACATTTCATGCAGAATGACCATGGAATGAGTCTTAGGATGGTGACAAAAGATGGTTTCATGAAAAGCCTGTGAACATGAATGAGAAGCTGTTATGCTTATGCCGGTTTAAAACTGTGTGTAGAAATAAAATAGAACATATATTTATATAGAATCACAGCAACATTTTGCCTACGCTTAAACGTGACTTTGCTATCCATGCTCTATCTCAGCTCTACACAGAAAAAGTATATTGCTTTCTTTTGCGGGTGTCTCTTGCCCAAACCATCATTGCAGAATCAGTATTTAAAAATATTCTGAAGAGAAACAAGAAGACTATGATTATTTTTGTATATGTTTTATTAAAGCTGTATCCAGTCTCACTACAAGGAACTGGGAATGGTTTGGAGAAGAAGGACATCTTTTAGAAAAATCCCCATGCACGGCCCATGCTGTCCTTCATGTTTGCACATCTCTACACATAATTTAAAATTAAAAAGAAAACAGATTGCAAGTTTCAGTCTTAAGTGCCTGCAACAAATGGTAAAATTTGCATCAGTATGAAAGCCTTGATATATTGATCTTTAATAGTGGAAAGCTTGATGTCATAAGATGCAAATCATATAGCCACTTACTGCCAACGTCTCATGCAAAAAATCCGTTAAACTCAAAGGCTGATTGGAAAGAAAATCAAGCTAAAATATTTTAAAAGCAAGGAATCACGTTTCACTGAAACCAAAGCTTTTTGATTCCTGCTTTTTATTTTTGGTGTTACACTGCGCAGCAAATAACGAGGCTTATGCTAAAAAAAAAAGGGGTTTCATCTTCAATGGCAATTAAAAAGTCAGCCTCCGTGTTTAACCTAGCTCTCACCTGGAATGACTGATATTGTTTTCAATGCCCGGAGAACTCTGAATGTTCTCAACGCTGAGACATTACCCAGGTCCACAAACTCTGTCACATATCTGTAATAGGGGAGTTCACACACAAACACAATGACAGCACGCAAAGAACAGTTGGAGATACAAGGGGGCCTAGCACTTCATACCGCTCACTTCTTACCTGGGATTACAGAAATAGTTTTCAAAGCTCTCAATACTCTGAAAGTTCGAAGAGCTGAAACATTGCCTAGGTTTACAAATTCTGTTACATACCTGTAGAATTAAATCACAGTTATTCAGAATTGAGGCAGAACTTAATCTAATTATTTGGGGTCTTTCATCAAGACCTTATCCTCTTTGGCACATTTGCATTGTGTTTGATAATGCATTTTCCTGATTGGCAACTAAAAATTAAGTGTTGCTGAAGGCAATCTCATTATCCTATATCCTACCATTCCACTAAGCCTTTGGAAGGATACATCCCACTGGATTTTCATTTGAACCAACTAGTTTGGGAGTTTTTTTTAAAGATGGGCTTCCATTCTGGTGAACGGAAAGAAAATAAGATACTGACATCAGCTGATAAGAGAATAAACTATATTAGTTGTGGTCCTAGTGGCAGACAAACCATTCTGTTCTGCAGCACAGGAAGACTAAAAAAATAAAATTGAAAAGGGAATTTATTACAACAGGAAATCCTTCCTCCCTGTCAAATAAAAATTCCCATTTATGGCTATGAATGACTAACCCACTCCATTAAATACTTCAAAAAATACTTACGCAAATGTAATAACAGTGAAGTCAAGCCAGTTCCAAGGGTCTCGAAGGAAAGTGAAACCTTCTAAACAGAAGCCCCTTGCAAGAATTTTTATTAGGGATTCAAAAGTATAAATTCCAGTGAATGTGTATCTGTGGGAAATATTAGCGTAAGAGTAAAAAGAAACAAAATAGGAATGATTTTAATACAATAGTAACAGCAGCCATTATGGAATTAATGCTACTAGCACTTTAAAGGGTTTTAGAATTGTTTTAATCTACTTAATATTTTATGTTTTATTGTAATTGTGTGCTGATTTTGTGTAAGCTGCCCTGAGCCAGCCTTGCCTGGGAGGGCAGGGTAAAAATTCAAATAATAATCATAATCATAATCCAACTAACAGATCTTTTTTAAAAGGAGAAGAAAAAAGTTTAATAGCCTACAATATAATGATAAAAATGACTTTCCAAGGGGAGAGGAATGAGCTCTCCTAAGCTGGAAATATAAAAATGAAATATGTTCCAGAACCATCCTATGTAGTCATAAAGCAGCAGCTGGACAAACAGTCATCAAGGATACTCTAGGCTGATCCAGCATTGAGCAGGGAGATTGACTAGATGGCCCCTTCCAACTCTGTGATTCTATGTTCAGCAAACCAGGGCAACCCAGCTCTGATGGCTAACAGTTCTGAAGACTCCATCACCAGATAGAGAATAACTGGGGATGGGTTTTGAAATCAAGGTCAGAAGCAAGCAGAAGTTGATAGACATTCTTTTTGGTCTACCATTCGCTTCTCTTCTTCTTTCCTTGCTCTTCCCTTTCCCCAGCTCCTAAGGAAAATTAACCACTAAGGAGTAAGATAAGAAGAGATAAATAACAAGAAAAAAATACAGCAACAACAAAACTCCCCCCCAAAAGCAAAAAACACCATAAGTTCCTTTTCACTCCATGTTTGTCTATGGTCCCATTCAGTATTGCCTCTCTGTGGACAAGAGAGCCTCCAGAATTCCCAACAATGTGCATCCCAAATCAGAACTCTCCCCATGGAGGAAACATGTGGCCCAGCTAACATTTGCACATTCACTTGAGAGGACCTGATAAAAACATTGAAAGCTGTCATGCTGCTGGATGCTATGTTAGAAATTAAGTTTCCAGCACCATAAGTGGTACAGGGCTAGGGAGAAGCAGAAAGGAGAAATTCTGAACTTTCTAATTCCACTCTAAAGAAACAATGGAACTCTTTCAGAAACTAAGTGGACCAGTTTGCCAAGCACAAGCAATACAGAATGGAATCTATGTCCTGTTGTCTGGACCAATTTTGTTTTTTAATTATTATTTATTCCCTTTATTTCAAATTTTTGTTTCTAGCCTGTCCATTGAAAAGGAACTGCAAAGTACCTTATCAACAATATAAAATCAAAACATAAAATAGCATGATAAAGTATCAGTGCAATTACAGCACCATCAGCAACAAAATGACACAGGCAAAGTATGAGGATAAAGGTAAAGGTTTCCCTTGCTCGAAAGCCAGTCGAATCCGATTCCAGGGGGCGGTGCAAATGCGGCCATTTCAGCAGGATGTCGAAGTGCAATCCGAAGAAGAATTACACCCTTCTAAGGCCACTGACTTTGATGGATTTAGAAGGTTGTGTTTTGTTTATAATTGCCATCTGAACCCCCTTAAGTGAGGGAGGCAGGTGAGCTCTTCATGGGAGACTGCCCTATAATTTAGGTTTATCTCAAGATTTTTTCAGTGTACACTTTGTAAGCATAAAGTATAAACACCAAGTGGGGATAACCTGGTGTTTCTAAAGGAGTTATCACCCACATCTGCCAGTGCACAGTACATGAAAGGCTCTAGTCATGAGAATTAGTCACATAGGTTGTCACCTGTATTTGACTCCTGGATAACTCTGGAGACACACGTGCATGTGTAAAATGCCACAGCTGACTTATGGTGATCCCACAGGGTGATCAAGGCAAGAGACAAACAGGTAGACATATACTCAGTAACATTTGAATGGAAATTAAGTTTAACTTACTCTACATTCTTTGTCCATTCCGGAGGATTACTCATGGTCATAAATACACAATTGGTCAAAATAGTGCACATAATGAGCATGCTGAATAATGTATAGTAGAGTTAAGGAATGCATAAAGTAGAGAACTTATCATTAAGAAGAATCATACCACAATCAACTATGCATTATTTCTAAAATAACTACTCTGTTCTGTTTGGTGAGTACCCAAGATTAAATCTCAGAACTCCCCTACATATGGCTGCATAGTTAAAAGGGAAACAGAGGGACATTCAAGTAAATTTTCTGAAACATGAAAGAAATAAAGTTGATTTCTAAAGGAAATATACAAAAGGCCATAGCTATACCAAAAGTAAAAGCTAGCAGGGTCTATATCATGCATAAAAGTTCATGAAGACATTTTATTGATTTATCTGTATAAGAATTTCTATACCAACTTTCAGCCTAAGCTCCAAAGGTGGCTCACAAGAGACAATGAAACAACAATAAAACAAGTCCTAAAAGTAATGAAAGGAGAAACAAACTAGTGTGGGATACCTGTTTTGTATAAAAAGCACAGAAGAATATACCTTGCACCTAAAACCCACTGAAGCAGGTGTCAACGAAATGTCTCTGGAGATGTTCTACAAAAGCGGCATCACCCCTGAAAAGCGATTATCCGTAGTAATTAGCACCTCCTATGGTAGGGATGCCATGGGGAGGGCAACTGATAGAGATCTTGAAGTATGGGCAGATTCATATGGGACATGAGTAGTAAAGACTCCTTATAACATTTTCTCAGTCTTTGTATGCTTTCAAAACAATGCTTTGGCTGCGGCCACACGAGTGAGATAATCCGGAGGGGAAGTGAGGCTATTTTGCCCCAGAGCAATTTGCCCTGCAGTTGTGTGATCACACAGGTCTGTGGACCTGCCGGTGCAACTCGCCACTGCATGATCAGACACAACTGCGGGCGAGTTAATTTTTGTGTGTGGTTGGTTTCCGATTCGCTTAAACGGGGGATTGATGAATCACTCCTCCACCCTAAGGCCTTTCGATGATGCGCACACTGAGAAGGGGGGGGACAGCATGGCGTCAGAATAGCCTGATCAGACGATCCCCGACACCACAAGTTTGCGCTGGCGCGATCACACGGGAAAAGTCTGGCTGTGGCCTGCAGCAAACTGTTTGATACTGGGGTTTAACTAGTGGTTTTTTACTCCACTTTCCTGGTGGAGCAAAACGGCTTGCGACGGTTTGACGATGGTTGCGGGATGCTTCCCAGATGTGCTGGTGTTATCGCGCTGCTTTGAACCGCAGGTAAATCGTCCCTCTTCCGAGGCTAATGGGTACGTATGATCGCGACCTTTGAATACAGGATATTGAGAGGGAAATTCAGTGGTTCGGTTAAGGATCCACTGAACCCCAGAAGCTAACCCAGTGAATCGTAAGAGATCACATATGGCAGAATAAAGAACCCTGAATGTTAACCAGGGAAGGGGTTCGAATATAAATCCAAATAAAAGTTTGTTTATACAAATCCTGGGTAGATTTAACTAGCAGTTCCATAAGCACAGTACAATTTATTTATTTACAAAAAAAATGTATTTTGATATTGTTTCTTACAGCTATTTTGGCTGTGGTAGCTAGATCAAAGTAACAATTCCAGTTTCTTGGGACAAAATTATTGGGTCTCTTGAGTAGGGTTGGAAGGCACATGACACAGCAACTTTGCTGATACTAAGCAGGTCTCATTCTGGGTTTGGATGGAAGAACTCTGATCTCCCTGACAGAAGAAAGGCAGGATAATTTAAAAAGTGGATAGCTTCAGCATAGCTTTATTTTTGTCAAAGAACCACTACCTCCAAGGTAAAGGGAAGCTGTGGTATGGAAACCTGGGTTGTTTCTAAGGAAGGGGGACGTTGCCAATATGGAAGATAAAGGTATAGGTAAAGGTTTCCTTTGCTCGAAAGCCAGTCGAATCCAACTCTAGGGGGCAGTGCTCATCTCCATTTCCAAGCCGATGAGCCAGCACTGTCCAAAGACGTCTCCGTGGTCATGTGGCCGGCATGACTAAACACCAAGGCGCACGGAACGCTGTCACCTTCCCACCGAAGTGGTACCTGTTTATCTACTTACAGTTTCTTGCTTTTGAACTGCTAGGTTGGCAGGAAGGATGGAAGATACCAGGACCCAAATTAGGGAAATGGTTGGGTTTCATGTTGATCTTAACAATCAGTAAGAGCTTCTTGCTCTGTAACAAAAACATCTTCTATCATTCCCAAATAATAACTACTTAAAGGTACATAAACTGAAGTTACCCAGACATGAGAGGCAGTAAATGACCACATGATGGCACTACAAACTAAGAAAATGTTTAGAGCTGCTTTATTTTAGGACTACATATATTTTCAGGGGGGTTTATTTATTTATTACATTTGCATCACATCCTTCTTGTGGGATGCTTATAGCAGTTTACATGGGATCCCCGGGGCAGGCACAGAGTTGCATTGATTTGGAGATGGAAGTTTATGAGGTGCCTTCAGACTTTTCTCAGATCTAAAGATTTTGACAGCTATTTTGGTTTGACAACACTCAGTAATGAAAGTACAATTGTTGCTTCTGCCAAGGAATATGAGTTGCAGAGTTATAAGTATTATGAAGTCACCTCTGTTTATTTGTTGGAATCCAAAGACTGGAATTGCCAACTCCCCTCAGCCCCCTCCAATAAGAGAAGCCTGGGTTTTGACTTCTCAGGATGCATTTGTTCTTCTCTTTCCTAGCTTGATCCATTATCCACTACAAATATAACTTTTCTGCATTTAGTCAAAGGAAAAACTGCAATGGAGCCCTAGAGTATGTACCTTATACAGTTCTGAAAATGGCAAAAATGTGAATTTGTAAGATGTTTGCTGCTTGGCTCAGAAGCAAAAAGAGATTGTATTACTGGCATTCCAAAAATAATTGTAACTGACAAGCCAACACTTCTTGACATAAATATTCCCAGCGCATTATCTTATTTCTCTTTTTACTTGATGCCCTTTCTTAACAATAATAACTCATATGTTCATTACATTTTTACTTTATGCTTCCTCCAAAAAGGTTAGACAACACTGAGAGGCAGATAAAACTTAGAGAAACTGACTTGTCCAGGACTTTCCAGAGAACTTTACACAGTGTAATCCTACAAACAGTTACACCCATTTAAGGCCCTTGACTTTTATGGACTCAGAAGGGCACAACAGTGCTCAGGACTACACTGTAAAATTAGCACTGATTTCAGAGAACCATCACAGGAATTACTATTAATCAGGGTATCCACATGCAAGTTAAGATACCTTGTTTGACTTCAGGCTTTGATCCAAGAGAGTATTTCCCCAGACAGAACAGAAAGACACTCCTTGTAGCCAATTCCCCCCCTTGGGCTCTAGACTACCAACTCATTCCTGTGGTATTTCTTGGAAGGATTCCCTTTCCCCTAGGAGCAGTATTGTGGGCTGTAGTGGGTGGGCCAATAGGGACAACACCCCCCCCCCCCCCATTTGTCTGTGAAAATCCTTGGGATCCAAGCAACAATGTGTGTGCATTTATATATTGTGGTGGTGGTAGGAACATAAGCACATTTCAGTTTATCTAGTGAGCTAAACATAATCAAGAAGACTAATTTGAGTTGGGATACCATGTTTTTGGGGCTGCAATATGTGGGCATGCGTATCTGTACTCCCACACAGTGGGTAAAGTTTACCAAGGAAACCTGCTGTATGTTGGTTTGTTTCAGTAGACTTTGTGTGGGAGCCCACAATCAAGATCCATTGGCTGAAGGAAGAATGCATCTCATGCTACAAATCAGCCCTGAGTTTCTTTGTCTGACAGGCATACTGCTTCTGAATCATCCAAGCATTCTGACTTGGAGCACTCCCACTACAATATAATTTTCTGAGGGCAGCAGAAAAGTCCTAAGTAATACAATTATTCTAAGCTGAAGCTGCATTATAAAAAAGGAGTTTTACTGGACTTGTGACTGAGTTAACAGTTTTATTTTGAAGCCCATGAGGGTATAGATCATCAGATACATAACGTACAAGTTGCCTGCAAAGTTATCTTCACTTTGAATCTAAGTGTAACTGCGTAAGATTCTGAAGCCATGTTCTAAAGGTGCAGACAAGTCACATAAGGGCTGGGCTAGGCCTCGCTACTACCTCAGAGGAACTGAGAGTGGGTCATACAACATGCTCCAATACTTCCCTACAATGCACAGCTACTAATGCTAGGGGACTGTTGTTCAAGGAGGCTCCAACCGTTACTGAAATGACAGTTTTCTCCTTGTGAAAGCCCTGAGAATCTTCCCTACAGCTCCCCAAAACAAGCTTGAAATCCATGAAAAGGAACATTAGTAAAGAAGAGGGGAAATGGTGTGTGTGTGTGGAGGGGGTTAGAGATGCCAATACAAGAAAAGAGAGGATGAAATGATGAGGAGCAAAGTATAGAAACAGAAAGGGAGAAGGGAGCATAGCTATTTAGCTGCTCATATGAGCACCCTGCTTTCTAACACTGAAGCAGCGGATGTAGAAATGGGGATCAAGCAGAGGGAAAAAAACTTACAGTGAAAACCAGGGGGTAAAAAGACTGGTGATATGTGGTTCACAGCCTCCCTGAGACAGAAAATGATCCAAACAATGAGAAACAGAATAGTATTATTTCATTTACTGTGAACCAACCATTTGAAAAAGGATATGAATGTACCAAAATTTTAATAGCTATTTTTCTAATAGGGTTGAAAGGCGTTAACAGGTACACGGCAGAGGTGGCACTGAATCGGAAGATCGCCTTCCCTCTATTCAATACTATAAATGTCTGGAAGAAAAAAAAGAAAGACAGAAAGGGAGGGGGGAATGGAAGCACGTAGTCATGCCCTGTGCATAATTCAAATTCTGTCATGTGCAAAAAAGTTGGTACGCTTTAATGTTCATGGCAGGAAGAAAGTAGTATTCATATACAAACAAAATCCTTCCCATTCAGTCGAGTCTAGGACCGATTTCCCACGAGGCACTGCTCTGGCATCGTTCTTCCCTTTGCCCTGATTGCATGCTTGAATTTCCCACTATTTGCCCCACGCCACATTTTGACCCACGGCTTCGCCCAAATTCCCTCACAGCTTCAATGATCCTCAAAAAACAGGATCACTGAAGCCGCGAGGGAATTCAGGCGAAGCCATGAGTCAAATAGTGGGAAATTCAAGCACGGAATCGGGGCAAAGGGAAGAATGACACCGGAGCAGCGCCTCGTGAGAAATCCGTCTAGGTTTCACCTAATGTTGTGGTATCTAAGGGTGATTCTGCATTGGCTTTTCTCTCCATTGTTTTATGAAACCCAGGTTGGAACAGAAATTCCCCTCTGCATTGCATGCTGCTGTCACTTTCTTTGATAATCGGATTTTATGGTACCCTCTACACTGCATGCTGCTTTTACTTTCTTTGGTCATCAGGTTTTATGGTACCTTCTGCATAGATTTATGGCCATTCAGGAGTGACTTTGCAGTCAGTACAGCGTTGCCCTGAGGTATCTGAATGTGGTTTTGAGCTGCACCTTTTCCTCAGTGTTGAGAAAATGTGGAGCGAATGCTAGATGCAGAATCACCCAAAAGGACTGGATTAATCCAGTCAGATGCTGGTCAGAGCCCAGTTTCAAGGCTCCCTCCCATGTGTCCCATGTGTCACCATGTGTATACAATCAACTTAGAAATGAAACACAACACCATTCACAAACATGGAGCAGTGTACTTCCCACCCAGTGGCAACAAGTAGATGGTATTTAGATGGACAGGGCTGCTTTGTTTCCATATAGAGCATGACTACAAACCAACTTCTCACCAAAGTGGAACAGGAAGTGTGTTATAGTTCACAGCTTCACAATGCAATCTTTAGCACAGCTGCACCTTTCTAATTCCACTGAAAGGTAATGGGCTTGGAAGGCTGCAATTCTGCTCACGATTGTACTGCCAGGCATGGAGCAGTGTGACTTAAACTACTGCTGCAATGTGAGCGGATCTTTATTTCTGTTGCCTTGATACGATGCAGAGTAAGATGTGCCTCAAACCCACTGAAATCAATAGCTTTGTTGTGCCTCTCTCTATACGGCATTGCAAGTTTGGCCAGATCAAGAGACGTGGGTTAGCAGAATGTGGCTATGTGCGACCAGAGACTTTGAATTGGTTCACAAATGTGAATGGCTTGCACATGGGCCCAATCTGCATCTAGCATGCACTCTGTTTTTTTTTTTTTTTACCAAACCCTCACAGAAAAAGATGCGGTTCAAAATCACATTCCAATTCCCCCGGGGCCAACACTGCTGTACTGACTGCAGAGTCACCCCGAACGGCCATAAAACAGTCATAAATCTATGCAGACAGTACCATAAAATGGAGAGATCGAATGAAGTGAAACTGGCATGCAGTCTGGACACTGCCATAAAATCCAACCATCAGTCAAAGTGAAACTGGCATGCAATGCAGATGGGAATTTCTGTTCCAACATGGGTTTGGTAAAACAGTGGAGAAAATGTTAGGTGCAGAATGGGCCCAATAAGGCATCTCATGGAGAAGAGCATAGTATGAATTGGTGCTCCATAGGTGTTATTTTTGCTGCAAATTTCACATTCACCATAGCATTTTGGGGGGGGGGGGGAATCCCCAGCTGAATGTAGCTCCTGTAAAAAAATGTATTTGTGTGCACAGTCAGGAAGGATCACATAGAAGATATTCACCAGGTAATCCAGGGGTAATCCAGGTGGCAATTTTGAGGAAATAACTGGCAAAGCCCACAACAGAACAACTTTTTGATCATGTGTATACAAAAACGCTGCATCCAAGAAAGCAATTAACAACTTTAGGCAGCCATCACCCACAACCCTAAAGGCTTAGGTCTCTTTAGCTTTAAAACTACATCATGTTTTGCTTCATTGGAGGGCTCATGACTGGTTTATTAAATATCCCCAAGTTATGTATAAAATCTTATGCCCTTGTGAAATGATTCACTGAATCATCACACAGTTTGCACAGGAGACATGTTGAACATTTCGAACAGTTTCATAAGTCTTTATCCTCAGTGTATTATTACATTTAAAGATGAATGGTTAGAAACTGTTCACTGAAGAGAGGAGATTGGATTTATACCCCGCCCTTCACTACCCAAAGGAGTCTCGGAACGGCTTACAATCTCCTTTCCCTTCCCCTTCTCACAACAGACACCCTGTGAAGTAGGTGGGGCTGAAAGAGGTATTTTGAGAACTGCTCTTGAGAGAACAGCTCTGAGAGAATTTATGACTGACCCAAGGTCACACCAGCAGCTGCATGTGGAGGAGTGGGAAATCAAACCCAGTTCTCCAAGGTAAGAGTCGGCGCTCCTAACCACTACACCAAACTGGCTCTCTGATGGAAAAAGTGCAACGGAAAAAGTACAAAGTAACTTACAACTCTGGCCATGACTTTGCTTTCCCATCACATTAATAGGAAATACTTAGACATTTACTATTTTTCTTTCAAGTTCAAGAGAATAAATGCTAGAACAGCGAGCAGTTTTCCTTTATGCTTGCCAAAACTGAAACGTGCATTTCCCTGCCAGGTTTTTAAAGATGCTAATACATTTACCTTCCCTGTTTCATGAATTGCCTAGGCTGTCACCTGTTGAGATGTTGAGCCATCTACAGCAATCAAGCAGCCATTTATATTTTATTTGCAGCCCTTTAAAAGAAAAGTTTTCCTTCCTTGTTTAGAAACAGAAGAAACCTCAACCTATGCATAATTCTTGACCTAAAACCCCGGTCTTTTCTTATTTCAGCAGTCTCTTACTCTGCTGAAATACATGTTTGGTTTGTTTGTTTTTAAATACATTTGGGAGCAGAATCACAGTTGCCTCTGCTCAGGGTGAGGCAAAAGAAATGCCATTCCCTTTTATTCTGGAGACAGCCATGATGTGACCATTTGTGCACATCAACCACAACAGAGACCAGCCAGCTTTGCTAGCAGTACTATGAATCCCTGAGGACATACAGAGGAAGGCAAGTTGACTTCATTCAGCAGTAACTTAAACCAGAGGACAGGCTAAAGAAGACCATGCTACACCCTGTATAGCAGACTAGAAAATATGGAAGTTGATTGTCCTTTAGCAACATGTCTGTCTTTCTATAGCTTCACATATGCTCTTCCTTTTAAACCCCATGTTCAGCTTCCTTCCTAGGAATCCGCTCAGAACAAGATGTTATAATGAATCTGTTCTTCTGATCTTTGCCGCACATTAAATTTTTGCACTTCAGTTTCGCAGATCTTTTCTCTTATACTCTATGAAACAGCAAACAATTTAGCCAGAGATCTGTTGGGGGCCACATTCTACAATCCTCATCCACTTTTCTACCCATCCCGTATAGAGCGGGCAAACAAACAAACAAATAAACAAAAGCATTTGACCTGCTGATCACTTGACATGCAAAAGCCGCCACTATATTGACAGAACAGTCCAATGCAGACTTATTCCAGTCTAAGTCTATACGGTATTACGTTGTCTGTCTGTCGCTCTGCAGCAGTTTATCTCAAAAATCTTGCATGACCTGATTTTGCAAAACCAAGGGCCCATAATACAAACTGAGTAAGAATGCCATTGCTCCTTTTTCACTGCCAATTTACATATAGCTTAATCCATCTTGTAAAAAGCTAGTTCATTTCAAAAGGGCTAAATTTGTTCATATAACATCTTTGTACAATGTATACTCAGTAATTAAGCCTCCATGCACAGAGGCAGTGTAGCTCTGAATATCAAGGAACAAGGGAATGCCATCACCTTAAGTCCCCTTTCAGAATTCACTAGGAGGAAGAAACAGAGTCTTGATGAGATAGGCCTTGGTTCTGAGCCAGCAAGGCAATTCTTATGCTCTTTGTATCTCACCTTTCGGTTGAGCTTTCCATACATCTTATGATAACTTCCCGGACAGTGCACTCCTAAGCAAAGTTACACCCTTCTAAGTCCACCAGAGTCACTAGGCTTAGAAGAGGGTAACTCTGCTTGGGACGATATTGTAAAAGTAGCTTCTGTTAAGCTGTCCTGTCAAGTGGAACTGGTTTATGCTTAGCCATCCAAAGGTGAAAATCTGAGCTAATAGAAGACATCAAAATCATCCGTGCAAGCTACTTGCATATTGCTTTGGAAAGTCAAGTCAAAAATAACACCTCTCTGTTTCTAATGAAATCCTGGGCACTATCTAGTTGAATCAATTATATTACTAGCCGAGATGACAATCTTCATAGAGGAATTGTGTTTTACTTTATGTAAATAGGTCAGGAGAGAGTAGGGTTGCCAAGTCTGGGTTGGAAAATACCTGGGGACTTTGGGGGTGGATCCAGGAGAAGGCGGGGTTTGGGGAAGGGAGGGGCCTCAGGATGGTACAATGCCATAGAGTCTACCCTTCAAAGCAGCCAGGGGAGCTGATCTCTGTCGTCTGGAGATCAGTTGTAAAAGCAGGGGATCCCCAGGCCCCACCTGGAGGCTGGCAGCCCTAGGAGAGAGAAAGGCACCATATTTGCCTTTCAATTGCAACCTTCCCTATGTTGTACAGTAAACCCTCTTCAGAATACACATGGCTTTTGGACAGTTTAACTTTGTGACTCCTAATATCCTCCCTGAGATGCCACCTGGCTAGTCAGCCTCTCCCTGATAAAGCCACTTCGAGCAGGAAGCACCACTGAGGGTGTCATGATCCTAGACTTATAGTAGTGCAGCCTACAGGTGCTAGGGAGGCCTAGTGGCTCCATGGAAGCCTGTATTAGAGTAGCTACCAGGGCCATTATTTCCCAGGTCATCCTTTGGGCCCTGTGATTGGCTAACAGGGTATGTTGAGGCAAAACTTACACCAGTAGAATAGTAGAGGGTGTTGACTGGGAAGAAATGATAAAAGGTTTTGCCCAAAGTGGGAGGTGGTTCACTCCTAGGAAGCAGAGCTAGTATGAAGCTGCTGTAGTTGGAGGGATTCCCTCATCCAAAAGGGGTGAGTCAGCTTGAGGCCAACGACCTAGAGAAGGCTAGGTATGGTATAGTCAGACGTGTTAGGGTTTCTTATTTTGCTGATTTACCTACCTTTACTGTGCACATATTCCTACATGTTGTTGAATTAAATCTCTTCAACAAAAATAGTTTGTTACTCTGCCTGGGTCCTCATGCCTCATTCGGTCACATATAAAGGGAAAACCTACTGTTAAAGGAGTGTATAAAGGGGTAGGGTGGGTGCTCTGAGCCCTCCTGAGGAGACCCATAGTAGAGTGGTGGCAGCCATTAGAGAACCTTTCTAGCTGCTGCCCATAACAAAAGGCAAAGAGGAAGCAGCTGAAGATGTATGAAGGCATGTAGAAAAAGCTGCCAAGTATTCGTGTGTGTGTGCATGCGCGTGCGTGCGCTCACACACACACACAAGGGTTCAATGAAAGAATCACAAACCAAAGCCTAGGACAGAGAGAGGAGGTTATCAAGATACGGAGTATGGCGAAGGTGCCCCTTCTGGGATACCTGGCATCAGTTGGGGCCTGTCCCTAGTGGCTCTGAGGCACATTCCTAACTCCCCCCCCCCTCCACCTACCCTCTGCAGGGAATCATACCAGGAGGAAAGAATTAACCTTCACCCTCCATAGGCCTACATAGGGGAGGTAGGCTGGGAAACACCTTTGTACTAGTTCAGAAATGGAGACTGCAGGCAGGGATATGGGGCCACCTGTAGGAAGGACTGCCCCAAGCCTAACTGTTCACAGTGCTTCATGGTTAGGATGGCCTTGGAGATGGTTACTCTGACACTGCACTTCCACAAGGACCACGTTCCAGAATCAAGAAAGTCATCCTAAGCATGTCCACGCAGGATCCTACTTAGGTCTGTTCAGTAAAACATTCTTAAGATTGCACTGTAAAGCCAGTTTTTTACATTGTCATAGCACAGAAAAAGATTGGAAAGGGCTCAGGGAGAGGCTCAATTCATTAAAAAAAACACCACCAAGCCTTCCCATAAAATTTGCTGCTAGTCCCACTGTTAATAAAAATCTCTGTGCATTTGTAGTTCAGTAATTTCCCAGCTGTAAAATAAGGTAAGTAACAATTACAATAAAATACCCAGAATGTTACAATTAACCTGTTTTACCACGTGTAAACTTGGGGATATCTTGTCAACACTAGGGCTGCAGTCAGACTGGCAGCTTGGAGTGATATTGTGCCACATCTAATTGTACCGCTTTGAAGTGTTATGGGGCATAGCAACCAGACAGCACACACTGCTGCAGTTCACCCGCAGGGACATCCTGAGGCCAAGCATTCACATTACTGCAGTGCCTCAGCCACAAAGCACACTGCCCAGTTGTTTTGTGAAACAATGCAGGCAGGTGTGTGCGCATATGCACTCATGTGTATATAGGCAGAAACTCCAACAACAAAAAACCCCAGTGGCGGAAATGGATCTGCAGGTTCAGACTTCCAATCTGTTATGTGCATGGTCCCCCTGCGTTCAGACATCCGACCAAGCATGATGAATGTGCAGGGAATCGAAAACACCTTGTTATGTGGTGCCTATTTACTCCGGTTCCAACTCATCGTATGACAGGGTGAGTATGACTGGAGAACAGCTGACAGCTGTGGCTGTGTGACCGGGCCCATTTAATCAGTTTGTGAAACGCACCTATATCGGGCCAAACTGCCAATCTGAACACAGCCTAAGACTCTGGCGTGGAGTTTGTTTGTGAGCAGTATCGGTTAATGGAGAAAATACACAACAGTAACCACCACATAGAAAAATCATAAGCATCTACAGCTATTATGTTCCAAAATATTGGCCAAAGAGTACTCCACTGAAGTGCTTGCAGGGTTCCAGTCTTAACAAACTCCAGCGGAATTATGTTAAACTCACAGCGTGCACTCACTTTTTTGTTAAGGTAGTATGGGTCCAGATCTTCCAAGGGCTCAGAGACCATTCCCGGAGGGATATCTCCATAAATAAAGGGCAGTGATTTGCCAGCTTCCAAGTCACTATTGGGTTTGGGTCCATTTTCGTCGTCGTCAGTGTCTTTGCGATCTTGTTTGGACTTACTAGCTTTTTCCTCGGCAATACGTTGTTCAATAGCTGCCAGAGATTCTCTCGTGAAAAAGTGGAAGCTGTCAGGTCCTGGTGGTACCAGCATTGATTGTGCCATCTTTTCATCCTGCAACTCTTAATTATTGTTGTGCCCCATGCATAAAAAAGTGCTAGGATTAAAAACACAGAGAGAGGAGATTAGAACTATGCTTTATGCAAGGAAAGGAAAATGCTAGCATATCTTTGTCTGCAGGGCAGCTTATTAACTGAGCTACTTAAAATGCAAGAGTTGTACGTTTTGATGTTCATTCATTCATTCATTCTCCTTCAAGCACATTTTCTTTCTCATTTGCAAATCTTTCTGACTATCCGTGGGGACAGCTGATATTGCAACTATCGGGGGGGGGGGGGGGGGACACCGTCCAAACTTTCCCCAGTCAAACTCCTGCAAAATAGACAAGGAACAATCAAAACAATCGTCTGCAATGACTACAAGTATTATTTACTATGGCTATTATTTATATAGTACAGTATAGCATACTGTTAATTATATAGTGCTTATAGCACTTCATAGGATGATATAAGCAAAAAAATGAAGTTCTCAGGTCCCTGCCCTGAGAAGCTTACAGTTAAATGTATTCAGCAAAAATGGGGTAAACAAGAAAGGATGAAGAGGGAGGGGAGGTAAGAATTACAAGCTATGAGTGTAATTATATTAATTCTAACTTATTCCACAGTACAGTGCACTATTTTGCCACGAATTCGCTCATGCAGGACTTAGTAGACTGAATCAAGGCACATTACAACTTAGCCCCAGTCAGAACCCATTATCAATATCAATAGAAAAGGGATGAGTTGTAAAACAAATGGAAAGAGTATCTCTGAGCACAAGTAAGCGATCACATCCAGCCCCTAACATCTAAAAGTAGTTCTAAGTCAGGGAATATAGCTTCCATTCCAGGCAGCACCTCTGTTTAGTTTAAATTAATCTATCTAACTTGCACATTTCTTTCCCACCATTCCTCCATGGAGTTCAAGCAGCGCTCCCTCCAAGCTGTGCACGCGAGGGGCCGCTCATTAACACAGGAAGCCCGGCTCAGCAGCAACCTGGAGCTGCACAGGGTCTTGCACTGCCCATTGCCCATTTTAAGATTACAGCAGTTATATTCTGCACAGGATGTCAACTGCTCCACTTAGCAGGGAAATATACAGAGGGAACCCTGGAGTTCAGCGTGGTTTATATGGTTCTCCCTTCTCTATTCTGTTCTCATAATGACTCTGTGAGGTAGGTTAGCCTGCATTAGGGATTTGACAGACATGCTAGCCGCTACGCCACTCTGATCCTCTATATTTTTTTCTCTGTCATAGAAGGTAAAAGACAAATGCAAGACCCTCAGCTATTCTTTAAGACATGGGCTAAAGCTCATTTTAAAGTGTACCCTGTGATGGCAGCAAAGAAACCATACTTTTCTGCCACCATTGTGTCTGTACAATGTAGGACACCAAAGCTGTTCAGTTTATTCAATCTACAGGTCCTTGGAGGTTTGAGGGCCACTTGTATGACCCTTGCCATTCCTCAGCTACTTAAATTGGGGGTGGGGGGACTCACTGACAAAGTGAGAGGTACTCAATGACTCCTTGAGAAAGGGAGTGGTCGCTCCAACCTTTTAAGAGGCTGTGGTATGTCTACTCCTAAAGAAGTGCACACTGGACCAAGGAGATTTTAATAACTATCAGTCAGTCTCAAATGTTCCATTCTTGATCAAGGTGATTAAAGGTGTGGTGGCTAGACAACTTCAGGCATTCCTGGGTGAAGCAGATTTTTTAGATCCTCTTAAATTCAGTTTCAAGCCTGGTTATGGGACTGATCTAGCTTTGGCCACCCTGGTGGATGATCTGCTCCAGGAGATAGATAGAGATAGTGTCCCTCTGTTGATTCTCTGGAACCTCTCAGCAGCTTTCAGTACTACTGATCATGCTACCCCTCTGGACCATCGTTCCAGTTGTCAGTTAGCATTGCCATAATTTCTGTTGATGGTTATGATCATTAATAATGCTGAGTTCATTTCATTTATCAATTAAAGTTGTTATTGCTTAAGGTTGCTTAAGGTTGTTATAGTCTATTTGATGGTCAATTAACCTTTCCTTAATGTTAGTGCTTTTTCTCCTCATCTAGGTCCCGGATGGGAGATAGCATCGGTGGCTTAACCCCCACCTCCGGAATGCACATCTCGCTTGCTTTGCACATGCTTATTGCTCATTAGCTCTGCTCCACTCTTATCTCTCGTTCGCCTTTCCCTAGCTCACAGCCTTGAGCTGAAAGCCTCCTGTTATGTGTTATATTATTCACAGGTGTTATGAGTTCCTTTGCTTGTTTTTCCTTGGGAACATCTGCCCCAAAATCTGAACAGTGACTTTTCCTGAGAGCCTATTTTGCCGCGCTTTCCTTGGGAACAGTGGGCCAGTATATTTGGGCGCCAATAATCCTCCCAATTGATTGGCGGATGTTAAGGGGGGCATATTTCATATCAAGTATAATTATACTTGTATTCCTATGCCTGGGCATTACTAACAGAAGAAGTGTATTTGACCAACAAGATCTTTTCTGCAAATAAAGGACTTTCTGTTTAAGGAGACCTGTTGTGGACTACATCTATTAGCACAATCTCACACCAGCCTGGGACTGTTAAATGCCGTTATATAGTGGTTCCAGTCCTTCCTGGAGGGTAGAAGGTGCTTCTTGCTTCTAGCTCAGCCCCTTGGCCTTTGGCTTGTGGGGTCCTGCAAGGTCCCATCTTGTCCCCTATGCTTTTCAACATCTATATGAAACCACTGGATGAGGTCATCACTGGGCTCAGTTGCCACCAATATGTAGATGATACTCAGCTCTATCTTATACTTTCAGCTAACTCCAGGGGGGTTGTAGAAACCATGAACCAGTGCCTGGAGGCAGCTTTGGAGTGGATGCAGACTAATAACTGAAGCTTAATCCTGACAAATGCTACTGGTGCATGGAAAGTATGATTTGGAACTTAAGGGGTCACCTGTTCAGGATGGAGTTGCATTCCCCTTGAAAGAACAGGTCTGTAATTTGGGCGGGGGCCTCTTGGACCCAGGCCTACTGCTGGAAAAGCAGATGTTGCAGATGTGGCCCGGAGTACCTTTTACCAGCTTTGGCTAATTAGCCAGCTACAGCCTTTCCTGGCAGACAGGATCTGGCCACTGTGGTTCATGCTCTGGTTACATCTAGATAAGATTACTGCAATGCATTCTGTGTGGGACTGCCCTTTAAAAGTGTTTGGAAATACTGCAGAATACTGCAGTCAGGATGTTGACAAGAGTGTCACAGGAAATATATCACTCCAGTCTTGGCCCATCTACCCTGGTTCCCAATCTGTTTCTGGGCACAATTCAAGGTGCTGGTGTTGACTTTAAAAGGCTTGGGCCCCTCATGCCTTATGAACCTACCAGACCATCATGGTCATCATCTGAGGCCCTGCTTTGGGTGCTCCTGCCTTCTGAGATTAGGTGGGTGATAACATGGAAGAGGGGCCGTCTCAGTTGTGGCACACAAACTCTGGAACTCCCCCCCCCCCCAAAAAAAGACTTGCCTGTCCCATTCTCTTGTTATCTTCTGCCAGCAGGTGAAGCCCTTATTGCCAACCTCCAAGTAGCACCTGGAGATCTCTTATTACAACTGATCTCCATTTGACCAAAATCAGTTCCCCTGGGAAAAAACGACTGTTTTGGAGGGTGGACTCTATGGCATTACACCCAGTTGAGGTCCTGCTCTTCCTGAAACCCCACCGTCCCCAGGCTCCATGCCCAAAATCTCCAAGTATTTCCCAACCCAGAGCTGGCACCCCTAAGACCTTTTGTTTCATGTGGTATTCCTTCAGTGAGTCCTCCTTCCTGCCCTGTTTTTAGTTGCTGTTTTTATGTACATGTATTTTAACCTGGTTTTGATTGTTTGAATGCTGTGTTTGTTTGTTTTTTAATGATGTGTTCTTATTACATATGTTAGCAGCTGGTGGTCCCGACCAGGGCAGAAAGGTGGGGAATCAATGTGTATAAATAAATAAAATGTTTCATTTAGAGCAAACTTTTACACACTTTTTTGTCCTGTAAAAGAAGCTGTCTGTGAGGAACTCAAGGGGATTGCACTGTATTTTGAAAGCATGAGACCCCTGTCAAAAAGACCACTGTGGCAACAACAGGCCATTCCAGTAAAATCTGCCCTGGCTGGTGGCACTCTAATGTCAATAAAATAGCCTGGCAGTCTTGTTTTCCCAATGTGCTGAGGCAATTCATACACGGGTTGTTTGAAAATAAGTGTTTATTCTCAGGGTCCAGGTTTTGGAGGTGGAGGATGCTCACCCTCCATTTCCACAAAAAGGCCTCATTAGTATGAGGGCTGGAGGCCATTACTGTCACCTGCAAGATTCATTTGTGTGGAAGTCCCTCTGCTCATAGAGGAACGTGCAGAACTCGGAGAGCCGCCAGCTCATTTAGAACAAGGGCTGCTCAGGCTTGGACACTTGAACTCAGAGAGGTGGCCTCCTTGAAGGAAAGCATTTTGTGGTTTGGGAGAAATAAAAAACAAAACCACCCTAGATTAAACGGCTGTGTAAACATCAACCCCGTTAACTTGCCAATTCATAAATCTTTTCATTGCCTCCTTATGCACCCGCTGACTCAAAGGCAAGAGGGGGGAAATCCGATGCAAACGTTTCAATTCCGTGCCCAGTCTCTGCCACACCAGCACACACACACAAACAGACATAAAACCCTGAATAAGCAAGCCGCATTATCCAAGCAATTAAATAGTAACAGCGCCAGAAGATTAACAGCTTGAGTGCCAGATGATGCATCAGAATAGCAAATTATAAACCGAATATGGCATGCAAGAACCGACTACACCCCCCCCCCCCCGGTCTCCCACCACCCCTCACCACTTGTCATATACATAAGGACGGATCTATCGACGGCATATATTCGAGCCCCACTGTGTGGGAAAGTAACTGCAGCATCCCTTCTCTCACACACGCGCCAACTCTTGCAGGTGTATATATCCCGGAAGACATGCTTTGCTTCTGCAGCCCGGCGCACCTGGCGCGCCCAGCCGCATAATCGGGCGTTTATAGGGGCGAAGACTGCTAGAGGATACTCTACGGCGCCGCCAGGAGGGTCGGGAAAACGAAAGTGGTCTCTGCCATCGAGTAACCTTCTTCATCGACAGGGAACGAAGAGTCGGAGGGAAAGAGACCCCATTGCTCAAGCCTGCAGATAAATAAGGCATGCATTACCAGTCCTAGGTTCATTCACTCATGTGGGTTTTAATCCATGAAGACTGCAGCCAAAGAGAAAGAGAGAGGAAAACTCCATCATGCCTTTTAGCTGTGTGTGTGTTTGGTGTTTTAATGATTATTTTAATTCTCCTTCAGTAGACCACACCTAACTTCCTGCTAAGGGATCCTGGTTATTGAAGTAAAAACCAGCATTTCCTGTGCAGGGGACTACTCGGTGCCCTGAGTGGGAGCGCCGCAAGATGGCGCGCAGAGGCGGTGGCCGCGTTTCCCCCCGAGCGCGGAGACTGCTGCAGGAGCGTTTGGGAGGCTCACATGCTTTGCAGGCTGAGCCCTGAAGCGCTGGGTTTTAGAGGGAGGCTCTGAGGAGGGATTTCGGCGCCCTCCGCTGCCTGTCCTGCGCTCACCCGCCCCACCCTAAGTCGCGGGATGGTTTGACCACGAAGCAAGCTAGGATTGGTGCAAGCAACCAAGGACGGTTTGTGAGAGATGGCTGGTTTTAAAAATGCAGGAGAGACATGGAGCGGGGGTTGCTTCCGTACAAAGCACTGAAAGCCACACAGCAGCAGCAGGGTAGCTTCTCGATGCATTTGGGAATGATCTATGGGGAAGCGTGCAAGGTGTAAAAAGTGGTGATTTGCACGTCCTTGGGATTCTCCCCAGTTTTAAGCTGGAAAGGACCTGAAAGTGCACAGTGATATCTGTTTTAGCCCACGTTTTAATTAGGAATGAGAGCTGCAGTGAATCATGCATGTGAGATATGCAAACCCACTCTGGACAAGAGGCATAGAAAAGGATCTGTATTGTTTTCCTTCTCCCGCCCTCGCTGCCTTATTTTCTGTGAGGTGTCCCAGACAGATGAGATATCATAAGATGAGGTGGTTGTGTTCAAATGTTCTATGATGAAGGCTTAAAAGGGGGGGGGGTTAAATGGGGAGGGTGTCTACTTGGGGGCAGTTGCCTGTGTTGGCTTCCTTCACCTTGGTCTACCTGCTCACAAGGTCCTACAGCTCCACGAGTCTAGTTCTGCTTTAAAATGAAGCAGTTTTCAATGTAGCAGATTCCAGATCTGGTAACTCTGTGAGATTTCTTCCCGCTCAGTAGACTCTCATTTTGACCTTTTGTTCCAGGCGTGAACATTCCCTGGTAGGGCTTACTTCGCTTTGGGTGTGGCCGAGGCCTGTTTCAGAATGGATGAACGGAAGGGCTTCTTCACACACGGAGTGATTGACTGGTGGAATTTGCCGCCCAGAGGCTGTGGATTCAAGGGCTTGCTGTGAATCTTGACCTAATAAAATCTTTTCCTGTAATTTGCACCTGTTGCATGGCAGTTTTTGTGTAGAGGGCAAGCAGCCGGGAGTATCTGGCTCTGGACAGATCTTTCCCTGTTACGAATGCCCAGGAGCAGTTGCAGTTGCACTTAGCAATATTTTATGAAGAATAAGTTGTCTTTCATTAACTTTCTTTTTAAAGTAATGATTTTTCCCCCTAATAGAAAGATATTTTGCACTGCATTATGGGGGGGGGGGAATCTGATGTTGGGGGGTTAGAAACCATTTCGTACCACGAATGATGAAGTGGCCAGGGACACTGTATCACTGCAGCACATCATTTCATAAGTGGCATCAGCCTCTCTGTACCAGAAACTGTGGAACAGCTGCAGTTGGCTCTAATGTGTAACATGTGATCCTCTGGCTTCACGATAGGTGGCAGAGTGAGTGGGTAGCTGGACGGTGGAGCTTGTTATAATAACAAGAGCCAGATCTGCCCACCAGTTGTCTGTTTCTGCAAATATACTGTTGCATACTGGGTGGAAGCAGCTGAGTGGTAGTAGGGATGACACTGAATGGTCTCTTAGGACATGGGTCTGTAGTCCACCGGTGCATGGGACCCACTGTAATGCAAGTGTAACCCCCTAGCTGGGAATGGAATGAGCCAGGAAGGGGTGGGGCCTGTAGATGCAGAAGAGTGCAGCCCTTCTGGAAAGCTGAAGAGGAAAGCCAGACTGCCCTGCTGGGGAGCTTAAACATTAATCATAGGCTCTTAACACCTTGTTTAAGGTAACTATGATTTATGGATGGACACTGGTAAGGGAGGGAGACTTTTGCTCTAAATTGTAAATTTTAGAATTGTCTCAGGGCTGTGTTATCTAATGGGGAGTTCAGCCGGGACCCTCATTTTGGAAGCTAGTGCACAGAGTGTTCAGCTGGACGCACCATCAAGAGGAAAAGGATGGACTTTGAGGGTGACTAGCTGTGAAGAAGGGAGAAGTTAATGGTTTGGATTTTAAAAGCTCTCTGTTCTGTTGTGGAGGAAGAGGAGATTGGATTTATACCCTGCCCTTCACTCAGAGTCTCAGAGTGGCTTACAATCTCCTTTCCCTTCCCCTCCCCACAACAGACACCCTGTGAGGTACGTGGGGCTGAGAGAGCTCTTTCGAGAACTGCTCTTTCAAGGACAGCTCTGACAGAACTATGGCTTGCCCAAGGTCATCCAGCAGCTGCATGTGGAGGAGTGGAGAATCCAACCTGGTTCTCCCAGATTAGAGTCCATGCACTTAACCACTACATCAGGCTGGCTCTCCAGTTGTGTCACTAAGTTCTGTATTTTTGTGACATTATGTTAATTGAAAAGTTAAAAAAAAAGTTTTATTCTCTCTAAATGATTGCGAAGATTCATTCCAAGTTCTGGCCCGTGGAACCCACAAGCTGAGGTTACACAAGCATATGACAAGAAGCCATGTGAGATTTGTGTGAAATGAAGAAGGAAAGCCAGAGTCAACAATTCATTGGTGTCAGAGCCAGGACTGTGGGCATCAGGCCAAAAGAGATAGGGAGAGGAAACACAAGACAAGCACCAGGAGGCGTACTGTAGTGAGGAACAAGCCTAGGGGTTAGAACCATCGAGAAAATCCTCTCTACTACTGAGTGCAAAGAGAGACAGAAAGCATATCATGCTTGCTGTCTGTGCAGCAGGTTCATCCCAAAGGCAGCACACACACGCAAAAAGGGTCACCTCTGTAGGGGCCTGCAACCCACCAAAGATTCCTGACACACCACTGTCTCAGTTTAGAACTTAAGAGTACTGTATAGTGGCATTGTAATGCACTTGACCTAGCAGGATCAGCTGCTATAAATTGTGATAGTCCATTTTCCAAGAAGGGTACCCCAACAGGCGTCTGTCATCCTCAAGAACTTGGTCTTGTTTTCTGGGCATGTGGCGGTATTGATATTAACCAGTACACCCCTTAATGGTATAGTCTGATCACCTATGTCCCATGCAGAGATCTGTTATCTATCAAGAGAGCATGCTTAACAATATAACACATGTGCAGTGCCCAGACAACAGGCGTAATTATAAAGCTGAAGTTCTCCCCTACGAGATTCAACAAGTCCTAAGCATCTTTTTTTTTTTTAAGTGTTAGAAACCATTTCTGTTTGGGCTAGATTTTGGGGTCTTATTGTTAGACCAGTCAAAAGTTAGTGATTTAAATATATTTTAGTTTATGTAATTGGGTTTTAATTTAATATGAAGACTTGACAGGTTTTCTTTACCCCATTGACCCTGGCATTCAGAAGATATGAGATACTCTCCGCATTTAGATAAGCAAGCCAATACAAGTGGTGGAAACCCTCAGATATAATATACCAAGGGTCAGTCACGTGTCTTTTGATATGTCAGTGTGAGTTTGATACTGAGGTAAAGTATATGGTACCAGAGTGCAAGAAACAGACCTCAGGGCAGTGCTAATGATACCTTTGAAGGCCTAAAATCTAGAAAGCATGATTTGGTCTAGCATTAAACCATGAGCATTGTTAAAGCCAAGAAGTAGATGAGTAAATGTACTTTTTAGGTATGCCAGTTTTAAAAAGCAGAGTTTCCTGCTTATTTGCATGTGCTCTCACCTCTAATTGTAACTGGTAATTAACGGTGGAATCCTGTCCAGGGTTACTCCTTTCTAAACCCACTGAAAACAATGGGGTTAGACCAATTTAATTTTGCATTGTATTGCACTGGAAGGAATTTAAGGTAGCACTCCCATTTGTCTCCATATGTCCTGTTGCTTTGACAACGAAGCAAGTCAGGTAGAGGTATAACGAGAGGAAAAGTGGAAAGAAGAAAGATGGTCATGGAGTAGAAGGAAATAGAGATTAAACACTGCAGTTAACATTTTTTAATAAGGGAAAGGCTACACCATTCTAACGAGGTTAGCGTACTTGCACAGAACTCTGAAACGAGCATTTTCAAGGCGGTCCCATTGGCTTTATTAAATAAAGAGCTGCTGTGTCCCTTGGAAGGTAGCTTTCAAGAGTTACATAAGAAAAGCAGAGTGATTATTAATGTATGGACCTACATTTCTATGGGAGTTACAAACGAATCCCTTCCTGTGTGTGAATTTCTGCATGAATGAGCTTAAAGAAGACTCAACAGCCATGTGTTTCCACATGCGCAAACTTGTTTTGTTTCAAGTACCTTCAAGTACCTTGCCTTTTTTGTACAAGCCTGAGTCTTGCTTTCTGAGTAGTGGCAATACAGACATTGGCAACGTGGGATCCAATGGCAATAAAGGTGTCCTGGAGTGATAGAGAGAACGCTGAGATAAAAACAAAGCATTTGCACGCCATAGAACACTGCTGGTTATGTTGTTTTTGGTGGGCATTTCCAGATTTTCTGCTTTCCCAATGTCCAGTATTTATTGAAGCAATTTTTTTTAAAAAAAAATGCTTTTGTAAAGTAGATTTTACCCTTCTCCGATTTTTATCAGGCTATCCATCCACAGCTCACTACTGGACCATAGCATCACATGTTCTGGGAGTATATAGACTCCTTTTTTCCTGTTGTAGCAGCAGTGGGAAGCTCCATTTTATGTCCCATACACCTTTGTAACTATGTTTTAGAGCCAACTGCAGGGGTGGCTTAAGCATGGCAGAAATGAACTGATTCTTTAGACATCTCAAGATGTTGCTATCTGCCTTACACTACTTTTTACTGACTTGGTAACACTTAACATTACCTTGAACTTGACCTGAGACAAACCTCATTGCGACTCCATATAACTTTGGAAATTGTTCCAAAGTATCTGCAGCCACGTGGATAAACTAGGTTACCCTGCGCAATAACTCTGAAACATTTACATATTTAATGGCTCTGTCCCGTTTAGGGTCTACCGTAGCACTCACCAGCAAGCACTGAGCATCAGACCAAAGGCAAACTTGTCAATGATGAATATTAAACAAAAAGCGACTGCATTTGCATATCCCACAAAAAGTCCAAAGAAGCTATCTAGTTTCTGTAAGGATACCTAATTTGGGGGGGGGGGGGTGCTAAAAATCATATCTCTTCATCTGTGCATTCAAGGTGAAAGCTGGATTGGCTTTACAAATTACTTCACACAACTGCTTTGCATATAGTCATGCTTCCTGAAGCAAAATAGGAATGTAAGGTGGTTATATAAACATGCATTTTTAAATACCTATATAAATACCTCCAGGAAGGCATGTTTCTAAGAACAGGTGGATGTCACTTGTACATTAGCTGTTTGCTGCAGGGAACAGGTGTACAGTACACACAACGAGGATGGTTACTTTGTAAAGTGTGTGGTCACTAAAAGTAGATGTGTTTTATGTGCTGTGCTCAGGGCCTTGTTGGAAGGCTGGTGTGGTTGCCTTATTGTTTTCCTGAAAGTTGCTGCCAGTTGAGACACATGCCAGCAGTGTGCTGAAAACTTTTGAACATTATCCCCCCCCCGAGAGAGAGCGAGAGAGAGAGAGCGCTGAGGTGTATAAAGTGTGGCTTAAATGTGATTGTTATGGTTTAGTTGAACCAATCCCAGTGACTCAGGCTGGTAGGTCTAAAAACAGACAAGCAATGTAAAAAATCCTTAGCATTGACCTCCACCTCCTCCTCTTCCTGGCAGGGGCTGCCTTATATTGCTCATGTCAGCATTCTTGACCGCTCAAAAGAAAAGCAGCAAAGGCAGAAAAGGACAGCTGTGCTCCATGGCCCCCTGTTGCTACATTAGTAATAGCCTCTTATTCAGTATAGGTAGTTAATATTTAATACCAAATATCTGGGAAATATTAAAACAAGTGCCAAAGCTGTAATTAGCCAGCAGGCTGGAGGGAAGGTGTCCTGTCCCTTTAACAGAGGCTTAATGGGATGCTCCTTATCAGTTTCAGAGGGTGGCCATGTAGGTCTGCATTAGAAGAGCCAGATGTGTGAGTCCAGTAGCATCTTAGAGATTGACAAGATTTTCGGGATATAAACTTTTGACAGTCGAGGAGCTTTGACCCTCAAAAACTTATCCCCCTCCAATTTTGTTGGTCTCGAAGGTGCTACTGGACTGGAATCTCGCTGTTCTTACCAGGTGATGTTATTTACCTCCATACCATGAAGAGCTTCAGCTGACCATTTCCACACCTAAGCCTCTGTTAAAGAGACAGGGATATTTTTTTCTCTCCATGTTATTGCCAACCCTAGCCAAAGCAGCAATTAGAAGAAGAAGAAGAAGAAGAAGAAGAAGAGATTGGATTTATACCCCGCCCTCCACTCCCCAATGGAGTCTCAGAGCGGCTTACAAACTCCTTTCCCTTCCCCTCCCCACAACAGACACCCTGTGAGGTGGGTGGGGCTGAGAGAGCACTTTCCCAAGCTGTCCTTGAGGGAACAGCTGGTACAGAGCTATGGCTTGCCCAAGGTCATCCAGCCAGGTGCAAGTGGAGGAGTGGGGAATCAAACCCGGTTCTCCCAGATTAACCACTACACCAAACTGGCTCTCTAGGCATCCAAGTCATTCTTTTCTCTATATCACCATGAATGTTTTCTTCTTCAAGCAGCACTCTGAAGGGTCAAGGCCAGCTGTGCTAATGACTTGACAAGGTGGGCAATGCCAACCTTCACATGACAGTTCCACCTTCTGCCCCAACTGATTAGTTCAAGATTGCCCAAATAATAAATGTTTGGTTCCTCTGAGAGACTTTTGTGCATAAAAGTTCATAAAAGTTGACCAGTCCTGTCTTCTTGGATCCAGTGCAAACATTCTTTGCTAATAAATTCCAAATCTGCTTTTTTCCTTTTTAAATTAGACACCTAATCAAATGTCCAGCCACTCTATAAGTTAAACAAAGATGAGTTTATACTGCCAAATGCTGAGGTTTTGCCCCAGAGCAGTAAATCCCCTTGCCACTACTGTAGAAGGATTTAACCCCTAAAATAGTTATTGAGTTAAAGAGATAGGTGTTGCCTGCAAGAATACAGGTTTTGGAAATATTTTGTTAGTATGGCTATGTTTTAAAGGTGAGACAGATTGGTTATAAATTTTGGCACTGATGGGTAAGCAAAAGTTACTCTTCTCCATTCTGATTTTTTGTTACATGCAATTATTGTGGTCCTAATTCTTAAAAGAAAATTAATGCTTAAATCCTGGACTGAAAATGCTTTTCTGCACACCCCATTGTGTCCTCCTTCACTACAACTCTCTTCCTGCAGCTCAGAGTCCCCTTACAGGGATCTGCAGGTATCCCACGGCCCAGTCACCTCTGCTTCTAGCCAGGGGTCCTTTCGTAGAAAAAGAGCTGCAGGAGCTCATTAGCATAACTCATTAGCATATGCCACGTCCCTTGACATCACTGGAAGTGTGTCAGAAAGGGAATGTCAGTTTCAGCCCCATTATACCCTATGGGCCATTGAAATCAATGGCAAAAACTCATAGGGTATATGAGGGGCTGGAAGAAAGGAGATTTGAGGGAGAGGCTCCAAACTTGCAGGGTAGCTGCTGGAGCCTCTCCTTGAAATACCCACCAAGTTTCAAGAAGATTGGACCACGGGGTCCAATTCTATGGGCCCCCAAACAGGTTGTCCCATCCCCTCCATTGTTCTCTATGGTGGGAAAAAATGTTACCTTTTTTTCTACCATAGAGAACAATGGAGGGAATGGGGGTAACCTGTTTGGGGGCCTGTAGAATTGGACCCCCTGGTCCAATCTTCTTGAAACTTGGTGGGTATTTGGGGGAGAGGTCCCAGAAGCTACCCTGCAAGTTTGGAGCCTCTCCCTCAAACCCCCTCCCCTCCAGTCGCTTTTAAAGTTGCTGCCGAATTTCGGCGGCAATTCGGCAGCAGGCTGAATCAAATCAGAGAATCTGATTCGGCCCATGGCTGCCCTAGTGGCCACTCCTGAGCTGGTGGAGTTTCGCTCCGCCTCGCTCCGGCCCCAATGGACCCCTGCTTCTAGCTCATGCCACTTTCCTTCACATGGGATTTGCAGCCAGCTCCTAATCCACCAATCTAATATTTTTAATCCAAGGAGATATTGTGCTTTCCCTGCTCCATTTTATTCTCAAATGGCAGAGTTGAGATATGAACCCATGTCTCAGAGTTCGACACTCTAACCACTGCACTACACTATTCGGTTCCCTCTTTATTATTACACAGCCCTTTTCAGCTGCAGCAACCACCACAGCCAGTTTCTGTATATTTCCTATCCACTTCCTTTTTAGCAAGTTGCAATCTATAAAGTGCCCTGACCTGGATAGCCCAGGCTTGCCTGATCTTGTCAGATGTCCGAAGCTGAGCAGGGTTGGCCCTGGTTAGTATTTGGATGGGAGATCTCCAAGGAATATCAGGGTCAAGACATGAAGGCAGGCAGGCAATAGCAAACCACCTCTGAATGTCTCTCGCCTTGAAAACCCTATAGGGTTGCCATAAATCAGCTGTGACTCAACAGCAAAAAACAAAACTATAGTGTAACAGTTGGTAAGAAAAAACAATCCCCAAGAACACACTTACTTATTACACTCCCAAACAATCGCCGAAACAACTGATTTGGAAGTCCCCAAAATAATAATTTGGAGTAATATTCTATTATATTTATTGATTTTATTTCAAACATTTATTAGCCACCTTTCTACTTTGTGGCTCAAGGTGGCTTATATTAATAAAACACAAATGGGGACTTGCAAGAAACTTGTGGGGCTGCTATCCCATTCCCCCCACCTTTGCTTCCTCCTCTCTCCCCCTACTTCTCTCATACTTTCTCCCTTCTGCCCCCTTGTTTCTTGCTCTCTCACTCTTCCATGCATGTCACTTCCTCTTGCTTTCTGCCCCACCATCACTCTTTATGGAGAGCCAGTTTGGTGTAGTGGTAAAGTGCGCGGACTCTAATCTGGGAGAACCGGGTTTGATTCCCCACTCCTCCACTTGCACCTGGCTGGATGACCTTGGGCAAGCCATAGCTCTGTACCAGCTGTTCCCTCAAGGACAGCTTGGGAAAGAGCTCTCTCAGCCCCACCTACTTCACAGGGTGTCTGTTGTGGGGAGGGGAAGGGAAAAGGGGTTTGTAAGCCGCTCTGAGACTCCCTTGGGGAGTGGAGGGCGGGGTATAAATCCAATCTCTTCTTCTTCTTCTTTCTGCCCCCATTACTCTCCCAGCCTCCCACCCGCTTCCTCCCCTTCCCCACAGCAGCAGTGGTGGCAGCAGTTCTCCAGGAATCACAATGGATCTCCCAGTTACAGAGATCAATTGCCCTTAGGGTTGCCAACTCCAGATTTGGAAATTCCTGGAGATTTGGGGGTGGAGCCTTGGGGAGGTGAGGCTTGGGGGAACGAAGCAACCTCAGCAGCTATAATGCCATAGAGTCTACCCTCCAAAGCAGCCATTTTCTCCAGGAGAACTGATCTCTGTCATCTGGAGAGCAGTTGTAATTCCAGATGATCTCCAGCCCTCACCTGAAGGATGGCAGTAGTAGATCTCGTGGAGGAAATGGATGGTTTGGAAAGTGGGGTCTATGGCATTATATGTGTCTGATGTCCCTCTCCTCCTCAAACCCCACCCTCCCCAGGTTCCACCCCTCAAATGTCCAGGAATTTCCCAACCTGGAGTTAGCAGCCCTGTCTCCTTCCCACGCAACAGGCAACCAACCTTTATTTGCCCCTCTGTCTTCAGATTTCCATCTCCCCTCCCCTCCCTCACCACCTCTACCTAGGAAAACTACAGTCATTATTCACAGTGAGGACCAAAGCAGCTTAGATTATTCTCTCCTTTTTATCTGCACAACAACCCTGTGAGGTAGATTAGGCTGAAAGTATGTGACTGGTCCAAAATCATCCAGTCAGCTTCACAGCAAGATGGGGATCTGAACCTGGCACAGACCCTGCTATGAAGCTCTAACTGCTAGACCACATTGGCTTTCATAGGGTGGCTGCTGTTGAACCAGTGATAAGCAGCAAGGCCTAGTTGAGTCATGCAAGTCAGGTGGAATCAAGTCACCCAGAGGGTCTGCCAGGCCTAGGGTCGCCAACCTCCGGATGGGACCTGGAGATCCCCCAGAATTACAACTGAACTCTAGACAACAGAGATCTGTCCCCCTGGAGAAAATCCCTGCTTTGAAGGGTGGACTAGCATTATATCCTGCTGAGGTATCTCCCCTACCCAAACCGTGCCCTTCTCAGACTCCACCATAAAATCTCTAGGAATTTCCTAACCTGGACCTGGGAACCCTTGTTAGGCCTTGCCTCAGGGATCCCTCCCCTGCCTTTTACTGACAGAACCAAGCTTGAAGTACTATGGTAGCCTAGCAACAGCCACTGAAGGAATCTGTTTTTTAAAGCTACAGGTGCTCATTTTATCATTTTCGGCTTTTTAAAACTGCCCAGTGTATTATTTTTAGATTTCACATTCTTCTGCAAACCTGGGGCCCTTTTCATTTGTAGAAAGATCTGTGTTGCCTGTTAATAGCTCAAGTCACTGGGTTTAAGTATCCAAAGATATCCCAACTTCGCTATTAGAATATAGGATTATAAAAAACACACTAAAAACAGCTACTATAAAATGCATAAAAATAAATGGTTTTAAAACTCCAACTGCCAATAATAAACACTACAAAATGCAGTCCTAAATAAAACTGTCTTCAACTGAAGATCAACAGTATTGATCTTCAGATGCACCTCCCTGGGGAGGTTGTTCCGTAATTGGGGGGCTGCCATGGAAAAGGCCCTCTCAAGCATTTTTAATTGGTGGGACAGTCAGAAGGGCATCTCCCTGCAATCTTAATTCCTGGGCAGGAACGTATAGGAGAAGACGATGTTTCAGGTATCCTGTATATCCATAAATAAACCAAAAGCATTCCTTGTTTTTGACATTTCAATAAAATTTTTACTCAGTCTGTTTCTTACTGCTTCATTCTTGAGAACATGGAGTAGTTCCTTCTCTCTTTTTTCCTGAAACAGTCCCAAGAAGGTGCTATTGGCTGTGTTGGGGAAACCCACCTGTATCCCAAGGAACACATGGGTTTCCCCAAATAATGCCCCCAAACAATTTTAATGGTGAAAATAGTGCAAGGGAGAAGGCTGAAACCCCTTCTCCATGTGTGTCATAGTCCTGATCCAAATCAGGCATGGCATGTACAGATATTAAGGGGAACTGGAAGTCATTTGTGACTGTATCATACCTGACCCAACCTGTGTATTCCATAATGTGGAGCACAGAGCTTCCATAATATCCTCCTACTATGACACCAGAGATTGAATTAGACATTTAGAACAGTGACTGATCATAAGGGCGGGGAGTAAATAGATGAGATAAGACAGCCTGTGCTCACAGAAAATGGAACAGAACAAGTGCAGACCTGTGAAAAATTTCAGTTTGTGTCTTTCTCCTGCACTGCATTTGTTACATCCCAACCAAAACATACAAAGGGTGCAGACCAAAGAGGAAGTCATTTTCCTTCCCTCTGCTCACATTTCCTTGCTTGATCCAGTTAAGCAATTCTGTGTGGGTGAGCAGCCTCCTGCATGCATGCCACTTTCTGGATTAGAAGCCTCAAGTCTAAACTGGATGCGCATCCAGCTATGGTTGCTTCCTCTACACATCCCGTTACTAGCAATGGGATATGCCCTTCATGTGCATCAAAATGCACATTGTGATGTCGATGGTATTACCACTGGCAGGGGAGCATTCCACTGAAAGTGATCAAGTACATGTAGACCACATCAGCGGTCAGATGCCTATTTGGATGCACATCTTCAGTTAGCTTTAACTTTAAACTATGATAGGACACTTCCCTATAAAAGGTTCTATGGAGAGGAGCTGGGCTTTGAGAATGTACATATGATGGTGTGTGTTCTCTGATGCCAAGTCTTTCTCCTACCCTTCCAGTGGTTGTTTGTTTATTGATTGATTTGATTTGTACCCCGCCCTCCCTGCCGAAGCAGGCTAAAGGCAGCTTACATAAAATCTGTAAACAGATAAAACAACCAGTCAAAATATAAATATGAGTGAAAACACAACATAAAGTGCTAGCATATGATGGTGGCGAAGCATTGGTTGTACCAGCATAATAGGAGTACAGTTAGTAATTTACTCTAACAATGATCTCTCAGTCCAGGCCGTTATGGCAGAGCTCAGGTATCAGTGATGGTATTGGCGATATTGATGGCATTGGGGCCAGGGCCTTAATTTATTAGGGGCGGCTCATTGACTGTGCCAGCAGTTTAAATCCTGGCTCTCCAAACCCAGAATCCTTTAAACTGTTTTGAATGGAAAGTGTGATTGAACTCAGATAATGCGTACCTCAGTGGGTACTTCAAGCCTAGTTCTCCTGTTGGCCAGCAAGGCACTTTGAGTGCTCTTATGAATCGTGATATTCATAAGCCTGAACTTTGGGCTGCCTTTAATGGAAGGGCCATGCCCTTTCTTCATGATAGGAGCCAGCTCCAGCCCATGCCAGGAGGCTGATACCCTTGACAGTTCACCTGGGACAGAGACAAAGAGGTTTCTCTCTCTCTGTCTCAACACGCTGGTCAACCCCTGCCCCCTCCAAACACATCTGGATCGTTATGCTAACTAAGCTGCCTAGCAACTAATGTGCCAGACATTAGCCAGCAGGCCAAAGTCATTGATTAACAATAGATTTGGCCAGGTGAGTCATCGGACCCCAGACTCAGTGTCTGTTTCCTGATGACATCATAGTCTTGCAACATTGCCCATCCCCTGGACCTCCTCCCTTTGTCCACCTTTCACCTATCCCAGGGTCCAGAAGGGACGGACCACCCAGAGGTGTGTTAATGGGATGTGGTCTGTATAGCCCACCCCAAGACCCCCAATAAAAGTCCAAACCCAGAGGCAATCAGCCTCTTGAGCCGTCGCCCCCTATCAGCTTTACTACCCCTTCAGTCCAGCTTGCTGTACCTAACCCTTGCCTCCATCTTTAGTCCTCTCTCTCTCTGGAGTAGCTACCCAGGAGAACCACGTGGTCTTGCAGGTTCCAGCCTCGTGTCCCCATAGCCTTTCTATTTTTCTCCCCATCCAATTCTTCCTGACATTGGACAACGCATTTAAGGTACTGTGCTGTTCCCCACCAACGATAACCTGCTCATGCGAATGTGCTATTTTCTCCCTTTATTTCATTAGGCCTGTGTGATTGTGTGTGTGATTACGTTTTTGGTGTGCTTGACCAACATCATTCAGTAAACAGCATTGAACTTGATATCTGCCTCACGTGCCTCTTTCCTTGAGAACTCCCGGGAGGGGTGGGACCCTGGTATAGTTGGCAAGAACCCATGTATTTTGCTGATTGCTAAACGTAAATTAAAGCAATTCGGCTAACACTCCGTCCTTACACTTGAATGGAAACCAGTACTTCCTTTGGGCTTAAATCCCAAGGTGAGTGCCACTCTCTGCTGCCAGTATTCAAAGGTGGCAGCCATTCATCCTTGCAGAGTTGGGTGGAGGGCCTTTCCTCCCCTTAATGCATAATTTTCCTGAATGCGCCATGGGTTTCTCCCTGCTGTCAGGATCACCTCCAGCCCTGTCTCTGCTGCCCCCCCCCTCCATCTTGACAATTAGCACTCAGGACTCCCAATTAGGAGCTTGATTAGCTTGTCCCTTGTTTGCATGTGTGTTTACAGGGCAATAATACTCTTGCCAGGCACAGTGAACAGAAAGTACCGTCTGCTGACTTTTTAACCAGTCATTCAGTAGTTCGACACAAGAACCCAGCCATAACAATGTAGCAACCTAAGAGGAATGGAAAAATTCACACTGAATAGAGTAATCACATTATAGTCATCAGAGAAGTCCTGTTTTGTTTTAGACTTTTCGATGTGAAGTTGCAACCAACTTATGGGGACCCTGTGGGGTTTTCAAAGCAAGAGATGTCCACAAGTGGTGGTTTGCCGTTGCCTGCCTCTGCATAGCAACCCTGGCTTTCCTTTGTGGTCTCCCGTCCAAATACTAACCAGCTTAGCTTCCAAGATCTGATGAGACAGGGCAGTCCTGTCAAAACCCTTCAAGAAACTTTAGCACAGCACTATTTATGCAGCACTTTTAAAAAACTAACTCTAACAAAACATTTAGTGTGTTTGAACAATCAGATGGGAAGGCACAGAACATCTGCTGGGCCGGCAGAGGGTCCCAGGCTCAATCCTTGGCATCTCCAGTTTAAAGGCTCAAGGTAGCAGGTGACGTGAACAGCCTCTGCCTGCCTGAGACCCTAGAGAGCTGCCATCAGTCAGAATAGATAATACTGACCTTGATAGACCAAAGTTCTGATTCAGTATAAGGCAGCTTTGTGTGAGTGTGCGTGAGAGAGAGAGAGAAAAAAAACCCTTGAGTGAGAGACAGGAGCTGGGCTGCTGGTCAGTAATTATGTCTGAAAGTGCATCCTGTTGGCATTCGTGTCAGTTGAAATGGCAATGAGCATTAGAGGAAAGTACTCCATTTTCTCGGATGCAAAATATATTGTGTTACTCCTAAAATGAAATATGCAGAAAGTATGCAGACTCCCCTGTAAGCAGAACACAAACATGGCTTTGAATATGCAAAAAAGCTTTTCATAATGCAAAAACAAACAACCCCCACCCCCGGATTTTACAGCACAAGATAAAGGAGCCAAGTAGGTTGCGAGAAGATAAGGCGGCCCTCACAGAGTATGGCCTGCTAAGCCACTGGGCCATTGTCTGCACCCTCTCCTCATGTTGATTGACAGGCAGCTAATTTAAGAGCCTTAATTTAAAGGAAAGCCTCACTGAGAATCCTGTTTGGTGGTCCTCTTTGCTGTGTCACCTGCGGATGCTGAGCCACAGATGGGATTAGTCATCCCGCATTGCTAAAAATGTTGATGAACAAATGCGGAGAATTGATGGTGTTGGAATTCCAGCTTAGGTGTTGCGGGGGGGGGGGGGGGGGGGTAGGTGGGAATAGCTTCCCAACTTTTGAGAGTCTATTCATGTAGAACAAGCAAAGAAAATCCTGCAGAATGAGGCTGCTGGAACCTCCCTTTGAAGTGCATCTTTATGACACTACTAAAGTCTAATCACAACTTGTATATTCAGTTCTGACCATGCATGGATAACAAAAAGATAGGCAAGTCAGGTGCAGCAGCCTGCCTCTTTGCTTACGAAAGGAGGTGGTGTCAAACAGGATCATGGCTGTAAACTGATCGCTGCATTAGCTGCAAGTTCAGCAATCCCAGCACTGGGGAAAATGCCACAAATGAAATGGCAGAAGCAGTGTAATATGTATATCCAGCCACAGAATACGCAAGTGAACTACAAATCTCTGGCTGATAGGTTTTGTGTCTGATGTTCTACCCCAACCAAACGAATGAAAGGATTGCTAAAAGGATGACTGCACAGTGCCAGTGTGGTACAGTGGTTAGAGTGTTAGAGTAGGATTTGAAAGACCTGGGTTTAAATCCCCACATTAGTCCAAAGCTTGTGGGCTAACCTTGGCCAGTCATGTTTTTTCAGCCTAACTCGCCTCACAGAGAGGCTGGGAGCAATGCTCCCTCTAAGCTGTGGAGTCTTGCGAGCAAAAATTCTACTTTGTAAGCTACTGGAATTAAAGTTGTGAGCAAGCGATTTGGCTACTGCATAGATTAGTTTGCTCTGGAGCCATCCTTCCTGAGCTGAGCCATCCTTCCTGAGCTAAGACAAAAATCTGTGAGCTGGAGGCTAAACAACTGTGAGCTAGCTCACACTAACTCAGCTTAGAGGGGACACTGGTTGGGGGGATCAAATGTGGGATGGGAGAACCTACTAATGCAGCCTTGAGCTCCGGGGGGGGGGGGGGGGGAGGGTGGCATAAAAACTGTGATCGTTTAAATTGGGAAGATGCAGAGTAGCTACATGAACTCTTTGTGGTGGTTTTCATGGAAGATGACGCTGGACAGTTACCCATAATAATACCCCTATATTGTGTTTGAAGATAGTGGTGACAAGACATGTTAGGGTTTAATGATGAATTAAAAACTGACAAGTTACAAGGTTCATATTACGTATCCCATGGGGTTCTGAACTGATACATGAAATTGTGTCCTCATAACAATTTCACAGTAGGCAATAATAAATTAGATAGACCAATAGTGCCATACATTTATGTATGCTAAATATGACACCCGGCACATAACTCACACTAATAGTAACGCAAATGGTGTTATGTATAGTGTTGCCCATTCTGGGTTGGGAAATTCCTGCATATTTGGGGGTGGGGCATGGGGAGGGACCTCATCAGGATTTAATGCCATAGACTCCACCTTCCTAAGTAGCCATTTGCTCTAAAGAAACTGATGTATGTAGTCTGGAAATCAGCTGTAATTCTGGGAGATCTCCAGGCCCCCACCTGGAGGTTGGCAACCATACATAACATGGAATAGTTCTTAATTTTGAGTCTAGAGTGCATTTAAGCATGTGCAGAGTGCCTTTTCCCTACAGTTAGTGGTTGAAGCTGCCAAGGCAGAGAGACCAAAAATACCTGAGCCACAGATTATCTCATTTGAGAAATTAGGCATTATTACATTTTTGCCAGCTCTGGGTTGGGAAATACTTGGAGATTTGGGGGGTGGAGCCTGGGTTGGGGAGGGGGGGACTTCAGCAGAGTGCAATGCCCTAGAGTCTACCCTCCAAAGCAGCCATATTACCCAGGTGAGCTGATATCTATTGCCTGGAGATCAATTATAATAGCAGGAGATCCCCAGGCCCCACCTGGAGGCTGGCAACCCTAAGTCCATCGATCTATGAACAGAAATTGCTGGTGTTAAAGATTTAAAAAGTCATTCTAAAGTCAGATCCTAAAATGTACAGCCGGAAGACCGTAAGAGTACAGGCACGTATAGATAATCCGAGCAAGGATACTTCCTCCTACCCCTTCAGGATCTCTCAGCTGCAGGATAAATCCCACATGCTCTGACTGACAAGGATGAGGGCCTCAGAAGCAAATTAAAAGAAGAGAGTAAATGAAGAAGGTGGTAGGGCAGATGGGCCAGACAAGCCACCCCTTCACCAAGGGACCAGCAGCGACAGTTCTGCCTGCTCAAAGAACAGCGGCCTTGTAGCAGTCAAGCAGCTCAGCCAAGGGAGTGGGGAAAGGTTGCCTAGCAACTGGTCCTGGAAACTGCAGCAGGGAATTGTGACCTGGCAGCCAGATGAACAGTGTGAAGGGAAGGGAAGAACACAAGGACGGTGTTCAGTGTGGCCGCCACAGGATTTGAGGCAATTTAGCATTTAAAAAATGTGTTGTCATGCACAATGCTCCCCCAGCCCCGCCAACAAAGGCAAGCATCCACGTGCAATAACAGAAGCTACCAGTAATTAAGAGACTGGGGGTGAAGGGAGAGTCTGAGCTGCAGTGAAGAAGAAAACTCAGCGTGCTGGCAACAAAACACACATACACACACACACAGGAGGAGGGATGTGAAAATCTTCCTGCAGTGTGATGAAAATGACGGTTACTGCTATGCTGTGGGGTGGGGTAGGGTGAGGCATGACTGAAATGGAGGCACAGGGAGAGTCTGTGTCTTCTGCGTGAATAAGAAAAGCAGGGAGATGGCAACAGAGCATTCTCCCAACGATGCATTTTGTCTGCTTTTTAAGATCACAGAAGCGGACCGAGCTGTTGAAAGTACCACAGGCAATCGAGAAGAACATCAAAGCCACTTTTCAATCTCCTGGTGTCTGAAATGGGTTTGGGAACAGGAAGCGACCGTGGGTCTGAATAATCCCACCATTTGCTTCAATTTCGTCATCAGTGGGACCAAAGAAATCCCATGGAATCCTGTGACCAGTCAGATACTCTTGATGTGGTAGTCACACATGCAATCAGTCACTAAACTGGAAGGAAAGGAAAGATATCGATAAGGCTCAAGGACAATCAGTCACAAATTTCCCTCAAGTGCTGTTGCTTATTAGACTGATCCTGTGAGCTTCTGTACAAGGAACAAAATACATTAAATTTCCCTGGGTGGATCAGACTAAGCTCTGTCAGCTTCCTTGTTTTTCTGCAGTGGCTTGTCAGATTTGTCTGGGGAGCAAAACATAGGCTTCCCCTAGGCCGATTTCGCACTGGCCAGTTGCCTCTCCTCTCCAGAATTTCCTCCCAGTTTCCTCTGGAGCATTTTCTTCATTTTCCCACTTGGAACCTCAGCCCTTTCGATATAGCGTAACAAAGGGTTTTCTCCAAAAAATTTTAGAAACTCCCACAATGGGGCGGCCCTGATGAAAGATGGGCGAGTGGGCGTGTTTTCATTTTGGATTCTCCCCCAGAGCAAACAGGAAAATCCTCTAAAATCAGGATTTGTTTTCTCCAGGGAAACTCCGGTGCAGCAGGGTGATACTCCAGAGCAAAACGTGAGCCTGGAGCAACTGGTGTGAAATCGACCAGAAGCTCCAGTGCAAGCATGAGGGCAACCCCGAGGCAAACGCTAGTGCGAAATCAGCCCTAGTGTTTGTCTGTGGCATTGGATGCTCAGGTATACTTCCTCTGAAGTTTTGATTTAGGTATTAGGCCTAAATAACAATGGGTAGGCACTGAATAGTTTTGCAAAGCCATTTAAACCATGGGCAATCTCTGCATCTTATAGTGGTTAGTTCTATAAATTGTATATTTTTTAGCTGTGATAACTAAATCAAATCTTGTATTTATTCTGAACTTAGCCATCACTCACTCTTGTTAACATTTTAAATACGGATAGGAAAAAATATCCCAACTGCTCTAGTCAAAGAAACATGCCACTCTATTAGTTGTGAGTGGTGCATACATGTTTAAATGGCTGGGGAGGGATGTGTTTTCCTTGCAGTAAACATAGATGACGCAGTTGGAAAGACTTACTGTGAGGAAACTGTGTCTTTTAAATAGGTGCGTGTCATTTATAGAAATAGGCTTGCCAGTCTCCAGGTGGTTGCTGGAGATCTCCTGGAATTACAACTGGTCTTCAGCATACAGAGATCAGTTCCCCTGGACTCTATGACATTCTACTCCACCGAGGTCTTGCCCCACCTTCCCCAGGCTTCACCCACAAAATCTCCAGGAATTTCCCAACCCAGAGCTGGCAACCCTAGAAATCATATATGGTGTGTAATGCAAGGACTAGTAAAAAGTAAAAAACTAAAAAATGTCCTATGTCTCCAGACATATTTTGTTCAAATAGAAGAAGAAGAGGAGATTGGATTTATACCCTGCCCTTCACTACCCGAAGGAGTCTCAGAGCAGCTTACAATCTCCTTTTCCTTCCCCTCCCCACAACAGATACCCTGTGCGGTAGGTGGGGCTGAGAGAGCTCTTTCCAGAACTGTTCTTGAGAGAATAGCTCTGACAGAACTATGGCTTGCCCAAGGTCATCCTGCAGCTGCAAGTGGAGGAGTGGGGAATCAAACCCAGTTTTCCCAGAGGCCACACACCTAACCACTGCACCAAACTAGAACCTACCCAGATACATCCTACCCCAGGAATGTCTTGCTCCTTACAAACATGAGAAGTACATAATAATGTAATAAACAGGTCTTTGAAATTTCACATATCACATAATCACATTTTTCAGATAGCCAAGATAGGCTATGGTTCTCGATTGAATGTACACACAGAATGTAGACAAATCTGAGTTTATTTGCATCATGTGAAGGACTTTGAGCAGAATGGACTTTTGCCCTGTATGGTCGACCTAACATGTCATGTGTGCATCACATAGGGCTGCCAAGTCCAACTTGGGAAATATCTGAGGACTTTGGGGGTGGAGCCAGGAGACTTTGGGGGTGGAACCAGGAGAAAGGAAGTGACAGCATTTTGTGATGTCACATCCTGTGATGTTGCTTCCACATGCTGACACATGAACTCATGAAGTTTCCTAATACTGAATCAGGCCATTGGTCCATCAAGGTCAGTATTGACTACTCAGACTGTAGTGGCTCTCCAAGGTCTCAGGCTGAGATCTTTTATGTCACCTATTACCTGATCCTTTTTTAGCTGAAGAGGCTGATACCTCCTGCATGTCAAGCAGATGCTCTATCACTGAGCAACGGCCCTACTGAATCCTTCCTCATCTCGGCAGAATATGAAGCACTAAGTGCTACACAAGTGCTAAATATGATTTTCATATCATAAGAACAAGAGAGAAGCCACAGTGGATCAAGCCAACAGCCCATCCAGTACAACACTCTGTGGCCAAAAATACCAGGTGCCCTCAGGAGGTCCAGCAGTGGGGCCAGAACTCCAGAAGCCCTCCCACTGTTGCCCCCCAAGCACCAAGAATGCAGAGCATCACTTCCCCAGACAAAGTGTTCCATTTAGACCTTGTGGCTAATAATAGCCACTGATAGACCTCTGCTGGATGGGGACAGAGAGAGACAGACAGACAGACAAAAGAAAGAAAGAAAGAAAGGGGGGGAGAGAGAGAGAAGGAAAAGAGCTGGCAGACCCCAGCAGCTTACCCCAGCAGTTTACTCCAGCAGCAACTTTGCAAGCCACATGCAAAAGCATGCCCTTCTGTAGAAAGAGCCTAGTCCCTCCTTAATCTCTGGGCGGGGCTCTCTTGCTCGCTCTGCCTGAACTCTTAAAAGGGAAATGTCTGCAGAGAGCCTGCAGTAAAAAGCCTCAGCAGACATTTCCCCTTTAAGAGTTCAGGCTGCGTTCCTGCTGGCAGCCATTGCCTCCCCCGGTGGCCAGTTTTGAAAAAGCGGGGGTAAGCTTTAAAAATCGGTGTTTCCCCTGCCCTACCGGGGGACTTGGCAGCCCTAGCATCACAGTAACCAGGGGCGTAGACTTTTTAAATCCCCGGGGGGGGGGGGCTCTCTTGTGCGCGCCCGCAAAGCGCACGCGCTTGGGACCATGTCCCCGCCGCTCTCCCCACCCCACCCCAGGGAGCCACCGCCGCCGCTTCCCTCCCCCGGGCCGTGCCCGCCCGGCCGCCGTGCTCCCCGCCCCCTCCCTCCCTCTCCCCACTCACCGATTGCTGCTGCTGCTGCCTGCAGCTGGGAGCCGGCACGTCGCCCTTGCGGGCCCCCGGCTCCTGCTCCGCCTCGCGGCCGAAATCCCGGGGGGGGCTCAGCCACCCCCGGCAAAATGGAGCGCCCGCCGGTGGCCAGTCAGCCGGCCGTCGCCGCCTCTCCCCCCCCCAGGGAGGCAGGAGGGCAGGCCGGGGGTGGGGGGGAAGGAGAGGCGGCGATGGCCGGCTGACTGGCCACCGGCGGGCGCTCCATTTTGCCGGGGGTGGCTGAGCCCTCCCCGGGAAATTTTTTGGGGGGGGGCTCGAGCCCCCCCGTAGTTGACGCCCATGACAGTAACAATGTGTGTACTTGTTTTTAGTGTCAGCCTTTGGGCCTTCTCAGTCCCAACAGGGGACAGGAGACACTTCTGAAAATAGTCATGCCTAGACGAAACTTCTTTATATGTACATGGAGGACAGTGTTCTCATGGCAGCACCACATCTCTAGAACTCCCTTCTCCTGGAAACATGCCAAGTGGAAATCTAGCAACAACACTGTTGACCAGACCCAATAAGGAGAAGAAGAAGAAGAGATTGGATTTATATCCCGCCCTTCACTCACTTAAGAGTCTCAGAGCGGCTTACAAACTCCTGTCCCTCCCCCTCCCCACAACAAACACCCTGTGAGGTAGGTGGGGCTGAGAGAACTCTTTCCCAAGCTGTCCTTGAGGGAACAGCTGGTACAGAGCTATGGCTTGCCCAAGGTCATCCAGCCAGGTGCAAGTGGAGGAGTGGGGAATCAAACCCAGTTCTCCCAGATTAGAGTCCGCGCACTTAACCACTACACCAAACTGGCTCTCAGGAGGCATTCTGAAGGCTAAGATGTAGCAGAGGAGTAAGGAAACGTTCTATCTTTTAGTTTAATTTTAGTTCAGGTTTTTACTTTGTTCTAATTTCTAATTGCCTTGCCACCAGCCCTCACAATGGAACAGGCTAGACCTGTGCCATTAAAAATAGATAGCAGGGCCTGAGAAAGTTAAAATAACTTGATTTCTTTTCTCTTTAATTTAATGTCTCAATGTGAAACTGGCTGTTCCAATTCTAAATGAAGGGAAAATAGACTCCCTCCCCCTTCTGAATGTCAGATATTTTTTATGGAACAGAATGAGAGGAAGATATTTTGTTGAGATTTAACATGAAAGATCTAATCAAGTTTTTTTTAAAATAAAAATGAGAAATGAGTATTTAATGTCAATAGAATAATCCTGTGGAGACTGGAAGGACGGGTGAGTGACAATCTTTGGGTAGGATCTGTAAGACACTGAATGCTTTGAGGCGTTCTCCGTGTCTTTTTCTGGGATACTTGCTGGGATGTTAGGAACTCCATAAACATGGAGAGTACCATTATCCTACTTGGTGGCAACTGACATTTTCATGGATACTACATGAAAATCTTCCCTTGGGAGCCAAGTGGCTAGTGACAGTTCCCTGCAGCTGTGTGATCCCAGCTGCTGTGGAGTTAATTTTCCTCAGAGTAGAATTAACTGAATTCCCTCATGGATAAACATCAGACTTGGAGGGCCTGTTTCTGAGCCTTTTTCCACCTGTCCTGGATGTGCCATCAAGTGTTTGATCAGTTTGTGGCAAACGGAGCGTAGGCTGCTGGGTCATGTTGGGAATGTTTGCATAGTTCCAGACAGAAAGGTGCAGCTGGTTTCCTATGCTAATATTACCAGCACATAAAACCTGCTGCCCCCCATTTTAAGAATTTACTAGTATCGTTCTCTGTTGTGGGTCCAGCATCTTTACTTACAGCAGTGATTCTCACTGAGTGCTTCCCCCCCCCCGCCCCCCCAGTGCCATCAAATAATGTCCCTGGGCAGGACATTTCTCTGGTCTCTCCAGGAAACTAAGCAGACTGGTTTACTGGTCTCCTTCTTGGTAATATGTTTAATGATATCAACTAATATGTTTTGGAAGACATATTCAGCCTGGTTCTGAGAGAGGTATACTAGGGCAAGCAAAATGGTGAGCTAGGTACTGAACAGAATATTAAAGTAATGTAATTCATATCAGTCTCTCTGATGTTTGTTCAGTATGGGCTTGTTGTGACAAAAGGGAACTGCTCAGTATGTGACCCATGACACCAGACTACAGCTTTCCAAATGAAAACAGGTACTAGGCCAAGCTGCAGCGAGCGCCAGTGGAGAGCCTAGCATCACTGTCAGCAAACTCGTGTGGTGGTTTTGCTGCTCGGCTGTTACTGCATACAGGACTGAATATCAAAAGTAGAAGGCACCATTAACCAAACAGATCCCTGCCCTTATACAAGTCCCGTGACAGGGAGAATGGTTCTGATGCAGCCTTCTCCCTGATGTGACATCTACAAACATGAATACACACATTGAAAATGCCTTATACTGAATCAGACCACTGGTCCATCAGGGTTAGTATATTTTACTCAGGCTAGCAGAGGATCTCCACAAATTCAGGCAGAGGTCTTTCACATCACCTACAGCCTGGTGTTTTTAACTGAAGATTCCAGGGGCTGAACCAGGAACCTTTTGCATGTGAAGCAGAGGCCTTTCCGCTGTGCCTCAGCACCTCCCCTAGTTTTCTATGAGCAGTTTTGAGGCGAAGGTTGGCCTCCACGTTTTATATTGAATGGTGTATGTATATATAGTTAGATTAAAACAAAATAATGGGAATGTTCTTTTCTAAATATTTGTATTGTTTTCTGGTAATACAGATAAAGATTAAAAGAGAGCCCAAGATCATAATAACTAGGGATGGCCACCCTTTAAAATAAATGGGAATGTTTGATCACCCTAAATTCAGCCTATAAGCAGGAAGGGTGTATATATTACACACACATACTCAAAGAATATTCAAATTCCCATGCACAATTTGTAGATGTAATATCCTAGCAACAAGTATTGTTGTAAGTTTCCTGCCAGGCAACTATGAATGAGTCTGTCGTTATAGTTTTGTCTTAAACTCAGATACCTTATCTGTGTCCATGATTTAACAAAATAATGTTTCTTAATGGTGATGGATAGTCTCCCAAATAGGTGATTCACTTTCAGGGATAAGTTTCAAGATGAGAGTGCTTGGCAGAATATTTGTGAGAAAACAGCAGTCACAAGTTTTAAAATATATACACTCATACATACACACACACAAACATACACAGAGATATATACATAGATGCTGATAAATAAAGCTGTGAGTGGACTGAATGTGTGTATTGCTGTCTTGAGAACACCTCACAGTTCATAAAAGTGAAGCAGGAAAACAACATATGTGTGAGTTACTGATCAAGTAAGCTTTCTTCTGAATTCACATACAATGGGCCTAAGAATTTGGGCTAGGATAGCTAAGTTCCCATAAGAAGGCCTAGTATGGTTAGCAAATAAGCTCTTGGACCAGGGAGATTTAGGTTCAAATTCCTGCCTAGTCATGAACTCTCTGGGTGGCCTTGGACATTCAACTATTGCTTTGTTTACTGCATTTTTCTCTCACCTCTCCCTCTGGGGAATTCACACATGGAGTTATCCTAGTGTGTTCTTGTCAAAAAGAGTGAAAAAGAGTATGTCCTTTTTCAAGGTCAATCAGTCAGTTATTGCTGAGGATGGATTCAAAACCAAGTCTCCAGAGTCCAGAGTTGAACATTTTAGCCGCTACACCAGCCCTGACTCTACCTCACAGAGTTGTCAGGAGGAAAAAATGGGTCACACTGCATGTATGACTCTAAGCTCCGTAGATGAAGTAACTGTAAACAAATGTGATAGCTAACTGGATTTTTAAGGTTGGGGTTAAGGAACTTAGAAACATAGAGCTGGAAGGTATCTCAAAAGACATGTAGTCCAACCCCCTGCACATTGCAGGAAATTCACATATACCTCCCCCCCTTCCCCCAGTGACCCCTGCCCTATGCTTAGAGGAAGGCAAAAACCTCCAGGATCCCTGAGCCAATCTGGCCTGGAGGAAAATGCCTTCCTTGCCCCCAAAGTGGTGTTCAACATTACCCTGGGCGTGTAAGAAAGCGCCATGAGAGCTGAGCACTGACTCATCCCTTCCTGCCCTCCCTCTCATGAGCTGCCTGAGTTCACACAATCGGCACTGCTGTCAGATGGCTATCTAGCCTCTACTTAAAAACATTCAAAGAAGGAGAATCCACCACCTCCCAAGGAAGCCTGTTCCACTGAAGAAGCACTCTAACTGTCAGGAAGTTCTTTCCAGTGTTTAGCCAATAACTCTTTGACTTAATTTCGACCTGTTGGTTCTGGTCCAACCTTGTGGGGCAACAGAAAACAACTCTGCTCCATCCTTTATACGACAGCCCTTCCAATACTTGAAGATCACTGCCTTATCACCTCTCTCCAGGTGAAACATACCCACCTCCCTCAACCCCTCCTTATAGGACGTGGTCTTCAGACCACTTGTCATCTGCATTGCCCTCCTCAGGACACATTCCAGTGAAATGAGTGCCCCAAACTGAACATAATACTCCAAATGAGGTCTAACCAGAGCAGAGTAAAGTGATACCATCACTTCACCTGATCTGGACAGTACACTTCTGTTGATGCAGCCCAAAATCGCAGAGACTGAGAGAATTGGGTTTGGCTTGACAATGAGTGCTGGGTGATATTGTAGGCAGGAGTGGAATTCTACTCCAAGAAGAAAGTACAGCCCCCACAAATGACATTTGAAACCACCACTATCAATCTGCCATCATCCAGACAAGTACAATATGCGATAAACACAGAACAGGACTTTTTTTGATGCAAATAAAATGAAAAATAAACAGAAATTCAATTCTCTAAACTTTTCTGTTGTTTCCTGTTAATCTAATATGCATTAAAAAGTAAAATGAGACCCCCAAATAATAATAATTTAGGAGGCTAGGCCTGCTCTGAATTCCACTGCTGGTAGCTAATAAACAGTGAGAAACAGGGCATAAATCACAAAAGGTGGCACAGATCTATATATAGGGCAGAAATTAAAGGGGCCATATGAACAAGAAACAGAACGGATCTTTATGTACCATGCAGGGCTTGCCTTCATGCAGCATGCGAAGGAATAATGCTTCCTTAATGTAATGCACTTTCTTTTTCAACATTGCTCAGCTAAGATTTCAGTATGAGAGATGCTGACTCATTAGTAAGTCTCCTAAAAAATCAATGGCACTTACTCACAGGAAAATGTGTTTTTAATCATCATCATCAGCCCAGCTCTGACAACAGCTTAATGAGGTATATGGAAATGGATATGATACCAACGTTAAGGTTTTAGAATGAGCAGCACTCAAATTACAGTTTGTATGATTTGGCCAGTGACACACTATTAGCAAGCTGAATGAGAAGCTTAAGGTCTATTATGCTCTATACAGTGTGATCTTTGTTAAAATGGATCCCTGCTGGATACCCAAATCTCTAAGCCATGTTCTCTCACCTTGTTCTGGTCTTGCAGGAACAACTAGGTCAATCAATATTTTAGAAAATTTGGAGCTGGGGTGTCTGTTCTGCTAGCTGACATTTTGTTTTCTAAAGTTGCATATGCTATGTGGAGATGTAATAGTCTTTTTGGAAGAAAAGCTACCCACGAGGATGAAAGGACATTAGGTAGCACCTGCACAGCTTGTTCAGGTATTGTGACTTCATTCTTGTGTGCTACATAATCCACAGTTGCCACATCATTGATCCCATTTTGCCATAAGGTTGGGCGGGATCATATGAGGGGCCAGTGCTTGCAATGGTGGGAGGCTGTACAACACAGGTCGAAGTTTTCTCCATGTATATAAGTGGAATGCAAGGATCAGAGCTCACTGATCTAGCTAGCCAAGCACAGCCTACCAGCTATGTACGTTGACATATTATTGGCTGTCACCTACAAAGTCCTTTATTGCCCTGGACTCTCATATCTGCAAGACCAACTCCACCTATGTCCCACTATGACAACTTTGCTCATCTGAGCAGGGCATTCTACAAGTGCCGCCCTGTAAACAGGCAGGACAAAAACTGCCTGTATATGTGTGGCCCCCACCTTGTGGAATGGCCTCCCAGAGGATCTCAAGAAAGCTCCCATGCTTCTGTGATTCCGCATACTATGTAAAACAGAATTGTTCAGCAGGGAGTTTTTGGCAAGGTAATAGGATTGTATTACAATGGAATAGTTAAGGAGGGTGCTTTAATAAAGGGAATGGGACTGCGGACTATACTACTGCATATAGTATGTATTATCTGCTGTATTTATTATCCTGCTCCTCTGCATCGTCTTCTACTTACATAATAACATTATGCATGCTTTAACTCATGTGTAATACTTTACGCTTTGTTTCAAATTTCTGTACTCCTCCAGTTGCTTTGCTTGTTGGATGTCACGTCCCTTTAATTGCACTGGCTTGGACTGTGTAATTTGCCTTGAGTTTCTTTGAGAAAGGGGGACTATCAGTAAAGACAAAAACAATAAAGACAGTGTTTCCACTGTAACACTGGAAGTGGGTCTGTTTTGGTCTCTAGCCTGGGCAACTTGTGAATTTTCAGAACCATCCTAAGTAGGTTTCCAACCTCCAGGTGGCACCTGAAGATCTCCCATTATTAGAATTGATTTCCAGACGACCAAGATCAGTTCCCCTTTGGAGGATGGACTCTGTGGCATTATAACCTGCTGAGGCCCCTCCCTTCCCCAAGCTCCACGACCAAATCACCAGAGTTTTATGATTATTGTTTTAATGTTTTGTTGCCAAATGGCCTTGTAAGCTCCCCTGAGCCTGCTTTGGCAGGGAGGGTGGGGTATAAATCAAAGGAATGAATGAATGAATGAATGAATGAATGAAATATTTCCCAACCCAGAGCTGGCAGTCCAAATCCTAAGCACCCCTTGACTTCAATGGACTCTGAAGGGTGTAATTCTCCTTAGGATGGTACTGTTAGTTACCACTGCTGGTCGTAATCAAATGGGTTATTTTAATTTCCCTCTGCCATTTTCATGGTTTGAGAACCACTTCTAAGAGCTGTAGTTGTCAGGCCTTTTGCTTCTTTCTGGGGGAATTTATTTTTTTTTAACCTTGCCTCTCTAGTTCCTGTCTGGAACATTTGTTACACTGAGTAATGAAAAGAATGGATAGTACAGCACAGTATTAAGCAACATTAAACAAGTCTTTATTGAGTTTGTCATATTTTATCTACATGGAAATTGACTAGCTAATTGGCCCACAATTCAAATGCTGCTTTTGAGGCCTTTGGAAACAGCTCGCCGGGCTTTGCTTCCTTATGTTGTTTGTGCGGCTTTGAGTTTCAGGAGACAAACGGGATTAATCGAAAAAAATTCAGGAAGATAAAACAGCCTTAAATCCTAAACTACACAAAAGCAGTTTTGTGTGGTTAAACTGTTGGGGGTAAAGGGGAAGTGTGATGCTGTTAGGAAAATGAGGTATTATCTAGATGCTAGAATTGGAGTGTGCAGGAGATAGACTACAGTCTAGAGGTGGACCCATGGCCAGTTTCTGATGGACCAGCGCTCCCACCTGCAATGGGTCCACCTTCCTCCAAAGACTGCTGGGCTGGGCATACCGTGATCTGACCAAGTAGGCAGCTTCCTAGGTTCTTAAGCAAGAGTGTGTGTTCACAATCACTTATCATAAATAAGGGATGCCTTCACTGTTATGAGATCCACAGTATGCACTTATAGCTTTGTAACTTTAATACATGCCCACTGGACCATAGGGAATCTAGTTGTTTTTTGGGGAGTTTAAATAGACCTTGCAAGACTGAAGTCCTTGGGACAGGAGAGCATGTTTTTTATTTGTTTACTTGTGTATTTTTCATTTTTTAAATGGTGTTTTAATGGTTTGTTCATTTCAGTGATTTTTATATTGTTTTTCATTATTTTATAATACTTCGTGAGCTCCCTTAAACAGGTCTCTGGAGAGGCAGGGTATTTTTCAGATGGTTAGAAAGATGGATAGATGGATAGGTAATGGCCATCCCAGATAGCACAGAATCCTTTCGAAAGGAAAAAGAGTAAACAGATTGGTGGCCAAGTTGTGGTGAGCAACTAAATTCCAGACAGGTTCATACTTAAACATTTTTTAAAAATCAATCGAAAGATTTCCATGTCTTCCCTCCTCCCTTTTCTCCATCAATGGAAGTTCAAAATATAGTATTGTAGTGGCTGGAAACTTGTGGTGGTGTACTTTGCATAGGTACTCTTCAAAATCAATGGATTTATACTACAGTAAGTATATGTAAGATTGCCCTGTGAATTTAACAGTGATTCCGCCATCAGAAAGTGCTCTGGATGGGGGTTTTGTTCCTCAAAACTAAAGTCTAAAACAACTTGTGATCAACTAAGCCAAATGTGGGCTCACCTGTAAAGTATGTTCCCCTCCCAGCTGAAGAAATCATTAGATAGTGCATTTTCATTGCTTTATAGCAATCATTTACAATTGGATTCTCCTGTATAGACAAGCCAGTCCAGTTGCAAATGATTGCTATAGAGTCATAGCAAAACTATATTGTGGAGGAGCAGGGATTCAAATCCAGATCTCCCAGATTAGAGTCCGCACTCCTAACCACTACACCAAACTGGCTCACCAAACTGGAGAAGGGGAAAATTCTTGAGCATGTAACAGACTGTACAGATTATGAGAGATCACAGCATTTAAAGCAAAAGAGTACTGCAAGTTTATGCCTACTGGAAAAAATACCTTGTTGCGTGGAGTGAAGTCATGGCTTAATGGCAGATTGTCTGCTTTGTATACAGAACATCCCAGGTCCAATCTGTCATTTCCAGTTTTAAAAGATCAGGTAGTAAGTTGTGCGTGAGACCCTGGAGAGCTGCAGCCAGTCAGAACAGACGATGCTGACCTTGATAGATCAGTGGCCTCACTCAGTATAAAACAGCTACCTGCGTACATGAGGACTTTTTGGGGGCGGGGGGAGAAACCCTCCAGGTTAAATGTTCCTACCTAGAGTATGACCACTTTAATTTTACAGTTCAGTGTGTTGTGTTCTCTGGGTCCACCTGGGACTGACTAGCCACAAGACTGCATGGTCTGCCTGAGGGAAATGGATTTGGCTTCAGCTGCCGGTCTGATTGCATTTACTGCTGGCAATTTTGCTGGAGAAAGCAATCTATACAATTGGCTGTAAATACCTTTCATCTTCCACGTTCAGCTCATTGCCGTTTTGTTTTGCAGGGGGGGGGGGGGATCCTTTTTTTTTTTTTTTTAGAAAAACAAATTCTCCTCCTTTTTGAAATCTCCTAGACCGATTTCCTACAAGGTGCTGCCCCAGCATCTTTCTTCTCTTTGCCCCGATCGCCTGCTTGAATTTCCCACTATTTGCCAAGGGGGGCATTTTGACCCGCAACTCCGCCCGATTTCCTCCACGGCTTCGGTGATCTTCAAAAAACAGGATCACTGAAACTGCAGGGGAAATCGCGCGAAGCCGTGGGTCAAAATGTGCCCCACAGCAAATAGTGTGAAATTGAAGCAGGCAATCAGGGAAACTGGAAGAACGATGACGGGGCAGTGTCTTGTGGGAAATCGGTCCCAGATTTTTTTTTCTGGACCTGCATATCCTAGTCATTTTCATTCAGTCTGTCCTACCTCATAGGGTTGAGTATAACAGGGGATAAGAGTATGATATAAGCTGCCCTGAGCTCCTTGGAGGAAAGGCAGAATTAAAAATGCAATGTTAAGCCAGTACCGTATGTTTAGTAACAGCCAAGGCTTTCCTTCAATTCAGCAGAGACCAACTAATTCATAGAAAGGACAGTTGGCAGAAGTGCAAGATTTTATTATAGTCACAAAAGTTGAGAGGCTTTTAAATGTTTTTGATGTTAAACTGGAAAATAACTCTGTGGGAGGGGGGAAATTACATTAAAACATTAAAGCCTGTGCCTTTTCTGTTGCTGCTGTGTAGAAAACTTCTTTATATTGAAGTTGACCAAGTTAACATGCAGCCCAATCTGGTGCCTCTTAGTTGGAAGTACACGAATTCATACAAAGCTACCTTATACTTAGGCCACTGATCTATCAAAGTCAGTCTTGTCTTCTCTGACCAGCAGTGACTCAGAGGTAGGAGGCTTTTTCATATCACCTACGACCTGATTCTTTTAACTGGAGATTGAACCTGGGACTTATTGCACATATAGCAGATGCTCTGCCACTGAGCCATGACTCCACCACAAGAAAGCCCTGTGGTGTTCACTGGATACCACTCCAAAATAAAGACAATCTGTGGTCACACAAACTAAATAATCCACTTTCAATCCACTTTCAGTGCACTTTCCAACTGGATTTTACTGTGTGAATTGGCAAAGTCCAGTTGGAAAGTACACTGAAAGTGGATTATTCAGTGTGTGTGACCATAGCCAATTAAATTGAATTTAGTGTCAGTGGACGTAGTGATGGCCAGGGCTATTTTGGGGCAGGAACGCACAGGAATGGAGTTCCGGCTGGCTCCTGAGTTGGCCACACCCAGCAGGAACTCATTAGCATAAGAAGCCACACCCAACAGCAGAAACTCATTAGGATTGGTTACATTAGGGGTATGTGGCCTAACATGCAAATTAATTCCTACTACAAAAAAAGCCCTGGATTTTGACAACAAACAAGGTAAACAGAATAAGAAGCAAAAGGTGGGTGTGGCTGGATGACTACTCTTCTGGTAACATGGGGGTGTGGCCTAATATGCTAATAAGCTGTGTGGCCTAATATGCTAATGAGTTCCTGCTGGGCTTTTTCTACAAAAGAAGCCCTGGTAATGGCCATAAGAATAGATAGATTTAAAAGGGCATTAGATAGAGTAATGGAGCACAGGTCCATTTATGGCTACTAGCCATGGGGAGTAAAGGGAACCTCCACAGTAAGAGGCAGTAAACCTCTGAATACCAGAAGTAGAAAGAAACATCAGGGAAAAGCCTTGGCCTCTATGCCTTGTTTGTTTTCCAGGGCAACTGGTTGGTCTACTGCATGAAACACGATGCTGGACCACTGGTTTGATCCAACAGGCCTTTTCTTATGTTCTTATGGACACATGGGTTTGCAACCAGTGTTCCCTCTAAACTGAGTTAGTGTGAGCTAGCTCACAGTTTTTAAGCCTCGAGCTCACACATTTTTGTCATAGCTCAGGAAGGATGGCTCCAAAGTAAACTAATTTATGCAATAGCCAAATTGCTTGCTCACAACTTTAAAGCCAATAGCTCACAAAGTAGAATTCTTGCTCACAAGACTCCACAGCTTAGAGGGAGCATTGGTTGCAACTATTCTTTGATGGAAGTGTGCTTGCACCCTTTCCCCCCGACTCTTGGCTTTTTCTCAGCAGTCCAGGAATGCAAAATTGCAGTAGCCCAATCACCGTGAACACCCATTAGCTCGTGCTGGAGAAACAGGAAAGACAAAAATTCAAATGGCTGAAATGCAGAGGTTGGCTGTGGCCCCAGGGAGAGAAAGGGAGAAGGAAAAGGGGGGAGCAAGACTGTAGGAAAAAGAAAGAGATGCAGGAAGGTCAGAAGGGTGGAGAACACAAGGAGAAAGGGGGAAGGAGAGGATACAACAGAATTGCTGTTGTTGCAAGAACTATAATTGTGTTTTGGAATTGGAGAGGGCTGGTTTGCGAATACTGCTAGGTCTCTACTGTACTTTTAATCTGTGAGGTATTTTGCCATCCCCAGGGCTAACAAGAGCCACCAGTGATCTGGAGACAGAGGTTCCCTCTGTCCCCCACACTATGCAGAACCCATCCAAATATCACAAGGAAACTTATCCTATGATTTCCCCTTCTCTGTGGGCCCACAAAGTGACAAGAGCTCTGGAATTTCTAGCTTAGGGTTGCCAGCCTCCAGGTGGGACTTCCTTGTTTCTTAAGCATTCTTCCTCAGTTGCTATTACAGAAAAAGTAATTCTGTATTGAATGTAATAATGGAAAAGCTTTTTCAACCTCCCTCAGGAGTAACCTTGATGAGAACTTCCTGGTCTCCCATCCGGGATGATGCACTTAGGCTGCGAGCACACCGCCCCTTTAATCCGGGAGGGATCCCGGATGTAAAGGGGCCGCATTTTTCTTCCTGCGGGTTGGGATGTTTACCCTGGCGGCAGCCGAGCTCCTGCGGAGAGAAACCAGAGGGAGATGATGCCACCCAACCACTCTCCAGCCCGTCCGTCCTTTCCTTAGTATCGGCGAGATGCTCCGGCTTCCTCCAGCCCGGCCGTCTCCTCTTTGCCTTGCCATCCTTTTTTCCTTCGCCGCCGGTTACCTCAGCCCGCAACTCTGCGTAATGACGCGCAGGGAGAGCCGGCAAGGCTGGGGAGGCGGGAGAGAGCGAGCGAGCGAGAGAAGGAAGGAGGTGGGCAGATAGTGCGAGTGGAAGGCCGCGGCCGCTGAAGAGGCGGCCGTGGCGGGAGCTGCGGCCGCAGCAACGGCGGCGGAAACAGCCGAGGAACAGCCGCGGCAGCGGGAAAGGCTGCCGGGAACGTCGGAGGAGGCAGCCGCAGCAGCGGCGACCTGGTGAGTGGGGAGTTGTTGTTTTTTTTCCCCTTTTACACTTGGGCACATGAGTAGCCATGCGCCCAAGTGTAAAAAGGGGGGGAAATGGCGGGGGGGCCATCTGGACAGCCCTGCTCTTGCAATGCTTGCGAGAGAGGGCTGTCCAGAAGGCTGGAATGCGGATTCCTCCCGCAACTCCCGGGAAAACACTAGTTTTTCCCGGGGTCTGTAAATGCGGGAGGAACCCGCATTGGAGCCCGCTTCACTGCGGGACTTGCTGCGGGCCGTTGTGGACGGCCCCTTTAAATGAGGGAGGAAGCAGCCCTTCCTCCCGCATTAAGGGGCCGTGTGCTCGCACCCTTATACTTCCATCAATAAGGAACGTGTACTCCCCAGTCACTGTGGCACAGCCTGCTAACAATTCAACAATGGAACGTTCTCATTGTTGAATTGTTAGCAGACTGTGCCGCAGTGACTGGGGAGTACATGTTCCGTATTGATGAAAGTATAAGTGCATCAACCTCCACGTGGGGCCTGGAGTTTTCCCCAAGTTACAACTGATCTCCTGACTGCAAAGATCATTTCCCCTGGAGAAAATGACAGCTTTGGAGGGTGAACTCTAGCATCACATCCACGATGAGCTCCTCAAGCTATGCCCCTAGGCTCCACTCCCAAATCTTCAGGAATTCCCAATCCAGAACTCGCAACCCTACCCTAGTCTCCCTCCCAGCAGCTGCAGTGATTTCAATAAAATGGTGGGACAAGCACTGAGGAAAGAGGACGAAGACAGTTAATCTGATGTCACAAATGACAAAGGCAGAACCTGAGCCCAAATCTTCCGGGTCAAAGTGTACTCTGCATGCCTCCTTTAGGCTGTCATATTTTGGAAGGTGTAGGAAATGCAGAGTCAGGGTCGGTGTGCCAAATTATCATTCACTAAAGGATGAAATGATGATTCTAGTGGCCATTCACACGTTGCAAAGTCCACACAGCCTTTGGATCAGATGTGTGCCCAGAGTTCCCAATTAGACTCCCAATCGCCTTGAAAGCATGGATGAGGGCCACTGCACATGTAAAGAAGGAGGGTCAAACTTTCCCCCATCCACCATTTTCCCAACATGAAGCAACCTGGAGGGGGGGGCACTGTTTCCCTTAGTGAAAAGATGCAAGTTTTGTGTTTGCCCCCACAGCTTCCTGAGGCTATTTCAGGTCTGGAAAATTGCTTAGGAGGAAATACAGAATCCCCTTCTCCACACATGCTGTGGTCCCGATCTGAATCACTTCTACCCTCTGGAAAACAAGGCAATCCCAGCACACATCCGATCCAAAGTCCTTGTGGGTTTTGTAAGGTGTGAATGAGCCCCTTAGGGTACTTGTAATCCCAGTTCCTATGCTTAGGGATCCTTTTATACTCCATCTTGGCACTTTCTCCTCCTTTAATTGAAAACAGCAAGAGTCCAGTGGCACCTTAAAGACTAACAAAACTTGTGGCAGGGTATGAGCTTTCGTGAGATGTCTGAAGAAGTGAGCAGTGACTCACAAAAGCTCATTCTCTGCCACAAATTTTGTTAGTCTTTAAGGTGCTACTGGACTCTTGATCTATCCCCTTTAATCAGGTACCTTTCAGTTACTGGATCCATGCCATGCAGTCAAAACTATTTCCTTTTTAATGCACCCAGGAATTCTGTAGTGCAAATGTCAGGAAATCTTCAGCCCTTAAAACTGGAACTTCTACATAGCTAATCAACAAGACAATGCATGAATTTATTCTCCTAAGGCTGCAGTTCTAAGGACACTGTCCTGGGAGTAAGCCTCACTGATTGACATGGAAGTTACTTTTGAGTAGATTTACTTAAGATTATCCTGGCTGCTCTACAAGTATAGATAGTTGTTCTCTCTTCAAATTAAAAACTGTAGCCTATTAAAAAATCCATTTCTCACAAGCTGTGTTTGCACACCTATCCCTGTAGGGAAAACATGATGATTTAGCACCATCTTATTCCATATGCTAGAAGCATTGGGACTGTGTGAAAGATAAATTGATTGCTCGGCCTGAGCTTTGCACAGTCAGCACATCTTTTTTAAAAATCTGATTTATGTGGGCCTTATGCTGTCAAAGATTCCCTGGGGCACAGGAACATTTGTCTACGACCCTTCCTCTAACTGCCAGCTTTCATTCTAGAGTGCACCGTTTGCCGTAATTCTGGTAACAGGAATACTGTGCTGGTAAACCCATTCTTTCTTTCTTGCAGTGTTCCCATATCATCCCATTTGCAGCACCGGAAATCAATTGCAGTATAAAGATATCTAAGATCTCCTGAAAGGTGCAGATCTCTACTCCAAAGGTAGTCTGGTATAACATTACCAACACTACCTAGCTAGTCCACAGACCAAGCATCATCATCATAATCAACATCATTATTATTATCATTATCATTATTATTTTAAAAAACCTCCAGAGGCAGCATGCTGGTGATATTTGTAGTGATTTGCTAGCACATTCACTTGGGGCGCTCACAAAAAAATTTTTTTTTAAAGCAGCAAGTACAGTCTCATTATCTGCAAAGGAAAAGATGTGGAAAATACACTGCCTTTCTTTTCCACGGGAGTGGAGAAGCAGTGGATGTTTTCTTAAGAGACAGGCAAAAGTTTGGGGAAAGAGTGTGATTTTGTGTAATGTCTGTATCTATACAATCATTTCTATGCTGATATTTGTGTAAAATAGTGATTTATGGAAACACTAGTGATTGTGATTGTTAAATTGAGGTATGAATGGTATTCCAGATTACATAGTTCCAGTGCTAAATTTCTGGACACTTTCTGAAAAGCACGAATCTAGAGGGAGGTTTGGGGGTAGGGACATGGGGGTACAATGTCCTGTGTGGCTCTATTAGGTTTGCCAGCCTCCAAGCAGAGCCTCCAAGAGCGTCCAAGAAGATCTCCTGGAATTCAAACTGATCTTTAGATGACAGCAACCAGCTGATCTCTGAGCTGGAGAGCAGTTGTAAAAGCGGGAGATCTCCAGGCCCCACCTGGAGGCTGGCAACCCTAATTTGGGGAAATAGTCAAACTTGGAAACATGGGACCTGCTAAGTCAGTTCTGTAAGTCGTGTGCTCCGATCATAAGACAATTCTGAAAGAAGCTGATAATAGGATGAGGTGAATGATGGGTCTGCTGGCGTTGGAAGCAGTGACTGTCACACGTCCACTAGCCTATTGCCAAATAGCTGTGTGTTTCTTGCGTGTTGTCTGAATACACACAGCATGAAGCTGGCCTAGGGACAGCATCACGTTGGGCCAATCCAAAGCCAATTTTGTCTGTGTGACAACAATCTTTGTCTCTCAATAATTACTCCACAATCAAGCTCAGAATTAACAGATTTTATCGAATGAAATAAACAAAATACAGGAAAGAGAGCATTTCCCAGTGTACAAGCTCTACATAACCATGGGGAGGAAGAAGAGGAGGAAAATCATAAAAACGTTTATAAAAGTAAAAAGCAGCTGCAACAATAAACCAGCCCAAATCAATGGAAGCTCTTATGGTTTTTGAATTACAATACTAAAGTGCGGATTTAAGACAGTCATTCTTTTCTGTCCTTAGCTCAACCTCATGGCTAGCTGAACTTCATCAAATTAGACTGACTTTCTGCAGCCTAAGCAAGAACAAGAGGGGAATTTACATGTACAGTTTTCATGAGTTAGTAGAAGGCCATTGATGTTGCAATTCATGCAGCTCCTAAAAAATACTGGGCTTTCCTGCACAGAAGTAGTATTCATGAACACAGACACAAAGCTGTCTACGGTATTGTCTACTCCAACTGGCAGCAGCTCTCTGGAATCCCAGTGGGGGTCTTTCACATCACCTACTACCTGGTCCTCTTTTTTAAAAATTGGAGTTTGCAGGGATTGAGCCTGGGGCCTTCTGCATGCAAAGTAGATGCTTTGCTGCAGAATCATGGACCCTACCTGTGTGTTTTCCTGAGAGAGCTATGACTCCTTTGAGAGCACCTGCTTTTTATACAGAAGGCCCCAGGAAAAAACGTGAAAGGATGTATAGAAATTGCCATATGTGACTATTGTTCCGGCATCTGGGAAGGTGCAATTAGGTTTGTAATGCCTAATGTAGTCAGTAATGCTTGAAGTGACCCTTGGATTGATTTACATGTACATATACGTAGTTTGATTTCTGTTCATGTGATTATTGTGTACACCCTGATGGGCAGGAGAATGTGTGAACAGGGAATTTTGACAAACATTGCCTTTGAAGTGGCATATCATAATATGTAAGTTCTATCTGGGGTGTTATATCCTAGATAGATATAGATAGATAGATTTCACGTATAGAAATCATCAATGAATGTTGCTGCTATCAAACAATGAACACCACTGTGGTGTAGTGACAAGAGTGACAAAAACTAAGGGGAAAAAAGAGGGGGAGCTCAACCCAAAATGTGGCTATGATCTAAAAGGGTCAAGCTAACAAAATAAGTTATTATAAAATACAAACATTTATTATGATGTACACATTAATAAAAGATAAAATAGGTTAAAAAAATGGTTCAGATATCAGGCTCTTAAGACTTTTGACACACAGAGCTGATAGTTTTACATTTACAATTGATGGGTATCTTTTGACCAGTAGACCAAATGCATTTCGGCCCCTTAGGGCCTTCCTCAGTGGTCCATATTACTATTGTAAGACAACACACATCCAGAAATAAATATATGAAAAAAGATTTTATTTTGAGCCGGTTGTTGTTTTCTTAAGTGATGTGCAACTGCTAAAAGTTTACACAGTGGGCCATGGATAATGTCTCATGGTAACTGCACATGCTCTCCAAATTGTTCTGGTAACAAATATCGAATGTGGATGTGTGTCTCTTCTATCAAAGGTAGTAATCCTTGTTTACACCAGCTGGAGACAGATAGGATTGCTATGACATCCTTAACATGGATGCCACTCCAAGTTTTAGAGTTTAGTGAAGTTTTTATGATGCAGTAGTAATGTCATGGTACTGTTATCACTTTGTCAGTATAAGCGGGACACTGATGAACTGCTAATGGTGTAACAGGAGAAAGCGATGGAGCTGGGAACATGGTAGACAGAAACAGAGAAATGGAAGATTTTACAATCCTATCCTTTTCATGTAAAACCGCAAAAACAAAATACCAGTCGTACATAGTAAAACCACACACACTCCAAATAATAAATGGAGAGGCCAAGGTGACTGCCCCCCTCACTTCCTGCACTTCTGCTACCCCCTTGCCGGATCAGGGGGTAGGACTTGAAAGGCCAAGGAGCCAACTGTGATGCAGCACCCAGAACATGTGAGACTGTTCCTTGAAAAGATGAATCTGACTTATGCTGAATCAGACCACTGGTCTATCAAGGTCAGTATTGTCTACCTTAGCTGGCAGCAGCTTTCCAGGGTCTCACGCAGAGGTCTTTCACACCACCCACTGCCTTATCCTTTTAACTGGAGATGCTGGGGATTGAACCTGGGACCATCTGCATGAAAAACAGATGCAGAGCCATGGCCCCCTCAGGAGAGCACAATCCACACAATTATATGCATGGAATGGGATCACGCCCTTCTGTCCAAAGGTCTGTAAAACTTGGTTAACAGGGCACCTTGGCAAACAGTCACTTGGCACAAGCAGAAAAAGGGCATGCCTGCAGAGTCAAGCAGGCATCACTATTTGCCCACCCTCCGCCGCTTCGGAATGGATCACAAGGACAGAGAAGAGCCAACTGGGACCTGGTGAGGGAACACCGGCCAATTGGAAGCCAGCTTGCTGGCCAGGTTGGCAGCAGCCACTTTCCCCTGGCAGTCCAGTCCCACACAAGCTCCCCACCCACCCTCTTTTGTGACCATGTGGAATTAGCCGGTTGCTGGTTTTAAGGCTGAGCAGGATTTTTTGGGGCCTCATTCAAAATGGCTGAGCGGGGGCCTTTTTTTCACCTGCTCCACATGGTTCAAGGGGGCAAGGTATAAGTGGGCCTGGTAAAAGCTGGTTAGGCCCTAACTGGGAAGGCAGGAAAAGCATGGATTTGAAGGGATTTAGAGTTGGCAAGCACCCCAAGATATCAGCAATGAGGGGTGTCCTCAAACTGGGTACCTATTGGTGTGGCAGTCTGGGTGGCTCAGTGGGGAGGCCTCTTTGAGGTTGGGAGGCATACAATGAGCCTTAGGGTTTAGCAGTAGGGGGTGGTACTGTGCCCCCCATCATGTGTGGGCCATGAGGGGAAGGGTTAGAAAGGAGTCTGGACCTGGCTTTGAGCTGGGATGGTTTTTCCCTGTTAGGACGCTTGCCTTGTAAGCACAATAGAACCCATGCTTCAGTGTGTTAACCAAGTGGTGCAGATCAATTTAAGTATAAATAAAGTTCCCAGTTTAACCCACAAGCTGTGTTGTGTTTCATTCGAGGGGTAGGTGGGCCAAAACCCACACACATTAGCAATGGAAAGGGAAGAATGGGTGAATAACATTGATTCAGAACTCTTCTGAGGGCTACAGACTCTTCTGCAGGGCTATAGAGACTAACACACCGCAACGCTGCTGCTGCCACTAAGATTGCAAAGGCAGAATATCCCCCCCCCCCCCACCAAGAACAAGGTGGCAGTCACCAGCTGCAAGATTCCTCCTCTAACACTCCCCAACTAAACGAAAGTGGCTGAAGGACTATCAAACACCCATGGCCACAGAATGCCCCCCCTTCCTCTATAATATAGGGCATCTGTCCTTAAGTGTAAGGATGTGTCACTGGCAACCAAGATCAAGTTAATTCATGCCCTAGCATTCCCCATAACTATGTATGGATGTGAAAGTTGGACAATGGCGAAACCTGACAGCAGGACCAGAGCCAGGATTTTTAACTTCAGGGGGTATTTAAATAAGTCAGGGGGCACTGTGTCAGGAGTAACGAGAGTAAACGTTTTTTTAAAAGTGACTAGAGAGAGAGAGGGATGAAATAGGGAACAGGCGTGCCTTGTGCCACGCCTTGCCCACAGCCAACCAGAGGTACACTGCCAGTAGGCAGGTCAGGGCGATGGCTCGGCTCAGCGCAGCTGTGGCACACACACAAATAAAATAAAATAAACCAGCTAGCTAGGAAGTGGGGGGCCCTGGGCGGTAAGTTGGGGCCCCGCCCCACTGTAGCTACAGGCCTGGCTGACCAGAAGAAAGTAGTTTCCTTTGAAATGTGGTGTTGGAGGAGAGTTTTACAGACACCATGGGCTGCCAAACAGACCAATAAGTGAGCTCTACATTGAATCAATCCTGAACTCCCTCCTAGAAGCTAAAATGATCAAACTGAGGCTATTGTACTTTGGTCACGTTATGAGAAGACCAGAGTCACTGAAAAAGACAATAATGCCAGGAAATATTGAAGGCAGCAGGAAAAGAGGAAGACACGACATGAGATGGATTAATTCGATCAAGGAAGCCATGGCCTTCAGTTTGCAAGACCTGAGCAAGGCTGTGAACGATAGGGCATTTTGGAGGACATTCGTTCATAAGAGTCGCCATAAGTCGGAAGTGGCTTGACAGCAGTTCACGCACACACGTGCTTCTCCCTTATTCAACAGGTTTTGGCAATTTCTTCCACAACCCATCAAACGTGAGCAAACGTCCCACATACACTGAGAAAAATTATAGGGAACACAGCCATTCTTGTAGGTTAACGCCATCCTCTCCAACTACTGATGTGTCACTTCTGGCACATTCTGCTTTGCAGGATCAGAGCCAAGGGGCAAAGCAGCAGAATAGACAGTAACAGCAGACACTACTCCCATTGATCTTTCAATGTGTCATAGAATCATAGAGCTGGAATGGCCTATTCCAGCCCCCTGCACAATGCAGGAAATTCACAAATACCCCCCAGCACCCCCAGTGACTGCTGTTCCACGCCCAGAAGATGACAAAAAGCCTCCAGGATCCATGGCCAAACTGGCCTGGAGAAAATTGCTTCCTGACCCCAAAGTGGTGATCAGCATTTCCCTGGGCATGTAAGAAAGGGCCACAAGAACTAAGCACTGGTGCAACCCTTCCTGCCCTCCCTCTCCTGATCTACCTAAGCTCACAGAATCAGCATGGCTGTCAGATGGCTATCTAACCTCTGCTTAAACACCTCCAAAGAAGGAGAGCCCACCACCTCCTGAGGAAGCCTGTTCCACGGAGGAACTGCTCTGTCAGTTCTTCCTAATGTTTAACTGAAAACTCTGTTGATTTAATTTCAACCCGTTGGTTCTGGTCTGACCTTCTGGGGCAACAGAAAACAACTCCGCACCATCTTCAATATGACAGCCCTTCAAGTACTTGAAGATGGGTGTACAGCATTCTGTATAGTAGATGTACAGCATTTTCTCCCCAACAAGTGAAGCCTCAAATGGAGCCGGGGGGTGGGGTGGGGGGGCTGTCAAATGAATGAGTACACCAATGGGAGTGTGGAGTGTGGCCAAGACAGAGATCAGCAGTGTGGAACAGTATACTGGTGGAAGCAGCTTTTCTCAGTCACTCAGTCATGACAAGCACTCCAGTTCCAGGTCATGTCTGTTGCAGCTGATACCCACTATACAACTTTCTCCTCGTGTCTTTGTAACCTCACCCCAGGCAACCAGATGGCCTCCCAGTACTCAAAGAGGCAAGAATGTTCCTTGTCCCATGCCTCACAATGTGTTTTTGAAGTCACACTAGCCATGGCAGTCACCAATGGGAAACTTTTTCCTCCAGGGACTCCTTGCAAGTGGATGGCCAATGGAAGTGTAGCAAGTGCAGCTGATGTCAGCATGGACATGCACTGCCATGAAAAAGTGTACTTGTTATTCTGCTGTCTTTCATGCAACAATCTGAGATAAGAGCAGTCTTATAAGATTGATTTGACCGTGGAACCAAATACCTGCAGCAGGAGAGAGAGCTCTCCCTCGCTGGGTCACCCAGTGAGTGGTAGTCGATCTAGCATGCTTTGGGGTAATGGTCAGTTGAGAAGAATCTATGAAGAAGGAAGAGCAGTCACAAGACTCCACCGTGAACTCTGCAGGTCCTGTTCTGATAAGTTTTGAGAGCTTGATGGCATTCACAGGGGAGGAAGGTGGAGAAGATGGGGGAACATCTTGATGAGATGGGGCTGAGCTTTCATCCCTTTTCTGTTTATAGGTATTTAGCCTGAGCGTGGCCAGAGGCACAAAGCTGTGATACAGAACAAAGAGCCAGAGCCAAAGGTTTCTTGACTCCTCACCTGAGACCCTAACCACACAATCCTATACATATTTGATCAGAAGCAAGTACTATTCTAGCAACCTGAATAGTCCAGCTTAGCCCAAGCTCACTACAGCTTGGAAGATAAGCCGAGTCGGCCCTGGTTATTACTTGGATGGGAGACCACCAAAGAAGTCCAGGGTTGCTATGCAGAGGCTGGCAGTGGAAAACCACCTCTGCCCATCTCTTGCCTTGAAAACCCCGTGAAGGGTTGCCATGAGTCTGCTGTGGTTTGGTGGCACAATTATTATTCAGTCCCATTTTATTCTATTGAGTTTTGCCACCAGGAAAGCATTATGGGATTGCTGTGTCAATGAACTGGGCTGGCAGATCTAGGACTTGCCCAGGATGTGATATAAAAGCGCTAAAATAAACAAAAATCATTGCAACAAGACCAAAACTGCAGCTTTGCAGGTGTACAATGCTTTTTAGCCTGAGTAGAAAGTTATGATAAACAGGACATGAGTTCGCTCAATAGCACATGCCAGCTGGGTTATTATTATTTTTCCCCTAGGGAATCATAGCATACATATGGCAGTGCGATTACCACTTGCAAAAAAACCTTTCTTCTGCAGCCTACCATGTTAGTATCACGTCCATAGCTGACTTAATACCACCTCGCTTTTGAGACTTTGGGTAGGGTTTAATACACACACACACAGAGTATAAATCTGGCTTTAAAAAGAATGTAAAACTATAGTCAGAGTCTAAATATTTTAATTTGAATCATGGCTTAGAGTGAAACAATACGCTCTGTGGGAAATCGGTGATCAGATCTCCTGGGTCTTTTTTTAATGTTAAAAAGCAGCAATGTGCAGAACTACCTGGATCAGGGCCATGGAGTGTGGAAAGCAGCTTCAGCCCTTTCCCTACCATATCTTTCCCCTGAAATAAATCACACACACCTCTAGCAAGCTGTTATTAGCCCTGCTAAGAAAAAAAGACAGTCACCTATATTGTACATCTTTTTTCCATTGGATTTCTCTTGGGAGCACAGTCCAAATCTCTAGGACTCTTTTTAAAACTAATAAACTCATTAGGAGATCCAATCTGAGATCTCCCACACAACATGTAACTCATTCCTTACATTTTTTTTGCTTTTGCCAAATGCAGATATAAAACATATATTCATAAGACAGCACTTTTAAGTGCCTGGAAGCAGAGATGATATACTAGACACCATAAAGACTGGTGAGTGTGTATTCTGAAAAGATACCCACATTTCTAAAAGTTTAGTTGTGATACATAGCAGTCCAGCTCAAAATTCTGCATTAGCTCTGTTTGGGCATGATCCCAAACACATCTGCAGCCTGAGCCTAATCCTGTTTCTCTGAAGTAAGCTCCACTGATTTCTGTGGGATGTACTTGCCTGTAGGCTTGCAACTGTTCAAGAACTGGGACTTCTAATCAGAGAAAGTTCTTTGCAGTTAAGTTCCATTTAAGTGGTGGGTTTCTGCTGATGGCAGGGAGGGTTGATTTTCACAAATTCTCCCTCCCCTACAGACCTTCAGATACCCCCTCATGTTGTGCCTGGGGTCCTCTCTCTGTCAGGAGAAGCATGTCAGGAGGCATTTTGGGATGCAGTGGGAGGAGGGAGGCAAGAAAGTTCCCTCCCACTGATGGAAATCTTTTTCGTCGCAGAAATGCTTGGTGGGGTCAGTGCCGATGGAGCGAAATCATGATTAACAGTACTGTCCATTTCATTTAGATGCAGCTGGCTTTCTCTGATCTGGGCCCAAAAGGAATTACACTCAAATAAGATACGTTTACAATGGGTTTGTCATTATAATTCTTTTGCTTTTATTTATTGTATATATATATTTACTTCATTTATGCCCCACCTTTCTCCCCAGTGGGGACTCAAATCAGCTTACATTGTTTTGCTGTCCTCCATTTTAGTCTCACAACATTTTCCTCTCCTCCATTTCATCCTCACAACAACCCTGTGAGGTAGTTTATTGTGAGAGTGTGTAGTCACCCAGGTTCCATGGCAGAGTGGGGATTTGAACCTGGTCTCTGAGATCCTAGTGTGACACTTTATCACAGTGGGTCTCAAAACACTGCTTAGAGAACAATGCTTGGGAAGAGGATCGTAACTGGTGGACTGAACAGTATGGAAGAAAGTAATCCTTCAGTTATTTATTGCTTCTCTCATGAGAGGCCCAGGACTGGCAAACACAGTTTCATGTACCACTAATGTGTGTCAGTGTTGGTGCAAGAGTAGGCTTGGGAGTACTGGCTTTATGATAAGTTCTCTTATATTGTAAGGACTGTATACATTGCTCTCAAATGCAAATGAGGCCTTGCGTCAAATAGGCGCTAGACCTTGTTAGACATTTGGGTGCATGTCCACACTGAATGCATGTAGAAGAGAGCAGGATCAGGCCCATTGGTCCTGGCCAAATTCAACCACATTTTCTTCAGTGAATCCCTATATGAGTGTACATGTGTGGGCTATTTCACATAATCAGCAATCCTTTAAAAAAACCTCTTGTAAGGGTGTTGGAGCCCACTGCAGATATTCAGCGGAACACAGAGATGTCAGGGGTGAGGACAGAGAGTGTGATCCCGCAACCCTATACTTGCATTTGGTGAATACACAGTTGAACATATAAACAGGGCTACTGATACAGCCTCTTTCATATGGGAATTTGCTTTGACTTTTTCCACCTTAGTAGTTAACCTGAGGTACAGCAGTTGAAAAGTTCGAACAAAAGTTTTTAAATCATGGTACAAATGTGTGTGTGGGGGGTAATTTTTAAATGAGATTTTGAAATTTTCTTGAGTAACCCACTCTGTCACACTGTGGTTTAGTTCTTCATACATAATAAAGCACTTTGCAAATGGAAATGTCCATCTCAATTATTAATAATAATGATCCATGCTTAACACATGCCTAAGAAAAAGTCTCAGTTGCAAGAGAAACTATCTGCTTTAGTGACGCTCCCCATATTTGACTGTTATCTTAGTTATGTCATTTCTCCCTTGACAACACTGCAAAAATATGTCCCTCTCACTCTGCGGAGTGATTCAGACTTTGTTCCTGACTTGCCCTCACTATTGCAGCCTCTTCCACTGTTGTGCCTCAGCAGCCTCTCACCTCTTTCCCTCATGGCCACCAAAGTCATTCTCCTATCTCACTGTTCTGACCATGTGATCCCCTTCCTGAGCACATTCTCTTCATCCTCACTACTTTTAAAGTTCCCCATCATTCCCTCTTCCAGTCATCTCTCCTCACTGAAATCCCCTAGACTTTCCGGTCAGCTCCATGTCCTTCAGTCATCTGATGGTCTTCAGATCCCATGAACTCTACTCTTTTCTACCTTGCAGCCCCTTATAACAAGAACGGCCTTCCACAGCGCTTCTCTCCCTCAATTCCTTTAAATCCCTCTTCAGAACTCACCTTTCTCCTCTATCACAATTCTTAGCCTCCATCCCCTACTGAATCTATGAGCCAAACTAAACATGATAGCAGCCAGAGGCCCATCCTGTGGCCACTGGCACCATTTACGAAGAAAAAGAAGAAGAAAAAGAGATTGGATTTATATCCCACCCTTCACTTGTAGTCTCAGAGCAGCTTACAAACTCCTTTCCCTTCCCCTCCCCACAACAGACACTCTGTAAAGTAGGTGGGGCTGAGAGAGCTCTTTTCAGATCTGTCCTTGAGAACAGCTGTGCCGGAACTATGGCTTGCCCAAGGCTTGCCCAGCAGCTGCAAGTGGAGGCGTGGGGAATCAAACCCGGTTCTCCCAGATTAGAGTCCGCGCACTTAACCACTACACCAAACTGGCCTTTGTAGCTTTTTTTTTAAAAAGGCCCCAATCCAGATTGGGTGTGTGGCACAGTGCCCCGGGAGCTCTCATCCCATCCCACACACACACACATTTTCAAGTGCCGAATCTTTCTGCACCTGAAAAGCTGGGGGGAACAAGAATATCCAGGGCCATTGCGCTTCATGTCCTATTTGGATCAGAGCCTTGAGGCAATTTTTAAAGAACTACGACTGCTTCTCAGATGGCTTTGGCAACCACAAGATGAACCCATGGCCACTCTTGTGTTTAAATTGGCTCAAGGCCTCATACGTATCATAGGAGTTAATGACAGTTTACCCCTGCCTCTCCCAGCTTATTCTTGGTCTCTTTAAAGTGTTGTGCACACTAACAATGAGAAATAATTATAATTACACATGCCAGCAGTAGAGATGCTGAAGACTGCGTTATTGCTGCTCAAAACACAGAAATATTTATAAGGTTCTACACCATAATAATGATAATACTGCGCATTTGAATAGTGCATTCAGGTATTCAAAGTATTTCATGTACAATGCCCCGTTGGCCTATCCATCAAAGATGTTGTCTATGCTCAGATAAAGAAGTTGAAACAATCACTCACATTCTTTTACACTGTAAACTTTATTCCAGAGAGAGACATCAGTTAATATTTCCTTTACTCTCCCAATTTAAACCCTTGGATGATTATTTGAAATTTGCAGATACTGTGCTGCTGAAATATTTGTGGGAAGACACCAAGAAGAACCTTGGTAGTTGCAAAATATTGGGTTTTTTTTAGTAATAAATAAGCGGAAGTTTGTAACAAAAAACATAATGAGAAAAGTTCTCATCCGGGATTTAGAATTTGGGGATATGATTACCGTTTTAAAGTAGATGGGGCTTGTGATTGTATTTTATTTTTGTACTGCTGGTCAATTGGCCATAACAAATACATTTGAATTTGAATGCCCTGTTATATGTCTGTCTGTCTGCCTGTCTGTCCTGTACATTTTTATCCTGCCCATTCTCCAAAGTGCTCAGGGTGGCATACTTGATGCACCCCCCCCTCCATTTTATCCTCACAACAGCTATTTGAGGGAATCAGGCTGAATGAGAGTGACAGGCCCAAGGTCACTCAACGAGTTTCATGGCAAAGTGGAGATTTGTCTCCCAGGTCCTAGTCTGACTTTCTAGCCACTACATCTTGCAGGCTTTCAGTCCTGCTAGTAGCTCCATAAGGCGGTTCAATATTGTTCACATTTTGCAGATGGGCATCTGAGAAAGAGCTGCTTGCTGAAGGGTTCCCAAGTAGTTAATGACTGTTTCAAACTGGGGACACTTTGATCCATAGCTTGATTCTTTGCTATGAGACTAATATAAAGGTAAAGGTAAAGCCTGTCAAATCCAACTTTGGGGGGCGGTGGTGCTCATCTCTGTTTCCAAGCCAAAGAGCCAGCACTGTCCAAAGATGTCTCCATGGTCATGTGACCGGCATGACTAGATGCCGAGGCGCACGGAACACTGTTACCTTCCCACCGGAGCGGTACCTATTTATCTGCTTGCAATTTCTTGCTTTTGAACTGCTAGGTTGGTAGGAATGACACCAATACCAGTTGTCTAAATAATTTTACAGTACTGACACAGGTATGCCGTTCTGTAGTTTGTGGATTGTTAATGTAACAGATATAGTTTAGTGGCAGGGTAGCTAGCCTCTGGATGGGGCTTTGGAATTCTGCTGCTATTACAACTGACCTCTGGACTTAAGAGCTTACTTCCCCTGGAGAAAATGGGAGCTTTTCAGGGCAGACTCTATGTCAGGGCTGCCATCAGAATAACCGGAGGAGGGTCAGCTACCAAGGCCCAAGGATCCTGGTAGGGCCTTTTACTTCCTGTTTCCATGACTTCTTGTAATTGTGGGCAAGCTCCCCCTTAACACAACTCAGAATTGGTTTGGTATTTGTAAACTTAGTGAGCATTTATAAAAACCCTTATCATTGTCTGATAGTTCTCACTTATAATGTTGGTGCCAGTACAGGGATTAGGGAATTGGGAGGGCAGGAACCCGGGGGAGGGGGCACTGTCAGCAGCGGTATGAAGTCATTTCAGGGGATAACCCACAAGTGATGTCACACCTCTCTAGGAATTGTTGGAAACTTTATGGTAAAACCATAGAGTTTTTGGTAATTCCTAGACATCACTTTCAGGCTTTCCTTAGAAGCGACATCATGCCGTTGTCAACATTTTTTAAACATTATTTTTCTCCTGCTAGCTGCTGAAAGTCACCAAGAGCTTCTATACACCATACCACCTGCACAATAAACATACCAGGGAATGAGAGTTTTCAGCTGAGCATCAAAAATGCATCTGTTTTTCTCCAGTCCCTGGACTTTAATCTTACTTTACTTCCGCAAAAACCTCTGAAGGATGACGCCATAGGGCACAGCTCAGGGAAACTCCCAAGCCTTGGGAAGAAAAGAGTTGAGTAATCCTCAAGCTTGTGGAAACTCCATGACCTGAATGAACTTGAAGTTTACGCACAGCCCTTTTATATAGTCCCTGTGAGCTCTCCCAAACCCATGTGACTGTGGTCAGAATTTGGGTTGGAGTAGGGTTGCCAACCTCCAGGTGGGGCCGGGCAATCTCCAAGAATTACAATTGATCTCCAGACCACAAAGATCAGTTCCCTTGGAGAAAATGGCTGCTTTGGCATTATATGCTACTGAGGTCCCTCCCTTCCCCAAACGCTGTCCTCCTCAGGCTCCATCCCCAAATTTCCAGGAATTTCTCAACCTGGAGTTGGCAGCCCCAAGTTGGAACAAAGGCAGCACTCTTTCCAGTCAGGTGTGAATTCTGTGGGCTGGATCAGGGACTAAACAGTTTGCTGGCACCTTCAAAAACAACCTTTGTGAGGTTTTTGTATCATTCTGTTTGAGAAGTGATTCTATGTCTATGACTTAGACCAAAAAAAAAAAGATTAAACCACTTTTTGCATACATTTCCAAAAAGCACTCTGTTTAGCTTGAACACATGGGCAGAATCTCAGTCTGTATTCCAAGCCAGAAAACTTCTTGGGGAGATTCCATTTTGATTCAAAATAGATTTGAGCATTCTGGGCAGGACAGATTTGTATGTCAATCAACAAGTAAATATGTATTTGGAGGTGGCATCTTTATTCTCTGTGACATTTCCTCCTCTTCCCCCCTTCCCCAAATATGCAGGTTCTGGGTTACACATCAGGGAAGGATGGGGAAGTACCCTTTGTACTTGTAGAAATGTATGGGATAGATGGAGCTGGGGGTCAAGATGCACAAGGAACATCCAGCCCTACTCAAGTCTTCCATTACAGTGAGAACAGAGAAATGTACCACACAAATATAAGCTTGATTTAAACTTTCTGAACTCTGATATTTCTGTTTGTCATTTGTAGGAACCATGTCATTTCTACCATGTAGAATAGGGGATTGGGCTCTCACATCTGAGGCCTACTCACTTAGCAGCATGAAACCATTGAGGTTTCCGGTTAATTCTAAAGGACCATGACAAATTTAATTACACTCGACACCCAAGCGAGGGCACACAGTGGGGTAGAAAATGTTGTCACTGAGCCAAGGCTAAAAAACTCCAGGGCTAAGAGGGTCCTCTGGCTAAAATAATTTAGTGGAGCTGAATCACAGGAGTTTGTTTGGGGCATGGTTTTTCCCACTGTAGTGCTTATGAGCCATGCTGCTGAAACCAGACAGTATTGTTGAATTTAGAATGCTGGACTGTTGTGACCTGGGATCATAATGTACAGCAGGCTCCTATGATTTCATTTTGATTTTACACACCCCCTTATGGATTTGTACACAACACTTGCATGGGGCAGAAGACCAACAGTAGATGATAGAGATTAAAATATCATGCTTGCCTTTCTAATTAGTTTCAGGTTAGTATTGTTTCATCCCCCATCCAAAAAGCAATCCTTCCTGTCAAAACATCAGTCTTTGGGTATTTCCCACCCAAGTATTATTCCTGTTTGCTTTTTTTTTAAGGCCCCATTACAGAATCCTTATTCAGGGAACTTTTCCAACAGCACCCATAAGACGCAGGGCCCTGTTGTCTTCAATCAGAATTCTTCATGTCCCTGCGTAGATACTGGCTTAATAATAAATGCAGTGCTGAACAGAATGCTGAAAGCACCATAGATAAGGGTTGGGGGCGGGAGATGCTTCATCCTCCGCCTCACATTCAACACTTCTCATCTGCACAACCTATCCATGGCACATCAGCCAGGAACAACATTTGCGCCGCCTCCTCAGTTCCTGCCTGTCAAGGGCGGCTCCTTTACCATCTCATGAAGACAGCCACATTTTCCCTTCTGGCCATGACGGCGTCACACGTTGCACACCCAAATTGGTGCTTGGCTCTGGAAACAACCCAACACCATCAACACAAAAAACCGGCCGTCCCCCCCATCCCAAGACAAAGGCCAACCCTGAAACCTCATGCAATTGCCTCTCTGCCAAAGGATCTCTGAGGCCAAGAGTGATCCGGCTCCTCACGTAAAACGTACAGGCAACCACAGTTGCTTTGACAGCCACTGACACATTCAGCCGAATCCTGTTTCTGTTGCTCACAGCTCAGGGAGACTGAGCTGAAGCAGACGTCGCTTGCATTGCCAGTTCTCTTAGCTACTGCACTATGGAAACAGCTTTTCCACCTTTGGAAGTAACAACAGTTTTTCATTGGCGGGGGGACGACTGGGAGGAATAGATCAGTCAGGGAGTTGCATCAGTCTCTTTTCAGTCTATAGCAACACAAATAAAGTGTGTGTGTGTGTGGGGGGGAGGTGAGCTGTCATTACCTGGCAAAATATGCAATATAATCATTTTTTTTAAAAAAAGGCAAAGGTAATCTTAAACCTATTAACAGACGTAGTTATTAATTGTGTCTGGTGGGTCCTTCCACAATGCTGAGATAATTTTTACGTGTTTCCCATAATGTCTTCCTGTCTAAGGAAGGGCTATTTTTTGATGGGAAGAAATGCTGCATCCAATATGATATTCCTTGCAAAAGCAAGAGGAAGGATTTCCGTTGCAAAGCCAGGCGTCTGTCTGGAGGTGTTACAGGAAAAACAGCACATCCCAGCAACACTGTTTTTGGCAAGCCCCCCGCTCCCAAACATCCCCTTGTTGTGTTCTTGGTCTGCTTCATCATTCCTCATCAATACAGTATTTTAAACAAAATAACCATCTGTCCTTCAGTGGAGAAATGTTAACACTTGTAGCTGACAGGAAGGCAAGCAACAACTGCCTGTGGTTACAATAATCGGGGGGGGGGGGGGGAGAGATTGCTTTTTCATGCAGTCTAGAAAAGATACATTTCAACCAGAAATGGACAACTAAGCATCCTACAAGATAATATACTGCCTTTCCCCTTTAAAAGGGACCCAGACATGATACATCTAGTTATAATGATGACTGAGATACCCTCTCCTTGTTGTATATAAAATGAACTGCTGGCTAGGTGTGCCAGCAGGAGAGACGAACGATCAATAAGATGGCCCGATAGCTGCTGTACAAAGCCTGGGATGAAAAATCCACATAACCCCCAATTGCCTTACCTGAGAAGATGGAGAAATCACAGCACAAGGAATGCCATTATCCACATATCGGCATATATAAGGTTTTCCTCCTGCTGCTGCTGCTGCTTCTACTGCTCTGCAGACTCCTTAAGCCAGAAGCTTCCCAAAGTCTCCCATTTTACACTTGCCTCTCATTGACAAAAACGATCCACTTCCAAAGCCAAAAAGCAAACCTTTGCAGTAATCTTCTCCCTTGTCTTTTTTCCCTCTGAGAATCACTCTGTGTTCTCCAACATCCGTAAGGGGAAAAAAACTGCTTGGAGGGGGGGGGGGGACAAAAAGAGGGGGGAAAGGAGGGGGTCAGGGTGGATGATAAATAAATAATGAAAAGATATGAGGCAGCAAATTAAGGGATAGCCCCATCTGCTGGCAAAAAAAGAGAGCCTGTTTTCCCCCCCTTCCCCTGCTGTCTTGTTTTAACACCCTTGTGGTAGGAGCTGCATTGTTAGTCACATATAATCATTCTGCAGGCTAAAAATACACTGGCCTTAAAGGAGGAAATGGGAAAACATTTCATCTGATTACAACACTTCAAACAGGAGGTGAGGTATAAAATTAAGTGACCCCATTTGGAGAGACTGAGGATGGTGCTATACAGAGCCGTACACAGGATTTATAATGGCACCGTTTTTACCTACCGTGGGGTAAGCCAATGAGAGAAGAAAGCGCCTCCTTTTACTTGTGGCTTTCCCAAAGATCCATTGCTGAAGAGTCACTAAAGCAAGAGAGTTCCAAGACTTTAGAGCATGTACCAAGAACACCACTCTCTGCGCACCATGCAAGGAAGTCAGAATCAACAATATGAATATTATAGATCAAGATGGGTAGCTGTGTTTGCCTGCCTGTAGCAGCAGAAAGGAATAAAAGTCCAGTAGCACCTTAAAGACTAACAAAAATTGTATGACTCATGAAAGCTCATACCCTACCACAAATTTTGTTAGTCTTTAAGGTGCTACTGGACTCCTACTTTTTTCTAGTGAATATGATAGGTTGTCTTCTCCTGCCTATATGCCCTTTTGATTTTATTTTCTTTGCCTGGGATTTTGGAACAAGTTCTCAATAGTGCCAGTCAACAATCCCTTAGTGCCTTTTGCTCTAGTCTCCACAAAGGATGGATCAACAGTGGTAAAAGGGTGGATATTACCACTATCTCAGGATATGTTTATGGATGAAATTAAAATCAAATCTGCTTTTAGTGAGAGTGAGAGGGGGGGAGATTTTAGTGAGAGGGGAGGAGATTTTATTGTCTTGATGGCTTAGCTGTTGGCCGTATTGCCCCTGTAAGAACCAGGAAGACATGTCATTTTAAAGTTATTTTTTAATGCCCAGATTCTGTAAGTTAGCAGTTCTTTTGTTACTTTAGGAAACACATGGCTAACGCACACAAAGTTTGCTTGGGATGTTTTTCTGTACTAGTCCATAAGGCTTTAGATAATAAAGAGTATATATAAGAGTGATTCACACCAGTGCTTTTGTATTGGTGAAGCTCTTAGACTACAGTCAGACTCCACTCAGTTTAGGAGTCATTTTTGAAACTTTGTAAACATAGGCTGCAATCTATAAAAACCATTGTGAAGTATAATCAGACATGTCCCAAAGATGTCAGTATTTACTACTGAAAGATGTTGCTGTTAGTATTGAACTGCAATCCGATTTGCAGTGAAACTTTGTGCCTCCCCCATAAAGGGCTGAAAATCAGCACCAAGGACAGCACTTCATGGACTGTCATCAGCAAACAAGTTCTCAAGTTCCATCAGACACTGTACCATCCTACAAGATTACCTCCCTTGTAGTTTGCACATATCACTTTGGAGAGTGATGCAATACATTGTAGGAATAACATCTTCATTACAGAAATAATCTTATTAGCAGTAGCTCTTAGAGTTTTGTTGAAACTGGGAACCAAAGAATGGATGAAGGAAGTTAGAAACACTATCTGTGGTATAACCCAGTGGTGCTATATAAATCACTGTATGAAACACTAGAAACTAACAACGGTGTGCGGCTAAAGGAAGCGCCTTATAAAGAGGAAACATGGATGCAGAGCGACTCTGGATTATCAAGCCCAACCTTGCACTGTTCCCATTTGAAATAAAGATAATGTCACTCCGCAATGATGCAAGCTGTGTCCTGCATGGGTACGGCATGTACTAACCATGTGGCTTTACTGTCACCAGTGACATCAGGTGGTGCAGATCATTTCTGTGTGTGCCTTGCATAACTGCATCCAACAATTAATTGCTACGGACTACGGAAACATGATACTGCAGAGGATGAATATCTTGAAACAGCACAATAGTTTGAACTTTATGAAAATAGCATGCAGATAGCTCAGTGTGAGATACAAACAGCTGCATTGCACAAGAAACTGAAATGTCAGCTGATTCTGTGTTACAGGAAGTAAAGTACCCATCATTATGATGGTACATTGCACTGACCAAAGGGTCTGTATAGGCAGACTTCAGACCATCTGCTATCAGGGGTAAAAGACATGGATTGACTGCATTGCCACATGGTCCTTGAATACAACTCTTAGCGCACCCTCCCCCCAATGAATAAATTTTATTTTATTTTTTATTAGTATAGTGTAAACATGGATAAGAAATAGGAGATATCTGAAGCAGTGTGCATGGCACACGAAAGCTGATACTCAGAATTAGACTTCGTTGGTCTTAAAGGTGCCACTGGACTCAAACTTTGTTCTGTTGCTTCAGACCAACACAGCTACCCATCTCAATCCATGGATAAGAAAAACACTGAAAACAACAGGAACGATCAATTTCCCATGATGCTTTCTAAATTCAAGGAACAGAAGCAGAAACAAAATCTGTCTAGCACAGGCATGCTTCAATTCCAGTAAAAGAGGAAATGCCAACCACCGTCTTCTAAACTGTTCACGAGAATCTATTTTCTGTTCCCATCGATATTTATTTTAAAAAATGAATTTACTCATTAACCTCCATCTTCCATATGTTCACAGAGGGTTTTGTTTTGTTTTGCTTCTAAGATTTCACAATAAGTATTTTAGCAGGGGTCAGCCAATGAGTTACAAGCTGTCTTCTGCACTTTCATGACAGCTCCTTTTAAATATCCAAGCAAATTAAAAAAAAAAGAAGGAACAATAATAATTGAGCAATAATACTAAATGCAGTCTTCTGATAACTTGGAATTTTATTTAATTTTATTTTCAAATTGCCACCTTGCCGCCTTTTTTATTTGAGGCAGCTTCCACTCGAAACACATTCACCACGGTAGCCCTGAAACCATAAAATAGTGCAAAATGCTAAAAACCATGACAACTGTACATTATTGTAGAAATTGTCTCTGACCTTTGTACATTTACAGTGCCATTCTAGGCAGGCCTACTCAGAATCCTACTCAAGTCTATTCAGTGGGGCTTACTCCCAGGAAACTGTTCTTAGGGTTGCCCTGCAAGAGTAGTCTTTCTCCACAGGCCTTGTTGAAGGAGCTTACATTCAGTCAGTCTATTCCATAATGTCACTGCCTATATGGAAAAAGTATAAGACCACACCACAAATATTCATAAGGCCATACAGTTAGCTGTGCTGCATCTATCAGACCAACGGTCCAGGATCTTGTTTCATACAGTGGCCAACCAGATGCCCATGAAAGGTCCACAAGCAGGGTATGGATACTAAAGTCTTCACCGTTGTTTCCTGCCAACACTCAGGGGATTATTACCTCTGAACATGGAAGTTCTGTTAGCCTGACTGCTCTCTTATTTATCGATTTTATGGGGGAATATCAGCTCTTATCAATATGCAGTAGGCTTACAGGACCTTCACCAGTGTATACAGAGGCGGCACTAACCGATGCTTCTGAGAAACTGACACAGACTCAATTCAAAAGTATAAGATAGTTTGTTTACTGAAATATAATAAAAGGTTGTACAAAACAATGTTGTTCTGTCATTCATACAAGCATGCAGTACTAGGAAATTAGATAGAAGTTACAGAGACGTGTGCATGAGCAGGTTATTGATGGTTTCCGTCGAGGGTGATATTTACCTCTATAGAAGCAGTGGAATCCAGCTGGAAAACAAGGATGAGAAGTCCTTAGGGAGAGGATAAGGGATCGTGGCTCTGAACCAGCAGAAGACCACATGGCAGACCCTAGTGGTGCACCCAGGGGTCCGTGAGGGAGGATGGGAGACAAGGAAGGAACTAGAGCAGGAACGGGAACTGAACTGGAATCTTGGGGAGCAGCTTCGATTGGAAGGTGGTACCTGGGAGGATGGCCAGATATGATGCCATCCCTAGAAAACCTATAGAAGGTCCGTTTGCTATCTGTAGCCACTAAGGGGGTGTTAAAGAAGTGGTCAATATTCAAATCTATCTGATGGCCAGGGCAGGATGTTGCTGCCAGCGGGATCTGGTGCCGATCTTCTGGATCACAGGAACGCTGGCCATGGGAACCAGTCTTCAGGAAGCATCCTGGTGTCTTCGCACCCAGGTGCAAAGTCCTTTGATGTAGCAAATGGAGATGAAGGCTGGCAGGAGGGGGCACAAGCAGGCATATGTGCAAGGAGTGTATATCTGTATGGAGTTGCTGATGTAAGTCTGTAACCTCATGGCTTTGTGTGTGAGAGTGTCTTTGTTCTCTGTGTCAACCTCCCGCCTGGAGGTGGCAACCTCAGAAAATGGTACTCTGATCCTGTAGTGAAGGCATCTATTCCCATCTTCCCACTGGTCACCTAGTGTACTCTCACATCCCACATAACTGATATCATAGTCCATACGCTGCCCCTATAAACCAGAAAAGTCCATAAGGATGCTGCCCAGCCTTACAGTTCCATTTAGTCATTGTAGCTAGTATCCCTTGACATACTTGTCCGTGTCTATACTGTTCAAATAGAGGTAACCACTAAGAGAAGGAGAAGAAGAGGAGGAGGAGAGAGGATTTATACCCCGCCCTTCACTTGGAGGCTCAGAGCAGCTTACAAACGCCTTTCCTTTCCCCTCCCCTCCCCACAAGACACCCTGTAAGGTAGGTGGGGCTGAGAGGGCTGTTTCCAGAACTGTCCTTGAGAAAACAGCTCTGACAGAACTATAGCTTGCCCAGGGTCATCCAGCAGCTGCAAGTGGGGAATCAAACCCGGTTCTCCCAGATTAGAGTCCACGCACTTAACCACTACACCAAACTGATTTCATGGAGTAAAGCACTGAGAAATACTTTTGGCTGAGGCCCTTCAGAATGGCTGATGGTCAGAGTAGGAAGTACTTACCTGGTTCTGCATATTAGGCAACTTCACAATTTTATGTTTTCTCTTGTGTACCATATCTCCTGCTGTGCCACTCAGGTGATGTCAGAAAATCACATGGAAAGAAGGAATCCATCATACAGCTCCTCCCCATGCTAGTATTGCTTCAGGTAGGGCCATTCTGGTATTGGAAGTACTGAAGGCACAGAGCAATGAAGTCCTTTGCTGTTTATTGTGGAATGTTTTATTGTACAAGCAATGTAGTCTTTATTTATTCATTTACAAAATTTGTATGTCACCTTTCTGGCTAATCAGGGCCACCAAAGGAGCTAACAGCTAAAACAAAACATTATATACAATTCATTAAAAAAACCCAAAAGTAAAATACATATTAAAAACATATAAAACAGTAATTAAAACTTCAGATAGGAAGGAAAGATCATTGTGAGAATGCCAGACAAAACAAAAAGGCTTCACTCACTGGCAGAAGACAGTCACAGAAGGGGGACAGGCAAATGGCAAATATCCCTGGGGAGAGTTCCATAGTTTTGATGTCATGGCCAAGAATGCTCTTTCTTGGGTTGCTACCCTCCTAATCTCCGAGGGTGGTATCTCCTGAAGCAGGACCTTGGAAGATGACCTTAATGGTAGGATGACTTGTATGGGAATAGGTGGTCCTTCAGGATTACTTGTGCTAGATCCTTGCAACCATTTTTCTTTGAAGTAAAAAACAATTGGACTAGTATGAACTCATGCCAATTAATGTTCCGCTGGTCCTTCTATCTACATTTCTAGACCTTGTGACCAAGTATATGTTTACACTTGAACAGGGACATACACTTTGTATCTAAGGCTGTCAAGGCTATGTAGATGTATTGGTGTGTGTGTGTGTAACGGCTTCGGGGGGGAAGAGGTGCTGGAACTCTCAAGAGGGAAATGACGTTTTCAATATGTATATGGAAAACTCATGAACTTTTAAACATTTTTTTAAAAGAATGTTGTCAAAGAGGTTCTGGAACTACATTCTGGCACGTTCCCCCAGAAAAAACCCCCATGTGTAACACCCCTCATCATCCCTTTATTATATACACTCACGGCCTTCTTGGAAGATCCAGATAGAAATCCTTCTTTGAAGATCTTTTGTAACCTCATCTTGATCAGGGTTAGGAAGTTTCAGAAGGGACAGGCCAATGCAGACCTCTATATATGCTAAAATCTGACACGAGTCCTTGTGTATATAATAAACATTGCCTGACAACAAGCATCTCTCAGCTGATATCCATTCTATAAACCCGGCTTTTCTACTGTGAAAGCACACATTAATGTGATTAACACCATATCTATGCAGGACCAACAATATGTACATAAACATAATTACTGAAATATTTTTATCCTCTTCTTTCTGTGCAATATTATCTTCTCATAATGCACCATCTGCACTTACATGCTTATTATGCATCCTATATGGAAAGCTTGATTTTGATATTATGGTATAGCATAAATACAGAAAAATAATTATGAAAGACGTCCACAGATTGTTTCAGGACCATTATAAAGACTGATGCGGTCTGGAGCAAATGTGATCTGGGTGCCTACCATGTAGTTGATGGAACAAAATGCTGGTGGCCTGATTATACAAGCTGTCTCCTTCCAGTGCAGCCCCATATCACAATGCCTGTTTTCTCATCCATCCCCAGATGGAGGCCTCTATTCCATTACTGTGTGGGAGATACCTGATGGCAGTGCAGAGAATGAAGGTCAAGTGAACCACCCTTCGCTGCCCTGTATCCAGCAGTGTTCCCACTGAATAATAAGTGATCTTCCATTTGTTGGACTGAGAAGGAGGCAGAGAAACATTACGTGTGTGTGCAAGAGAGAGCTGTGCTTCACTGCCATGGGAAGAGAAGGCATGTGTGCAGGGGGATGAGAATCTAACAGCACATTGGAGGTCATCTGTCCCAGAGCGTTTCCAAAACCTGGAGCTCATCTTGTACATCATTTCTCTACTTCTCAGGACAAGGCTATGGTTCCAATCATCCTTGTCTGTCTGTCTGTCTGTCTGTCTGTCTGTCTGTCTGTCTTCCTTCCTTCCTTCCTTCCTTCCTTCCTTCCTTCCTTCCTTCTGCTCTGGAGACCAGCAAGCAAGTGTTGGTAATCCAAGAGCAAGTCAGCATTTGCCTGAGCAGCAGTGACTTGCTCGAACAAGCCATGTCAGACAACTTTATAGACCTATTTGAAACTCTGTTGTGTCTCGAGCAGGTAACTCCAGTGTGCATTACAGCCATCTGCAGGGATGGAATTGAAATACAGCTGAAAGCAAGTCCTAAGCTCCTTTCTCTGGCAAGCAGCTAGTGTGATGCAGAGTACATGGTGCCTGCTACTAGAGCTCACGGAGTGAGGCCTGAGGCACCTTATAGTCAACCTATTTTTAACCCAAAACTTGGAAGAGGCCATGGCTCAGTAGCAGAGCATCTGCTTTGCATGCAGAAAGTCCCAGGTTCAATCACTGGCATCTTCAGGTAAAAGGACCAGGTAGCAGGAGATATGAAAGACTTGCACCGGAGACTCCAGAAAGCTGCTTCTAGTCAGAACAGAGAACACTGCCCTTGACAGGTCAATACTTACAGTTATATTCAGTAAAAGGCAGTTTAATATGTACCAAAAATGTCAACCAATAATAGTAATCTTACAAGCACTGGAAACATGAGAAAACAACATCATGGCTTTTCTTAAGGGAAAAGAAGAAATGGAAACTTCAGGGTAACTAAGAAAGTATAGCTCGTCTCCTAGAACTTTTACTAATAAATCAATATCTTTTACTAATAAAGGCTAATGCCTTTCTGTACCACTTACAAGCAAATGGATTTTATTTCTGATTTAATTAATAATCGCAGCTTGGATGATTATGAATGTCATCTCATTTTGTGATTTTCGTATCAGTTCAGTATATAAAGTCTGTGGTAGGTGGAAGTATTTTCCTGCATAGTGAAGCAGGCTGAAAGTGCTGGTTTCTACTAGAAATCTTTCTTTGTATCTCAAAGCATGGCTAAGAGCCATCTGCCTGGCAAATCAACCTTTTGCCCCAGAGTTGGAGCAGAAGGTCAGACTTTTTGCTGCTATTGTCTATCAGACATGAACCTTCAAGACCAGTACTGCTGGCTTCTATAACCAGAGGGCTTTTGTCTACAGTTGCTCTTCGATTTTGCCTCACAGATGTGATGGTTTAATGTTCTCAAAACCAAATGTAAGCACTGCACTTTTGCACCCTGCTTTGCCCACAGCAGAATCTGAAATCTCAGCCTGGATCATCCGCAGTCCTTGGGGTGGTGTCTGAACAGTTGATGACATAAGTAGCTGTAAAGCTAAAATAACACCACCAACAACAAAAATCTTTAGGCACCTGAAAAACTACAGCACATTTATTATAGTGTAAGATTGTGTGCGTCAGAGCCCTTTTCATCAGGTGCATGAAATGTTGCATTCTATTGGCAGAGAATGGGGGGCAAACTGGGAGGAAAAATTAGCCCACCAGGAAATTCTGCCATGTCTATAATGGCCAGTCTGCCCACCAGAGAGATTTATATCCTGAGCATGGTGCGACTTCATTTGGAATACTGTGTACATTTCTGGTCACCACACCTCAGAAAGTATACTATAGCATTGGAAAAAGTGCAGAAAATGGCAACTAGAATGATAAAAGGGTTGGGACACTTTCCCTGTGAAGAAAGGTCAAAGAGCTTGAGGCTCTTTAGCTTGGAGAAATGATGACTGAGTGGTGACATGATCAAGGTTTACAAAATTATGCATGGGATAGAGCAGCTAGAGAAAGAAGTACTTTTCTCTCTTTCTCACAATACAAGAACTCGTGGGCTCTCTATGAAACTGCTGAGGAGTCAGGTTAGAATGGATAAAAGGAAGTACTTCTTCACCCAAAGAGTGATTAACACATGGAATTCATTGCCACAGGAAGTGGTGGTGGCTACAAGCATGGACGGCTTCAAGAGGGAATTAGATAAGCATATGGAGCAGAGGTCCATCAGTGGCTATTAGCCACAAGGTATAGATAGGAACTCTTGGTCTGGGGCAAGTGATGCTCTGTATTCTTGGTCCTTGTGTGTGTGGGGGGGGACAGTGGGAGGGCTTCTAGTGTCCTGGCCCCACTGGTGGACCTCCTGAGGGCACCTGGTATTTCTGGCCACTGTGTGACACAGAGTGTTGGACTGGATGGGCCATTGGCCTGATCCAACATTGGCTTTTCTTATGTTCTTATGATCTCCTATGGAAAGCTTAACCCAATCTAAGGCTGCAGTCATACTGGAGGCTTGACGTGATCTTGGCATCTCTCTAATTGCACCAGTGTAAAGTGTTGTGGGGCAGACCAACCACATAGCACACCCTAGTGCAGTTTCCCTGCATGCTCATCTGTTGTTCAGGCATTCACATTACTGCAGAGCTGCCAGGTGGTGGTGGCTACAAGCATGGATGGCTTCAAGAGGGAATTGGATAAACATATGGAGCAGAGGTCCATCAGTGGCTATTAGCCACAAGGTATAGATAGGATCTTTCAGTCTGGGGCAAGTGATGCTCTGTGTTCTTGGTGTTTGGGGGGGAACAGTGGGAGGGATTCTAGTGTCCTGGCCCCACTGCTGGACCTCCTGATGGCACCTGGTGCTTTTGGCCACTGTGTGACAGAGTGTTGGACTGGATGGGCCATTGGCCTGCCCCAACATTGGCTTCTCTTATGTTCTTATGAGCAGAAGGGTGGGTAAATATATGACAAATAGTGGTCAGAAAGTTCAGTTTTCCAGGACAAGGAGTGTGACATCATACTGCAGACCACAGATCCAGTGTGTGTGTGTGTGTGTGTGTGTGTGTGTGTGCATGTGTGTGTCCTAATTAACTACAACTTAGGATGAATCTGAATAGTATCCACAAAACTCTCAGGGAAAAAAATTATGTTTCGTAGTGAGCAAGCCATCCTCATCTGATACAACCAAATCTGCATGTAAATTTTAATTCAGCAACTACTTGCTGGAGTCTCCCATTGAAACTTTTCTACTGAAGCAAACTCCCATTTTTAACCAAAACCCCACACTCCTCCTGACAATAGATGGGATAAGCTCAACTTAACATCCTTCACTCCAGCTGCCAGCAATAAAGTCATGCAGACCATGTTGTTGATCAGCCATGAACACCACGTCTTCCTGACAGAGGTATGGCAGGGAATGCTAGATAGCCAAGTGGGGAATATAATTCCCTCTGTGTCACCAGAATTTTACGCAAACCTCTTATCACCTTGCACTTAGCGCTGTCAGTATTTCCTGCTATACTCTCCGCTTTAGCATCTGACATCCAACAGTGGCTTCTCATTTAGTCCAGATGACGGCACAGTCCTCAAAATGAAGGCTTTCAAAGTTCCCACTGAATTAGCAGAATGTCCTGTTTCTGTATTTATGTGGTACAATTTCTCCATTGTGACCAGAAGTCATTCCCTTTGTGAATCTATTGACAAAATGGGGATGCAGTGGCGCTTTGTCCTTGCTTGTTAAAAACCCACACCTCCAGTAATATACGCTGCACAGATTTTAAAGGAGCATGGCCTGGATTTGCTGGAAGGTTTCTGCAGCCAGAAGGGATTTCTGTTCACGTAGTACCACTTTCTCACCTCCCTGTCCTGCTGCAGCCCAAAACATCCCCCAACTGTTCCTTGGTCTTCTTATGCCTTTAAAATTGATTACTTCTCCCAAATGTCCAGGAAGTACTTTCTGCCTTAAAGAAAACCTGCCTTTAAATTCTGGGATGTACTTGCATATTAATAAAACATCTCACTCCAACAGTGTTTTAATCGAAACAGTGTTTTAATTGTACCCAGCACATATAATTATTGGGATAGTCTCAGATCAACAGATGTTTGGAAGGGCACCCTTTACATCCTGCAGTTACCTTTTCTGTCTCAGACTAAGGTTCTGATTTGTCCTCACTAATTTAGACATGACAAGAAAGTGTAAAATCAACCAGGTTCTTTAGTAAAATGTAAACATGAAGCTACCCTTTTAGACGGCTTATAAGTTCAAGGTTTAATTTTCAAACAGGACTCGTGACATACCCAAAAAGTCTGTTGTTCTGGCTATTTCACACCATCCGTCACGACAGTGACCCTCTAGCTCTTAGGCCATTCCTGATTTGGAGCTGCTTCTAAAACAGATATTAAGTAAAATGAGCATACAACTAGGAAGAGTGCCCTACTGGTCCAGTCTCTTTTTAAAACTCAAAGGCATGTATTCTCCCACTCTGTGTTTTCCTGCATTCTCGATTTCTGTAGCTCCATCCAACCTTTGGGAAGCTGTTCCTAGGGTCATGGGACCTGCATGGAGAAACACCTGTACAGATTGTGGCAGGGAGCTGGAGTGCGGAAGGACAATGGGGTAAAATATCTCTTCCTTCCTCCTCTACAAGTGCGTTTAATTGAGGAAGGGGATTGATTTCATCCCTTGTCTCTCCAGCCCACCAACCTACACAGCTGTTCCTCCAGGAATGAAGAGGAATATGGGATAACTCCTGCATGCCTCCTATGCACAGATGCCTGGAGGTGTGCCATTCATCTCAGTTTAGTTACAAGATCACAGCTCCATATCACCAAATCCTGGGCCAATTAGTGTGAGGTATCATAGCTGAATAACCATACCCATATCTGAGGAAGTGTGCTTGCACACAAGAGCTTATACAGTGAATAAAACTTTGTTGGTCTTAAAGGTGCCACTGGACTCTTTTCCAGACCAGGTCGTGATGGTCCACATTTTTCTTGTTACATATTAGAAGTCCTTCTGGACAAATTCTACTAACGTTCCGTTATATCTTAAAGTTCACCCTGTTCATCAAAATACAGGGGGGGTTTTATTGTCAAATCCTGTTTTTTTTATTGTCAAATCCTGACTCAAATTGCAAATACGTTTCCAGAAAACTCAATATGTATGGATCACTAAAGTATGTTCTTTTAGAATGAAGTGTGTGAAATGGCTGAAATTGTACATTTTAATGGCACTTGTCTTTAAAAGAAATCCATTATGTCTACTGCCTTCGCCAGATCAAGAAAAGCCAGTCCTGAGGACATTTTCCTGGAGTGAGCATGAGCAGATAAATGGGACTTACTTCTGAGTAGTCTTGCTCAGGAGTGCTGCCTTGCACATTTGTTTTCTGTGGCCAAAACGGAAGAATTGCCTCTGAGACCTGAAATAGGTGAAGATGTTTCTCATTTCTTCATATTATCTTAGATTAATATTTTTTTTAATCCTAGATTTTTATTCATATATTTACTTTATTTACTTTGTTTATACCCCACCCTTCTGCCCAGAGGGGACCCAAAGTAGCTTACATCCTTCTTCTGTCCTCCATTCCATCCTCACAACAACCCCATTGTCCTTCCGGTTCTCCCAGATTAGAGTACGTACACTTAACCACTATTCCAAATTGGCTTAATGTATGGAAATAAGGAGTGGAAGCCTTTTTTTTTTTTGGTGGCATGAAGGTAAATCAAATCATCTGGTAAATAACATACAATGAGGCTTCTATTAAAGGGTCAGTATGCTTTCCTTCTGGCCAGCAGGCAGTCCTAGCCATGATTACTGGCTGCTGAATACATTGGGAGGCTGATTGCTGGCCCCTGGGCCCAAGAGGATCAGTTCCTGTTTCTTAAAAGGGTGTTTAGGATGGGAGGTGGTCTCCCGTTGACTGGGAAAGGTTTTGAAATGCAACACTCACTACAGCGTAGAAAAAGTAACATCCCTACTACCGAGGGAAGATGTATAGAGAAAAGAGTGTGTGTGAGAGAAAAGCAGTTTGAACTGAAAGACAGAGGTGGAAGAAGAGAGGGATAAGCTAAAGCTTGGTGGCTGGAATTACATGGAAGTGGGGGAACAAACTGGGGGTTCTGCTATAGGGTTGGTTCTGCTCTAGGGTTGCCAGATCCCTGGAGAAAAAGCTTCAACTGGCCAGTTTCAAGCCTCTATTGTTGTACAGGATGTTTTTCTTCAGGCCTGTTAGCAACTCTTGGGGATCTGCTAACTATAGGAGGGGCGTCTATTGGTTCCAGTGTACTTTGCTTGCATAATTCTAAGTTAAGCAAATGCAACCCCGTTTTCTCTGGTCAATCCCAGCTGAAGGTAGAAATTATAGGACCTGGGTTGGTAGACTAGAGGGGTACATGTGGAACAAGAAAGTAGCCCACTGGCTTCCACATCTTGAAACCAGGAGGCAAAAGAAAGGAAAACACAATTTCATTGCAAACCCTCTAATCATAATTTAACCCTTCACAAACAGAACTTAAAATACAGAGAGAGCTTCTTCAGCGAAGAAGGATGGGAAATCAAAGTAGGGTACAACATGCTGAAAAACACAAACTTAAGCAATACAATTTAAAGTGGGAATCACAGAGATGATAGTAGTTGCAGTTCTAAAGTCCCTTTCTTGTAGGGTTGCCAGCCTCCAGGTGGGGCCTGGGGATCGCCCGCTTTTACAACTGATTTCCAGCTGACAGAGATCAGCTCCCCTGGAGAAAATGGCTGCTTTGAAGGGTGGACTCTATGGCATTGTACCATGCTGAGGCCCCTCCCCTCCTCTCCTCTCCCCTTCCCAACCCCCACCCTCTCCTGGATCCACCCTCAAATTCTCCAGGTATTTTCCAACCCAGACTTTGCAACCCTACTTTTTTGGGAGTAAGCCCCATTGAATTATAGGATCTTATTTCTGAGGAGACCTGCTTAGGCTAGCTCCTAGACTAGACTACTTCTTAAACTCACATACTCTCTTTCTTTGAGGCTTTCTAAAAATCTTTCACACTTGGTCTTTCCTGCATTGGCTGGCTCTCTGAGCAGGTACTATTGGGGCTTTTGCTACTGTTGTTTATCTCCAGGGGCTACAGCTATACTGTTGGCTCTTCATCATGCTGCACTGTTCTCTACACCAGACATTCCTTCTCCTTAGAAATAATCTCTTTTCCCGCAGAAAATTCCTTTCTCTCTCTCCCCCTCCAGCTTCTACTCAAAGACCAAAAGCCACCTTTTCTTCACAAATTCCATCAGGGGAGTGACTCATAGGGTTACACAAAGATTACAAAATGGAGAAGAGATTGGATTTATACCCCACCCTCCACTCGGAGTCTCAAAGTGGCTTATGATCTCCTTCCCTTCCTGTCCCCACAACAGACACTCTGTGAGGTAGGTGGGGCCGAGAGACCAAACTCCCATAATTGTCTCTCACCCAAAGGAAACCAAGGGGGCAATCCTGTGCACACTTACCTGGAATAGAGGTAAATGCCACTGAATATAGTAGGACTTACGTCTGAGTAGACACACATAGGCTTGTGCTGCGTACCCGGTAGCACAATTTCTAGAACTTATTGCCACTTGGCAGGAGAGAAACATGTAATTTAACCCTACCAGCCTTCCTAATCATGACTGACTCTTTCTGCTTCTTTTTCCTATACCAATGTATTGTTCTGAGGGATTCATTCTCTGCAAAACGAGCCAAATGCAGCATGCAGCTCACAGACAATTTCACCTTTCCTTGTTATGGCACCTCTTCTCAGCACTGCATGTCTCCCTTTAATCTTCCCCAGTCATGTCACTCATCCGATTCTGTTGAGGGAGTTCCACATTTGTCACCTTGCCCCGAATCTAGCGTCCCCTTCCCTCTCTTCCCCAAGCGTGATTTCCCCTCCCTTTCCCGCCCTGGCGCGAGCGGGTTTTTTTGTCCCCCCCATCGTTGTTGTGTCATGGTGTCATAACGCAACGATGGGGGGGACAAACCCCCCCCACTCATGCCAGGGCAGGAAAGGGAGGGGAAAGGGAGAGGAGAGGTGGGAAAGGGGAGGGAAAGAAGCAGAGGGGCGTTAAAGGGGTAGAGCAAGAAACCCCGATTTGCGAGTTCCCTACTAGAATGCCCCGACTTCAACCCCGTGGCAAAAAAGAAACCTGAAAATCCCTGAAATGGAAGATCAGGGGGGAATGAGGATTAGATTCGGGCCAACTGCTGACCCGGGGCAACAAGTGGGAAACTGTTGCTCTGCCACGAATTTTATCGGGGGACAATGCTGAGGCAACCGCTGGTGCAGAATCGGCCCTGGCCCACTTACCTGCCTTCACTACGGTTCTTTCTGGTCTACACATGCCTCTCAACCTGATATTTTGCTTTCTTAGAGCAGATGCCTCATCTCAGCTGCCTTCCTGTACTCCCCACCAGCATGTGTCTGTACCAGAAATATGCTCACTTTATATGCATGAAAAATGGGGACACCGTGATGTATACATAATTTGCCCATGTTCACACTGAAAGCCGAAGCAAAGCAAGATTTCTTGAGTCTGAGCCCTAACCCCGAACTACAACTGTCTATTCCAGTTCTCATGTAAATTACTAATGTTTTTTTAAAAGGCTTACTAAAACCCGTGGATTAATTTACATCTAGTAATAAGCCATATAGGTTAATTAATTTTATAATATGCAACAGGCATTACCTCATGTCAGATTTAAAGGGATTAACTCTTGTGACTTGGCTACAGTGTGCTTTCGAAGTAGATTTTGAGCAGTGTTGGATAAGTAACACATATAGTCCCATTAGTGATAACTGCACAAGGATCCAGTGATACCAGTATATGGCTTTCTATTTCCTCTTGCTTATGCTGGACAAAAGTCAGTATTGACACTGGGATTGACTGGCCAACTTGAATAATGAAACACTTAACAAAAAATTATAAAAAGCAGCAATCCACAAAACATCAGCATAAACTGATGTTTAAATCCATAAAACATCAGCATAAAGATCAGCAAACATTCCCATAAACTACAAAAAGTAGTAAAAACAAGAGGTGGGAAGGAAGAAGAATATACATAACCACAACTCCACCAAATACCAAAGAAAACAATTATGTTTTCACCTTTTGCTTAACACTGTGCAAGGTGTTTACCATGTACACAATAAAGAGGAGGACATTGTGTAGTCAGGGTACCATTAAAAAAGAGATGCTACTTCTAGTGGCTGCCCACCTCTTCTCTGAAGGAATACAAAGCAGAGTCTCTGCAGTCACTTTATCCAATGATCACATCTGATTGACACAGAATACGTCATCTTTTGATGATAATTCAAACTTCTCCTGTATACTGTTTCTTTTTTAAAAAATCTATTAATAACCCTATGTAATTATTGTAAAATATGGAATTCTTGTGAAAAGCCCAGTGAGAATTTCAGTTTCCATTTGTACCATACCTTCAGAGAGAAATACATAGAAGGTAATCAGGATTTCTCACACCATCCTCTTTCTTGAACCACAAAAGGTTATATAATTTTCAAACCAGATCATCTGCAGGGCTAAGATATTTGATCATTGCTCTTCCATTCTCAGCAGTACTAATTTTGCTGCAGCATAAAGCCAGTTCGACAACTGCAGTCGGTTCAAGCAACAGCGATTTTATACTGGAGTCTGTTGATATTCTGATACTGACGGTGGGAAGGCTCAAAAATAAGCATTATAAAGTGAGGGTTGCTATAAATAACCAATACACTGAATGTAATACTCACAGTTCTGTGGTACATTCAGTTTTTCCATGATTTTCTCTTTCTTTACAATATGTTCATATTGATTTATCAAGCTAGATGATGTTCAGTTCTCGGTAGAGTCAAATGACTCTGTTCTGTGAAATGGTCAGCAAACAAGTCACAGTGAGCGTCCTAATTATTCATCATTGGATCATCAGGAACACAATGGAAAAGGCTGCTTACAGCCCAGAACAGTTCAACAGGATGGCTGTGTTGAGAAACACTGGTGGTGACAAAGCACACCACTTTGCTGCTGCCACTGAGTAGCTGCAGATGCATGTTTTATAAGATTATGCATGGGATAGAGTAGGTAGAGAAAGAGATACTTTTCTCCCTTTCTCACAATACAAGAACTCGTGGGCACTCCATGAAATTGTTGAGCAGTCGGGTTAGAACAGATAAAAGGAAGTACTTCTTCACCCAAAGAGTAATTAACACGTGGAATTCACTGCCACAGGAGGTGGTGGTGGCGGCTACAAGCATGGACGGCTTCAAGAGGGAATTAGATAAACAAATGGAGCAGAGGTCCATCAGTGGCTATTAGCCACAAGGTATAGATAGGAACTCTGAGTCTGGGCAAGTGATGCACAGTACTCTTGGTGCTTGATGGGGGGGACAGTGGGAGGGCTGCTAGTGTCCTGGCCCCACTGCTGGTCCTCCTGAGGGCACCTGGGTGACAGAGTGTTGGACTGGATGGGCCATTGGTCTGATCCAGCATTGGCTTCTCTTATGTTCTTATGCTCTCACCTGGGCTCGATCCTTTTTACTGCAAGCTTCTCTCTACTTGTTCTCTGAACATCTAGTGATTCACTCTATATCCTCCAGCTCCTCATGGAAGACACTGGATATTTTGGTTCCTCGTGCCAGTCTGTAAAGATCGTATGGCCTGAGAACAATCCTCTTGAAAGTGGAAACAATAGAATAAAAGTTATGCTCCTTCCTGCTCTTTCTCTGTATGACAGTAGTTTAAAGATTTTTTAAAAATTTACTTCATTTATAGTTCCTCTTTCTTGCTGAGTCTCCGGGCAGATTACAAAAACTTTCTAAAAACAGTTGGCAGGTGCCAGGAAAGGTGTCAGTGGGTGCCACATTGCCCACAGGCATCACACTGGGCACCCCTGGTCTGAGGCACCTGATGAAGGCAGGCACTGCCTTCTTATCTCTCCTTCCCATTCCCCCCTGTTGATATTTTTGGATAGAAAAGATCATAGGTAAATGGGTAGCAGTGTTCATTTTGAGACCTCAAGAAGGATCCTAAGACGCTATAAGCCAGGGGTGTCGAACTCATTTGTTATGAGGGCTGGATCTGACATATTAAATGAGACCTTGTTGGGCTGGGCCATGTGTGTCGTAAAATGTAATACCAGGTAGTGGAGAAATAAACTTTATAAAGGATACAAACACAACGATTTTTTTTTTTTACTCAAAATAAAAACAGCCTTAAAACATTATCACTCTTGCAATATTTTGATAACTGGCTCCTCTTGCTCTGAATTATTGCATCAAAATGTCTGTGCTGTTGCAATCTTGAGTGTGCTGTTCAGGTGTGTATCTGTAAGCTACAAACCTACTTTTGATTTACTGACATTCACCACTGAAATCACATGCTCAGAGTTCTGAGTCTAGGACCCAGGGGAAAACATGAAATGGCTGGGTGATTGAGAGAGTCTGGCGAAGCAAGCTATGATGCAGCAGCAGCAACAGAACTGGAAGCAGGAGATGGCTAGTTCCAGTGCGGGCCTGATAGAAGCCCTCTGGGGACCTGATATGGCCCCCGGGCTGCATGTTTGACATGCCTGCTATAAGCTGATCCACACTGAAAGTGCGGTAGATCTGAGGGCTGTAGCTATTTGGGATAGAAAGGAAATTGGGAGTCAGAAGAGGTGGTGGCCAAGTTCTACACCAGCAGTACATTTGGGAAGAAGAGATACATGCTTCCTACCATTTTCAACAATCCCAGTCCCTGATCATTAGGATTTCCCCATCCTTACCCCTTCCTGATTGCCTCAGAAGTGACATTGATGATGGAAAGTGCCAGCAAATCGCAGCTGACGTACACAGTGACTCCATAGAGTTTTCAAGGAAGAGATTAACAGAGGTGGTTTGCCACTGTCTGCATCTGCCCTAGGCTTCCTTGGTGGTCTTTCATTCAAGTGCTAACCAGGGCCAACACTGCTTAGCTTCCAAGTTCTGATGAGACTGGGCCAGCCTAGAACACCCGGGTCAGGGCAGAAGAGACATTAGGCAGCTAAGCTTCATAGTTCTTCCATTATGTGGTACGTTTCTGCCACATCTTCATGTTCCCAGGTTTGGAGTTGGAAGTAGCCATCTTTTGTGTAGTGATTCATAGTACAACTCAACACTGAGTTTATATACTAATAGCCAAGTGCCCCCTGTGCGTTCGGATATCTAAATCCGCACATCGGGGGCACCTAGGGGGCAGAGAGATTTTCCTGCACACTTGTGGGACCCCTCAGGTGTGCAGAAAAATTTAAAAAACTATATGGGGATATTTAAATCCCCAATAAAGTAAAAGAGAGTTCCCTGCGCATGCACAGAAAACACTCTGGGAACTCTGTGGCGGGCCCGGTGGTTGGGAGGCATCCAGCCCTCACTGCCGGAACCTGGGGGGGGGGGAAGATTGGCGGCAGGCCTGATGGCTGGGAGGCGTCCAGGCCTTGCCGCCAGAGCCCAGGAGGGAGATCAGTGGCGGGCCCAGTGGTTGGGAAGCGTCCAGGCGTCACCGCTGGAGCCCAGGGAGGAAGCTTAACTGTGGCTGCTTCCTCCTCAGCTATGAGGTCCTTTCCCCCGCGAGTATCATGGGTCCCTCTGCTTGTGCTTTTCTAAGTCCATTGAAGTCAGGGCACTTAGAAGGGTGTAAATCTGTTTAGGATTCACAGTCACTCCACAGAAAAAAACTAGAACAAACCATTTAAAGTAAAACCTGAAGAAGAGACTGATTTGATTCATCTGCTGAAGTCTCAGAGACCAATTTTAATCTTCTGCTTTTTCTTTTTTCCATTCTAATGGCCAAATTAAGACAGTAATAAAATGCCAGTAGGCACATCAACAATATTTTACAATAAATGAAGCAATTACCACATATCTAAATAAGTGGCTTTTCCACATGCTCTAGATGAGGCAGCTGGCATTAAAGTGACTTTGGCTGCAGCCTGAAACCAAAAACACCACAACCACCCCTGCCACCCCATGGCAGATGTGGAGTGTGAGAGAGAAGGGAGAAGGTTCTGAGGCAACTGCCTTCTGGACTGAAGAAAGCCCAGTCTCCCACTCTGGCCTCTCCTATAGGTTCTTTAAACCCCAACCACCCACAATCAAATGAAATGGGGGTCATAGACTTTGAATACAGAATTGGTAGTGTGTAAGCTATGTGCTCCCTGAGGTCTCTTATTTGGAAACCTGCTATACCAAGACTGTACTTTAGGGTTGCCAGGTCCCCTTGTCATGCCGATAGGGGGATTTGGGGGGCATTCCGGGGGGAGGTAGGGATGTCATGTGACACACTGATATCTCCTGGAAGTGATGTCAGCAGATTGGTGATGTTGGGGGTGAAGCTCTGCTTTTTGGGCAAACTCTATGGCAAAAATGGCCTCAAACCATAGAATTTTGCCCCAAAAGCTCAGCATGCTATCGGTCCACCTCCACATCACTGATGTGCTGACATCACCTCTGGGTGACGTCAGTACATAGTGCAAGGCATCGGGGGTGGGGGAATTTTCTCCCACTGGCCAGCTGGCTGGTGGTGGGCAGGAACCTGCAAAAGCAGGGGATCCCCCGCCTTTACCTGGGGAATGGGAACCCTATTGTACTTATATGTGAGGTAAATGGAGACCTCTGCTTTTTAGGGTTTTTTTAAATTGGACAGACAAGACACAGACAGAGATGAACAACGAAGATTTACTTAACAGAGAAGAAAGTATTTAGTAAGGTAAATATTATGTATGGATAACTTCAATATATAAAGTAAAATCGGTGAAGTTGGTTTCCTTAAGCCAACCCCCCAGTCCTAACTAGAAGCCAAATAAAAACCTGGCTAAGTTGACACTCCTTTCCAGAGCCACACAATCCCTATCCAAAGGGGGGGGGGGGATTCTTTATGCCACAAACTGACGCTGGCTCACCCCCTCCCATCCAGTGGAGTTCCATTGGTTCTGATTGGCTGACAATCATTTGGATTTGCATGAGACCTAAATCACGTGGATTGGTTCAGAACTCTGGAGGAGAAGTGGGACTTTAAGAATGATTGCTCCCCCCCTCTCACAAAAAACCCCACTCCCTGGTTGTAGAGAACATTAATACAACTAGTCTACCCACTGTGGCACTTTAAACCGATCATGGGGGAGGGGGACAAAGATACAGCAAGCATGTGCAAGTTGTGCCCTGACTTGGCCTTCCAACCACGTGTAATGGGAGCATAGTGCTATCTGCAATCTTCTTGATATGTGTGGTTGCCATTTTGTATGCACTGGGCCAATCTGCATACCGCCTATATGTATTGATATGTGTGAGCAAGAAACCTACCCCCCTCAGTATTTTGTTCATGTGTACGAGGGGCAGATGGGAATGGGGAAACAGCCCTGGAAAAGGTTGTTGTTGCCCCCAGCCTGCCCTGAGCCCACTCTATCTCACCTCTGCCCCACCCATCCAAAGGAGGGAGGAAGAGCGTGCCCAGCCAGCTCCAAGCATCCTGTGCCTGGCCAAGCCATTGGGGCAGGTGGGCAGAGGCCCTCTCTTACTAGGCCAGGGAGTTGCATCGCTTGCCACTGTAAGACAAGATGGGCATGTTCCTCCCCACCCTGAGACCAGGCAAGGTGGGGCCATCCCTCACCATATCAAGATTGGGCAGGGCATCCTTTACTGTAGTGATGTCAGCGCCAGGCAGTACAGTGAAAAACAGGCTGCAACTGTCCTTTACTGTGCTGGGCAGGACAAGTCTGGGGTGGGTGCTTCCTTTTTTGCACCTCCAAGGGCTTTCCCACATTATTTTTTTCATCAATTCTGGCCCCATACTGCTTTGGTTTATCCCTTGATTTTGGGGCCTTTACTTTATTCTGTGCCTTTTTTTTATTCCCCAGTTTTTCCCCCCTTGTTCATGTGAAACCACTTTTACCCCAGTGTTTTTTCTGGAAGCCGCCTTTGAGTCAGCTTTTTCCTTGTGCGCAGTGTTTCTGAGTTTTCTTCAGCCCGCCCACTCCCACCCACCTCCAGCCCACTGACTGGACTGTCACGGTAAAAGTCTTACCCTCTACTCTTCCCCACCCCAAGACAAGTGATTTTTTTTAAATGACACTAAAATCTATATATATTTCTGAACCAGAACAATAGGCTTAGGAGGTTCTCTGAATCCCAGTTTAAATTTTTTTAAAAGTCAGTCTCTATCCCCTACCTTGCAGAGATATATGGGAAAGGGCATATTTCTGTGAGATAAGGAACTAGAGACTTACTTTAAAAAATGAAACCTATTGTTACAATGCTCCAGTGATGTACCGACATTTTAGTGCCGTTTTTAAGAAAGAAGTGTGCTGTGGCACCACTGATGATGCCATCAATGATGACAGTTGCCTCCCTTGAATTCTCATTACTGAAAGCATATGAGGAAGAAAATAAAGAAGAAGAGTTGTGTTTTATACCCTGCTTTTCACTATCTGAAGGAGTCTAAGAGTGGCTTACAATCTCCTTCCCTTCCCCTCCCCACAACAGACACCCTGTGAGGTAGGTGGGGCTGAGAGAGCTCTGAGAGAACTGTGACTGACCCAAGGTCACCCTGCTGGCTTCATGTGGAAGAGCAGGGAGTCAAGCCCGGTTCTCCAGATTAGTGTCCGCCGCTCTTAACCACTGCACCAAACTGATTCCACAACTGTGACAATGCACAGGGAAGACAGAAGTGTAGAACATTCATGCCCAAATTGATTCCAATGCTTGTGGATCGACTTGCAAGAAAATCAGGAATAAGTCAAGTGTGCAGAAAAGTCCCAACTTGTAGGGTGGGGACTCACACCTATCGCTCTGTTTGGGCCAGGGTGGCCCTTGCTGGGGGTGGCCCCTGTGCTGGAGTGGTTTGAGGGTGTGGGGTGGCCCCCCCCCAGACCATCAGCCCACTAGGATTGTTCCCTATGGCCTTAATGGCCAAGCAGCCCCTGTTACATACTGAAGCTCTACACCCAAGTGAAATATATGGCTGGACTAATTTACACAAAATAGCAACTGTGTGTATTGGTTATGGTCACTAACAGCAGCACACTCCCATTATAAATGGTTGGAGAGTCATAATGAATGTCTGACTTCTGTAGGCTGGCCAACCAGGCATTTGACAGCACCTCCATGGTACCTTGAGCAAGTTGCAAAACTGGGGGTTTATCAAGCCCACAATTGACCTTTATATGTCATGATGAGCTAGGTTCATCTTTGTGGGTTGTCAGATGTTCAGGCTGTGTGGTAAAAAGAGTGTCTTTGTGGTAATAGTAGCACTGATATCTCCTCAGAATTTTTAAAAGCCTATTGAGGGAAATAAACAGCAAATAAATGTCTTGCAAAAATCAAATTCTTCTAAATGAACCTTACCCTGGAAGATACTTACAGCAGTTGCAGACATACCAGTGCTGATGTTACATGTCCCTGATGTCTTATGTACAGATAGAAAGTCACATTCTAGTGATACTTTCCATAAGCAGGATTACCAACCTCCAGGTGGGGCCCAAAGTTCTCCAAAAATTACACCTGTTCTCCAAATTACAGAGATAATTTCTCCTGGAGGAAATGGCAGCTTCAGAGGGCCAACTCTATTGGCATCATATCCCCACTGAGCTCCCTCCCCAAATTCCACCATCCCCAGGCACTACTGCCAAATCTCCAGGAATTTCCCAAGCTGGAGTTGGCAACCCTACTGGTTTCCATTTTTCTGCTTGCAGCCTCTATCTCTGAGTGCATGACATTCAAAAATAAATTTCAAGATTGGATCCAGACTACATTTTCCATCAGCCCCCCTCCCCAGCCCACTAACCCCTATGACAGGGGTGGCCAACCTGTGGCTCGGGAGCCACATGCGGCTCTTTCACACATATTGTGCGGCTCCTGGCAGGGCGGCTGGGGAAGCAAAGGGGAGGCATGCTTTTTCTCTCTTTCTCCCTTCCTTCCTTCCCTCCTCCCTCCCATCTATTTGCCTTCCTAGTTTCTCTCTCTCTCTTTCTTTCCACTTCTTTAATTCTTTCTTTCCATCTCTCTTTCTCTCTCTCTCTCAATATCATTAGCAAACAAGTAATATCATTATCAATAACCGGTTTTCCTCGTTTGTTTTTATTTTTGGCAGTCCCATTTAATGTTAATAAAAAGCAAATTTGCATATTTTAAAAAATAAAAATGTGTATGGGATATTTGTTCCTGTCTTGCGGCTCTCAGACATCTGACGTTTATTCTATGTGGCTCTTACGTTAAGCAAGGTTGGCCACCCCTGCCCTACGAAATGCTGCTCCAGGGGGACAGGGAACCCTGAGGAATGAGGGGCAGTCATCTGTGGTGAGAAGGGAGAATCTGCAGAAATTGCCAGTCGAGTCTGGATCCAACCCCCTGTCTAGTGCATGGTGTGTATATGTCTGCGATTTCGTTCTTTTTCTTTTTAATATTTGTAAGCAGTTTTGAAGCTGACTGTCCTTCTAGTCACCTAATCCAAATAGAGAAATTTGAATACACACTATTAACTGACAGGATCATCCATATAATGGAGGTAATGTAATACGTATAGCATTGCCAGCCAGCACAACAGGAGTAACAAACAAAGGAGATGGAGCTTTCCATTGCCTCAGCTACATGGCCAGTTTGGTATAGTGGTTAGGAGTGTGGACTCTAATCTGGGAGAACCAGGTTTGATCCCCCACTCCTCCACATGCAGTCGCTGGTGTGACCTTGGGTCAGTCATAAGTTCTTTCAGAGCTGCTCTCTCAAGAGCAGTTCTCGAGAGAGCTCTCTCAGCCCCACCTATCTCTCAGGGTGTCTGTTGTAGGGAGGGGAAGGGAAAGGGATTGTAAACCACTCTGAGACTACTTTGGGTAGTGAAGGGCGGGGTATAAATCCAATCTCTTCCTCCTCCTTCCAACCACAAATTATGCAGTCGAGTTTCCCGCATTTGGGGAAATCGCAGGGGTCAGCACACCCGGAGTGCAATGGATGAGCCTCACCCTGGGAAAACCTCCTTCGTGATCAAGGTGTCTCCCCTGCCAGTCTAAGGTGGCCTCTACCAACAGCTGGATGAGGTGATAGAACACCCAGGTGTGGGTGTTTCATTTTTCTGGTTCTCTCATGTTCAAAGCTTCCTACAAATAATGAAAAACAGCACATAAAGGAGATACATTTTAGCCTTGCCCTTCATATGCTATGCTCCCCTTCCAAGACAACTGGGAATTAATTAATTAATTAAATTTGACTTTCAGGCTGGCTTCCCCTGAAATATAGGGCTCAGGGCGGCCAGTTTGGTGTAGTGGTTAAGTGCACGGACTCTAATTTGGGAGAACTGGGTTTGATTCCCCACTCCTCCACTTGCACCTGCTGGATGACCTTGGGCAAGTCATAGCTCTGTACCAGCTGTTCTCTCAAAGACAGTTGTCTCAGAGCTCTCTCAGCCCCACCTACCTCACAGGGTGTTTGTTGTGGGGAGGGGAAGGGAAAGGAGTTTGTAAGCCACTCTGTGGCTACAAGTGAAGGGCGGGATATAAATCCAATCTCTTCTTCTTCTCTCCTTCATACAACAGTGACCAAATTACAAATCTTACGAAGAGGTTTCAAGATTAAAATAGTACATAAAATACAAATTACAGCTGCCTAATCTAATCTGATGGTGATAATTCCTGGAATGTCATTGCCTCATAGAGGAGGGAGGCGGGGAAAGGAAGAGGAAGAGGAGTTCTAGACTATATGGAGGACCATCACTGACTTTAACCGAATGCCTGGTGGAACATCTCTGCCTTGCCTGCCCTGCAGAACAGCCACAAGTCCCACAGGGCACAGATGTTGTTTGGCAGAGAGTTCCACCAGATCACCATTCTGTCATTTCAACAGCATTAGCAACACTCCTGGCTCACTAGCCTATATATAGCTATATATCCTGTGGGTTTCTAAAGCAGAAGGCCATGCCATTTGCTGGTCAAAACAGAGACAAAAATGCCTTGTGCTGACAGGAGCAGTATTTTAAATGAAAAGCATATCTGAGCATCCTGCAGAATCTCTTGGCATCAGCTGGCTGTCTGTGCATGTGTACTTCTCCCTTGCCTGGAGGAACACTGCTCTGAATCTGTTGATTCAAGACGAGGCTTTAAGAGCTGGTAGTTCTCATTTATTCGGTCTCTTTACCAGCAGATGGAGCTGCCACGTTAGGTGCTGCCTGCCTCTCCCCCCTCCCCATCTTTCCTCCTCCCCACCTCTTCCCCCTCCCCACCTCCTAATGAGAGCTGTTTTCTGATATATGTTGGGTACCATAGAGTGAGCCTGAAAACAGGAAGCAGAGACAGAGGCAAAGAGGATTCTGGAAAGGTCTCTGTGTTTCCCCCCCTCCTTTTCCACTGAGAACTGCAGAAAATTAGCACATTTTTTTTAAGCTTTATGGTTAGAAATCTGGATAATTACAATAGGAAGCATTTTTTAAACGTGGTCCTCCTGGCTGGATGCTGTGCTTTGATATGTCCCTCCCTTCTTTACCAGGTAAGCTGGCGGGCAAACCCTTTCCTTATGCAGACGATGGATCTTAGCAACCTGACATCTTCACAGAACATTGTGAATCAGGTTTTAGCCTCTGGAAGTGGCAGAGAGAAATGTAAAGAGGAACTGGAAGAATTTAAAGCCATTTTGAACTGCCTGATTGTAGTGATGCTGGGTTCCTGGGTTTTTCCCTTCTTCTTTTTTTTCCTCTTCTGCTTTCTACTTCTGCTTAAAAACCTTATAGTGGCCTATGCATATTCATATGATATTGTTCTTTTGTGTGTGTTTTCCTGATGATTGGATCAAATTGTAAAATGGGGGTTTTATTGACAATAAAGAGACACAGGGAATGGTTTACAGCTCCAGTGGAGGTCATGTTGCTCCTAAGGGGGGAAAAAATATGAGCATACTTGTGCTTAGCATTGGGAGGAAAAATCAGTTTTAGTGTAGCTACAGAGCTATCTCATTCAAGTGCCATAGGGAGGAGACATATACAGAATTCATCTTTTCTATACCATTTTCAGCCAGCCTGTTTTCAGAAGAAGAATCCAATTTCCTGGGTTATTAGAATATTACAGCATTATATGCTGAATGTTTTATTTTACCGCTGTGACATTGGGAAGGGCATGAGATTCTGATATGCAGATGAGTGGGTGATAAAAGAAAGGCCGGTATCAATCCATCATGTAACCCTCTTTCCCTACAAAGGCCCATAAGGAAAGGAAGACATCACAGGTATTTTCACCATGTCTTTTCTGTTAATCTGTATTCATATGTCTCCTTTCTAATTGTATGCTGGGCCTAAATTGGGTTCAATTCTAAGTGTTCTTGATGTACTGGACCATATAATCAATAATACAGAATCAACTACCTATTTGGATTTGTGGGCTTATTAGTTACATAGATAATATATTGTTGTGTTTTGCTCCTGGAAGATTGTGACATAGAAATCCTTATTTTCTTCAGATTCATTTTGGAATAAATCGTGTGTTACAGATGATTGTCAAAATAGAGTGCCATGCTGTGTAAGCAACAGGAGTCTTCAGAATTATGGCCTGGATTTTAGATGCTGGGAGAGTAGCCCTGGAGGTTAGTTCCCATAGAGAACAGGGTTGTGTGGGCGAATGAAATGCATGTTTTTATAGCATGTAGCACATTTGCAGACGGTGGCTAAATCTTACCCATAGATATTTCTTGATCGCTGGAAATAATATGAGATTGTGAATCGTTTATATTTTTTTAAAAAATGCTTCCAAAAATTTAAAAAGGATTAAAATATTTCCACTTTTTTTGCACTGACACTTCTGCACATTTGCTTAATATGGATCACCATGGCTTATGAAGAACAAGAAACAACAGTATGGAGAATGTCATTTTTCTCTTAAAGAATCTGCCTTCTAGGCCTTTCTGTTATGAAGGCGATGCTGTTTGTAATGCCTCATACTTCTATTGCCCTAAGATGCAAATGCTATGGCTGCAGTTTTCTAGATATTTATTTCAGATCTGTCTCTATAGTTGACTTCGGTGCCGCTGCTCTGGAGTAAAGTCTTGGAAGGTTGTGGCCTGTGTATCTCTGCAGATCTTCTTGTTTGTATGAGTTGCCTTCCATTCCTTTTTTAGCCAAGGGCAACTATGAGCTAATGTGTCATAAACAGCATGGATCGTTTATGGGAGTCTATCGTTAATTAGTTATGTCTGGTCTCAGTCAGATTCTTATCCTGAGTGAGGATTGTTACTCCTGGGCTAATTCATAGGGTTTATCCAAATGATCAGCTCAAGGCATGTCCCTGTCAGACTTATCCTTTCCTGTAAGTCCTGTTTCAAAGGCAGCAGAGTGATAGTTACACTAAGCAGAGTTATACCCTTCTGAAGCCCACTGAAGTCCTAAACAAGCCCTCAGCTTGTTTAAACAGAGGGATACCCTTCTAAATGCATTGAAGCCAAAGGGTGCAGTTCTGCTTCGGATCATTACCTCTTCATGCTATCTGTTACTTCTGGACTATCCTTGCTTCAAGAAAGGAGAGGGTAATCTCGCTAAGAGTATACAAGGTGTGCCCCAGAATACCAGTGAGCCAGCAAGGGAAGGATTTGTGCAAGAGCTGAAAATGAAGAGTCTCAAGGCAAAGGGTGCACACAACAGCAGTTCGTTAACAAAGGGTGCACACAACAGCCACCTCTATCATCCTATGAAACTGCAGGAGAATGTTACCATATGTCTTCATTTCCCCAGAAGTCTAGTGAAGCAAGGGTATGGTAAAAGTCTCCTCACCATTTTGACAGATGATGCAGACTAACATTTTAATATGAGGTTAAATTGTGCCTTTTGAGAGGTGTCTGTTAAGTAGCTAGGCTAATGTACATAGTGTTGTTTGTTTCCCAGCATAAATAAATGGGAGCAAACTGGTTGCACTCAGAATCATAGAATCACAGAGTTGGAAGGGGCCATACAGGCCATCTAGTCCAACCCCCTGCTCAATGCGAGGTCAGCCTAGAGCATCCCTGATAAGTGCTTAAAGACTGTCAGTGAGGGGTGTAATGCCACTTAGGCCTTTGCCATTTTGAAAAGCAAGTTAACAGAAAACTCATTGTTGGAAAACAAACATCTTTACTATAACTGTATATATTAGAGATGCCCAGCAAATGGTGGGAATTTGTATGGAATGATGGCCAGTTTGGTGTAGTGGTTAAGTGCGCAGACTCTAATCTGGGAGAACTGGGTTTGATTCCCCACTCCTCCACTTGCACCTGCTGGATGACCTTGGGCAAGCCACAGTTCTGTCAGAGCTGTTCTTGAAAAAGAGCAGTTTCTGTCAGAGCTCTCTCAGCCCCACCTACCTCACAGGGTGTCTGTTGTGGGGAGGGGAAGGGAAAGGAGTTTGTAAGCTGCTCTGAGACTCCAAGTGAAGGGTGGGATATAAATCCAGTCTCCTCTCCTCCTAGGCATATGTGTCCTTGCATCATAAGCTGAGTTTGGTGTCATTTGTCCCAAATTGTGGGACATGTTGCTCTAGCATTCTTAAGCTGTTTGGCTGTCACATTTGGTTGTATTTCCTTGCTATAGATGTGCCCACATTCTTCTCTGACTCTGTGCTTCCAGGTCTCTTATGCATTCTGTCCCTTTCCTTAGTATGTCTGTTGCTAGGCATGAAGGTGGGGATTTATATAGTTTTGATGTAAGTGTTGACTCTGCAAATCAAGGAGAAAAATGTTATTATCCTGGGTAGTTTCTCCCCAGCCATGACTCAGGATGAACCTGGCAAAGCTATTTCTTGGGGAAGGGCATTTTGAGATTTCCCAGGTGGAGGATGGCAGGGTCCTTGTCCCCTTCCCTTCCCTTCTAACTTTCCAAGGGTATCTGTACTTCCCACCCCACTGAAACGGTTCAGAAGCAGGTGGACAGAGAAAAGACTTGCAGACACGTGGGATGTTATCATTAAATGACTAACGTCCTGCAGTCAATGTTTTGGTTGCTAAATATCTTCTGCCTCTCGTTTGCACATGCCACAAGCAAGGCATAGAGCCAGATCCTATGTATGTTTGCTAAGAAAAGAGTCCTACTGAATTCAGTAGAGTTTCATCAAATGTATAAGAACAAAGCCCTGCTTGTTTGCCCTCACTGTGGTCTTTCTGTCTGATCCATTTCCCAAGGTGACTGCTATCAGAGAAAATGAGAAACAGTTTCTTTGCAAAGATAGTTGCAACAGATGAGAACCAGATGGGTGTGTGTGTTTGTGTGTGTGTGAGAGAGAGGGTGCAGTGGTAATGTTTGTTTTCCTCCTGGAGAGAGAGAGAGACAGAGACAGAGCACAAGGCAGGTGAAGAGGTCATCAACTTATTATGTACAGTTATAAAGCAGTAAGCCCCACTGATCTCAAAGAGACTTATTTCTGAGCAAACACACACTGGACTGGGCTATAACCAAATTGGGCTTCTCGCGTGCTACAAGTCTCCCGGGTGGGACCCATGTGTGATTCCACAAGCAGAATACAATAGAAGATATTTGAAGTGTCACTGTGTTTGAGAGCCAAACATCTCCTTCCTTTGAATTTGTCAAACCTGTATTCACTAATTATATGGTTCATTTCATGATGGCTTGGAACCACTGGAAAATTTCCGCATGCATCAGGGTCATTGCACAAGTAGAAGTGTGGGGGGAAAACCCTCTAGCTAGCATCATTTGCTAATTTAAACAGCCTATCCTGAGCTGCACTTCTGCTTGCTGTAGACATCATGCGAGCAGTTTGCAGGAATTATAATGTGCAAGTGGGGACCCGCAAGAAACTTGCAGGGAGGGGGCGTTCCCCCACCTTTGCTTCCTTTCCTCCTCCGCCATCTTCCCCTTTCTTTCTCTTCCCAAGCCAACCCCCCTTCTTCTTTTTTCCAACCCTCCACCAAGCCAATCCCTCCTTCTTTGTCTTTCTTTCTTCCAAGCCAATCTCCCTTCACTCTCTCTCCCCAAGCCAATCTCCTTCTTTTTTCCTCTTTTCCCCTACCTTTGAACCCAGCAGCAGTGACAGTGCCTGGGAGCTGCTTCAAGCCTGGAGCAGCTCCCAGTGGTGGCCAGGTCCGGAGCAGCTCCTGGTATCTGCTGCGGCGAGGCCCAGAGTCTCTCCCAGTATTCCCCACTGTTGTGGCTTCACCCAGAGTCTCTGCTGGTGTTCTGCACTGCTGCAACCAGGCCTGGAGCTTCTCCTGGCATTCATTTCCCACTGCCACAGTGGGGCCTGGAGTGGCTCCTGATGTTCCCTGCTGCTGTGGCCCAGCCTAGAGCCTCTCCTGGCATTCCTTGCCAGCGTGACCAGGCCCAGAGTGGCTTCTAGCATTTCCTGCCCTCAGAGCTTGGCTCAAATTGGCTCCATAGGAGCAGCAGCAGCCAGGCCCTCAATATTAAGTTGCATTGTTAAAAAAAAAAAAAAACCCCATTTTTTTTCCAGATTTTTATGCAAACCTAGGGGGTCACCCAGGTTTGCAGAAAAACTTGTTTGGGGGTAAGTATGCCCCCTATCTGTGGATTTAGGTATCCACACATAGGGGACTGTTGAGAATTAGATATGTAGATAGGGAGGAAAGCACTAGGTATTGCACAAGATATTTCACTGTGCTAAGTCTGTTTACATTTCTTCATTGCTGGATCAAGCCACTATCCCTTGACGTTCCCTCCTGGTTAAGCAGGAGACGTTTGTGGTGGAGACGCTTACAGACCAGAAATGGCTGTGACAGGAGTTATGTTTGGATGCAAACGTTAATATTATTTTGTTCTTTTTTTGCCAGAAAGAAAAACTGAATAAAAATAAATATCAATTAGAAAAAATGAAATCGTAAATAACATTTAATTTTGTATTGTTACAATAAAACATGGTGTTATTTAAGAGACAGTGACCGTCTCTCATGTCTCAGAAGAGCTGTATACATACTTATACATGTTATAGGTATACTCTTTGGGATCTATGGAGCCTTTAATTGTCAGAGAGAATTGTTCCCATGTGCCTGATCAAAAAGTTTATTGGGAAGGATTGCTTCTTTCCTTGTGGGCCTTTTGTCCCTCCACTTGGCAGACAGAAATTCAGCATGTGAAGCCTCCTCCTTCACTACATCTCCTTCACTACACTACATTCCAGACAAGGCGATACCTGTTGAATATGAACCTGTCCCACAGTTGCTAAAACTAGTAGGAAAAAATAGCATTCCTAATTTGGGAGGTAGTGATCTTTTACAGTATTTGCATATGGAAGCCTACTGAAAGCATTCTGTGGTGTCATCAACGACACTGGATGAAATTTACCTTTTATATTTAACAGTGGATTATTTGGTCAGTAAGCTCTGAGAATGGACGAAAGGATCTGTTTCTTCTGCATGTATTTGGCCCCTAGCTCTAGTTAACCTTTCTCAGGCTCTGCTTACTAGAACTGTGCAGGAAAACCCTTTACTTTTTAAACGTCCCCAATGTTCCCATTTGGCTGAAATATGTTCTGTCTCTCAAGAGCGCAGAGCTTGCCATGAATCTACCCAGTCTCAAGTTACACATGCCAAAGAGCAACATTGGGTGGCAAAAGGTAGGAGGAGGACAGGGCAAAGTGCTTGTTGTGTTGAGACAGGGCTGAGTACCAGCATTATATTTCTTCTGTACCCTTGGCTGACAAGTGTTGGATCTTTCAGCAGTATGAATCGAGAATGTTTTTGTTTAAGCCACTGCAACCCTGCTTTAGTGAAACCGATGCATATTCTAAAGAAAGAGCAGGCTGGTTGCTTCTTGCTGCATATCTCCTGTTGTGGGTAATCTTTGCACAAGCCAATAGAGAGAATGGGACAAGACAAGAGTACCCACATTACAAATGATCAATGAGTATTTCAGTATTTGGTCCCATCATACAGTCTGAAGACACGGGATCCAGGATTCTTGCTGAACTAAGGGAGTGTGGGTTTGGTCAGTGCTTGTGTGAGAGATCTTTTTGAAACTTTATATATGTAGCCTTCTAGATATGTGATGGAAGAGTGGCAGGATATAAATTTAATAAATGAATAATATGTTGCATTGTTGTACATTGGTGCACCAGTGTGGTGTAGTGGTTAGATTATTGGACAAGGAGCTGGGAGACTCAGGTTAAAATTGCCACTCTGGCATGGAAGCTTGCTGGGTGACCTTGGGCCAGTCACGTGCTCTGAGCCTAAGCTACCTTACAGCATTGCTGAGGAGAAAATGGATGAGAGGAGAATGATATAAGCCTCTTTGGGTTCCCATCATGGAGAAAGGGGGATATAAATTAAGTCAATAAAATATGCTACGCTGTATCCAGCATAGCTGGAATCAGAGTATTAAGAACACTACTGCTAGACATTCCAGACAATAGAATTTAGTCTGGGGGAAGGCTTCAGACTTTGCTCTGTGGAGTGGTAGGATCCATTCCATGGTGCTAAGATGGCTATCCAATCTGCCAGTGATAAGGAAAAGCAGAGGTGATTGGCAAGTCTTTGCTTCAGCAATTGCCCTTTAGGAACCATTAGTGACTGGTATGAATTATAAATGCCTTGAGGTTCTCCTATCCTGGTGCACAGCCAACCCAGAAGTCGAGAGCAAATGGGAATGTGATTCTGGCATCTATTGTGGGATGTTTAATTTTATAACATCATCCACTAAATCGCAGAAACCACATATGCGCATAAATGATGCCTTTCTTCTGCAAAATAAAAGTGAGCAATAACTAAGAAAGGAATGGGGGTCCCAATCAGGGTACATTTTGAAATGGAAAGTTACTATTTATATACTTTCCATACCTGGAACCCGAGTAAAAAACAGCCTGTAAGAACTGGCTCTGAGGTTCAGAAAGCTTTGATAGTTCAGTTCAACTAACTGTGCTTACATTAGCACTCTTGCTATAGAAAGCTGAGTGCGGTTTACATGTGACTGTCCCTGGTCTTTCATCCAGGCATTGATGATGCACACCTACTTAGCTTCAACAATGATGTAGCTTGGGAAGTCTTCAGGCCATGTATTGGGGAAGGAAGGGAATGGGAATACATTTTGCGGACGCTGTTATGCCTGCTAAATAGATGATAGCCATACTAACCATTGGGGTTCCATCTAACCCACTAAGGGTCTGCATTGCTCAAATGACTTATTTTGGTGGTCTGTATTTTAAGATCACCATCTCTAGAAATGGGGTCCATACATTTTAGGCCCACCCAAGGAAGTCTCGTAAGAGCAACACAGCCCCACAGTGGATGGTGCCTTAAAGTACAATGATCATCATAACCCCTTATTAGGGTTTTCACTGGGAAGGAGTGCTTTCTGATATGAATTAAATCTTGCAGCATCTGTATACGTTTAGTGATGTGTGGCCCCCATCTACAGATAGCTAAATCCATGGATCGGGGCCACATGGACGCTAAACAGATTTTCAGAAAACTTGGGGGACTCCCCAGGTTTGCAGAAAAATTTGAAATCTTTTTGAAAAAAACTATACAGAGGAGAAGGCATTTACCTCCAGTGTTTGTGGGTGGGACAGGGGAGTGGAGGTGCAGCCAGGGATCCTCGCTGGATCCAGTAGCTGCTGCTGCACAGCCAGGGAGCCCTGCTGGGTATGTCGCCAGCAGCTGCACAGCCTGTAAGCTGCACTGGGCCTGGTGGCAGCCGCTCCGGCTGGGAGCCCTGTTGGGCTTGGCAATGATGGCTATGCAGCCTAGAGAAGCTCCTGAATCATGCTGGGCTCATGCAAAAGATAGAATTACCCTCACTCTATATCCCTTGCAAAGAGACAGAATCTCACAATTGACTAGAGCAGTAATTAGTTATTCAGATTTTTATACCCCACTTTTCCCCCAATGAGGACCCAAAGCAGCTTGCAATATAATTCTCCCTTCTTCCATTTCATCCTCTCGGCAACAACCCTGTGAGGTAGCGCAACGAGAGATTCCTTCCCGCATCCAGTTACAGACTCTGAACTAAACAGCTTCCAAGGATTTTGCCTCTGTAAACCATTGAGCAGCAGAGTTCTCCAGGATTTATCTATTAAAGGATTTTTTTTATCTGCCTTTAATTCTGATAATACAGAAGAGTAAAGGAGTAATTTTGGTTCATTGAACTTTTAACAGCAAACCAAATAGAAACTCTGTAGAGACATTTATCTTTTATTGAATTAAGAAAGAGTTCTCCTTATCAAACAAGAGAGAAGAAAATACAAGCAAATAAAAATCAACCTTAGAGTTACTGTAAAGATGAATGCTAAAATTAGTTCCTAATGTGGCTTAACCATATCATAGCAAGTAATAGGTTAAAAAGCAAATCAAGTTTCAACTTTTTGTCTCACTGCTTTTAGGGATTATCAGAAAACCCAAGTTACACATCCAGAAATCTCACTTAGTCTTCTTCTGACTTCCATCCAGAGAAATCTGATTTGCTGGTCACAGAAGTGCCTATTTATAGAAAAATATCAGACTTATCTTTCTCTAAATCTTATCATAATCAGGTGATTATTATCTAGATAACTGATTGGTTGATAACTAAATACGAGACAATCAACACAAGTGCAAATAAGCCAATCAGCATAATGCATGAGTTACATCTGATACAGCAAAATAAGAAGGCCAGTCTCAACTCTTAACCTCTGTTAAAACAAGGTTTGAGTCCAGAGGCACCTTTAAGACCAACAAAGTTTAATTCTGGGTATCTACCCACAGGACTCTATGAAAAGTAACTGCTTCAATTGACTGCTACAATTGACTTAAAATAACTTTAATCAAACAGAGTTCATCGACAGTTGAGAAATGCTTGAATTCAGCAAGAAAAGTTAAGTGATATCACAGCTACCCCTCCGATAGGCTAGGGTGGGAGAAAGTGAGTGGCCCAAGGTCACCTAGGGAATTTCAACCTGCATGTCCCATACTCTAGTCTGACACTAACCACTACACCATGCTGGTTCAGTAGATCATATCTGGAAATAAAGGGTAACTGGGAAGTCAGAGGTTTCCCTTGTGCTTCCTCAAATCATATAGCTTATTCAGATATTACAAGAGGGGAATTCACAAGGGCTTGTGGGGGGAGGGAAATCCTACTTTCCCATTGCTCCCTCCCACTCCATTGACCATTGCTTCCGTGTCTTCTCCTGACCACTACTGCCTGCAAGGCACTGTGCAGAATATTCAGATGGGGACGGTGTTACTTTCCCCATTTTTTTACACTTGTAAATTTTGCTGCAAACTTTGGAGGTTTATGCTGCAGACCTCTCCTTATTTATTGTGGCTGCACTGATTTCGCTATCTGCATAGCCACCCTTTTGTCATTAACTATTGTGGTGAGAGGCTTGCGAGAATTTGAGATCCAGCATCCTTGCCCATATAATGTAACATCCAGATCAGCTTATGCTGTGGCCACAGAAAGGTTATGTGATGGGTTTAAAGTGATACGCAAAAGTATTCAGGCTGCTTCTGTGGAATGGCAGCGATTCAGTTAAACAGGAATTTCATGTGAACCTAAATATCATCTCCTTCTATTCCCTACCCCCATTCTCATGATGACTATTTTAAATCTAAATAAAGTGATTTCATCTTCTGCAGTACAGAATTTGATCACATGTACTAATTATTGCTGCTTCTTTTTTTAATTAAGGCAGGAAAGGGGAATTGCACATTGCTTAGTGATTGAGGTGAAAGTGGGGAGCTGAAATTTATGCTATTATTCTTGTTCCTGTAAGCAGATATTTTGCCACTGAAGGTTGTCTAGTTAACAGATCCATGGTCTCCATTCCGAATAGGGTTTATCTTAGTTGTGAAGACCCCAGGAGGAATTTCGTTAACATTTACTGCTGTTGTGGGTCTAAGCAAGGGTTCCATGGAAAATCTACCTGATGGAATTAAAATTCAGCTGATTCTGTGTTAGATTCCATAATTTATTGTTTCTTCTTTTGGTTGATGCATCCTGAACTCCAGATTTTAGGATTCATAATTTTTGGTTTGATGTTGCATCCGACCGTGATGTTTGTAGTGTTAAAACTACTTTTAAAAAGTCACTCACCCACAGAGGTATGTCATCAAGTGCCGCATTGATAATCAGTAATAAATAACTCCTCAGACAATTAAGTGTCAGAGGGTAGTTGTGTACTTCTGCAGTAGAACAGCAAAGCTCCCTTTATCAGATACCGGAATTAAGTCTTACTGTGTCGAATGAAACTTACTTCCAAATAAGTATGTTTTTATTGCAGGCTTAGAGTGGTGCAAACACCGAGTCATTCTGACACATGAACCAGATGTGAAACGTGTTTCATTGAGATTACATGAGACAAACTAGTGCAGACAAAATATGAGAATGTAAACCGTTGGGTATGGTTCAAATATCATGAGACCACAGATATCAGAAAAAAGGCAAAACATTTCTTGGTTTACATGTGACCACAAGCATTCTTTAGTTTGGATTCTGGACCTAGGTGAATGTGTAGGTAATTCGCCAAAATCTTCATGAATTTGAATGAGATTTGTGTTTAGCAGAACTGAGACTAACAACCTGCATTCTACTTGTGGTAAATTTCTGTGGCAAAAATTAATTTACCTTAATTTTTAAAGGCTGCATATTGTTAAAATGATGTCATTCTCCAACTTTTGGTGATTCTTGAAATAATTCATTGATTTATTATTTACTTATTTAATTCATTTGTACCCCGCCTTTCTCCCTAGTGGGGACCCAAAACAGCTTACAGCATTCGGCTCACCTCCATTTTATCTTCACAAAAACCAGGGCTCTGTTGGAGCCGGGGCGCGCCGGAGTGCCGCTCTGGGAGAGAGGAGGCGGGGGGTGGGCACTTAACAAAGCCCCGCCCCCCGGCCTCCCCCCGTCAATGCTTCCCGGGGCTGGCGGCGCTCCGCCGGCCCTGGAAAGGACAAGCCTGTCCCTCCCCCCTCCCACTGCTCCCGGGGCCGCAGCAGAGCACCGCCGGCCCCGGGAAGCCCCTTTCCTCCCCCCCCAGTCAACAGTCCCGGGGCCGGTGGCACTCCGCCGGCCCCAGGAAGGAGAAACCCGTCCCTCCCCCCTCCCACTGCTCCCTCCCCCCTCCCACTGCTCCTTCCTTTCCCCGTCCTTCCCCTCTTCCTTCCTTCCTTCCTTCCTTCCTCCCTCTCTCCCCCTTCCTTCCTTCCTTCCTTCCTTCCTTCCTTCCTTCCTTCCTTCCTTCCTTCCTTCCTTCCTTCCTTCTCTCTCTCCCCCCCACCTACCTACCTACCTTACTGTTCCTTTCTTTCTTCCTTCCCCCCTTCCTCCCTTCTTTCTTCCTCCCTCCCTCCTTCCTTCCTTCCTTTCTTTTTCTTTCTTCTCTCTCCCCCCCACCTACCTACCTTCCTGTTCCTTCCTTTCCCCTTCCTTCCCCTCTCCCTTCCTTCCTTCTTTCCTTCCTTCCTTCTCTCTCTCTCTCCCCACCTACCTACCTACCTTCCTGTTCCTTCCCCTCTCCCTTCCTTCCTTCCTTTCTTCTCTTTCTCTCCCCCACCTACCTACCTACCTTCCTGTTCCTTCCTTTCCCCGTCCTTCCCCTCTCCCTTCCTTCCTTCCTCTTTCTCTCCCCCCTTCCTTCCTTCCTTCCTTCCTTCCTTCCTTCCTTCCTTCCTTCCTTCCTTCCTTCCTTCTCTCTCTCCCCCCCACCTACCTACCTACCTTACTGTTCCTTTCTTTCTTCCTTCCCCCCTTCCTCCCTTCTTTCTTCCTCCCTCCTTCCTTCCTTCCTTCCTTTCTTTTTCTTTCTTCTCTCTCTCTCCCCCACCTACCTACCTTCCTTCCTGTTCCTTTCCTTCCTTCCCCCTCCCTCCCTTCTTGCCTTCTGACACACCTGACGTCAGGGATGTGTGGCCTTATGACACTTCCGGTGATGTCAGGGGGTGTGGCATATGCAAATAAGTTATGCTAATGAGCTCCTGCACCTCTTTTTTTACGAAAGGACCCCTGACAAAAACCATGTGAGGTAGGTTAGGCTGAAAAAGTATGACTGGCCCAAGGTCACCCAGCAAGCGCCCATGACACAAGTGGGAATTCATATTTGGATCTCTTAGATACTAGTCCAACACTCTTAACCACTATACCACACTGTATCTAAGCTAGTATTGTAAGTTTATCTAAGATTTAAACTTAAAAACTTAGATTGTAAGTAAGCTAGTAAACTAGCTCTTCAGAGGGTATACCAGGAGAGGCGGTCCCGAACATTCGTGGGTCCCAGACCATTAAGGACCTTAAAGGATAACACCAGAACTTTGAACTTGACCCTGTACTCCACTGGGAGCCAGTGCAGCACAGGTTGAATACGTGGCATTTGTAGGGTCACCATAGGGACTCACACTGCTACATTCTAGACCCATCAGAGTTTCCAGGTTAGTCTCAAGGGTAGCCTTATGTAGAGCAAGTTACAGTAGTCTAATCTGGAGGTATTGTCTGTTTTCACTGGTAGCAGTTCACAAGAGCCACTGGAGTAATCTCCCATTCCCTGGTGGGAGAGATGGCTGGGGAAGTGAACAGAATTCTACTTTTTCATGCTCCTTTAAACTCTATCACTGCTAGTAGGACTAAAAGGACCACTAAAAAGTGGAATTCTGCTCCTGGCAGGAAATCGGAGATTGCCCTAGTGCCACATAGATCTCTGTGACAATCTCCTATTTCCTGAACAAGCTCCCATTTCCTGTACAGGGAGATACTAAAGGGGCAGAGTGGTGACACTCTTTGGTTCCTTTCATACTTGCCAGTGCTGACCAGAGGGACACAGGTAGGTATGGAGTATGTATGTGTGCTGGGGGTGGGGGGAGATAGATGGAGTGCAGAAGGATGAGGAGGTCGGCATGCTCCGTAATGGCATCTAGCACAGGGCCTCCCCAAATTTGAAGCCATTCCTGAGTATAGTCTGGTTCCATTCTTTAGGAAGACTCCTCTAGGAAGTAAAGATCATCTCCTACCTGCTCTTACCCCAGTTGTCAACCTAGAGTTGAGAGCTGGGGGCATTCATCATTGATGTATAAGGACAAAAGTCCAATAAAATTAAGAGTGATAAAGTGCTGGAACAGCAAAAGATTTGTGCATACTTAAGAAAATACATTAGGAATTTGAAGCAATTCATAGACCAACAATTTCATCCCTTATATACTGTATTTTCTGGCATATAAGACTACTTTTTAACCCAGGAAAATCTTCTCAAAAGTCGGGGGTCGTCTTATACGCCGGGTGTCGTCTTATAGGGCGGGTGATGAAACTTCCAAGCCGGACTGGAGAATCTGCGGTTTCCCCATCCCTACCACGTCCACAGCTTGGCCGACAGAGGGGAACGAGGGGGCAACCAAAGGGAAGAGCACTGTGCAGACCTCCAGCCATAGGGCGCCTTCCGAAAGACGGCGCGCGGGGCTTGGTGAGGTGGGACTAGGCAGGGCCCTCCTGGGAAATGAAGCGGCTGCTACTTGCACCGCCAGCGGCCGCGGGAAGAGACGCCTCGGGCCGCTTGCACTGCCGTGGGGAGGGAAACCTCGCATCGCTCGTGGCGGCCACAGCGAGGTCTTGTGCTGCTCGTGCTGTTGCCGGCCGTGGTGAAGGAAGCCTTGCGCCGCTTGTGGTGGTGAGGCCCTGCGCCGCTTGCGCCGGCTGCGGCGAGGCCCCACGGCCGGGGGTGGCGCAAGCAGCGCGAGGCCTCCCTTACCAAGGCTGGCGGTGGCGCAAGCAGCAGCCGTTTCATTTCTCAGGGGGCCTCGCACCGCTGCTGGCCACGGGGAAGGAAGCCCCCATGCCGCTCACGGGGAGGCCCCGCACCGCTCACAGCGGCTGCAGGGAGGTGTTGTGCTGGTGCACAAACCCCCGCCCCCCCCCCCCGGGAATTTAAAAAGATGACGCCCCTGGTGTGAGCTAGCTTACAGTTTCTTAGCCTCCGGTGTCCACAGAGCCACTTGAGAGAGAAGGACAAACTGAAGGTCTGGCGCTGTATTTGGTGTGCATTGGAAGAGGGGTAGTCTTATACGGCGAGTATATCCCAAACTCTATATTTTGACTGGAAAAGTTGGGGGTCGTCTTATACGCCCAGTCGTCTTATACGCCGGAAAATACGGTAGTTAAATCAGTTTTGGAAGAATATTATGGAAGCGATCATCCACGCTCTGTTTGCACTGCCTGTGACTTCTTCCTTCAGTACAAAGTTCAGGGCTTTTTTTCTGGGGGCCTCTTTGTGGAAACAAAATTCTCAAAGAATGTTTAAAACTGCTTTAAAGTTAAGGTATGTCCATAGGGTTGCCAGCCTTGAGGTGGGGCCTGGAGATCTTCTGTTTTACAACTGATCTCCAGTTAGGGTTGCCAAGCCCAGGTTGGAAAATACCTGGGGACTTTGGGCTGGAGCCAGGAGAAGGGGAGGTTTGGGGAGGGGAGGGGCCTCAGCATGGTACAATGCCATAGAGTCTACCCTTCAAAGCAGCCATTTTCTCCAGGGGAGCTGATCTCTGTCAGCTGGAGATCAGTTGTAAAAGCGGGAGATCCCCAGGCCCCACCTGGAGGCTGGCAAGCCTATCTCCAGTTGACAGAGATCAGTTCCCCTGGAGAAAATGGCCATCTGATAGTCCCTCTGTCGCATACTGGGTATATTTATTATTTTTCCTGCGGAAAACTGAGGCATTTATATCTTAACATTCCTTAAATATTCCAAATAGTACAATTTTGTATACTAAGTTATAGGTAATGCATTTTACATTGCTGAATCAGTAATTTTTTTAAAAGGTTTAATTGGAAATTACTATTATATACATTTCATTTTTTTCATCAAATATTTTTTCAGGGAAAAAAATCTCCCCTGTGGCTTTAAAAATTCCAAGAACTGGCAGAGAGGGGACAGCTACTAATCCAGGCCTCAGAAATACCACTATTCTGGGAGGATAGCTTCAGTGGTGGCTGAAGCCTTCAGAAGGCTAGTCGGAGGAACAAGGAACTTTCCAGGGGACAGGGTCATTTTGCTGCAGCCATGACACAAGCAGGCATTTTCCTGCCTGGGGGGGGCGAGGGGGGGGGGGCTGGCACCAACTCCCGGAGCTGCGCTCCCCCGAGCTCCTGCTCGAAATGACCCCTGTTTATATCCTTCTCATTTTCAAGAATAGGAAAGAAAATATTAATAACCAAACTCTGAATGTTCAGATGTCCCAAATAGTGCACCATCTATATTATAAGACACTGAAAGATTTGGTAGTGGTGCTAGCTGTGTGGCAAAAGCAGGGTTGCCAGGTCTGGGTTGGAAAATACCTGGAGACTTTGGGGGTAGATCCAGGAGAGGGGAGGATTTGGGGAGGGGAGGGGCCTCAGCTTGGTACAATGCCATAGAGTCTACCCTACAAAGCAGCCATTTTCTCCAGGGGAGCTGATCTCTGTCAGCTGGAGATCTCTAAAAGCCGATCCCCAGGCCCCACCTGGAGGCTGGCAACCCTAGGCAAAAGTTCTCAGGGATTGGCTGTGCTGTCCACATGTCCCAGATGGGTCACTGATTGCAAATGGCTGATTTGCTGAGATCCTAGAGAAAGGCAGGACAGGAAATAAGACTGTGTGGAAAGAACAGGCAGAGTGTAAGAAGGCAACCTAGGTAAGGTGTAATAACGCCACAGGACCTGGAACCAAAACAGAACAGAACTTATTAGAACATTGGAAAGGCCTGGTCTGGGCCCTGCTAGGCCATAACCAGCTATAGCCAGCAACCAATATCATATGAAAAGTGAAAGTAAGGAAAAGGCTTTTTCTATAAGGGATTATGTTAAAACAACTGTGTAAAACAACAAAACAATAAGGGAACGTCACCAGTTTCTCATCTCCTCATGATGTAACATAAGGAATGTTGAAACAAGGAGTCTTCTAGATTAATGAGAACATGAGGCAAATGGAAAAGAGAGTGGACACAAAGGAGATATGATTGGCAACTGCAGAAGGGAGAGAGGCTGAAGTTCACAGTTTAATTTGGAATAGTTAGGTCTGGCTATAGATGTATTTTCATGCTGAAATGTTTCGAGTGCTGAATAGTGAGAGCCCTCATTCAGATGCGTTACTGCTCATGCTTACTTCAAGGGAAAAATACTTTTGTATGCCACAAATCATGCCCAAACGTTTCTGCACTGGGTGAATTCTGTGATTCTGAAAATGTCTTTAGATCCTGTAAAGGCCTGAGTAAGCTGACCAACCTATCAAGAGAACCTTCAGAAATCTGTGTCAGTAACAAAGGATACCATGTATGAAATCAGTCTCTCTTTTTTTAATCCTATTTTTTCCAATTTCATTCCATCTTAGTTTGGAGAAATATGTGACACTGTGCCTGGAAGTCAGAAACTGTTTAACTCTTCTTTTTTGTTTAGTTAATGTATACCACAATGGCCAGAATTTGCTGACAGAAGAAACATTCTGTACAAGTGTTAAGGATGGGATGTTCTGACTTCAGTTTGTGGGATGAGGAGGCGATTCTGTAGTCTGCAGCTAAAACATATTCCAACTGAACAAACATAACTGCAGGAGCAGTGACTCTGTTTCAAGATCTGACATAGCCCAAAAATATAAAGGTAGGACATATAAATCAAACTTGTGAGAGCTATGAAAACTAGCAGTCAATCAAACCAGTAAACCTATCAAAATCTGTCATCCTGATTCTTGCTGTGTTTATTCCCCTTATAACCATCCACCTGGCCTCCTAACTTCCAGTTCACTGGCTCCTCCTTCCTCAGACATTTTCAGGCACTCTGTTTTCCCACCCCCCACTAGTGGTTTATCTGTTCTCTTTCTTTCTTACATGGCCTTCTTGAGCAGCAAAAGGGCATGTCCCAAGGTGGGAAGGCCCTCTTTCTGTTGCTGTATCAATGGCCTAATTACTAGTGATAATTGAGGACCTGTTGTTTCAGAAACACAGTAAAATTCCAGCTGTGACCGCTCAAAGCAGAATCATGGTAATAATGGCCAAAGCCATGCCTTATATCAGTGCAATCCTATGCATGTGTAATCAGAAGTAAGCCTCATTTTATTCAGTGGGGCTTGCTCCAAGTTAAGTATTCTTAGGATTGCAGCCTATATATTCCAGTTATTTTAGGTAGGGGAGGCCAGTTAGGACATCTCACCTTCAATTCTACTTGGTTTCCAGAATTTTGGAAGGGATTTATCTGTTGATGTCAGTAGCTGCTCTACGAATGACCTATTAAACTTCTGGAATAGAAACTTGACCCTGGCCATTGACACAGCAGCTCCTATATGTCCTCTTCACCTGTAATATAAACATGGTTTTTTGCCATGTACTTGCAAAAGTAGGAGATGGTTGAATTAACAACTAGTGTTTTAGGTACATGTTTGTTTTCTTTTTGTTTTGCAGGTCATTCTTATGCAATAGGCTAAAAGAAACTTAAATGTGCAGGATGAAAAAATGGCACAGGCACGGCTGGTACCACCAGGACCTGACAGCTTCCGCTATTTTACTAGAGAATCTCTTGCAGCTATTGAAAAACGTTGTGCAGAGGAGAAAGCTAAAAAGCCCAAACAAGATCATGCTGATGAGGATGATGAAAATGGTCCCAAGCCAAATAGTGACTTGGAAGCAGGAAAAACGCTTCCATTTATATATGGAGACATTCCTCCGGGAATGGTGTCCGAACCTTTGGAAGACCTTGACCCATATTATAGCAATAAAAAAGTGAGTGTTTATTAATACTGGGTGGGTTCTGGATGTCTTGTCTAAATTTTCCAAATGTTTACTGTTAAGTTAGTTTCTGAGAGCTTATCTGTGTTTACCAGTATCAGTAAATTTTTCTCTGCTTATGCTTGACTTCAGCTGTTGTGTATTCTGTAATATGACTGGAGTTTCACAAAGACCTTCAAAATTTTTACTGTTTGTAGAATTATTGTATAGAGGAGGAGCTTTAGTTGTTTAATAATCACAATTTATGCTGAAGTAACGTGTCTTGCCTTGAAAACCCTATGGAGTTGCCATAAGTCAGATGGGACTTGACGGCACATTCCACCACCACCAAGGCAGCCTTTTCTGACAGAGCCACAACTAGTGAATTTTACACCTAAGGCAAAAATATAAAATTGTGCCCCCTATACTCTCGTCCCAGCTCCTGCCGACCTAGCAGTTCGAAAGCAAGAAATAGCAAGTAGATAAATAGGTACTGCTTTGGTGGGAAGGAATCAGTGTTTTGTGCACCTTAGCATCTAGTCATACTGGCCCCTTGAACACTGAAACGTCTTCAGACAGCGTTGGATCTTTGGCTTGTAAATGGAGATGAGCACCACCCCCTAGAGTTGGATTCGACTGGCTTTCGAGCAAGGGAAATCGTTACCTTTATACTTTCAAAGTAGTTATTTTGGTAGAAAGGTAAATACAAAGATAACAAGAGTTTATTGTTTATTGTAGTTATACTTTTTCTCCACCCTTCAGCTTTGTGCTCCTGAGGCAAGCACCTCACTTGCCTTGCCTTGTGACAGCTCCGCTTTCCAGTCAAGAACCCAAGTCTAATACCCAGCTGCAAATTGGTTCCATGCTTCAGTTTTTATACTCCTTCTCTGTTCATGGTGATCAGGTGCAAAGGGGGACTATTATATATTTTAATAGTTCTAGTTATATGACTATTAAATAGTTATATAAAATTATTCAATACTTAGATCCAGTTGGTCAGCCGTATTGGTCTGAAGCAGTACAACAAATTTAGAGTCCAATGGTACCTTTGAGACCGACAAAGGTTTATTCAAGGTATAAGCATTCGTGTGCACGCACACTTTATCAAATACGTTAGAACGGCAGGAAAGGTTCAAACTTATAGCCCAGGGAATGAACAGAAAATTAACATGCAACATGATGATGATCAAGATATGCAAAGTGACACTAAATAACAAGCTAAGGTTATAGGGTCAACAGTTGTAAAGCAATAAATGTGTCAGACTAGCAGATCAATGTCTAAAGGTGTCTTTTCTAATTGTGGGAAGTGACTGGGAATCTTCATTCTCTCCCTCCACACCTGACAGGGCAGCTTGTCATGCAGGAATGAAAAAGTCACACTGCTGAAATACATGCAGAGTGACGGAAAGCGTTTGGTCATCCTATCTCTCGATCTGTCTCTCTGGCCTTTTCTGCATGTTCAAGTTGCTCCTGATTTTCTTGGGAGTTGATCCACAAGCACGGGAATCAGTGTGGGGAGGGTTCTTCTGCCTGTTTGCCCTCCTTGTGCACTTTTACAGTTGTAGAGCCAGTTTATTTTCTTCCGCACATAGCTTAAATAATGAGGATTTTCAAGGGATGGTGTTGTTATCAGTGGTATCACAACACCCATATTAAAAAATGGTCCTAAAATATCAATATAACTCTGTAGTGTTGTAATGATTGTTTAAGCAGGTTCTCCGAATCTGGCTCCTACCTTTGTTGAGATATGCCTTTCCCCTGTTTCTCATTACAGCACTACAGTGTTACATACTGACATTTTAGGGCCTTTAAAAAAAAAAAAACCTTGAAATCACTCATCTTGGGCAGGGGGAGAAGGAAGTGGTTTAACAATGACTACACTCCAATCATTGAAAAGTGGGCTGTAGTTAGCTGGGACAAAGAAAAAAAATTTACAGAAAAATAATGCATTAGGAAAAAGCTGGTTCAAAATCAGCTTCCAGAAAAACTTTGGGGTAAAAGTGGTCTCAAAAAGAGCTGGAAAAAACCCAGGGGAAAAACAAAACAAAGTGAAAACTAAAGCCACCAAAACAAAATGCATGCGGAATTTGGGGGATAAACGAAACAGTATAAAGCCAATGACAAAAAAACTAATGCGGAAAAGCTCTCTATTTCCATTTTAAAAGAACACAAAACCAAACAGTGGTGGTATTACTGATGCTGACTACATTATGTTAGGGTGTGGCCTAACAATGTAGTCACAGATTTTGTGGTGGTATTGGTGAGATAGCCTGCCTACCCAGCCTCTGTCACAATCCGATGGCTTCTGGTTGCCTTTGGCTTCATTCTAAGAACCTTTACATGCCATAGGCTAAGCTGTTACAGAAAGGCAGAAGAGCTTTGGGAGAAAAGGCATACACTGAGCAGGGGTTTTGGAAGACTGGCAGTGACCTGAAGTAACCAAGCCTGTAGCCACAGTGGGGCAGTTAGAGGTAGTGCCCCCTCACTCATGGCCCATGCCCCACAACTCCCACTGTGGAAGTTGTGCCGGCAGGTAAGGAAAGACCCTTCTCTTCTTCACCTGCCTGCCAATGGAATCTCCCTCTCCTCTCCCTCCCTCTCTCTTTCCCCCCTGCTCCCCTGCACCCTCAGATTTCCCACCACCCAAAATTTTCTGGCTATGCCCCTGGAAGTAACAGACCAGGAGAAGCTAGGAAAGCAAGATTCCTATAGAGAGTGGAGTGAAGAGGAGAAAGCTACAAGGACGAAATGTGAAAGGAAACTGAAAGAATGGATGAGGAGGTTAGAACCCTCAGGGGGAAGGCAAAAATTCATATATTGGCTTGGAATAAATATTTAGCAACAGATTTCTAGTGTTTCTTCAGTGAATGAAATGGTGAACAGATACTGCTGAATTGCTAGGGCTTTTGTCACATAGAGATGGAACGATGAGTAAATTCAGACAAGTCAATCTGGACATCTGTGTTTCTTGATTGCTTCATCATTTCCCTGGTGTAATGGCTGTATGGTTCACTATCGTTCAGATTGTGATTCATACTCATATCCATAGGCGTCAACTACGGGGGGGCTCGAGGGCTCAAGCTTCCCCCGAAATTTCCCAGGGGGGGCTCAGCCACCCCCGGCAAAATGGAGCGCCCGCTGGTGGGGGAGGCGGGGAGGGCCGCCGGGAGCCTGGGGGGTGCCGGGCGCAGCAGAAGGCAGCCGCCGAGAAGGGGGATGGAGGGGGGGCCAGAACTGGTGCAATGGGCGGGCACAGGGACTCTGCCGCGCCGGCCGGCCCCCCGACCCAGTCGGCGAGCGGGCTCTGGGGCAGCAGCCGGGCGGCCTGGCGTTGGCTCTGGGCGGCGGGCAGCTGCAGCATCGAGGGGAAGAGCGCCGCCATGACGTCAAGGACCCCTACGGGGCAGCAGCCCCCACCGCCGCCCCCCGCTCGACCCTCCGGGTCTGCCTCCTTGGGGCCGGGGGGCAGGGGGGAAAGCTGCGGGGACATGGTCCCATGCGCGCGCCATGAAAGGGCCCCCGCTCCCCCCGGGGATTTACAAAGTCTACGCCCCTGCTCATATCTTTGCTCAATCTATTTTAGAAAGTTTGGGTATATGTAATGTAACAATCCATGATCTGTACACGTGAGCAGTTAAGCATGCATAAATCCCACTGGTCTTTCTAATGGTATTTAAATTCTTTAGCAAGAGATGCTCTTTATTTCCCATCAACAAATACGTAACTACAGGTTCTGTTGTTGTTTACAATAATTTCATGTGACATGGATCTGTGTCCACTTTCCGTGGGATCAGTGCTACTGATCAGCAAGAACCCTTTTTCCATTCAAATCACAGTGGAACGAAAAACTGTACAAAACAATTGTTTGCAGATGATACATAAAGATTTTTTTCATTATATGTTCTTTTTATTTTCCAGACCTTCATAGTATTGAATAAAGGGAAGGCAATTTTCCGATTCAGTGCCACGTCTGCCTTGTACATTTTGACTCCTTTCAGTCCTCTCAGAAAAATTGCTATTAAAATTTTGGTACACTCATATCCTTTTCAAGTAGCTGATTTCACCTGTTTGAAAATAAATTTGGAAGGTTTTCCAAAAGGAGCATGTTTAGAATTAAGCGTAAAAATAACAATGTTTTCCTAAGTAGAGTTACAGTGTTCTAAGCCCATTGACTTCAATGGATTTAGAAGGGTGTAACTCTGTTTAGGATGTCATTCTAATTATTCTTGTTGGTAGTTTGATGACATTAGCTCTTGAACAAATTATATGCAGTTGCACTTGATACACTGTGTGTTCATTTCCTGATCATATTAACTATTTTAGTATGGTCAAATGGTAATTCTGGGTTTATTACCTAGATTCTTAATGTGCATATTCCCAGTAATGCCGATGAATAAATATAATTTTTATTTGATTAGATATATAAAAATCTGAACTTGATTGCTCATGTATCGGCTATGAACAAAATCAAAGTCTTATCTCTGTGGTACCTGGATCACATTGAGATGTTTCAGCCAAATGAGAAAACAGTATGACAGTTAGTGTGGGGCACATCGGGGAGGGTTGTGGAAGTGGAAAGTGTGCATGGAGTGGTAAAGTGAAGAGGAGTGGGAAAACTGGGAAAAATTGTTATCCACACTATTCTTGTTAATGCCAGTATTTTCTTGTATTGGTACATTTCTAAATCTTGGCTTTCCTCTAAAGAGCCTAAGGACAGCATATATGATTCTTCCTTCCTGGTTTTATTCTCATAATGACCCTTTTCAGTAGGTTAGGTTGAGTGATTGGCCCAAAGTGGAAATTTGAACCTGGGTCTTCCTGATCTTAGTCCATCACTTTAGGTAGTACATTACATGGCTTTTTCTATTATGCTGTTGAGAATATGGATGACAAGTGTGTCTGGAAAAATAAAAGACTGAATAAAACAAAGTCAACACCTTTGGAATAATTATTTTATATTCAGTAATCTGTAATAATTCTGTAAAAAGTCCAAAGAATGTAAGAAAAACCTGCCCTGATCTGGATAACCTAGGCTAGCCTGATCTTGTCAGATAGCAGAAGCTAAGTAGGGTCGGCCCTGGTTAATATCTACATGGGAGACCAGCAAAGGATACCAGGTTTGCTACACAGAGGCTGTGGTCACACTGGCAGCTTGGCTCAATATGGTGGCACCTCTGATTGAACCGGTTTAAAGTGTAGCGGGGCACATCAGCCCACAGCTGTGGGTTACCCATGCAGACATCCCGTGGTCAAGCATCCACATTATTGCAGTGCCTCAGCCACGGACCACACTGCCCCAAAATTTTCAGAATGCATGTGCTTGCATGCTCATGCGCATGCACACACGTGCACATGTAGGGGATTTTTTTAAAAAACCTCCCTAGCAGCAGAATGGATCTGCAGGTTCAGACTGCCAAATCCATTCTGAGTGCACTCCTCCACGTTCAGACATCTGGTCATGCACAATGACTGTGCAGGACCCAAAAACACCACTTGTGATGTGGTGCCTTTTTAACTCGGCTCCAAGTTGTCCTATGATGGGATAAGTATGGCTGGGGAACGCCTGACAGATGTGGCTGCCTGACTGCACCCATTTGATCCAGGGGGGGAGGAGTAGCCAAACTGCTCATGTGATCACAGCCCGAGGCAGGCAATGGGAAACCGCCTCTGAATGTCTCTTGCCTTGAAAACCCTTCATGGTTGCCATAAGTCAGCTGCAACTTGACTGCAAAACCCCCAAACTTATGCGTCCAGTTGATTTTTTTAGAGAAAAAAATTCTGTTACAAAGTTAGGACTAGTCTGCACGTGAGGCATACAGCATTCTCTTCTATTGTATGTACTTGCAGGCATGTGGAGAGCATAACCTATTGATTTATAGAGCCACAAGAGACCTGGCAGCAACTTCTGAAATTTCCACAGGATCGTTTGTGTAGTGGGAATCCTGAGATTGGTGCAGGATTTCTTCAAACCACATGTTTATGTCTGAGCCAAACTATTAACTTTCTTTCTGCTACTAGAGCAAGACTCCCAGAAGGCCTTGCAGAAGTAACCTGCCTGCAAGCAGCCTGAGAAACAGGAATCCCATAAATCTTTGAAGTGTTCATATAGACAACTGAAGGCGTCATAAAGTTAAAACCCCAAGCCATAAGGTCTGTGCCAAGAAAGACCCCTGACCAGAAACCCCTAGACTAACTGAGCCATAGAATGAAAGGACAGCCCCTTTCGCACCCTCCTTCGCACCCCGGAGATAACGCCGGAGGCAACATGTTATCTCAGAGTAATAGAACACTGAGAAACTTTTTGACCCAGTGATCCCAGTGTCATAACTTAGAATGTGAATGTTTTTGTAACATGTTCTGTAAACATTTTCTAGTAACTCTTGTCAGCAAGACAAAGAGCATCCCATGTGCATCAAATGTCTTATTGAAGTCAGAATGATGTAATGATTCAATTTGTCAATCTTCAGCAAATCCTTTGATCTTTAGGTGTAAGAGTAGCCTGCTTCCAATGCTTTTTTGTCACACCTTGGACGGACACTTGGTGTCTGTCGCAGATGTGTCCCGGACTCATTACTCCATACCTTGGCTCACTCCTGGCTGTTTTTCCGTGAGGCCAAGCTGATCCATGGAGAAATGGGGGAGGTGAAAGCCCTCCCGCATGCCTCTGTTGTCTATTGTCTTGTCCGCATGCATTCTGTCTTGTTTTGTGTCTGTTATCTGTGGTATGCCTGATTGCCTGATTTTAACAGTGTGTAAGGTTTTTTTCAGAAGGGCAGGTGGCGTTCTTGCACCTGGCGGAAGCCACCCCCAAACAGATAAATTGTGCATGTAACCATTTTCCTCTATCCTTAGAATAAACTAGTTTCTTTTAAGACTGAGTGGTTGTGTACCTCAGGAAGAGTCTCATCTTTTCTATTTCACACACTTTCCACAGCCTTTGGTAAGGGGCCATCACCAAGATCTAGAACTGAGGTACTGAGGGGGGGGGGGTCACACCTTGACATGTGTCAGCCCCTTCTCAAGACAATTTGTAGCTCATGCTGCAATAAATTTGCTGTTAACAGTGCCACGAGTCTTTGCCTGTCTTGCTGCAATAGATGTACTACAGCTGTTCTTCAGCATTCTTACATTCATTTACTGTATTAGAACCCGATGTATGTAAGACTTCTTTGAGTGGGTGCTGCCTGTGATTTCACTTTGTGTCATAGGGTATTTCATTTAATGCCAATGTTCCTTGACTGTGTTTTACATTATTCAGCATGCTCATTATGTGCACTATTTTGACCAATTGTGTATTTATGACTATGAGTAACCCTCCGGAATGGACGAAGAATGTAGAGTAAGTCATTACCTTTACAACTTTTCAAATTTTGTTTTGATGTTGTTGCAGTTGGGATTTTTTTTCGATTGTTTCCATAATATTTTCCCACAATATGGGTTGGATCCCACAATCCATCAGCAGAAGGCTCCATTGGTTGTGGATCTTTCCTGCATTCTCCTGGCCTGGTAGTGCTTTCTAGTCTTGGGAAGGTTTATTCCGGAGACAGCAGGATTTGTGTGGCCCAATAGCCATGCATGTTGGGAGGGTGCAGTAGGGAGGGGGAAGGTGCAAAATAGCCTTTTTTGTCTCTTCCATCAGCACCAACCCTATGAATTAGTGGGGATTCATCCCTTTTCTCACTCAAAATCCTCCTCCTCCTCTTCTACATTTTTATTTTGCCCTTTGTTGAACAAGTTCAGGGCTACTTACATGGTTGAGTCCACACACTTTTATCTTCATAACAACTCTGCAATGTAAGTTAGGCTGAGATATAGGGACTGGCCCAAAGCCACCAAGGAGCTTCGTGGCCCAATGGGGAATTAAAACCGGGCTTGCCAATCCTGGTATCACTGTAACAACTGTGTATTTCCAATTCCCCTGTAATATGTGGCACAGTTGGTTTGAAATCTGGATTTGTAGACGCTGAACTACAGACTGGAAGATTGGTAGCTCAGCAGTTCGCAACCCGAGTGCTGTGTGACAGAGTGAGCTCCTGTCTGTGGCCCCAGCTCCTGCCAACCCAGCTGCTCAAAAGCAAGAAATTGCAAGTAGATAAACAAGTACTGCTTCGGTGGGAAGGAAACAGTGTTCTGTGCACCTTGGCATTTAATCACGCCGGCCACATGACCACAGAGAAATATTCAGACAGTGCTGGCTCTTCAGCTTGGAAACGGAGATGAGCACTGTCTCCTAGAGTCGGATTGGACTGGCTTTCATGCAAGGGAAAACTTTATCTTTACTTAAATCGTTTGGCAGTGTATTACAGTGTGCAGTTTGGAATAGTGGGGGGAGAAGATGATTCAGTCTGAAGGTCAAACTCAGCCTGATGGAGATTGTAGAGCTTTTTAAAGGGAAATGACAGGCATACAGAAGCCCTATTTAAACTGGGGCTACGTGGAGGGAGGAAAGCTTGGCTTTGATTAACCCTCCCACTCTTGCACAGTTTGGCTAAACCCCCTCCTCCACACATCTCCAATCTGAATCAGGCTCCCACATGGCTATAATTGTAACCTCCTTGTGTCCTTTTTAACTTCAGTCAGGGAATTCCTAGCATCTTGACTGTTCTGACCCTGCAATTCATGATTAACAGGCTATTAGTACTTGGTCTACCCACTCTGTCAGGGTATCCATTTTCTTTATTGTCTTTGTTATTTAAGAGGATTGTTCTCAAACCTTAGAGGCAATGAGATTTTTTAACACAACACTAAGAGCAATTTATACCAAGTGCTGTAAATGGGAAAGAGACCTTTTAGAGGTACTGAACCAAACATGCAAATTATTTTATTTATTTGAAACATTTATTAGCCATCCTTCATCCTTATAAGAACTCAAGGTGACTTACAGTGTAAATAATAATAAACCCCAATAAAAACATAAAATACCTAAAACTGCTAGTTAAAATCAATAATTTAAAACTTCTGGTAGGCAGAAGAACTAATCAAATGCCATCATAAATAAATAAAACTGATTTTAGCTGCCTCCTAAAGATAGAGAGTGAAGGAACCAGGCATACCTCCCTGGGGAGGCTGTTCCATAATTGTGCATTCCCTTTCCCAACAGAGCCTCCATTCTGTGTTCAATGGGGTAGACAATGGATACATAGGTGGGGTTGCCAGCGCTAGGTTGGGAAATACTTGGAGATTTGGGAGTGGAGCCTGAGGAGGGCAGGGTTTGGGGAAGGGAGGGGAGGGGCTTCAATGGGGTATGATGCCATAGAGTCCACCTTCCAAAGTGGCCACTTTTCCCAGGTGAACTGATCTCTGTCTCCTGGAGATCACAATAGCAGGAGATCTCCAGCCATACCCTGGAGGTTGTTAAAATTATCAGTGAAGAATGGAAATTTGTGAGAGAAAGTCTGGCAGTAATGGAGGTGCGGTCAAGGCCCATGTAAGAATGTTGAAGGTGGGTCTTAAGGAAACACTTGTTGCAGAAGAGGGGGAATAGTATGAAAAGTGGGGAAGAGGAAGCTGGATAGCAGATGCAATTATAAGAGAAGGCATTAAAGAAAACCGAAGGAGGCATCCAGTATGTCTGAAGCTATTGCACTTATCATCCATCCACTGTAGAGGATAAAATGAATTCACAATAAAGTGTTCAGTGTAAACAAAATTGCTTAGTAAAACATATTGGGGTCCAGTAGAAAACAATTTTATTTATTATTTATTTGTTTGTTCAATTTGTATCCCGCCCACCCTGCCAAGGCAGGCTCAGGGCGGCTTACACGGTATATGTTAAAACAGCAGTTAAAACCACAAGATATAAAGGAAAACACATCATAAAGTGCTAGTACATTTATAAACGATGGCGGCATTCTCTCAGCATCCAAATAATCGTCTACCACCATAGTCTGGGTTCTTGTCAGGCTGCTGATTATTAAGTTGGTATGACCATTGGGGCCAGAACCTCAATATTGGAAAGGCGGCACCTTAAACGAAGGCCTGGTGGAAGAGCTCTGTTTTACAGGCCCTGCGGAACTGTAAAAGGTCCCGCAGGGCCCTGATGTCGTCCGGGAGCTAATTCCACCAGTGTGGGGCTGCCACAGAAAAGGCCCAGGCTCTTGTCACCGCTAGCCTATTTATCCAGTGAATATTTGAACCACGTTGTGATCCAAAGTATCAGTAGGACATCTAGCCTATGTAAAGATGTTTTGAACCTGTGGGGAAGAACTGAGTGTCTAATATTAGGCATGCCATATTTTTTTTCTTGCTAGGTACACATTCACTGGAATTTATACTTTTGAATCACTTATAAAAATTCTTGCAAGGGGCTTCTGTTTAGAAGGCTTCACTTTTCTTCGAGACCCTTGGAACTGGCTCGACTTCAGTGTCATTGTGATGGCGTAAGTGGTTTGACAATTAACGAAAGAGCTTATAAGGGCATGAAATTAGTGTCAGCATGTACCATACCAGAAGGCATGCCTGCATTAACTTAGGTAAAAGTCCTGTTAGCAGTGAGGTTGTTTCACTACATGTTATCCCATTTTTAGTTCACTTTATAGAAGAACACCGCAAAACTGTGTAAAAGGTGTATGATCTATTACTGACTTGCTTTTTAGGGATGCTAATTTCATGTCCTGCGTTCTTTATCCATACTAGAATGGAAACTATCATTTTGACTTCATGCCACTTTATTAAATTATTTTAGCTTAGTTTTTCCAATACAAAATGTGAGTTTCACTTCAATGAAACTTAAAATGTAGATGACGGTTAATAAAAGCAAACCTCTGGGATGAGGTAAACTGTCGCAAAAGTGAAATCGCCAAAATGGTCTTAATGAAAGACTCCCCCAAGCAGTTAGCTTAAGTTCTGCCTCAATTCTGAATAACTGTGATTTAATTCTACAGGTATGTAACAGAATTTGTAAACCTAGGCAATGTTTCAGCTCTTCGAACTTTCAGAGTATTGAGAGCTTTGAAAACTATTTCTGTAATCCCAGGTAAGAAGTGAGCGGTATGAAGTGCTAGGCCCCCTTGTATCTCCAACTGTTTTTTGCGTGCTGTCATTGTGTTTGTGTGTGAACTCCCCTATTACAGATATGTGACAGAGTTTGTGGACCTGGGCAATGTCTCAGCGTTGAGAACATTCAGAGTTCTCCGGGCATTGAAAACAATATCAGTCATTCCAGGTGAGAGCTAGGTTAAACACGAAGGCTGACTAGTTCCATTGAAGTTGAGTTCACAAGCTTAAGCCTTGTCTGTCATTGCTTATGTTACTAAAAGGTGGGAATCAAAAGAATCAAACGATTCCTGGTCTTTTCAAATGTAACATTGTTTTTTTCATTTGCAAATTCAGCCTTTGAGTTTAACAAAAAGATTGCATGAGATATCTACAGAATGTGCAGTCTATGCATTATATCTTGTTTGGGGGTTTGCTTTTTCCCATTCTTTTTGTGTTTTGCTTTTAAAGGTGGCAGGTTTTCTCTTTTGTACTGACAAGCTTTTGTCACGATGGCTTTTTTTGTCAACATATATTTTAGCACTTACTGCTTCAGCTCAATTTTGAATTAAGTTTTGAAAGCAATTTTTTTTTAAAGCTGACTGCTTATATAAAGGATGATGTTGCTTGGGAGCAAATTGATGAATGTCCAGATGAACATGGCCCAGGATCGTACTATTTACGTAGCTTTTCTTCTCCAGCTATCTTAAATAGTTTTAATTTAGACGGTTGTGTTCTGCTTTTGACTATAAAAAGTCCTGTAGGTGAATTACAAAACAAGAATAATAGAACACAGTAATCACAATAAACATATTCAACATATGCTTAAATACATATTTGTAATAAATATGTAGCTACTTGGAAGTTTTCCTGAAAATAAAGCTAATCCAATATATTGTGGTCAATGAAAATTCCGTCTTTAAATTAAGAGAAAATAAGTACGGGAAAATCTTACCAAATACTACAAGCAACTGATGACTGATAAAGCTTACTGTTTTAAGATGAGGTATGTACATTTAGTTCAATGTACACTGCACATTCATGAACAGGCGGGCTTTGGCTCCTCGTGCATTCTCACAAGTGTTGATGGTGTTCATGAAGCTTGAGTGTTCCACAGTAAGATGTGTTTTCTGCATGCAGTCTTTTAAAAAAAATGTTGGAAAGAATACCTGAGACCTTTAAATACCTCTTTGGATCACCTCTGTTTGCAGGCCTGAAGACCATTGTGGGAGCTCTCATTCAGTCTGTGAAGAAGCTCTCGGACGTAATGATCCTGACTGTGTTTTGTCTGAGTGTATTTGCTCTCATAGGGCTCCAGCTGTTCATGGGCAACTTGAGGCATAAATGTTTGCTCTGGCCTCCTGACAATTCTACTTTTCAGATAAATATTACCTCCTACTTCAATAGCACAATGGGAGAAAATGGTTCATTTGTTAATACAACTGTGAGCACATTTGACTGGGCGGAGTACGTTGAAGATGAAAGTAAGAACAAGTGATATAACCAGTATGTGCAAAAAGTTTTTATATGAGTTTGTCATGTCATGGTAAAACAATGGAGTGAATGCTAGGTGCAGAATGGGCCAGAATGGCTCTGCCCACTCCTCCCCCAAGCAGTCTCCTGTTCCCTCCTTTGCACTAGTTGCTTGTGGGCCGCATAAGAGCCCCGGATGGGCCGGTTCTGGCCCCTGGGCCTTATGTTTGACACCCCTATGCTGGACCATATGGCTGCAGAGGAAAGTGTCCCACGAAGCCTCCAAAGTCAGGGGTTTCTAGGGAGTGGACAGTTAACACCCTGCATGTCCACTGTCCCCTCTGTCAGGAGGAGCATCATTCTAAACGTATCCAGTTAAAACAGGATTAAATCAACACTGCAGTCTTTAAATCAAGTAATCTATTGAATCACTCAATTGAAAAAAAAAGTATATAGCTTATCAGGGAACGAGTTCTTTTTTGCTAATTTAAATTACCTACAAAAACCATGAGCAACAAGTTCTGTCAGAAAAGACATTTCCCTCTTCACACACTCAGGAGGGAATAGCCCTTCTGAATCCATACCTGCTACGACAAGTACATTCATTATCTACAAATACACAAAGTGTTTTTTTCCCTTCAGAACTGTGTTTATTCATATGTAAATGTATGCAGATTTAATCAACTATGCCTTCAAATGAATTGCCTAAGATTTCTTTCATTGTCTTCCCACTCAAATTAAAATATTATTCTCCATTAATCAATTGCCACCAGCCAGGCTAAATATGATTTGAATAAACAGGATAATAATTCTTAGCAATACGCTTTCTTTTTTTTACGTTTTGCAGTTCTGTGATATTGTATAATATCATATAACACTAATATAGTAGTAATATAATATTATAATTATAAGTAATAATATTGCCTCGATAGTGCTTGATTATGGTCAGCTACAATGATTTCTTCTTTTCTTTCCACAATTAGGTCATTTTTACATTTTGGATGGACAACGAGATGCCCTTCTTTGTGGCAACAGCTCAGATGCTGGGTAAGCTTTTTTATTAACCCACTGTATTCTATATATATCCTATAAAGGCTTTCATGTTCACATGACTCTTTAGTGCAACTCTGCAATCTCTGCTCCATATGCATATTCTTTTGCATGACTACTGGGCAGTGACGTACCATGGGTGGGGCGAGGGGGGCACTCCACCCCAGGTGCAGCTTGAGGCAGGCCCATGAAGCCAGTGTCATGCTGTGTTCAGCTGAACATCTTTCTTTTTATATGCAGGGGAGGGAGGGCTATAAATTGAATGAATAAATCAAATGAATAAATCAAATAGGGATGTGGGTCACTTCTGCTAAATGTCACTTTCTTCTTTGTCCCCAGAATGCAATTCTCAATCTTCTTTCATGCTTCTTCTCACCAGCCATGTTAGATAGGTTGCTTACTAATCTCTTCCTTTCTAACTGGCTCTGTTTTTCTGCACACCAAATAGCCACTCTGATAACTAGAATGAACAGGAGGCCAGTGTTTCTGTCACAGGCTCTAATGGGGTGGTTCAGTGCATACACCATTTTATTGTATTTTAATTCTGTAGACAATAATTGAAACATAATTGCTTGAGGGAGGGGATAACAGCTCTGACCAAAACACATAACTTTGAAAACACCCCAAAAATCCAAGTGAAAGATAATCTAAAATCATGTTTAATATGCTCTTCTATTCCATAGCCAATGCCCAGAAGGATTTATGTGTGTAAAAGCTGGTAGAAATCCCAACTATGGCTACACAAGCTTTGATACCTTCAGCTGGGCCTTCTTGTCTCTCTTTCGGCTGATGACTCAGGACTACTGGGAAAACCTTTATCAGCTGGTAAGGCTGTGTCATGAGGCAAGCTTAGTCCTGTCATAGTAAAACATAGTACACTTTTTGTCTCGGTTTAAGTCCAGAGGCAGCTGACTCAAAGATGCTGGGAATAGTTCACTTAAGGGACAGAAAACATTAAGATGCCCTATGTGTTATTCAGTACATTGTAACCCACTCTTGGAGCTCTTATGGTTCTCCCCCCACACCTTTTGTCCTCAAAATAATCCTGTGAAAAGATTAAACTGAGAGAAAGTGCCTGGCTCTAGGTTATATGTGGAACTTCTGGCTCTGAATGCAAACTCTTAGTCTGGGGTAAAAGTAAGATGAATGTGGATTTTTGAATACATAAATTAGTTAAAGGGAAAGGTTTTCCTGGTATTTCTTGCTATTGTTTAATGGATTATTTCAAGGGGGACCATTTTCATTCGTAATCTGTTAGATGTTTCTTGTTATTTTCTGTTGCTATAAACAGCTTATTATTTATAAGCTCTTTTTAAATTTGCCTTTTTTATTTTCTGTTTTAAAAAACAATTAATGCAGAATTGCTGTGTTTTTGTGCTCTAAAAAGGATGAACAGGCAATAACTAATGGAAATCAAATGGATGAGACCTTGTTGTTTTGTCTACCCCCACCCCGACCCCAGACATTGCGAGCGGCTGGCAAAACATACATGATCTTTTTTGTCCTGGTGATCTTCCTGGGCTCTTTCTATCTGATCAACTTGATCTTGGCTGTTGTCGCCATGGCCTATGAGGAACAGAATCAAGCCACCATGGAAGAAGCGGAGCGGAAAGAGGCAGAGTTCCAGCAGATGCTTGAGCAGCTGAAGAAACAACAAGAAGAAGCTCAGGTATCTTCCTTTTAGAAAGTGTAGTTGTGAATTTGCTAAAAGGAACTACCAAAAGTTAAGCCTTGCTGAATTTTATTTGCCATTGGTTGCTCTAGTGAAACATACAAAATAAAGAACTTCTGTAAAGCTAACAAAAGAACAGCTCTTCTAGTGGTGGAGGAGCTGCTTTAGCTATTGTTTTAAATATTTATTGATCACCAAATGCGTGCTGGTCATGGGGCATATTTCAACATGCAGTTTTCCTCCATGGCTCCCCTTCTCTTGTGTACTTGAAGAAAGCTCAGACTGATTGAGACATTGGTGTCCCTCCCTCACCAAGGGGGGTTCCACAGGTCTAAGACAGTCCACCTAGAGTTCAATAGCCTGTGTGGAATAGCCACAAACCACTTGCCTTCCCTACTTTTTTAGCTAGTCTACCAGGAAGACCTGAGACTGCTTCTGTGCCTTTAAAAGTGTCCCAAGCATTAACTCCTACCTCTGAACAATGATACCTGTGAGCACGCAGCATTTCTACAAGCTTTTCAATGGAAGCTCTGTTGATCTGCATACTGTTACCCCAGTGATTCTTATGTAGTAGGCTTGAAGTGGTTGGTGCATCGTAGGAACTTTTTTAATATTAAGGACAATGATTTGCAAAATGACAGAGATGAAGTATCCTCAAGGTCACTGTGTAGGACATTCAGTTAAAACCCAAGGAGAAACAAAATTCCATTGCTGACAACCTCACTATTAAATTTGGGGGACATGTTTTCAAGGAACTATACTTACCTGTTAGTTTACACTAAGGCTGCAGTCACACACACTAAATAATCCACTTTCAGTGCACTTTCCAACTGGATTTTGCCAGTTCACACAAGTAAAATCCACTTGGAAAGTGCCTTGAAAGTGGATTATTTAGTGTGTGTGACCGCAGCCTAAATAAGAGTGCACTAATCATTGGCATTTGTACTTCTTTACTTTGTGACTATGTAATTTTGGAAGTTATGATGAATTTTTCTCAGATTATTAATGTGGTAATCTAACTAATGCTAATTCCCTGACACTGTAACACAACAGACAACAGCAGCTGTGGCTGCAGCATCAGTTGCCTCAAGAGATTTCAGCGGCGTGGGCGGACTGGGGGAGCTCTTGGAAAGTTCTTCAGAGGCATCTAAATTAAGCTCCAAAAGTGCTAAAGAAAGAAGAAACAAAAGGAAAAAAAGGCGGCAGAAAGAGCTCTCAGAAGCCGAAGACAGAGAAGATGTTGACAAATTTCCTAAATCCGAATCAGAAGACAGTATCCGAAGAAGTCGCCTGTCCTATGAAAAGAGGATGTCACCTCACCAGGTACAGTACAATTCTAGTTTCAGCTGTAGTGTTCTAGGGTAGTGGCAGACATCACTACAGGTTACTATCACTAGGTAATAATAATGTATGTTGCGAGAAATGGGACAAAGTCTGTATCTTTTATTGATGGCTTATCTGTGGAACTGTCTCCCACTAGAAGCCCGCTAAGCTATGTTCTTACAGAATTTTAGAAAATTCATGAAGCGTTTCTTATGCAGCCAAGCTATACAAATAGAGACTGGCTTTGTTTGCAATTTCTTCCAATGAATTGTGTGGAATTATAGATGCCATCTGAAGACTCTGAAACTTTGGGATTGATTGATTGTTGATTTTAAACTGTATTTTTGTATATTAATTTACTCTAAATCACCCAGAGCCCTGTGTACTCAGGGATGGGAAAATTCAGAAATTTTAATAGTAATAGTAGTAGTAGTAGTAATTATAATAATATAAATATAGTGTGACCTGGGCTGCTTCTGAGAGGGAGCAAAATAAAGTTTGGCAGAGTGACCTTGACCTCACCCTTGCTCTGTCTGATGCAGTGACCTCAGTACTGGTGGGGGAATGCGGGTTCTCCTACCCAACCACTAGGGTTGCCTATGCCAGGCTAGTCTGAGTAATAGATCTGCTTGCGGGACATGATGAAGGCTGCTGTGGCGGCCCCTGACACCTCTCTTGCCTCCTCTACCACAACAACGACTCCTGTCACAAGTCAACTGACTTACCTAAGGCCCCCAAACAGGGATGTTGTGCGGTAACATCCCCGACATGATGATGTCACACAGAAGTGACATCATCACAATTGGATGTCAAGCAGTGATGCTCTGCTTTTTGGGCAGAACTCTATGATTTAGGCCAAAAAACCCATATAGTTTTGCCCAAAATGCAGAGCATCGCCACGCAACATCCCCAGCTTGATGATGTCACTTTCATGTGATGTCATTGCATTGGGGATATCACACAATGTCCCTGTCCACCTCCGGAACATGCCCCAAATCCCGCTGCCAGCAAGCCGAGGGGACCTGGCAACCCTAATATGGCATAATGTTTCATGCTGATCTAAAGCAGAAGCATGCTTAATGGAAACGGAGACACTAAAGTGTAGGAGAAGAAACCTGAGAGATAGGCAGAATATTAGAAAAGCTTCATCCATCGGGACTCAGTAGTTTTGGAGATCTAGGGCTCCTCCTTTTTATTAGGACCAACTAAAATTTTACAAAACAGTAAGAAAGGTTTTATCACATTCCCTCCCCAAATTCTTTCTTAGGCTGGATGGAGGTTCAGTATAGTAAAGAAGGAAGGGAGAAAGGAAGCCAAAGATGTTTCAAGGCAAGAGGAAAAGTCCCAAGCAAATCTGCAATTTGTAGCACTTAAAATGGAGCACAGGGCGGCTGCAGACAACATTCAATTATTTGGAGTTTGGTACAAGACAGGTTACAAGTTGCATCAAGGATACTGGGAAACAGAAACACAAAATGGTTACTCTCCTTTAGAAAAATATAAAAGCCAGCAGTGATTTGCATTAGTCCCCGCATTGTGTGGATTTAATCCCAGTGTAATGAGTATACATCTGAAACAATGGTAAGGGATAAAAAGTAATTTCTAAAAAACCCTTTCACTTTAGTCAGTTTCACAAAGCTGTCGAAACATCTCATAAATGGACTGGTTATGTGTATTGCTGCTACAGCATAATAAAAATGGACCCCACTTCCTAACTGTTCCAAATTCATTTGAAATGATTTTTTAACTGCTAAATCTTATTATTTATATAAACAAATAGCAGGAATGTAAATGTATTATGAGAAAATGCAGTGAAATGTAGGTACACTCCAGATGTTTTCCAGCAGCATTTGTCAGAATTTATTATAGTTCGGTCTACAGTCAAACTGGTTCTCATTTATGTGGCATCTATACCATGGGGTCCCATAGGGATCCACCTTGTTTTCCCATGTGATCTAAGATCTGCATGAAATGTCAGGGACCTCTGTCTGTGGGTTTGGAATGAGGTGCCGCCAATATGTGCATGACACAGCCTTTATTTTTCTTTAACAGCTGTGGGACTGTGGGAACTTTTGAGCTAAAATGTTAACCCAGGCTAGGGTTGGCCTCTTGCTAATTGCTAGTTGCCCACTGCCACTCTAAGCAATGGTGGGAGAAAAATAAAAATGCTGCTGGGCTATGTGCTAGCACATCACTTCCAAGTACAACCCAGAAGTGACAAAAGGTAGCTAGGATCACCAGAAATTGTATGGTAAAACCATACAGCTTCTGGGTTGTACCCAGTAGTGATGTTGGCAATGTCACATGCCCTACCATGTCCCTGCCCCACACCTCTCCCACTGGTTGCCAGGCTAAGCATTGCAGCCTTAACCCAGACTTTTAACTGAACTGGTATTCCATCTGTGGAAGTATTTTATGGCCTCATTGATGCTTTATGATGCTTAGGATTGTTCTGCACTGCTGAAGTTTTTTAATGCTTTATAAATGCTAAACTGAGGTTGGACTTTTTTTTAGTCTAGGAATGTTAGTTTTTGTTGTTGTAGTCTACTATGTAATTACTATGCTGAGCATTTTAATTGTGATTTTATTATGGGCTGCCTTGAATGGGTCTCTGGAAGAGGCACCTTATAACTGCATTAAATAAATTAATAGATTGTGTGCTTAGAGTGTTATTGTAATTGTGATTACTGATGTACATGTCAATGTATCTAACATATAAAACAGTGAGACTGAGAAGCTTGAATGTGTAAGCATATAATTTAGAGCAGGGGTGTCAAACTCATTCGTTATGAGGGCCAGATCTGACATAAATGAGACCTTGTCGGCAGGGCTTTTTTTTGTAGAAAAAGCCCAACAGGAACTCATTAGCATAATAGGCTACACCCAACAGCAGACACTCATTAACATATTAGGCTGCACCCCTGACAGTGCAGCTCCCTCCCAAGATCGGCTTTCCGAGGTGCCCCACAGCTTGCGGGGTGCATGGGGAACCCGAGGAAAGGAAGGCAGTTTCTGGATTGGCTTCCCCAGGCACCCTGCAGCTACAAAGCACCTGGGGAACCCAAGGAGGGGGGACAGTTTAAAGTACCTTATCTCCCTGGATTGCATTGGCTTCCCCAGGGGCCCCGCAGGTTGTGAGGCACCTGGGGAACTTGAGGGAGGGGAGGCTGTAGGCGTGGCCAACTCCAAAGCCAGCCGGAAGTCCATTCCTTTGCGTTCCTGCCCCAAAATAGCCCTCCTTGTCAGGCTGGTCCATGTGTGTCATAAAATGTAATGCCAGGCAGCAGAGATATAAAGTTTATAAAGGACACAAACACAAAGATTTTTTTAAACTTAAAATAAAAACATGCTTAAAAGCATTAGCACTCTTGCAATATTGTGTTTATTTAACAGTATCTAATAGCTGACACTTCTTGCTCTGAATTATTGCATCAAAATGTCTGTGCTGCTGCAATCTGGAGTATGCTGTTCAGGTGTGTATCTGTAAGCTGCAAACCTACTTTTGATTTTTTGACATTCACCACAGAAATCTCATGCTCAGAGTTCTGAGTCTAGGACGCAGGGGAAAACATGAAATGGCTGAGCAATTAAGAGAGTCTGGCAAAGCAAGCTATGATGCAGCAGTAGCAACAGAACTGGAAGAAGGAGATGGCCAGTTCCAGGGTGGGCCTGATGGAAACCCTCCAGGGGCCTGATTGGGCCCCTGGGCTGCATGTTTGACACCCCTGATTTAGAGTATCCTTTTGAACCAAAAGGAAATCCAGTCAGAATAGTCAAGAGAATAAGTATTGCAGGTATAAATTATCCTGATCTGAAAGCAAGGCAGTCTAAAAGGCAGAAGTCAGTAAAACTTAATGTGAGAGTTGTTTTCTCCAGCTCTGGGGATAGCTTTACTTATTCATGAGTGCTACTAATGAAATATGCAGAGAGGGAGGAAAGAATTCCATTAAGGAGTTTCTTGGTAGAGCAAGACTAGACGGACAACCAGCACAAATTGATTTCTCCCCTTTTTTGCAATGGCAACGTCACTATCTTTAGGTCTCTTGAGACTGAATATTGGGGAAAGCATTAATTGATGAGACAGTTTGATTAACAGATGGCAGATTAATAATACAACTTTAGTTAAATGGATCTAGCCTTTGGGCTTTTAATTTGACCAATGGTTGCAACAGCTAGCTTGTTTCTTGCCCCCTTGTTGCCTCAAGAACCATCATCCACCGTGCCTTATGTTGGAAGCATCCCCTGTGAGGATACTGTAGGGTGATCATTACTAGGTCTAGGTGGTTAAGGGATATTCTGCAAAAGTGTGATTCATTTTCAGAGGGTGTTGTCTTGTTTGAAGGGTAAGAAAAGAATAGATCATCTTGAGTTCTGTGATTATTTCTTAAAACTTGAGTATGATGTTCGTAGCACAATACCCTTCATTCTCTCCCCCCCCCCCCCCATGAAAACTCTTGGAATATCATGAAGGTACAAAGTGGCTTCATGGACTTCCAGAGAGAGTTAGGGTTGATACACTGAACTGACATTGCATATTGAGCCTTTTAAGCACAGTATTGCATAAGGTTTGCATCAGGTCGTGCAGGATGATGTCAACCAAGAGATATTATGCTTGAAGCTCTAAATGAATGGTTTGATATAGCTGAACACTAGCACCTTCACTTGAAGCAACAGAGCATTTAGTGTTCTGGATGACTGTGGTCAAGCCTGATTCAGATATAGTAGGGTTGTCAGGTCCCCCTTGGCCACCGGCAGGGGATGGGGGAATAGGGTTGCCAGATTGAGGCTGGAAGATTTGGTGATAGAAACTCAGGGAGATTTGGTGATGGAGCCTGGGGCAAACAGGGACCTCAGTGGGGTGAAATATCATAGTCTACATTCCAAAGCATCCATTTTCTCCTGGGGAACTGATCTCTGTAGTCTGGACATGAGCTGTAATTCTGAGAGATCCCCAGGACCCACCTGGAGGCTGGCATGCCTATTAGGGTGTGCACTTAAGAAATGCTGGGCATCTAGTTAGTTTTCTTATACCAGATAATTTAACTCCTAGCCAGAGATGCACCTCAGTAATGCTATAGGTTCATTCTGGGTTTAGTACACAAGTAAATACTATTAGAGAGTCTCTGCTTCTATTCTATGCTTGTTTGCTAAAGCATATAAACAGTGCAATCTTAATATAAATTATACCATCAAAGCATTATAGCATCCATCCACCATTCTTATGTAGCTAATTAAAGGAGAGCAATTACTTGATTCCAAAGAGGTTTTTACCCCCAAAAGTAAGCAGGTCACAGGCAAGAATCCCCTTCTGAGAAGAAGCTCTCGATCAATACAACTTCCCTTATTTATAGGTTTTTAGAATCATCTCCAAACAATAGCTTCCCATCCCACTAGATAAGGGCATTTATTCTTGGCTTACTCATTATTTTATAACTTCAAACACCATACAAGGTTATCTTTAATTAGAATACCTTTTTAGAATATATAAAAAATGTTAGTTCATTCTTGCTAGTTTTTATCTTAGCACACTCTGTTTAAAAATAATGATTACAGGTTTCTCATACATATAAATATCTTCTGGCCTTCAACCAAGACTCCTGTCCTTGAATCATATGTGAAGTTGGACCTAAACAAATGGTATCTATTGATAATGTTTTTGTTGTTGTTCAGTCGCACAGTCGAGTCCGACTCTTCGCGACCCCATGGACCACATCATGCTAGGCCCTACTGTCTTCCGTCATGCTCCAGGGTTTGCTAATTTAGATTTAGAAAATGTGTTAGATGGCCTTTAATCTACACTAGACCATATAATAGTTGCCGCTTTGTGCTGATCCTCAAGGCTATTCTATTTTGGATTCCCTGAGAGGCCATTTATGTGTGCAGCAGCATCCTCTAGGATCTTTTCGGTCATGTCCAGCAACTGTTCCTTGATATTTCTGGCCATGTCTGTGACATTGGTCATTGGCTCTTTTTTTAAAAAAAACAAAACTGAATGCTTAACTATTCTTGTTTTCCTCTCCCTACCCAGTCTTTGCTGAGCCTTCGTGGATCCCTTTTTTCCCCAAGGCGCAGCAGCAGAGCGAGTATCTTCAGCTTCAGAGGAAGAGCAAAGGATATAGGATCAGAAAATGACTTTGCTGACGACGAGCACAGCACCCTTGAGGACAATGAAAGCCGAAGGGATTCTCTTTTTGTGCCAAACAGATACAACAGTGACCGCCGCAACAGTAATGTCAGTCAGGCGAGTTTGTCGTCGAGGATGATACCACCGCTTCCAGCCAATGGGAAGCTGCACAGCACTGTGGATTGCAATGGGGTGGTCTCCTTAGTAGGCGGGCCTCCTACACTCACGTCACCCCCTGGACAATTTATGCCAGAGGTGATAAATGGTCCTTGTTTTTACAGATCACACATGCTGCCATGATTGTCATAAGTTTTACAAGGAAATCTCTGATCCTGGTGACTGTCCCTGTCTTTGGTTTGCCAGCTCTGGGTGGGGAAACACCTGGAGATTTTGAGGTGGAGCCTGGGGAGGGTGGGGTTTGGGGATGGGAGGGACCTCAGCAAGGTGTAATGCCATAGAGTCCACCCTCCAAAGCAGTCCTTTTCTCCAGGGGAACTTGGTCGTCTGGAGATCAATTGCAATAGTGGGAGATCTCCAGGTGCCACCTGGAGGTTGGAAATCTGACCTCTCTCTTTTTTAAAAAAATATCTGGAGGGAAATCTTATATTTACCAAACAGCTCTGCTTGCATGCTTATATATCAGTTCTGCTTTTGTGCTTATTTTTGAATAGTACCTGGTACATGAAATAGTAAGAGAAAGGTGCTATAATTTCAAAAGATCAAACAATAGAATAAGTGTGTGTGTAAATAAAGTACAGTATTTAAGTGATCAAGCCACTCTTGAGAATGCACTTACCAGCTTGGAAATGGACTAAAGTTTTCACAGGACTTCTGCCTGCAGAGCACAATTTTTCTGCCTCACCCCCTCTTGTGGCGGCTCCAGATGCCCCCTAAAACCCTGTTCCTTTCCAAGATTTCAGGGGGCGTTTTGGGCTGCTGCAGGTGGAAAGAGGCAGGAAACTCACACTCTGAGGGCAGAAGTCCATTGTGCCCAGAGAAATGTGACACTGGATCCAACCTGCTGTGTTGTATGCAACCAAACTATTTTCTCTTTTGGCTCAAGCTTGAGAACAAGTCTGAGTAGAAGAACACTATTCTCGCTCCTCTGCCGTCTTGTTCATCTTCTGGACAGAGTTGCTAGATTACAGCTCCTTGCTTACCTGGGAGTAAGTCCAGTTGAATATGGTGTCATTTATGAACAAACATGTGTAGAATTATGCTGCAATTCATCTTCTTTCATTTGTACATTTATAACTCACACAGGCTGTTAAAGATGCTTTTAAGTGTAAAACAGACAATTTTATTTTATTTCTGCATTTTATTAACACCCAATAAATTTAGCTAAAGTGACAAAACAAAGTGGCAAACCTACAACAGAGTGCCAAAGACCTTTTTGGAGAGAAAACTTTCCTTTTCCTTCTGTTTGTTCCTTGCCCAGACTTCCTTTTGATCTATTTGTCTGCTCTATTTTTACATCGTGACTTTGTTCTTTAACACCCTAGCTAGATCTAAGTTCCTTTATTGGGGCATTGTTTTCTTGCATTCAAATAGATATTAAGATTCGCATCACACATTACATTTTTTGGGAGGACCCTTAAAATATTTAGAGAATGTATGCAAAATATAAATGTGAATGCAACAAATTTGTGGGTTGGATCCTGATAATAATTTTTGCTAATGAAGGAGGGTAAATGGATTTCACCCTTCCTACTATAGACCTCCCATTCCACTAACAGAACAGAAGTGCCTTCCGGAAATTATTAGGGATGTGCAAGTTGGATTCAGAAATATTTGGAAGCACCAAATAATGTTATGTTTAGAATAATTATGAATAATTCCAAATCTGAATGTTATAGTTCTGGATACTCTGAATACTTCCTAATATTTGGAGTTACATTGACTCATATAGAAAGCAGGCTGGGGCACTTACAAGAGGAGGAAAGTGAAACCTCTTCCTTGATATCCTTTTGGAGGAGTCTTCTTTTACTAGAGATCATTATGCTGCTAGTTACTATTTTTGTTCAACATACATTGGTGGGGATCTGAAGAATCTTGCAATTAATTGTGCATCCAGAGAAGGTTTCAACTTGTGTGTTTTGAACAGCTGCTCCCCAATAGACATAGACAGCCTTTTAAACAAACAGAAAGTTCAGCGGGTTTTCAAATGCATCTATCCATCACCTATAAAATTAACAAATGCTTAGTAAACACTAAACAACCAGTGAAAAAACTAGCAGTAAGATATATCTTGTACCTTTTGGTAAGTTTTAAGAATTATTCAGCACCCTTGTATTTGCAGGGTACCACTACTGAAACAGAAATAAAAAGGAGATTAAGCTCTTATCAAATTTCTCTGGAACTAATGGAGGAATCTGTAGCAAGACAAAGGGCCATGAGTATTGCCAGCATACTCACAAACACAATGGAAGGTATGACACAAACACAATGGAATGTATGACACAGTACATACAACTTGTTTCACCACATGTTATGTGAAGTTCTATTCTAAGCTATTTTTGCTTTATTTTCTGAGATGTAAGAATTCTTGATATTGATGCACTCCTTTGACGGAGGCCCACCCTCTGCCAGTATAAGGAATTTGAGATGCAGCAGGAGGGAAGCCAAAGAAACCTCCAGAACTCTTTATACTCGCACACAATGGGATGGATCCAGCCAACTTTTCTCTAGAGAAAATGGAAGGAGGGAATACCATTTGACCATCAAAGGGGCTATGCTGGAGATCATGGGACCTGCATGAACCAAAGCCATATGGGATGGGATCTGTAATAAGGAAGTTAATTGGGGGAGCTTGAAAAGTTGGTGGGATCCACTACAGTAAGATCCAGACATTATTCTGTGTGGGCTTTCCTCCTCTTCTCACAAAAATATCAAATACAGTTATTGTATAAAATTCCTTAACCTTTTTTTGCCTTTAGATGAAGACGGGTAGCCGTGTTAGTATGTCTGTAGCAGCAGAAAAGAGTAAAAGTCCAGTAGTACCTTAAAGACTAACAGAATTTTTGGTAGGGTATGAGTTTTCGTGAGTCACTGCTCACTTCTTCTGGACTCTTTTTGCCTTTGAGTAAGTAGTTTTCCAGTGGATCTCTATGAAGTCCCTGATGGTGGTATTTGTGGCTGCTTTGCAAGTCATGAAATAAGTGAATGTTTTAGCAGAGGTCATATAGGAAGAACCTATACTGGAACGAACCATTTGGTCCCCCTTCAGTAGATCCATTAAGAAAAAAGATTATTAGTCTCTTTCTAAGTGTCTGCAGTGAATTCATGGAAGGAGAGCGCTACAGAATCATGGCAGCAAGTTAGTCCTTCAGTCTATGCATGTTCATTGAACCACAGGCATAGAGCCCGCTTGCAGGGAGGGTGGGGTATAAATTTGAAATAATAAATAAAACTTGAGGGAGTATGGTTCTCTCCATGCAATCAGGAATCCTGCTCTTCATGGATTCCTGATTGGGTGGTTCTGTGCCTGTGGTCTGGTGAATACAATCAAGTTATTAATCAAATGCTTATTTCAAATTCTTATGTACTGAACAAACAGAAGCAAATAAATATATTAACTATTTTATTAATAGGGTTTAGGTTAGTGGATGCCTTTAGATTAACTATTTTTCCCAAGCGATTCTGGAGAGGTACAACAAACAGAAGATCATTGACTTCTAATGTACAGTCATTACATTTCATAGTCCATGGCTGAAACGCTGAAAAGTAGTTTTAAGAATAATATTTCTGCGGTATTTTCCCTAAATGCTCAAAGTAAGTCATATAGCTTATCTAAGTAATTTTTGTGACACCCCCTATTACACTGAGAGTGAAGATGAAGGATAGTGGACGTAGCTCATCAATGATGATCAGCATTAGACCAAGAAGATTCAAACAAGGTGGTGGTTGTTTTTAATCCAACCAACAGAGACCTGTGTATCTTATGACACTATCATCAACTTCCTTTATTAGCTAGCCTGTCATAGTAGCCAATATCTAGGGCGTACCTGGTTCGGGTTATCATTAGGACAGCAGGCAGTGATGATTGGGAAAGGTGCTGCCAGCTTTATGTAGGCATGATGAAAAGAGAAGGATAGCTGTCTACCAGGTGAACTAAAACATGGGCTGTGATCGCACAATCACACATGCCATTTGGCCCAACATATCCACCCCATCTCTCTGGAATAAATGGGCGCAGTCACGCAGCCACATCCGTCAGGCGTTCCCCGGGCATACTCACTCCATTATAGGATCACTTGGAGCTGGGTTAAAAAGGCACTGCATCACAAGTGGTGTTTTTGGCTCTCGGCACATTCATTGCGCATGGCTGGATATCTGAACATGGGGGAGCATGTGCAAAACGGATTGGCGGACTGAACCTACAGATCCATTTACGCTGCTGAAGTGGTGGTTTTTTGAGTTTTTGACTATGTCCATTTTAAAAAAAACAACTGGGCAGCGCACTCTGTGACTGAGATGCTGCAGTAATGCAGATGCTCGACCAGGGGATGGCTGCATGGGTAACGTGCAGTAGGCTGTGCTGTCTGGATGATATGCCAACCCAAAAAGAGGATGTGTTTATCAGTTTTTTTAAAAGTGCCCAAAAGAGGATTGACATCAAAAAAAAAAGGGAGGACATCTGGTAACCCTAGCTTATGAGGAGACTTGCACAAGCAGATAGGCTAAGGCACAAAAGCAGGAGCAACTGCTTTGTGCACCAAGCAAACTGCAAATGGAAAGCTAGGAGGGAGGAGAGGGAGGGAGAATCCTTCCGCATTAGCAAAAGCTGTTTCCAGCCAACTTTCCACCCCCTCTTTTTTCAACCACCACTGAACACCCCCTCCCAGGAAAAACAACCCCCTTAAAAGCTCGTACCTTATGTGCTGCTGCTGAGGGGAATCACTTGCCTGCTGTAAGCTAGCAGGCTAACACACAAAAAGGACTGGGCCACGTGCTTTGAAGCCTGCAAGAGCTTCATGCACCAAGCAAAGTGCAAAGGAAAAGCTGGGAGTGAAGGAGGGGAAGAGACTCCCTCCCTCATTGGCTGCAACTGGGAGTGGGGCCCTGAGCAGTTCTCACTGGTCAGCAACTGACTGAGTAAGCCCTGTTTTGACACTGGGCCTGATCCCATAGGATTAAGTGTTGCCTCCCCTCCCTTCAGAGGTGTGAATTCATCTCACCAGACTGAACTGTGATTAATTTCTTTATTGGCAGCCATGTAAACCCTATTTAGAGTTAACTAGGGGTATCCCATGCAAACTGAGAGCCAGTTTGGTGTAATGATTAGGAGCGTGGACTCTAATCTGGGAGAACCAGGTTTGATTTCCACTCCTCCACATGCAGCTGCTGGTGTGACCTTGGGTCAGTCATAAATTCTTTCAGAGCTGTTCTCACAAGGGCAATTCTTGAGAGAGCTCTCTCAGCCTCATCTACCTCACAGGGTGTCTGTTGTGGGGAGGGGGAGGGAAAGGGATTGTAAGCCACTCTGAGACGCCTTTGGGATGTGAAGGGCAGGGTAGAAATCCAATCTCCTCCTCCTCCTCCTCTTCTTCTGAGTGTTGTGCTTGTGTATTATATATATTATAAAATAGGCATTTGTACAAACCTGTTGTAAAATACTGATGATAAACTTTTAAGGATCTGCAGTTATAAAGGTACTGTCTCTAATATCTTATTTTTGTTTTCTTCCAGAACTTGAAGAATCCAGACAGAAATGTCCACCATGTTGGTATAGATTTGCAAATGTTTTCTTGATCTGGGACTGCTGGCCTCCGTGGTTAAAAGTAAAACACATTGTGAATTTGATAGTGATGGATCCATTTGTTGATCTTGCTATTACTATCTGCATTGTTTTAAATACGCTGTTTATGGCCATGGAGCATTATCCAATGACTCCCTATTTCAACCACGTGCTTTTGGTCGGAAACCTGGTATGTATGTGGCAAGTAATAACTTACTTTTTTAAAAAAAGTGTATGGGTCATTTTTTAAATTTAATGTATGGTCAAAAATTTCACAGATTTTCAGCATTTAAAACCATAAAAAGTAGATGCCAATACAGTATTGGTAGTAGAACATTCCCAACCCACAGACAGAACACTGTCTCGCATTCTGGGTAACCAAGAGGGCTTTCTCTACCATATAAAAGTAATCCATATGGGGGGATCACTGGGACTTCCTGTTGCAGGTGTTCCATAACGGTGGCTCCATGATGCACAAGAATGACCTTGCACCTAACTCTAAAAATAGGGTGCCAGTCCAGTATTTCTCATGATGAAACTAGTGTTGAAAATAATACATTTCAAAATATTTCTGAGACCATGCCTTCTTTTTTGAAAATTTAAGTTGCAATATATCTGACCCCAGTATATTTATATGCACTGAGTATATTTATATGCATATATTATATGTATTGAGCAGGGGGTTGGACTAGATGGCCTGTATGGCCCCTTCCAACGCTATGATTCTGTGATTCTAAGAACAGTGTATAGTGATTCTCAAATAGTAGATCTGGACCCATCCAAAGTGATGGGAACCCTTACAAATGGATTTCAGTGTGGGCTAAGGATAAAGCAGCACCGTAATTACTAAAAGACATTCTGCTATTCTTTTGTTCCTTATGCTTGTCCAAGTAGGGTTGCCGGGCCTGGTGTTCCAGTGCCACGCTGGCATGTGTACATATACCGTTCTCTTTTGCCCTGGTACCCTTGCTTCTGTAGTCTCACATTTTTTAGTTGAAATGAAATTATGGAATTATTATTTGACAATATTACAGAGTCTTAAAAGTAAATAATCTGCTTTGTAGAGATCACTTGGAATGACGCTAAGGATTAGCCTATATAAATATACAGAAGCTGATTTATTAGCGCCGTCTTTGTTCCAATGCATTTTGTACAGAAATATTTCTAATGCTAGAAAGCATTGCCATCTTAGTACCTTTCTGAATGTTCTTGATGTAAATTTACTTGAAAATGAAATAATGCTAATTTTTTTTTTTAAATGTTTGACAACATAATATTGGTTCTTCAATAATACAGAATTGAAAGCATCAAGGAATCCTTTCATAATCTGTGTGTGCATACATACGTTTTGTTTTTAACTGTAAATCACCTGTTCTAGTAATATGCAGTTATTGTAATAAAATAGATTCCAATGTATTATCTAATCCCTACCTGTCTTGCCCTGTCCTAGCCACGGTAATCCATGCAAAGATCACCTCCAGGTTGGACTACTGTAGTTCACTGTATGCGGGCCTGCCCTTGTGCCTGACCTGGAAGCTCCAACTGGTCCAGAATGCAACCACGCGGGTCCTTACTGGGACCCCTTGGACAGTACACATTTAACCAGTGCTGCGCGAGCTGCACTGGCTTCCAGTGGAGCGCCGGATCAGGTTCAAGGGACCTACGTATCTTTGGGACCGCCTCTCCCAGTATGCCCCTGAAAGAGCACTACACTCAGGAAATAAGAACTTCCTGGTGGTCCGAGGCTGGAGAGAATTCTGACTGTCCTTGACTGGGGCCAGGTCTTTCTCAGCCCTGGTCCCTGCCTGGTGGAATGCTCTGCTGGAAGACAACTGTGCCCTATGGGAGTTGTTACCATTCCGCAGGGCATGCAAGGCAGAGGTAGGTGGAGGACAGCCACAGAGCATCCTTGGCACTCTTACATAATTCCCCATCCCTCGTAACGCTTCCCCAAAGGGAGTCTGTGGAGCTGGAATTCTTTCTGCCATCTCATATACTGTATGTATGCTGTTTTTATTTCTTGGTAATTATTGGGTTATTTTGACTTAGTTTTAAATTGAGATTTGTACATTATTTTGTTGTACCCTGTTGTTGAGCCCTGCTTCTAGGGAAGGGTGGCCTAGGAAATCTAATTAATTAATTAATTAATCAATCAATCTGCTGTGACATCCTGCCTTCCATTGGCAGGAATCATTCTTGTAAAGCCCCAAATATATCGAGAGCATGGGGCTTATATTGTTAAGGATATTGCCAGGAATAGTGGGGAATAGTTAGTGGTCTTGGCTAAAAGAACATGGAGGATGCTTTTATAGGTCACAAACAGGTTTAGCCTGCTTTCTTAGATAAAACATGCTAAATAGGAAGTCCAGAGACCCAGAACAGCCTCAGAGATAGGGTGATCCCTTTCATTGCCTTTCATAGGGGATGGGGGTGCTTATGTTATTTCTGGTTAAAATGCTTCCAGTAAAACAATTCTGGTTTTACCATAGAGTTCTTTGTGAAATGCTAGAGCGTCCCCATGCCACTTCCAATTGTAACTGGAAGTGATGTACACATCACTTGGTGCTAGAACACCAGGCCTGCAACCCTACTTGGACAGAAGTAAGGAACATAGGAATAACAGAATAATATGTCTTTTAATAGATTATAAATAGTATAATTAATATCAATAAATATAATATGTATTGGGACCCAGATGCAAGAAGAACCTATGAATGGCAAGAATGGGGAAATTTGTATTTGTAGCCACTATTTTTTATATTCTGTCTCCTGACAAAAAGTGACAATAATTATCTAACATAGTTTTATGTATTATAATAAGTTATTTGAGTATAAATAACTTTGTTTGAATTTACAGTTAGATAGCCAAGAATATGAGCCTTATCATGTGAGACAGCTAGCTAGTAGTTGGAAGGTGATTTTGAAAAGGTGACTTTGGGAGTCTAAAGTGATCTGGAGTGTCTTCTTTGAAGATTCTTCTTGCCTGTAACCTGCTTACTTTTGCTAAGAAATAATTAATGGGCTCAAATAATTGCTCTCCTTTACTTGCTTTACTTTACTTGGAGGGGAAGGGAAAGGAGTTTGTAAACCGCTCTGAGACTCCAAGTGAGTGCAGGGCGGGGTATAGATCCAACCTCTTCTTCTTCTTCTTCTTCTATGTAAAATCAATGGATAGTATTGTATTCTTTTAAGTTAGTGTTAAACTATTATTAGAGAATCTTTTTATTGAAACATAATTATTTATGCTTTTAACTTTGCGCACTGTACTCTGAATGGACAAAAAACACTGAGGTGTACATTATGCCAGGAGACTAATGATCTGACCTAGGAAAACTAACCAAACACTTCCAACTTCTTAAGTGCTTATCTATATCTGAATCAAGCCTGACTAGAGTCATTCGGAACCATGTGAAAAATTAATCTAGAGAGAAGACATTCCAATGCAGTTTATATATTATTGAAGTATTCTTAAAACACCAAAGTAGTATCAAGGTTAAGACTTTTGTAATAACCTACAATACTCAAATCATTTGTGTTTTCAATGAGACCGTGAAAAAAACATGAGAATTATGTTTTTAATCCTCCAAGCATTCTTTCCCCATTTTTTCTAGGACCAATTTACAGTAGCCAGAGACTCCATGTACTGAACTCAAGTTCAGGATGTGGTTACACATGCACTATTTGTTGTCAGCCAACTCTTAGGGACTATACACATGGCTACTGTGATTTGTAAAAATTAGTGGATTTTAAAAAAAATATAGTGTGTTGGATCTTACAGTAGGGGGTCATTCTCCTCCTCCTGAAACTCCCAGTGACCTCTAAAAGGCTGATGCTCAGCGTTGGAAGACTCTGCTAGGTAAAATTCTGTGAAGCACAAGGGGCTGCAGCAAGGGTGGAGAATCGGGTGAAATCATCCAGCTCTCTGTTGCAATAGCAGAACAATAGCAAGTTCTCTAGTAGTGCAAGAGGAGGGATACAGTTTTGTCCAATTCCCCCTCCTTGCTGAAGGCCTGTTCTGCAGGATCTTCAGCATCAGCTATGTAAGTGTGAGGGGTTGCTGAACCAAGGGGAAAACAGAAAATCTGTCCAAATTTCTTACGTTGTGCGTGGAAGAATACAACCCATCATGCTTTTATGATGTACAATATTTATCATATTAAAAGTAATATTATTGTTTCCAGTTTCTAGTTTTATTAAAATATGTTTGTGAAACAGGTACACATGCAGAGACTAGCTTTAGCTTCCTGCAGAGCACTGAAGAACATATTATTGTTTGCTCAGTATAATATATGAAGCAGTCTTCATACTATATTAGCTTTAATTAGGAGTGAGGGCAAGTTCATAATGTCTTTCCTGCTGGTACTAATTTAAGACTCTGGGTTTTTTTACCCTCTTAATCTGTTAACCTCATTTTGTTGGTTCTGCTCAAAAGAAAGTTAATATGCTGTTTTTCTGCTATATTTTGTTGCTTCAGAATTTATTATGATCTAGCAATAAGAATGCTTTCTTTTTGAGTCAAAGGGAAATTGAGATGAAAAGCAATGATTCATTTTGATGTAATTTAAAATTAGTCATATCAAATTACGTATATTTTAACCCAAAAAGGAGAAATTACTTCAGCATCAAAAATAAAAGAACATCTCTGCAGAAATTACAGTTCATGAAAAAAATTGTTCAAGTGATATACATGAAGGTGGAAGCATATACTACATTATCTGAAAATATCTTCACTGATTTTTATTTCAAAAATTTTAGAATGTTAAAGGAGTAGGGAGCCATTATGTACCTTGAAAATGAATGGTGTCATAGTATTGATTCCACAGACTGGAACAGACCAGAACCAGTGGGTTGAGGTTAAATCAAAGGAGTTTTCGGCTAAAGATTAGAAAAAACTTCCTGACAGTTGGAGCGGTTCCTCTGTGGAACAGTCTTCCTTGGGAGGTGGTGGGCTCTCCTTCTTTGGAGGTTAGATAGCCATCTGACAGAAATGCTGATTCTGTGAATTTAGGCAGATCATGAGAGGGAGAACAGGAAGGTTTGCATCAGAGCTTAGTTCTTCTGGTCCTTTCTTACCCACCCATGGAAATGCTGATCACCACCTTGGGGTCAGGAAGCAATTCTTCTCCAGGCCAGTTTGGCTAGGGATCCTTGAGGTTTTTTTGGCATCTTCTGGGCATGTAACAGGGATCATCATGTGTATATTTTGCCCTTAAGAAACTGACGTATCTTGAGAGATATGGGAATGGGAGACCTTGAAGTGGATTCCTGAAGATTTGTTAGAATTTTTCAGTTTCAGTGAAACTAAATGAAATTAATTCAATTACACTTGCATGTAGGTCTTCACTGGGATCTTCACTGCCGAAATGGTCCTCAAGATAATAGCTATGGATCCTTATTATTATTTCCAAGAAGGCTGGAACATTTTTGATGGCATTATCGTCAGCCTTAGTTTAATGGAGCTGGGTCTCGCAAATGTGGAAGGATTGTCAGTCCTAAGGTCCTTCAGATTGGTAAATACAAGCAGTCTGGAAAATTTTGGGGGTGGGGTTGGATATTTGATACTTCTGTATATGAGTGCAAACATTTTCATTGTTGAATAAGTATTTACTGAGAAATTATTTAATTGATAAGTCTGTAACGTTCCGAGAAGTTATGTTTCTAGGTGAAGGTAAAGGTTTCCCTTGTTTGAAAGCCAGTCGAATATGACTCTAGGGATGCGGTGCTCATCTCCGTTTCCAAGCCAAAGAGCCAGTGCTGTCCAAAGACGTTTCCGTGGTCAGGTGGCCGGCATGACTAGTCACCGAGGCTCATGGGCGTCAACTACGGGGGGGCTCGAGGGCTCGAGCCTCCCCCGAAATTTCCCGGGGGGGGCTCAGCCACCCCCGGCAAAATGAACACCCGCCGGTGGCCAGTCAGCCGGCCGTCGCCGCCTCTCCTTCCCCCCCACCCCCGGCCTGCCCTCCTGCCTCCCTGGGTCGGGGTGGGGGGGAGAGAGAGGCGGCGATGGCCGGCTGATTGGCCACCGGCGGGTGTTCATTTTGCTGGGGGTGGCTGAGCCCCCCCGCGGGAAATGCGAGGCGGAGCGGGAGCCGGGGGCTCATGGAGGTACAGGGTGAGAACTGGCATTGGTTCTGGTTCTCTGCGGTGGGCATACTTGGTGGCAAAGGGCAACCCCAGGTTTGCATCGGTGTAATCAAGGGCGACGCGCCGGCCCCCGCTGCAGGCAGCAGCAGCAGCGATCCTGCCCCGCCAGGCGCCCAAGGTGAGCGGGGGGAGGGAGGGGGGCGGGGAGCGCGGCGGGCAGGCACGGCCCGGGGGAGGGAAGCGGCGGCGGCGGCTCCCTGGGGCAGGGGGGAGAGCAGCGGGACATTCGCGCGCGCGCACGAAAGACAGCCCCCGCCCCCCCCGGGGATTGAGAAAGTCTACGCCCTTGCCGAGGCTCATGGAATGCTGTTACCTTTCCACCAAAGTGGTACCTATTTATCTACTTGCAATTTCTTGCTTTCGAACTGCTAGGTTGGCAGGAGCTGGGGCCAGAGATGGGAGCTCACTCTGTCATGCAGTACTCGGATCTCGAACTGCTGAACTACCAACCTTCTGGTCTGCAGTTCAGTGTCTTAACCACTTGAGCCACTGCAGTTTCTAGTCTGCATCAAAAAACCCACCCATTTTTGACATCTACTAGACTTGTTCTAATACCCACCATACAATTGTGAATTGTAATATGTGAATTTTGCTTACAACATATTTATTTAATGAAAATATGCTTCCAAATGTTGCACTCATTAATAGCTTGTTTCCTGACATTATTAGATGTTTCACTGAATGTACCTCTAATCTGAACAAATAACATTCTAAATTAGAATGCAATACACATTAATAATTGTGAAGAGTAATAATAATATATCCTTGCTATTGTTTTCCAGCTCAGAGTTTTCAAGTTAGCAAAATCATGGCCGACGTTAAATATGCTGATCAAAATTATTGGCAACTCAGTTGGCGCTCTGGGAAATTTGACCTTGGTGCTGGCCATCATTGTCTTCATCTTTGCTGTGGTTGGCATGCAGCTGTTTGGTAAAAGCTATAGGGAATGTGTCTGCAAAATTGCCACAGATTGTATACTTCCACGCTGGCACATGCATGACTTTTTCCACTCCTTCTTGATCGTATTCCGAGTACTTTGTGGGGAATGGATAGAAACCATGTGGGACTGTATGGAGGTCGCAGGCCAAGCCATGTGCCTTATTGTTTTCATGTTGGTCATGGTGATTGGGAATCTAGTGGTATGTAATCAGTCTTTTTGAAACGTAAATTACAGATTTTTACTATTATAATGTCCATTGAATATGTTTTGAATTATTATTCTGTAGGAAAATGGTTAAAGTTTGACTTGGAATCATTACTAGAAACTATACAATTTAATGTGAAGGGCTTCACAATTTAATCTGAAGAGAGCCAATTTTGTCTAATGGTGAGGAGCATGGAGTCTAATCTGCAAGAATCGGGTTTAATTCCCCACTTCTCCACATGCAGCTGCTGGTGTGACCTTGGGTCAGTTATGAGTTCTTTCAGAGCTGTTCCCTCAAGAGCAGTTCTTAAAAGAGCTCTCTCAGCCCCACCTACCTCACAGGGTGTTTGCTGTGGGGAGAGGAAGGGAAGGAGATTGTAAGCCGCTTTGAGACTCCGAGTGAAGGGTGGGGTATAAATCCAATCTCTCCTCCTCTTCTTCTTTTGCATGTTCAGATTTTGGAAGGATGAATTAATAGTTGAGGAAAATGGAGTCATTCTTGGCCATGAGAAAATAGGGGGGAAACAGTCAGAGGTGCTACTTTGGACCCTGTTTATTCAAGGGAGCTGGGTACACTCACTCCTTGCTACTATACTAGTCACAGTGTACTCTCCACAGATAGAAGGATGATATTCAGTGCTGAACCTACTATAGGGTTACCGACTCTGGGATGGAAAATTCCTGGAGATTTGGAGGTCTAGACTGAGAACAGTGGAGTCTGGGAAGGGGAGGAAGGTCAGCCTGGATGTGATGTCTCTGAAGCTGCCATAGTCTCCAGAGGAACTCATCCCTGTACTCTGGAGATCAGTTGTAATTCCAGGAGAACTCCAGGCCCCACTTGGAGGCTGGCAAGTCTATGGGATACCACAAACTCTTTGAACATGTCCCTTTTTATTGCATTTTCTGTAGGATACATCTTTCAACCTGCACTCAGCAGGAAATCGGAATCTTTTGCCACAATGATAACAAGGGCCTGTGACTCTACTCATCTGTTTCTAGTTTTGCTCAGCAGCCATTTTATGCTCCTGTTTCCTCTCTGGCTCAGCTTTGAAGTTCCATTGCATCCGTAGGCGCTGTTTCCATCACTACTCCAATTTCTACTCCATGTTTAAAGACAGTTTTTCCTCGTTAAAAGGTTCCTTTGTACATTCTCACAGTGCAGTCCACATATACATATATTCCTTAATGGCATGGTTAAGCTGCTTCTCCTTAAAATCACAGAATTCTGAAACTTTTCTGAATTCAGTTGCAAATGAAGGAACAGATTCACTTTCTGACTTGTTTATTTATTCATTTATTTATTTAATTTATTTGTACTCTGCCTTTCTCCCCAATGGGGGCCCAAGGTAGCTTACATCATTTTCCTCACCTCCATCTTTTCCTCACAACAACCCTGTGAGGTAGGTTGGGCTGAGAGGGTGTGACTGGCCCAAGTCTCCCAGTAAGCTTCCATGGTGCAAGTGGGGATTTGAACTGGGGACTCCCAGATACTAATCTGACACTCTTAACCAGTACACTACACTGGCTTGCTCCTCTTCTAGGGTTGTTGACCAGGGATCGGGATATTCCTGGAGATTTGAAGCCTGAAGAGATTGGGGTTTTGGGAAGAGAGAGACCTCAGCAGGGTATAATGGCATATAGGCCACCCTCCAAAACATCCATTTCCTCCAGGGAAACTGATTGCTGTAATCTGGAGATCAGTTGTCATTCTGGGAGATCTCCAGGCCCACCTGGATCTTGGCAACCCTAACCTACTACCTTTACTGGATCTAAAGAGTACAGGTAGTACTTTACTTTCTAAATAAGGGGAGCAAGGAGGACATGCATGAGCTTGAGGCATACTCATCTCTGATAAGGGTTGAAGATATGCTCATATGATGGTATCTCTTGAGGTTATTTGTGATAATATTAAGCTACCTATGCTGCAACCTCCATTACTCAGGAGGGGAAAAGCTAAAGAGTCTGGGGCTTTTCAGTTCAGGAAAAAAATAACTAAGTATGCATGGATTAGAGAAAATGGATAGAGAGAACTTTTTCTCCTCCCCAAATACAAGAACTTGTGGGCACAAATGAAACTGATGGGCAATAGATACAGGATGGACAAAAGAGATTACTTCTTTATTGGTATCTAAAGCTCATATCCCCCCCATCTCTAAGGTGCTACTGGACGCTAATCTAGCTGTACTTTATTGAATTAGTAATTTAAGTGTAAAATTCATCTCCCAGGATAATGAGGGCCATGAGCACATATGACTTTAGCAGATTGATTGATTTGGCCAGACTTTCTTGCCAAGACTCCAAGTGGATCACACGATCTAAAATCAAAGACACCCAATAAACAATGCAATAGGTCTAGGGTTACAGGTCAGAAAAAATGAAAAGGTATCAGACATGCTATATTATAAACAATGCAGAAAATGGAATTACGAAAGCAGAAGACAGTGCAGTAAAGAGCAGTTAAAACATACAACAAACCTTGGCATTCTGTTCCTTTTATAACGAAGTGCCCTTCTGAACCATTCCATTGTACTACAGCCCTATTCCCTTTATAAGAATGCACTCCTGAACAATTCTGTTTTACCCAGCCTGCAGAAAGATAGAATTATGGGAGCCTTGCTGGCTTCCCCAGGCATGCCATTTGGCAAGGTGGAAACCACAACAGACATGACATGTACAGGCAGCTCTTGACCTTACCCATTTGCAAGGTGGTACCTTCAGGAGGCTCTGCTCTGGGAAGTATAAGTGAAGCTGTCATAGTGGAACACATCAGGAGAAGCAGTCGTTCAGATAAAAGAGGACTAGACAGATTCATGGAGGATTTATCTTCATCACTGGCCCATGGTGACTAGCAGGAAACTCCACATTGAGTTAACCTCTGAATACCAGTGCTGGGAGGCAACATCAGGCCTTGGCCTCTAATGCCCTGTTTTTCGGCCCTCCAGGGAAACTAGTCAATCACTGTGTAAAGTAGGATGCTGGTGGACTACTGGTCTGATTCAGATGGGCTCTTATGTTCTTAATTGTACCTTTAGAATTTGTCAGTTGGCTGATTCCATAAACATGATTGGTTCTGGCTTGCAAAATCTAAAACTTAAGAAGCGTTAATTTAAGAATATTATTTGTGTTGCCACAACCTGTCATTATCCAGTTGAACTTAATATCTTCCGGGCATCAATATTTAGGCCGTTAAAGCTTCTTTTATGTTTGTTAGATATACCCTGTAGACCTAATTAATTATATGGACACAGAAGGGATAACTGTACATGTTCAAAGGAGCTTTCTTTGAAGTTTTACCAGCAACAGTTCCTACTGCCAAAGAGTCAAGTCTTCGTTCACTATCAAAAGCAGCTTGCCTCTTTTTGAAAGTGAAAGCTGAAGGTGCTAAAATGTCGATGGATGCTGTTGGCTGCCATCATGGCTCTCTCACCTCCCAGTCATTTGTGCATCTTGTTTAAAAATTGGAGCCATAGATAAAATCTCTCTCATGTAACAGAGTTGGGAAACTTGTATTTTAACGCTTATCATTTTATTGAGCTCTCCAAAACAACTAAAATTGTGACTTTACCCTTAGTGCTGGTAGAAAGTGCTGTCCAGTTACAGCTGATTTATGGTGACCCTGTAGGGTTTTCAAGGCAACAGATATTTAGTGGTGGTTTGCCATTGCCTGCCTCTGTGTAGCAGACAGCAATCCTGGACTTCCTTGGGGATCTCCCATCCAAGTACTAAGCAGGGCCAACAGTGCTTAGCTTCCAAGATCTGATGAGATTGGAGTAGCCTGGGCTATCCAGGTCAGGGTTTTAGCCTTATGAGAGTAATCAAATGTATGAAGTTTTTCTTCACAGAGTATAGGGACATCATCAGGATAGTGTTCAAGGTATCCGTTTAAATTCTCAGGGTATCACTGATCAATTCTCAGGGTATCAAGTAGGCTGGTAGTGGATGGCAGAACTGGAACATTCTCTTAACCATTGTGACTAGCTACTGGACTGTTTGAACGGATATGATAGAGCTGTTCTTTTGTATGTAATTGTGACCTGTTTTTGTTAATCTACTTTTTATATATGAGACACCTAATTTATTGCACTGTTTCTTTTTCTTTTAGGTACTGAACCTTTTTCTAGCCTTGTTGCTGAGCTCCTTTAGTTCAGATAATCTTGCTGCTACAGACGATGATAATGAAATGAACAATCTTCAGGTTGCTGTAGCAAGGATTCAGAAGGGAATAGATTATGTTAAGAAAAAATTACGGGAAATTGTCCAAAAAGGCTTTGTTAGAGAACAGAAAGCTATAGAAGATATCAAAGCACTTGAAGAACTGAACAACAAGAAGGACAGCTGTGTTTTCAACCACACCGTGGTTGAAATAAACAGAGATGTTAATTGTCTAAGAGATGGGAATGGAACTACAAGTGGTGTAGGCACAGGCAGCAGCGTGGAAAAATATATTATTGATGACAATGAGTATATGTCATTTATAAATAACCCGGGCCTTACTGTGACTGTACCCATTGCTGTTGGCGAATCAGATTTTGAAAATATTAACACAGAAGAATTTAGTAGTGAATCTGAACTTGAAGAAAGCAAACAGGTAGGACATTATGTGTATATATACACGTATATAAACTGAAATATTATTTCCTTGTGAAACATATAGTATGGAATATGATATGCTGAAATAGTTTATGGTTCTCTGCATATAATAGTACTGGGAGATTCCATGGCTGTCTTTTATTCCCATTTAGTGTCAGCTAGTTTCTGACAGCCAAAATGTTTGATTTATACTTATGAGCTGTCTTTTGAAAGGATGAATGATGAATGCCTACAAGCTATAAGAATTATTAATCTGTTTCACATGGAGTCTTTTAAATGGCATTATATTTCATATCTAGTGTGCTACAGTGGCAGCAGCATTATAGATTAAGGCTGTTTGGGCTTCTACCAGTTGCTGAAGGGCACACCATGTTTTAGTGCTGGAAGCTGAGGGCCAAAGGAGACACGCCAAATTTCACAGATCCCCATCAGTCTGTAGAAGGTAAATGGTATGTGCAGGTATGATTTGGATAGGGGCCACACAGGAAGCTGGAATTTAACCTTCACTCCCCTGCTTGGTTTTATTAATTGAAACCACTCTCCCTGTGCTGTAAAAGATTGGGGGGGGGGGAGTTTTTAAAGGACATGTTTGTCATGACACATAGAACTTAGTTTTGATTAGAAAAACCAAGTGGAGGTTGTAGGGATAACTCTATTCTTCCCTCCCCATATGACCCTGATCAAAATTCTGTCTGTATATACAAAATTTACTTTTTACAGACTGCCTCCCTGTTCTACTGAATAGCAGCTATCAACCCATATCTAATGATAAAATCTCTGTCATGGTGGGGAGCAGCAGAAACCAGTAAAAGAACCTTCCCACAGGGGCTTGCTACAGCCCTTAAACAAAACGATGATGAGGGTTGGGGAACCCTTGGGTAACACTAGACTGTGCATCTGCACAGTTGCAAGAAACAAGAAAGGGCTATTTGGGCTGATTTCCGTATCTGTTTACAACCTGCTGTATGATGTGTTGTTCTGGACTAGGGGCCATCCAGTCTCAGCAGTGGTGCTGGTGGGGGGGGGGGGGAAGGTGGTAAAATCAGTCTTGCAAAAGATTGGTAATCCTAAAACGTTTTGCCTTTTGAAGTTTAGGTAGAAATTTTGTTACTGTTAATCACTTTGCTAGATTTTAATTATCTGTATTTGTATCTTTTATTGCATATAACGTGATTTCATACTTGGTTATTTAGCTACATGCACTATTTTTGAGCAGCTGTTATTTGAAATTTCGGTAAGGATGACTATATCTAGCATGGGTCATCATGATCTTTCTTGCCTGTGATCTTTAAGATTCTTCTGTGATTCAGACAGGGGAAAGAAATTACCCAGTTAAAATTATCATAAACTCAGTGGCTGGCATTACTGAGTAAATTCCTACATGGAGACTAAGCATCTTAAGCATTTTTTATAGAGAGCTGGAAACACTTTATATTTTTAAAGGATTCCTTTTAAAAGAATCAGAATGTTTTCCAGTATTGGTGTGCTATACAATGTAAGCTATCGGTGTTCTCTTTTTTTGAGTCTAGGAAAGCTATAGTTGCTTAATTTTGTAAGAAAAACATCTTTATGGTTCATTCATTGAAATCTCCTATATTACCTCCTGTTATGATCTGGGAAATATTTGAGGTTGAGGATTTGGAGTCATGAGTTTGGTAGAGACAGATCCAAATAGTGGTAGAGATAGATCCAAATAACTCCTGGTGTTTTTTTATTTTCATCCTTGGTTTTTGGTACAACCTGAGATCTTTTTGCAATATATCTGATCTGCTCTATTTCTAGAAGACCTCTACTGAACTTGAAATTTTGTGTGCTGCCCTGTAATTAATATCTTAGTTGGGCCCTAACTGTTTAGCTGTTGCTTTGGGATTTTTTTTCTAAAGGGCCAACATTTTAAATATATTTTTGTTTAGGAGTTTGTGATAAGTTCACTCTCTGGTTGAGTGTGCATTTCACTCACTTAACCAGTGATACATCATTCCATTGGTATCATCCATTTCAGTGAAACTTTTTAAAGGTATGTCTTTCCTATTATGAGATAACATATTCTGTACAATTTATCATATTTAGCTTTGTCTGGCTTTTACTTTGTTGATCAAATTCTTTTTATTCCGCACATAACAGTGTCCTTTGCTAATTAAAATGTTTTTTCATAGAAGCAACTGATGCTTTATTTTGCTTGCGTATCAAACATCAGATTTTTTTCTCTGAATCACAGCTAAGATATTTATGTTTTAACCAGTTTTAACCTAGTGTGATTAATCACTTTACTGAATATGTTTAATTTAGAATCCTATTTGGAAACTAAAAAGATCACCAGTTTGCCAGTTATTGCAAAATTGTTTATGGGCAAATCATATTGTCTCTGGCCAAGGATGCGGTGGTGCTCTTAAGCAGTTCTTACAGTTTTAAACAGTGTAGGCACTCCTCTCCCAGACATTCTGTTTGTATGTGTGCTGTTCACAATGAAAAGAAAGTGACTAAGGAAGCAGTAAACTTTTTTCTAGTTATTTCTCTTGCTCTGCAATCAGTCTCTGCTGTTATATCGACTTGATGCTGAGGTGGAAAATGTAGATTGTTGAGGCTTCTGACAGTTTACTGTTATGTGCTAGAGTTACCCTAATCTAAACTCATTGATATAGGCTTAGAACTGAGTAACTTTGTTTAGGATTGTGCTAGAATCAAAGCTAGAATGGGGGGGAGGATGTGTTCCCCGTGCTGATACTGAATATTGCTGGCATTGGTAATCAAGCCAGACCAGCTACATCTCACTCAAATTTTGGGGACTTGTTTATTTTGAATAAGAAATTGTTGGGTTTAGAATTTTCATTTATTTATTAAATTAGATTTACTAGGCCACCCTTCCCTACAAGTAAGGCTCAGGGTGGCTTACAGCAAAATAACATAAATAAGTAATTTAAATTAAAACCAACGTAAAAAAACCCACCTAAAAACAGATGAATAAATAAGACAATATACATTCCAGATAGCAGGGGGAAATACAGCTCTCCAGCCTTGGGGGTTTTGTTTTTTTTTTAAATGGATGGGGAGAGTATATGAGGGTGCCGCATTCTGAAGGCATTTCAAAATTCAAAATTAAATTTGAGAAATGGGAAATGCTGATAGTAGAATCCTATTAAAAGGGAAGAAGTTTAGGCAGTTCAAAATAGCCGAAATGATGGGGGGGGGGATGGTAGAGATGTGGGTCTTTAACAGAGTGATAGGAATCTGTTTCTTTTTCTGAAACAAAATTTGTCTTCCATGTTCTAGAATGAAATTTTCAACTTAACAGGTCCAATCTGGTGTACACTCACTAGGGAATAAATCCATTTAATCCACTTTCAGGGGGCTTGTATGTTTCAGAAAGAAGAGGTGGGGGAAGGAGTTCTCTGTCTCATACCCCCTCTAGACTTGACATCATAAACCCATACAGGAAGATGAGTGAACAGCCCTAATAATTGTTACCTCTGGTTTTTGGTGGACCTTGCAAAAGATGGTTAGGAATGTGTTTTCTATTCCAAGATCAACCAATATATGTCTTCCTTTTTTGCGGTTAGGTAATTGTGTCTTTAACTCTTTTTGTTTCTGAAAATGTTTTGAAATCATGTGTGAATGCTAGTCTCCAGAGCACAAAAGACTGGCGATAATGTGTCATGAACTTCATTGCCTACCATTCTTACTTCTCACAGGGGTAAAATCAAGCTGGAGCAATCAAGAAATGCAGCTCTGGTGCTTTTTAACCAGGTAGATTCAACGTACCACCACTATTACACAGGTTACCTAAGCCAATTATACATATATAATCACTTTCCAGTGGATATTGACTGGCCTGCATGCTACTGAGCTATGTTTCCTTCCCTGTCCATTGCAAGACAGTCCAAACATGCACAGCTGCTCCCTGCCGAGTCCTGTGACTCACATCACAGCATGGTCAGGCAAGACTGGCAACCCCAACATACATATTGATTCTGCTAGTGAATTTTCTAGATATAGATTTTATTATCAAATCCCTTAACAGCTACTGCATGACCTATAGGTTTTATAAAATTATGATCATAAAATTATGAGAATGTTGAACACTCAAAAGGCCAAGGGGGAAAAAGGGAGCATGCATAGTTTTTAAAAGTAATAAAAACAACCCTTTTTGATTCAGCCCTTATAAATGTGGTATACAATATTTAATAGAATGAATGTTGTCTTTCCAGGAACTTTAGATAACATGATTTGAAAATTTAGTTACTTTCTATGTTTCTGTGTTTGCTTAGGTTTTAAATTGCCAAATGTTTTGGAGGTCGTGGTGTCATGAAAATTCTCCCATTCCGAACCATTCTTCTAGTGTTCATTTGAACACTAGGTAGTTTTGGATTTTCATATATTATGAATTTGGTGGGGGGTATTCTTTCATGTTTGACTAGTGTGCATAATCATATTCCCAAAACAAACAAGGATACTATAGAGAAGATAATTTCTGATCTTTGAGATGGTTCTGGTAGGTACCAAAATAATATGCGTTATTACTGGTGGTCATCCAGGATGAATGCCAAAATGAAATATCAACAACTGACAAGTATAAACATGTCCTTTAGTTGATGTTATTCTTTCAGAAGTTCCACTACTTTTACCTTCATTTTTAAAACTAACCACTTGTTTACAACCTAGCCAAAGGAATCATATGTTATAGAAGTTTTCACAGCTGAAGAGTTTCAAAAGGAGCTCTTTTGTTAGTGGGACCTGCTGGGTAAAAACAGCAGGCAAAGATAGGGTTTTTGCTTTGGGTTGCATCCTGTGAGTTTTTCCACTGGCACAAGATGGTGGATAATCTTACTGATTATTCTTCTTGCTGCAGTGTAACTTTTGTCCCAGATAGCTCTTCTGGGTTATCAGCAGGGACTTTACCTCTCTCATGCATCAACAGAAAAACTGATAGGATCCAACCCATAGCTCTTTGGATCTTAACCTTTAACAATAAGGAACAAAAAACATGAAAAATAATTTGTAAGGCATTTTAACTGAACATTTCTACTAGCTACCCAAGTCTTTACTAATCTTTCCATGTTCACAAATAAGTAACCAGTGTTACGATAAATTATTGCCTGATCACAAAAGCCTACTCTGAATCATACATGGGCTGCGATCACACACACTAAATAATCCACTTTCAATCCACTTTCAGTGCACTTTTGAATTGGATTTTGCCAGTTCACACAGTGAAAATCCAGTTGGAAAGTGCATTGAAAATGGATTATTTAGTGTGTGTGATCACAGCCATGGTTAAATTTACTATTGGCTGTCTGCTAGCATCCAGCTCAAATTAAAACATTGTCAAATGTTTTGTTGCTGCAGGTTTGACACAACTCCCAGCCAACAGGTCAGCATCTCTCAGAATGTCTCTTTGCGTACCCATCTATCCAGGGCCATTACAAAATGAACTTCTCCATACCTTTCATGGAGAAAAGCTAGATGTGGGGAAACCTATTTCATAATAGTTCTGTGTGACAGATTTCCTGACAACTAGACACTGGCCCTCAGGATTTTTCCCTCCACTACACAATTTCCCATCTACTCCACTGCACCAGGGAGTTTTAAAAAGGTTAGAGGGGTTAGAATTTGGCCCTGGGAACTATAAATCTACCCAAGCCTGGACTGACGTCTGAGGTAAATTGACATGCCCAAGATGATTTACTTTTAAAAGTGAACTAGATTCAGAAAAAAACCACCACAACTGAAGCAAACAATAACACTTAGGGTTGCCAGGTCTGTCAGAAATGCCAGTGGGGGGATGGGGGGAACGTTCTGGGAGCAGGAAGTGACATCACATAGCAGTGACAACAGGGGCAACGCTCTGGTTTTGGGCAAAACTCTATGGTAAAATCAGCCTCAAACCATAGATTTTTTTGCCCAAAAATCAGTGTTGCCCCCAATGTCACCAAACGTGCCTACATCACTTCCAGGTGACATAGGCACATTGTGTTTATTTCCATTGATGTTGCTGTTTTTTTGGGGGGGGGATTTCCTCCCAATGGCCTGCTGGCTGGCAACTGGCAGGAGCCGGCAAAACCCAACTGGGGTATGGTAGCCGTAATAACACTTAATAAGGAGCTATGAGAAGCTAGGCTTCAAACTGTACATGCCCAAGGAAAAACCCTGTCAGGCAGGTTTATAACATCTAAAGGCCGAGGACAGACTGGCAGTCTGGCCCACTCTGCCTCCGCTTTAAAAGCGGAGGCAGAGTGGCTGTTCAGACTGCCGCATCTGCCCGGAGGAGGCGACCCGGACGCAACGTGTCTGGCACCACGCTCCTCCCACAGCAGCTGGGCACCACTTCAAAGTGGTGTCCCGGCCGCTGCAGCGCACGTTCCACCCGCTTCCAGCAGATGTGAATGCGCGCCGGGCGGGGGAGCCAGGCGGCCTTTGGCCGCCGCCGGCGGAAGCCACTTGCAGTCTGGACGCTGTGGGCAGCTTCCTTGCGGCACGGGCAATTCCCCCCGCCTTGTTCTGCCACGCCGCGGAGGCACGGCAGATTGCCAGTATGTCCACGGCCTAAATATAGGACTCTGTTGTTCAGTTACACACCAGGCCCAGCAAACCTTGCTGGCCTACTGTAATACTTTTTTAAACTCGATTCCTCAGACCTTAACCAAAGATTTTATATCTCCTCAGATCTTTAATTCACACTCCTGTTAGGCTAACCCCTCTCCCTCATCCGCAAAAAGCCTAATTTTTGTCTGACTTAACCTTCCCTTTCAGATCTTAACCTTTCCCCAATACACAGCTTCTATAGGCTAATTCAGAGTACTGCTCTGATTGGCTGCACTGTTGCTGGAGTACCTTTCTGGGCATTACCTGTCACATTGTGATATCTTTTGAGTTCTAATAGATGGTGCAAGGGCTTGGTGGGAAGGTTGTGGGGTATGTTCTGTGATTACTGAAATATCTAGGTCAGCTATTAGTGTACAATTGATAAACTTGCAAAAGTACTCAAAGAGCTAAATGTTAATTACTAGTACTGTCTTTATTAAAAACCTTAAGTTTATGGATTTTAAGCTGGTTCAGTAGTTAAGGGCTGTAAACATTGGGATCCTGTAAACAGAGATATTTTCCAGCTAGTCCAAAATATAAGAAGAAGACTTTTACAAGATGAGGCAGAAACATTTCCCTCCTTATTCTGTATATGGCTTAACAGTTAAATTCAGACATGTTATAAAAGTATGGGAATTGCTGTTTCAGATTTTTTCAAGTCCTGAGGCAATTTAGAACTTAGATATATTAAGCTATGTTGTTCACAATAATTTATAATGGCTGAATCCCTTTGTTTATTTTACTGTCACCTGAATCATGAAGCGGTTTGTAACGCTTAACATCTTTATTTTTGGCCTGCTCCTGCTCCCGTTGAAAACATCATGCAAAATCAAATGAGAGCAAGACTTGGCCTTAAGTGAATGCTCAAACAATGGAAATGAGCCCATTAACATGCTATTGGGCAAAGCTTGTGTTGATCATTATGTTGGCTAATTCAAGAGATGCACTGTGGTCAAAAAGAGACTAAGTGTGAGGGTGGTTATGCTATTTCCATCTATGCCAATTTAGATTATCATTTTACACTATCTAATGGTTATAATTCAAATTACTCCCTCCCCCAATCTTCTTTTTAAAATAAAATGGTGATATTTTTTTCCTTGATGTGGTTTCACTGGTATTGCACAGGCTTCTGCTCTAGTCAAGCATGTTGTTTTGCTGATTCAGGCCTTGGGAATGCTGCATCATCAACAGTTGCTTTCTAATGTGTCCCTGCAGATAATAAGATATTTTTTCCCTCTATGGGTTGGATCCAACCAGCTTTTCCGCCACTAGAAAAGGGAGGAGGGAATCCCCTTTGAGCACTAATTTGCTGACGATTCTAGGACCTGACTACATGGGATGGCGACTGTAATAAGGAGGGAAATTGGGCAAGATCAAGGAAAAAAGCTGGCGGGATCTAACCCCATGAGTATACAGTAGTGTCTAATAGAAAATGGTCTGATACATTTTGTCTAACAGTTAATTCTTTCTGTAAAGGAGTAATGGTCTTATAAGCGACACAACAATACCCTACTCCTAACAAATCATTTCTGGTGAAAGAAGAATACTCATCAGTTTTTTTAAAAAATCAGTCACTTTCTAAGGGTTTCAAACTACACTTCTCTCATTTGTTTAAAATATGGATTTTAATTTTTATAAGGTACTAGGATTTGTATAAATGGCTTCAATCCATGATATTCATGTCTGAGTACAGTTATGTGTCTGATTTTGCTACTGTTAAGGGTGCAGACTATTCATCATGAAGCCAGTGAGAAACTTCTAACTGAATTTAGCAGTTACAAATATCACCACGTCAGAAGTTAAATTCTGATTGATTTTAATGGCGTCACTTGAGGCAAATATTTACATTCTCACTGGATTGTTTAAATACATCAATTTATCCAGCAGGGATTTAGCCAACAGCTTACTCTGGTCAGTTAAATATCTCTTCGTTAGAGTTTTAAGTGGTAAACTTTTTCATTGAAAACACAGCTCAAAGTTGTAATGACAAGAAGGAATGAAACCTTTAAAAAATTTTTTAAAAAATACAGCGTAACAAGAAATAAGCTGTCAAGATGTCTTCTTTGTATAAACTAGGGTCAGTATGTTTGCACTTAAGGTATGTCCTTTTAGGAAATAATGCTATCTGCTATTGTTGCTACAATTCACTGTTAAAAGATGTGAATATACTGTGATGTTGATTTGCTAGATTATTTTGGGACATATGCTAGCATATCATAGTTACGTAAACACTTGTACATTAAAAGAAAGACATGTTTATAACATGGTTGTATGAGCTTAGGAAACTGTGAACCTTGGTGCTGAACAGTTCCCTCCTTCCTGATTAACATAACGAACTGGGAACATGATATTGGTAAAGTAACCATCAACAGTGAGTTGTATCTGTATTAAACCACATCTATCTGAGAATAAAATGGCTCTGCTAAAACTGTGGGGGATCACTGATCCACATAACCTGCTATAGTTATGTTCTTGAACTACTCAATTCTAATTCTGTTGAATCGGTTGTCTGGTAAAAAAAAACTTATAGCCATGGGCAAAGTGTATCGTAGCACAAGAGCACAAGTAATGAGAAAAACTAACATTTTTTTGAAAATCGCTCCAAAGCTGGTTTGAGCCATACAAGCAAGCTTAATATACCCCTTTTCCTTTCTCTCTCCGTCTTTCTCATGGCATATTTATTCTCCTGACATACTGATTCTGAGAATCAGTTCTTCCTCCTAGGTAGCTCTGGCATTTTGATATGTGGGGAGCATTATCTCTAACTAAGAATGCATGGTAGTTTCACCAGTTACAGTTGGCAACAGCTCTCCAGAGTCTTAGATGGAGGTCTTTCACATCTCCCACTACTTGATTCTTTTAACTGGAAATGTCAGGAATTGAACCTGGGACCTTCGGCATGCAAGGCAGATATTTTACCATTTAGTCATGGCCAAGTGACAGTAAAACCAGTGTAGAACTGGCCTTAATGCACAGTATGCACTATCACCTTCATTCACTTTCTCCTCTTACATTCCTCACTTCATATTTTTGCTCCCTTGCAAAAAAAAAAATTGCTGACAGATTGATTTGCAAAAGAACAGACTTCTGTTTGTTTGTTTTTACAGAATGATTGGAGACATAAAATTCTACCAAGATATATTTTAAACATCAGTAGTACAGTCATTAATACTGAGGCCTGGACACAGAATTTAAGCTATACAGTACTTGCTTATCTGTGGGATATCTGTATGCATGCAGTTCTGACTAATACAGCCATTCATTTTAATACTTAATCCATCACCTTGCTTCCTGTGCTCTTCATTCTGATATTTTATATTTATTCCTTTTATAGATTTCTGCTTGTCATGTTGTTAATCTAAAGACACGTGTCAAATTTAATAACGATATTAAGCTCAAATACTCAGGTGATGTAATTCAGCAAAAGCTCAATTTTAGCCAGATTCTCTGGCCAAAGTAAACATCACAGTTTTTAAAGAGTTATGTCCAGATTCCCTGGATTCAATTTGTGTTTCCTGCAGCCACACAGCAGCTGTGGGGGACAGCTCATTTAAAAAGGAGAGCCCAAAAGGGTTTGGAACAAGGCCCCAAGGGTGCACCTACCTCTCCCAAGCCATTTTCCCGTGCAAAATACACACTACTAGGGAGGAGTTATTTCCTTGAATCTGCTGCTTCGTGTGGCGTATCTGTGCATAAGTATCTGTTTGGACTCTTCTTTTATTCAGAACCTGGACCCAACTCTTTAAAAACTAATATTTAGTTTGGCCCAGCACAAAACCACTGAAATTACATCCTCTTACCTGTGGCCCAAGGAACTAAGTCATTAAACTTTCAAGAAGGACATAAATAATTCCCGTATGCTAAAGTTTTCCAGTTAAAATAATTCTGCAACTTTAGCATGACAGAAAAATGTTTACATAATTCTCCCCTTGTATTAACAGCCATCAGTGTCGCTGCCGAAAAATATTTTCATAAACTAACACCAAACCCTGTTAAATTTGGTAATATTCAATGATACACATCAGAGTGTGTAGAATGTCAACCCAAGAAACACAAATCATTTATTATTGCTGTCTGCCCATTAACTTCATTGAGCTCCATCACTTGACCCCACTGTGGTTAGGTGAGCCTTGGCCTGGGGTCCTTATATCTTCCAGGAACCAGCAACTCTGATTAGTCCTGGTGTACTCATACAGCAAAGCATGGTGCTGTAATCTTCAACAGTAGAGTAGACAGCACCACAGCACACTGCTGGTTTTTCAGTGTTTCCCCAGGTAAAAGCTCTGTGCAAGTAAGAACACTACCACATTAGGAAGAAAAGTTACAGCCCAGCCTGCTTCCTGTTGTGCTAGCTTTCTATTTGAAGAGAGGATTTAAAAAAAAAAACAACCCAACGCATTCGGAACCCTTTAAAATGCCTCTATTTGCAGCATGAAGTAGGATTGCTGCCCTCCAGGTGGGGCCTGGAGTTCTCCAGGAATTTCAACTGATTTCCAGAATACAGAGATCAGTTTCCCAGGAGAAAATGGCAGAGAGGGCTATCTTTGTGGAATTACATTCTCACTGAGCTCTTTCCCCAAGCTCCTCCCCTAAATCTCCAGGAATTTCCCAAACTGGAGTTTGCAGCCCTCACCCTGAAGTACCCCTGTCTATTCTTATCACCTGGGTGTTTTACCACCTCATTCTCACATCTCACTGCGTATGTAGACCAGGCATATTACTACAAATACAGCTGCAGTGCCCCCTTCCCCCCAGATATAATGCCTTTAGTGTATCTGGTGTGAGTTTTCACACACGTGCCTTAATATCAACCACAGCTCTGCTAGATTTTTTTTTAATTCTGAATTGTGTCGTTCAGTTGTGGCAACATGCCAAGAGGAGAAAATTTAGGTAGAATCTGTAGAATTCTGCTGTGCAGAAGGACAGACAGTGGTAAAAATCACTGTGGCACATAATAGTGTCTATTCTAAAATTAATTTCCTGATTTACTGTTGGCCCACCGGAAATTAGCTCCGGAACATTTGGACAACAGGCCGTGCTCTATTATTTTCTCTGCATATTCCCAGATTAATTTAGAAGAAGTCATAAAGATATCAATTTGTAGGTATTTTTCATTTGGTTTATTTAGTGCTTAGAAGGAAAATTAAAAACAGACTGCTTAAATTTAATTTAATTTAATAAAATTAAACAGCATATACAGGTTTCCTGCTGTACACAGACAGGACTAGAGTACTATGAATATGTCCCGTCCCCCCCCCCCCCACACACAACATTGTTAGAAGAAACATAAACAAAAGCAAGAGAATAAGAACCCTCTGGTGCTTTTCATGCTATGATTTCATTCACAGTTAAAACAATGCACTGCTCTGTATTACCAATATTAAGTTGAAGAGTGCTCTCCTTTTGAGTGACAAATACTTGGAGGAAAAAAACAGACCTTCTTTTGTGGGATTTTATTTTCAGAAACTAAACGCTACCAGCTCATCTGAAGGCAGTACTGTTGATATTGCCCCACCAGGAGAGGGTGAACAGGCAGAGATTGAACCTGAAGAGGCTCTTGAACCAGAAGCCTGTTTTACAGAAGGTAACAGGGACAGACAAGATTTGTCTTTAACCAATTACATATTACATCAGATGCTACAAAATTAGACAAGTTTGGGGCCAAACTTCATGTTACTTCATGTTGTCGAAGGCTTTCCCGGACGGAGTTCATTAGTTGGTAGTTGGTATAGATTTTCCGGGCGGTATGGCTGTGGTCTTGGCGAAACATCAGGTACTACAATGCCAAGACCATGGCCATACAGCCCGGAAAATCTACAGCAACTTCATTTTACTTCCTGATCTATTTTGCCTGACAGCCGTTTCAGAGGTGGTTATCCAGAACAGGGGGTCAATGTGGGGGAGGAGCAGTTTAAGCCTTTGTTTTCCTACCACACGTTTGCTCAAATTCATTTTCCATCTCACCCTATTCTAGGGTTGCCAGCTCCCGGCTGAGAAATACCTGGAGATTTTAAGGGTGGAGCCTGAGAGGGGCAGGGTTTGAGGAGTGGAGAGACTTCAGTGGGGTATAATGGCCATAGAGTCCACCTTCCAAAGTGGCCATTTTCTCCAGATGAGCTGATCCCTGTCGTCTGGAGATCAACTGTAATCCCACAAGATCTTGAGCCACCACCTGGAGGCTGGCAACCCTACCCTGGCCTACCCCCATCTTCTGTGGCTCTTATGAAGAACATCTTCTGTGGCTCTTATGAAGAACAATGAGTGGGAAAATGGCAATGGGTAGTAACTTTGAACTTTTGTGTGGTAACTAGTTAAACAGCTCCTGCTTTGTTGCTCTTCTGCTTCTAGGGCTGCCAAGTCCCCCTGGGGGGCGGGGAATCCCCCACTAAAGGGGTCCTCAATTCGTCGGTCTGGATTTGGCCGGCGGGGGGAACCTCACCCCTGAAGCAGCCTGATCCAGCTGACTGCCCAGCGTGATGATGTCACCTGGAGGTGAGGGGGGGTGCAAGGAGGCATTGAAATGCCTCCCTCTGGCTTCCTCTGCCCGCTCGCCAAAGCAGGCGAGCAGAAGAAGCCCAACAGAGGCTCCCCCTGCCTTTCCTAGCTCATTCACCAGGCGAGCGAGCTAGAAAAGGCAGGAAGGTGCAGAAAGGCATTGAAATGACATCATCATGCCGGGTGATGTCATCACGCTGGGCGTGTGCGAGGCTCCCGGAACAGGAGCGGGACTCCTCTGCTCCTGGAAGTAAGTGACTTGGCAACCCTATCTGCTTCAGATAGTAAAGTAACCCTTCAACACTTCTTGACTGAGTTAAAAACAAACAACCCCCTGTCAGAATGTTGGGGAAACTCATTCTTTCATACATGATGTAGTTTGGCCCTAATTAGGAATGTTTCATGCAAAAGTAAGACTTGGATACAAAATTCTACTTTTAGCCCCACCTTGTAAGATGGCCCATATAGCTATAGTGGCCCTATTGGGTGCTCCGCATCCTTCCTTAAAGGGCCAGCCCCACTAGATTTTTTTGAGAAAGCTGGGGAGGGCATGCGCATGTGCCCCCGCTTCTTCTCAAAAACATTAAAAGGGATCCTTTAAATGGTTTGAGAAGAAGTGGGTGATGGTACATGCCCCCCTCCCCCCTGCAAGATTTAGAGGGCCCTCCAGCTGCTGAGCGGGCCATGTGCTCCCCGTCGATCAGCTGAAGGGCCTTTTAAATCTTGCAGGAGGGAAGGGAGAGGGGTAGTCGCTGGCTGTCGGGCTTGGGGACAGATTGGAGCCGACATAAAAATAATGGCAGCCCCAACAGAAATTCTTTTGCCCCCCCAAGCCACAAAATCCTGGCTACAGGCCTCCCTGTGAGATTTTTGACTTTTTGTTTTATTTGATTTTGAACAGCAGACCTCCCTGCTGTAGTGTAAAGGGCTTTTGAAAACCACCTCAGTTCCAAAAACAATCTTTGCTGTGTGGCATGAGGGTGGCTGGGAGAGGCTGAGAATGATATTTGAAAAATGCAGTTCTCAACACAAGTCCTTCATTTAAATTGGACTGTAGATTTGGTTGTCAAAATTTCAGCCAAAGCAGCAGCAAAAATACATGATACCTATACAGCTGTAGTACCCCAGACTTTGTTTTTCTTTTTTATGGAGTTCAGTCTTCCCTTCTTGCCATTTATCTGTTCAGTCCCATCCCCCCACTATTTTATCTCAACAGAGCGGGTTCCCATGTAGATCAATCTTGTTTCTCCCTTTCTTCAAGTACCTCTAAGCAGCATACATCATTCTCCCTCACCATTTTATCTTCACAATAACCCTATGAGGCAGGTTAGGCTGAGAACGTGGGATTAGTTTAAGGTCACCCAGCAAGTTTCATGATAGGGCTGCCAACTCTGGGTTGGAACATTCCTGGAGATTTTGGAGATAGAACCTGGGCAGAGCAGGTTTTGGGGAAGGGATGAACCTTAGCAGAGAGTCCACCCTCCAAAGTAGCCATTTTCTCTAGGGAAATTGATATCTGTAGTCAGGAGATCATTTGTAATCCCAGGAGATCCCCAGGCCCCACCTGGAGGTTGGCAGCCCTACTTTATGACTGTGTGGTAATTTGAATCTGGGTCTCTCAGATCTTAGTTTGGTTCTCTACCTACTATACCATATGGACCGTTGGTAATTCCCTCTGAGCAGGGGTCATTTCGTAGAAAAAGAGGTGTAGGATCTCATTAGCATAACTCATGTGCATAACTTATTTGCATATGCCAAACCACCTGACATCACCAGAAGTATGTTAGAAGGCAAGAGAGAGAGAGAGAGAGAAAGAAAGAGAAAGGAAGGAAGGAAGGAAGGAAGGAAGGAAGGAAGGAAGGAAGGAAGGAAGGACAGTTACTAATCCAAGTCTCAGAAATACCACTATTCTGGGAGGACAGCTTCAGTGGTGGCTGAAGCCTTCAGAAAGCTGGTCAGAGGAACAAGGACCTTTCCAGGGGATGGGGTCATTTTGCTGCAGCCATGACACAAGCAGGCATTCCCCTGCCGGGGGGGGGGGGGGGGGCTGGCAACAACTCCCGGAGCTGCGCTCCCCCGAGCTCCTGCTTAAAATGACCCCTGCCTCTGAGTAAGCTCTTCTGGACTCCCTATATGGCACCTGTGAAGGAAAGGCAAGATAAAAATGTCATAGGAAAACAAAATATTTGTTCATTATTTAACCATCGGTTGTCATCCTCAACAGGTTGTGTGCAGAAGTTTTCATGTTGTCAAGTAAGTATAGAAGATGGCAAAGGAAAGTTCTGGTGGAATTTCAGGAAAACCTGCTACAGCATAGTTGAACACAACTGGTTTGAGACGTTCATTGTGTTTATGATTCTTCTCAGCAGTGGTGCTCTGGTGAGCAAAAACAAAAACTTTTTAACATTTTCTGAAAAAATTTACGTCATCAACGATTTTTAAATGGACATCGTGTTAGATACGATAGCCAGCATATGCTATATTTCCAGTTTTGAAAATGTTTTGCTTAACAATTATACAGACATTCTAGTAATGGGTTGTTCCAACAGTTCATAAGAATAGTACATGCGCTGGGGGAGGGGAATTCAGAAAATGAAACATTTTAGCTGTAATTCTTTGGTAATATGTTAGCAGGAAATGAAGCAAAAGTGAATTTCTACATCTGTCTGCACTTTAAAAAGTATCATTTAAATTTGTGAATTGGAATGCAGTGATTCTCCCCCCTACCCCCACAGGCTTTTGAAGACATTTATATTGAACAGCGCAAGACTATTAAGACTATGCTGGAGTATGCAGACAAGGTCTTCACATACATCTTCATCCTAGAAATGCTTTTGAAGTGGGTGGCCTACGGTTTTCAAGTATATTTCACTAATGCTTGGTGCTGGCTGGATTTCCTCATTGTTGATGTAAGCACTTGAAACCAATGCTTTGATTTTGTGTCCCCCCCCCCCCATCACTTTTTGTAAATTTTACCAGAGGACAAAAATTTGACAATATTAAGCATCTTTCTAATAAATACAGTCTGGCCAATGGAATTAGGCATAAATAGAATGGGAAATCATTATTTTGCAAACTGTGTTCCTTATAAGCATGGACGGCTTCACGAGGAAATTGGATAAACATATGGAGCCGAGGTCCATCAGTGGCTATTAGCCACACGGTATAGATAGGAACTCTCAGTCTGGAGCAAGTGATGCTCTGTATTCTTGGTGCTTGGGGGCGACAACAGTGGGAGGACTTCTAGTGTCCTAGCTCCACTGGTGGACTTCCTGGTGGCACCTGGTATTTTTGGCACTGTGTGACAGAGTGTTGGACTGGATGGGCCATTGGCCTGATCCAACATTGGCTTCTTTTATGTTCTTATGTTCTCATGTGAAGCTTTTAATCTGAAAGTAGCCCCCATTATTTTTTGTGGCTCAGCTATTTGAATTAAAGCTATTTCTATCGACCACCCCTTAGCACAGTTTCTTAGGAAAATATTGAATATCCCCTGTTGTGTGTCTAATGTTGTATTGCAGATAGAATTTGAACAGCTATCCTTGGAAGCAAAAGTGCGGCTATATGCCTTTGAGATTAAAACTGCTCTATGCTGAAGATGGTCCGTTAGACACTCTAAATTGGGATACACAAAAATTGATGTGGATGAAAGCCTTGGATGAGAAACTGATGATAGTTGGAATGGCGATTAAAAATACTTTCGAGATGGGCAAAACCAAAGTATTTTCTATGATTAAAAACTGTGTCCTGGAAATCAACCATAGCAGTTTGATTCTGAGAGTTGCAGGGTTTGTTCACCCCTATCTTTTGGTCTTTCTTTTCCAAAATCAATACCCCCTATATGTACCATCTTACCATCCCAAAATATTGACAAGTTTTCCTGTTTGCAAGATTGAAAATTATACCTACGGTGGTTTTACAGGGGAGATTTTTAAATAGGTTCTATTTTGACAAAATTTGCCCGTGTGGCCTTAATAGGATCAATACATCCTTTCATGCCCTGCTTGAATATAGGTTTTTCAAAAATATAAGGGATCATTATTTTAAGCTTTTAATTAACCAACTGTTCCCTTATACTCCAGAAACTGTGGCTCTTTTGCTTAGCGATAAGGATCCTAAATTTGCCTTAGCAATTGTAAAATATGCCTCAGTCCTTTTAACCCTTGCATCCAAAAAATAAAGAATAAATATTTTCAGCTGCTAAAGATTTATGAAACAATGAGCTTCTAAGGGAATTAAAGGAAAGGAAAAACTGAACAATATTTCACTAAGGCTTCTAATCACATTTACTTTGGAGTAACCCTTTTTTTAACAGTGACTATTGCTCTTGAAGGATTATACACAGGATTTGGCTGTTAGGCCTACATGAAGGGAAGCCCCACTGAAGGTCAAAAACATTCCTAATTTCTACAGATCCCTATTAAATGAGCCTGATAACCAGGAACCTTCATGTGTGTGTGTGGGTTTTGCTTGTTGAAAATAGGGGCTTTGAAAAAAAAATAATTTAAGTCTGAAATAAACCACTGGATAATGAAAACCTATCCACTTATCATTCAGTCTTTTTGTTATCATAATCCTGTCAACCTTTCTGTACAGCAAATCTTAAATCTAAGCCAAATATTAATAAGTAGTTTAGGTATCCAACAGTATTAGAGGGCATGAAGGGTAGGTTGGGATGGTGAAGATTTAAACATCAGCTGCAGTGGATTCTATTATATTGTGTGAGTGGCAGTTTCCTTCCAGATCCGTTAAACAGCAGTACTAGCAAATCCACTGTTAGTCTATCTGTCAGTCTTGCCCCTCCCTGTAGGCTTTGGATGACTAGGCTTCGTTTTCAGTTTTTCAAAAAGGGCTTTATATGTGTTCATTCAAAAATTTGTCCATCATCTTTTTCTAATCAAACAGTTTTAGTCAATTGCAAAACTACTAATGGGAACTGAGTGTGTCTGAAGGCACACAGGTGCCGGCTAATCAATACTGCCCACAGCTTGATTTCCCCAAGTCTAATTAATTACTCTAAAAACACTACAGAACAGGTTTGACCTTTGGTCAAACAGGTTCCACTACTTGACATAGGCTGGTCAGTCCCCAGGTGGGGGTGGGGGATCTCCCACTTCTGCAGACTCTGGCCTGCCACTGGCCAGCTGACTGGGGGAGGAAACCCCACCCCCAAAAATCCCCACGCAACATCGGAGACACACTGTTGGCACTTCTGGAAGTGACATCATTGTGTCAGCAATGTCAGAGGTGATGCTGTACTTAGAATCATAGAGTTGGAAGGGACCTCCGGGGTCATCTAGTCCCACTCCTGTACAGTGCAGGAAATTCACAAATACCTTTCCCTCCACACCTGCAGTGACTGCTGTTCCATGCCCAGAAGTTGACAAAAAACCTCCAGGATCCCTGGCCAAACCAGCCTGGAGATAAATTGCTTCCTGACCCCAAAGTGGTGATCACCATTTCCCTGGGTGTGTAAGAAAGGGCCACAAGAACTAAGCACTGAAGCAACCCTTCCTGCCCTCCCTCTCATGATCTGCCTAAGTTCACAGAATCTGCATTGCTGTCAGATGGCCATCCAGCCTCTGTTCAAAAACCTCCAAAGCAGGAGAGCCCACCACCTCCCAAGGAAGCCTGTTCCACTGAGGAACTGCTCTATCAGGAATTTCTTCCTAATGCTTTGTAGCTATTTTTACTGTAGAGTTTTGCCCAAAAAGTAGATCGTCACCCTGACACGATGAGATCACTTTTGAAAATGGCATCAGTGTGTCGCCAATGTCCCTGCCACTCCCTGCCAACCCCTGGAATGCCCCCCCCCAATCCCCCCACCTGCAGGAGGAAGGCATCTGGCAACCCTAACTTGATAAATATTATGGCTATCTAAATGTCTCCTTCTGTTATATTATTGATGCCTTCCATACCTTTAGTGCATTCTGCCAAAATCATCAAAACTCCACTAGAACAGATTTGTTTGTGCTTTCAAGAGCAGATATTACTCTGCTGTATCTGCAATGTGGAGACTCTTTAAATGGCTTCATATGCTTGCTGTTATTATGTGGTAAGAGATTTGTATGAAGCAGCTCACAGCAGTTCATAAAAAGGTTTAACAGAGCTATCCTAGAGACCTATGTTCTACTGAGAATCCTATGTAGGCTTAATCAATGCAGTTTGCACCCATGGAAGTGTTCTCAAGATTATATCACAAATTAAACCTCAAACGAACAGAAAGTAGGGTGCATGCTGGCACATGAGTAAACCTTGGCACATGAGTGTCTTCCCATTTGGCAGCAGTTGTCAAATAATATAACATTGTTTACTCAACTGTTAATCACTAAGCACTGTACAAAGGGACAAATCTGGAAAGGGGAGAAAGGAATGAAAGGGGCAGGGAAGATAAAGACCAAAAGAGCTCCACTTTGAAATGCCTGAAATTGTTGCAGATAAATAAATTGATTTTTTTTTAAAGATAGGCTTTCAGAATCTTAGAGGAATTTAAACTTTGGGGGTACTTAAAGTAGCCTTTGTGTCATGAGTGTGAATCCTGCCATCATGGAAGCAGTGGCATAGCCGCTCACTTAGGAATCTGTCCAGGGGACTGCAGAAATTAGTGTGCATGTGTGTAAAGTGCCATCAAGTCACAGCTGACATGGCAATCCCATAATGTTTTCAAGGCAAAAGAGGTCTAGAGGTGGTTTATTTATTTTTATTTTTATTTTTATTTATTTTATTTTATTTATTATATTTATATCCTGCCCTCCCCGCAAACAGGCTCAAGGCGGCTCACATACATCGGCACATTGTGCCAGATCAGCATAAAACATTTAAAAACAAGATTAAAACAATCATACAATAAATAAGTAACAGATTAAAGTGCTCGCCGTGATGGTCATTTCTTCAACAGTTTAAAGCTGGCGTATTGTAAAGTATAATATCAATGTCCCGCTTCAGTGGTATTCCGGCCTCCCGCAGTGGTATGGCTCGATCTCCAGGGCCAAACCTCCACCACAGATGTTACTAGTAATAATAGTTGGTGGTAGTGGTGACGGCTCCTAGTTGAAAGCCTGTCGGAAGAGCTCCATCTTGCAGGCCCTGCGGAACTGCACAAGGTCTCACAGGGCCCTGATCTCCTCCGGGAGCTCATTCCACCAGAGGGGAGCCGCCACCAAAAAAGCCCTGGTCCTAGTAACAGCGAGCCTGGCTTCCTTAGGGCCTGGGATAGTCAGTCGATGTTGTGACCCCGACTGTAGTGCTCTCTGGGGTATATATGGGGAAAGGCAGTCCCTCAGGTATGCTGGACCCTGGCCATATAGGGCTTTAAAGGTAAGCACCAGCACCTTGAAGCGAATTCGGTATGCTATTGGTAGTCAGTGCAGTGCCTGCCTCTTAGAAGGTGCCCTGGACTTCCTTGGTGGTCTCTCATCCAAATACTAACCAGGGTCAACTCTGCTCAGTCTCTGAGAGCTGATGAGATTGGTTTAGCCTGGGCCATCCAGGTCAGGACACAGAAATTAGTAATATCTGTGAATCATCCCCCATACCAAGGACGGTCAGAAAATCCAGCCTTTGACCCTGACAATCTGCATACCTTCATGTGTAGATGTGTATCTCCAGACATCCACAAAAGGTCATGTCAGAGTTATTCATTCTTCACCAATGCAGGTTAAAGCACAGCTACGCGCTTCCAAGCCCACTGACTTCTTTCAGCTTGGAAGAGTATAACAGTTTTTAGGATTGTACTGTAAGGTACCACAACTCTTTGTTTCAGCTTAAATTATTGTATACCTTGCTAGGACAATTTGATGAGTGCCAGTAGTGTTTTGTGAAGTCAGGTAAAAAGAAAAAGTGTATCTAAAGTAGATGTACTTTGCAGCACTTTAAAATGCTGTAATTTCCTTTGCATGTGAATATCGATGCAAAAGGTCTGTTTCCACTGAAGAAGGAACACAAAGGAGGCAAAGAATAGTCGTGTGATTGTAATATTTTCCACCAACCTAAGTATATGGAGAAATCTGCAAATTTGTGTCTTCCAAACAACAAGTTTCATATTTTTGAGCATTTTGAAGATTCTGTGTCAAAAGAACTGCACATTTCTTAGCATATATTTACATGATTCTGATAGCATTTGTCAACAGACTGTAGAATGTTTCTCTTAAGTATTATGCCTTCAGCGTTGTGTCTCGCAAGTAATCTGGTAACCATGATATAGTATAAACATTCTTTCCCCCTGACAATTAAATCCTCCTTGCGTATCATAATAATACTTAATCACATTACTGAAGAGTTAGCAATAAGATTGTCTTCTTAATATGCTTATAGGACAGAGTTTCTTGTATGTAAGGCAGCTTCATTTTATTTGAATAAAAAGTGGGATTTATTTACATGTATTCAGTTCAACTGAAAAGTAGGACTAAATGACATCCTTTCATTTAGATTGACCTATTGAGCTAAACAGGTAATAATATAGAACTCATGTTCTTAGATTGTCATTTTGGAATAATCTGACATGTATATTTACTTATATTATAAAATAGCGATATCTCTGATCCATTAGGGATGAAGGGTAGGCTTAACTTTCACTCTGCAATTGGGAAGCTAAGCAACCACTCCTGTGTGTTTTTTGTGCAGGAGGAAAAAGTAGCTTAGCTCCTGTCTTGGGTGCGAACATAACTTTAGCTTCTTATGCTTGTTACTTCAGTATAACAGTAAGCAAAAGACTTTTAAAGTTCCAACTCTTAGTGCCGTATAACTTTCCCCAACATTTCCCCTCATTTATGCATTTTGCATCCATTGCTGGAAGAAAACAGCAAGGAAATTGCAAGGAGACAGGTCACTTTCAAGACAGCTAATTTTATTTATTCATTTGTTTTGCTGTAAAGCCACAGCCAAGTTATGGTCACCCCATTGGGTGTTCAAGGCAAAGACATCTGGAGATGGTTTGCCATTGTCTGCTTCGGCATAGCAACCCTGTTATACCTTGGTGGTCTTCCATCCAAATACTGCCAGGGCTGACTCTACTTAGCTTCCAGGATCCAATAGGATTGGGCTAGCCTGTGCAGCTGAGAATATACCCGTCTTTATCAAATTAACATATTCCCATCCACGTGTTTTTGAAAGACAGTGATTCTTTCCCTTGCTTAAATGTGCTTAAAACTTTCTCATCTTGAAAAGCTAAGTAGGGTTAGGACTAGGGCTGCCAGGTCCCTCCCGGGGGGATGGGACACTTACCAGTAGAAAGAGGAAGGCCTAGGCTACATCGCCAGGGTCACACTGGAAGGGATGTCATTATGCCAGCAACTTCCAGGTGACACTCTGGTCTTTGGAGAAAAAAACTCTGTGGTAAAGCTGATTTATACCATAGAGTTTTTGCTATAATATCAGAGCATCACCCATAAGTCACTAGTGTAATGACATCACTTCCTATGTGACACCAGTGACATGGCCGAGTCCTTCTTTCTACTGGTAAGTCCTCCCACTGGCCAGCTGAATGGTGGCTGGGGGGCAGGGCTTGGTGGTCGGGGACCCTGGCCTCCACTAGGAGGTCTGGCAACCCTAGTTAGGTCTGGTAAGCACTTGGATGGGAGAGCATATTTTCCCCCACCAAACCTATTCTGGGGTCAGCTATGCAGCCTAGTTTTACGAAGCAGGGAGAGTCTGCTTTGTTGGTTAGTTCAGGGCAGAAGCCCTGGTTCCTGAGGGTTTTTAAAAAATATGCCTGATTTGACCAATCCAGTGGCCTTATACTGTCAGCCAGTCACAGAAGTCAGTGCTGCACATCCCTGTTCATTATGTTTTGTTGGGAAACAGCCTTGCAAGGGTTTTTTTTTTTTGTCCCTGAGGGAATGAGCAAATTATGAAGCTATCCCAGGTCATCTGCCCAGAAAAGCTTCTCTTTCTATACTCCCTAATTCACTCTCTCTCTCTGGGTATCTTTGGCACCATGGATCCCATTATTAGGGTGGTTCCAACCGAGAGCTTCAGCTCAGGCACCCTCGGTGCTTTGCTGCTTAAAGGGTCTGCTTGGCGGCTGTGTCTTCCCCACTTCCCTCTCTAGTTGCTGAGGGGACAGGCATGCCTGGCTGGACACTCCAGAGGAGCAGGATTAACTTAGAGATGCCAACCTCCAGGTGGTGGCTGGAGATCTCCTGCTATTACAACCAGTGTTCCCTCTAAGCTGAGTTAGTGTGAGCTAACTCACAGGTTTTTTAGCCTCTGTCTCACACATTTTTGTCTTAGCTCAGGGAGGATGGCTCCAGAGCAAACTAATTTATGCAATAGCCAAATTGCTCATTCACAACTTTAATGCCAATAGGTCACAAAGTAGCACTTTTGCTGACGGGACTCCACAGTTTAGAGGGAGCATTGATCACAACTGATCTCCAGGCAACGGATATCTGTTCACCTGGAGAAAATGGTTGTTTTGGAAGGTGGACTATGGCATTGTACCCTACTGAAGTCCTTCCCCTCCCCAAACCCTGCCCTCCTCAGGCTCCACTCCCAAAATCTCTAGGTATTTCCCAACACATGTTTTACTTTCTTCCTTGCAGGTTTCATTGGTTAGTTTAGTAGCCAATGCTCTGGGCTATTCTGAACTTGGTGCCATTAAATCTCTTCGAACGCTAAGAGCTTTGAGGCCTTTAAGAGCCCTGTCACGATTTGAAGGAATGAGGGTGAGTGACAGTGATGAATGAGCCTGAAATAATATCTACATGAAATGAGGCTGTTCGTGTAGATTAAGGAATAAGAAGTCCACGTAGAAAGATTTCACCATTTTCTTTTCTGTGGCATGCCACTGTTGTTAGCCTCCCTACAAAATGATCAGTTATCCAAACCTTCTTGGTTAATCTCTCTGTTAATCTTCAAACCCCTGAAACTTTCTGGGTTTCTTGAACGTATGTTGGTTAAAGTGGTTTCAGGACTGCACACATATGAAAGACCTGCTAGATATATGTGTGTATGAAGAAACACAGACTCTGTGTATGTTCTGAATTTTGAAAAGTTCAGATTTTTGAGGGTAGGCAATCCAAAATTTGCACTGAAGATAGCTGAAATTATGCATAATTTCACTTGTGTTACATAATATAATTGCCATTTTTACTATTTTGCATAATTTACTGGTGGTCATGGGAGGGGGAAGGGCAAAGAGCTGAGCTGAAGTCCCAGTAGAATCTTATTTAGCACAGAAATCATCCCACCCTTTCAAAGACATTCTGGAGTCAGAAGTGCTAAAAAATGCCTTTCTTTCCTTTGGGAAGATCAGGACACTTAATTATGTGCGGAATGGCATGCTCTACATTTCTTTTCTGTGTTCCTTTAGAAGCACAATATTCATATATATACATTTTTCACAGGCAGCACATATACATTCCTCACAGCCAATACAGATGCATGGTTTCAGTGTATCACTTGAAAATAGTAAGAGGTCAGTTTATCCACCAGTGAAGAGTATCACTTTAATAGTCCAGTGAACATGAGTACAGCAAAAGCTCTGTTAACCAGCATCCATGGGGAACTGGGGGTTGCTGATTAAGAAATAAGCCGGCTAACAAAGCTTTTACCCAGCAGCAAGAGGGCAGCAGTGTGAAGCCTTGGCTGAGACCTGCGGCTCACTCCAAATATGCCTTTCCTCTTGTGACTCTTCAACAAAAGGCACTAGAGACTTAAAAAAAAAAACACCTGGGAATTCGGCAAACCAGATACAGGGATTGTTACAATGTTATAACAATATTCAATTACCAATTTAAAAACAAAAAAGCCCCACTAATGTGGGGGGAGGAAATGGCCACTGCAGGGATAAGGTAGGGAAAATAGATGCCATGTAGGTGGGACTGGGAAGACCTGAACTTTCTTGAACGCATAGCAGCCACCCAGGTTTTGTCGCACTCTTTCCCAAAACTTTGCATGCTGAATTATGGGGGACCATCAAGTTTACACTCGTCTGATGCAGTGTGTGCATTAAAATGATTTACACTGGTTGCCTTGTATGTTATGCACGACATGCTGGGACATGGTCCAGCTGTTAACGTTCCATAAAACCTTGTCTGGACTCACAGACATGGGACTTTGCATAGTCTTGTGATACCCAATTGAGAACGGAATCCAATCGTGATACACAGTTTCCCCAAAAGGAGTGTAGTTATTTCATTAATTAGATCAGCAGATAAAGCTATTGCTTTCTTCTCCCCCCCCCCAATAAAACTCTGTAAAGGGTTTAAAGGATATTTAAGGATGAGATTTAAAAAATAACCACACAGTGGGAAAATGAGATGTCCTTTTCTTGATCCTTTTGTGACGATTTGTTGGCGTGATCACAACTGCTCTTGTTGCTTAGTTTATATCTTGAAGCCCTGGTTGCCACTTGGTTCATGTGCAAGTAGATTTTGCTCATTTGGGGTTCTCTCTGCAGTCATTCTTTATTTCAAATCATAGTTTTATTGTATTCTTTGGTTTCTGTTCTTGGTGTCTAACTTTTTTTCTCTTTTCCTCCCCCAGAGGTCACAACATTTTATGATTTCATCTTACCACTACCAGGTTTTCTTTTACTTTTTGCACTTACTTGCTTTCTTTATAGAGTTTGATTCTTTCTGGGTTTTTTAATACGTTATCATTCGTGGTAAGATTTTCTGTGAATGTGAACTATGTTTCCTCATGTATGGTGATCAAAATATCGCTAATCAAATTGTAAAGAAGCACAGTAAAGGTATGAAGTTCTGTTCTTCAGCTATAAAAGATAAATTAAGTTTTCTTTTCTTTTCTTCTTCAATTTGAACACTAGGTGGTTGTTAATGCCCTGATAGGGGCAATCCCCTCCATCATGAATGTGCTTCTAGTTTGTCTCATATTCTGGCTGATCTTTAGCATCATGGGTGTGAATCTGTTTGCTGGCAAGTTCTATCATTGTGTTAATACCACAACAGGCGAGATGTTTAACGCCAGCGAAGTTAATAATAAAACTCAGTGTGAAGAGCTTATACAAAACAATCAGCCTGCCCGGTGGAAAAATGTGAAGGTCAACTTTGACAACGTTGGAGCTGGTTATCTTGCGCTGCTTCAAGTTGTAAGTAATTCTTCATTCTACATACTCATTTAAGGAAATACAAGAAAATTACATGGCTGTCAAAAAAGTAGGTTCCCTTTTGCAACGTGGCTGTCAGTCAGAAAGCCCTTCTGGGCACTGGAGTTCCATATGTGTTCAAGAGCTTGCACACATGGAAGGATCAACCTGGATCAGCCAGTTTGGTGTAGTGGTTAAGACTCTTAATATGGGAGAACAGGGTTTGATTCCCCACTCCTCCACTTGCAGCTGCTGGATGACCTTGGGCAAGCCATAGTTCTGTCAGAGCTGTTCTCTCAAGGACAGCTCTCTCAGAGCTCTCTCAGCCCCATCTACCTCACAGGGTGTCTGTTGTGAGGAGGGAAATGGAAAGGAGTTTGTAAGTCGCTCTGAGACTCCGAGTGAAGGGCGGGGTATACATCCAATCTCTTCTTCCTCTTGTATGTTACGCTAGCAGTGCTATTATCAAAATTCTGCAATCAAAAAACAAATTACCCCTGGACTAACCTTTTTGTCTCCCGTGTTATGAAAATATCTGTTGTAATAGTGTGTAATACAGCAGCTTGCTCTGTGTCCATTATAATTCGAACCATAAGCAGCAAAATTGAGGTAATGACTGCTGTAATTTAGAGACACATCCTTATATGGAACATTGAGGACTGGAGTTTACAGAGACTCCCTGCTGGCTAAAGGGAAGGAGCTGTACACAGTTGGAGTGGAAGAACATTCAAGCAAGCTAGGAGAAGAATGTGCTTGCTTGGCGATAAACTGTTACATCTGGTTTCTCTCCCATGATTGAACCCTTAACTTACCACAGTTGAAAGCTTTTGCAATCTAGCCAATACCCATGTGGCTTAATCTAACAAAAGGTAATTAATTTGAATCCAGTCTACAAGTTCCTCTTTGTACTCAGCTGCCAGGTCCTGTGCTGCTCAAGCCTCGTATGTCATCTGAGCAGCTGAGGCTGTAACAGTCGGAGTCACTATGACATTGCTGCATTACAGAACCATAGAATCGCAGAGTTGGAAGGGGCTGCACAGGCCATCTAGCCCAACCCCCTGCTCAATGCAGGATCATGTCTAGCCGCTGCCTAAAGACTGCCAGTGAGGGGGAGCTCACCCCTTCTTACTATAACAGACTAGCCACTGGCTTTTTAGAACCAGGAAGTTAAAGGCTGAGAGGGAGTTAGCAAGAACAGAGAAGCCACAGGCTGAAAGGAAGGCTGAAACGAACTCTGGGATAGTCACAGAGAACTGTTTTTTAAGGGTCTGGCGCCATAAAAAGGTAAAGGTTTCCTTTGCTCAAAAGCCAGTTGAATCTGACTCTAGGTGGCGGTGCTCATCTCCGTTTCCAAGCCGAAGAGCCAGCCCTGTCCAAAGACTTTTTCCGTGGTCATGTGGCCAGCACGACTAAATGCCAAGGCGCATGGAATGCTGTTACCTTCCCACTGAAGCGGGACCTATTTATCTACTTGCAATTTCTTGCTTTTGAACTGTTAGGTTGGCACCATATTGACAGTGTTATATCAAAGTGGTTTGGGTGGCCTTCCCATGGGGGCCCAGTGTGTGAATCACCCCTGGTTCTGATTGTGTAAAACCTAGTAATGGAATGCTTGTGACAACTTGTGAAGTCAATGGCAGCTTAACCCAGTGCTATCGCCTTGAGGGTGATGGCTATTTAGAAGAGGCATGCAGTCCTTTTGTAAGTGGGCTGGAGCTGACCAACTGTTGCAATTTTTAAAAGTCCAGAAGCCACTTAATGAAATCCGCTGCTGGAAAAGATTTGGTCCCGTACTAGAAGGGAGGAGGGCCTACTCTCAAAACTTTTTAAGATGCACCCTTTGGTGGTTGGTTTCCACTTTCCACTTTTCTTCAAAAACATTTTGACATGCTGGAAGAACTGATACACCACTACAGTAGTACTAGCGGCTGCTTTGCCCCTTATGGAAGGAATATAACTGACTTGCATCACTAGAGTAGAAATTTTGTCCCCTACTGCATTTGCACTCACATTTTCCCACTGATTTATTTATTTGCAGTATTTATAGTGTGCCTTTTTTGTAAAGCCTCAAAGTGGATTACAAAATTAGAATAAACAATGGAATAACGAAAACATTGTAAGACATACCATAGTGCAGTAACAAAAATTTGAAGTTGATGCAGTACAGAGGATAAAAACACAGTGAAGCATAGGCTTGGGTTATAAAGCACTGGACGCAACTTTCTGTCCAGAATTTAGCATGAAAATTTCCTGCATACATGCAATAAAGATAAGTTTGCTGCACTGAATGCTTTGTATCTATTAACTAAGCCCATTATTTCTACAATTATAATCAATATTTGCATTCTACATAGGCCACTTTTAAAGGATGGATGGATATTATGTATGCAGCTGTTGATTCACGGGATGTAAGTATCACTTTATACACTGTGGATGTGAACGATACAGCCTGCGTACATTTTTATAGATTGCTTTATACAAGACAGGGGAATGCACTAAGCAATACCTATAGTCAAGGTGTTGTCAGTTCTTCTTAGTATATAAGTGAACATTGCTGACCTAAGAGTAGCAGTCCTCAAACAAAGGGAAAATTACAGTATGAGATTCCTGATCTTGATTTTATTCACAAATTCAGAACATTGGACCCCCAGGGCTGAATAGGAACATAGGATCCTTATCTCACTACAGATGCTAATTTTTTGCCCCCAAGCATTTCCCCTCTGCTCTAATCAAGCTGATTACAATATGCTTTGTTAGGGTTGCCAAGCCCCTTACCTGCTTTTAGTGAGGGGAGAAGCTCCTGCTCTGGGACTTTTCACACATGCACCGTGGTGACATCACCCGGAAGTGCCTAGTGTGGTGACATCACCCAGAAGTGATGTCATCACACTAGGCACATCGCCGGGGACACTCTAGCATTCATCCTGAAAACTTTATACTACCATAGAGTTTTTAGGACGAATGCTAGAGCGTCCCCTGGCAATGTGCCCAGCGCGATGATGTCACCTCCGGGTGACACACCTCCGGGTGACATCATCACACCAGGCACGTCAGCCTGATCTGGACACTTAGGGGGCGGGGTTCTCCTTGCTGGCCAGATCCAGGCCAGTGGGTCAGTGGCCCTTTGAGCGGGCATACCCCTGCACCCCCCCCCGGCGGACCTGGCAGCTGTATGCATTGTACTTTTGCATTCTTTACAAGCATTCTTCACAATACTCCTCCCACCTCCTGACTGGGATAAAAAGGCTCAGATCTCCATTCCTACTTGTATCTGACAAAGGAAGCATTGACTCTCAAAAGCTGACACCCTGAAAATCTTGTTGGCCTCTAAGGTGCTACTAGACTTGAATCTAACTGTTCTACTGCAGACCAACACAGCTGCCTTCTGAAACCATCCTTAGTCTTGTTAAGCTAATGAATGAAAAACAGTTGGTTCATAATTTACAATAGAATAAAATGCTTGCATAAAGATGAGTAAACATTCCAGGTTTCCCCCCACACTTGAATTAAATTGCTCTTTTGTGAAGGAAATTGTGTCATGTCTACTGTCTGCTCTAAAATATTTTACATTTTAAATGGTTTGTAGGTGGAAGATCAGCCCATGTACGAAGAGAACCTGTACATGTACCTTTATTTTGTTATCTTCATAATCTTTGGATCATTTTTTACCTTAAACCTTTTTATTGGTGTCATCATAGATAACTTCAATCAACAAAAAAAGAAGATAAGTATTGGAAAGCATTTCCCCCCCCCCATGCTTTTTTAGAAGTAAAACTACATATCTCTTAAAACTGCCAAACCTAAGTTTTGCCCAGCATAGTCATCACCATAGAAATGTTCTATTTCAAATAGTTAAACAAAAGGTTACCATTTATTTTATCCTGAGTTTATCCTGCGGTAACTGCAACATCAGCTATTGGTTTTTACCTTGTCATCCTACATCTTGGCAGGCAAACAGCTCTCAAAATAGCATGGTAAAACTAACAATGTTTACTGCATTGCATGAAAAAAATATAAAAGCAAAAGAGAAGAGGAGCACACAAGCTTTTCATATACTAATCAACATTGCATAAATCCTTCCATCAATGGAAATTTTGGAGGAAGCCAATCCACAGTCGGCCAGTTTAGACATAATGACAAGCTGTGGTTTACAGAAAAGTGCAAAACTGAAAGTAAAACCATGTGTAAGAAGAGGAGCACATGAGCCTGCAGTTTCCTTTAATCCTCCAAACCATAGTCTGAGGATCATCTGAACCATGCCTTTCTACAACACTGTTTAATTGTGCAATCGATTTCCTTGAATATAGGCCTGAAATTGTGTGTGTTACGAGTATTGATACATTTTCAGATAATAACCCAGTGGTGTAACCATCATAAATATGGTTGTAACTGGTTTTTGTTTCTGTCCCTTTACTTTGGAGGGCAAGACATCTTTATGACAGAGGAACAGAAGAAATATTATAATGCAATGAAAAAATTAGGCTCCAAAAAGCCCCAGAAACCTATCCCCAGACCAGGGGTAAGAATGAATTCCTTTCTACTTGGTATTTGTAATGTATTGCTTTCTCTGCTTGTTTCTTGCTCTCTGCATTTATACTTAAATGTGCCCAAATCATATATTTCCTAGCTTTAATATTGAAATAATTAATGTAGTTCATGACAGGGCAATTAGATATATGAAATAACAGGCAGTAGTGTTAATATTTCAGTTTATGATTTGTTTGAATGCAGCTTAGGCAAAACTGGAACTGCTGATTTTCCTTTCTGATTGTTTTGTAATGAAACATTAACTATTAATAATCATGGTTTCACAGAAAAGTAGGTGACTTAAAGCAGATTTTTAACTGTGCCATCTTTAAAGGATGTGATCCTGGGGCATCAGAGGGAAGGGATGAAACTTTGTTAACAGAAATGTGGGATCAATAGCACATAGGGTTGCCAGCCTCCAGGTGGGGCCTGGGGATCTCCCACTTTCACAACTGATCTCCAGCTGACAGAGATCAGCTTCCTTGAAGAAAATGGCTGCTTTGAAGGGTGGAGTCTATGGCATTGTACCATTCTGAGACCCCTCCCCTCCCCAAACCCCACCTTCTTCTGGCTCCACCCCCAAAGTCCCCAGGTATTTTCCAACCCGAACTTGGCAACCCTATTAGCACATTTGTAAAGTTTTAATGCTCTTAACATTTTGTTTTGGATTTTGCAGAACAAATTCCAAGGCATGGTTTTTGATTTTGTAACAAAGCAAGTCTTTGACATCAGCATCATGATTCTCATCTGCCTTAACATGGTCACCATGATGGTGGAAACAGATGATCAAAGTAAAGAAATGGAAACCATTTTGTATAGGATTAACCTAGTGTTCATTATCCTTTTTACTGGAGAATGTGTCCTCAAATTGATTTCCCTCCGTCATTATTACTTCACCATTGGCTGGAACATTTTTGATTTTGTGGTTGTCATTCTGTCAATTGTAGGTAAGAACATTTGCTTCCTAGAATTATTTCCTTTAAGAAACATTTAAAAGGATTTACACTAAGCTGTGGAGTCTTGTGAGCAAAAATTCTATTTTGTGAGCCACTGGTATTGAACTTGTGAGCAAGCGATTTGGCTATTGCATAAATTAGCTTGCTCTGGAGCCATCAATCCTGAGCAAAGACACAAATCTGTGAGCTGGAGGCTAAAAAACTGTGAGCTAGCTCACACTAACTCAGCTTAGAGGGAACAGTGAGTATGATCCGTGATCAAGATACAAATTTTGTGTCCTTGCAAGCTTGTAATGTTGCACTGCTAGCTGCCTTGGGTTGGAGGAGATAAAATGGGATATAAATGTTTTAAATAAATACATGTACAGCCCAAGACAGGATGTAGCTACATGTTTCCTTCTGCATTATAATGCAGTTGGCCATGTACATCCTTATCCAGACTGTCTGGTGCAAATGAGAAGTACATTAAAGGCTTCACATGCAGAAGCAGAAGCATGCCCATATCTGTCTGCACATGCTCTCCCCCCCCCCCCCCCCCCGGAATCCAAATATGCATCTGCCTGCCTTGGTGGACATGGGCACTAATTTATATCCATTTGCCCTCAACTAGCATGGCACATTATTTTTCCTTTCTGTGTGGCCATACAGTAAGTTAGAGCTTTTGTAGAGGCATGCCATACCTTTAGTTCGAAGGGCTGTTTTTCTAGCAGTGCAACCCAGTGGAAAAGACTAGTAAACTTGTGAATTCAAACAAGCTTCACACAGTATAAGATTTCCATTGACAAAGGTGAGGAAGTGGTCTCTTGATAAGCAAGTATCTGATTTCATAAAATCCTTCTTCAGACTTCTTATAAAATGAAATTAATCCTTTGAAATATATCTACTCATGAGAGGAGGGACCTCCACAGAAGGGGGCATCTTCTCGGGATGTTCCCATTTAACTGGTTTGATGTTGGAGTGCTAAACCCAGAGCTTGGAAAGCATTCTAAGCAAAAGTAATCCTGGTGTGGAATGTGGGTCCATATTCAGTACTGTATTTGGAGACAAGCAGGCTGCATGGGCCAAGCTGCATGTGCGGTGACTTTCCTTTGCAAAACAAATGAGCTGGATGAACATATAGGATATTTGGTCTAGCCCTTCTCACACATCCACACTGAGAACACCATGACTAGTTTAATGCTCAGATGGGAATCCAGAGTGGTTCTTCTGCTTATGCAAGGGGAGGAGGAGGGTATCTGATTTCCAGAAATGTCTCCTCCCAGCTGCAGCCGTCCCCCATCCATTCGATATCACATGCTATTCTGGAGGGTCCCTTGACCCACCAAAGTGACTTTCATAAGGTGGGGAGCTGCAGCAGGCAAGAAGAGGCAGAAAAATCCTGTAGCAATGATCCAAACTGCGACTGCAGTTCTGTGAAGCTAATGATCCCGTTCCTTCTGCTATGTTGGATCCTATGACTGTCTTCCGTTAAGTCTTTGAATTGTTCTATGAAGTCTGGGAGAAGTTTGATCCAGATGCATCTCAGACATCCTCCAATGGGGAATTACTTTCTTCTGATGGAGTAGACCTGATGGACAATGCCTTTCTTTGTTTAAGGCAGTTTTTCTTCATTGGAGGAAGACTTGGTGAAGGGAAGTCATAGGATCCAGCCCAATGCTCCTATCAGATTCAAATAACTGTGTATGTTGAATTTTTGACATCTTCTGGGCATGGAACTGTGGTCACTAGGTGTGTGTGGGGAGGAGGTATTTGTGAATTTCCTGCATTGTACAGGGGGTTGGGCTAGATGACCTTGGAGGTCCCTTCCGACTCTTTGATTCTATGATTCTCTGAATGTGCATTTGTCTGTTTTACTGTGTGGAGCATTCGGTGAAAAGTCAGAATTGGCTGTTATGTCCCACTGTGTTTACAGCTACAAAATATATTGATGTATCATTGCATATGACCAGATTGGCCTCTTTATTCCTACATGCAAGTGATTATTTGCGTAGGAAAAATGTCAGGAGTAAAGTGGCCCTAAAGAGGACTCTACACATGTACTAGCCATAGTCTGACTCACTCTTACATCACGCAAACCAATTTATTTTAATGTTCTTTTTATTACTTTCTATAGTACTTTGTAGTGTGCAAACTCTATGACAGTTCAGAGAACCAGAGTGTTTTACTGATGCTGCTGTGCTATCAGTCAATAACTTTGAAATGTCCTCAGGATAATTGAAGACTGACCAAGCACATTCTTGTTTTTGTTAACTGCGAAGCTTCCTGCACATGAAATGATTTTTTAAATGATTAATTCTTGTGTATCATCATAGTAATCGGAAGGAACAAGGACACTGTACTGACACTGAAGTGCGGACTTAATTTAGCTTGAGCTATCTGACACTTGTACAGGGATTCCTGGTTTAATGGCCAAATCACTTTCCAAAAATAATAATAAATGGCTGTGCTCTAAAACTAATGCTGCATTTCAATATATTTTTCTTTTACAGGTATGTTTCTAGCAGAGATAATCGAGAAGTACTTTGTGTCCCCCACCTTGTTCCGAGTTATCCGACTTGCCAGGATAGGTCGAATCCTGCGGCTCATCAAGGGTGCTAAAGGGATCCGCACTCTCCTTTTCGCCTTGATGATGTCTCTGCCTGCCTTGTTCAACATTGGTCTTTTGCTTTTCCTCGTCATGTTCATCTATGCTATATTTGGGATGTCCAACTTTGCCTACGTCAAGAGAGAAGTTGGGATTGATGACATGTTCAACTTTGAAACCTTTGGAAACAGCATGATCTGCCTCTTTCAAATTACCACCTCTGCTGGCTGGGATGGTTTGCTGGCACCCATTCTCAACAGTGGGCCTCCAGACTGTGACCCTGAGATAGATCATCCAGGAAGCTCAGTCAAAGGAGACTGCGGCAACCCTTCTGTTGCGATTTTCTTCTTTGTCAGCTACATTATCATATCATTTCTAGTTGTAGTAAACATGTATATTGCTGTTATTCTGGAGAACTTCAGCGTTGCAACAGAAGAAAGTGCTGAGCCTTTGAGCGAGGATGACTTTGAAATGTTCTATGAAGTCTGGGAAAAGTTTGATCCAGATGCATCCCAGTTTATAGAGTACAGCAAACTCTCTGACTTTGCTGCTTCACTGGATCCTCCTCTTCTAATTCCAAAACCAAATCATGTTCAGCTTATTGCAATGGACCTGCCTATGGTAAGTGGTGACAGAATTCACTGCCTTGACATCTTGTTTGCCTTTACAAAGCGTGTTTTGGGAGAAAGTGAAGAAATGGACTTACTTAGAGTACAAATGGAGGATCGGTTTATGCAAGCAAATCCTTCAAAAGTTTCATACGAACCAATTACAACCACGTTGAAACGAAAGCAGGAGGAAGTATCTGCTACCATCATTCAGCGAACCTTCAGGCGGTTCCTCTTAAAACAAAAAGTTAAAAAAATGACTTCTATGTATAATAAAGGTAAGTGCAAAGATGGTGATCTGCCCATCAAAGACATGATTACTGATAAGCTTAATGGAAACACCACTCCAGAGAAAACGGATGAGAGCTCCTCCACCACCTCCCCACCTTCCTATGATAGTGTCACAAAGCCAGACAGCTATGAAAAAAGCAAAGCCGAAAGAGACTACAAAGGTAAAGATGCCAAGGCTAGCAAAAAGTGAAACAAACTTTTTTGAACTCTGTTGTGGGAGGACAAAAGTTTACAACCTTTGATGAGGATTTATTCATCTGCTGGACTCTGATGGGAGTTTTATGCCAAACTGTCACTTTTAACTAATATATATTTTAAAAAAATCTCTAAAGGTCAGTGCCTATAACACGACAGTGTTCCCCGGCATCGGACTGTAACTCTATAAAACAGGGTAACAGCCTTGGCAGAGAGTTACTGCTCTCGCTGCAGCTGATGTTGTAGAAGAGAGACAGTACGGGTGCCTGGATCATAGGGAGTAAGTCGTGTGAGGCTATAACTGGTGTGTTTTAATATATTGCAAGACACTTAGTTCAGTAAGTGTATCCACTGTGTGTATTTCAACTGCCACATTTGCCATATTTTTACCAAAAAAAAGTGTTGGTGAATTTATCATTTTTTTAAATCCGCAGGTGTTTATTATTATATGTGACTATTTTTGTAAACAGGTTTTATGTTGCAATGGAAGGGAGGGGGGGATTTACTAGGACCAGGCGTTCTACTTTCTGACTCTCTATAACGTACAGACAGAGAAGCAATTTGCATGACGGCATGCTGCACTTGTACACCCTGCATGGAAACAGCGTGACATCATCAGGCCAAGCAGCAAGAGTTTTCAGTACTTCTGTACGTCAAGTTGGCTCTTTTTCTTAAAACAAAGGAAGATTTTACACCATTGTGATTGGGCAAATATTCTTGTGCCTGCAATTTATAAAAATTCCAAAATGTGTTATTTTTCGTACGCCGATCACCAAATTCAAGTGTGTAAAAAACAACAACCCTTTGTCCTAGGGATTCATCTAGATCCAATGCCTTACCAAAGGTGGGGCCTTTTCTGCACTGGATATCCCCTATGCCACAGGTTGATTTCCAAAAGAGATTAAATTCACAGCAGCACAGTTCTAGTAAGCCATGAAGTAGAAGAGCAGTACAGAGAAGGTGACCTACATTCCAGAAGTGAATGCCAAACTGAGACATTGGTCAAATGGTGTGGGGCACTAAAATAGTACATGTATATGCCCTGAAGAAAAGGGGCCAAAAGGTCGGGTCTTAAAATTTCTACTTTGTCTTAAAGTGCTGCTTACTTATCTGCTTTCAGTGCAGTTCATGCCTAAATTAAATATATATATAAACAGTTTTACGAGATGATATAAATACTCATTTTTCACAGCTGTACATATTTTAGCATACCAACGGGTGACCTGGCCATAAAGTAATCCTGCAAACATGTGCCACAGCAGGTCTAGCTTGCAAGCTCTTGACAGGTAATATCTAGTATTCTGTACCATTATAGAAAATTTGGAGGGTGTCAATGCATGTGAATATTGCCTTTCGCTACTACTGTACCTTGCTCCTTCCACTGCCCACGTTTCTTTTCTATAGAAAGTGATGAATAAAATTGCCACATTTCTTCACAGCACCAAGCAATATTTTGCAGTTTTTTATTAACATTATACTTTTCCCCCCGCCTTTTAAATTTTTTTTCAAACGTCCACTATAAGACATAGACCAAGATTGCATAGGGAATACTGTTTAACCTGTTGGCAATGTGGCTAGCATATATAAGTAATGTAAAAAAATTAAAGACAGCATTTATGTACATACATTTTAAGTTCAGATTCATGTAATTTTATTTTCCACAGTCACTTTGTTTACTTTACATTCATTGTAACTTCAACTGAGACCTCCACAAATCAGAAGAATAAAGACATGAATAAATATTGGTTGATTACTTTCTTTAGGAAAATACTGCAGTGATGCATACAAAGCATTTTTAAAGCATCCCTCTCCTAGTGGCAGCCTCAGCAATTCTCCCTTCCCCCCACCAGATCAGAGGGACTCTGGAGCACAACATAAGTCAACAAGTGTTCACCACCAGAAGGAAAAATGGACTGCCACCATGCTGATTATACGTGTAAGCGGTTTGCACACAGCCTTCTCTAGATGCCAGCTCCAGTTTATTAATTACTACGTAGTAGAGATAGAACTAGGAAAGTGGAAGGAGTAAACTGGCAGGATTAGGGAGTTACCATTTGGTTTTGATAGACATGAGCTACTAAATCCATAACAATTTCCATTTAGTGTATGTTAGTTGCTCTTTGGATTTGCAATCGCTGCTTATGACATGAGACTGTTAAAGCATCATGTTTGTTCCCATAAACTGCTCTTATTCTGTGATGAATATTGTACTAACTCATTCCAAATACATTACAAAACCCATAGTGTTTCTCTAAGAATGAAAGAGCAAATGGAGTGTAACCTGATGAAGAATACATGTGTTCCATATACAAGCTAAAAATTAAATGTAGCCTGTTTTCTTCTGAACAGCTTTTGCTTCTGTTACTTGCATAAGGAAGTTTTCTAGCAACACACAAAACATGAACTACAGTTTTTAAAAAATCACAAAAAAGTCATCTATGGCCCTTGAAAGAATAACAAAGGTATTGGGGCATAAACTTTCATTGATGGACCCCATGTCATCTGTTATAAGTGACATGATCATGGCAAACAAAGAATGAAGATTTCTATTGTATATGCTGTCTGTCGCTTTATCGTTAAAAGAATGGGGAATTTACTGCTGCCACTCAAGAATGTTGGTCTAATATCAAACTTGAGTATATGTCAGTATAATAGTGTAATAGAAGTACCACTATGGGGCTTTGCTACATTTTTCTGATTGTGCGTGTGTGGAGAAACGTGTTCTACTTTGTAGATTTGGACAGTACAACACCTTCACCTTGAATTTTAAAAAGTTTTTGTCTCTCTTGGCAGAGAACAAGCAAAAGCGGGGAAAGTCAACTGCTCTCCAGCCTCACCCAACCAGGATTTAGAAATGTTAGTGGCAGGCCTACCCAGATACAATGAAATGACTAGCTCATCCCTGCAGCTAGAAAGGATGTCTAGTAGAGAACAGAGATTTGGATGACTTACAGTGCTAGAAAGATTTCAGGAAAAACTTCCTGGAGACTTCAGGGGAAACTGCGTTGACCCACAAAGTGGGTGGGCAGTGAAAGATAATAAAATTGCTTGGCAGAGAGCGAAAGTTCTCTTTTTTGCTTATTCCATCTTGGCAGATGGAGCTGTCACCTGGGGCTTCTGCTGGAGGCGGCCATTACCATGTGGGGGACTGCATGCCTGAACAAAGACTCTAAGGTAATGGGAACCTTGTAGGACCTCTGTAACTGCTAAATTAAGGAGCCTGCCTTAGAGTAACATCACCTAGGGCATGTACAGAGTGAGGGATAGAGGAATTGTGTGCTTATAGTTTTCTTTTGGATCTCTTGTTCAGTTTGTTGCTGTGCTGAGGGTACATGTGTGGGCATTTTCTTTATAATATATGTTTTTCATTTTTAATGCTAGAAACTGTTCTCCATACCACCTAGACCTTCACCAGCACCAGGAGAAGGGGAGGCAGTCAATCAGCTGGCAAGCTGCTACTTCCTCAGTGGTGCATAACTGCAGCAAGCTGTCCCTCTGGTAGTGGGAGATGCAGGCATGATGTGGGTCTTAGAATGGCAGTACAAGGAAGGGAAGCTGGGGGCCCTGGTCCTCTTAGTGGGTAATTCCAATAAAGGCCAGGTGGTGGCTGTGCGTGAAGGAAAGAGGTCAGTGAGACTGTTTTGTGACAGTGTATTTGTGACAAAGAAGCATTAAAATTTAGTCCTATGTCCACTATGAAGTTCCTGCATCAGGAACATCCAGTGCTATGAGTTGGTGTGATAGTCTAGCTGATTCTTAGACCAGGCAACAAATGTGTACAATATTGCTTTTGGCTGCTTCCATGCAAGAATTATTCCCTTTTGTGGACTCATTGCTGCTTTGAATGCAGAGGTATTCCTAGTGGCAACAGAGCATCCATGTGGTGTGATTCTCCATTCTCTCCCCCTCAGTGCTCCCACTACTGCCAGAGCGCTTTTCGCCAGCTTAAAAAAAAGGCAGTTGGTACATTGCTATAGTGTTAGGCACATTGCTACAGTGTTAGGCTTTTTTTTTTAAGTCCCTCAAAAAGCCCATCAGCAGCAAAGGGAGGAGGAATGGTGCCAGATTTGGGCAGGGGATTTCAGAAATTCACAACTTCCTGTCTACACTGTAGGGAAACTCACTTTGATGCTAGTGTTTCCAAAAAGATCTGGAGCAAAGTGTGTCCCTGAAACATCGGCACAAAGCAAGAGAAACCATGGAAGACAATGGAAGGAACATGGTTGGATACTTGGATGATAATGCATGGATGCTCAAAAAATCTTTACTCCATTTTGAGAGCTGGGATGGAGAAAATTCTTCACTTAGAAGCAGCCTTAGTTGAGTTTCAACTACTGAGATTTTCTTTGTTTTGCTTTTGTACCCTTGCTTTTGACAATATCATTTTGCATGAAAGATGCAGTAAGTACGTACTGATGTTTTGATATACATTGGCAAAATGCAGAGTATAAATTCATTGCCACTGCACTACAGATTGGCATCTCTGCTCACATAAAAGTAAATATTTCATTCTTTATATAAGAAGATAAGAAATATCCTGAATCTCAGTGGGAGTGTTGCAGTAACCCAAGAAGTGAACATTGAACTGCATTACGATCTCTCAGGAGAGAAGGCAATCACATGCATCTTAACAGCAGAAAGGAGATTTGATGCGTATATGGGAAGACGTGTCATGAACAATTTATAGCAGGCAGGCAGGGAGGCATGCCAAACAGTCTACACTTAAATCATGTCTTAGTTTAATCATTGCTGGTGTAAGTTTTTCACACACGTGTTCACTGGATGAGGAACATTAAAAAACCCAAGTAAGCAAAAATGCCCATTCCTAAATCCTGCAGGAACAAAAAAACCCTTGTGGGGAAAAAAAAACCCTGACAGCCACTGTCATTTGCTCACCAGTTATCAACCAGGTTTCACAAAGCAAGAGTTGTCCAGTACCATGGGGTGGGATTCCTACTAAATTTTTCATTAATGAAAGAGGGGATGATTTCCACTGATTCTACCTACATACTACTCTGAACAAGAGGCTACTATTAGGACAGAATATGTAAAACCAGAATGGTTTTCAATTGGCAAAAGTGCCAGAAAAGGATGTATTGTATCTTCCCGTCTCTTCAGATATGCAGAACATATCATAAAGGAAAGCTGGATTAGATCTAGATGAAGGTGGAGTGAAAATTGGTGGAAGGAACATTAAAAAATAGAGATATGCAGATGACACCACCTTAGTGGCAGACAACGATACAAGAGACACAAAGAGAGCTTAAGGAACTCATGTTCTACTAAACAAACTAATTAGTAATCAAATTAAGTAAAAGGATAAATAAATAAGGAATGTGACTTGTATCTTAAAATCAGTATTACCTGGTATTTTTTATAGATAGTAATATTGGATAACCCAATTGCTGTATTTGTAAAAAATGTATTTCATATGTATGTATGTATATACAATTCTCTTACTTGCTTATGACCAACTGGTCTGCAAGCATTAATAAATTATGAGTGGCAGACAACAATAAAGACCAGAAATGACTACTGATGAAATTTAATGCAGCCAAAGTAGCATTACAGCTGAACATCAAGCAGGCAAAAGTAATGACTACTGGGGAATTACACAACTTTAAGGCTGACGATGAAGAAACTGAAATGGTTCAAGATTTTCTATTACTTGGCTCCATCATCAACCAAAAGGGAGAGTGCAACCAAGAAATCAGAAGAAGATTGAGTCTCAGAAGGACAGCCATAAAGGAGCTAGAAAAGATTCTTAAGTATAAGAATATGTTGCTGGAAACCAAGATCAAGATAATTCATATCGTAGTATTCTCCGTTACTATGTATGGGTGTGAAAGTTGGACAATAAAGAAAGCTGACAGGAAGAGTGCTGATTTCTTTTGAAAGATGGTGTTGGAGAAGAGTTTTACGGATAAGTGAGTTCTAGATCAAACCAAGATTGAATTCTCCCTAGAAGCTAGAATGACTAAGCTGTGGCGGCTGTTGTACTTTGGTCACATTATGAATAGGCGAGAGTCACTGGAAAAGACAATAATACTAGGAAAAGTTGAAGGAGCAGGAAAAAAAGAAGATCCAACATGAGATGGATTGATTCAGTAAAGGAAGCCACAATCCTCAGTTTGCAAGACCTGAGCAAGGCTGTTAACAATAAGACATTTTGGAGGTCATTTATACATAGGGTCGCTATAACTCAGAAGTGACTTAACGGCACTTAACATGCACAGTACATACATAAGTGCCATCAAGTGGCAACCAACTTATGGTGTTTCCAGCAACATTCTTCCAAGGCAAGTGAGAAGCAAAGGTGGTTTGCCATTGCCTTCTTGAGCAGTCTTCCTTGGTGGTCCCCCATCCAAGTAGCAACCCTGTTTAGCTTATGAGATCTGACAAGATCAGTCTATAACATGCCACCTTCTCTCCCAAACTGCCTACTATAGATCTCCGATTTGCCCTTCATGCTGTTCTTCGGGGACTCTGTTTCTCAAGAGAGCTCAGTAGGCTACATTGGGAAGGAGAAGCTTCAGAGGCTGTGTTTATTGTGGACTATACTATATACTAAACATGGTTGACAGGCAGTGTTCCCTCTAAGCTGAGTTAATGAGAGCTAGCTCACCGTTTTTTAGCCTCTGGCTCACACATTTTTGTCTTAGCTCAGGAAGGATGGCTCCAGAATTTCATTTATGCAGCAGCCAAATCACTCGATCACAACTTTAATGCCAGTAGCTCACAAAGTAGAATTTTTGCTCACAAGACTCCACAGCTTAAAGAGAGTATTGCTGACAGGGTCAGCATTGATTGTGCTGATCCTCTGATTGGGACAAGGGAGACTGAATCCAACATTTTTGTCCCTGCCCATGTAACAGCAGGAACCCAGAATCAGTTGCTCCCATCTTGCTCAGCTGTGAATTTTGTAATAGGATTCGGGATGTTTTAATCAGCCCCCTCCTGCACAACAAGCATAGTCTACCTGAGGAGAGACTTATATCTTTCCTTTTATCAGATCTCCGCCCGCACATTACCTTCTCAGTAGCATGATTTCTCTCTATCGCTATGAGGGTAAGAGAAAATAAGGTCAAAGCCCCCGTGGGTTGACTGTTTTATATTTACATATTTTATATGCATCTTAAAATGTGATCCATGTTCTATTTTATCTATGCCAGCAAAGGTTGACTGGCTGACAGATAAATGGCAATGGATGCAACCATAGGGTTGGTGGGCTGTAAATGTAAATGTTTAAATGGAGCGGCAACTGTATAGACCACTGGAGTGCATTTCAGTTTGTAGATCAGAACGGTAGTGAGGGCACACATTGATAACTATTTCTGAGCTTGAAAAGGTATGTTGAACACTTAATATCACAGAACCAGAAAAAGGGTACATATGTATGTATGCTTTTGCCTTATTCTGGCTATGTACTTGTGTAATAGCTGTGAAGCTTGAATGAGAATTGGAGGTCTGTCTTAAAACAAGTGGACTACTTTATGTCAAAACTATCACAGCATATTTTTTTTTGTGCACCAGAACCCACTCTGCAAAATGCATCTTTGGCTCTGCTATCTGGGTCTGGAGATGAAATATTGTACCCTCAAACCAAATTCTAGAGCTATTCTGCCAAACTTTTCAGGGCCAAGGGCTCGAGTTCCATGACTGGAACTCCAGATTTCATCTCACAAGCCAGCATAGGGGCTGCAACATGGATTGGGACTGTGATACTGAGGAAGGAGGGGGGAATGTAGTCTTCATCCCAGCAGCATGAACCTTTTTTTTAAAAAAATGCTGATTTACCACATCTGGGATTTTATGCAGTAGAAAGTGAGTAGAAAGAACAGACACTGTGAGCAGTTTATTATGCAATTATATCCCATACAAAGTAATACAACAGTCCAGACCAATTAAAATGGTAGTTTGCTTTCAACTCAGCTGCTTCTGTTTGTTACCATGTAAAGATGTAAACAGAATAACCATTGGTCTAAGCATTACCACAGACTGCAGTCAATGTGAGGAGTTCTTTATCTACTAGTGCCTCTCTCCCACCTTCAGGATCTCTGTATCATCCTAGGTAAGACCTCCCTGTGGGATGCTGTTGCCATGGGGATGGGGCATCACCACCTGCACGTCCCTGCAATGGAGGCAGTGAGCTGGAATAGAATGCTTTGTTTTACTGCATCTCAGACCATGCCTTGGATTTTGAAACGTCGCATCCAGCATGTGACCTGAGGCAGGTGGGGGAAGGGATATATAAACCAGAGTGGAATGAAAGAGGGCAAGCATTTCTTAGGAGGGAGGAGGAATTACAAGTAAGCAAATTAAAGTAAATCTGCATGAATTCCCTTTGGGACATATGCAAAGAAAATTGTAAAGGAATGGCATATCCGGTAATCAAGCCAAAACATAGCAGACCTTCAGGGCACAATGATTTATTAAACTGAACAGATGCACAGTCACGGACAGAATAACTGTCTGTAACAGGGAAAGCACCAACGATAGAACATTGTTCCAGTGTGTGAGAGCAGAAGGGTACAGGAAACAGCAACGGAAATGGCTAAATTCAATACAGAAGGAAAAAAAGACCCACACAACACCATTAATGCACTACAAATTTCTTCGGTTCTCTATGATAAGAACATAAGAGAAGTCAATGTTGGATCAGGCCAATGGCCCATCCAGTCCAGCACTCTGTCATACAGTGGCCAAAAATAGGTGCCCTCAGGAGGTCCACCGGTGGGGCCAGGACACTGGAAGCCCTCCCACTGTCCCCCCCCCCTTGCACCAAGAATACAGTACGTCACTTGCCCCAGACTGAGAGGTCCTATCTATACCTTGTGGCTAATAGCCACTGTTGTGGTGATAGTGTCAGATTAGACCTGATGAGACCCAAGTTCAAATCCCCATTCAGAGGGGTGAATTACATGTTATGTTTTCTCTGGTAACATCTCTGACTGAGTAGAGAAATGTGTTTCAAAGTTTTGTCTTGTCCAGGTCCACGTGGGCCCAATTCTGATGGGGACTGTGGGACACAGAGAAAAAAGGAAATAGACATTTGCACCCATTCCATTTTCCTTTAACTGCCCCAGGTGTTTGTTCTGTTCTGGAAATACAATATAATGTTCTGCCCCCAAGAGAGCAAATGGCCCCCCCTCAGGCCATTTCAGGTCACACAAAAATTTCATGGGAGAAGGTCTCTGCCCCCTTTCCCTCACACTGTGGTCCTGATCAGAATTGGGCCCATGTGCACCTGAAAAGTGCCAGACCTTAAGAAGACAGCTCTCCATCCAACCTGGGGATGTTCCCATAGAAAACATAATATGTAGTTAGGCCATCCATCATGACCAGTCATTTTGCACCAATTACTCTCTTTCAATCTAATGTATCTTGCAGAGTCCTTATGAAGATTAAACAGAAGGTGGGAGAAGACATGTATGCTGCCCCAAGGTGGAGAAAAGATAGGGAATCCAAGTTCTGTGCCTAATCCTGTTTGACCCGAAGATTCAAGAATGTTTAATTTGGAATAACTCTATCCACCCATTATTTAGAATGGAAGTTGATTTTTTTTTAAGGTGGCTGTCTTCAAGCAGGTATTCGAAACAAAGTGGACCATCCATGCTTCAACAAACCCCAAGCTCTATAGCAGTTAACAGTAAAACAAGCCCTTCCATTTTACTAATACACACACACACACACACACACACACACACACACACACACATCCAGCATTAGAAATTCCGATGCTTCCTTACAGAAGCATGCTTCTTCTATGCTTCTTTTGCCATTTCCTAGGCTTAAAAACAGAGACTTGCTACAAACATAGCTTTTATATTGTTCGGGATGCTTAAACACCCACCCATTTGGCTCATGCTGTTTGCCAGTCATAAACAGGGAGACAATTTTTCAATACACTGTTTATCTGTTTGTTGTTGCATTCATGGCTGTTTGGCAAGATGATTCACCGTGATTCTTCCTTCCACTATACTACGGTGCAGTCAGCTTTTTGCACATGCGTGTTCTCACACAGCACCAATTGAATTCTGCTCCCCCCTCCCTGCTCTGCTGCTGCTCCAGTAGGCAAGAAATTGATTAAACAGATAGATAATTCAGTCACAAATAAACACTGTTGGGGGGGGGACTTCAGTGTTCATAAGTTGTCCTCAGCTACACTAATGGCTACTGATTGTTTATACTGGCATGTTTTTGTGCATGCACAGTTTTAAAAATACCCAATGAAAAACTTGTTTGGCAGGCATTTGGTGATGAACCAAACAGATGGAGTGGTTGGCTCACATCTGATTGTCACAGTCCAACACAATGACCGATTCCGCAAAAGCAGTTGTTCCGCCCTCGGTCTGCGTTTCCCCCAGCTGTACTATTCAATTCCCCACTAGTTGCTATGCGGCCACATTTTGATCCGCATCTTCCCCCAATTTCCCCCACGTCTTCTTGATCCTCAAAAATAAGGATCAAGAAGATGCGGGGGAATTCGGTGGGAGATAGTGGGAATAGTGGGAAATTGAGCAGTAATATCGGGGGGAACTGCAGACTGAGGGTGGAACAACTGCTTTTGCGGAATCGGTCAATAAGTTCAACTGATGAACACATTCATGGCAAAATTTGTGGTATCCCTTGGTACAATTACAGGGCTCGAACAAATGAGTGGCATTCCAAGATGGTTCATACAGGGAATTTTTCCAACACGGAAATCATACCTGCCAGGAAGAACAAGAGAGTACATCTAGGTACATGTTTAGTACAGTGAGGAACATAAGAACAAGCTTAAAGAATGTTCACAGGGCTAGTGGAACTCCAGTTAGCACCACATTCACCAGAATTGTGTTATTAGTTCCCCACCCCAGTATAGTTACTGAGGGAGCTAGGATAACTGTGAGGAGCAGTCTCCAGAAAATACAGTCAAAGGAAAGCCTTAAGAATCCCTTCATTCCATATAATAACTAACTGTTCTAAATAATTAAATGCTGCATCTGCAAGTGGGGATCCCTGCTTGTCCAGCTACACAGTTTCTTTTGCAACCCGCAAGGTCCGACTCCTGCATGTTCAGCTTAAGTCTGCCACCTTGTGGAGTACTGCTGCTACAAACAGTCCAACTAGAGAGAATCTCAAGCTGCTACAGTAATTGCTTCTCATAGAAGGTGTCATCAGCAGTTCACACACAATCTTCTATGGTCTCATGTACCACCTTGTTTATGCTACCCTAGGAAAACCATCCATATCAGAAACTGGTAGACTAAATCTATATACAAGAAACTGGTAGACTACATCTCTTGCCTTAAAAACCCTACAGGGTCACCATAAGTTGGCTGCAACTTGATGGCAAAAAAAAAAAAAAGGTTCCACAAAACTCTTATTTTGGCTGTAGCAGACATAGGCACGGTTCACACATGAAGGAGAATGAGGTGGAAATGAGGTGGTGGAACCCGGAGATAGCAGAATGAACTGCACCACTTCAGACCATGGGAGTGGTAGATTCCAGCTTTAAATCTTCCTTTATATTAAAAACACCCCAGTGCAAACAGAAAACTGCCATATATTTGTTTGATTTATACCCCACCCTCCCCGCCGAAGCAGGCTCAGGGTGGCTTACAATAACTACACAAACAATTATAACAAGAAAAAACCATCTAAAAACAGCTTAAAACATAAAGTGCTAGCTTGTTAAACTAATACATTAAGGATGGCAGCAATGGTTATTTTATTCTCCAGTTCTTGATCTTTGTCATATATATGACTAGCGCAGACAGTAATGGTGGAATTGGGTGTCTCATCAATAATGATGTAAATCATGATGGTGCTGATCGTGGTGGTAGTAGTGGTGGCGGCTCCTTAGTCAAAGGCCTGGTGGAAGAACTCTGTCTTGCAGGTCCTGTGGAACTGCAAAAGGTCCCACAGGGCCCTGATCTCTTCTGGGAGCTCATTCTACCAGTACGGCGAAAGCTTCTAGCTCCTCTCTTTCCTTGCTGTGCTGATTTTCTGTTTGCATGGAGGGGAGACATGTACACAAGCCTTATCTGAACATGTGTCTCCTTCCTTCTTATCCCTTTATAGGACTCCCAAAATTTGAATGTAAATTGGCAATCCCAATGCCCAGAAGTGGATTCTATGCTATGAAAACCAAGGAGAACAGTGTCTACTTAAGATGTCCATAATCAATGTGAAAGAAAAATAAAGCACAACATATAAATTCCAGGAAGCAAAGACTGTTCTCTTCAACAGGACCTCTGGTATAATAACTTATCAAAAGCTACAGACAGACTGGCAGCTTGCCACGATATAGTGGCATCTCTAATTGACCCAGTCTATAATGTTGCGGGACATATCAGCCACACAGCACACCCTACTGTGGGTTACCCATGGAGACATCCCGTGGGAAAGCATCCACACTATTGTAGTTCATCAACCACGAGCGCACTGCAAAGATGGCCAAAATTCATGCACACACATATGCGCACATGCACACATAGGCAATTCTTTTTAAAAAGTCATTCTGCACATGCTCCCCGTGTTCAGACAGCCAGCCATGTGTGATGAATGCGCAAGGAAACAAAAACTCCACTTCAGAGGTGGTGGCTTTTTAACCCAGCTCCAAATCATCCTCTGATGGGGTGAGTATACCCAGGGAACTCCTGACAACTGTGGCTGTGTGAACGGGCCCATTTAATCCATTTGTGAAAGGTGCCTATATCGGGCCAAACTGCCAGTCTGAATGCAGCCAAAATGGTTGCTGTGCTAAAGCAATGCAGTCTGTTGCTTTTCATCTCAGTTGCCCGAGTAGCTCTCTAGTTTTCTCCTCCAGGTAAATACTATTTCCTGGCAACTGTGACATCAGAGATCCATATGAAACTATTATTTGGGGGTTTAATTTTTGATCAAGCTAAAGTGAAATGATCTCTTTGCAAAATGAATATGTTTAAATGAGCTGCAACATATTAATCTGCTTTACATATCCACAGTGATTGGATTCAGCTCAGTAGGGAGGGAATAATCAGATCCAATCCAGCGTGTTTATTTGAATATCTTGTATTTTGCAATGTATTGTAATAATTTTATCCTCGATTGTTATGGCCAGTGGATAATAAATAATAAACAGGGGTCTTAAACATGAAGAAAAAGCATTATTTAGATACTAGAGGTTCATTATTTCAAAAGCCAACAATATTATAGTATTATAATATTATTTTTTTAACAATCTCTTTGAAATTATTGGAAAAGAGAAACAGTGATGCCTGGGTTGTTTGCTTCTGTCTTCAGGGCTAGAATATAGGCTGTAACTTTCCAGTATATTTTTAGCTAGAACTTCTTGTAACCCTGTCTCCTGTTCATACTGTCCTAGCATCACTACCTTTACCCTAGCAAATGGTAAAGATGGAGTGAAAAGATTCTGGAAACTGTCAGGAGTGACTCACAAAGATAAGACAACAATTTCCTCAAGATACAGTTGCTATGGCAAATATCTGGGTTTTATACACATCCAAGAGTGTTTTTAACACCCCAGCAGCTCTGCACAGTCTGTATGCGCTCAGTTCTGCCACTGCTCATCACGGCAGCATCTAATCATCACTGCTTGAGTGAAAATATTAGGGAATTTCTTATACAGCCCAGTACTAAGTAGCCACTTCAATGGTTAGGGCAGCATTCAAGATTTTTGCCACCACTACAGCCATTATGAGGAAGATCTATCCACTGATCGCTACTACTATCCCTTACTAAAGGGTCCATAAATTTTGAATGGCATTGGTAATCAGCCCACAGGTCCTCCTGTCCCCCACTCCCTGCCTCTTGCATGTGTAGGGGTGGGTAGGTCAGTTCCCATGTTGTGCCAGGTAGGGAGAAAAGAAGAGGTATAGGGATGCCAGCCTCCAGGTGGAACCTGGGGATCCCCTGGAATTACAGCTCATCTCCGGACTACAGAGATCAGTTCCCCTGAAGAAAATAGATGCTTTGGAAGGTAGACTGTATGGCATTGTACCCCACAGAGGTCCCTGTCCTCCCCAGGCTCTATCCCTAAATCTCCAGGAGTTTCCCAACCTGGAGCTAGGAACCCTACTCCTCATCCCCCACAGGTGGCCAGGGGGTCCTAGCCAACCTTATATAACCAGGAGATGGTGACAGCCATTGAGATAAAGTGCCTCCTTAGCTTCTTGAAAGAGGAAGGTACTGTGAGGGATGGCTCAGTGGTACAGCATCTGTTTGGCATGCAGAAGGTCACAGGGTCAATCTCTGGCATCTTCAGTTAAAAGGATCAGGTAGTAGATTATGTGAAAGACCTCCGCCTAAGACTCTAGAGAGCCAATGGCAGTCTCAGTAGACAATACTGGCCTTGATGGGCTGATAGTGTGATTCACTATAAGGCAGCTTCATATGTTCTTACTGAGAAGAATGGATTTCACTTGGTCAAAATGACCTCTCCCCCTAAGTTTCTGAGAGCTGCCTGTCAGATGCTGGGGTAGAAGTATTACATGTATAATGTTCATATATTAAATGCTGTATCGAATGCAAAACAAGGAAATACATTGTCCAGGTGTGGTTCTGCCCCACCCCCCTGCATTTACCATGCTGGAAGGTCATGTCCCAGATGTGTGTGGGAGAGACCTGGAGGAAATGGGAGACGGACCTGGATGAATGTGAACCTCCTCCCTCTTTGTTTTTCTGAAGATCCAGCATAGAGAAAGGAATCCTGGAGGCAATGCAGCCCTAGAGCCCTCAGAAGAAGACATCTTGATACTCAACCAGTCATAACCATCTCATACAAAACTTGTTGGATTTATGACATCATGAATTATGCAGCTCCTATGTGTTTTGATTATTATTTTTTCTCCAGTGAAAGGTAAGGACAGGTAACAATTCACTCCTTATTCTAGAACTTATTCATAAATTATCTCAGGTCAGGGCTGAGCAATGAGATGGTTAAGGATGCCAACAAATTCTGTGATCAATCTAGTTCAGTTTGAAAATTAGACTTTCTTGTATGATATTTTAAAACTTGGGCTAAAATTCTGGTTAACTTATTAACCAGCAAAAGAGCCAATAGTCAGACACAAGAACTGACAAGTGGGGGCATCTCATTCTCCCCTCCTCCACTGTGTCCTGTTTTCCTTTTCTGAAAGTCTCATAGCCTCTCCCCTTTTCCTGCTTCCTTCTTTCCTTCCCACTCACCAGCAAACCTACCTACCCTGCTTTCACCTTTCCCTTCTCTCCTCCAGTAGCCTCTCCCCTCTAAACTATAGCCAAGTTGCACGGTGCCAGCTGAGCTGGGCCCATTTGCTCTGGGGGGGGGGGGGGGGAGCCTGCAAGGACTTGTAGGGGTCTTTTACTTTCCCTCACATCTCCTCCAAACACTGTTTTCTGAAAAGGCCCTGCCCCCCTCCCTCTGCCTTTTACTGAAAGAAACCAAGCCTGGAATGCTGGCAAAACTGCTATGGCTGCCTAGCAATGGCCACTGAGGGCGTCCATTTCTTAAAGCTACAGGTGGTTCTTTTATCATTTTGAGAGGTTTTTTCCAACCCTGCTCAATGTATTTTTTTTAAGATTTTAGATTTCTCTACAAACCTAGGCATTTTCCAGGTTTCTAGAAAGATCTGTCCGGTCTGTTCACTGCTCTGATCTCTGGATTTAAGTATTCTCAGACTTGGTCATGTTGAGAATTAGTTATACTGATGCCTACTTTTGCATTTAAAAGGGGTATAAGAAGAAGAAGAAGAGATTGGATTTATATCTCACCCTTTATGCAGAGTCTCGGAGCAGCTTACAATCTCCTTCCCTTCCTCTCCCTACAACAGATACCTTGTGAGGTATGTGGAGCTGAGAGAGCTCTTTGAGAACAGCTCTTTAGAGAACAGCTGTGAGAGAGCTGTGGCTTGCCTAAGGTCATCCAGCAGCTGCATGTGGAGGAGTAGGGAATCAAACCCGGTTCTCCCAGATTAGAGTCCGTGCTCCTAACCACTACACCAAACACAGAAGTAGTGAAAAAACTGGCATAAAATAAATGAATGAAGCAGGAAAACTAGCAAAGTGTCTAGCCATTACAAATATGCTCCCAATGAATATGTATGAAAACCAAAATTAAAAATGGCATATTCATACATCTCTACTAAGAGAAGTTTGTGGAAGTCACTGAATTATTCAGGATGGTGAAAACCCAAGAAGACTATAAAACAACTTCAAAAGGATCTCCACTAATGTACTGAAGTGGCCTCAGAACTGTAATTTGTAATATAAAGTAAAGTCCACTGGAGCAATAATCCTGACTTCAAAGATATAGAATGGGGAGGGTGCCTAATTAGGAAAGTGTCTTTAGGTCACAGTGGATAGCTCAAATCAGCATGTGGCAGTAAGAAAAAGGGGGTAATTTATGCCACCAGGACAGGGATAAAATTAAGACTGTTAGTATTGCAATCCATTTTGTATACATCTATAGCAGGGGTGTCAAACATGTGGCCCAGGGGCTGGATTAGGCCCCTGTTGCTGCTGCATCATAGCTTGCTTTGCCAGACTCTCTCAGTTACTCAACCATTTCATGTTTTCCCCTGGGTCCTAGACTCAGAATTCTGAGCATGAGATTTCTGTGGTGAACATCAGTAAATCAAAAGTCGGTTTGGAGCTTACAGATATACACTTGAACTGCATACTCAAGATTGCAACAACACAGACATTCTGATGAAATAATTCAGAGCAAGAGGTGTCAGTTATCAGAGACTGCCAAATAAACAAAATATTGCAAAAATGCGAATGTTTTAAGCATGTTTTTAAGTTAAAAAAATGTGCACTTGTGTCCTTTATAAAGTTTATATCTCCACTACCTGGCATTACGTTTTATGACACACATGGTCCAGCCCACAAGGTCTCATTTATGTCAGAATCAGCCCTCATAACAAATGAGTTCGACACCCCTGATCTATAGTGTAGCTGTATTTGAGTATGGTATATAGTTCTGGTTGCCCCATCTCAAAGAAGATGTTACATAATTGGAAAATATTTAGGAGAAACAACCAAAATGAGAACTGGACTCATATACTTTCTCTACAAGAAAAAGTTGAAGAGTATAGGATTTTCCAGGTTGTTTTTTTTTAAAAGTAGACATACCAGAGATTTACAAAATTATGGAAGGGGTAGAGATAGTAAACATGCCCCCTCCCATCCCATAACACTGGAATTCAGGGCTATCCAGTGATATAAACAGGCAGAAGATTCAGGACATACAAAATAAAATTTGTCTCAAAATGGAGAATCTCCTGACCATGTTGCTACAATATGTAGTGAAAACAGGGTTGCCAGCTATGGTTTGGGATATTCCTGGAGATTTTGGGGTGAAGCCTGATGAGGATGAGGATGAGAGTTGGGGTGGTGGGAGCAACCTCAGTGGGGTATAACGCCATAGAACCTACCTTCCAAAACAGCCATTTTCTCCTGGGGGAACTGAGCTCTGTAACCTGGAGACCAGTTGTAATTCTGGGAGATATCCAGCCACCACCTTGAGACTGACAATCCTAAGTGAAGACAGGCTCAAAGTCCTTAAGAGCCTGAAGCATTCTGGTGTGGATGGGGCTGAAAACCGGGTTGGAGGATATGCATGGGGAGGGGAAGTATGGCCATATTCCACACACTGCTTCACTAGGCCTGAACATCATCTGCCAGTACCGTAGGGTCCTTGCTAGTCCCAAGATTCAGCCGGAGGGTGAGCAAGAAGCGAATGATCTACCTAAGGAGTTCAGCGGTACCACACTATTAGGAAGGTAGATAATTTTCTGTTTATCCCAACCATCCCCCAATTCTTCCCCAGCCTGCATCTTTTCAAAGCCATGACAAGATTAGCAGAATTGGAGTTAGCACTTTACTGAGTACCAGTCACTGAGAGGCAACAGAGAAGTAGTTCTGTTCAATGTATACCTTTATGCCCTGCTTTTGGTCTTTCTAGGGCAGGCCTACCGTGGACTCATTGCTTCTGGTCTTTTATATATTCCTAGTTACCAACTTGATTATAACACTGAAGATACTGCTTCATTTTATGTACATGATTCCTAAGTGAGTGAACTTTTGTAGTGTATAGCATGCACTTATCATATATTAAACACATTTAACACTTTACAATCGTTATGATGGTCAAATTAGCAACCACATGTAAGGGGAAAATAGAGAAAATAACAGGCTGAAGGGTCCCAAGGGAGCCAATAACTAAACTGGGATTATAGACAAAGACCAAATTTTAGATTATGTACATTGCACATTAAAGACACTACCGTTAAAAGTTATATTGTCTTTGGTAACTAATTAATTGTCTTTGGTAACTAAATACGACAGTTCATTATTCACTTCCTATCAACTATTTGCAAGGCTACCAGCCACACACTGTAGTAATCTCATCTGTAGTATGTTACACAACTGGTTCTGGCATCTGAAAACCACTGAACACACAATTCTGCCAGACTAAGGTAGCCAACCTCCAGGTAGGGCCTGGAAATCTCCCAGAGTTACAACTGACCTATAGAGGGCAGTTTCCCCTAAGAAAACAGCTGCTTTGGAAGGAGACTTCTGTGGCATTATACCCTTCTGAGGTGCTTCCCTAGACCCTGCCCTCCCCAGGCTCCACCCCCAGATCTCCAGGAATCTCCCAACCCAGAATTTGAAAAACTATCCCAGACTCCACCGTAACTCATTCATTTCTTAAAATAAAAGAATTGAAGAGACAGGTGGAAAGTAGGTTTGCCAGGTCCCCTCACTATCACGGCGAGGAGAATTGGGAGGCATTCCGGGGGTAGGCAGGATGTCATCGGGCTTCAAAACCATAGAGTTTGTCCAAAACCCAGACCATTGTGTGTGATGTCACTGATGTCACTGACATGATGACATCACTTCTGGATGACACCATCACATCGCGGATGCCCCCTGATGACATCCATATTTGGGGGTGGAGTTTCCCCCACTGGCCACTTGACTGGCAGCAGATTTCAGCCCCCCAAAGTGGGGGAACCCCTGCTAGGACCTGGGGGCTGGCAACCCTAGGTGGAAGCCATCAGATATTTCTAAAACAAAGAGAGCCTTTTTAAGGATTCATATATTTTGTTAAATGCTCCCAAGAACTTAAAAAAAAATTAAACACCTTACACTGCTGCTTAATTTCCATGCCATTTCTCTTCCTTCTAGATAAATAAACCAGTCCTGGAATGGATACCAAACTACGTCTAGAAAATAATACAGAGCACAGAACTCTTACTTAGACTCGCCTTTTACAGATGGCAGTCTATCTTTCTTAATTATACAGAATAAGAGGGTTGACTTTTTAATCCTGGGACTTTTATGCCACTCAGTAGTCAGTTAACATCAGTCCCATTTATGTATGATGAAAGGGATGACAATAAATTGCTTACATAACCCAAGAGAAGCCATCGACAAAGCTCCAGTTGTGTGCAGTGAGAATCTGCTAACATTTTTGCACTTGTTAAATTTTAAGGGGGATCTTCCTTTATTTCAAACCATCATTTGTGCAGTACCGAAAACAGTTTGTGCATAAATGAGATGACCTAGTTTTCGGCATCTGCAAGTCTTTGCTCAAAGCTTGTTTTGTTACTAGGAGAGGCAATTAAATTTTAAACATGTGCAGGAGAATAATCTCGCTTTAGTTTCTTTGAATATCTGCAGGAGATAGTTAGGTGTTCGCTAACATTAAACCCAAAGTTGTATCAGGGTTTTCTGTTAGCAGGAGATAATGGATAGCATTCTTACTGACTGCCAGTCCTGTGAACTACACAAGAGATAACAAGCCGTACACTGAGAGGTGCTACAACAGAAATATTTAGCAGAATAAGCTCATATTTAAACAGGGTTGCCAGCTCTGAGTGGGGAAGTTCCTGGAGATTTTGGGGGTGGAGCCTGGGAAGGGTGGGGTTTGAGGAAGGGAGGGATTTCAGTAGGGTACAATGCCATAGAATCCACTCTCCAAAGTAGCCATTTTTTTTTCTATAGGGGAACTGAACTTTACTGTCTGGAGATCAACTGTAATGGTGGGAGATCTCCAGGCCCCACCTTGGAGGCTGGCAACCCTGTTTTAGAATATGTGTCAGTTCAGCTTGCCAGTTAATCTCTGCTTTCCTGGTCCTGGTCTCTGTGCCCCTGCCTTCAGAAGTATGGCAGGTGGGAATTAGGAACGGAGCATCTCCAATGGGGGCCCTCTACTTTTGGAATGACTTCTCCCCTTCTGGCTCCCTTGGCAACTACCATACATTTGAGATGCCAGGCCAAAGCATGTGGTTTTTTAACCCAGGCTTTTAACTAAGAGGCTTTATCTTTTAAAGTGTTTTATGGTCTACTTTTGGTCTAATATATTTTTTATGGATCGTTAGGTGCCCTGGGTTGCCAACGGGCCTGGAGAAAAACTTTTTGTCTTGTGAATAGAGGTGTGGAAAAGGATAAGTGAAGCTTTTCAAAGCATGCAAGTAAGGCCTTTTATGCACGGGTGTTTTGCCTTGCTTTCACTGTGCATGTCTGTTGGGTTTTCTTTTTCGTTCTGCATGATTTTTCCTCCCCTCAGTGCTCAGTTCGCTTCCCATTTGCTGTTTCCCTGGGTTTTCTGGATAGTGCTTTCGTGCTGGTTTCTCCCTTGCTTCTCTTCCAAGCCAAAGGCAAGTCAAAAGCATACAGATTTCCTCAGATTTTCCCCTCCCACCCTGCCCCTGTCCCTTGTAGGCCCCTCCCCCAACCACATAAAAAAATTCCAAGTGGCATGCTAGTCTCATGCCACTTGTAAAAAAATATATATGACTATACAGCCTTTGTATTTACCCCTTGCTCCACAGCAATATATGTATGACACCAAGCTCCATGTAGAACCAATCATAGAAAGCATTGTCAAGAAAAGCAAACCAGCCCTGATCTGGATGGCCCAGGCAAGCCTGATATCATCAGATCCCAAAAGCTAAGCGGGGCCAACCCTGGCAACTATTTAGATGGGAGATCTCCAGAGAACAGCAGGGCTGAGAGTCCAGAGGCAGGCTATCAAGCTGCTTCTCTGAATGTTCTCCACGCCCCAGTAGGAGTCAACAGAGATCACCATGACTTCCAGGCATGGGCGCGCACACACACACAAAATGCAAAAATATACAAAAAGAACGAACGAAAGAAAGAAAAGCAAGAAAGAAAAGCTGGGCTGACCTCTCCTGCTGAGCTCTGGTTTGCTTTTCTTGACAGTGCTTCCCACAGTTGCTTCTGCATGGAGCTTGATATAATCCATATCTTGTCGCAGAGAAAGGGGTAAGCACAAAGGCTGTAAAGATGATCGTATTCTTATTAGTCCAGTATAGCTCCTAGTATGCAAATTATAAAATGAGCTTAACAAAGGTGCAAAAACGGAACTCTGAGCCTATTCAAATGGAAGGTGCTTGCTGGATGCTATTGTGCAGCTATGATAGGGCAAGTGTGTAAAAAAATTTTTTTAAAAACTTTGGATGCCACCCCTCCATGTCACAAGTGATGTTTCACCCTGGTTTAGAAAAACTGCATGTTTTAGGATTGCCAGCCTCCCAAGTGGGTTGTGGGAATCTCTCGCTTTTACAAGTGATCTCCAGCTGAAAGACAACAGCTCCCCTGGAGAAAATGGCTGCTTTGAAGGGTGGGCTCTATGGCACTGTATTATTCTGAGGCACCTCCCGTCCCCTCCCCAAACCCCGCCCTCTCCTGGCTCCACCTCCAAAGTCTTCAGGTATTTTCCAACCCAGACCTGGCAACCCTAGCATGTTTTTTGGGGTTTTTTGTAGCTGCAGAATGAATACACTGGAGGGAAAAGAATAGTGCGTAAGGCAGGAACAGAATTCAAAGTCAAGCTTAAAGGCTGACTGCTTGGAAAATCTGCAGTAAGCTGTGTGTGCATAAAAGGCTTTTGTCACCTCCTAAATAACATTTCATTCAGCCTCTAGGACAGTTTTCTCCAGGCAGTTGGCAACTCTAGGTGCCCAACAATTGTTTAATGCTGTTTTTATGTCCCTGCTGCCTCCCCCTTTTATATCCACAAACCAGGGGTCACTTCGAGCAGGAGCTCGGGGGAACGCAGCTCCAGGAGTTGGTGCCAGCCCCCCTCCCCCCCGAGGAGAATGCCTGCTTGTGTCATGGCTGCAGCAAAATGACCCCGTCCCCTGGAAAGGTCCTTGTTCCTCCGACCAGCCTTCTGAAGGCTTCAGCCACCACCATGAATAGTGGTATTTCTGAGGCTTGGATTAGTAGCTGTCCCCCCCCCCCCCCTTCCTTCCTTCCTTCCTTCCGATATACTTCCAGTGATGTCAGGCGGTGTAGCATATGCAAATAAGTTATGCTAATGAGATCCTGCACCTCTTTTTCTATGAAATGACCTTTGGCACAAACCAATGTTTTATGGTAGTGTTGTTACCTGTAAACTGCCTCAAGCAGGACTTTGGAGAGGAGGCATCTAAATTCCTACATAAATAATAAAAGCTTTTAACTTTATGGTTCACAAAGCACAAACTATGAAATGCATCCCAGTTAACACACTGAACAGAGAACCAATTTGGGCATGGTTGTAACAGGGTCCTCTCGAAATCGCATATATTTCTCAAAAAACATAAAAATAACATACATGTACCATTAAACACTGCTAACCCGCACAATCTTATTTAAACCGATAGCTTTGCGTGACATGTGATACTTGGGATGTGGGATGCCTGGCGAACAGGAACACTACTACAAATGATCAGTGCAGGGATTTGTAAGTCCGTTCAGCAACATACAAACCTGAGGGGGGGGGGGGGCACTACTTGTGCACCAGAGTCTAATGTGCACCCCTGAAACATATGCAGGAGCCACAACAGGAGAGGGATACAGGCATCAGCACAATGAGGGTGACTACTTCTGCTGTGTTGGCAGTGGGGTTTGGTCCAATTATATCCTCACACTACACTGAGATCCTTAAGCCTCACCTCATGAGCCTTTTGTGGTTTTGTAGCTTCCCACATTTTTAATGGAAACTCATCATCACTTGTTTTTAAAAGGTCTTTCCTCAGAGCAGGCAGGCAGCCAATGATAAAACCCCAGAGCAAACCTCGCTCTTCAAAAAACCTAGGCTAACTGGGAAATATAGTTCCCGAGGGGGCATTTCATGAACTTGGCAGATGCACAGTCCTTGGCAGTGCAGACCCAATAAGCATGCTGTGTACACCAAAAGTTTCAGGTTGATTGTATTAGTTGAAATAAATTGGTATTCATTTTGCTGCCTGGTTCAGTAACTAAAAGATTACTTTCATAGGCCATCTAACTGTGGAATGGTAAGCCAGAAACAGAATATCAATAAAAGGTTTTGCTTTAACTTCCAAGCTCAACAACTGCTGCATCATTCAATAAGGCAGCCTAGGCCCAGACCAGAACTCCACCCTTCTACTTCCTGTTTCCTGTCCTATAATACTCCATCTCCCAGCAGGCTTTGTTGTTTATAGTCACTGCTGTATTTAAGATCACCACATGCGCTCATGAAATAATGGTGACAAATCAGCTAAAGTATAAAACACAAAGTAAGAATAGTGGAGACAGGCTTAAGTATTGCTCTTTCTCCATCACTCGGTTCCCCATTTTTCTTATTTTATTTTTCCCCTCCATTTCTGTCTGCAGCTTATCTTAACTTGCTCGTCCTGAATCCTGCAGCAATAGGCTTCCCCAGCAATTCACGTGAATGAATCTCAGACATGAATTGGCTAAGTAACATGGCTGGTTGCAGGAAGGAGGGGAGGAGCAATGCAAGTGTTCCCACATTTGGTTAGCCTGAACCAATAGTATTGGAATCAATAGTATTAATATATTTAATTACATTGATTATAAGGAATTCTCAGTAATAAATATTTAGAGGTTATAGCCTGTTATACTTGTGTTAAAAGTTATGTAACTTCAAGAAGGAAATGTTCAACTTGCAGCTGCATGGAACTATTAAATCTGATTCTGTTTAATATAGAGAGAATTTGCCAGCCATTTGAAAACGTAAGGCTTTTTAGCCGGGGAGAATATAGGATTGGTCTGCTATTGCAATAATGAAATAGTGTGTATGGAGATTATTAGCCAGCCACAAAAGGAGGCTTATGCACCTATAGAGTATTGGCTATTTCCCTATAGAAGCACTCATAGTGGGATCAGAAGTAGTTATATACTAAATAATTATAAGTTATATATTATGCATTAAATACAAAGTTCTAAATTATCAGTTTCATTCAGCTGCAGGTTGCATAAATTCCTAGGAAATTTACTAAGAGGTGCAGCCCAATATATGTCATGTAACTTTAAGGAGTTGTTCAACATGCAGCTGTATGGGATTAATTACAACTTTTATTGAGTTAGGGTTCATTTCAGTGTAGTAAGCATTTGCCAGCCAGAACATTGAAGGCTTATTGCTGGGGAAAATGAGAGGATTGGTGTGCTACTACAGATGGATTGTGTTTATGGAGAGCATCAGCCAGCATGAGGAGGCTTTATGCACCGAGAGAGCATTGCTAGCTCCCATATAAACACTTATAAAGGAACCATAAGTAAGTTATAATAAACATATAAATAATAATATATTATAATTCATAATTGGGTTCCATTCAGCTTCATGTTGCTTTATTAATTACCATGGTTTTTCCAGGATGCTTTGAAGAAATGAAGAAGTTTGCTCCTATATATATTTTTGAACTGATCAAGAAGCTGACACCTCCTTACAAAATACAATAATGAATTACTCCTGAGGAAGACTACTGTGGAAATGAGTTTAAACCGGGTGCTCATTGAAATATTGTAATTTTGTAATATCGTAAAGTTAAGTAGGTTGAACAAATTGCTATTTGGATAAGTAATATAAATTTTATCAAATGTCATTTGTGTCACGGTGCAATCTGTGTGGTTTTCTTGTTTAATACCTGTGACCCCCGCTTTTCAGCTTGTTATGAAATTTTTAATAAAAATATATATAGTCATTCTACTATAGATAATTTGGACATACAAAACTATATACATAGACAAATTAAGAAAACTTTCAACGCAAGTCAAAAAGGAATACTAAATGATCCAATTTCAATTTACGAGATAGTGGAAGCAATTAAGGGAATAAAAAAGAAGAAAACTCCAGGTCGAGATGGATTCCCATCAGAGATCTATCAAATTTTGGAAGATCAGATAATAATTCCCTTAAAAGAAGTAATGCAAAATATGAGAATTAATGGTGTTATGCTAGCAACGTGGAAAGAAGCAATGATAACACTAATATACAAACCAGAAAGAGATGCTGTAGAAATTAAGAACTATAGACCCATTTCCCTATTGAACACGGACTATAAATTATTTGCAAACATTTTAGCAAACAGATTTAAAAAGTATTACTAGATGTTACCCATCAAGACCAATCGGGGGTTTTACTAAAGAGACAAATTAAAGCAAATATTAGAACAATTATAAACGTGTTAGATCATTATGAAATGAATCCGGGGAGTCAGTTAGCCTTTATCTTCTTAGATACTGAGAAAGCATTCGATAATGTTAACTGGGAATTTATGCTAACCAAACTGTTATTTTGGGATTGTGGTAACAATTTTTATAATATGATTAAGGCCATCTAGACTACACAGAAAGCAAAAATTATTATAAATTACCTTACCTTATAAATAACCTTACTCAAAACATAGATATTCAGAAGGGAACAAGGCAAGGTTGCCCATTATTGCCTCTGTTATTTATTTTTGTATTAGAAAACTTGTTGGATAATATTAGAAATAATGCTGAAATTAAAGGGTTAAGAGTTAGGGGGGAACTATTTAAACTGCACGCTTATGCAGATGACCTTGTTTTAATAACAGAAGACCCAATTGAAACAATACCAGATGTGATTAAAGAAGTCCTAAACTATGGTGAAGTTGCAGGCCTTAAAATTAACTTTCAAAAAACCAAAATCTTGATAAAATATTGTACTTTAAATCAAATTCAGAAAATTCAAGAGATTTCTGCAATGTCTGTAGTAAAAAAAGTTAAATACTTAGGCATATGGGTCTCTAACAAGACTACTTCACTATATGAAGATAATGATCAAAGTTTAATTAATGAATTCAGAAAAGATCTGACAAAATGGAACTCCTTACCATTGTCATTTATGGGAAAAATCGCAACCATTAAAATGAATCTACTTCCGAGGTTTCTGTTCTTAGCACAAAATTTACCCATTGTTAAGAAACCCCAATTCTTTAAGGAACTAGATCTAATTACAAGACAGTTCATCTGGAACCATAAGAAACCCAGGATTAAATGGAAAATATTGCACGAGAAAAGAGAACATGGGGGTTTAGCGGTGCCAAACTGGAGATTATACCATGATGCAGTGGCTTTAAGTTGGATAAGAGAATGGTTGACAATAAAAAATTTTAGGCTATTAAAACTAGAAGGTTCAGGATTGAACATGGGTTGGCATGCATATGCATGGTATGATAGAGGAAAAATTCATTCAGTCTTATTAGAAGTGCGTTAATAAAGATCTGGGTAAATATAAAAGAACGTATGTATTTACAAACCCCAAAATGGGTATCTCCATTAGAGGCATTTATAAAACCATCAATGTTATCTGTAGAAAACAGCATACCTTATGCTAATCTATTGGATAAAAATAATGAACTCAAACCAGATATATTACTTTGTAAACAAGGACTAAAATTAACATGGTTAGAAAAGATACAATTAAGATATAGATTTAAGGAAGATCAAAAAAGAGGGTTTCAAGTGGAAATGAATGGAATAGATAAAATTCTTATATTGGAAAGTAAGAAATTTATACAGAAAATGTATAATTTTTTGTTAGAAGATTACATCTGTGATGAAGCGGTAAAAAGTACAATGGTAAGATGGATGAAAGACATGGGCTACTCCACTGATACGGATAGCTGGTCTAAGATCTGGAAGTCTCAGAAATTAATGAGAGCAATTCCTTACAAGGAAAATATAATAAAAATGTTTTATAGATGGCATTTATCACTGGACAGATTGGCAAAATGTTCATCAAAAATCTCAAATATTTGTTGGACATGCAATAATAATATCCGCTCGTATTTTCATGTTTGGTGGAGGTGCCCAAAACTACAAAGGTTCTGGAAAAATATACAGAAACTTATACAGGAATATTGAAGATTAAAGTACCTCTGCAACCAGAGATATATTTATTGAATATGATCCCAAATAACTTAAAATCAGAATCTTGCATGATTGTATATATTAGTACATCAACAAGGATCTTAGTGGCAAAAAATTAGGAAACAGATAGAGTACCCTCCAGAGATGAGATAGTTCATAAAATGCTGGATTTAGCGATTATGGATTGATTAAGTCTGTTAGAATTATATAATAATTAAGAATTATTTTTAAAAAGATGGGATTGTGTTTATGAATGGTTAAACAACGTGGTGGAATCATAGACTCAAAACTTGCTGTTTATGATGTTTGTATGGATAAGAATCAAACTGATGTATTTGACCTAGGAAAATGGACTAGTAATGTATTTTTTTCTATTTTCTCTTCTTAGTTCTGTTAAATACTCAGAGAGTTAGAGACAGTGGCTTGAAGGGGCTCTGGGTATTATGGGTATAATGCTGTACTAATACGAGATGGTATATTGGTAACATAGTCCATTTCTTTATATGAAATGGTTATACAGATATCTTCTAAAGTGGAAATTGTAAATATTGGAAAAATCAATAAAATATATATTCAAAATGTGCCCCGTGGCAAATAGTGTGAAATTGAAGCATGCAATCAGGGAAACTAGAAGAACGATGCCGGGGCAGTGCCTTGTGGGAAACTGGTCACTATTTAACACAACCAGCTTTTCATATAAAAAATACTCCTCCTTTGAAAAGGTCCAAGGTTGGGGCTCTGGTAGATCTCAGTGGGTCATAACAGGACCTGGAGAAATTGGGGTAGAAGCCTAGAAAAGATGTGTTTGGTTGGAGGGGTAGAGTTTAAAGGGATTTGCCAAATCAGTGTGGAAGTGTGGAGGGATATGACTGGCCAAGCAAAAAATTTGGAGAAATCTGTCAAATCAAGGCAGAAGCCTGGAAGTATGTGACTGGTCAAGAGAATGTGAGTGGTAGGCTGAGGACAGACTGGCAATCTGCCCCAGGATAGGTCCGCATGGGAAGTGGGGGAAGGGAGCCTGTTCAGACATGCGCAGCTGTCCCTTGGCTCCCTTCCGCACTTACCCGCTTTGAAGCCGGTTTTCTTGCGCTTTAGAAGGACACCAGGAGAAACCGGTGTCCAGAGGCTGTCTTGCGCTTGCCTCCCGCTTCCGGGCAGTGTGAACCGGAAGAAGGCGGGAGGCAAGTGGAGGCGGCAGTGCGAAGGAGGCGGCATCTGGGGCCACTCCGCAGCAGTCTGAACGCTCCGTAACGGCATCCTTGCGCAATACCCTGGCCAATGTGGACAGCCAGCCCCGGGGGATTTTTCCCCCGCAGCTTTTGCCTCCGGATTCATCCCACTCCAGATTGCCAGTCTGTCCTCAGCCGTAGAATCTATCAAATGAGAGAGGAAGGAGTAGAGGTACATTCAAGTGTCTGGAGCAAATTGTTAAATCAGGAATTCACCTTGAGTTCACCATGTGTGATAGAAGTGGTAGCTAAATAGGCTAGGCAAAATCAATCAGGTTTTTGGCCAGAAATTAGAGTTTTATTGCTTTCCAAGCCTCTACACTAGTTAAAGTACATTTTATATGGTTGAACCGCCCCCCCCCCCCCCCCATTTCTGGTTGATGAGCAACCCTAATGAAAATAATGTGAAGCTTACTCAATCTACTGGTTCTCTGCTGCCTTCTTAAATGTGTATGCACACTGCAACCCCATCTTCTGAAATGCATCACAGATTGCTTTCTTGATAACATTATGACTCAACAATTGCCATTTTCACTGCAGATATATATCCCCCCCTCCAACCAAGACTGAAAGTTTGGTGCTAAATTAACCTGGGGGCTGAAGCATGCCATATAGCACAAATGCTCCACTTGAAAGCAAATTTTCTGCAGCTCAATTTTTTTTAAAGCTTTGTGTTGAGAGGAGAGATGCTTAAAAAAAAACCTCCTGCTTTTCGTTACAACATTTGCCAACCAATAGATGCCTTTTGATATTTTATAAAAAGAAAGCTTTGCAAGTACATTCAGTGTGTGGCCAGACAGAGAGAACATTTCCCTAGAATGAGTGAATGAATGCATGTATGGCAAGATAGTTCAAAGAGCCTGCAAAATGTGCTCGCTGATGCAGATGCTTAAACCATTATCCACCGCCAGTGGCCCTACCACTGGCAGTAGATTACACAGGCAGAAAATTTCTAGCTACTGTTGCAGAAAACTGATGCATTATACATACTTACCACTAGGCAGGAAAGCCCAGATTTAGTAATTGCATTGTAATGAACACAAAAAAACCCCAAGGTGAATGTTCAGGTTGTATTTTAAAGCTCAAAAAGGTTGTCGACTCCTGATCTAATTACTTTTAAAAATAATATTTCACTTTAAAAAAACTATTCATGTTTCTTTTGCCTTCCATCAGAGTGGGCTGAAGTGGCCAAAAGAGTTAGTGCATGCACTACTGTTATTATGAACACTAGGCCCCTGACAGTCAAAACTTTTAAGGACTGGGGAAGGGTGAGCCACCCACTGCTTGTAACACTGACTAAACAATGCTTTGTAAGTCTTAGGAGATGCAAGAGGTGGCGATTGTTAAAAGCCAATCAGAACATCTTTCCTCAACAAAGGTAATTCAAATGTTCTAAGAACTCGACAGTTCAGTGAGTCCAGAAAACACAAATAGTGCTACCAACCTCAAGGTGAAGCCCAGAGTTCTCTCAGAATTACAACTGATTGTTAGACTACAGAAATCAGTTCTTTGAATGGCAAAAAATGGATGCTTCAGAAGGGAGAATCTACAGCATCACAATCCTCGTTGAGTTCTCTCGCTTCTTCAAACTCTGCCTTCCCCAAGCACTGTCCCCAGTCTCCAGGAATTTCCCAAGTCAGAGTTGGCAGCCCTAAACACAGAACAACTAAATAATCCCTCTCTGGAGAGTCAGCAGTTCCTTATTTCAGGATACTTAAGAGTAATTAAGGATGATGGAGTGACAATAAGTTATTTGGTGTAAACTGGATTAGAAATGAGGCGAACCAGTTGTTGTTTTCTATATAAGAAAGTGTGTGTTTGTGTGTGTGTGTGAGTGAGTGTGTGTGAGAGTGAGAGAACTGGGGGATGGTTTATTTAGCAACTTAACTGCTTCTCAAAACAGACTTTGATACTTTTAAAATGGCAGGGAATCCTATCAATCAGGCCAGATTTTACTAATAATAGATTCACAGCTAACTATATTTCAGGCTCATCACAGGGATATATACTTCTAATAATGAAAGCCATGCATTACACTACAATTTACCATGTATTACAAGAAATACCTAGCCAAGTTTCTAGGAGTGCAGCCTCCCATGTGGGCTGAAAGATGATCAAAGAAAGGAGGATCGGGAACAAATTTCTTAGAAAACACAACTGTTCTGGCTTTAATTATTCAGTAACGGACCTTACTGAATGCCTGAAGCATTTAGAAATCTGTGCAGTAGAATGTGTGTCAGAGTATAGAACGTTACTTCTGATCTAAAAACTGGAAAGTGCTGCAGAATCATGGAAATAGGGAATGAACCATGTTCTATGACAAATCACCCTGTTTGGTTTAACAGAGATCTTCAAATAGGGATGACAGTTGCCTGCTTGTAGCAAGAGGCCTCCTACTGGTTGGGCCCTCCCTCAAGGGTTGCCTGGCATGGTCTGGACCCTGGTGCAATGATGTCACTTCTAGTGAGACCCCAGAACTGACATCAGTGTGCCAGGTGCGATGCTCTAGCATTTGTCCCAAACTTCATGATTTAACCATCAAGTGTTGGGCATATGCCATCTAATGAGATAATGTCATTGTGCTGGGTGATACAGATTGTCTCCACATATTTCACCCAGCAATTTTCTCCCACTGCCCAGCTGAGTGGTGCCAGGCAAAGACAGGGGCAGGAGGCTTCCCACTATAGTGGGAGACCTGGTAACTCTACCTCTCACACTGTTGCCCCTCAGAGCAGCAAGAGAAAGTCCTGGGGCTGGAAATGCTGTCAGGTGACAGATGATGTCACATCCAGAGTTTTAGGGGATGACCAGAGCATTAACTTATGTCCATGGAGTTTTCAGGGACAGCCAGAGTATCACCCAATGCACTGTTATCACATCTGGGCAGATGTGACATCACACATCAGCAGATGTAATTTCTGCCTATTGCCCTCAACACTGGCAGGGTCCCAAAGAATAATGAATCTTCCAGCCTGCTCTCCAGCTACAGCCATCCATATCTCCATGTTAATCAAACATTCCAACAGCTCCAATGTGGGTGAACTGGCATACAGTACATGAACTGTAACACTTAGGTCTCCTGAAGAGGAAACTTCTTCCACCACCCTCCCCACAACAGTGGCCAGTGTGGCTGTATTCCCATCTTCTAAGGAGCAGCAGATGATGTCTTCTGGTTACCTGTATTCAGATCTGGAATCCTTGAGCTAGAGCTCAAGGAACAGCATGCTTGACCCTTACAAGGAGAGAAAAGCACAAACATCACCATAATATGTTTCCCTGTACACAAGATTATCATCTGAGCATCCCATAAAAGTTGATCTAAACAATCATATATGTACATCATATTGAAAGTCTAATATCAACAGTTTGAAATGCAACGAGAATACTAGCTGAGAGAGACAACTGATGCTAAATTAACGTGATCATTCTACAAGAACCTAAAATACATTCAAAGGACTATGAAACAACACAACATATTTTCTAGATAGCTTTCAGTCATTAACATATGCATTTTCGGATCTACAGGAGGAAGCCAGAGTCAGTATGATATCAGCAACAAGCCGTGTATTCTCCATCAGCAACAAAATATATTTTCTTAAAATAAATTATAAACAATTCTGTATTACGTTTATTCTGTCTAAATTCTAACACAATTTAATAGCTACAATGATCAAATAACAAAGAGAGAAACATTAATCATCCTTTATGTATTATTTATAAATATATGGTGCTGTATCACACCAAGTCATACCATTGGTCAGTCTACCCTAGTATTGTCCGCTGTGATTGGTTTCAGCTCTCAGAGAACTCAGGCAGAGCCTCTTCCCTAGTCTTTATAATAACCAGTATTTATCAGCAAAGATCTTCTCAGCAAAGGTTCATGGTTTTGCATAAGATAGTGAGAAAAAAGATTGGAAAGTCATTATCAATGTATTTTTTTAAACTAGATACAAGAATCTAAATGGGTTATAATGTAGCTATCAAAAGTTATACCCATGTAATCATTATTGCTAATGAAGCTGATTTTCAATTTCTCCCTGTGACTTTCCACTTGTCGCTATCCTGGGCATCTTTCCAAAGATAGTGCTGAAAATTACAGGCTCTTCCTTCAGAGCATTCTGTTTTAGCAACTACATCTAAGCTCCGCATTAACAAGTTCTAACTTTGCTCAGATTGTTTCCCACGCAAGGCTTTCTCCCAATGGATTAGGACTGAAATGAAATCTAAACTGCTATTATAAACCAATTAGGAATTTATTCATATAATCCCCAGTTGTAAATAAACTGTTTCCCAACCATGGTCAGGGGTGTTTCATTTTCGCATTCCAATTTCAGCGCCCTCACTGTCCCCATCTAAATTTCTTCAAATGCTGGCCATGTTGACGGCTTATCTTTTGCCCTGTCTGGACGAATATCTATAGTGATATAGTGCTTCATCATCCAGGTGCATACCTTCACATCCAGACAGGCTGTCTTTGCATGAGCCTTGTTTGTTTTTTGTTTTTAAAAAATTATCCCAGTTTTCTCCAAGAAATATATATGTCTCTTCCAATGCTCCCTCTAAGCTGTGGGGTTTTGTGAGCAAAATTTGTACTTTGTGAGCTACTGGCATTAAAGTTGTGAGTGAGCAGTCTCGCTACTGCATAAACTAGTTTGCTCTGGAGCCATCCTTCCGGAGCTAAGACAGAAATGTGTGAGCTGGAGGCTAAAAAATGGTGAGCTAGCTCACGCTAACTCGGCTTAGAGGGAACACTCCGTACTATCCTGTGAAGAAAACTACAAAGCAGAGATCTTCCCAAGATCACACTGGGAGCAATCCCAAGCAGTTCTTCTCAGAGCCTGCTTGGCAGGGAGCAATAGAAATAAAAATAAATAAATAAGAAAGAAAGAAAGAAAGAAAGAAAGAAAGAAAGAAAGAAAGAAAGAAAGAAAGAAAGAAAGAAAGAAAATGTCCTTAGAGTTGCATCCTTAATGCATTGCAACTCTGAGTGGGGATTTGAACCCACATCTTCTAGTCCCATACAATCCAGGTCTCCTCATAGCTCATCCTAGGGTGTGGTTGGAAGGAAGGAAGGTACATGACACAGCAGCCTTCTTGAAGTTAAGTAGGTCAGTGCCTGAATGGGATGTCTTCTGGCAATCCTATGCATGCCTCCTTGAATTTATTTAGATATTTATAACCTTCTTTTCCCCACAGATGGAATATGAACCAGTGTACAGGGTTGTTATTTCCCTCCTCTGTTTTATTCTTACAATGGCCCTGTGAAGAGGAAAAGGCTGAAAGAGAATGACAAAGTCACCCAGCAGGCTTCAATGGTAGAGTGGAGATTCGAACCTGGGATTCTCAGATGCCTAGTCTGATATTCTAACCACTACACCACACAGATAGAAAAGCCGGCTACAATAATAAAGAATGAGTATCTGTATATAGTATTACTAATACCACATATTTTGAAGATACTGAGTAAGCATCAAGAGAAGGCAGGTACACTCCAGCAGGCTGTCTAGCGACTTCTGATATACTGACTTTTGCAATAGGTCATAAAGCAGAGTTCTGTGAGCAAAATAGAGCTAACACAACTGACAGTAGATTCTTGCAATTATAAAAAGCACACAGACATGTCAGAGGTCATTAAAGCATTACACATACCAGTGCCTAGGCAAAATAGTCTAGATAATTTTCACGATTGAACATATTGAACTTTCTCCGAGACAATTTATCTCTTCAAATAATGTTAGACCAGCTATTGCTGTTGGGATTCCCAGTAATTAATAGCTCCCTAGCAATATTGCATTTAGTGCAATCATAGATACTGAAACCACACAAAAGGAGAATGAAATTACGCAGACGTTTGGGAATAATTGACAACACAACAGTAATTCTTGCCTCTTTGTTTTATTTGCTTCAGTCTGAATATAAGCTTGCCTTCTTACAGTGTAAGCGCAATGTTAGCACAGCAGCTGTGCAGTAACTGCTAATGGAGTATACAGGGCTGTCAGCCGACGTAAAATGATTAACTAATCAAAGCCATCCCTAGACAGTTCTGTGAGTGCTTTCATCATTTCAAGAGGGCTGCACAATAAAAAGGAAGGAAGGGAAGTTTTTGACGAACAAGGCATCTAAAACTATCAAATTATGATTGGCTTAATAATTTTTTAAGTTCTTTTTATAATGCTTTTTATAGCCAAACTGTAACTTTAAAAAAAGAGAAAAATTGATGTTCTTTTTACAGATCATGGGGGTCTTCTGAATGACAAAGAGGTGACCTTGAGGGGACTGAGGAGAATGAGGAGACGGGAAGTGGTGGAATTGACTTCCCCAGTTTGGACTGCAGGTAGAAAGGACCCCTATGTTAAAAGAATTCTCCACAAATTGAAAAACCAAGCAAAAGGAGGAAGTATAGGCTTTCTTCTTCTTGTGCACATTTTTTACTTGTAGGAAAGTTTAGACAACTAAGGGACTAAGGGATAGAGGTTTATAAAATTATACACTGGGTGGAGAGAGTTGACAGAGACTGATTTCAAACAAGCAGCTGTGTCGTGGTCGCTCTTCCATTTGCCCCAGTTGCATTGGTCAGTTTCACACTATTCACCCTTTGGCTGCATTGTGATCAATTTCCTCCGCGTCTTCTCGATCTTAAAAAAAACAGGATCAAGAAGATGCAGGGAAAATTGGGGGGAGGGGGGGTGGAGCAGCAGGTCAAAATTTGACCGTGGGCCAATAGTGTGAAATTGACCAATGCAGCTGGGGCAAATGGAAGAGCGATGGTGGCACAGCTGCTTGTCAGGAATCGGTAAAAATATTTTTCTCCCTCTCCCAAAATACTAGAACTCAAAGGCATCAAATGAAGCTGATGGGCAGTAGATTCAAGAAAGACAAAAGGAAATCACAGAGCGTGATTAAAATGTGGAATTTGCTGCCTGAGGATATATTGATGGTTCAGAAATAAACAGCTGTAAAGTGGGGTTAGATAGATTCATGGAAGTTAGATCAGTGGCTACTAGTCATGGTAACTGTGGGGAATCTCCGTGTTCAGAGGTACTAAACCTCTGAATCCCAGAGCCAGGTGGCAACATCAAGGGAAGGCCTCGGCCTCTATGTCCTGATGTTGACCCTCCAGAGGAACTAGCTGGCCACTGTATGAGACAGGATGCTGGACTAGATGGATCATTGGTCTGATCAAGCAGGACTCTTCTTATGTTCTTTTTTAAATGTGAAGGAACATGAAAAGCTATTATGTACCTCCTGTACATCAAGGGGGTTGCCCATTCTACCACCTCAGGTCTCTGCCACTTCATTCTCCAAATGTGAAAATCAGGGAGAAATTAGGAGACAGAATGGACTATGTGACTTCAGAATGCAGTGGGCGGGGTGGCACAGTTTTTGCAGTGTTCCCCAAAGAGACTGCAAACACAGAAGCAGTACAGCAGGGGGCAAGTTGAGCTACTGTGCTTTGCTTTCTGATGTGCTTTTTTATTTACAAGCAGCTGTTTCTCCCCACCCCTCTTTTGCATACAGGAATTTTAAAAAGGCACCTCCTAGCTGTAATTTGAAGTGGTACACTCCAGTGTACGGCCTCAGGAGTCAGCCATTTTGTTCTGCTTCTTGGTCAAACAAGACTATCTGAGAGGGAAATTAAGGTCTATGCCCCAAAGCCAACTTGAATATATAGGGTTGTCAGGTCAGCTGGATGAGGGGATGGGGTGCACTCACTGGGAGTGGGGAGGGAAGAAGCTGATAATAAACACGACGATGTAGGCATGTTGCAGACGTCAGGGGTGATGTGCCTATGTCACCTGAAAGAGATGTAGGCACATCAGGGGCAACACTCTGGTTTGTGGGCAAAACCTCTATGGTAGACTTAGCTTCTTAGCATAGAGTTTTGCCCAGAAACCAGAGTGTTGCCCCCAATGTGCCTATGTCACTTCCAGGTGATATGGACATTTTTGGTTTCTTGCCCGTTTTGGGGGGTAATTTCCCCTGGTTCCTGATAGCCCTGAAGTGGGGGAGGGGCTCCAAACCAGGGATCCCCCACCCCCAACTAGGGACTGGCAACCCAAAGAATAAACAATAGAAATGATTTAAACAGAGGGTTCAGGGGCAGGGCCCCACACGAGTATCACATTTCGTAGTGAAACAGTAAATAGAGTGAAAAGTGGGGTTGCCAACTCTGGGTTGGGAAATACCTGGAGATTTTGGGGGGCTGGGAGGGAGGGACCTCAGCAGGGTACAATGGCATGCAGTCCACCCTTCAAAGCAGTCACTTTCTGACCTTTATTGTCTGGAAATCACCTAGGGCCCACCTAGAGACTGGCGACCCTAGGAAAAGGCACATATTAAACATGTTCATGATGTGCAAAATCCTGCTCCTGCTGATGGTATGTGAGGACATGTAAGGTTTTGTATCTGCATAAGCACTGGGAAGTAGGTTGACAGAGCTATTTATACCCCTAGCAGCTTCCAAGAAAGCCACAACCAGAAGTCTGCATTACTGCATACATGACAGAAGTGGTGGACCAAGTGCATTACTAATATGGAGAAGGCCATTTCCACACCAGCCATGAGAAGGAAGTCCATGAAATTAATTGGCCCTTTTGTTGTACTGGAATCTGCCAAAAAAGTAGGCCAGGGTCTCCGAGGCACAGGAAACCGTTTATGTAAAACTCCCCACTAGGTCTGGCTGATTTTTACCCTAATAAATTTACCCCCACCCCACCTCACCCCCACAATCGATTTGTTGGTATGGTTTAAATTATCCAAGCAATTCAAGAGCTGCTTTAGGAACAAACTCGTAAGTGTGTTACCATTTCTGGAATGTCAGAGGAAGTTATAAAAAATAGACCAGACCACAACCAAGGTAATATTAAAACATTTTAAAATTAAAACAAGCCAGTCTCCCCTGGCCTTTATATAGACATTTGGAAGGTGTATTTGTACGTATATTTTTCATGAAGAGTTGTTCACAATGTGATAAAAACGGGGCTCATGCCTTTAAAATTCTGGTTTTAATTGCAGCATTTCAAAACTATTAGACTGCTTTTATTTTATGTATGTAATTCTGAAAGCCTGTGTGCTTCAGAGCTAATCTCAGGTGCAGTGCTTTGAATTAGGCACACTGTTCCATTTCAAGAATTATTTGCCTCCCACACTGAGGTTGTCAACTTTTTTCCCTTGGGAAGTCTCCTGTGATGTTCATAGTACCCGACAGGCAGCAATTTAGCAAATGAGGCTTTTTCTGGTATGGAAAAGTGGTGGAAGAATTATTTATTTATTTACTTCATCTATACCCTGGCTTTCTCTCCAATAAAGACCCAAAGCAGCTTGCATCACTCTCCTCTCCTCCATTTAATTTTCTCATAAGTAGGGCTTGCAGCGAGTGGGGCGGCAGTGCAGGCCTGAATCCCAAGCGGTGAATTGCGGCTGGAAAACCAGCCCCATGCACCACAGCCCCCACCTTTTAAAGGGTCTTTTTGCGAGCTGAACTGCAGTTGGTGACAGCCCCTCTCCCTCCCTGCTGAAAGATTTAAAGGGCCCTTCAGCTGATCAGCGGGCCATGTGCTCCCTGTCGATCAGCTGAAGCCCTTTCAATCTCTGCAGGAGGAGAGAGTGAGGGGTGGCTGCTGGTGACTGTGGCTTGGGGTGGGGCTTGGGGCCATCCCCACCTACCCCTGGAATGCCCCCCCAAATCCCCCTGAGGGAGCAGTGAGGAGACCTGGCAACCCTACCTAGTCATAACCTTGGAGCTGGGTTAGGCTGAGTATTTGTGACTGGCCAGCAAGCTTCCATGGCAAAGTGAGGATCTGAACCTTTGCTTCACAGATCTAGGGCTGCCAGGATGAACCTGGCAACTGATGGGACCTCTGAGTTGGGGACATGGGGGGACTGCGGGGTCCTGTACACCATGATGTCACTTTCAGGGAACACCTAGAAATGGTGCTGGGAAGTTGTACAAATCACTGGAAACTCTATGGCTTACCGCAGGAGACCAATGAGGCCTCCTACCTAGCAGGAGGCCTGGTAGCCCTACCCAGATTCTAATCCAACACTATAACCACTACACCACTAGGCTTACTATACCCCCACCAAACGCAGGGAATCTCTTGTCCCTGGCAGTCATTTCCCTGCCTGTGTTCAGCTGGTTGGCCGGGAAGGGGGGGGGGGGGGACCACAGCAAACAGATGACTGCCAGCAGTGTCCCAATGCACTGATGGCACTTCCCAGAAGTGACCTCAGCACTTCAATGGCTGATGCAGAGGATGCTGGCATTTGAGCCTAGCATCTTGGTGTCACCTGGCAATGCACTGACATCACTTCCACATGCACAAGGAGTGCCATCAGTGTGTCACTGGCCACGTCATTGCACTGCTGGCAAGGCCCCCGCCACTGGTAAGTCATCCCCCCCCAATACACCACACTGAAGAGGAAGAAGAGATTGGATTTATACCCCGCCCTTCACTCAGAGTCTCAGAGCGGCTTACAAATTCCTTTCCCTTTCCCTCCCCCTCCCCACAACAGACACCCTGTGAAGTAGGTGGGGTTGAGAGAGCTCTGACAGAACTATGGCTTGCTCAAGGTCATCCAGCAGCTGCAAGTGGAGGAGTGGGGAATCAAACCTGGTTCTCCCAGATTAGAGTCCGCACACTTAACCACTACACCAAACTGGCTCAAACTGTCTGCATCTTAGGCTACTGTTAAAGGCACAGAAGGCATGCTGGAAGAATATGTTGGCAATGCTATTCCAACTGTAGTGCAAAAGTATTAGAATATTTATTAAATATTGTTCAACAACATTATGTGGAACAACATGACATTAATTTATCAAGCACCTGCTTTTATTTTCTTCTGTACTTGTCTGCACAAGGACAATTCTTTTCAGTATTCAGTTATGCATATACAAATCCTTTGACTGTCTTTAAAATGATATTGAATAAAATAAAGTGAATGTTGGAAGCTTTAGATCTGCTTGTTCAAGTGTAGTGGCTGCTGATGAATAAGAAAGCAAAGGTTGCCCCCTAGTGACTCAGAGAGAAAGGAGGACAAATCAGTTACCTGATCTGAATTAACATGTGGAGCAGAGGTCCACCAGTGGCTATTAGCCACAAAGTATAGATAGGAACTCTCAGTCTGGGGCAAGTGATGCTCTGTAATCTTGGTGCTTGAGGGGGGCAACAGTGGGAGGGCTTCTAGTGTCCTGGACCCACTGCTGGACCTCCTGAGGGCACCTGGTGTTTTTGGCCACAGTATGACAGAGTGTTGGACTGGATGGGCCACTGGCCTGATCCAGCATTGGCTTCTCTCATGTTCTTATGTTTTTATGTCCAATATGGTTAACATTATCATCATGCTATAGGAGAAAACCACAGGTATTGTTAGTATATCAGCTCTGATTTGCAGTAGAAACTCATCTGGATTAAGGTTAACACATTGCAAACAAAGATGAAGGTGGGACAGAGGTATGCACTGGCTTCCTGGTTTCACCGCTGTACACCAGACACTGCCTTTTGTTCTACTTTTTTCTCTGTCTTTCTTTTCTTCCTCTTACTTGACCCTTTCAGTATGCAAGGGTTTAGTCTGCTCAGCAACAGATTACGGTCTCCCTAATGGGACAAACGTCTAAACATCAACAATGAAACAAGCCACATCTATTAAAACACATCTGTTTCACAGGGCACAGCCCATGGAGCAGACTTGTAAATAATATGGTGCATAGTTAGACCTTCCACCTAACTATACTATTCTACCCATCACATTTTTGTCCCACCATTCCTCTAGATCTCAAGGAACTTTATGTAGCTCTTAGGGTTGCCAGCTCTAGATTGGGAAATTCCTGGAGATTTGAGGGTACAGCCTAGGAGGGCAAGGTGTGAGTAGGTGAGAGACCTCAACAAGTTATAATGCTGTGTCCTGTCGAGCAGATGTGTGCTAGGGGTTCCCTGTTTAAGTTTAGATGCTTGGGTGTGTGGGAGCCTGATTCAGACTGGGGCCATAGCATGTGGGGAGAGGTTCTTAAGCCTACCTCACAGGGTGTCTGTTCTGGGGAGGGGAAGGGAAAGGAGATTGTAAGCCGCTCTGAGACTCCGAGTGAGGGAAGGGTGGGGTATAAATCCAATCTCCTCTTCTTCTTCTTCCTCCCCTGTGCCTTTTCCCCAACCTGAAAAGGCCTTGGAGAGCCACTGTTTGTCTGGTTGGGGAAATTTACATGTAGCCCAGGAATACACACGTAGTCCCATCAGTACAAGTTTCTTCATCAGGACAAACAGCATTTCCCTGAGGCCATTTCAAATAGGGGAGGGGGAGCTGTAGCTTTACTGTAAAATTTGCCATGACACGTTGTTTTTTGAGGGAAACCAGTGGAAGTCACAAGCAAGGAATTTGTTGACAGAGATGAAGAAGAGGGGAGAAACGTAAAAGGTTCAAAAATATCAATAATAGAGTTGTTTGTATAACATTACTCTGAAGTTCTGAAAGGCTGAAGACACATGTGACATAAAAGAGATGGAGGCACATAGATAAGAAGCAACGAGCCACATCAGGATATAAGTCATGAGAAACTAAGCCATGTGATGCAGCTCACATAAAAAGGACAGAGACCTCCTTTTCTCTCTGATCTGCTTTTTGAAGTGGATGAACAACATAATTAGCATTTCTGTACAGTGTGTGCCGTTATCTTATGACATCTTTGCAACCACCCAGTTCCTTAATAGTTCACTAACATATGCACAAACATATTGGAGATGTGAAGACATGGAATTCACTGCCACAGGAGGTGGCAGTGGCTACAAGCATGGACGGCTTCAAGCGGGAATTAGATAAACATATGGAACAGAGGTCCATCAATGGCTATTAGCCACAAGGTATAAGAGACTGAACTGCAGACCGGAAGGTCGGTAGTTCAGCAGTTTGAGACCCAAGGGCTGTGTGACGGAATGAGCTCCCGTCTCTGGTCCCAGCTCCTGCCAACCTAGCAGTTTGAAAGCAAGAAATTGCAAGTAGATAAAATAGGTACCACTTCAGTGGGGAGGTAACAGCGTTCCATGCACCTCGGTGTCTAGTCATGCTGGCCACATGACCATGGAGACGTCTTCAGATGGCACTGGCTCTTCAGCTTGGAAACAGAGATGAGCACCGCATCCCTAGAGTTGAATTCGACTGGCTTTTGAGCAAGGGAAACCTTTACCTTTATTATAGACTAGTAGCAAGGCCTGTTGTAAAATCAATACAACAGGCTCTAGAAAGATGGGAGGTGGAACAAATGTATTGGCTGTTTCTCAGGGTGCTCTCACACAGGCCTCCATCGCCCATCCGCTTTCTCCCCCCTCCCCCAATGGCCTGCGGAATGTGACACGAGACAGAAGGGGTTTAAAGTCTAAACCCTATGGGGCCATAGAATACAATGGAAAGATTGTGACATGGCTGTGGTGCAACTCGAGAGAGAAGCGTTTTAAACTTTAAACCCCTTCTCTCTTGAGTCGTGCTATGGCAGCAGGACGATCTCCTATTGTATCCTATGAGGCCATAGAATACAATGAAAGATGCAAGTCAAGAGAGAAGGGGTTTAAACTTTAAACCCCTTCTCTCTTGAGTTGCGCTGTGGCGGCAGCACAATTTTTCCATTGTATTCTATGGCCCCATAGGATACAATAGGACATCATGCTGCTTCTTTGGCGCGACTCCAGAGAGAAAGGTTTTAAACTTTAAACCCCTTCTCTCTCAAGTCACACCACAGTCACAGCACAATCTTTCCACTGTATCCTACTGGGCCATAGAATACAATAGGAGACTGTACCGCTGCCCAGTGCAACTCCAGAGAGAAGGGGTTTAAAGTTTCAAACCCTTCTCTCTTTAGGCCTTCCCCAGCTCTCTCGCTTAGGTGGACAGGCCAGGGGAGGTGGGGGGGCCCTCTTCAGGCCTTCCGCAGCTCGTTTGTTTTGGGGGACAGGCCAGGAGAGGCGGGCGGCCTCTCTTCACGCCTTCCCTGGCTCTCTTGCTTAGGTGGGCAGGGCAGGGGAGGCCCTCTTCAGGCCTTCCGCGGCTCGCTGGCTTAGGTGGGCAGGCCAGGGGAGGCGGGGGGCCTCTTCAGGCCTTCCCCGGCCCGCTCACTTAGGCAGGCAGGCCAGGGGATGCGGGAAGGGCCTCTTCAGGCCTTCCATGGCTTGCTCGCTGAGGCGGGAAGGCAGGCAACAGGGAAAGGCTGGGTACTTACCTCCTGAGGTGAATGTGCCGTCTGAGGGGATTTTTGACACCTGCCGTTTCTGTGGGTGGGACTGAGGCAATGCAGCCAGTGGCTAGGGACACCCTCTTCTGAGTGACACACCAGGGAGCCAACTGATTTTGGGGCATGTGGAACATTCAGGAGAGTCCATGGTGAAATCAGAATTATATATAAGGGAGATAGGAACTCTCAGTCTGGGGCAAGTGATGCACTGCATTCTTCGTGCTTGGGGGGGGGGGGTAACAGTGGAAGGGCTTCTAGTGTCCTGGCCCCACTGCAGGACATCCTGATGGCACGTGGTATTTTTGGCCACTGTGTGACCGAGTGTTGGACTGGACGGGCTATTGGCCTGATCCAACATTGGCTTTTCTTATGTACTTATGAAGATGACTTGGGATGAGAGTGCAACGCTACCTCCTGAAGAAACAGATTGCTAAAGAGAGACCCTCAGTTACCATGGAGTCATCTTTGCTTGCTAATTTTATCTATGGGGCAGTACATACATCAGTAATATTTTTAAAAGATTGTGCCCTAAAAACATGTAGGTTCCCTAAAATGCATGGATCTGAATTCATTAGGGGTTTATACCTTACAGTGGATACCAAGGTACAAATGAGTGTGATGTGCTGACCGACCCAAATGGAAGCCTCATGTTTTCTAGTCAGTCATTCAGTTCAGAATAGAACATACTGGATAATACAAAAGGACAGAAACAATTATTTGGGGCATTCTTATAGGACACCAACAACAAGTCAAAACATCAAGCCAGCATAGCATCTACACACCAAATGCTAGCATGACCAGAACATGTCCTGAAAAATCCTGTTATTTTCCTTCCCTCAGTTTTGTTTTAATTATAACATCTGGCCTGGTGAAGAGTTCTGGTGAACCTGAAATCTTGTACAATATTTTGTGTCATTTTGTTGAGCCTAATAAAAAAGTAACTTTTCCCTTTTTTTTTTTGCTTTTATAGGGTGTCATTTTAAGACATCTGTGGTTGGGAGAAATTCAACACTTTAATCTTTTTCCAGCTCGGAAAGGCAGTGAATTGAACAGCTGAATTTCTGAACAATACCCATGGCAGAAAAAAAAAGATTTGGCAACTTTATAACTATTTTTCTAAAACTATTTGGGTTTTTAGCATATCTTAAAACATTTCTACGAACAATACAATACACTGTGAGAGCCAGTGGGGTATTGTGGTTGGACTAGGAGTGGTTTGCCATGAAACTTACTGCATGACCTTGGGCCAGTCACACACACTTAGCCTAACCTACCTCGCAGGGTTGTTGTGAGAATAAAGCAGAGGGGGGAAGCACCATGTACACTGCCCTGAGCTCCTCAGAGGAATAAAAATGCTCTGATTAATAATACATTCAAGGGGGGGGGGGCTTCCTATATAATATGACAGCACAGAACCTCAGTGAATAAAACACCTCCACAGGGATGAGTAGAATGCTCCAAAGCAGTTCTGAACAGTAACTTTTATTTATATATTACCTTATACTACAGCATGCGATTTTTGATGAATTTAAATGTTACTCATTTGTACATTTCCCCCCCAAAATAAAGGATCAAATACCTGTTTTCATTCGGAACAAACCAGCGAAGCAATAGGAACAAATTCACAAGACTTGGTCAAGCCAGAACAAATACACTTCAGTGCTGTGTATCAATTCAGCACTCACTAGCAATGCTCCCTCTAAGCTGTGGAGTCTTGTGAGCAAAAATTCTACTTTGTGAACTCCTGGCATTAAAGCTGTGAGCAAGCGATTTGGCTACTGTGTAAATTAGTTTGCTCCGGACCCATCCTTCCTGAGCTAAGAAAAAAAAGGAAGCTGGAGGCTAAAAAACTGTGAGCTAGCTCACACTAACTCAGCTTAGAGGGAACACCGCTCACTAGCAGCAAAGGAAGGACAATATATGGTATGTATTAAATTGGTGCAGTTGGAGGGTATGTGAGTAAATCAACAGTCACTTAGCTAGGTTGGTGTGAGCTGCTATACACCTGATGGTGCTGCATGTAATTCTAAAACATGCAGTATTATGGTGGTGGCTTTTTAAAAGCACAAAAGGAATGTGTGAGTTTGTGTGGAACAGACAGCGCTTATGTTTGTTTGTTTGTTTGTTTGTTTATTCGACTTGTATGCCGCTGTCCCCGCCAGGTGGGCTCAGAGCGGCTCACAGATAAGTACACTAAAACATTTAAAACAGATAAAATCCAACATAACATCACAGATTACAATAAAAAGATAAAGTGCTCAAGGTGCATAGATGGCGTGATAAATACCCAACTGATGGTACTCGCAATCCTCCAAGGCCTCAGCTGAGATTGGTTGTAACAGGGTTGTAACAGGGATGGAGGGGAAGGCAAAGGAGGAGGCGGCCCCTATTTATAAGCCTGGCAGAAGAGCTCCGTCTTGCAGGCCCTGCGGAACTGCACAAGGTACCGCAGGCCCCTGATCTCCTCTGGGAGCTCATTCCACCAGTAAGGGGCCAACACTGAGAAGGCCCTTCCCCTAGTGGCAGCGAGCCTGGCTTCTCTGGAGCCTGGTACAGCCAGCCGGTGTTGGGCCCCAGACTGTAGTGCTCACTGGGGTACATAAGGGGAAAGGCAGTCCCTCAGGTAGGTAGGACCCAGACCATTTAGGGCTTTAAAGGTAAGAACCAGCACCTTGAAGCAAATCTGGCACACTATAGGTAGCCAGTGCAGTGCCTCTAGCACCAGCCTGATGTGCTCCCATCTAGGGAGGCACATCAGTAGCCTCGCTGTGGTGTTCTGCACTAGCTGTAGCCTCCGGATTAGCAACAAGGGCAGCCCCATGTAGAGAGTGTTACAATCGTCTAGCCTCAAGGTGACCGTCACATGGATCATTGTGGCCAGGTCAGTGCGGTCCAGGAAGGGGACCAACTGCTGCGCCAGCCATAGATGGTAAAAGGCCAACTTGGCATTGGCTGCTACTTGGGCCTCCATTGACAAGGAGGGATCTAGGAGCACTCCCAAACTCCTAACCACCAGTGCAGGCACCAGTGGCGCCCCGTTGAAGGTTGGGAGGGGGAGCCCCAGCCCCGGGCCACTCCTTCCCAGGCACAGGACCTCCGTCTTCACCGGGTTCAGCTTCAGCCTACTCAGCCTGAGCCATCCAGCCACAGTGTGCAATGCCCAGTCTAGATCTTCCGGTCCGGCATCCGATCGGCCACCCAACATCAAATAGAGCTGGGTGTCATCAGCGTACTGGTGACATCCCAGCCCAGCCCTCCGGACAATCTGGGCAAGGGGGCGCATATAGATGTTAAAAAGCATTGGGGATAAAACAGCCCCCTGAGGCACTCCGCATTCAAGCGAGTGCCTCCGGGACTGCAGCTCCCCTAGCACCACCCTTTGTCCCCGAACTTGGTGAAAAGAAGCAAGCCACTGCAAGTAGAGCCCCTGTATCCCCACGTCAGTGAGGTGGCGGGTCAGCAGCTGATGATTGACTATGTCAAATGCAGCCGACAGGTCTAACAACAGCAATACCGCCGCACCGCCCCAATCCAGATGTCTCCAGAGGTCATCAGGAAGGGCGACCAGAGTGGTCTCCGTTTCGTACCCTGGGCAAAAGCCTGACTGGAAGGGATCTAATACGGAAGCATCATCCAGGAAGCTCTGCAACTGTATTGCCACCACCCTCTCTATCAATTTGCCCAAATAGAGCAAATTAGAGATCAGCTGATAGTTCGCCAATTCGGCCGGGTCTAAAGATGGTTTTTTCAAGAGTGGGCGGACCATTGCTTCCTTGAGTCAGGGAACCGTCCTTCCAAAAGGGACTGGTTGATAATCTCCCTCAGCACACCTCAAACCCCCTCGTGGCTGCTTTTAATCAGCTAGGAAGGGCACGGATCAAGGTAGCATGTGGTTGGGCATACAGTCATGAGCAACCTGTCAACTTCCTCCAGGCTGAGCAGGCCAAAGGAATCCAAACCTGGACCCGAAGATACGCAAGGGGCCTCAAGTTCGCTTATTGTTTCAACTCTGACGGGGAGATCGCGGTGGAGTGCCAAGACTTTATCCACAAAATATCTCACAAATGCCTCACAGCCAATAGCCAATTCCCTACTGTTTGGCCTGCCTTGTGGCAGCGCTGTTATAGTTCGAATTGTTCTAAATAATTGCACCGGGTGTGAGCTAGCGGACACAATCTCAGTCACATAATAAACTTTCTTAGCGGCCTTGACTGCCAATTCATAGGCTTTCATAAACATCCTCTTGTTGCTTTGTTGTGAGCCCGTCACCACTGTCTCTCTAACTGTCTGAGCTCTCGCTTCATATGCCACAACTCCTGGGTAAACCAAGGAGCGAGTCTAGTGCAGGAGCGCGGAGGGCGCCTAGGAGCGATCTCATCGATGGCTGCAGACAGTCGGTTGTTCCAGTCCTACACTAGCTCATGCAACGAGCCGCCAGGGGGCTTCAGATCCTGCAGAGCCATCTGGAGCCTCTCAGGGTCCATCAGTCTCTGCAGGTGAGCTAAAATCCACTCGCTGCCTAAACAGGGTTGGAGTGGGATGTCCAGATGGGCCTTCAGAGCAAAATGGTCTGACCATGGTACCGCCAAGGCAGTAATCTGGTCCACTCCTATTCCCGCCATGAAAATCAAATCGAGCGTGTGTCCAGCCCGATAAGTGGGGGTCGTAACAAACTGGGAGAGTCTCAGTGCTGCCATGGACGTCAGGTCTGCCGCCTGAGTGGAAGCCGTGTCATCAGCATGGACGTTGAAATCACCCAGGACAATCAGCCTTGGAAGTCAAGGAGGTAGCTAATGCATACCAGTTCAGAGCACTACAGAGAAGTGCCATTGCAGATGTTATACAAGGGGTCTCAGAAGGGGACACAATGCTACAGTCTCAGATTAGAAGCTGCGAGACCCAGTTTTGAGAACTAGCATTGCAGTATACTTGTGTGATAGTGCTTAGACTTATGACTGACTCCAAGTAACTCCTGATGATTCTTTCAACAAATAAAATTTATTGCCAACACATCTTCTCAACTTTTTTGGTGTGTGTGTGTGTGTGAAGAAACCCAAGCCAGAATTCTTCGATGGTTCCCCCCTGCTATTTGCTGCATTTGCTGGCTTCAGTGCATAGAGCTGCTGACTCCAGGTTGGGACGTTCCTGGAGATTTGGGGGTGGAACCTGTGGAGGGTGGGATTTGGGGAGGGGGAGGGACCTCAGCATGGTATAATGCCATAGAGACTACCATTCAAAGGAGCTGTTTCCTCCAGGAGAACTAAGCTCTGTAGTCTGAATGGGAAATGCACATAAACATGAGCTACTGTAAATAGGCACACCATGCACCAGACATTATGCACATTTTGCATTTTACTACACTGCAGGGCAAGGTCAGCAGCATCACTAATACAGCCTTCTCTGGACAGTACCATTTCTGGCAGCATAAAGAAGATAGCGCGATATATTTAAATGTTCTTTCACTCACATGCAAAACAGAAGTCCCTCCCTAGATACAGGAATAAAATAGCTTGCTAGGAACAAGTCTTTTCCTTAGTATATTCTAGGTTTTGGAGCACATATTTTGTTATGAGGGGAACTATTCAAACAGGCAACTCCCACCTTCAGCCAGCAGTGATAAAGTCCAGGGAAAGCCTTAACACTTGGTTTTTATGAATGTATTAACTTGGGCTATAAAAACCACCCAGAGAGGACTTATTGCTGTCCACAGTACAACTGGCCTGAGAGAATTTGTTTATCCTGGAAAATCTGACAAGGAAATCCTCTGAGTTCTTGGGTCACATGTTATTTGAAATGGCTGTCCTTTAGGGCACATCTCTTTTAAAAATTAGCAATTACTTCTGCCAGATTACTTGAATTCTTAGAATTAAGACCTCCTCTTTTCTGGAATGTAGTTGACTTCAAGGCACCGACCTCCAAGCAACCATATGTATTTGGTCCTTAAAAATAATTTTCTTGATATGGAAAGCCCAACATCTGTAAAGCTATTCGAGTATACTGCTATTGAACAGAAAGGGCTCTAAAGCTTATCAGTGTACAGCAAAGAACAAGTGTGCAGAGTGGTATTGTAACTTTGTGCAGATTGTGTTATGTTTCCAGGCTATTGAACCATGTAAATCAGGGGTCCTCAAGCTTTTTGAGCTCACAGGCACATTTGGAATTGTGCCACATCATGGTGAGTGCAGTCACAAAATGGCCGCCACATAATACCTGCGAAAGGAGGAAGAGGCAGCACAAAATGTCTGCTGCACCTTACCTTTAGTCACATAGTAAAGTTACTTGGGCTGTGGTGGCTGCCGCCACCAAAGGAGCATTTTAAAAAATGTGCACAGCCAATCACTTTCACCGCCCACTTTTTAAAAATTCTTGGTAGGTGGCAGAAAAGGTGTCAGTGGGCTCCATGGTGCCTACGGGCACCACAGCCCCCACAGGCACTTCACTGGGAAGCCCTGATGTAAATGGTATCTGCAGATGCACAATAGTAAAGGTAAAGGTTTCCCTTGCTCAAAAGCCAGTTGAAGCTCTAGGGGGCGGTGCTTATATCCGTTTCCAAGCCGAAAAGTCAGCACTGTCTGGATTTTTTCCGTGGTCATGAGGCCGGCATGACTAGAGGCCGAGGCGCACGGAATGCTGTTACCTTCCCACCAAAGCGGTCCCTATTTATCTACTTGCAATTTCTTGCTTTCAAACTGCTAGGTTGGCAGGAGCTGGGACCAGAGATGGGCGCTCACTCCATCACACAGCACTTCCAATGAAAGAAACAGGGCTCCAAAGGGCTCGTACCTTGACAAAATTCAGCCCTGAATATTTTTGTCAACAACAAAATATGGGGTTGGGTCTCCATTTTGCTTCCTGCACCAGCAGCAGACTGTACAGTAAAAAGCTTTACCACTAGCAAAACAGTGTCATTGAATACAACTAGTAGTTCCCCCCCCCCCCCGATAATATAGCCCAGTTCAGATGCCACAACAAGGGGGGGGTAGAGGAGGGGAGGGACCCCACTGGGATATAATGTGCCATAGTCCACTCTCCAAAACAGCCGTTTCCTCCAGGAGAACTGATCTCGGATTCACTGGCCTCTGTCTAGTCACTTTCTCTTAGCCTAACCTACCTCACAGGGTTATTGAGAGCATAAAAGGAGGAAGAACTATGCATGCTGCTTTAAAGCCATCTCTTTTGCTTTGAAGGATTCCACTTTGACCTCTGTGGTTTACCATAAGCCATCTGTGTATAATTACAGTGGGAATCTTTATTCAGTTGGAGGGAGAAAAAACATAAACTGCCGCCAAGCATTTCCCTTCATTTCTGAGCCTGATTCATGTCAGCTGACGGGTCATGCACACTGTACTTCTGAGGGTGTATGCTTTGAATATCACTGACTGGGGATTTTCTGAACTACTGAAAATGCTGAGCAGTCAGGTTAGAATGGATAAAAGGAAGTACTTCTTCACCCAGAGAGTGATTAACACATGGAATTCACTGCCACAGGAGGTGGTGGTGGCTATAAGCATGGACAGCTTCAAGAGGGAGTTAGATAAACATATGGGGCAGAGGTCCATCAGTGGCTATTAGCCACAAGGTATAGATAGGAACTCTCAGTCTGAGGCAAGTGATGATCTGTATTCTTGGTGCTTGGGGGGGGGGGGGGACAACAGTGGGAGGGCTTCTAGTGTCCTGGCCCCATTGTTGGACCTCCTGCTGACACCTGATATTTTTGGCCACTGTGTGACAGAGTGTTGGACTGGATGGGCCACTGGCCTGATCCAACATTGGCTTCTTTTATGTTCTTAGTGAACTTCCAGAAAATATGGCGATTTTGTTGTATAGAAGTCTCTGCTAACTAGAATTCTGGTGATCTGATGCATCAGTGTATTAGTACCAAGCTGATAATTCATAATCCCCACTATCCTCCATATGAATGACAGGCTGCTCTTCTGGAAAAGATGTTCGAAATGGGAACATCCCCAACCATTAATCCACTACAGCCCACCAAGATCAAACCCCCTTCTCCAAGACAAATTAGGATATTGTAACTGCACTCCAGAACTGGTAACTTTATCTGTATGCTTATAAGTGTATGATATACAGATTTTAGGTGTATGTTCAATGACACCCTTTGGGCCTGATGACTCTTTGCCAACTCCTTAAAGTTAGGCTCTATTCCCGTTTGCTGTGTGCCAATTTTTTAAGAACGAGGAGGGGGAAATTTTAGATTTTAGGTTTACGGCAGGGCAGTATAATCCTATTCTCCAATCCTGGGTGTCCAAAGCCATTGCAAATGTGGAAAAAGAACTGCCTATAATCCTAAAACCCCAAATGCCATCCATTTAACCCCCAATGCTCTCATCATCCTGCAAGATTTGTTTATGGCTCTCCTGGAGGCAAAAGGGGGGTGAACAAGAGCTTTGCAGTGATCAGAAAACACCTTTGGATCTAACCCTTTGCATTTTTCAGAAGCACAAGTTTAATTTAATACTTATTCCAATGTTACAACAGTAACAACAGCAGATGACAAGAGTGATCCTGATACACAACAAGAGAGTCAAACGATCTTAGGCTGAGTTACTCTGGCCTAAGCCCATTGATTTCACATTTAGACTGGAGTAGCCCTGCACAGGATTGTACTGGAATCATAATTGCTGGATTGCTATTAGTGTGTTATCTCTACATTTCTTCTTTGCACGTTCGTCAATAGTCAAATAGCTACTGCCCACGGTAATAAGCCTGTTGTGTGGATAACCAAGCCAGTTTGTTTGCTAGGCTTACTCATCTTCCTTCTGGATGCTTTTTGTCCCCACTCTGTGTGTTGACTCAGATGTTGAAATAGCACTGGGTAGAGAATCCAGCCACTTACGAACTGGTTCCTGACTTTAACTAGTGCCTGCTGAAAAACTGTCATAGCAACCCAATCACACCCTGGAAAATGAAGACACCTCTTGTATAAGCTTTGGAAGTTCATTGCAGGTATGGAAATCCAGTGGTGTTCTGAACTTTGATTTCACAGATGAAGTAGTGAGCAGTGACTCACAAAAGCTCATACCCTGCCACAAATTTTGTTGAGTCTTTAAGGTGCTACTGGACTGTTACACTTTTCATGTCACAAACCTCCAGCTCAGGGTTACAGTCCTGTGTAAGCTTACTTGGAAGTAAGCACCACTGACCAGAGCAGGATTTGCTTCTGTGAGAACACATGCATATGATCAATGCTGTAAATTGGTTAAAAATTTAGCACATGTTCTGGATGATACCATATCAGATCAGCAGCCTTAACGGCCCTTGTAAGGGTGGGAAGGTAGGATACAGATTATGTAAATGAATTAAATATGTGCACCTGTAAATTACTGCCTTCCTACTAGATGCCATCAACCAGATTTTACTTTGACAACTACCACCTGTTTAAAGAAAGGGTCCAGCTAGGGTTGCCAGCACAAAAATGTCCTGCCCCTTTAATAGGGGCTTAATAGGGTAGAGCTTTTCATGATATAGGGTAAATAAAATCCCCCTAAACCTGGATTAAAGGCAACACAGGGTGGGAAGGGAGTCCCTCCCTGGCCTCCAGCCGTTGTCCTCCATAACATGAGAATCTCCAGACCACTGATTGGTACTCTCTATAAGGTAGCTTCTTGTGTTTGGTCTATGTCCAGCAGTCCAAGAGAGGCAGTGTGATGTAGTGGTTAAAGAATCAGACTAGGATCTGGGAGCTCCAGGTTTAAATCCCCACTCTGCCATGGAAGCTCAATACGGTTGCCAGCCTCCAGGTGGGGCCTGGGGATCTCCCACTTTTACAGCTCATCTCCAGCTGACAGAGATCAGCTCCCCAGGAGAAAATGGCTGCTTTGAAGGGTGGACTCTATGGCACTGTGCCATGCTGAGGCCCCTCCCCCCCTCTCCCGGATCCACCCCGAAAGTCTCCAGGTATTTTCCAATCCAGACCTGGCAACCCTAAAGCTCCCTGGTTAACCTTGGACCAGTTGCTGATTCTCAGCCTAACTTGCCTCACATGGCTGTTGTGAGGATAAAACGGAGGTGAGGAGAACGATGTAAACTGCTTTGGGTCCCGACTGGGAAGAAAGGCATGGTATACATACAGTAAATAAAGTTTGAGTCCACTGGCACCTTTAAGACCAACCAAGTTTTATACAAAGGTATAAGCTTCCATGTGCAAGCACACTTCTCCAGATACAGTGAAAGCTTATACCAGTCAGTCAGTCAGTTTTACTGTTACACTCAATGACCAGCACACTGTCATTTTACATAAAAACGTGGGATAAAACCAACAGCGGTAGTCTTAAATTTAAAATCTGTGACTATAACACAGATATAAAATAAAACAGCTATAAAAGATCAGAACTTAATCTAATTGCCATGCATTTTACGTTACTTGTAAACCTGGGCGCAAAATCTAGCCACCTGCCTTGTTGTCTGATGGTTCCTGTCAGAAAACTTATACCTGGAATAAAATTGTGTTGGTTTTAAAGGTGCCATTGTGCTCCACCTTTGTTCTGCTGCTGCAGGCCAATACGGCTACCCGCCTGGATAAAAGTAATGTTTTACTTATTTATTTAATTAGATTTTTAAACCACCCTCCCCTGTGGAACAGGGCTCAGGGCGATGTACATCAATAAAAACACTGCCACACTACATTCACAACTAAAATAAAACTCAGTTTAGATTCATAGGACAGTAGTGAGCCTGCAAGCAATAAGATGGCGATAAGACTGCCAGAATATGCCAGTGCAGGAAAATAAACCAACAAACACGTGCTTTCCTAATGGCTTGCAGCTTTTACTGCTTCTTCCTGCATGGTTTTGGTATCTCTCTCTCTCTTCCCGGCTCTAACCCTCCCAGCGTTTGCTAAAGCCAGCTCGGATTCACCGCACGGCGGACAACTTCTCGCTCTCGTGAACCTTTGGCCTCCCCACCGCGCGCGCACACGCACGTGCTTCTCCTGAGAACCCCGGGGGCAGGTTAACCCCTGAGGGCCCGTGGCGGGTGTTTTGTTGCTGCCTCTTTCGCCGGACAGCCTGGGAGCCTCTTCGCGGGCACAGGAGTTTAAACCAGTCGCCGGCTTCGCCCGAAAAAAGACAGTAGGTTCCTTGTTGACGGCACCGTCGATCCCGAGCTGGCCCGTTGTCAGCACTGGAGCAAGACCCGCCATGGAGGAGCTGAGGCAGCCCCACCCGTTGCCTTCGCCCAGCCCTGCGCACCAGGTAAGCGACCGGCCGTTCTCTTTTCCAAAGGCAAACTTCTGTTCACAGCGCCCTGAGCCGTCTCACTGAAACTTTACTTCTCATGGACAAGTATTGCTTACAAAGCACGCGCCGCTCGTGGCTGCAGACGCTTTTTTCAAATAACCCGCCGGCTGCGAGGCGTCTCCGCACTCCCCAGGACGGGGCTCACCCGTACCTTCGACGTTGTTCTGAGAAGTGGAACGTCGCAATCTTGAACGTTCTGCAAACGTTTAGAACTGCAGCGTTAGGACCACCGCCGAGGGACCTTAGTGGAAGGGCTGTGCACTATGACTGGAGTGTCTGTGTGTGTTGGGAGGGGTGGGTATCACTGAACTCCCAGGCTCGGTCTGCAAGGTAGGGTAGCTATCTCCTGGACACATACTTGGGTGTCATCCCCCGTTGGATAAAGCGAGGCTGCCTTCCGAGTCAGGATGCCTAGCGTTGGGCCGTAACAATGCAGTCCTACCAAAAGATGCAGCCGGTGTTCCTTCTAAGCTGGGTTAGTGGGAGCTAGCTCACAGCTTTTTAGCTTCCAGCTCACACATTTTTGCCTTAGCACAAGAAGGATGGCTTTAGAGCGAACTAATTTATGCAGTAGCCAAATCGCTCGCTCACAGCTTTAATGCCAGGAGCTGTAGCTCACAAAGTGGAATTTTTGCTCACAAGGCCCCACAGCTTAGAGGAAGCATTGCATCCTTCGGAAATTAATGTTGAGAAGAGTGAACCCCAACCCCCAGGATAGGAGGCTTACTGAACCTGCCTGCCCTTGTTTACTCGGAGGTAAGTGTGTGTGTAAGTGTGCACAGATTTTCTGCCTTGAACTAAATGGGACTGGACTGCTGTATAATGGCATTACAATACTTGCTGGATTTCCCATGATTCTTTCTTTCCTGGTTTGTCTTCAGATTTTAAACCCACAAGTGCCAGTTTTTGGGTTCTCCATGAAACTCAGGTTGGCTCTATTTCAGGGCAAACTGTGGTTAGTGGGAAACGTGTGTGTCATGTGTGTGCACACGCATGTGCAAGTGTGCTAACACTTTTTTCCTGACATCAATTTTACTTTATTGAAACAGGAGGAAACAGATGAAAGGACAACCCTGGTTTACAAAGGGAGGAATAAAGAAGGAACTAGTAACCTCTCATCAGCAGCTTTTAACTTTATCAACTCTATCATAGGATCTGGCATAATAGGTAAACATATCCCCTAAAGTTTAATATTTTGCTGGCTTTATTATTAGTAGTAGTGATTTAATATTTTGCTGGCTTTAGTAGTAGTAGTAGTAGTAGTGATTTATTATTTTGCTGGCTTTATTACTGATAGTAGTAATTTACACTGGTTTTATTACAGTGGTACAGACCCTCAGGTTACCAAGACTTACAAACGTTAATTTATTTAAAATATTTAAAAGCCTACTTTTCTCCCAAGCAAATGGAACCCAAGGTGGGTTCCAATACAGATCCATAGCGAGATAATAATTGAACCTGGCATTAATTTAGATTTTCATTTTCTTATGTATGCCTTAGAAATGTTGTTGAAACAGATGACACATGGTATGCAATTTCGGCTAGAAAATAGAAATATTAGAAAATGAGGTCCGCAAGGCAGTGAACATTAAAACATTTGATACTTCCTGTGGTAGAATTTGTTTGTTCCCCCAGCCAGGTAACCTAACCTACTTTTCTACTTTCACAGGGAGGGGGTCTCTACCTGTGTGGGTTTTTTTTAAAACAGCCCTGCCCAATACACCTGGAAGCTGTTATTAGATCAGTGTTGGATACATTTTATGAAACATTTTATAAAATGTTCTGTTATGAGTAGGATGCTGTTGTGCCAGATGAGACATAGCCAGATGAACCATACTGCAGCTATATAAAATGGATTACTATGGCTTCCGATTTGTTTCTGCATTGAGTTGGGTGGAAGGCATGCTTACCGCAGGGGGGGGGGATGTTGGGTATGGAGGAGCTCTAAAATGGTGAGTATCATGGATTTTATTTATTTTCATTGTACTTCGTTTTACACCCTACCTTTCTCCCCAATGGAGGATTATGAGACGTGCTCTTTATTGTTTTTAGGTATGGAGAACTCACAATTTCTATGGTTCTGGCCCAAAGAGTTTCCGGCTGTCCTCAACCAGAGCCTTTTTGGCCATGGCTCCAGCTTGGTGAAACACTCTTTCAGCTGAGATCTGGACCCTGCGGGATGCAGTTCCACAGGGCCTGTAAGACAGCTGTTCTGCCAGGCCTGGGGCTGAGGACAGCAACGGGTTCCATCTTTGATTTTCCTCCCCTTTCTCCTTTCTCCCCTTTCTTTCTCCTTTTTAGACCAGACAGACTATACACCACTCCCTCCTTGAGTTTTATGCCATCTTTTATTATAATGATAGTTTATAATATAATGTATTTTATCATATATTACTAGGTGTTTTATTATATTTATTGTATTTATGTATTAGAATGTTTTTTTTAAAAAAATCATGATGTTATCCACTCTGAGCCTGGACACAAGAGTGGGATACAAACCGAATGAATGAATGATTCACATTTGTCTTCACAGGCCTTCCTTATTCTTTGAGGGAAGCTGGCTTTCCCTTAGGAATATTGCTGCTGTTGGGTGTGGCCTACATCACAGGTACCTTTTAAAAGCTATTGCTGCCATAAGGTGAAAATGCATAATAAATATTTTCAAAAATCAGTAGCAGCAGACAAAAGAACTGCATCTAGGTATTCAGATTAGTGATATCAGTAATGTCTTTATTAATACTAATCTTTTAAGGTTGTTTTGTTGTTGTTGTTTACTCTGCCAGGAACTCTCCAGGGTCTCAGATTAAGGTCTCTCACATCACCAGCTACCTGATGCTTTTAAATACCAAGGACTGAGTATAGGACCTTCTGTATATACAAAGCAGATCCTCTACCACTGAGCTGTAGCCCCTCCTCAAACATGTCATGGGCCGTCGTGAAGCACACAGGAATCATGCGGCTCTTTTAAATGTTACTCAGACCAGCAAGGCTACCCGCAACCCTAGAAGCGACAATCTGTCTCTTCAGTTTTTTTTTAATTCTTCTTAGTTCATTCCAGTCTCTCTGTTGCTTTCCCTTCTGTAACAGCGAAGTTTTGCCCTTGCTGCCAACCAAATTGCTCTCAACAAAGCAAACTCCCTAGCAACAGCACGACTCCACTAGCTTCTTCCATTACAAGGAGGCAGAGTGCTTCTGATATTGGATGGAGTGCCTGAGCTGGCTTTATTTGGACGTATACCACTATAGAAAATGGTGCTGCATCCACTCTTTCAGAAAAAGGTGGTCAACATACGGTGTGTGTGTGTGTGTTTGCACATGCTGTGGGGCCCTAGGATTCATCACTGTGAGGATTCTGAGCAAGAAAGGTGTTTTCTGTATAATTGTTGATAGGTGCAGCTTTCAGTTTCAGCAGGCATTGAGTTGGATCCTATCAGCTTTTCCACTGAAGAAAGAGGAAGGAGGGGCCACTTTTGAACACTTACTACTTTCAGTTTATATCCCGCCTTGGCGGGCAAACTGGCTCAAGGCGGCAAAAAAGTTATGCTGGTGACCAGGGGAGTTGCATGGATAAAAGCCCCCTGAGACAGGGGCTGCATTGAGGAGGGGAATCAGGTGAAATCAACTGGAAAGATTAGTAGCATCCATTCCTTACTCTCTCAAAACCCTTCAATGTTAGCCAGCCTTTATAGAACGTAAGATGCTAAGATATGTTATCAAGGTTGCCTCTAAACCTCCAGCCCTGCTTCCCACAGTAGCTAAGTTTGGTGTAGTGGTTAACTGCGCGGACTCTAATCTGGGAAAACCGGGTTTGATTCCCCACTCCTCCACTTGCACCTGGCTGGATGGCCTTGGGCAAGCCATAGCTCTGTACCAGCTGTTCTCTCAAGGACAGCTTGGGAAAAAGCTCTCTCAGCCCCACCTACCTCACAGGGTGTCTGTTGTGCGGAGGGGAAGGGAAAGGAGTTTGTAAGCCGCTCTGAGACTCCAAGTGAGTGAAGGGCGGGATATAAATCTAATCTCTTCTTCTTCTTCTTCTTCTTCTTCTTCTTCTTCTTCTTCTTCTTCTTCTAACCAAATGGCTCCAGAGATGCAGAAGCAGGACATGAAGGCTTGAGAGAATTATTGTCTGCTCCAGCAGTGTGTTGATCAAATAGAGCCACCTTATTTCTGACCTATAAAATAAAGACCCCCTAGAAAGAACTGTAACGTTTCCATTGCTAATGGAAGATATTATTATGTGTTTCATGCATTGCAAATGTAGCAAGAAGTTCCAGGCCATGCCACCGTGAACATGTCCAGTCTTGTCTGATCTTGGAAGCTAAACAGGGTTGGATGTGGCTCACATGTGAATAGGAGACCACTTGGGAATCTTGGGAGCTGTAGGCTACGTGTCTACGATGGTAATGCCCTGAAAATCCACAATCTTGTTGGATCTCAGTAAGAAATTCCAGGGCCAGCGCTACTGGGGTTGGTTTCCTTGGGATAAAGGGGCTGGATTGAAGCTGGTTTACAGTTGGAGGACAGGCACAGACCATTGCTTGCAGGTGTGGGTGTCATGACAAAATTAGCAGGGTGTTGTGGTTCGAATGGGGCCCTGGTGACTCAGTGGTTAAGACACTGAACTGCAGACCGGAAGATCGGTAGTTCGGCAGTTCAAGACCCGAGTGCCGTGTGATGGAGTGAGCTCCTGTCTCTGGCCCCAGTTCCTGCCAGCCTAGCAGTTTGAAAGCAAGAAATTGCAAGTAGATAAATACGTACCACTTCGGTGGGAAGGTAACAGCGTTCCATGTGCCTCGGCGTCTAGTCATGCTGGCCACGTGACCACAGAAATGTCTTCGGACAGCACTGGCTCTTTGGCTTGGAAATGGAGTTGAGCACTGCCCCCTAAAGTTGAATTCAACTCGATTTCGAGCAAGGGAAACCTTTACCTTTACTGTAGTGGTTAGAATATTGGACTAGGATCTAGGAGCTTGGGTCCCTAGTCTGCCTTGGAAGTTTGTTGGCTGACCTTGTCCTGGTCACACACTCTGAGCAAAACGTACTTCACAGGGTGATGTGAGGATAAAATGGAGGCGAGATGAATGATGTTGTAAGCTGCTGTGGGTCCCCAGTATGGAAAAAAAATGGGATGTATAAATATGTACCTAAAAATTTAAACGGGAGGTAACTGATTGACTCAGCAGTCAGGAGAGGGGAATGAGTGAATTACACTAGAAAGAGGCTGTGTCCTGTAACAACAATCTGATGCAATGTGTAAATGACCCTCTGCCCCTTTTAAAATATACACGCAGAGCGCCATAGAAGCAAATACATTCCTGTGAGCAGAAGTCACAGCATGGATCTTGCAGATACCTGTATAGCCCATCCCTTGTACCTCAAATATCTGCCAGTTTGCACTGGTGGAATGAGCTTCCGGAAGAGATCAGGGCCCTGCGGGATCTTTTGCAGTTCTGCAGGGCCTGCAAGATGGAGGTCTTCCACCAGGCCTTCAACTAAGGAGCCGCCCTAGATTTTAACTCAAATACAAGTTTTAACAGGTCATCTTCTTCCTGAACAACCAGAACTTATACTATTGAATTATTGGAGAGATATACACATTTCTAAACAAAGTATAGAACTAATTACTATCCTATTTTCAGCGGCAAAATCCGTTATAGCCCAGAATTGGAAAACTGCTTCATGTTTAACAATTAAACTATGGTATTCGAGAATATGGGACAATTTTTTAATGGACAAAATTTCAGACCGTCTTAGGAATCAGGACCCTTCCTATGATACAATGGCTTTTTATTGTAGATGGCATCCCATCATCAATAACCTTGCTTATGTGGTAGAAAAAATCACTTCAAATCAACAATCATTTTATTACTCTTTTATTAAAAAACATTGGTCACTGTGCTAGGTTTGAAGTACAACCTTCTCTTATATGTGAAAATGTTCATTACTGTGGTCTTGTGCAGAATTCATTTTTTCCTTTGGTTAGTTGTTTTGATAGAATTTTAATTGTAAGTTCTGGTTTTAAGAGTTAAATGTTTTATTGTTAAACACTAACGACTTTCTATTAATGTATATTGTTGTTCAATAACCATGTTTGTTTTTTGGAAAAAGAATAAAATTTGTTTATAAAAAAAAAAAAAAAAAAAAAAAAAAAAAACTAAGGAGCCGCCCTCACTACTGCCACCAACAAGCCCGGCCCTCGGCTTCAACCGGGTCAATTCCATCGTGTGACTCAGACCACTGAGTTGGTAAACTAAGCATTTTCTGAGCATAACATCTTAAGTAATTGAATGCCATCTCAAGGAATTATCACTAGCACCTTATGATTTTAGTGATCCTATGATTTTATTGTACTTGAATTATTTAACTGATTTTATGTGTTTTAATGGTACTTCTGAACTGACTGCGTGAGCCGCCCTGAGCCTGCTTACGGGGAGGGCGGGGTAGAAAATAATAAATAAATATGACCTGGGTAGCCCAGGCAAGCCTGATCTCATCAGATCTCGGAAGCTAAACAGGGCCGACCCTGGCAAGTATTTGGATGGGAGACCTCCAAGGAATACCAGGGCCAGGAGGCAGAGGCAGGCTATTAAGCCACTTCTGTGTATGTCCTCCATGCCCCAGTAGGAGTCGCCAGAGGTCGCCATGCCTTCTAGGCATGAGCATACACACACAAATGCAAACCCCCCCCCCCCCAAACTGCAAAGTCCTGCAGAGTCCTATTCACTCTCTGTCCTTTGCCTTTTCAGAACTACTATGACCAACAACTGTTTTCTCATTTACAGTCTGCTAAACATTTAGCCCTTACCTGTTCAGGTGAATTGCCCATTTAGGGGTCCATCCATAGCCACTAAGAAAATATTAGTATTGTTTTGTCAAAGATGGGACTTCTCTAATCAGGAAGCGTTTTAGGCAAAGTGGTAGCAAGAGAAACATTAGCAGTAACCTGTCCGAAAACTCATTTGGCAGCGAGAAACCAATGCTGTTCCTTTTTGCTTCTCATAGGTTTCCTGTAGGGGAAAATTCATATTTGTGTCAGGCCAGCTTTGAGTGGACAACAAGAGATCCATGCCTGGCTCTTCTAAGCGTGTTTTAAAAACAAAATAGCAGCTGAGTGGGGCCCCTATATTGGCCCGCAGTACAGGGAAGAGGTGACCTTCTTTGCCAGATCTACTGATGGCCAACTTGGGCCCCCAGAGGAATATTCCCTCTTGGCATCCCTCACAATTACATGACTTTCCTGGTTTTGTGGGACCCCAGAATGACCCTGGAATTTTGTCCCCTCAGGTGTCCCCGTCCACATGACCCTATGCAGTTTTGCCAGTCAAAACTGATCCCTCCACCCTGCTGGTGGGGAGAAAAAGCATGGTGCCCCAGGTTGTCCTGATCTGGATAGCCCAGGCTAGCCCTATCTTGTCAGATCTCGGAAGCTATGCCAGGTTGGCCCTGGTCGGTATTCCACCAAGGAATACCGTTGTCATACACAGAGAAAGTAGGGAAAGGGAAAGGTTTCCCTTGCTCGAAAGCCAGTCGTATCTGACTCTAGAGTTGCGGTGCCCATCTCCGTTTCCAAGCCGAAGAGCCAGCGCTGTCTGAAAACGTTTCCATGGTCATGTGGCTGGCATGACTGGACATCAAGGCTCATGGAACACTCTTACCTTCCCACCAAAGTGGTACCTATTTATCTACTTGCAGTTTCTTGCTTTCGAACTGCTAGGCTGGCAGGAGCTGGGGCCAGAGACGGGAGCTCACTCTGTCACGCAGCACTTGGGTCTTGAACTGCCGAACTACTGGCCTTCCGGTCTGCAGTTCAGTGTCTTAACCACTGAGCCACCACTACTTCCCACATAGAGAAAGACAACAGCAAATCTCCTTGGAACATCTCTTGCCTTGAAAACCTAAAGGGTCACCATAAGTTGGCTGCTGCTTGTCAGCGCTTTCCACCCATCCCCAGGAGCACATCTAGTCTGTGGCACATGTAGTCTGCTTCTTTGCTATACTTAAGAAAGAGGTTGCTGTTAATAGAATCATATCATTTCTGTCTCCATTACAGATTATTCCATTATCTTGCTGATTAAAGGAGGGAGCCTAGCTGGTGCAAACAGCTATCAGTCGCTGGTCAATAAAACATATGGCTTTATGGGGTACCTTCTTCTTTCAGCTCTTCAGTTTTTATACCCTTTTATTGGTAAGTCCCTACTTCAAGTTAATAAAACATTTTGCACAACATGTAAAAGGAGAGAGTAGTATAGGCTTTGGCTAGTTCGGTTTTGGAAGTGTCTGGCAATTTTGTAAGGGAGCAAATAAGCTTGGACTGGAGATAGTTCACAGTTCAGTTATGGATGTTTTATCATTTCTCAGCATGTCTAGACTCTTGGGAGCTATTTTAAAGCTTTGAATGTTCATGATTTTGGGTTGAAAGCGACACAATTTAAAAGGAGCTTAAAAAAATGTTCTGAGGCAGCCACAGAATTCAACAGGATTGATCATCTAACTGCTTTGATTACTTTTTCAGGTTTTCATGACTACTGTAAAAAAAAGAGAGAGAGAGCAGAAATATTAAAAAGGATTCCTTTGGAAAAACTAGGCTGAAACTGACATCAGGGCTTGTGAAGAACTGCTTGATGAAGGAGGGTATTGAGAATATGAGCCCAGTCCTTTGCATGTTTGTTTGGAATTAAGTTCCATTAAGTTCACTGTGGCTTACTTTGAAGTAAATGAGCACAAAATAGCAACTTATAATACTCAACACTGCAAACATGGGGAAAGCACAGTTTGATATGTATATTTAATGTATATGATATGTATATGATTTGTAGATTTAAGATGTGTTTGAACCTTGTTTACCTTTTAAAAAAGCATTAGTAATAAGGAACCTTCTGTTTCTTTTTGAAAGCAATGATTAGCTACAATATTATAACAGGAGATACCCTGACAAAAGTTTTTCAGAGAATTCCTGGAGGTGAGTGTGATTTTTTTCTTTCCGCTATCTACTAGGAATGTTGGTCAGAAATATTTCTGTATGAACTGGCTGTTCAAAGAGCTTTTTAACTCTTAAGTAAGGGGCTTATTTTATGCTGACATCCTTTGCTGATTTGGTACCTGGTACAAAATCTGAGCCCTGACTTGGATGACCTAGGCTAGCCTGATCTCTTTGGATCTGGGAAGCTAAGCAGGGTCAGCCTTGATTAGTACTTGGATGGGAGACCACCAAGGAAGACCAGGGTTGCTATGCAGAGAAAGCCAATGGCAAACCACCTCTGTTTGTCTCTTGCCTTGAAAAACCCTATGGGGTTTATTTTTTATTTATTAGTTAAAATTTATATCCCGCCCTCCTCGCCATAAGGCGGGCTCAGGGTGGCTAACAACAGCCGTTAGGCACAATACATTGCTTTAAAAAAAATTTAAATAACATAAAAACAAGCTTACACAATTGCATAGATGACGGTGTTTTAGTACAGATATCAAAACAGCATTCAGGCATTGACGGCTAGAAAAAATCAGGCCGGGCCCGATGTATATACTGTGGGCGACCCCTATTTGTATGCCTGGCGGAAGAGCTCCGTTTTACAGGCCCTGCGGAATTGCAATAAATCCCGCAGGGCCTTGATGTTATCCGGGAGCTCATTCCACCAGTAAGGGGCCACCACAGAAAATGCCCTGGCCCTTGTTGCCGCCAAGCGGGCCTCCCTCGGCCCTGGGATAGTCAGGCGGTTCTGGGACCCAGATCGAAGTGCTCTCTGGGGAATATAAGGTGAGAGGCGGTCCTTCAAGTAGCTAGGTCCTCGGCCATATAGGGCTTTATAGGTAAGTACCAGCACCTTGAACCTTATTCGGTATGCTATAGGCAGCCAGTGCAGTGTTTTTAGGGAGGGCTGGACATGCTCCCGAGCCGGGAGGCCTGTCACCAGCCGCACCGCTGCATTCTGCACTAGCTGCAGCTTCCGGATTTGGCACAAGGGCAGCCCCATGTAGAGGGCGTTACAGTAGTCCAACCTTGAGGTGACCAAAGCATGGATCTCTGTGGTCAGGTCGTCACGCCCAAGGAAGGGGACCAACTGCTTGACCAGCCGTAGGTGGTAAAAGGCTGACCTCGCAGTGGCTGCCACCTGAGCCTCCATCGTTAATGAAGGCTCCAGCAGCACTCCCAAGCTCCTAACCTCCGACGCTGGCACCAGCGGTACCCCATCGAAGGTCGGGAGTGGGATCCCCGCCCCCAGGCCGCTCCGGCCCAAACACAGGACCTCCGTCTTCGTCGGATTCAATTTCAGCCGACTCTGTCTGAGCCAACCAGCCACAGCCTGCAATGCCAGGTCCAGATTTCCCGGGTTGAAGTCCGACTGGCCACCCATCAACAGATAGAGCTGGGTATCATCTGCATATTGATGACACCCAAGCCCATACCTCCGGACTATCTGGGCGAGGGGGCGCATATAGATGTTAAACAGCATGGGGGAAAGCACTGCCCCCTGCGGGACCCCACAAGTCAGTGGATGTCTACAGGAAAGCTGCTCCCCCACTGCCACCCTCTGTCCCCGATCCTGGAGAAATGAGGAAAGCCATTGCAAGGCTGACCCCTGGATCCCAGTATCGGCGAGGCGGCGGGTCAGTAGCCGATGGTTGACCATGTCGAACGCCGCCGACAGGTCCAACAACATCAGCACCGCCGTACCGCCTCAATCCAGATGCCTTCGGAGGTCATCTGTGAGGGCGACCAGCACTGTCTCCGTCCCATGGCCTGGCCGGAAGCCAGACTGGAAGGGATCTAACACAGAGGCGTCATCCAAATAGCTCTGTAACTGATCCGCAACTGCTTTCTCGATTAGCTTACCCAAATAGGGTAAGTTAGATACCGGCCGGTAGTTGGTCAATTCGGCCGGATCCAGTGATGGTTTTTTTAGGAGGGGGCGTACCACAGCCTCCTTTAGGGCACTCGGGAACGTCCCTTTTTCGAGGGACGTGTTGACAATCTCCCTCAGCGCTCCACAGACTCCATCATGGCTTGCTTTAATTAGCCATGATGGGCATGGATCGAGTCGGCAGTTAGTTGGGCGGACCAGGGAGAGCAACTTGTCAGCCTCCTCCAGGCAGAGTGGGCTGAAATGATCCAAAACATGACCAGAAGATGTGCTTGGAGCCTCAAGTTCTGCTACTGTATCAACTGTGGCAGGGAGGTCCCGGCGGAGCGCCAAGACTTTATCTGCGAAAAAGTTCCCAAATGCCTCACAGCCAATGGCCAATTCCCTATCATTTGGTCTGCTTGTCGGCAGAGTCGGCAGTAATCAAATCGTCCTAAACAATTGGGCTGGGCGGGAACTCGCAGATGCTATCTCGGCCGCATAGAACGCTTTCTTCACCGCCTTGACAGCCATCTCATAGGCTTTCATAAACGTCCTATAAGATGTTCTTGACGCCTCGTCGGGAGCGTGACGCCACCACCTCTCTAGTCGTCTGAGCTCTCGTTTCATTTCCCTCAACTCGCTCGTATACCACGGAGCGAGTCGGGTACGAGGGCGCCGAGGGCGCCGGGGAGCGATCTTGTCGATGGCTGCCGAAAGACGATGTTGCCAGTCTTCGACCTGCTCATCTAACGAGCCGCCAGGGGGCATCGGATCCCGCAGAGCTTCCTGGAATCGGCTTGGATCCATTTGGCTCCGCGGGCGAGCTAAAATCTGCTCGCCACCCAAACAGGTTTGGAGTGGCAAGTTCACCCGGGCCTTCAGGGTCTGGTGGTCCGACCATGGTACTGTCGTAGCTGTAATCCGGTCCACCGTAACCCCCGCCGCGAAAATCAAGTCAAGCGTGTGACCGGCTCTGTGCGTGGGAGTCGTAACAAACTGGGTAAGTCCCAGTGCCGCCATGGACGAGACTAGGTCCCTTGCCTGCGTGGAGGTTGCGTCCTCGGCATGGACGTTGAAATCGCGCAGGACTAACAGCCTGGGGTGCTCAAGCGCCCAGCCTGATACGGCCTCCAGCAGGGATGGCAAGCTGTTTGCTGGTGCGTTGGGTGGTCGGTACACCAGCCAAACAGCTAAACTTACCCCGGCATCCCAGACAAAGCCAGCACACTCCATGCCCACAAGATTCCGCGGCGGTAGCGCCCTGAAGGTGTAACCCTCCCGGATGAACAACGCCACCCCTCCCCCCCGCCCCTGAGTCCGGGACTGGTGAAGGACCGAGAACCCGGGCGGTGCCATTTGGGAGAGGGAAACAGTCTCCCCCTCTCGCACCCAGGTCTCGGTCACACATGCCAGGTCCACATCCTGCTCGGCCACAAAGTCGTAGAGGATTCTGGTCTTATTATTTATGGACCTGGCATTACACATCAACAGTGTCGGAGTGGGGTTCTGCTTCCTAGCCCCACAACCTACTACTTTCGGGATGGGACGCAGATTGGAAGGGGACCGAGCCCGTCTATGTCTCCGTCCCCTTCCCTCTCTCCATCTGCTCCCACCGCCATAAATTGGCTGTGTCTTGATGATACCCCCCCCTCTCACACACACACTCTCACTCACTCACTCAATGACTTTGCTCAGGGTCCTAAAAATCTCAGGTTTCATTTAATGCAAGGATATTATTTCTATTTTGGTTTTATTGTGTTCTTCCTCAGTAGTGATTATGGTAGCATACATGGCAGTACCATTCATTGAGTGGCTTGGGTGGCATATGTGGCTCTTTGACATGCCCCTCACGGCTCCTCTGAGCACTGTTCCTCAGTGGGGCACCCATCCAAGTTCTAGGGAAGTAGGCAAAGCTGTCTCCCAGCTGGATGTGAGTTTGTTAGGTGGTTCATACCATGAAACAGCTCCTGGAGGACAGGGAGCTTCGAACCTCCCTGAGCTGCTGATTGACGTGGTTACTGTTGGAAGTTCCAGATGCGATGTCCCCTGTCTCAAACCTCCAGACTGAGTGGCAAGAGAGGCTAGATAGCTAGATAGGCACACTGACTTTTCTTCCTGTTTTTACTCTTCTTCCACTGTCCCCTTTGAAATGCAGATTGTGTTCTCAGGGACCATTTCCCCTCCCTTCCATTCTCTCACTCTCTTGAAGACGAGCTCTCTCCCTGCACGCACCAAAAGAGAGGGGCATGCGGTCCTCTCTTGGCAGCACGAGGCAGATGGGCCTCTCGCCATCCGGTTCCATCCTTTAGCTAGTAAGTTAGTACTCTGTCAAATTTCTACTCTTTCCTATCCGAAGTGTACTTCTCAAATAAAGAGAGAAGTATTTCTCTTCTGAACTTGCAACATGGCTCTGTGTAGCTTTGTAAGCTGAGAAACCTGGTAAAGTGACGCTCCTGCGTTTGTAGCTTTATTTAAGCACTCTGCTAAGTAATGTTGACCACACCAGTTAACCTCAGTAGTTACAGGGTTGGATGTAAAAAGACCCATCCTCTCAAACATCCTCCATCCTTTTTTGCAGCCTTGGTAGTCTCACCCCGGCACTCAGGTGGCTGCCAGGAGAACAGCCAGTAAAACCAGCCCCACAGCCGTCACCTAGGAAAAGAGGAAGCAGGACACCATGGATAGGGGTGGTTTTACTCTCCACTCTCTGTGGCCACCTTGGTCCTCCTCTGGGTGCTTTGGCAATTTGTCTCTCTAGCCTTACCTGCTGTGTCAAAGAGCAGGAAGGCAGAGAGGAAAGCCCTTAACTCCCAAATATACAAGGTCTGTCTGAGGTTCAGCAGTGATTGGGAGGGTGTTCGCCCTATGTGCTCAGAGGTACTCTGGTAATTTAAAAGGTTATAATTATACATTTAGTATTAGTAGTTGCATCCAAACTTGTATGTTCGTGTTTGGCAGAGTGGCACATGGGGGATGCAGTAGTCAGGTGGCTCTTCTGATTGGCGGCTTCTGTGATTGTGGCTCTTAGTTGGCCATGGAGTGAGTAGTACTGATATATCTAAGTATGTAATTCTCACAGCAACGAGGGACAGGTTAGGAATAGAGAGAGGGCCTGAATCGAGGGTCAACCAAGTGGGCTTTGTGGCTATGTTGGGAATTTAAACCCAGGTCTCTCTGATCCTTAGTCCAGTACCCTCACCACTGTACCATGTGGGACATAGTTTTCAAAATATGTAGGAAGTGTCCACAAAGGTTCAGTTTTCTTGGGGCGGAGCCTGTGCTGGGCTAAATGCATCATACCCTCCTACTAACTGGCACTTTCTAGGAACTTTACATAGCCCCCATTTCATCATTTCAGTTACACCTCTGCCCCCCTCCCCCCCATTTGATGCACAAATATACAAATATTACTAAAATGAGAAATGCTTTATTTGGATTAAAGCATGAAAATTGAAAAAAAATGAAAAAGCACACATTTTTTACAACTCCAGCAAAAACAACAACACACACACACATACACACTCAGGTGTTAGGAAAGAGCTTTCTCTGCTTGAGACTACCTGGAGAGCCACTCCCAGTCAGGCAGGTGCTACTGTGTCTGGTGACAGTGTAAGGCAGCTTCATAAGTTCAATTTCTATTATTCTGAGTGTAGCGTGGGTGTTCTTGGGGGAGAATTTTCTAGGTCTCATTTCCTTTTAAAAAAAAAACAAGAGAAGCTGTCTGATAAAAGCTGTGCTTGGTGTTAGCTTCCACTTTGATGCCATTCCTTTGTAAGTGAAATGTTTTAAGCATGATTTTAAAGCTTTTGAAAACAGACCTAAATAATGTTCCTACTGGAAAGACTTACAAAAATATTGTTTGAGCGCTCCCTCATGTGTGTGTGTGTGTGCACGCGCACATGTGCGTAGTGTATCTTTTTAGGATACATTTTTCGTAGCTTGAAGAATACATTATTGTCTGGGGTCCACCACCCTGGACTCCGGAGGAACACAGGTCAGACTGACCCCCCTCCTCCAGCTATATCTGAGGCCTGCCTTTCTGTCGCTACTGGCTACAAAATCACATCCTGTAGACCTCAACTCCTCAGGTGACCACCTTGGAGAAGCCAGGACCTGACAGTTATGTTTGACATGTGATTACTCTGGGGACTTGCAGGCAGACATCAGCTTTGAGTTTCCCATGGGCGCTCAGTTCTCAAGCATGTGGGGCCTCGATTCAGAGCAGGACTGCGCTGCATGGGGGTAAGGGATTTCTACCTCCCAACTCTTCACTGAGCCATCTTCCGGAATTTAAGTGGCCCAGGGAGGGAGAGGCACGTTATTTGCCCTGCTGGTAGCTGAACATGTAGCCCATCGGTGCAGCTGCCACGGGGGCAGGTTGGTCAAACAGCATGGGGAGCAAAGCAGGAGCCCCTTCTCCCTGTTTACTGTCATTCTGATCTGAATTGGGGCCCTGCGCATTTGAGAATTGTGTCCATGGAGAACTCATCTGACTGTAAGTCACATGTCAAATGTAAGTTACGTGTCAAATTTAAGTCACATGTCAAATGTAACATGTAACGTGGCTGTTACTTTATGTTGCTTTTCTGTTCTGTTTATAGAATTGTGTCATTTCTTTAACACCTCACCCTGCCACTTTACAGACTTCAGATTTCTGAATACTCAGACTCAACATTCACTGACGTTTAATCAGCAGTCAAATATCCATTTTTGGGGGGAACACGTCAATTAATTTTCTCTCTCTCTCTCTTTGCAGTTGATCAAGATAATATACTTATTAGTCGCCATGTCATCATTGTGTGTGTCACCCTCATCTTCACTCTTCCTCTTTCTCTTTATCGGAATATATCAAAACTGGGGAAGGTAAATCGATGTAGAAGTGAACTGCTTGGTATCAGTTAATAGCTTTGGGCTGGAGTCAACAAAAAATTTCCACAAATGGAACCTAGAACAATTTTAATTGATTCCCCCTTTCTGGGGTAGAACTTCAGCTCCCCCTCCCAATGCTGTTCCTGGGGAGGTCCCCCTGTGTCCCAGGAGCAGTATCTGTGGTATCATTTTTGCAGTGCAGAAGGAGGTGGGAGGTAAGATATTTGCACTCTGTTGATGGGGAACCTTTCTGTCTGCAGAAATTACAGCTGAATTCAAGTCATTACTTAGATCATATAACTCTAATGCCCATGTGACAGGCTCAGAAGTTGTATGGATCTGTTACAGAAGCTGCTATTATATGGCTTGTTTGCATGTTACGAAATTCCTTCATGGAATGTGCTTCTGCATAGGAGCTAGGGGGTTGGATCCAGCCACCTTTCCCTCTCAGTCTTCTCCAGTTTCCCCCCTTCCTGTAGCCTGTCACACACAGCCTTTGTCCATGCAGGTCCCATGACCCCTAGAATAGGCTTTTTCGTGGTCAAAGGGGACCTCTTCCTCCCTTTATCCTTGGCAGAAAAGCTGATTGGATCCCACCCAATGTGTTAAGAGTGCCTGTGTGTGTGCATACTAGGCATACTGGCTTTTCCCCATGATTAGGAAAATCCACACGTGGGAACGGAGCCTGCACACGCAGTTGGTATGCACATAGGTGCTGTGCCTACGTGCTGCTGGGGGCACGACCAGTGTACTCAGTAGCTAGTTGAAGTGGTGCCAGCATGCGCTCTTCCCTTCCATGTGCATTGACTTGTTATTTTATATGTTGTGTGTTCTGGGCTAGTAAGTTCCCTTTTGTATTTTCCGCTTCCTCCCAGCCCTCTTCAGAAGTGTTTTAACTCCAATCCTGGTTTGTGTGTTTGACTGGACATTTTCTGAAACCTGGAAGTTCTCACTACACATATGCAGGTGAAGGAGGGACAGAATGTGGATTCAAGCCAGGATTTTGCTCTAAACTGCACCCCATCCTTTTTTTAAAAAAATAAGCCCTTTTCTCCTCTGAAATGTTGAAAGTATGGCCGTCACCTGATAAATTGGTAACTTTTTTTTGTTTTCTTATTTACAGGTATCTTTTCTCTCTTTGGTTTTAACAGTCGTCATCCTGGTTGTTGGGATCATTAGAACAATTACATTTCGTTCTCAGATGTGAGTAACCTGGTTTTGCTTCTCCAAAACACACACAGTAATTCTTCAGAGAATTGAAAGTGGTTTGAAAAGGCTTTGTTTATAAATACCCTGCCATTCTAAGTATTCAAAACTACTTAGAACCTATTTAAAACCATGATAGAACATACATAAACAAGTACTAAGGTTACAAATAGCGACATTAAGCTAAATGAGACCAATGGCAAAGAAAGGTGTGCCATAAAAACTTGTGGCTTTGTTTATATGCTTACGTATGTGGGGTATTTTTCCCTATGGGCCTTCCTAAGCATTTTAGCTTTTGTTCAGGAAATGTGGTACATTGAGGTTACTAAGCATATTTTAGCATTTACTGAGTGATGTTCCAGCAGGATCCCAGCAGGAACTTCAATTTCGGGAGGAAGTACTTGAAGCTGCTTTATACAAAGTCAGTCTATTGGTCAGATGAGCTTAATCTTGCCTACCCTGAGTGCTGGATGGATTTCTAAGGTCTTTCTCAACACTGATCTCCTTTAGGTATAGATACCAGGCATGGAAGTTGCATGCCAAGCATGTGCTCTATCCATCCGTGGAACTTGGGGCAGCATGTGTGGGTCTTCTGTCCTCCATTTTATCCTTGCAACAACCGCATGAGATAAACTGATCTGAGCAACAGTGACCAGCCAAGGTATCTCAGCATGCTGTGTGGCTGAGCAGGGAACTGGAGCTCAGTGTCCCTGGCCCTGATCCAACCACCATGTGACACTGTGCTCTACCTTTGGGCTACAGTCGCCTCCCCCCGGCACTCCATATAACTGCTATTTCCAAACACTTTATTTGCTAGCTGAATTGCTGGAAAATAGCAGTTCCTCTCCCAGCAGTCTGTTGGTGATTACTGGATAGGAAGCTGTTGCTTTTCACTGGCACATATTTTCTCTTGATGCTCCTTCTCTTTCCTACTGTCATTTTTTGTAGATGATTTTTGCATCATTAATATTTTTTTTAAAAAAAAGATTGAGGCGCTTCAGGTTATGCTGTGTGACAGTCTGGAGCACAGCCTGTATCATGAGAGCATGAAAAGGCAAGTTGAAAAGGGTTCTATGGACCCCTTTCAACACTTTGGGTTGGATCCAGTGACCTGCTTGTGTGAGGGTCACAGAGCTTTCCCCTCTCTCCAGCACCCTTTCCGACCCCAGGACTTTGGATTTCTGTGGGACATGTAGGCTAATAGCAACAGGAGTTGGCAAGCTGGAGTGAGGAGGAGAAAGAGAATGGAATCGCCCCTCCTGCCTCTTCTGACACTGAATTAAACCTAGGTCTGCGAGTAGTCAGTAATTGTGCATATTTATAAAACTTTGAAGGCCTAATGTCTTTTTTTTTTTTAAAGCATGAAGATAGTGTTGCAGTGAGAATCCATATAATCTTTTTCATGTTTTGGTCTAATAGTCAGCTTTCCTTCCTCTTCCTCCTTTGAGTCTTCCTTTTACTTCATTGCAGCATTCTGTTAAGATGTGCTTTCTGCTGAAAATTGTTGCCTGCATATTTGAAAGCATGATTGCTAAGTATACTATAAAAAAAGATGTACATAATAGCTCCTGATGATGACTTTGTTGCTATGATAACCTCCTATTTGAACTGTAGTGCTGTTCAGCGTGGTGTGCCTGTAATCATGTCTGTAATAAAAAAGAAACCCCAATTATTATTTTATGAACAGATAATGCTGGGGGGGGGGGGGTTGCCTGTTATGCCTAGGCATAATCTGTAATCTTTTAAAACAGGAGGCATGCTGGCTTGAAACATTTTATTACATTTTTAGGTTTAAATTGACCTTATCTCTTAATGTAAAGTGTGGTTGTAATGGTGCAAATGAAAATGTTGATTTCTCCAGTGTGCCAATCTTGTTCACTTTTAAAATACTTGCACTAGCAGAGGGCTTGTAGTGAAAGGAGGGAGTATGTGAAGATCAGTGTGTAGGTACATGGGTGTCCGCGGGTGGGCAAGGAGGGACATGGGCCTCCCAAATCCTTAATGTACTGGTATAAAGACTGCAAGCAGTTCAGGTAATCTGCAGTTACAGTTAACAGACCCCCTCCCCCCCCAAATTCTGTAGACACATGTGACAGACAGGCTATATTCAGCCTTTCCCTAAGGCCAACCAATGAGAGCAGATGGAATATTCAGAGAAGGAAACTTAAAAAACAGCAGTTGAAAAATGAAAGTTAGCAGGGCTTTTTTCCTGGGGGAACATGCCAGAACAGAGTTCCGGAACCTCTTTGACAAAATTCTTTTAAAATATATAAAAGTTCATGAGTTTTCAGTATACAGATTGAAAACTTCATTTTCCTCTCCAGCGTTTTGGCAACTCTTTTCCACCCCACCCCACCCTGGAAAATAAGGGGTTAGTAGCAGAAAAGCTGATAAATTAAGGGATGAGATGAAAAGTGTTTTTCTGAATGAGGGGAACAGTATAGAAAAGCTGCTTGGAACAGGCTGAAATCCCAGTTGTAGGTACAGGACCTCAGTTCAGAAGTTCAATGGAAGTGAAATGTGGTTTCTTAGACTTTAGGTTCCTTGGTGTTTTGTTCTTACAAATAAAAATTTCTTGTTTTGATTAACACTGTGGGTTGTGTGTCTAAGAGAAAGAAGACAACTGAAAATAAAACAAAAAAAGGAAGGTGGGAAACTTAAACTGCATTGAATTAAGAACCTAAAGGCTAAGAAGATCTGAATGTGTTGGCCCAGTAATTCTGTTAGTTAAATTAAAAACATTAAATATTGACAGATTAAAAAGATACATGTATTTATTACAAAGTAGATTAAAAACCCTGGTAATAGCCTCAATTAAGAATCAAGTTGTAAAGTGATAACCAAAAATTACCATTATTGACCCTGACCATAAGCATTTTAGCTCAATGCTTTTCCTCAGTGGTCAAACAAATGATATCACAGAATGGCTCCTGACATTACAGTCCAATAATTATTTCTTATAAATTAACCAAGATTATTTTTTTAATGATTGTTGTTTGTGACCAAAGGCAAAAGACATTAATCAGAGACCTCATTCTTGATAGTTTGCTGCCATGGTCAGGTACACTTTCCCAAAGAAATGGTTCAATTGTATACATTTCTTGCTTGGTTAGAAAAATACAGTGCAGCCAGGAGCCTCACTGTTGGCCATACATCAAGGTCATCCTGCAAGCTTCTTTGGTTAGAGGAGATTTAAACTTGGGTCTCCCGGAGTTTAATCTGACTCGCTAATAACCACTATGCCATGCTGGTGAAGTTATAGAATCTTAGGATTTAAGCTGCTACTTATCTGATAATCCCACTGTGGCTTGAATTCTTTAACATCTTTGTTAAAAGGGTACGATAAAACTGAAGGAGTAGCTTTTTTTGGAAGTGAGAACTGCAGTGACAAAAATATTGTGGTTCTGACTGATCATGTAGCCGTCTCCCATATTGTTCTTTGTGCATACTCTGTGGATTGAGCCCCTTACTCTCCGTTTAAGGGGAGAGGTCATGGCTCAGTGACGAAGAAGAAGAAGAAGAGAAATTGGATTTATACCCTGCCCTTCACTACCCAAAGGAGTCTCAGAGTGGCTTACAATCTCCTTTCCCTTCCCTTCCCCACAACAGACACCCTGTGAGGTAGGTGGGGCTGAGAGAGTTCTTTCCAGAACTGCCCTTTTAAGGACAGCTCTTAACAGAACTATGGCTTACCCAAGGTCATCCAACAGGTGCAAGTGGAGGAGTGGGGAATCAAACCCGGCTCTCCCAGATTAGAGTTCTGGGTTCAGTCCTCAGCATCTCCAGTTAAAAGTATCAAACAGTGGGTGGTGTGAACAAGCTCTGCCTGAAACTCTGAAGAGCCACTGGCAGTGAGCAGGCTGTCTGACTAGGTTTAAGGCAGCCTTCTGTGTTGACTTAACACATTTACATGTCAGTTCATCACATGACATGCCTTCAGCTAGGTAAATTCAGGGGGATAGCCATGTTGGTCTGAAGCAGCAGAACAAAGTTTGAGTCCAGCGGCACATTTAAGACCAACAAAGTTTTATTCAAAGTGTAAGCTTTCGTGTGCAAAGCACACTTCTGTCTGAAGCACACTGAAGAAAACTAGGCTTCTTTTGGCAATATACGTGAATTGCAGGAATGTTGCAGCACTGTTGAACCATAGCTGGACCAAATAGTCCCAACAACAGCCAAATCTGTGACTGGTCACTGATTTGAAGAATCAAACTTCCTCCTGCTGAGTTTTGCACAACTGCTGTTCAGATTGGCATCTCCAATAAAATGTCCGAAAGAATGTGACAAAAGAGCCAGATGGCAGTTTTAAAAACACAAACATCCACACACAGTACAGCAAGGGGTAACTGTGACAGGAAAACAGTGCAGTCAGGTTACAGGGTATTTCATCACTCTTCTCCACAAAAATTGTTCAAGACAATTCTACAAAATATATGGGCCTAAAAATTCAGGAAGGCATTTGAAATAAATGTTGTTTGTTCAACCAAAAGCATCCTGCTTGCTTCAAATCTGTTTTATTCATCATTTGGTTAGTTGTTCTCCCTCACATTTCTTACCGTGTTATTAACAGAAGATCAGTCATTACTTCTCGTTGGCTGAAGAGCTTGGGAGAGGGAATGTGCATGGCTGAGTGTTAGAGCCACATACCTTGTGTGCAGAAGGCTCTGGATTCAGATCTTGCAATCTCCAGTAAACAAGAGCTAAGATGGTTGATGCTGCTACAGGTTCTGCTGAGATCCTGGAGAGTCACTGTCAGAACACATGGTACTGAGCTAGGTGGACCAGCAGTTCGACTCGATTTGTAAGACAGCTTCACATGTGAAGAGCTGATGACAGTGGGAGGAATCTAGAACTCTTCAAAGTTTATGGTTTGGGAGTGTACCCTAGTCACAACACCTGTCTGGCAGGGTTGTACGACTCTCTGCTCCCCACCCCCATGATCTCTTTAAAACATAAGATTTTAAAACATAAAACATAAGCTAGATTAGGTATAGATAGGGTTAGTTTAGTTTAGTATTAGGCCACTCTATAATTTAATTTAAATTAGTTATAGTTAGAAAAATTTTACTCTTGCTGCCCTAATTAGTTGGGTAGTAATGATGGGAGGTCAGGGTGGGTAATATTTTGAGAATTGGGTAGTTTATTAGTCTATACTATTTTAGCCTGCTGGAATTTGGAATTTGGAATTGGGGTTATATTCTTTTAGGAGAGAGAGCTTGGGTGGACGTAGACAGCACTGGGGGGGGAACCTTTCTCCGGGCAGCTGACGGTGCTGATTTGGCCTGTGACCAGCAGTGAGCTGAGTGAAGGCCATCGGTGCCGATGACTTCTGGACGGGGTATACCAGTGCTTCTGGGGCAGGGGAAATATAGCGGTGGGAGCAGGCGGGTAGTGCAGGGAAGGAGGCAGAGAAATGGAGAAGCTCGGCCCCCTTCCAGCCTGCAGCCCATCCCGAGAGTGACGGGCAAGGAGGCTTGGAATGACCATCCTCCGTCATTGATGTTGTGTAACGCCAAGTCTATTAATAACAAGACTGCCACCTTGCAGGATTTCCTGCTGGAACAAGGGGCTGACCTGGTGTGCGTGACCGAGACTTGGGTGCGAGAGGGGGAGACAGTGGCTCTCTCCCAAGTGGCTCCACCCGGGTTCTCGGTCCTCCACCAATCACGGACCGATGGCCGGGGAGGAGGAGTGGCACTGTTCATTCGGGAGACTTACTCCTACAGGGCGCTCCCGCCGTTGAAGTTGGTGGGCATAGAATGCACGGGTCTGGTGTGGGAAGCTGGGGAGAGGTTGGCTATCTGGCTGGTGTACCAGTCGCCCAACGCACCAGCCAGCAGCCTGTCCTCGCTGGTGGAGGCGGTGTCGGGCTGGGCATTGGAGCACCCAAGGCTGATAGTCTTGGGTGACTTCAATGTCCACGCCGACGATGCGGCCTCTGTTCCGGCGAGGGACCTGGTGTCTTCCATGGCGACACTAGGGCTCTCCCAATTTGTAACGGCTCCCACGCACCAGGCCGGGCATACGCTCGACCTGATCTTCGCGGCGGGGGTTATGGTGGGTCAGTTGACTGCTACGGCAGTGCCATGGTCTGATCACTATGCCCTGAAGGCTCGTCTGACGGTGTCACCCCAACTCCGTTTGGGCAACGAGCGAATTTTAGCTCGCCCGCAGAGCCTGATGGACCCTCAGCGGTTTCTGGCGGCTCTGCGGGAACCCAGGCCTCCCAGCGACTCATTAGATGGACTGGTCGAGGACTGGCATGGCCGGCTCTCGGCAGCCATCGATGAGATTGCTCCCCGACGCCCTCTGCGCCCTCGCTTGAAGCTGGCTCCCTGGTTTACCGAGGAGCTGAGGCTGATGAAGCAGGGTCTCAGACGGCTAGAGAGACGGTGGCGGCGCTTTCGCGACGAAGCATCAAAAACATCTTATAGGACGTTTATGAGATCCTATGAGGTGGCAATCAAGGCTGCTAAGAAACAATTTCTTGCAGCTGAGGTTGCATCTGCAAGCTCTCGCCCGGCCCAATTATTTAGAACAATTAGGTCATTAACGCAAGTGCCACAGAGCACTTTAAATGATAGGGAATTGGAAATAGGCTGTGAGGCTTTTGCGAGCTATTTTGCAGACAAAATCTTGCTACTCCGCCGCGAACTCACGGCCACAGTTGAGACAGTGTGTGAACTTGAGGCTCCATGCACGTCTTCAGGTTTAATCTTGGATCATTTCAGTCCTCTCAGTCTTGAGGAGGTTGACAGGTTGCTCTTGACTGTACGCCCAACCTCGTGCAGCCTTGATCCGTGCCCCTCGTGGCTTATAAAAGCTTGCCATGAGGGGTTACGTGAGGCACTCCGGGAGATTATCAACAAGTCCTTCGCTGAAGGACTGTTCCCGGAGGCTCTAAAGGTTGCGATGGTCCGCCCTCTCCTTAAAAAACCATCTCTGGACCCGGCTGTTTTGGCCAACTATCGGCCGGTGTCTAACTTACCCTATTTGGGTAAGGTCTTAGAGAGGGCGGTGGCGATTCAGTTACAGAGCTTCATGGATGACACCTCCATGCTAGACCCATTTCAGTCCGGGTTCCGACCGGGTCACGGGACGGAGTCGGCTCTGGTCGCCCTCACGGATGACCTCCGAAGACATCTGGATTGAGGCGGTACGGCGGCACTGGTGCTGTTAGATCTGTCGGCGGCATTTGATGTTGTCGACAACCAGTTGTTGATCCACCGCCTCGCCGATGCTGGGATACGGGGGCTCGCTTTACAATGGCTTGCCTCCTTCCTTCAAGATCGGGGACAGAGGGTTGCGCTCGGGGAACAGACCTCCCAGAGGCACCCACTGGTGTGTGGTGTTCCTCAGGGGGCGGTCCTGTCCCCGATGTTATTTAACATCTTTATGCGCTCCCTTGCCCAGATTGTCCGGAGGCATGGGCTGGGGTGTCATCAATATGCCGATGACACCCAGCTCTATCTGTTGCTGGGCGGCCAGTCCGGCTCCTCCCCAGATGACCTGGAACGAGCGCTGCAGGAGGTTGCGGGCTGGCTTAGACTGAGTCGACTGAAGTTGAATCCTCTGAAGACGGAGGTCCTGTGCTTGAGTCGGACCGGGTCGGGGTTAGGGCACCCTCTTCCATCCTTCGGTGGGGCGCCATTGGTGCCAGCTCCGAGGGTCAGGAGTTTGGGTGTGCTCCTGGACTCCTCTTTGACGATGGGGGCCCAGGTAGCAGCCACTGCCAAAGCAGCCTTTTTCCATCTGCGGCTGACTAGGCAGTTGGCTCCCTTCCTTGAACGCGAAGACTTAGCCACAGTGATCCATGCTATGGTCACCTCACGTCTTGACCACTGTAACACTCTCTACTTAGGGCTGCCCTTGTCCCAGATCCGGAGGCTGCAGCTGGTGCAGAATGCTGCGGCCAGGCTTTTGATGGGTCTCTCTTTGCGGGACCACATCTGGCCGGTGCTGCAGCGACTGCACTGGCTGCCTATAGCATACCGGATCAGGTTCAAGGTGCTGGTCTTAACCTTTAAAGCCCTTTATGGTCAGGGGACCGCCTTTCCCCATATAGGCCCCAGAGGTTACTGAGGTCGGGTACCCAAAATCTCCTGACTTATCCCGGTCCAAAGGAGGCCCGGTTGTCTTGTACCAGGGCCAGGGCTTTCTCGGTGGCGGCTCCTTACTGGTGGAATGAGCTCCCAGATAACATCAGGGCCCTGCTGTTTTAAAGGTTTAATGCGAAATGTTTTAATCTGGATAATTGTTTTTATGTTTTTATATGTTGTAAGCCGCCTTGAGTCGGTTGTAAAACTGACAAGGCGGGATATAAGTTAAACAAACAAACAAATAAATAAATAAGAGAACTATGGCCATAGCATTTCTCTATTTTCTCTGTTATCAGCTGAAAGCATAAAATAGATTAAAGCCGAATTCCACAACAGTGCCTGTGTGCCCTGTCTGATAAGTTGCAATACTAAGCATGTGTCTGGTGCTGGGAGATTTCTGTCCAAGAACTACAAATGAGTCTGTCATGGAAGCGCAAGACGAGCTATGTTAACATTCCTTAGTGGCGGTTGATGTTTCTTAAGTGGGCTCTGGTTCTTAGGAGATTGTTGATAGCTGCGTTCTTGAATGAGGCTGAAAGGAAAAGGCATTTGGAGATGGTTGGCGGATGAGGAAGCAGTTTGGGGTGCAGGGTCTCTCACTGGGGATCTGAGGTGGTGTAGCCAATCTGTTTGTAGGGGCAGCCTCATTTTCTCCATCTGTGCTTTACTACAACAGTGAAGTGTATTAAGAGTGTCAGAGTAGGATCTGGGAGACCCAGGTTTGAATCCCCACTCTGCCATGGAAACTCGCTGGGTGACCTTGGGCCAGTCACTGTCTCTCGGCCTAATTTACCACACAGGGTGGTTGTTGTGAGAATGAAATGGAGAACAGTGTGGTAAGCTGCTTCAGATCCTTCTTGGGGAAGAAAGTAGGCTATAGATATCTGCATAAATAAAACACATAAAGAGATCTCGAGTCTCCTGGAAGTTTCTCATCTAAAAGAAAGCAGAATGTGGTAATGTTATTGCCAGAACATCCTACCACTCAGGGAAGTGCGGTACGCATAGCAATGGGGCATTGTCCCCTTGAACTTAAGTAGACTTGTTTCCAAACAAATTTAGTTTGGCCTTGCGTATGGATAGCAGGACAAATATTTGCACAGCCCGCCACCGTTTGAAATCACTGCACGGAATTACTTGCAATACATGATTCAAGTCATGAATCAAATAAGGTATTCATAGAATTCCTGTTTTAGAAAAACACTCAAGTGAATGTTTATTTCTACCTGTGTTCAGCTACTTAATAGACTTGGCTTTATTCTCTTTCCAATTGTCTTTTGAGAGGAAATAAACTCATGTAAAGGATGTGAGCTTCAGAGTGCTGCCCTGAACAGTAATGATAGGCATCTTGTCTGAGTCAAAACATCTGGGAAGGTCTTGTATCCCCTCCCACAAACACTTCATTTTTTGTAGATGACTAAGAAGAATTTACATGCCTTGTTACGGTGGGCCATGTAGTTCTCCCCCCCCCCCCCCCCAAATGACACCATTAGTTATTTGCAAGCAGAACGGAATAACTGTAATACCATTAGGAATAATTGTCCCTCTGGAATATTGATGCACCTCAGAATTGATGAATATAGAAATACTCTGGATTAGAAAGGCAAGAGTAAAACCTGTTCTCGTACCAGGCAAGGTAAACAGTGCTTGGAAAAGCTAATTCATCAGCTGTGGAAATTGAGAAGGACAGCTGTGCAGCATTCTGTGGGCAGGAAGGGCTTGGCAGCTGTGCCCAGCTGTTTTGCACTCCCCAGGAGTACTACAGCTGAGCCAGCAGGTGGCAGCAGTCTCCCCCCTATGCCAGGGAGTTCAAACTGGAGCCAATGAATTTTCAGCCACTGGCTATCACTATTATGGCTGCTAGTCTTTGAACTGCTTTTACAGTGCCGTCCTGAGCAGAAATCAGCTTTCTATTTTAACTTTTAACAAATAACATCCTGGGGGGGGGGGGGGGGGGAGTTCCATTAACATTTGTATCAAGGTATCTTCAAACATATATTTAAATACAAAGAGATAAAACGGTGTTATGTTTGTTTTAAAATATTCACCCTCAATATTTGTAGGCAACAAAACTGTATCTGTTATAACCTAATAAAATGAGAAAGAGGTATATTTCTTTGGAAGTGCATAAAGTGAAGATGAATGTGTTTCAACACAGTTAAAAGTAGGGAAACCATTTCTCCATATAAGTAGGTGGTGCTATAAAGGATTTTTGTTAGCAGCGATTTGTGATGACTTTTTATCCATCACTGCATAGTCCCATGTTTTCTGAATCCATAATTTCAGTGAAGGAATGTTTTTGGATTTCCGGGAATGGGCCAATAAAACTTTGTAAAACTAATAGTCGCTTTTTAAGTCGATAGCTTTTTTTAATCAATTGAAGTTAGTGAGTTTTGAAAGGTGTAACTGTGCATAGGATTGCTATACAAATATGCAGGCAGTCTAGAGATGTGAGTGAAGAAGATTTTACTGATGCTTGTTAAGTCACATGTCATTTTTGACCAGCAACAAAACGAGAGAGGGGAAAGTCCTTTTGCTCTTCAGTTCAGGAGATCACTAAATCCTCTTTATCAATTGTATTCCAAGCACTATTGACACTTGTTGGTATTCATTGTCAGCTTTTGAGAAGTTCTTGGACAAGTCAAGGGAAAGATGGCAAGCAAATCTTTCAGCAAAGTTTTGTTTTCCAGACCCCAAACAGAAGACGCCTGGGTGTTTGCAAAGCCAAACGCAATCCAAGCCATCGGGGTGATGTCATTTGGTAAGCACATGCTTAGCAACATTTCTCCTAAATCTGCAGTGCATGAAAATATGTCAAGATTCCTTTTTCCACCTCTCTGATCCCTCAGCTTCTGAGGGCTCGCAGTTGTGGGATGTAACTCATGTGTTTGCTGACACAATTCAAGATGGGTTTTCAATGTGTGAGAAAAAATATTTGATGACATTTGCATTTTAGTTTGGGCTGTGGATGATTCTATAGTTTCCCTGCAGACCCGACTTTATACTTTCCAGGGTTCTTGAAGCTAAGTCCTCATGGGGCATTTGTTCAGTTGGTCTCAGTTGCATGTGATTGTACAATATTAATCTAGTGAGAGGGGAAATACCACTTCCTGGACAAGGCCTTTTATCAGTACATGGGGAAATAGACTGCCAGGATGTTTTAAGGATAATTTTAAAACATCAAGGTCTGGCACCAGGGAGGACTGTCTTAAGATTCCCATTCAGCCATGAAGGCCAGTGGGTGATAGTGTTCCCATTTACCCGCTTGTGGCAGGAGATCTCCCACCCCCTGCTGCCACTGCCTGCTGCTGCTCACCTAGGCATTGAGAGGAAACTAGCTGGACAAACGAAGGACACAACTTCTGGTGCTACCCAAAAGTGACATTGCCACTCTAATTTTTGGATGAGTGCTAGAACATTGCTGCCAGCACTATGATGTCACTCCCAGGTTTCACCCAATGTTGCATCATCGTGCAGGGATGGTGATAGTACCCCCCCTCCCCAATAACTTCACCTCTCCCCATCTCCCAGCAACCCCACTGGCTAACCTTGCATCAATCTCAACCTCTCAGCCCAAACTACGTTTCAGGGTTCCTGTGTGGATGAGACAGAGGAGGGGAGAACCATTTATGCCATCCTAAGAACATAAGAGAAGCCAATGTTGGATCAAGCCAGTGGCCCATCCAGTCCAACACTTTGTCATATCCTAAGCTCCTTGGATAATGGGCAAAATAAAAATGTGTGAATTGGTTTAGTTGAAAGTTCAGCATGGTGTCTGACTAAGATCTGGGAGACTCATGTGTCTCAAAAGGTTGCTTGGTGACCTTGAACCACTCACCTACTCTCAGCCTACTCTCATCACAGGGTTGTTGTGAGGATAAAATGGAGAAGATAATGTTTTAAGCTCCTTTGGGCCTCCATTGGGAAGCAGTAGGGTATAAATGAGGTAAATAAGGAATAAAATAAATTCTTGTTTCCAGAGATTGCAATATCTCTGTTTTATTCTGCCGTACACTAAAGCGAGTAGTTAGGCAAGATTATCTCAGATGGATGTGAAGGATAGCAATAAATTCTTGATGAGAAAAGAACATGCAGGTAACACAGTGAAGGCTGAGAGTCACATGAAGGAAATAGCATTAAATAGCCATCTTGGATGGTTTCTTCCTTACTTATGAAAGGTCTGTCAGTTAAGCACTTCAAAGGTCAAAACTAGATGTTCCAGGAAATATGCGTCCACAGCTGTTTCTCCCACCTCTAATGATATCTAGTAGAACACAGCCGTGTCCTGACATCACAGCATTTCATGTTGGCCCCACCCACTTCAGGCAGCAGCCAATGATATGAAGCTGGGGCAGAGAGACATTGATCACAGTGATGTTAGGAGATAGGTAAGACCTGTTATACATTACAGATGTGGAGGGCGGTGCTAATTGTGGACCAGTGTTGGATTTGAACCAAGGTTCAAATCTATTCTCGGCCAGGAAGCTCACTGGATGACCTTAGGCTAGTCATTTCCCCACAGCCTGACCTACCTTGGAAGGTTGTTGTATGGATGATATGGGAAGGGGGGACCGACATATACTACCATGAGCTCCTTGGAGGAGGGGTAAAAATGGTTAGATAGACAGAAGTGTGTGGCTTGTTTTTAGTGATAGCCATGTGGTTAGGAATAACACCTCATTTAGCACCAATCTCCGTAATCAGAGCCCATTAAACATGGGATCAAGTCTCCCACAGTAGTCAGTTGGGAGTCAGTGCTTCTTTGGATTGTGTCCGTGATTTTCAGCCTTTCACACTGTCATTTCTACTGCTCTGCAGTATATTTTTCCTAGCTTGTATTTTTCCCAAGATGTGTTTGGCGCATGATTAGCATTTAACCATCCCATCTCTTTTCAGCATTCGTTTGCCACCACAATAGTTTTTTAATATATGGCTCTCTGAAAGAACCCACATTAAGCAACTGGGCTCGCGTCACACACGTGTCTGTTTCCTTTGCTGTGTTCATCAGCCTAGTGTTTGCAACTTGTGGATATGTGACATTTAGAGGCTATACGGAAGGTAAGTTGCTCTAACAAGCATTACATTCATCATTTACTCAGTCCCCTGGTTTCCCACTCCAAAGATCCAGTTTAGCACTTTATCTTGGATTCCATTTTCTTGCTAGTAATCACCTGGACTGCATGTAGGGTTTGGTACTGGGTACAGAACTGTGCCATCCTAAGCAGTGTTAGTCATTTGAAGTCAGTGTCCTTTCAAGAACGTAACTGAGTTTAGGCTAAAACAACTTACCCAGAATAAACTCTGTGACACTGAGAATCAAATTTCCCCCTTTTTATATATAAAAGAGCCGGCTTTTAGTTCTTTATGGATACTTAAGAGTCTTTCTCTTTTACTCCATTTTTACTTGAGTTCTCTCTCCATTGGGGACCCCAAAGCAGCTTACGTCTCTCCTCCCTTTTACCCTCTCAACAACCCTGTGAGGTAGTTTAGGTCAAGAGAAAGTGACTGTCCCAAGGTCACCCAGCGAGCTTCCGTGGCAGAATGGGGATTCGAACCTGGGTCTCCCAGATCCTAGTCTGACACTCTTGCCACTACACAATGCTTCAGGCCTCTGTCTCAGAAATCAGTTTCAGAAACGTATTACCGCCATAGCTTCTTATCTCTGTAGTAAATTTGGCTTGGAAGGGAAAAAATATACTATTAATACATATGTTCATATGAAGCAAAGGATAATCTAAAACCGGCCTTTCTCATATGTAACGGCTTTCGTGTTCGCGGGGGATCTGAATGTGCTATCTGTCTCTTGGAAAATTTTGCAGATAGTTGAAAAATAAGCAGCTTGTGCAGACCACTCTAAGAAAACTAGCTCTTAAGTGGCACTGCATCTCGGGTCTTTTGCTGTAGCAACAACACATTAATTTTTTCATTTTGCCAACTACAAATACCCCTGTGATAGTATTCTACAGACAATGTCTTGGTTCCCACTGATAAAAATCTCCACTGATGGAAGGATTTCCATCCATGGAGCATGACTTCTCTGCTTTTCCTGCCTTTGCTGCTGCAGCCCAAAATGCCCCTGAAATGCAGGGAATCCCCCAGGAGCAGCATGAGGGGAGAGTTGAATGTCTGCCATGGGGGACAGGAATCAGGGGAAATGGCCTACAGCTGCGTGGAAGTGATCAGCAGGATCCAACCTGGTGATCCATTCTGCAGCTGTATATTTACAAAGGTTTCTCTGGTCATTACATACCTGGAGTCCCCCAGTCCAGCTTTGATCCGGCTGCATTGGAAGCGTGTTTCCCCAGATGTCTCCCTCTACTATTCCTTACACAATTGTTCTTGCCCTAACAATAACAGCCCAAAAGGAAATCTCTTTGTTTCAACTGTATGTTTTTCTTGTTAAGCTGGCTCACATGCTGGCTTAAAAACAAACACCAGTAATATTTCTACAAAGCTATCCTAGCGTGAAGAATGCAAAACACAGTTTGTCAACAACATTAGATTCTGGAAATGATTTTCTTTTAAAATAGCAAAATACATTTTACCCAGCATGCATAATCATTAGCAATTTCTGAAGAACGTTTGTGGTTTTATCTCGTTACAGGACAGTCTGAGCCACTAAAATCGAGTTAGTAATACTTAAATAATTCTCATGAATGCCTGGATCCATATTCAGCTTGAAATGTCAGCTGCAATTCTGTGCACACTTACCTGGGAGTAATCCCTATTGAACACAGTGTGGTTTGCTTCTGACTAATGATGCACAAACTTAAGCTCCAGTCACACACATTAAATAATCCACTTTCAGTGCACTTTCCAACTGGCATTTTACTGTGTGAACTGGCAAAGTCCAGTTGGAATGTGCATTGAAAGTGGCTTGAAAGGGGATTATTTAGTGTGTGTGACTGCAGCCTTATACAATTCATCTTTTAGCCATGGGCCAGTTCAGGCAATACAGACCCTGTATGGTCCCTTCCAACTCTGTGATTCTATGATTCGATCAGCCCTGTGCCTCCAGGGGAATGGGTGGAGGGGAGCATGGTAACCCTTCCCCTACCCATTGTGCTGGCCCCACTTCTAGTTTCAGGAGTCCTGCATGTGTTGCTGCAACATCTGGTTTATTATTTTATTTATTCAACTTTTATCCCTCTCCTTTCCCTACCAGGCAGGGCTCAGGGTGGCTTCCCCTAGGCTCTCCTGCATGCTGCTGAAATTCTACATTTAACCTAGGATTTAACCACACACGAGGAGCTCACCCACACCATATTGACTAATAGGGTGCTCATGGACACCCACTGGCATTGGAGGCAGGGTTGGCACGCCAAGCATGTGGGAGAGCACAGCTGGCTTCACACATTCCCCACCACACACAGATTTGGTGGATTATCTGAATGGGCCATGCTGTGTCTGTCATGTATGTGAAATTAATCTTCTTGTCCTCCACTTCCCCAGGAGACATATTTGAAAATTATTGCAGAGATGATGATCTTGCTATGTTTGGAAGGTTTTGTTATGGGGTCACTGTTGTCCTGACTTTCCCATTAGAATGCTTCGTTACCAGAGAGGTGAGCATTAACTATTTATATGTCTCGGAATGCACTGTGCCATATTCGATTCATTCGTACATTTATACCTCGGCTTTCTCTCCAGGGCCCAAAGCAGCTTACAAATATTCCCCTTCCTGAAAACAACCCTGTGAAGTAGGTGAAGCTGAGAGTGTGCAACGGGCCCAAGGTCACCCAGTGAGCTTTTGTGGCAGCCTGCAGACTTGAACCTGGGTCTCCCAGATCCTGGCCCAGCATTCTTAACTACTACACCACAGTGGCTCTCCAAACATCCAGAAGTCCTAAAATCTGTAAAATCCTAGCATAGCACATTTTAATAAATGCAGCAAGTTGGAGTTAAACTTCACAGCCCTACAGGATCTGTAGCCAGGATTTTTAAATAGGGGGGGCCTTTTAAAAAGTTGGGGGGCACTGAAATTCACGGCCTCTCCCCCGCTTCTCCCTCAAAGCATTTGAAGAGACCCTTTAAATGCTTTGGGGGAGACGTGGAGACCACACGCCTGAAGAGACCCTTTAAATGCTTTGGGGGAGACATGGGGGCCACATGCCTGCACAGCCTCCCCCCCCCCACTTCTCCTTCAAAGGGTCCCTATGAATGCTTTGGGGGAGAAGTGGGGACCGCATACCTGCACTCCAAGCCACAAATTCGCAGCTTGGAGTGCAGGGAGGGGCTCCCCCCGCACGTGGCCTCCCCCCGTTTCTTCCCAAAAGTCGTGGGGCCTTGGGAGGAAGTCGGGGACTGGGCCCCGGGAGTCCCCACCATAGTTACGGGCCTGCAGCCCTACTAAGTTAATGTTTTCTGCCATGGTCCATAAGGCTAACAATGACTGCAATTTTGTTATAGTGCACAATGATATTGGGTGTGATGGATTCTCTTGTAGAATGCAGGCTATACCATTCATGCCACTCTCAGCTACAATATAGTATTAGATATATTGGGCATAGGCTAAGCCCCTCCCTGCCCCGGTTTTATATTTCTACTCTAGTTTGAAGCAGTGACTGCAACTAAAAAAAGTAATCTGCATATCTGTAAAAGCTCTCTTTGGGGGCTTTGTTGTTTCACTGCTAAAGAGACATGGGGGGGGGGGTCTCTTTAGGAATAAAAGATGCTTCAGTGAGAATTTGAAAGAAATCTCTAGCTATATGTTTCTTTTAGTGACCTGTAAGCAACTTCCCATGTTCCTGGTGATTTTAAAAAATAAATAAATTTGGGCTAATATTTATTTGTACTTAATACCCCATTGAGAACCACAAAGCAGCTTACAACACTGTTCTCCTCCTTTTTTCTCTCTTCACAACAACCCTGTGAGGCAGGTTAGGCTGTTAAGAATGCGTGACTGGCCCAAGGTTACCCAGCAATCTTACCTGGCAGGGTGAGGATTTCAACAGGACTCTCCCAGATTCTACTCTCTCAGAGTCTAGCAACGTACTATGCCAAATATTCTAGCCTGTTTGCTGTGGATAACAGCTGTATATCCTGTGTGTTGGAACTTGAGTCATGGCATTGCAACTTGCCAGCTGTATGGAGCTCCAAACCCTTATTTTAGCAGAGGCTGAGAAGCGGGAAGGTAAACTCGCTTGGACTGCTTTATTTCAATACAAAATATGGAACATTCCATAGTCAATGGCTTGCAATGTGAATACTGAAAGGGCTACTAGTCACAGGCCTGGGTGGCCGTCCTTGTGAATGTGCCCTGTTGAAACACTTGAGGATGTTCATAATTGTAGTGAGCAATGGGCTGCTGTGCTACAACACAGGGAATTTACTTGGGAATGTACACCGCCCCCCCTCTCTCCCTCTCCCTGGTACTTCCGACCTATATATTGCAAGGACCAGGCGGAAAATCAAAAATTGCTTTGACACACTTTAAGGACGGTTATGTAGGAATCTCTTGGTTACCGTTTCAGAGGCCTGGATCTAGATCGTTAAAACCCATAGAAATCAGTGGGCTTAATATTCCTTTGGATGGTTGAGGGGATTGATTTCAGGGTGTTTAAATGGCTCTGACCACCCTGCTGGAGTGTAAGCATGGTGGTTAAAATCTAACTATCAATCTCTTTCCCAGATGTATGAAAAGACTCCTGGCTTGGCCAAGTGAATGCTGATTATTTGCAACCCTGGAATAATCTTTGGGGGGGGGGGGAGAAATACTATGAGCAATTTTAGATAGAGGGATGGATGGATGGATGGCATTTCACCAAAGTCTCAGGTTGCATTCTAACCTTCCCTTTCTCTTGCCCTTAACAATGTGGAGTTTTTAAGAGATGCCACTCATTAAAATAAGGTGCCTGCCAACAACAGTGTTGAAGACTCCATTTCTGTTTCAGGTCATTGCCAATGTGTTTTTCAATGGGAAACTCACAACTGCTTGGCATGCCACCCTGACAGTCATAGTGGTGGTTGTAGCTACAAGCATCTCTTTAGTATACGACTGCCTGGGAATTGTTTTGGAGCTGAACGTAAGTGGCCCCAAGTGCTAACCTAACTACTAAACTGCTTTTTTAAAAAAACCATAACCTTATAAAGATGACCAAGGAAGGTGACATGTGCTACCTTGCTAGGTGTTGAAGCAAGCAACTGAATTTCTCTCCAATGGGAACCACAGCATCTTACAGTATTCTCTCCCCACCTCCATTTTATCCTCACAACAGCCTTGTGAGATAGGTTAGCCTCAGCATGTGTGTGACTGGCCCCAAGTAACTCAAGAAGCTTCCTTGGCAGGGTGGGGATTTGAACTCAGATCTCCATGATCGTAGCCTTGACACTCTGACCACTACACTATGCTGGCTGAAGCAAAGCTGATGCTTCCAGCCTTGTAATCTCCTCACTGGCCAAGGATGCAGTTTACATTCAGCTTTTTTATACTCAGATATATGAATCAATGGAGTCTGCTTACCTTGCCGTATTCTTATTAAAGTAACAACATGAAACTGGAAGGGGCTAAAGAATTCAGCTTAGGAGGCCAGGGCAGGCCAGGTTCAGACACTCTGCTTTTACGGACCAGTGAGAGTTTCCCAGTGCCAAACAATGCATGATGGTGGAGCCTCGTGGTGTTCCAGGCATGTGGTTTGCCCCTGAAAACCATCCGCAGGGTGGGGGGCAATATTGATCAGGGCCATGACATTGGAGAAGTGGGTGGTGTGTTCACTGTTTTCCCTGCATTGTTTTTCCAATTGAAAACGGACTTCATGGGGTACTTTCTTTAAGATTTCTTACCCTAGTGAAAACCCATATCAGCTTACAAAATTACCAGGTCTTGGTATTTCTTTGGTAGTGGGGGGGGGGGGGGGAGATGGGTTTGTGTCCCCCCGTCCCCCCTTCAGGGGCAGTTTTTAGTCAGGGAAATAGTGCAGGAGGAAGTGTGAAGCCCCAGTCCTCCATGCTGCAGCCCAAATTCAGAGTGGCCTGTGTCTCAGTGTAAGAACATCTGCTTGGCATGTAGAAGGTTCCAGGTTCAATCCCCAGCATCTCCAGTTTAAAAAGGACGAGGCAACCAGTGATGTGACAGACCTCCACTTCAAACCCTGGGGAGCTGCTGCCAGTCTGAGTAGACGAGACTGACCCTGATGGACCAGGGGTGTGATTCAGGATAAGGCAGCTTCATGTGTTTATGTATTCAGATTGGGGCCCCCTCCACAGTTGCTTTTCAGAGCCAAATAATACGTCTGGAGATCCATTCACAGCTTTACCCACAGTTTGGACATCAGCCTTATGTACCTCACTGTGCTGTTCTAAGGATCAAAGCTGAGGGGAGAGCTGTGTAGCCATTGGTCACCCTGGGGTTCTTGAAGGAAAAGCGAGGCTACAAATATAATGAATAAACATTTATACAGCACTTCCCTGCATATACAGAAATATTTCACATATAATATCTCAGGGCTCCTTGTGACAGCCTTGGGTTGGGTTGTACCTCTCAGCAGTGGAAGGGAACCCATATATTTACCAAGCTCCCCTTTGCTCTGACAGCCCTGAGAAAGTAAATTCCTGTGGGCTTGGGTCCATTGTAGCCCCAAGCTGAAAGAACGGGGATAAAAGGTTGATTTTGCTTTTCCCTACTGCTGCCACCCAATTGTGTGGCTGTTTAATCCATATGGATCTTGTTACACTGGGAAGCTACCTTCTTGGGAGGGACTGCTATGTGGTGGTGGTGGGGAGTGCAGCAAAATTCTACCTTTGTGGGCGATAATTAGGATCCAACCCCATTGTAAGGTAGGTCTTCTCTTTTTGGCGAGGGGGATGAGTCTGCAATTGGCAAGACATGAACTAGGAACATCCTAATTAATACCCTAATCTGTCTGCTACACTAACTCCGAAGACTGAGTACATAAATTTTCTTAAATCTTTTGCTGATAAAATGAACAATTTCTTTAAAGTACGATGCTTCTTAAGTAAGAACCTTTGCATACCATCCAGTTACGTACTCGTCAGGTGACTTTTCCCCATCCCAGCAAGATAAAAAATAAATTTCCCTCCATACAAGGGCTTTCCTGAAATTCTTGTTTTACTCGCTGTGAACTTCTTGTTTCTTTGGCGGGGTTTCCCCCCCTGTTCTGCACATGTTTTGCTCCCTCTAGTGGTCAGTTCAATATCACACAGCCTTTTTCCCAGCATATCTCCCTGCAGATTTAAACTGCAGGTTTATATGCTGGGGGGGGGGGAGGGGACTGTGCAGTATTGAATCGACCACTAGAGGGAGCAAAACATGTGGAACAGATTACTCCCCCCCCCCCAAAGAAACAGAAACTTACTAGCAAGTAAAATGAGAATGTGGAAAATTCTTGGATATTCCTGTTTCTCTTGCAGACATCTGTTAAAAGAGTTTTACTCGTTGCATTTTCCCTCCAGTTCCACTGGCTTGGATGCATTTTGAGTATACTTAACTACAAATGGTGTGCAGCCATCAGACTTGCTGCATCGTTCCATTCAGCCTTCCTCTTCCTATCTTCAGGGGGTCCTCAGTGCTACTCCGCTGGTCTTCATCCTGCCAGCAGCCTGTTACCTGAAGCTGTCTGAAGAGCGATGGACCCACCCTGACAGCCTTCTCTCTGCACTGATCCTCGCTGTAGGCGTGCTGGTGATGATCGTTGGCTTTGTGATGACGGTCCTGCATCCCCAGGAGTGCGGCCACGGAAAAGAAATGCTGTACTGCTTCCCTGGAAACTCTTCCCTCTACAATAACACACCTCTGTCTTTTCAGCCAACTCAGCAACCTTCAGTTTAAACAAAGCCTTCCTGGCAAGCACAGTCGATTGTAAATGTGGTTTTTAAGACCTATTATGCTTTGTTTTTGTGTTTTTTTTTAAATACTTGTTGGTTAGGACTGTGTTTAAAACTCCAGTTTGTGTGCTATCACCCTTTTAAAAACATGGAATATTAAAGTTTGGGGATTTTTTTTGTATACAGAAATGAGAAACTTTTGTATACTGAGATGAGTGAAATGGTCAATGGGATGGAGTCAGACAACCAGGAACCACATAAAAAGGTAAAAGTTTCCCTTGCTCGAAAGCCAGTCGAATCCGACTCTAGGGGGCGGTGCTCATCTCAGTTTCCAAGCCAAAGAGCCAGCGCTGTCCGAAGACTTTTTTCATGGTCATGTGGCTGGCAGGAGTAAACGCCGAGGTGCACGGAATGCTGTTATCTTCTCGCCAAAGCGGTACCTATTTTTCTACTTGCAATTTCTTGCTTTTGAACTGCTAGGTTGGCAGGAGCTGGGGCCAGAAATGGGAGCTTACTCTGTCATGCGGCACTTGGGTCTCAAACTGCTGAACGACAGATCTTCCAGTCTGCAGCTTCAGCATCTTAACTTCTGAGCCACTGTGGCCCTAGGAACCATGTAGCAACTATCTAAAAGTACCACCTGGAGCCCATGATGATGTGGTGAGTCATCAGCTGTAGCCTCCAATCATGTGGTTTAATTTATATATTGCCACCCAATTTTTGTCCCCAGTGGGAACCCTGAGTGGCTTGCAGATCATTCCCCCCCCCCATTTTGTCCTCACAACCACAGCCCTGTTGAGTTAAATTTGGCTGAGAGCATAGGCGTAGACTACCGGGGGGGAAGGGGCTTGAGGGCTCGAACCACCCCGGAAATTTCCCAGGGGGGGGGGGACTAAGCCCCCCCGGGAAAATGTAGCGCCTACCACTGCGCCTCCCCAGGCCCTTCCAAGGCCCGCCAGCCGCTGCTGCTGGTGCCTCTCTCTCTCCCCCCCCCCCGGCCTGGCCACTCCTCCCTCCTTCCCTCTCCCTCCCTTTTCCGGGCGAAATGCCCAGCGTGGTGGCGTCACCCGGAAGTGACGCCATCACACTGGGCACGTTGCTGGGCGATGCTCTAGCAATCGCCCTGAAACTCTATGGCACCATAGAGTTTCAGGGTGATTGCCAGAACATTGCCCTGGCAACGTGCCCAGCGTGATGGCGTCACTTCCAGGTGACACCACCACGCTGGGCATTTCACCCGGAAAAGAGGGAGGGAGAGGGAAGGAGTGGCCAGAGTGGGGGGCGGGGAGAGAGAGGCACCAGCAGCAGTGGCCTCGGAAGGGCCCGGGGAGGCGTGGCGGCCAGCACTATGTTTTCCGGGGGGGGCGGGAACATCGGAAAACAGCCCCCCCTCCCCCGGTATTTACAAAACTCTACGCCCCTGGCTGAAAGATAGGATGGCAGAGATAGGATTCAAACCTGGGTCTCCCAGATCCTAAACTTAAAAGTTAAACACTACACTGTGCTGCCCACAACCTGGCGCTTAGGAAAGCGGGCGACTTCCTACTTACAGGACATTCCTATGGACAACTGGGGAAATCAATTTAATAATATTGCGTGAAAACAAAGCGCATAAAAGACCACTGGGAGTGCCTTTAACATATTTTGGCTACAGGAAACCAGAGGCAGGGCAGGCTTTGATCTTGAAATAGTTAAAAAGACCCATGGACTGCAAAAAAGGAACAAGTGTTGTCATGAGCAGGCGAAAAGGGGGACTCTTGACGGGAAGAGGAAAAGCACCAGTGCACACATCTGAAACACCTCCATGTGCACACCGGGAGTGTTGCTGATCTTCTCCCACTAGAGTCGCTAGCAGTGTCCTGACACTGGGGTGTCTGGCTACATCAACCTGGCATTGTTGGCACACCACCCTATAACTGGTGGCTTGTGGCAGGGTTCCTATGGATTCTAGTGCAAGGGTTCAATTGTCACTTCTTTCCCCTCTGCAGAGCACAGGCATCGGACACTTACTGACTAGAGCTGCTGGCGTCACATGGGCCATGCACTGATGTCAGGTTCTTAAATTTGAGCTGCCCCGAACTTTGCCGTCCTTTGCATATATTTAACTTGCAAATGAGCTCCATTCATTTTACAAAAGAATAATTTCAGAGAGAATATTCTTGGACTGTAGCCTTGTCCCCCATCCCTTAGAAAACCAAAGAGATTCTACAATAGGGAACGGTTCTGTATTCTAATTTATTTAATACAGAAACAAAGGCTGGGAGCGCTACATGGAGAGAACCCAGAACAGGAAATCTTGTCTGAAATGCTATAAACACACACACACACACACACACACACACTCTCTCTCTCTCACTCACTCAAGTTGTCCTCAAAAAATCAAGCCAAACTTTAACAGTTTCAGGAAACAACTTCTTATCATAAATTGGAATCATCCATTAAATGTAGTTTACAATTACGTTTTTAGTTATTGTTGGTCTAAAGACCAAGAGCCTCACATTCCACCCCCCAAGTGACTCTAGCATTATGATTCTTTTCTGCACCATTTTTAGATTTGTTTCAGACTGAAACAGCTGCCCTCCTTCGCACTGGCAAGGTATCAGATGAAAGCCCATGAGGCAGTTCCCCTGTGCCATGAAATGCCGTTAAGGAACTATAGAACACACTTGGGTTGCGTTTAATGGGATTTAACTGATGGAAACAAGGAAAGGAAGCCAAGATGGAAGAGCCAGAGCTCCGTAAATGAGCTAGAGATCACTGGCAGTTCCTGAAATACAAATTAGGCACCTTTATGAGGAATTTTTGGGAAAATTTTAGGTTGAATTGAGATGCTTCTCGTCATAAATAGACTGTCCTTGGGTATATAACTTTTTTTTTTTGCTGTAAATTTTAAAGGCTTGGCCCAATTAGTATGCTGTGTAGGAACTGCTTCCCCAAGGTCTGGTCCGATGCCAGTCCAGTAACAGTGGAATGAAATGGTTCTTTCCACCACCATTGTTGGACTGAACCATTCTGGACCATAGTTTCAAAGGGGTGCTGGATCCTGGCCTTCATCTGGAGTACGTAGCACCTTTTTTTTACCCCTAATATATTTTTTTTATTAGTTTTAACAAAAACATACATGCAACACTTCCCCCCCAGATAACAACCACAACAATAATCATTTAACTACACAGCTAGTACTATATTCTATCAATTTTCTTTTTTTCATACTTTCCAACTTAATTTTAACAATTGATGTATCTTAAATATCAAAGAAGGAAACAAACTATAACATCAAAGCCATTTGTGTATTTGAGACCATTCAGAAGATTAGGCTAATTATGAACGCCATACTGGTTTAGCCTTCATGCAACATGTTTTGTTACCACTGAATTGTATTAGATACTGATGTAGAATTGATTCTTATGTCCGGTTTTGTATGCATCATGCAACTCAACAAATATTCCTGTTTGGATGAAGTCTTCTGACGAAATGAGATTTTATTCTGGAGAACCTTATCACTTGTTTTGGATTACTTTGGACTTTTGCCCACATTTTTGTACTTAACTGTGTTATTTATTGTTCATTGCATTTATATTATACTAGTGTTTTCACAACCTTTTTGTTTCTTATCTTTCACACCCACCTGGAGGGTGGCAACACTAGCTTCCAAGATGAAGATTCCATCTTGGCCTCCCCTCATATCACTCAGACGTAAATAGGGTTGCCAGATCTTGCTTGGAAAATACCTGGGGACTTTGGGGGTGGAGCCAGGAGAGGGCGGGGTTTGGGGAGGGGAGGGGCCTCAGCATGATACAATGCCATAGAGTCCACCCTTCAAAGCAGCCATTTTCTCCAGGGGAGCTGATCTCTGTCAGCTGGGGATCAGTTGGAAAGATCCCCAGGCCCCACCTGGAGGCTGGCAACCCTAGACGTAAATCTCTACATGGGGGGGGACCCACAGGATTTGGCCAATTCCAGGGGGCCCCAGAGTAATCCCCCCCCAATTTTGTCTCCCTCAGTCTTTCCTCCTTGATTGCCCTGGCCTTTCTAACTCTCACCACAGAGATCCGGGTCCTAGCTGACTTAGCATGTTTCTCTTTGCCCAGGCAATGCTTGTGTTTTGTTACCCGTTCCTACTTTTAAAAAATCAGTGATTTTTAAATGACTGCTATATTATTGGGGATATTTTTTATTGTAGATTTGTCTTATTGCTGTTGGTCTTTTATTTTACCAATGATTGTTGTGTGGTTAAATACAAATTGGAAATTGCCCTTACAGCCTTTGTGGGCTGGGACTTAGTAGCCTGTTTGTGAAAAAATAAACAAATACATCTTGAAACTGGACTCCCAAGTATTAGGTGTAAGCCTTTAAGGCATAATGTGCAAAAAGTTAACGTGTATTCCTAGTTTTGATATCCTGCGATTACAGTTTATGGGAGGCATGGAAACCCTTGCTGCAATAAGATAATAGAAGCAGGATATTTAATACATAGGTACTATACAGAATGTGTTCAAATGCCTGTAATGACCTCCAGAGAGCCCTAATTAGTTAATTGTAAAAGGCATGTTTGGGATCATAGGGTGCTTGATTAAAAGATGACTGTCTGGTTCCCAAACCCCTTGCATTTCACACCCCAGTTCACTCACAAAACGGTAATTTTCCTTGACAGACTGGCAAAAAGCTTCAGTCGTAATGAGCAAAAACTTATAGGCTGAATAATATTAAGAAATTTTTTTAAAGGCTTCAGTTGTGTGTGTGCATGAGGGGAATTGAAAATCTTTCTGTGTTTAACATGGCAAAGATTTGATCTTGGCTGGTTTAAGATTTAGATTCTTAATTTTGATCAGAGATTAATGATGAACTAACTGAGGGAAGGCATATTGGAGGAGACTTTGCAGGACTCACGTGTTACTTAGGTGTCCAGTAAAGCTGAGCTCATTGATAATACTTCCTGTCACCATTTTGAAAAGGAGCTCTGCCGTTAGCTTATTCTAGTCTGCTTCTTGTGTTTCTGCACTGTGACTCCTCCTAATGTTTAATAGTTTAATGTTTGATAGTTTAATGTTTAATAGTTTTCCCAATCATTTTGTATGACTTGGCATTCTTCTTTAAATGTTTCCTGGTTGCTAACCTTCAGGCAGGGCCTGGAGATCTCCTGCTATTACAGTTGATCTCCAGAGATGAGTTCCCCTGGAGAAAATGGCTACTCTGGAGGGTGGACTCTATGGCATTGTACCCTAGTGAGGTCTGTCCCCTCTCCAAATCCTGCCTCTCCAGGTATTTCCCCACCCAGAGCTGGCAACCCTATATCCTGTACCTTTGCAGTTCCTCCTCCCAAGGCTATGGGCTACTCTTAAAGATAGTTTAATCCTTCCCTTTGCTGAATCTGTTCCAAACCTTTTGAAGAAGGTGTGTCACGCAGGGTTGCCAGGTCCCCCCTGGCCACCAGTGGGGGATGGGGGGGATTGGGTTGCCAGATCCAGGCTGTGAAACTCCTGGAGATTTGGGGATGGAGCCTAGGGAGGACAGGGACCTTTGTAGGGTACAGTGCCACAGAGTCCACCCACAAAAGCATCCATTTTCTCCAGGGGAGCTGATCTCTGTAGTCTGGAGAGGAGCTGTAATTCCAGGGGGTCCCATGTCCCACCTGGAGGCTGTGTCTGGTCCTGTAGCCAGGCCAATCATGTGTTTTAGGGCCATTTTTCATCAGGAAAATGGTGCACAGGGGAAGGCTGAAGGCCCTTCTGCCGTGGTCCTAATCCAAATTGGGCCTCTGTGGCATTCGGGGAATTAATTCCCCACAGCAATCAACTGAATTCCCTGCATTGTACAGGGGGTTGGACTAGATGAATCCGATTCTAGGATTCTATAACTGAGGGGCCTCAGCCCAGCCTGTTAAAATATGGTGTGTCTAATCTGGCCCTATGCTGGCTTTCCCAATGCAGTTACTGGACGGTAGAGTCAAGACAGATGATAGAAAGCGCTCCTTCACACCATGTGCCATTCGCTTGTGGAACTCGCTGCTATAGGATGCAGTGATGGCTACTGGCTTTAAAGGGAGTTTCAGAGTGTTCATGTAGAATAGGTCTGTTAATGGCTATTGACTGTAATCGCAAACAGTTTAGAGGCTGTATACCTCTGTATATCAGTTGCTGGAGAGAAGGCATAAGGGGCAAACCTGAGGGCCTTTTTAGTGTCCTAGCTGGACACAATGACCTGCTTGCTAAGCCAGTGTGGCCTGTGCTATCCTGCCAGGAGATGAGGAGAACTTTCTCCTTCTGCTCCAGATTTCTGATAAGAGGCAGCAGTGTGAAGAAATCCTTTTCATCACTGGGCAGGATGATGCAGACTTAAGAATATCAGTTGTAAAGTACTGGGTCCAGAGACGTGTTCAGTGAAATCAGCTCATAAATTTATTCAGCGGTTGGAACAAGACTGGCTAGCTGGACTCGCAGGTCTGCTTATATCCCTGTTCTCGACCACACCCATGCCCACACCCAACACCCATGATTCGCAAAGTGCTCCTGCATCCTATTGATCTATCTCAGGATGCAGGCTTCCCCGTTGGTTCCTAATAGGATCCGCTGGGTCTATTGTCCCTGGAAGCAAAGCTTGATGGCTTCGCTTGGCCATGTGTTTGGCTGCCCATGTGCGCAGCTCCCTGGCCGGAACATAACACCAGTAGAGTCCTGTTGGAGCACACCAGCGGTCCACCTAGTCCAACATCATAAGAACATCATAAGAACATAAGAGAAGCCAGTGCTTGATCAGGCCAGTGGCCCATCCAGTCCAACACTCTGTCATACAGTGGTCAAAAATCCCAGGTGCCATCAGGAGGTCCAGCAGTGGGGCCAGGACACTAGAAGCCCTCCCACTGTTGCCCTCCCCCCCCCAATCACCAAGAATACAGTGCACCACTTGACCCAGACTGAGAGATCCTATCTATACCTTGTGGCTAATAGCCACTGATGGACCTCTGTTCCATATGTTTATCCACTTCCCTCTTGAAGCTGTCCATTCTTGTAGCCACCGCCACCTCCTGTGGCAGTGAATTCCATGTGTTAATCACTCTTTGGGTGAAGAAGTACTTCCTTTTATCCGTTCTGAGCCGACTGCTCAGCAATTTCATTGAGACATCCTGTCTCATGAAACATTTTCCCCGGAGGGCCAATGAATAGGCCACAGCGGCCACGGCCTTCTTGTGAAGTTGCCTCCCAGCAATGGTATTTATTCAGAGGTTTACTGCCTCAATCATTGATGGACTTCTCCTCCATGAATCTGCCTTACCCCCTTTCTAAAGCCATCTGTGCTCACTGTCAGTACTACATCCACTGTTGGTGAATTCCACAAACTGAATTGATAGGAATGAGCTGAGAGCTTTGTAAAAGCCCAGCAAATATTGTTCTTAAAGTTACTGAGCCTCTGCCATGTTCGCCTGAGCATGATCATGTGGACAACTTTACCACTGCTTTTAATCTTTCCCTCCATAGTGTATGTACAAGGTTTTTTAAAAAAAAAAAACAATGCAAGGGATCTTTGATGTGGAATGTCCCACATTTCTGAAAAGAGAGGCCTGTGGTGACTTTGACAGGCAGTTGGTGGTTGTTGCCGGCCATTGTTCTCCTGAATGGAAAGTCTGCAGAAAGATCTGAATAACTGCTGGCTTTTACGTTTTCAAAGGCAGAGCCGCCATTCCATCTTTGTCCCGATGGCCTTCGGTGTAACCTGAGTCCTTTTGTTGCACCTGGGCCAGTCTCACCTCATGAAGCCTCCATAACATCTCCCCCACCCCATCTTGGAACTATTACAATTTGCAGAGTGGGGCTTTCCATCATGCCCAGATACATTATTTTTTCCTCCCCCCTCCAACCATATCCCAGTGTTTTGTTTTTGCTAAACATCTTGAAGAAGAGATCTGATCTGAGGGACTTGTAAGCTTGCTCTCTATTTTTGCCATATTTTTCATTATCCTGTTCGTCATCCTGTTCTCCTTTCTGGAGGCTTGTAAAACTCCACATGTTAAGTATGCAGGGTTGGAGAACAGGATCAGTTTTCGAAAGCATATATGCGAAACAACACAGAAACCAAATGCGCCATGTTGTTAAAATCTTAGAACTAGGATGACAGCTTTGGATGTTTTGACTTTCATCATGCCTGAACCTTCTATTGAAGATTTCATGTGTAGAGAGATGTTTTAGGCACGTTTCCAAATCTCTACACCAGCTCCAAATTCCCTGCATAACAGTTCTCGGTGTCCTGGAAAATACTGGCAATGGTGTTCTCAGTTATAGTCTATTTTAAATCCTTTTGGTTCTAGACACGTGATTAGTATCTCTGTGTTAGATCATCTCAGTGCTGGCAGCAGTCCCAGGTTTAGGGTGTTTGTTCAATTGCTTCATCATGATCAAAAGGTTACATGTTTTAAAGATGTCGTGGGACAGAGTGATGTAACAGTCCTTTTTAAATATATGCATTGACTTACTAGCTCAGAACTTTTCTTCCAAGTTAATTGTCATTCTGTGCCAAGCACTCCATAAGTGGAAACATGGTACCTCACAGCACTAGGAGGCTTGGCAGCATTAATTAATTAATGGTGGCTTGAGTCTCCTGCGATCTCATGTCTTCTGACAATCTGTGGCCTGCTTTGCTGTAACTCTAGACGTGACCATTTGGGACTGTATATTTAGTACCCGTCTAGTGCATTTCCCCTCACATTTCCTTTGGGGCACTCAGGGCAGTGTAACTGCTTGTCCCTTTCACATTGGATCTTTACAGCAACCCTTTGAAGTATGTTAGGCTGAGAGAGAGAGAGAGAGAGAGAGAGAGAAAGGAGGCTAGGCTGAGAGAGACAGAAGTAGGTTAGGCTGAGAGAGAAAGAAAGAGAGAGAATGGTCTGAGGGCCCCCAACAAGTTTCATGTCAAGGTGGGTATTTGAACCCATATCTTCCAGATCTTAGTCCAATGCTCAAACCACTAAACCATACTAGCTCTCTAGCAGGATTGCCAACCTCCAGGTAGGGCCTGAACATCTCCTGGAACTACAGTTGGTCTCCAGACTTCAGAGATCAGTTCCCCTGAAGAAAATGGCTGCTTTGGTGGGTGGGCTCTACGGCATTGTACCCTGCTGAAGTCCCTCCTCAAACTCTACTTTCCCAGGCTCTGCCCCAAATCTCTAGGAATTTCCCAACCCAGAATTGGCAACCCTGCTCTTTAGGTAGGCTGACGTGGTGCTAATTCTAAAGGTTCCCTCCTACCTCTATGCAAATTCAGTTTAGATAGAATGGATTAAAATGATGTTTCATGTTAGCCACAGCAAGGTTTAAGAGGCAATTTAGAACCTTTGCCTACAGCAAAGCCATTGCCATTTACCCATTTCTTAACAAGAGAGTGATCTTGTTAAATGTATTTATTTATTAAATTAAATTAATTTATTTTGTCTATTTTAATTGGTTTTAACTGTTTTTGTATACTATGTATGATGGAATCCAACCCAAGCCTCCAGTGCGGGGAGTGTGGGATACAAATCTAATAAAATAGAAATAAAATAAAATAAATGTGCAATGCAATCCTATACAGACTTCCCTCATTCTAAACCGGTTAAAATCAATGGGCTTAAACTGGATTCCAAGGCAGGATGATGGAGTTCATGATTCCTGGACAATTTCTAAACTGAACTGCTTGGGGGGGAGGGGGGGGAGGGAGAGGCGCAAGAGGAAGGCCTCTACCAAAACTTTAATAGTTAAGATCGTGAGTGTGCTTTACTAAAAGCATAAAAATGAGTCCATTCTTGTCAGTAAAACAAATGCTAATACTTTAATGTAATGCTTTAAACTGTTTGAAATCTTTCCTGAGCCTCAAATGACCTTTGTACCTTAAAGGGCTGTTGCGAAGATTGTACTATGCAACAATTGCTTCAGTCAGGGACCTGGCTGGCCTAGCACCTTTTCTAGCAATAGCATCCTAAGCGGTAACATAAGACAGTTTGGTTATCCCGATATTGCTCATGGGGCCGGGGCATACAGAACAGATTATAGCCAGTGCAGGACAGATACGAAAGCCACTGTTTGCTTGTGCTAGGAACCTGTTAATTACTGTCGAATTATATTGGATGAAAGGTGCTTGCTTGAGATTTAATTCTGTTGACAAGTCATGGAACTTATTTATTATTTATTTTATTTATTTATTGCATTGATATCCCGCCGTATCCCATGATGGGCTCAGGGCGGCTCACAACAGAGATAAAACGATAAATATACAATTAAAAATCAATTAAATAAGAAACAGAATGGCAGCAGAAAATAACATCAGTCCAGAGCAGCCTAATATACTTCTTGTTAGGTGCTAGTAGGATAGTAGGCATTTGTAGGCCTACTATGGTCAGGGGAAGCCAAGATGGTAAAAAAAACCATTGGAAACCCTGCTTTATTGGGAATATGTTTTAGAGATTCAGGATATTAGCAGGCTCTGATGTGTAAAAATGGTGAGCATCAACTGTCCGAGGCAGCCAGGGAGAAGGCTCAATAAGATGACCCTTTAACCTTGAATCACCTTGAATCACCTTGGAAATTAACTGCTGTTTTGGGAGCTGTTGGCTGCTTGCGCTGAAACTGGCCACCAGGTGGTGCCCTAGACTTAATCACTGGGTGAGTTCAGGCTGGGAAAAGTTTAACAATACTTTTCTTTGTTTGCCAGGCTGTGGCATTTCAGGGGACATGTAGTTATTTTTCAAGATCACCCTCTTTCATACTGGGAGCTTAGTTTTATTCTCCTGTGCCTTTGTGACTTTGCGTGGGTATGCCAGCCATTTTTACTTGTTTGATTGCTTGTGACATTAATACTTTGGCCATGTCTGAATTAATGTTTTATGGCAAAACTAATAAATGCTTGGAACCAGCTGGATAGTGAATAAATGAAAGTGAAGCTGAACTGATTTCCCAGTGGATGTATAATTTTTGAAAGACGTTCTTGCTGCAATGCTGTTGCTTTGCGATGGAGCTGGGGGTTATACCAAGGAGCGTGGAGAGGAGACTCTCGCGCCTCTGTCCCTCTGGCTTCATGGTTCTACAGGAACCACCTTTTTACTGCTGCAGCTCCCTTTTGCTCCTCTAGCCAAGCCAGCTTCTCTGATACAGATAATTAAGGGGTACCAATGAGCCTCGGGGTGGAGGTGGCAGTTTTCGTAAGAAAACAGAGTGAGGTTTAAATACCTGCATGGCTTTCCCCTTAAAACTGCAAAAAAAAAAAAGTCATTTGGTAAAAGGGCTCACTGCAAAGATGTGGCCCTGCCCTCGATAACAATGCCTATTGCTCTTTTAAATTAAAGCCCAATCAAGGATTGTGTGTTTTTTCCAACAAAATGTGCATTTTAATCAACTTCCTTCTGTTTAAAAAGGCCTTTTCCTCCAATAAACTGTTTAAAAGTCCAGCTGAGAGAAAACTTTGGTTTGGTTACTTCCCTCATCCTCCATTTGGCTCCTCATAAAAAGGTAACAAAGTACACACAGCAGGCAGCTAAAGAGAACCCTTAGTGCTCAAAATAAAATTCTTGCATTATTGGATTGAAAATAAGAACAGAAGAGAACAGAAGAGAAGTCAATGGTGGATCAGGCCAATGGCCCACCCAGTCCAACACTCTGTCACACAGTGGCCAAAAAGACCAGGTGCCATCAGGAGGCCCACCAGTGGGGTCAGGACACTAGAAGCCCTCCCAACTCTTGCCCCCCCCCCAACTCCAAAATAATCTGTCCTCATGTGATCCTGGTGCTTGCAACAATATTATGTGAGACTTGGATGTGATGCAGAATGATGAGCATGCAAGCTCAGGTTAGTCCCTTGGAGGTAGGATATATGTGCACCAACAGGGAGACGACACCCAATTTCTTCATTGTTCTCCTGGCAGGCAGTCAATGCAGCAATGATGAACAGTTAATGCAACCTCTCCCCACTTTAATACAAACAAAATGCTTTTTTAGCTAAGCATTTTGAGCGCAAATATTCCCAGTTCCTCCCTGCTGCTCCTGCAACAAAGATGGACATGGCTGGCCCAGTTCTGCTCTGTTCTGATTGGCCCAGGCATCCTGGCGATTCCTGCCAAAGAAACCAGAAAGTAGCTCTTGGTATGCCAGGCACCTGGACCTTCTTGACAAATCCAGCATTACATTTTTTTAAAAGAAGTTTTTATTATTTTCCAATACAAACTTGACTCCAACCTTGCGCAATACATTGAATAACATGACGCTTATACACTCAGGTTTCTTAATGTTACAAAGAGGAAAAATACTATACTATCCATTACAACATTTGACAAGGTATAACAGAACAAGTGCTATTCAGTCATAGTATAACTCTATAGGTTAGCCAGTAATAATAGGCCAGTAATTGTAATGTGACCAACTTTCACATTTTTCTCTCTTTTTTGCCATCTTATTAAGGAAAGGATACCATTTATCTATTGGGCAAAACAATTCCCTTTCTGCTTCCCCCCTTCCTTATACATCGAATATTTTTCGAACATAAAATAGTCCCATATCTTGCTATACCAGTGTGCTAAGTTTGGGGGAGATTTGTCTTTCCAGGATTGTGCTATGACTGCTTTAGCTGCAGTTAGCATTAAAATGATCAAATCCAGCAATACATTCAAAGCTTTCACATCTCACCCACCTGCCCCTGTGATCCTAAATGTAACCTGCTTGCCTGCCGGAGCTTTGTACAACAAGACCTTGTTTCCTGGGTTTCCTCCTGGCATGGATCTTATTCCGTGCCTTCCTGGAACTTGAGGCCAAATCAGAGGAGATGCCAGGAATCCCACTTCTGGAGCTCTCATTGTTTTTTAAAAATGATTCCAAGCCGGACTGTGGCACAAGGGCTTTTAAACCTTACCACCCTGTGCCATTTTCCGTATCTAACACGGTTCAGTGGAGCCACTATTTGCCTTGTGTCCTTTGAAGATCTTCTTTTGCCTTTCAGATGCTAACAGCAGAGTAGGGGGGCTGGTATCAAACAGCAGAACTGAAAGGAAGATGAAGGGTTAAAACTCCTGTCTCTTTCCGGCATGGTCCTGAGGCAAATTGAGGTTGTATCAAGGCACAATCTGCATTTTATGAACAGGCAGAGTGCTTGACCCTTCATCCATTTGAGCTCTTCGTGCTGCACACACAACACAACTCTTGTAGAATGAGATTATTTAAATGACCTGCTGATAGAGCACTGGTTCCTGCTCCTTTCACTGAACCACAGTGAAGGATCTGGAAGTCCTTAACTGCTTGGAATTTGCTTTCCACTTGTGTGACAGGCAGCTTGAATTATGCCGGTTCTTTTGGCTGGAATTTAAAATGTCCACAGCAATTCTCCAGTTTTTGTTTGTATCAGGGAAGGGAGATGAAATGCAAGACAGAGTCATCTGTTACATTTTTGTGCGTAGAATCATCGTATCATGGGAGTGGCACAGTTTGGCACTCCACCTACTAAATACTTGACAGTTCCCTGCCATGGTTACATTTTTCTGTCGTCTCAGTTCTCTGGGAGCTGTCACTAATTGCCTGACAGATCATCTTCCCTGCTGAACGGCCTGACATAAGCTGGTTCAGGACTCCCAAGCAAAACTGAACATAATAAAATGATCACGGAAGATTTTATTTTCCGAATCCCACTGATGTTGAGGAGGCCTCTTGGTTACTCACACTTACCAATAATACTATATTTTAACATATTTTAAAAGACTGGCAATGAAAGAGGGGGGGTGGCTTTTTCCAATTTTTAAACGGAAGCTGCTGACGCGATGCTACTCTGTAGCTCCAATAGGGGTATTGTGTAGATTTTAAAAAAGCTTTGGACACCACCCCCACATGTCACAAGTGAAGTTCCCACCCCAGTTAAGGAAAATTGCATTCTTTCGTTGTAGCTGCAGAACTGATACACCAGAGAAAAAAGGAATGGTGCGTAGGGCAGGCACAGAATCTGAAGTCAAGCTTGAAGTCTTAATCAGCCCACCTCATCAGCCAATGATGGAGATGGAGTAGTTTGGTGTTGCTGCGTTAGGCTTTGTTCCTTAGTTTTTGTGTGTTTTAAGATACTGTAGCTCCACGGTGGCTCAGAGGTTAAGACACTGAGCTGCAGACCAGAAGGTTGGTAGCTCAGCAGTTCGAGACCCAAGTGCTGCATGATGGAGTGAGCTCCCGTCTCTGGCCCCAGCTCCTGCCAACCTAGCAGTTCGAAAGCAAGAAATTGCAAGTACCACTTTGGTGGGAAGGTAACAGCGTTCTGTGCGCCTCGGCATCTAGTCATGCTGGCCCCATAACCATGGAAAAAGTTTTTGGACAGCGTTGGCTCTTCAGCTTGGAAATGGAGATGAGCACCACCCCCTAGTGTCGGATTCGACTGGCTTTCGAGCAAGGGAAACCTTTACCTTTACTAGCTCCACTGTATGTTTTGCTTCAGCCTCTATCAGAATTCTTCAAACGGTTGCTAGGCCTTTTGTGGGGAGGGCTATTTTCTGATGTGCCTGGCTTCTTCTGTTGCTGCTGGATATCCAAATGCTTCAATTTCCAACTTTTATTTGGAACATTTTAAAGCATTTCTGTATTTTCTGGACCTGGCAAGTCTCCATTTCCAAATGGTGTTTTAATACTGGGGCACATTGCTGGGGCGTGTTTGCTTTTTTGGAGACAGTCTCTAATTCTAATACCCTAAACGTTCCAAAAGAAACTGAACTGTATACATCTTTTTAAAAAAGAAACAAAGTTATCAGTCAAAGGCCTGGGTACAATGAGGGACATCTCAGCATGGCTTACCAACTTGCAGAGACCTTTCTGGGTGATCTAGACCCTTGTCAGAAGTAGGCTGGTGTGACGGTTACAAACAAGATTAGGTTAATAAGATTTCACACCCGCACTATGTTCCAAGGGGGAGCTGCTACTAGGAAAAGCACCAGAATCCAGTAGACAGGAATAAAAGGGGCCATTCATTCCTATAGCACAAGGGCAGCAAAGGGGACTACAGGCAAAGTTTTGGTGTATCTGAGTGACTCCAAAAATATGAATACGCAAATTTAACAAAAAGTAGAAAGAAGGGGGGGAACTTTTAAAATGACCTCCTGCTTCCCTTTGATACACATTAAACAAATGAGCAGGACGTATGGAGCAGAGGTCTGTCGGTGGCTGTTAGCCACAAGCAGTGTTCTCTCTAAGCTGAGTTCATGTGAGCTGGCTCACAGTTTTTTATCCTCCTGCTCGCACAATTTTTGTCTTAGTTCAGGAAGGATGTCTCCTGAGCAAACTAATTTATGCAGTAGCCAAATCGCTCGCTCACAGCTTTAGTGCCAATAGCTCACAAAGTAGAATTTTTGCTCACAAGACTCCACAGCTTAGAGGGAGCATTGGCCACAAGGTATATAGATGGAACACCATGTCTGGGGCAGGGATGCTCTGTCTTCTTGGTGCTTGGGGGGGGGGGGGGCAACAGTGGGAGGTCTTCTGGAGTTCTGGCCCTGCTGGTGGACCTCCTGATGGCATCTGGCATTTTGGCCACTGTGTGACACAGAGCGTTGGCCTGGATGGGCCACTGGCCTAGTCCAACATTGGCTTCTCTTATGTTCTTAAGTGTAGAGAATTTGTTTGCAGCCCAGGCAGGTTCAGAAACCCTCTTCCTTCCCTTCTCTCTGTTCCACCTGCCCAGCAGAGCCTAGTCAGCTGCTCCCCCACCCCCCCGGAGCTGACAGTCAGTCCTCCAATGTACACTTGTGACATGGATTCCCTGGACAGAGAGGATTCTCCTCATCCTGCCTCTCGATTTTGTCATGTCATGTGATTTCCTGTCATGCAACTGCAGTTCAGAGGATTCCATGCTGGGGAATTACAGGTGGGTCCTGGGTATGGGAAGGCTGAAAAGTACTGAAGTAGACAGTACAATGTTGATAGATTGATGGCCTGACTCAGTATATGGCAGTGTCCTTGTGTGAATATGGTTATTCCCTCTCCCCGTGACATCTAGACTGTGTATTTCCTATTAACTGAGACTTCTTGGACAAAAATGAAGATGCACATTTTGATTCATTAGATATGCCTGTCTTATGCCGATCCTAAAAGGATATTTGAATACCTTTCTTGCAGACTGATCTCTGCACCCAGCCTTGCAGCGATTTTATACTTTGCATATAATTCAGAGAAATATGTATGACTTCATTTTGCAAAATGAAGCTAATTCTTTTAGTGGCAGGCATATAATGATAGGCTATGTGGCATATTTCGTTAGCAGTGCCTTTATAATTAAGTAAAATTATAATTATAATATAATTATAATACCTGGAATACTACCTGGAATAATACAGCATAACAATAGAATTGTCCAGTTCATAATATGTGGTAAGTAATTTGTGTTCCAGTGCTGTTATTGAGAAAAATACCAGTAACAACCACAAAACATAGCATATTTCAACTGTGCAAACCATTTACATTTGCCTAGAAGCAATGCCCCCTCTAAGCAGTGGAGTTTTGTGAGCAAAAATTCTACTTTGTGAGCTACTTGGCATTAAAGCTGTGAGCAAGCAATTTAGCTACTACATACATTGGTTTGCTCTGGAGCCATCCTTCCTGAGCTAAGACAGAAATTGTGTGAGCTGGAGGATAAAAGTCAGTGAGCTAGCTCACACCAGCTCAGCTTAGAGGGAACACTGCCTTGAAGTCCTTAATACTAAAGATGGGAGGAAGGTGGTGGTTGGGAATGTCTGTGCAACTGTCTGAATGCCCCCCCCCCCCAACACAGTCTTCATGCGCATAGAAGAGGGAAGGGTGATGTCATTAAAAGGGGATTAGACACATTAATAATGGACAATGGCAAAGCCATGGGAAAGTCCATGCTCAGGCTGTTTCTCTGATGTAATGTTCTTAATGATGGTGGAGGAGATTGAGCTGAACCACATTCTCAGCCAAGAACATTGCCTTTCTACACTGGTCAGTTTTTAGAAGAAGAAGAAGAGATTGGATTTATGCTGCGCCTTTCACTACCTGAAGGAACCTGAGAGTGGTTTACAATCCATTTCCCTTCCCCTCCCCACAAGAGACACCCAGTGAGGTAGGTGGGGCTGAGAAAGCTCTCTTGAGAGCCCCCTTGAGAGAACAGTTCTGAAAGAATTTATGATTGACCCAAAGTCACACCAACAGCTGCATCTGGAGGGAATCAAAGCCAGTTCTCCCAGATTAGAGTCTGGGCTTTTAACAACTATACAGAACTGGCTGTCTTTCTTAGCCCATGTTGTGTAGTCAGCAATAAATTATCTGAATATATTAATCCATTGCTTACTGCTACAAGTGCAACTTAGAGAACATTCTTATTCATTCTTATTCATTAACAATATTAATATTAATATTGTGTGATGGGCACGCAGGGATGGGTGGGTACATCTTGGATTTGAGGCTTCCCTGTGCTTGCTGATATCCCAGCAAGCATGTGCATAAACAAATTTATGGGAGGCGGGGGAGTTAGTCTTAAATTATTTTTCTTCATTATCATAATGATGTGATTGTTTGTTAAAAAAAACGCTTAGGGGGTGATTGAGCCCAATCAGAGTAAGGCATGGAGCTGCAAGGCTCAGCCCATGAGTGGCTGGGGCAGTTGAGCATGGGTACTTACCTGCCAAACCAGTCCACCATGAAGTTCATGACACCTTGGGTTGCCAATTTCCTGGTGGTGGCTGGAGATCTCCTGAGATTACAACTGATTTAGAGGCAACAGAGATCAGTTCACCTGGAGAAAATGGCTGCTTTGGAAGGTGGACTCTATGGCATTATACCCCATTAAAGTCCCTCCCCTCCCCAATCCCCACCCTCCTCAGGGTCCACCCCCAAAATCTCCAGGTATTTCCAAACCTGGAGCTGGCAGCCCTAATGATAGCCTTTAGCTATTGTGTGTGTACCTTACCTGCTCATGCAATCACTGTAGTGTGAATGCAGCCAATGCATATGATTATAATCTCATTTTAAAGGATCGTTGCCACAATAAAAATTTGCCATAATTGTATTAACAGTGTCTTTGTTGGACTAAGTCACACGATATGCGTGGCGGACAGCCAAGGAAGAACACCCAAAAGGTACACTTGCAGAATGTATCATCTGTGTGCCATGGCCATCAGATGGATGTTTTCTTTTAGAACATACCATAGATTGTGCTGTACAAGAAAGGACCTTAATTGCATATGGTTGCCAGTTCTAATTGGAGCATGCTTTCACCAAAATTCTGTGCTGTACCCTAAAGTTTATTTTTGAGGTGGCATACAACATTTTTACTAGATATTACAGGTTGGGGGCGGGCAACCTTCTTCCCAACTGTGTACTGCATGGCGAGACAGGAGATTTAATATATTCTGTAGAATCTTCAATCCTAACAGCTTTCTAGTCCCCATATATCTCCAGGCAGACAAGTTACCCTCTGCTTTCTAATGTAGTCATTTAACAAAAATGGTTTTGATTACTTATTTCAGAGAAGGGGAGGTGGGGCGGGAGAATGGCTTGAGGTTCTTTTCTGTAACTGTTTGCCATTTCCTGCAGAATGAATTACACCTGTTGGGTGATTAGGACATTCGCTGTTTCAGGATCTGGCTTTTGTCTTTGCTTGGGGGGGCTTCAGGTTGAGAAAGAAGCAGCGGCCACTTAGCTAATGTGATTCACTTTGTCTTGGCGCTTCCTATGCCTGAAGCTGGTTGCAGATTAGGCTTCCTGAGAAGTGCTTCAGACAGATGAACCCCTCTCCCTGGGCAGGGAGAATTCCTGGTACTCTACTGAGTCTCAATTGGTCTAAGTCATGGGTGGATTAGCTGCCAGATTTATTCTATTTTGCTTCCTTTATACTCTTGTCTTTCTCCAGTGGTACCCAGAATGACTTTACTTTCTCGGCGCCTCCATTTTATCCTCACAACAACCCTGTGAAGTAGGTTAGCCTGAGAGTGTGTGATTGGCCCAAGGTCACCCAAAGAGCTTCCATGGCAGAGTGAGGATTTGAACCTGCGACTCCCAGATTATTGTCTAGCCACAACACCTTGCATATATGTTTGATGTATGTGTGTGTGTATTCGAACTGTATTGTTTAAATTGGTCTGTCATATTTTGGTATTTGGCCTTATTCCAGCTTAAATGAGAGCAGGAAGTCTGTTTTGCCTGTCTAGGGGATCGGCATCCGTGGTTATTAATGAATTTTGTCATAATTAAATGCTACATACTAAACCTTATGTTTATTATGTCTATATAGCATGTACTGAAATATGCTATGACAGCATTAGGGTGCAGCAGAAGGAAACCAAGACCATCTATTGCCTAAATTACTCCTCTGCAGTGCTGCCCATTCCCCAGTTGGGGGATGGGAGATTCCCTGGTTTTGAGGACTACTGCCTGCCACTGGCCAGCTAGCCATTGGGAGGAAATTCCCCCCCAAACAGTGATGTCACCGGAAATAAACGTGACATGCCTACATCACCTGAAAGTGATGTAGGCATGTTGGTGATTTTGGAGGGCAACACTCTGGTTTTTGGGCAAAACTCAATGGTTTGAGGATGATCTTACCATAGAGTTTTGCCCAAAAACCGGCATGCAACCCCCAACGTCACTAACATGCCTACATCACTTCCAGGTGATATAGGCACATTGTGCAATGCCACTTCCCACTCCCGGAACATCCCCCATCCCTCTGCTGGCATTTCCAATGGACCTGGGCATCCTAAAGGCAATAGCTGCCTCTGGTATATAACTGAACTGTGTACAGTGGTCCGCTTCGTGAAGAAGGCCTGCCACTCTTCAACCACTGGAATGAGATCCAGGACATTTCCTAGTGAGATTAGACATTGGTTACTTAAGCACGGGTTGCTTACCCTTGCTTGTATGCTACAGGGAAGTGTCCCCCCCCCCACTTCCCCACAGCATCACTGTGCTTCAGTGCTGTGCACCTCTTCGGTTTTCTCCATCTTTCCTGCATTCTTTCCCAAACTCACTTTGCTGTGATCTGTTGGGAAAGACTGAAGGAAAGCTGAGGTGTTGCCTATGTGGAAGGGAAAGTCCTGATTTTCTTGATCCCACCTACACTGATACCAGTTTCTCCACCCTCAGCCCCTGTAGCAGCCATCACCCCACAACCACTGAAGGGCTTTTTAAAAAAGTTGAATATTTCTATAGTATTATAACAATTTGTATATCAGGTTCTCAATTTGTGTATCAGGTTCTCTGAATTTCCAGCTTTCATTTTTAAAAAAGAAAAGTATTGGGCCCTTTTTACTACAGAGGTATAAGGGGAAAGGCATCTCTCCATAAGGAAAGAGGCTGGACATGTACAGGAAGGAAGGAAGGAAGGAAGGAAGGAAGGAAGGAAGGAAGGAAGGATTTCAGAGATCCTGATACACAGATTGCTATAATAATATTGAATTGTTGATTTAAAAAAAAAGCTATAAAAGCCTGCAATGGCACCCATTGGGGAGGATCGCCACTGCTCGGAGGCTGGGGCAAGGGAAATGCAGGAAAACATGCCAAGCGGAAGCCCCATTGCTGCTGCACTGTATTGGCAGCTGCAGCTGCAGCGGTGAAACCATGTAAGCACATCCCCATGCGGAAAACACCCCTGCAAAGAAACATAGGGAGGTTTGCTTCAAGGGCAGCCATTTAAAGGGGACTCCATGGTGATGCTTATTCATTTTCATCACCTTTATAAAGCCAGCTTTTGAGTAGGAGTCTGCAAAGTCATCAGCTGGAGCACCCACGGTCTTGAGGTACTTTGAGGTATAATTAAACAGGAAGATTGCAAATGGATGTGAGATTAAAATGAAGAAGATACTCCACCAAAAATGCTGATTGGCTCATAGCAATACTTCCTCTGGTGCATGCTTGCCTGTGCATGTTCCCTGAAAGAGGCAGGCATGATAGAAAGCAGTGATTGAGCTGCTTCAAAGGTGAATGCAAAGCTTTTGGGGGGGAAAGGAAGCTGCTGCTTACCTGAGCATTGTGAACTGTTCTGTGTCTCACCACTGAGATGGAATAGCCCACTTATTAGGCTCCCCCTCTATACTTTATTAATAGAAAAAGGCACCTCAGCTTTCTTTCTGATTAGCTGAGTGAGTCACAACATGAAGCTAACAAGGAAAACACCCTTCTCTTTCACAGTCCACACCCACTTTGCTCAGTGCTGTTAAAAAAAGTCTATTGTACTAATTTTTACACACAAAGAATGTTGTTTTTTAAATCCAAAGAGATGAATGATGCAACACACAAAATGAATAGTCTTTTAGGAGCCATGGGACTTGCTATCAGTATTCCTACAAACAGAGTAATGTGAAAGGAGGGGGGGGATGAATTAATATGTAATCCAGAAATAAATTGTAGCAAGCGGTCCCTGGCACTTACAAGTTATGCTAACAAAAGTTACAACATGATAACCCCTTGGCATTCTCTAGGATTTACCACTGTGAAATATAATGCGTCGACAAGTACATTAATTAAGTTCAATGCGTCAAGATACATGTCATGAATAAACACTTCAGGGTAAATGATTGACTACATTACTTTTGAGAACTCAAGAAAGCAGCATGGCTACTGAGTAGCAGACAGTATTATGTACAAGTCTGACTTCTTTCCTCAAGAACAAGTTATGCACAAGCTCTTTTTTAAAAAAAAATAATGCTAAGGAATCTTTGCATTCCAACCTTCTTTTCTTAATGCAGAGGTCCCCAAGCATTTTCTAAAAGGTTACTGCTGGAATTGGTGATCTGTTACCTATTAATTTATTTATTAGAATTCTGACTTGCCCTCCCCTGCTGTAGCAGGCCTCAGGGCAAGTAGCAACTTAATTTTTAAAACCTATCATAAATAGTTATTAAAATTATTAAAAATTAAAACTGATCAAATATATAGGTGGCACATGCAATACAATTTCATCAGAGATAGCAATATAATTCGACAGCACTGGGGAAGGCCAAAACTGAAAACAGGAAGAAGGCCCATCGAGGAAGCAGTAATTTCCCTCAGTCAGGAGCCTCAGTTGGAGGCCTGGTGGAACAGCTCTGTTTTACAGGCCTTGTGGAACTGTAAAAGATCCTACAGGGCCTATATCTCAGCTGGCAGAGCATTCCACCAGACTGAAGCCAGAGTCAAAAAGGCTCTGGCTCTGGTTGAGGCTAACCTTCTTGCAAGGATCACCAACAGATTTTTTATTCAAGGAGCATAATGCTCGGGGGGGGGGGGGCGGAATACCAGGAGAGGCGATCCCAAAGATATACTGCTCCCAGATAGCGTTGCCAGGTCCCTACCTGGCATCCAGTGAGGGGAAGAGGCTGTGTGTTCAGGAGACTTGCATGCACACATAGCACACACGTGCTGCAATAACATTACCCAGAAGTGATGTCATCATGCCAGGCACATCATCAAGGGATGCTCTAGGGTTCAGGCTTAAAGCTCTATGGTACCATAGAGTTTTAAGCCTGAACCCTAGAGCATCCCCCAACAATGTGCCCGGTGCGACATCACCTCCGGGTGATATCATCGCGCTGGGCACATTGGCCCCTATTCAGGCAGAATATTTGGGGGCAGAGTTCCCCCTGGTGGCCAGATCCTGGCCGGTGGGTCAGAGGCCCTTAGAGCGAGCAAATCGCTGCCCCCCGGGACCTGGCAGCCCTAGTCCCAGACCATACAGGACTTTAAAGATTAAAACCAACACCTTGAAACAGGTCTGGCATTCAATTTGGAGCCAGTGCAGCTGACAGAGCACTAGTTGAATATGTGCTCTAGGTGGAGTTTGAGTCAGAACTCGCACCACTGTATTCTAGACCAGCTGAAGCTTCCATGTCAGTCTCAAAGGCAGCAAGTTATAGTAATCCAGTCTGGAGGTAAATGTTGCATGGATCACTGTGGCTAAGTCAGGCTGAGACAGGAAAGGGGCTAGTTGCTTGACGATGCAGATGTAAAAATGCCAGTCTAGCAACATTTGAGACCTGGGCCTCCATTGAAAAGGAGGCATCTAGTATCTCATCCAGACTCTTCATTATTGGCACTAGTGTTAGTGGCACTCCGTCAAGAGTTGGGAGTTGACAGACCTGGATCTCTCTGGCCCAACCACAGGGTCTCCATCTTTGGAGTTTAGTTTCAGCTGGTTCTGCTTCAACCATCCAACCACGACCTCCAAAATCTCTGCCAGATTTCCCGGGGCAGAGCCTGGTTGGCCATCCATCAACAGATATAGTTGGGTTTCATTAGTGTACTGGTGATAACCCAGCCTAAATCTCCATGCCAGCTGAGGGAGTGCATATAGATGTTGAATAGCATTGGGGAGAAAATAGCCCCCAGGAGGCTCCACATACCAAAGGGTATTGTGGCGAGACTCTCCAAGTGCCACCCTCTGTCCCCAAACTTGGAGAAAAGAGACAAACCACTTCAAGGCTGTCCCTTGTATCCCCACACTGGTGATGCAATGAGTCAGTAGGTCATGATCAACCATGTCAAATGTTGCTGTCAGATCAAGTAGCAACAGCAGTGCTGACCCACCTCAATCCAGGTGTCTGCAGAGATCATCTGTGAGGGCGACCAGTGCTGTCTCCATCCCGTGGCTGGGATGGAAGCCAGATTGGAAGGGATCTAGGACTGATGTATCATCCAGGAAAACTAGGAGCTTTCTCAACTACCTTACCCAGAAACAGAAGATTCGACACTGAGAGGTAGTTGGCTAGATCAGAAGGATCCAAGGATGCCTTCTTTAATAGTGGATGTACCTATAGCCTTGTTATTAAATAATGGCCCAGTCAAAGCCAATGTTTCCCAATATCCAGTGCTAAATTAAGGAGCCTCTCATGAGACATCGTTGATGCAGTCATCATTTGGGAATTCACCACTTACCGGTCATTCCATTTCTGTTTAACCCCTAATCCTTTCCTTTGTGTAGATGGAAAACATTTATTTATTGAGAAAAATGTACGTGCTCCTCTCCCGAGAACCTGTTCAAGGTGACACACAATACAAAAATTAATAAAACTACATAAACACAATTAAAACTGGATCCAACCAGCTTTTCTGCTCATCACAAAGGGACCAGGTTGTTTGACTTTTCTGTTCTAAGGATCATGGAAACTGCATGGACAACAGTCATGTGTGATGCACAAAGGAGCAGAATTAGAGGAGACTGACTGACTGGAAAAGCAGGGTAAAATTGAAACAAACAAAAAAAGGAGTCTTTCTACGTACTGGGATCAGCCCACTGACAAATCAGTCCTGTGCAAAGTTACCTCAGTCTAGGCCGGATTACTCTAGTTGGTTTAGATTATAGTAACTCTGCATAGGATTATACCGTTGATATTCCATCTGGTGAAACTCAACTGAAAACAAATTTTATACCTGTTGCTATATGATGCTAGAGACCCTCTGCCATTCCTGAGTATTTATAACTAATAGATATCTCCGTAGGTGGCAGCACTTTACACTCTGAATCAGCCACCCATGCAAGTCTTAAGAAGAGTGAGCAAGCTTTTTAAAAAGATGAGCAAGAAAAGGAGTTTCTGTTCTCTTGAAATCCTGTCTTATTGCCATGGCAGAGATCATGCCGTATAAAAGGCCTTAATGGCAAATATATTACCGATATCCTACAAACATTTGTACAAACAAATAAAAGACTTTGGGTTTTCCCCCCTTAAGGTGGAAAATATATTTAAAATAGTACCTTCTCTTCCCTAAACTGTAAGTCTGCACATACATTTTTTATACTCAGGCACATCCCTGTAAGTCCATTGGGGGATAACTCTGTGTAGGCTTGCACTGTACCCATTTACTATGAGATTTTTAAAAAATCACAAAAAATGCTCTGAAAGTACTGTGGTGAAAGTGGTGAATTCCACCCCTCCTCCAGACCTTCTGAGGGCACCTGGTGTTTTTGGCCACTGTGTGACAGAGTGTTGGACTGGATGGGCCACTGGCCTGATCCAACATTGGCTTCTCTTATGTTCTTATGTTCTCTTATGTTCTAGAGTCTCTGTTTACTCATCATCAGAGTAAACATGTGAATCTGCTTTTTATTTTCCTCCCACTCCTCTAAGCAAAGTTTAGGCCTTCTTCCAGGCTAAGGAGCCTTCTCCAACAGAAAGTGGGTCTTCCTCCGACCTGGGGCTCGCTCCTTCCTACCTACCTACCTACCTACCTACCTGCCTGCCTACCTACCTACCTACCTACAATTACTTGGGATTTTCTAGAGAACAACTACGGAGGTGATTAAGTCACACCCACACACACAACTTGGTGTGCAGTATCAGTTTTGCACCGATTGATGGAACTGGGTAGTGGCATGCAACACGGAAAGACAAAAAATAAAACATAAATTAAGGAGCTGTTACTATTACCAACAAAAATGATGAATTTTCGGGGAGGGGAACAGTTGAGGAGAAACTAGTGCAGGGCTAAAGGCAACCCTTGTAGAACAAAGGGGGCTAAAAATCTTAAACCGTTTCTTAATGGGTAAACCAACTACTGGACATGAAGACAATTCAAAAGACTTCATGTGCAGCAGAGGAAATATCTCCTACTCTGCACCAGAAATCTGCCACAGATTAGAGAGTATTGCATAATGTACAGACAATGATTCACAATAAATTGCATTTCCTGTGTCTGTGATTTGAACATATTGACTAGCATGTACATTCAATACAGTGTGGTATAGTGGTTAAGAGCGGCGGCCTCTAATCTGGAGATCCAGGTTTGATTCCCCACTCCTTCACATGAAGCCTGTTGGGCAACATTGGGCTAGTCACCATTCTCTCAGAGCTCTCTCAGCCACACCTACCTCACAAGGTGCCTGTTGTGGGGAGAGGATGGGAAAGGTGATTGTAAGCTGCTCTGAGACTCCTTAGGGTAGAGAAAAGCAGGGTATAAAAACCAACTCTTCTTCAATAGAATCATGGCTTGAAGAGGCCACAAAATCCAATTTGTTGAAGCATGCACATTCAGATCCCATGGCAAAATGGAGCTTAACGAAACCAGAAATTGTTCAGTAAACCCTAGACCACATGCTAGAGGAGAAGAAAAGGAAGCATAAGAGTACAATTTAAAAAATCTGTAATGGTGTCTTGATGCTGACAAAGCTCTGCTCCATTTGAGTTTGTTGCGACATTTGAATGCATTCTGGACCTCTTTTCCTTCCTGTCACCCTTTAACAAACTGATCGCCTATGTAAACAAATAAAAGCTCAAGAATACTTTATACAACATCAATGTACAGAAATGCTCTGTTCCTGCCATTCAGAACACTTCAGGCGGTGCAAGCTCTGTGAAAAGAATGTACTGTGTGTACACAAACAGCTTTCATTTATTGAGGGCTGACAATGACACTGTCATGGTTACAGCTGTGCCCTATGTGTATTTCAAGTTTCCTCCCAGCTGGGAATCTGGGCACTGCTCCATTATCATATGATAAAAGAATAAAGCCAGTTTTATCTGTACTGCTGGGAATTCTAAAACAGTATAAGAGGCAGGACAAGTCTACTCACCACCAGCTCTTTCTCTGTATTTAAGGCTTAGTAAAGGTTTCCCTTGCTTGAAAACCAGTCAAATCTGACTCCAGGGGGCAGTGCTCATATCCATTTCCAAGCCAAAGAGCCAGCTCTGTCTGAAGACTTTTTCCATGGTCATGTGGCCAGCATGACTAAACGCCAAGGCGCACGGAACGCTGTTACCTTCCCACCGAAGCGGTACCTATTTATCTACTTGCAATTTCTTGCTTTCGAACTACTAGGTTGGCAGGAGCTGGGGCCAGAGACAGGAGCTCACTCTGTCAGGCAGCACTCAGGTCTCGAACTGCCGAGCTACCGACCTTCCGGTCTGCAGCTCAACATCTTAACATCTGAGTCACTGTGGCCCAAAGAGAAGGGAACACAAACAGTTTCCCATAGCGGTCTCCCAACATGTCACTCTGGTGCCTACCAATGTATTTTCTTGTGTCTACTTATTCCTTTCCCAAAGCAGACAACCAGTCCTGGATTTCATCCACATCACCAGCAGGAAGTGTATCAAAAGAGCTCAGGAAGCATCACTTTTATGTCCAAGGAACACTCACTGAGAAACAGTTGCCCCTATCATAAGACAATACCCATCTTAGAACTACACAGCATTTTGGGATTGGCCCCTGCTCTCATGGCAGCCATTTTGTAGTAGACCCCTAACTGTTTTCAAAATGTGAACTGCTCAGAGGTTGGGGACCTCTGCTACAGTACAGTCTGATTCAGTACCATTAAAAAAAAACAGAGCGAGGGGTTTGTCTTACATTCTTGCTGATGTTTTTCCACCTCACATGGTTTTATTGAGGCCTGCTTTCTTCCTAGGAGCTCAGGCAACAGAGCATGAAAGAGAAACCACCTGATTTGGCAGCATTCTCTGTCTTGGTCTGGGAACAGGGACAGCTTAGCTAGGTGTGCCCAGAAACAGCATGTGACCAGGATGTAGATACCCAGCCACCTGTGAACAACAAAATATTAAAAAGGATCATCAATATTGATTTATCTTTTACTGAGCAGTCCATATAACGAGGAAGCATAACAACAAATAGGTTTTCCCTACATGGATATTCCATTAAGTTGTTCTACACAATGGAAAATTCTTGTGAGTACATTCAGGCATATGCGCCTGTTATTGAAGGAGCTAGCTGGAAGAAAATCAACAAAAGAAAAAGCCATTGTTTGCCAATTTCCTTTTATTATATAACTCACATTGTGCTCAGGTACTGTAAATGTTACATGAACAAAGGCTTCCTTCTCCATATTTGTAATAAGCTGTGTTTTGATGTTAGATTACTTCTGTTAAGATTTTTTGAAAGAACAATTATGTAATATTTAGATGACCAGCAATTTAAGCTTACAATATTGCGGACTGCTGGAGATAATCAACACTATGTAGAACCAATCCAAAGCCCACTTGAGGCCAGCTGTTTTTGACCAAGAGATAGAAACCATGTGATAGGATGGCAATTGGGTGTTAGTCCCACAGATGGTAGAGGCACAAGATATTTTTCAAGGAATACCTTTGTCTTTGCCATTCTTGCCACTGCTGATCTGTCAGAGTCCTTGCAGTACTTTGAAACAGGCAGAGCAAGTCTTATGTTTTAGGAACGGCTCACGCTACTGTGCATTGGTTGGGTGCCTGTGGGTTGTTAAAACCAGGGCTCATTTCGTAGCTGGAGCTCCTCTGCATATTGGCCACACACCCCTGATGTAGCCAATCCTCCAAGAGCTTACAGTAGCCCCTGTAAGAAGAGCTCTGTAAGCTCTTGGAGGATTGGCTACATTAGGGATGTGTGGCCTAATATGCAAAGGAGCTCCTGCTATGAAATGAGCCCTGGTTAAAACCATAGAAATTTGGAAATTCCTGGAGTGTTATAATGTTACTTTGTGTTCAGGAGCTGGAAGAGATCCGAGGACACTGTAGGAATTTCCACATTATGACGTTGCTTCGTGTTCTGAAACCAGAAGTGATGTCTGAGAAGTCTTCAGCTCCCCATACTCCTGGGGGCTGCCAGCTAAGGGCTGGTAACCTTAAGTGGGCCCGACTGACTTGAACAGCTACTGGCTGGGGTCAGCATTCTGCTTTTGGGCAAGGTACAGGGGCGGGTGGTGACTAGGCAGCTTCAGGCAGTCTTGGAAGAGACAGATTATCCAGACCTATTTCAGTCCCAATTCAGGCCTGCATTTGAAATGGACCAGGTTGTCCTCACTGTTGTAAGCTTCTTTAGGCAGGGTCCCTGCAGAAGCAGCATAAAAAAAGCAGCTAGAGAAGAGAAGGCAGAGAGAGGTTTTTTCCTTGTCAATTTCACTCTCAGCTGACTGGTGGGGAGTGAAATTGATAAGGAAATCCCAAAGGGCTCCCCAGAGGGAAAGAGAGCATTTTAACATGCTGCCTTTCCCTCTTGCCCCTAAGGTGGGAAGGGCAGTGTGCTTTGTAGCCACACATGCCCAGAGGTTTTGGTTGTAAGCCTGGCCAACTCAGGAGCCGCCAGAACTCCTTCCTGTGCTTCTTGCCCCAAAATAGCCCTACCTGCTACATATTTTGTTAGTTTTTAAGGTGCTACTGGCCTCTTGCTGTTTTCTACTGTTCATAGTAGGATTTTTTTAAAAAAATTCACACTGTTGCAAACTGCTTTTTGCGAATAAGTGGTTAAGAAATAATTTACTGAGCATGTGTGTGTTCCATTTCTTCAACACTCCTGTGAGGTAGGTTAGCCAGAGAATGACCTGGGATTCCACCAGAGGTTTTTCCCACTCCCAAACTAACCAGCACGCTGTCCTGTTCCTATGTGATCCCACCTCCCTGAGGGTGCTTGCAAACAAACAAAATCTCGAGAGTACTACAAAGAAGAAAAGGGAACTTGCCTTGGAGAATTAAGGTCCTTGAAGGGGTTCTAGGGAAAGCGGGGCGGGGGAGGGTCCTTGAAGGGGTTCTAGGGAAAGGGACTCTTTTTAAAAATGGGCATAAACCACAGCAACAATAACCGAGTGCGACAACGGACAAGGCTTAAAAACGGAGACGCAGATCAGGAGGCGGGGAAACGGAAGGAGAGGCGCCGTTCTCGGAGGTGAGTTTGGGAAGCGTCAGCGAGAACGTGGCAGGGCTCTCTCGAGACGCCCTCCTTTTCCCTCCCACCTGTAAGGCTCCCTGCCGGGCTTGGCTTTCCTGCCCTAGTGGCGGGAATGGGGCAGAGCAGCGCCGAAGTCCTCAACCGTAACAGCTGCTGCAGCCGGAGTGGGGAAGCGAGGCGGGCTATCCCAAGGTTGCAAACTCTAGCGAGGGGAACGGGGAAATAGAGCTGTTTGAGCGCGGCTAGTGCCCCCCCCCCCCCCGCGCCCAGTCAAGTCCGGGCTTGAGAAGTGGAGCAGCAGCAGCGGCCCCTGAGCGGCCGGGAGGGAGGGAGGGAGGGAGGGAGGAAGGAAGGCGGCGCGTGAAAGGCACAGGGAAGCTCTGATTCCCTCTGGCGTTTGCGGACGGGAAAGCCGCCTCCTCCTCCGACCTCCTCCTCGGTGCCAGTTTCTTTTTCTCCTGCGGAGTTTTCCAAGGTGTGGTTTGAAGCCTCCCATCCCTCCCTGACTCCCGCCGAGCCCAGGGAGGGAGGGAGGGAGGGAGGAAGAGAGAGTGGGTGGGGGTGTGCTTGCGCCAAGGCGCACGGGGAGGGAGGGAGGCAGAGCCAAGAAGCGCCCGACGGCTCGGGGACGCTCGGGAGGCTGGCGGGGAGGCAGTAGCGGCTGAGCCACCACCAGGGGCTCGGGACAGGTGAGGGCGCCCGCCGAGACCTGCGGTACGGGCCGGTGCCTTCAGCCAGAGGGCCGGCTGGCCTCGCGCCCTTTGCGGGAGTTGCACCTGGGGAGCCTGCCGCCGCCTCCAAGGGAATGGCCGCCCAAACCTGCCTGGCACCGACGCGCCTCGGTCCGCCTGGGTAAGTCCAGCTTTGCCTCCTCCTCGCGTTCAAAGGCACGAAGTGGTGGGGTGTTTCACCATATGCGTGGGTATGTTTTGGTTAGCTCAGCGGTGGAGAAGGACGTCGCTGCTCGGGGCGACCGGTCTAGCAGAGTTGCGGTCTTGAAAAACCGGGCTCTGTGTGTGTGTGTGTGTCCATCCATTTGGATTTCTCCACTAATCGGTGTGGAGGCCGTGCAAACAGATGACGGAGAAAACCTCACTGGACTTGGTGGGAGAGACTCTCGAATTGCTTGGGGTCGCTCATGTCGAATTCCCACCTGATGAGGAACGAAAACGGAGGCTTGAACTTTTCTTCTGTGCAAAAATCCATCGGGGGAAGTTAAAAAAAAAATCAAAAAAAAAAATCTGTGTCCTAAGTTGTTGTTCAAAATACAGGTACATGGGGTGGTGTGATTCATAAGGCGACATCATTGCTGCTATCCCATACATACTAGCTTGGGGCTGAGAACAGGGCCTGTTAAACTTAGTGGGAAATACTTATGAGTATGCATGCACGGGATCTGTTGCCTGGTCAGGGAAGTGAGAATCCACATGCACATTTTCTCAGAAGTAACTGCCACTGAGTTCAGTGGTACCAACTAAATATGCATATGGTTTGATTTTGTTTGTGGAGGAGGGATTCCACGAGCTGTAAAATAACGCTCCTCTGTTCTTGTGCAACGTGCTTCGTTTTTGGAGCAAGGCCAAATGTGTATAAGGAGAGGCGAGATCTGTCTTTAGAAGTAGGCAACATCCGGCAACGCTTGCAGAGGGGGGTGTGTGTGTGTGTGGAAAGAATGTTTTGTTCAGTGCACCTTGCAGGGCATTCTGTTCACTTCAGTAACTGCGCCACAGTTGCTGAAGAGGTCAGGTCAGCCCATCTCAGCTTGATCAAAAAGCAATTGTTGGCTTGGGGCACTTGAAAGGCAATACTTGGGGAGGCTTAGGGTTCTGCGAGGGGAGCTGAGCACTACCTTGGCTGTATTGCAATCCTAGTTAAGCTGTGTGTGTGGAGATGTGGTATGTTGCACTGGGCAATCAGTTTCTCTTGCTTTGTGAACTGGAAAGTCTATGTATGTGGGGGGAACAGTTAAAGTTCTAATAAAGATGGCCTAACTCCCCCCTCCCCTTGTGATGCTATGAAAGGCTGCTAAGCAACCCCTCCCAAAGTACTAAAACAAAAGCTTTTCATTGCCTCTTGGGTACAGAAAAGGTTAGACTCAAATGGCATTCAAGGGGACGGAGTTCCATAATTTGGGAAATGCAGTTTAGAATGCTTCTTTGCAAGCCTTTGAACTTGGCACACAGATAGTATTTCTGGAATAATCTCAAGGGCCATTCAGGTGTATATCAGGCCATCATTTTTAAAAAAGAAAGATTAGCAATCAGATGACCCACCATAAAGCATTTTTGTATTATTGTAAATTTTTGTGAGTGTAGTGCATGCATATTGCTCACTCTTTTTTTTTTTTTTTGTGGTCGTCTGCAATTTGTCTTTTAGGTTGCATGGTGTTGGCAGAAAGTGCCGTCAAGTCACAGCTGATTTACAGCAACCCCATAGAGTTTTCAAGGCAAGAGATGTTCGGAGGTGGTTTGCTATTGCCTGCCTCTGCGTTGGGACCCTGGTATTCCTTGGTGGACTCCCATCCAAATACTAGCCAGGTCCAGCCCCGCTTAGCTTCCACAATGTGACGAGATTGGGCTAGCCTGAGTCATCCAGGTCAGGTCTTTAGGTAGCATATCAGTTGAAAATGGCAACTGACATTTCCTGGTATGCCAGTTTGCAATATTCATTTTCGTTGAGGAGATGTCATTCTTACACACAAAGGTCAACAACTGCAAGTGTCATGAGTACCTGTTAGGATTGCAGAAATGTAAAGGGTACCTATTGGATAGTGTCTGGGATGCCGCTATTGATGATGAACGGCATTGTCCCAGATTAGGAATTACGGTTGTATCATTTTTAGAACTTCTGTCAGTTCCCTCACTTCTGTGGAAGGCGAATGATCCCGTGCGTGGCAACATGCACATGGTGCTTTAAAAATCATCTGAAAAATTCAACATCAGCAAGGCCACCATTCATTGCTTTTGAGCCTTTGGAATTTAGACCCATGGTGGTAGAAGCCACACAAACATGCAGGAGAAGTCTAACTGCAGGGTACAAGAGGAATACTGTAAAAAATACAATAGGAAAGAATGGTGAGAAAGAATAAAAACAAAATGGTAGTGACAGCTGCCAGCAAAACGTTATTTTAGCTTACACTATTAGTCAGATCTCTGATGACCAATCAGAAGCGCTGCTGGGCGGAAGCCAAATCTGGCCCCACCCACTTTCTAAAAAGAAGAAGAAGAGGAGACTGGATTTATAACCCGCCCTTCATCACCCGAAGGAGTCTCAGAGTGGCTTACAAACTCCTTTCCCTTCCCCTCCCCACAACAGACACCCTGTGAGGTAGGTGGGGCTGAGAGAGCTCTGACAGAAACTGCTCTTTTTCAAGAACAGTTGTGCCAGAACTACAGCTTGCCCAAGGTCATCCAGCCAGGTGCAAGTGGAGGAGTGGGGGATCAAACCCGGTTCTCCCAGATTAGAGTCCGCGCACTTAACCACTACACCAAACATTCAGCGAGCACCAGGAAAGGTATTGGTGGGTGCTGTGGTGCCCCTTGGCACCAGGTTGGAGACTTTTACACTGGATTTTTGTTCTAAAATCCTTTTCACTCTGTCCATTAAAACTCCTTGCTTTTTTTTTTTTTTTTTAAAAAACCCCACAACCCGAATGGCCAATTTTCATGGTAAGTCTCTGCCCCTTCCGCATGGCGACACCACGATGTAGGGCTGGGAATATAACGTTACTGGGGCTATCTCACAGAAGCTCCAATGCACTTGTAGCATGTTTTAAATTGTCTGCATAAGCTCTGTGTCTCACTTCCTTCCCAAGGGCTGTATCTGAAGAGTTAACGAACATGCTGACTGTACTAGGCATTTGAGCAAGGTCTGTTTGCTGGATCGCAAGCCCCATCTTCGGCTGTTGCTGCTGTGGGCCTCTGAACTGTAAGGCTCCTCCTAGGGAGAGGCGGGAACCAAAGAGCAAGAGTCAAAGGGCCCATGACCTGTGGCTCTTAGCCTGGAGCCTGCACCAGTCCAGATACGTTTAAGCTGCTGACCAGTTATGAAGGTAGAAGGGCCAGCTGGGGAGCGGGGGCAAGCTGAACTAGTGTTTTGCTGAGAGTGCCACATGTACAATTATCTACCCACTGGGTGGAAATCGTGGGTGTGTGCTTGCTGCATGGAGCTCATGGCTCCCAGGGAGCAGGTTTGTGCCCTTGAGGCTAGGATTGCTGACCTGGAGAAGCTGAGACAGAAAGAGGGGTTTGGGAAAGAGATCCTCAGGGACTTACCAGAACAATACCACTCCTCTGTTGGCAGCTCTTCTGCTGTTGCCGAGAGTGAGAGTCTCACAGTCAGAGAGTATCAGTCTGAGGAAGAGGGATGTGATCTCTTAGAAGGGAACCCTTCTTTGGGTGACGGACCGCTATCCTCCCGAACTGAGGATACCCTGGGGGGAAGGGGGGAGGTGGTTTTGACTGCATGGTGACTTGTCTGCCTGGTGCAAAAGTTGCAGACATCCTACACTGTCTTGATAGGCTGGTAGTGCTGGGGAGGAGTAAGCAGCAGTCACGCTGCACATTGGCACCAGGGACATTGGGAGATGTAATCATGTGGTCCTAGAGGAAAAATACTGGGCAGAAAGTTAAAGGCCAGGATTTCAAAGGTAACATTGTCAGAAGTGCTGCTGGTTCCATGCGCAGGGCCAGCTAGATAGGCACATATCAGGAGTCTCAATGCATGGATGAGAAAGTGGTGCTGGGGGGAAGGGTTTAGATCTGTTAGGCGCTGGGGAACTTTCTGGGACAAGCCGAACCTGTGCAAAAGAGGCGGGCTTCTCTTGAACCAAAAGGGAACCAGGCTGCTGGCGATTAATATCAAAAAGGTGTAAGAGCAGCTTTTAAACTAATCCCGGGAGGAAAGCTGACAGGAGTTGGGGAGCCTCTGGTTCGGGACAAGTCAGTCCAAAGGGGTGATTGCATAAACACTCAGGTACCTCACCAAAGACTCCTGAGTAAACTTACTCATGGAATAAGATGACGGGTTCTCTTATGGATTAAAAACTGGTTAAATGACTGGAAGCAAAGAGTAGGAATCAATGGCCCATTCTCACAATGGAGGGAAGTAAGCAGTGGGGTCCCACAAGGATCAGTATTGGTGCCAGCACTATTTAATTTATTCATAAATGATCTGGCACTAGAGGCGAGTAGTGTAGTGGCCAAATTTACAGATGACACAAAATTATTCATGAGGTTTAGAAAATTATGCATGGGGTGGAGAGAGTTGACAAGGAGACCCTTTTTTCCCCCTTGTTCCAAAATACTAGAATTCAAGAACATCCAATGAAGATGATGGGCAGTGGGTTCAGGATGGACAAAAGGAAATACTACTTCACACAAAGAGTCATCAAATTGTGGAATTCACTACCAGAGGATGTAGTGTTGGCCACAGGAATAAATAGTTTTAAAAGGGGATTAAATAGATTCATGGAGGACAAGTCTATCAATGGCTGCTTGCCATCGTGACTGAGGGAAACCTCCACATTCAGAGGCACTAATCCTCTGAATACCAGAGCCAGGAGGCCATATCAGGGGAAGGCCTCGGCTTCTATACTCTGTTGTTGGCCTTGGAGGAACTGGTTGGCCGCTGTGTGAGACAGGATGCTAGACTAGATGAACTATTGGTCTGATCCAGCAAGGCTCCTCTTATGTTCTTATGTGTACACAAAATAGAGAATAGGTAGTTCAGCACATGATAGGTAGGCAATCTAAAAATGCTGTTTGACAAACTCAGGTGCTGGCCTTGTTACTCATGGTTGTGAATGCAAGAAATCAGGAGCAATGTTCATTCAGTCATTTTGTAGAGATCTGAACCATAAGTGTATATGTAATAAAATGTATTGTTCTGGAAATAGTCTTTTGTAGATGCTTGTGTGCTGGGCAGTATACAAAAGAAGTTGTAGGCTTCATTTTCTTGTAGATTAGGATAGGAATTTTCTTGAGTCACAAGTCAGAACCTGTTCATTTATATTGTTGAACATTAATTTGTTTTGGTAATAGGCAGCCAACCTGTCAGGACATCAAAAGCTTACTTTAAAAGTTTATCTAGAAGAAAGATTTCTTGGTACTCTGGATTAGTTGCAGAAGAGCACAAGTAATGTAATAAGAGCTAGAAGGAGAAGCTGGAAAGAGAGAAGTGAGTCTGTCCATTGGCTGTGGTGTAACACATTAAGTAGACAAACAGGAATGGAAGAAAAACTAATGCTGCCTGTTTTTATAATAAGGACAAGGATGATTAAATACAAATAAACCAGCTATAAAAGTACATGGAGCGTAGTTTTGGGAACAGAGCCAGATAGTATAATAAATGTTCTGAAGGTAGAAGATGTGGTGTTTCAACAACCAAAATGAATGAGATCTAGATGGTAGACTACCTCTGAATCCTCTTTAGGCTAGTCTGACAGTACAATCGTACACAGAGTTAATCCAGTTTAAAGCCACCCAATCAAAACAGAGTAACTTCATGGCTCTGCCACCTCAAAAAAGGAGTCCACAAGATACTGCCTACTGATGATGTTTCACATGTTACTATGCTCGGTGGCAGAGAATCTCCTCATTTTCAGCTACCTTTGGTAGATCCAGGTCATTACCTGCCATGTGTATTATGCTACATGGTTTATGGTTCAATGTCTCTTTATATAACTGAGCAACTTGTAAAAAGGAGGGGGAAAAGCATGAATGTGAAATGTATACTTGATCACACACGGTTGGGACTTGCCTGTATAGCTGACAAAAAAATCATCTTGTGGAGGGGAAATCCCTGTAATGTGAATCTACATTTAGTGAAAGGAGTTGGCTATGAAAAATGCAATGGCCTGAGGAAAGGAAGGAACTGTTGGCTTGAGGTTGAGCAGAGGTGTGTTCTTAGAGCTTCAGTTGACTTAAAAAGTAGGTGCTGGTGTGAGCACTCTTGAAATAGGAAAATTACAAAACACAAGGATAATGTGATACTGGCATGTATCTATCTGCGGACTTTGTTGAGTGGGACTTACATACTTTCTCCTCTTTACTGCAATCCTCTGAACAACCAGATTTTTTTTTTCCCCTGAGGATCAGTGGATCAGGAGGGACAGTATAGTTTGGCTGAGTGGGGATCTGCAGTGGAAAAGGACAATTGGCACAAATGACTGCCATCTCTTTGGCAAGTGTAATGCTGTCCTGTCAGAGGAACTGCACCATTGGATACCCGTCACTGCTTGTATATAAAATACTTGAATATAAATGTTTATATCATTTGGTGAGGATGGGGATATGAAGGGCTGCTGTGACAGACAGGTCAAAGTCCCTACCCAATCTAATGTTCAGGTAACAGTCAATAAGGGCCCTTAAACTTGAGAGCAGATGGGAGTGTTGAAACAAAGGGCAGTTAAACTGCAGTTTCCCCTCAGACATTGATGAACATGCAGTGAGGGAAGTTAGGAACTTGTTCATCTCAGGGGACAGGGTTTGCTTCAGAGTCTGTCTCCTGGGGAAGCAGGCTAGTAAAATGTGGCGTTCAGGAGTGACTCACACTTAATGTTTCATTATTTTTTGCTAGCCTAAGGGGCTGAATATGGTCCTATTTTGAAGTGCTCTGGTTTGGGATTTAGTACCCTGGGATCCAATTATTATAATTTCCTATCAGAGTGTAGATTGCTTGTTATTTGCTCCCTATCATCAGTTATATTAGTAACTGTTTCTTACATATTGTACTCGGCAGAAGCTGAGAGCAACATTTGTAAATATTTTCAAGCCTTGGTGCTCTTTCTAAGCCTTTAACCTTTTCTGGGGGAGTAAGTAAAAGTTACTTGTTCTCTTTTATCTCGTGTCTTCTGTGCGGCTATAGGGCAGACACGGTATTTTGAATAACGACCAGTATGGGAGAGCAGAAAAAGACTTATAGCACCAGGACACCAAAATTAATTTGACCACTTGGACTGGTTTAAAGGTTAAACCACAAAAAGGTGGGGGCTAGTGGCCGCACTTGAAACCCATATCACAGTATCATGATACTTGTATTACGCTCACGCCTGTCAGAACTGCACAGTTATTCTTAATTGTTGTGTCTCTAAATTCAAATAATACTGAGTTCAACAAAAAACTAAATAAATATTAATCTTTTATTTCATTAGTCATAATAAGCCTACAATACTTATTTGTAGTGATGCATTGCTGATTTCTGATATTGGATGAGGTTTTCTGTGGTAAATGTCCACATACTTTAGATTATACACTGACATTTTGCTATGGTATTTCTGCCTGTAGTACTGACTCAACTATCAATAGAAAAGTGATATGAAATACAGACATTTGGTTCACATGAATGCTGTTAATGATATGTGCACCAGTTTTCACAGTTAATTCACAGATTTGCTAATAGCAAGGGCTTCATAAAGAGGCATGTGTAGGGAATGATGTGATCTCTTCATTGATGCAGCCTTTGTCTTGATATGCCCAGTAGGATTGCAATTCTATGGATATTTACATGTGAGTAAATTTTGCTAAATTTAGCAGACTTTTTTTCCAAATGAGGATTTTGCTGTAAGCATAACTTCTAGGAAATCTGAAGCCACTGGGACTTGTTTGTGAGCACTTGGATTTGGCTTAAAGGTGGCCCATATGTCCATCTACTCACCCATGAAAGGCAAGCCAGTTTGGTGCAGTGGTGGTTAAGAGCTGTGGACTCTAATCCGGAGAACCAGGTTCGATTCCCTACTCCTCTGCAGGAAGCCAGCTGGGTGAGTTTGGTCCCGTCACAGTTCTTTCAGAGCTCTTTAAGCCCCTAAAAACAGATCTAGCTCACCACTAGCACAACACTAAGAACTAGAACTTGCGGCTGCCAGAAAATCCTAGAATCTCCTGTCTACTGTACAGACAAAATACTTTAAAGCTCACATTTGTTGAAGTTAAGAAATGTTTTCCTTTCAACATTATATTTAAAGGAAATAAACTATCAATATTAATATCATTAACTGCTCTTAATTAAAAAATATTAACCAACAGGTACACACACTTGCCAAAACAAGCCTCCCAAAACTGCATGAAATTAGGAACATGTGTCAAGCTCCCATATTAAATACACAAACAATACCTGATTATCCAGATGGCAATACTTTAAGGGATTGAATGTACTGTATCCAAAGGATGTTTGTAAGTAGGAAGTACTTTGGCTCCTCTGGTCCAGACAGCTGAGGGATACTGAACATTTTCAATGGCCATGCTCCTATTTGTACACTTAAGCAGAAATTTAGGGATGAGGGAAGCTGCTACATACTTGAAATTAATTTTAAAAACCTGTTTTGTCCTACCTCTCCAATATAAAAGCAGGCTAATGGGTTCTTTTCTGTTAAGAATCTCTTAAAGCTCTGTTTATGGTCCAGAACTCAAGAAACCAATGACCAACCAGGGACCACCCACTGATCTTTCTGAACTTTCAGTGAAGGTATGGCATTGTGTGTTTTTGTTCGTACAGTAGCTGTAAAAGTTCTAGGCTCACAGAAAAAAGCCGATCTCAGAATTCAAGACTGACAGTGCAACCTAATGCAGGGTTGCTTCAGTCAAGACAATTTAAATCATTTGGTTTAGACTGGAAGAATTCTGCCTAGGATTGTATGGATAATGACTCAAGGTTGTCTCACTATCGTGAGAAATGTATACATTGGTCTGGTCTCATGGCAGTCTACTAGCATTTATTTTATCCCCTGTTTATACTAGATTAATACCCAGTAATCTTTTTAAAAGTGCATTTAAAAAAAAAAGTACGGTGTACTTTTAAATATGACCCACTGAAACATTTTATGGCAGCCCAGCAGTTCCCACGACTCCCTGTAGGAATGAGATTCTTGGAAAGATTATGTAATTCCAGAAGGGGACAGTGTTTGTAATAGTAATTTCCTCTACATAAAATTAATAAATAACATAATAAAAACAGTTGTCTTTCTTTTCTGATGTTCAAAGGGGTTTTAATAAATGTTGACATTAAATCCAACAATAGCTGAAAGCAATTTGCTTTGAATAATATATACACATGCTCACTTTACTGTAACATATTAAAATGCTGTAGTTGAAAACATCTATTGTTGATGAAATGAAGCATTTTAAGAACTGTGTGGAGGCTTCCCAAAGTAGTAGCCCTTAACCCCCCCCCCCCTTCCATCTGTAAGAAGCCAAAACACGTGACATCACTTTGTGAGTTTCCCTGCTCTGCTTCATTGCCTCCATAATACAGTAATATCACATGTTTTAGTGTATTGGCTGTTACCAGGGAGAAAGGAAGAGAGATGCAGGATGGCAATATTTTGCAGCGGCCGTGTGATATCAGTTATTTCTCGTTTCATTGTTCTGTTGTGGAAATAATTTCTGGCCAAATCTGATGCAAAATATAAAATTACTTTACTTCATAAACCCTCACTGTGAACCTTTATTGATTGGAGTAACAATTCATGCAATTGGGTTGGAAAGTGTGGGAATTTTAGGAGACAGAACTGCATTACACTTGAAATTGTTTAGTTTTTTTTAAAAAAGAAAAGGCAGTTATATTAATCTTTCCTGCAGCAACTAATTTAACATGTTTGCATGGCTTTAAACTGTAGATTTTTCACCATCTTTCATATTTTTAAAAGATGAAGCAAGTTTCCCAGGATTGTTTTTTGAGAAGGCAGTTCTCTTTGAACCTGGAGAGGGGCCATGGTTCAGGGGCTGTGGCTCAGTGCTGGAGCATCTGCTTGACATGCAGAAGGTCCCAGATCCAGTCTTTGGCATCTCCATTTAAAAGGATCAGGTAATAGGTGATGTGAAAGACCTCTGTCTGGAACCCTGGAGAGCTGCTGCTTGTCTGAGTAGATGATACTGACCTATCATGGACCAAGGGTCTGATTCAGTATAAGGCAGTTTTTTGTGTCCAATACAGGCTTGTCTTTATCTGATGAAAATGACTGACTTCATAGACTGACTCTGGAAATATAGATAACAAGAGGCGGGACCCGCGATACTCACGGATGGTGGTGGGGAGATTCCTAAAGGCTGCAGCTCCACATCGAGGAGGAAGCAGCTCCAGGGAAGTCTTCTTCCCTCCCCCCCCCCCCCCGGCACTGGCGGCAAGGCCTCAGTGGCTCTCAGCTGCCAGGCCTGCGATCTCCCCCCCACCCCCCGGCACTGGTGGCAAGGCCTCAGTGGATCTCAGCCACTGGGCCCCCAATCTCCCTTCCTCCCTCTCCCGGCACTGGTGGCAAGGCCTCAATGGCTTTCAGCCGCCCATCTCCCCCACCCAGCACCGGCGGTGAGGCCTCAGCAGCTCTCAGCTACCAGCCAGCCGCAGAATTCCCAGAGTGTTCTCTGCACATGCGCAGGGAATGCTCTTTAACTTTTGGGGGACTTAAATATCCCCTGTAAAGTTTTTTTTTAAACTTTTAGGATTTTTCTGCACACCTGGGGAGTTTTCCAAGTGTGCAGGAAAATCTCTCTGCCCCCCAAGTGCCCCCAGTATGTGGATTTAGATATCCGCATGCACAGGGGGCACTTGGCTATTAGATATATAGATAGGTTGGATCCCACCAACTTTATGGTTCACACTCACCCAATTCCCCTCCTTATCATAGTGTCCATCCCAGGTGGCTTTTGTCCATGCAGGTCCCATGATCCCCAGCACAGCCTTTTTGTTGGTCATAGGGAATTCTGCCTTAACTTTTTTTTACCATTGGAAAGCTAGTTGGATCCAACCCAGTGTTTATGCTTGATCTTAGCAGTCAGGTCAGCACACACAAAGGGAAGCATAAATAGGAAAATATGATAAAATTGTTTGCAAGAAGGATTGCAATGAGAGTGGTTAATTTTGCCAAGATTATTGGAATCTCCAAGGGATGAGGTGGGGTTAGAGTTCAGACAAAAGATCACATGGCCTTGAGTTAAGGAACTTCCACTAGAGACTCCCCAGAGTCTAAGCCTGTATACCTTTTGGGAGCTTGCTCTGGGGTTAAATCAGTGTAAAACAGAAGACGTTTAATGATATTTTAACACAGACAAAATTTGATCCCGGACATTTCTTATTTTACCCACACTGAACTTTTCAGATGGGGTAATCTATAAATAAAACAGAATACAGCTAAATAATTTGTAGTAGCTGCTTAACTGTCTTTGCAAGAAGCCAATTCAAATAAAATTGTGGCTTCTGAAACTTGCTTTAGCTTGTCTCTTAGGGAATGAAACTGACCAGCTGTGTTGGCTTGTCTTTTCTTCTCCATTATGTCACATGTCTCCATTCCTTCTCCTTATTTTTATTTTCTGTAAACAATTTGGAGCCATTCAGAGGGCACTGAGAAGAGTACTCCAGACTGACTGATGGTGACTGGGCCATGAGTAGTTCCTTTTTTCTGCAGCTAAATAGAAAAGGTGTGCTTTAAGCCACTTCTGGCACATCCCAGAACAGAGTGACCTAGATGTTGCTGCACCCTAAACCCCTTGAGAACATAAAAGCATGAGTACAAAAAACAAGTATGTAAATACTGTCAAGCTGCAACAGGCTTATGGTGACCAGTGTTCCCTCTAAGCTGAGTTAGTGTGAGCTAGTTCACAGTTTTTTAGCCTCTGGCTCACACATTTTTGTCTTAGCTCAGGAAGGATACTCCAAACTAATGTGTGCAGTAGCCAAATCACTCACTCACAACGTTAGTGCCAGTAGCTCACAAAGTAGAATTTTTGCTCACAAAATCCACAGCTTAGAGGGAGCATTGATGGTGACCCAAACAGAGGTCTTGCAGGGCAAGTGAGAAGCAGAAGTGGTTCACCATAGCCTTTCTCTGCAGTGTCTTCCATGGTGGTCTTTTATCCAAATATTCAACTTGCTTAGTTTCCAAGCTGTGACAAGACTGGGCTATTCAATGCTGCCTTCCCTCCCACAGAACATAAACATTTATCTATTTAGCCCTCTCAGGTCTGGGACCAGGTTACTGGAATAAATACTCTTTCCCATAAAAGCCGGCGAATCCATGTGCTGTTCTGCATGCCCCCAGTGACTGAAGCAAGGGGTGTGTGTGTGTATCAGAGACAGGGCCCTTTCTCTTGTGGCACCAGGGCTTCCACATAAACTTGAATGGTGTCAGATGCAAATATTTCTGTCCTCACCCTCATTTCACTGCTGCTGGCTTTGAGAGCCACTGTGGTGTAATGGAGCAAGGTGTGAGTCTGGTAGCACCTTAAAGACCAACAAGATTTGCCAGGTATAATCTTTTTGAGAGTCAAAGCTCCCTTCATCAGATAGGGCGCTTTGACTCTCAGAAGCTTATACCCTGCAAATCTTGTTGGTCAGAAACCTTTTGTTTGATAGTGGTGTAGTCGTCACAGTGTTGGAATAGGATCTGAGAGACCCAGGTTTGAACCCCTACTCAGCCACGGAAGCTTGCTGGGTGACCTTGGGCCAGCTGTACACTCTCAGACTGACCTGCCTCACTACGTCGTTGTGAGGATAAAATGGAGGAAGGAGGCATGAAGTTGTAAACCACTTTGGGTCCCCTTAGAGTTGGAGTGGTTATAAATATCTTTGTTTCTAATTTTTTAAATATGCTGTTGCTGTATTGTCTTTAGTAATTTTTTACTTTAAACTGTTCTTGGTTTTGTGTAATTTCCATGAAGTCACCAGAATATCTCAGATGGAAGAGTTCAAATTCACTCAAATAAATAAATAATTCACCTGAAGGGGCATTGCCATTATATCATTTATGGTGGTACATAAGAATTTGTCTGTTTTTCAGTATCATTCTTTTGGTGAGTGTGTGAGTGTGTGTATGCCTGGAAGTCATGGTTGACTTCTGATGACCCCTAGTGGGGCTTGGACATTTCAGAGAGGCAGCTTGCTATTGCCTGCCTCTGCGTCATTGCCCTGGTATTCCATGGAGGTCTCCCTTCCAAGTACTCACTGGGGTCGGCCCTGCTTAGCTTCCAAGATCTGACAAGATCGGGCTTGCCTGGGCTATTAGGTCAGGGCTATTCTTAATTCTTTAAAAATTACCAGTAGCAGCTCAATATTTCTACAATGCAGATATGTTCCTCTGTAGAAATTACCTAATTATTTAAGTGAACCATTTCAAAATCCACTGTTACATTTTTCTCCTCTGCAGTTATTATGAAGGATGTTGTTGAGGTAATTGCACACTACTTGCCTCTTGCTGCACCTCATGTGTGTTTCTAAATCTAAACTAGCACCAAGAAGTCCCATAACACAACACTGTAGCAATTTTATAGTGCCATCCTAAACCAATCAATGCATCCAGCATTGAAGTCGGTGGGGCTGGGAAAGCTCTAACTCAGCTTTGGATAATACTGTTAATCCTGCTGCGTCCTGGAATTGGTCTGGTTCCCAGTTAAACTTTTCAGAAATCATCATTGCATGTTTGAGAGATCTGTAGGGCTGATGTTATAGCCTTTCACCAGTGGAGAGTGTTGCTGTGGGAAGCGGATCAAGAGGGAGCTTCAGGGGGTTGGGGAATGTGGCTACTACGATGAAAAACTTGTGTGGAAGGATAATATGCACATATGGAAAAACAGGATGGTCCGTTCAGAACCTTTCCCAAGATGAATACTATCCTATCAGAAGCTGAAACAAATGATAGCGATTTTGGAAGATTATGCTGAAGATACACTTACAACAAAAAAGGCCAGAACAGGAGAATATTACAGGTTACTTCATTACATATGTCTGTGTTATGTAGGACACGACTGTGGTGGCTCAGTGGTTAAGACACTGAACTGCAGACCAGAAGGTTGGTAGTTCGGCAGTTCGAGACCCGAGTGCCATGTGATGGAGCGAGCTCCCATCTCTGGTCCCAGTTCCTGCCGGCCTAGCAGTTCAAAAGCAAGAAATTGCAAGTAGATAAATAGGTCCCACTTCGTTGGGAAGGTAATAGCATTCCGTGTACCTCAGTGTCTAGTCATGCCGGCCACGTGACCACAGAGACGTCTTTGGACAGCGCTGGCTCTTCGGCTTGGAAACGGAGATGAGCACCGCAACCCTAGTGTCGGATTGGACTGTTTCGAGCAAGGGAATCCTATATTATGCAGGAAAAGAAAAATTTGTGCATCTTCTTTTGAAAAATGGTTTTACAGTTTAAAGTTCACAAACAGCTTTTTACTGATTCCTAAATATTCTATTTAAATCTGTTTCACATTTAAAACAAAAGTACAACAGCGTTAGAGAAGGCAATATTTTGCACACACCCCCATGCATATATGTTCAGACGGAAGCAGTTAGTAATACTTATGCCATCTGCAGTTATTTTGAAAGCGAGAAGGAAGATAGTTACTCTAAGGACAGCCATAAAAAAGGCTTCCTGAGTTAGAACTGACTTGCTGAGATCCAATGGAAAGTATACTGCCTACCAGAAACACAAGAGCGAACACTTGCCATTTTATTGTTCCTCTCCAAATATATATATATATCAACACACAATAGCAGTTTCTGATATTATGTTTCTTTCTATGTACCTTGGCTGGTGTTCTACATTGCAGACTGGGCTTTCCCACTTTGCTGCCAGGTACTGCTGTTCATTCTCAGTCTAGATACTGCTGCTCTTGCATATGCTCTGGCAGAAGTCACTGATGGAATCTTTCCATCTGATGTCAAATTCAAGGTATTATTAACTCCCGGATTCGTGCAGAGTTCTGTGGCCCCCCTCCCCAATCGAACATTAGTGCAAGAGTCAGAATAATCTCTTTGGCTGCACAATAGGCACCAGCGGGGACTAGAAGAGGAATCATTGTTTGAACTGTCTCATGCTGTGGTGGTTTTCAAGTGAATCCATCCAGTGTATGGTTCACGGGTGCGGTTAGTCTGAAATCAAGCCTGTCTGTGAAAAGTAGCTGGTGCTTTTTTCTCCTTTAGTGCATTGACTTCTGAAAGGTTTTTGGATAGTTGTAGCATAAATCTGGGTCCTGAAAGTCTGGATTGTTTTTCCCTAGCATGTATGGATATGTCTTCCTTGTTTAAATTGAAACAAGAGGACCTGTGCATGCTTAGGCTACAAAGGTTAAAGTATTTGGAGTAAGTAACAGCAGCTACATGCCAGCTGTTTATCTGTAAACGCCCACTATTTGTGAGTGATCTGAAGGGTCTTCGTGATTAAGGAAAAAAATAATCAGTTCCTCTGAGAGGTGTTTTGCCTTAGGGAACTGTCAGATGAGAAATGTTTGCTTCTTTTGATTTGGCTGAGTGCAGCAAGACTCTCATGAATACGGAGTGCTGCTTCTCCAGCAAAAAAATTTTTTGGAAAAGATTCCAGCTATGGCTTGGCATTATTATTTGCATATTTAAAATGAAGTAAACAACAACTGTGAATAGTGAGTAGGAACTGGTGGGGATTTGTGGCATTATGGAGGAGGGTGAAGTCTGGCAGAAGGAGAGGCTTTTGACAAGAATTCTGTGTGGCAAGGTTCTGCATCCCACAGAAACATAAATCAATCCCTGGCATTTTACCCTACAGCAGTGTCTTGAGTGTGACTTCTATCCTACACCTCTACCTTGTCCCTCTTCCACAAGTAGTTTGACTCATTAAGGCCTGTGCTAAGGATTTGGAAAGAATTATACCTGTTCACTTAAATTCTGAGAATATAATTTTTATATTGGGGCTGTTATTTAAAAAGATTTCCCAGTAAAAAAAATTCCCAGAACTACCTCCCAGAGCACTGTGAAGAATGTTTGCTCTGTGGCTGCAGTCAGATGGGAGGTTAGAACCAGCTTCGTTGCTGTTTCCTTGTCTTATAAGCAGTTCAGAAACTAGTATAGCATCTTATCAGAAGAATGATGGGAAGCTTGAATGAATGTGTTCAGGCTCTTCACATAGTTGTACTGGCCAAGACTGAGCATTGTTTCCTCAGGGGTTGTCAGCAGCCTAAATTTTCGTGAGTACTCAGTTTTGAATCCCACTTATTAACAAATGTTCTACATAGAATTAAATCAAAAGGATGAAGGAAGAAAATGAAGAATACCTTTTGGTTTATTGTATCATGTATTCTGGGCTGCTTGTTCAAGAAGTCTGCTGTGTAGGTAGACCAATAGATCTGCAATATGGTGTAAAGACTGCAAAAGAAAGGTATTTCTTTGCTAAGCAGTGTTGTGTGGAAGCATGACAGCTGTGTATAGGGTTATGTGTATGTGCCTAGCAATAAGTAGGTTAATATTTGTAGCTTCAGGAACACATGGAAAGCTAATTATGTAGTGTCTCCATAGATAAGCTTATGGGAAAACAGTTTTAAAATGTTCCTTCCTGTAAGGCACTGGCTATCAAACTAGGTACCAAAAACCTTTGAGGTTCACTGAAGGTTTGTCCAAGGTTCCTCAATGAGAAGATAGAATAATAGTGCAAAAGCATCTCTGAAAGTTAGCATGTGAATAATGCCAATGGCAGTGAACAGCTGCAGGAGAACATTTCCAAGGACCCACTGTAAGTTCACATAGGGCGAATCTCAACAGGCTAGCATGACATGGGTGGTCAAACACCCATGCAGTTGTTCCAGACCAGACTAGTCTTTGTATATTCAGGTCAAACCAAAGAAAGCACTACTTCACCCTTTGCATACCTGACTTGTGGAATGCACAGTCCCAGGATGTAGTGATGGCCGTCAGCTCAGATAGTTTTGGATGATGACCTTTGAATACCAGCTGCTAGGGGGCAACAGTAGGGTTTGGCCTATTTGTCTAAACTTGAAAATCCTTCTAGGGCATCTAGAGGCAGGACTTGATGATCCTGATTCAACAGCTAAAGGCTGTCCACACATTTTATGGAAAGGAGTCAGGATATTTTAAAATGACAGTTGTAAGGAAATGCTGCAATCATGTTGGCATAATGATTTGGTAAAACTGTTGTTAAGCTGCTATATACATTCTTAATGTTGTGACCATACTTGTGAATTCATTGTCTATCAAAGGCATCTTTGGCATGCATCCAGCCTGCATCAGTTCGGTATTGTATGTACAAAGGGGAATCAGAGTAGTTACTCATAATAAACCTGGACATGGGATGGCCATTCTGAAGATGGCCTGCCTTGTGCATCAAGAGGGTTTTATTAATTATTTTATTTATTTAATTCAATTTCTAGCCTGCTCTACCCTGCATAGCAGGGCTCTGGGTGGGTTGCAGCTAATAAATATAAATCAATTAAAGTATAGTTCCACAATGTTTAAAGTCTGTTTAAAAAACAGATAACACAGTTCACAAGATGGCTGTCGGCACAGTTTACAAGCAATGTTCCCTCTAAGCTGAGTTAGTGTGAGTTAGCTCACAGTTTTTTAACCTCCATCTCACACATTTTTGTCTTAGCTCAGGAAGAATGGCTCCAGAGCAAACTAATTTATGCAGTAGTCAAATTGCTCACTCACATCTTTAATGCCAGTAGCTCACAGAGTAGATTTTTTGCTCACAAGACTCCACAGCTTAGAGGGGGCTTTGTTAACAAGTATGCTATTTGTATGTGTGCCAAGATAGATTGAATACGAGGCAAGTGGGGAAACCCACCACCAATAGCACAACATAAATGATGTAAGACAGGGTGGAGCAGGGGAGGCCAATTTAACTACATATCTGCCGCTTCAGCCAAAGGCGGGTTCAGATAACTGCTTCAGTTTCTCTCACTAATAAATGGGTTTTGGATGAAAATCCAACAAATCTAGTGTCAGATCTGATGTGCCTTATCAGTTCTGCTCAAGTTCAGTATGACTGGTTTTCAGAGTTTTGCTCAAATTCCCCCACGGCTGCTACCTTCATGGAAAAACCACAGCAAAAAAAGAACATTAAAGTAAGACAATGACCTCATCAGGATAGTTTTATTCCCTTAACCTGTGTACAGTTGAACAATTTATACTGATGATATTCTTCAAAACAGCAAATAAAAAAGCAGACAAAATGCCCAACTGGTCATTCTTGTCCGGGGTTGTGAACATGATAGAAATCATAGTCAGTCATCGTTAGACTCCACATCAGATGCCCATAGCAAGGGAGGTTTGTTTGCAGAATGAAATGAAAGGCCATATTGTGTCAACTGGAAGAAAGTTTGTAACGCCTTTCAAATCTGCAAACACAGCTCTTTTGCTCTCTTTTTTAAAAGTTTCCTTTGGGCTTCTGTCTAGTCTTCTCTTGACTCATATTTCAATGTTTTTAATTTTCCATGTGACTCAGTTCTTTACTTGTCCCATCAGGGTGACTGTGTTACAGTTGTAATCCTGCTTTTGAATCTGTCCTACCACCCATTCTTATTGTTCAAAGGAATTTATATTGTTAATTGTTCAAAGGAGACCAAGATACTCCCTCATAAGTTAGTACTGTTTTTTTTCTAAAATTGGCACCTCTTTTTATTTAGATGGCTAAATGTTATGAAGCTGAGATTCTTATTGGCACGCTAAGAAACAATTTTTTTCTTGTACGATTGTGCAACCATTCAAAGCCCTTCAATCCTGTTCTCCCAACTCTCACTAGTGCAGGCATTCTGTTGAACCTGCTTGACCATGAGTACACCAAAGGAATCATAAGAGCATTGCAGGCCTGAGCAGTATGACTTTTTCTTGGGGCAGGAACACAACTAAGGGTATTCCTGTCATACAAAAGCGCTGGTTTATGCATTTAAAGTAGTGTGGTGCATTTCATTTTTACTTCTTTTCCAACCAATTCCTTGCACAGGAAAGCAGTCAGCAGTCGCACAACGGAAATATTACTAGCTTGCCAGAGCTCAGCCTGGAGTAAATTCGTCCATGGCATGTAAACCTTTGGAAATCGTGCCTTTCCAAGGATTTGCTGAAGCATTCTTTCCCCTTTTGCAAAATTGCAAGCTAGTAATGGATAGGTGGTCCATGGTAGTCCGTAGTCATGGGCAGAACTTGGAAAGTTAATTCAACAACTATATGTTGAGTTTGTTGTATATTTATTGTATATATGTAATCGAACAGTCTGCTCCCCCCCTTATCTGTGTGATTTAGTTTGGTCCTATTGGGTGGAACTCTTGTTTCAGTTTCTAGTTTTGTATGTTAGTTGTAGTTGTTGGTTGTGTGAGTTGTCCCCTTGCAAATAAATGGCTGATGTTTTGAGCCAGCTTGTTTCTGCTGAATGGACCTGAAAAAGGGTGCCTGAAAAGAGTACTCTGACCTGGGAACCTGCAGCCAAAGGGGGATATTACAGAGTTCTTCATGGAGCTGCTCTTTTGTTGTGTCGTTAAGCAAGTATACATCCAAAACTCTGCTTGCTTTGGGCAGATAGGTCAGTGAAGGTTTGGGGTGTGTGATGGCATTATTTCAAAATGGATGCTCAACTAAGATACATCACTGCTTTTCGTTTTTCTTTTGTAATGAAATGCCCAACAGGCAAGCTGTTGCAGTGTGGTCTCTAGCCTGCCCCTGACTGGGAAAGGCTAGCAGCCTCGTCACACCAAATATCTGCTCCCTGCTCTACCATCTATAAAACTGCTCACTGCTGCTTCAAGGTGAAAGTTTTTACTTCAGTCTGGCTGTTTTCACTGGGTATCCACCAAGAGGAACTCTGAAGCTTTCCTGTCTAGCCTTGTGGTTAGACTCTCCAGTTTCATGTTAGAACTTACTGTTATTGGACTAGGTGGGTCCTGCACGCTGTTTCAGGTTTGACTTGGGACCTGCTTTTCTGTGCATTCTCTTTTACCTTTCGCCATGAAAGTTCAGTTTCACCAAGACTCCTTTGGCCTTCTCCAGGTGCCCTCTTGCAGCCTTATTTTTCTTCAGCCTGCATCCCTACTGTCTTCTCCCTCTCAGCTGCTCCTGTAATAAGCAGAGACTCAGTATCTAAAAGGTTTTCTGCCAGTCTCTGAGAATGTCTGGCCAGCAATCTTTATAGCAGTGGGAATTCCATAAATGGAATAATGGACTACAAATGTATTCTTGACTGCTTAGTATCTGTCGATTTAAGCATTTTGTTCCTGACCTTCTGGCTGATTCATTTCCACGATGCCTCTTTATGTTTAATAAATTGCTTGCCTTTGATCTGGTGACGACAAATCACAGTAAATCTTTGAAAAATAATTGCTGTTGAGTATGCACTTGTTTCCGTGAGTTATATTCCTTAATCTCACTATTTTAATGGTGTCAGGATCCTGTTTTAAGTGTAAATAAAGAGTGATCTCATTGGTAAAGCTAGCATCTTATCAGGCTGTTTCCTGAGCAACTTCAAGAAGGTTAGACTGATTTGAACCCAGCTGAGGTTTAAATCATCAGTTTATGTTTTGAAAAGGTTTGTTTTAATCCAGAGTTTTCCATTTATTATGTAGGTACTTTATACATAAAAGTTAATATTTATTGTCTGCTTACACCCATAGCGACTTGATAAAAAACTGAACAGAGCAGTTATGCTGCCTCATAGTGTATTATGTACATTTCATAATATTAAGTATGGTGTTACTGTTTCAGAAAATGATGTTCAATAAATTGCTCACTTTTGCAATAATGCTCATTACTCCAGATAGGATCTCTCTTACATCCTGTAGTTATGACACACGTTTGTAGACAGTTGCTGATCGGAATCTGCTTAAAAAATTCGTTTTTCTCAAGGAAGGAATCAGCGCTGGAAGTTGCTTTTCAGTTTTCCTTTCTGCTTAATACTGACTCCTGTGTCATTTAACTGCCCTCCCCCAAACCTATCTCGTACTGATAAAAGTAAATGTCAAGCAGAAACCAGGACTGGTAAATAGGTACTGGCAGAGTGGTGTTCTCCATGAGAAGGAATGTGTATGTTCTCTAACTGGTAGGTGGAATCCTAAATATATCATTAGTGAGCTAAGCCAGCTACAGAGAACACATTAGTTATTAGGCATAGAGTACGTGCAAACGATCACCAAGATGGATCAGTGGATGATACCAATGCCAGTTCCTGGCCTCTGGCGTCAAGCTGTAAGTTAAATGAACTATTGTGCTGGATGATGTCTGATCTTTGCCCATGCTTTTTTTTTTTTTTTTTTTTAGCGAAGAGGTCAGCCTTTCATAAGTTTCTAAAAAGTTTTAAGAGAAGGTTGCTTTATTTTTAAGACATACGTGCAATGAAGTTAGATTTTTTTTTAAAAAAAACCTTTATCGCTTTAGAAGATTAGTTATAACTGTTAACTTTAAAAAGATATACTTTTTTAAAAAAATTAATTTTTATCTTTCCTGTCTTCAGACATACAGCAGGGTTGTCACAGTGTCAGATAAGCAGCCAGTCCTAAGCAGATGTGCTCAGAGAATCCTTCTCAAGTCTATTCAGTGGAGCTTACTCCCAGGAAAATGTTCTTAGGATGGTCCTGTGAGTTACTGATTCTGTCTGTGGTGCTGGCTTATCTAGATGGCATCATGCACAGGAACCCTGTTTGTGATATGTCAGAGTGTGCATATAGATAGTATTAATGAAGGTGTTACTTTCTGTTTCTTAGAAGTTTAATGTGGCTAGTGCTTTTTAAAGTGAAACATTTGAATTTTTGACGTGGAACAGATGGCCTTTATTTTGATGCCACATTGCATCTGCTCTAACTTGAACTATGTCCTGCTACTTTTCTTTCGTGCAGTGTAGATAAGATCCAGATGCTTCCACATAATACTATTGGCTGATAATAAAGTTGGCATGTCACTGTGATTTTATAGTGGCCCATCTTTTAAGCGTCGGTATGTCAGAAATAGTGTGGCAGACTGATGCGGCCAAGAAGTTTGGGTGAAGACACAAGGACAGGAAAAAGCTGACACTTAATACTCAGTTATTTTATTAGTAAAAGCCTGTTTTCACATGTATGATTCCAATGTTTGTGAAAATGTCTAATTGAAAAATGTGTCCAAGGTGCACCTCATAAGCTTATGCTGGACTTTCTAAACAATACAAAAAAGATTCCCGAAAGCCAGCTTTTGTGATTGTCTTTGAGAAATTGGTATAGAATATTCTTTTCAGTAAAAACATTTCTGCACACATGAACCCATGGGCATAATCTCAAAATGAATTGATGCAAAACACTATGAAGCAACTGAATCTGTCTTGTGAAATACCCACCCATGTTCTGAACGTTGTTAAACTTAACTTTGTAGTTTTATCTCTCTCTCTCTCTCTCTCCTTATCTGTAATCAATCATTATATTGTTTTCATCTTTATCTGAAGGATGATCTGGGTAGAACTACAGCCCAGTTTTAGGCTTTGTGATTCTGGCACACTACTGATGCTGGTGTAACGGCATTGCAGCTAGAAACTAGTATATATTCTCTCAGCAGAGGAAAGACATTAAAAATACCCAACCCCAGTGAACTGAAAGCATACCAGCAGGGCTGGTGACCACAGTGATAACTGCCAGTGCTCTCCAATAAGAGTGTCACATGGTAGTTATTTTTCATATTTATAGTCTGCCCTTCCTGAAAGCAGGCTCAGGGTGGGTCACAACATAATAGTGATACAATTAATACAGTTAAAATATTAAAACACAATAATAACATTAAAATTGGTGGTCACAGCAGATAGCCACGATTGTTGGATGGGAGACAGAAACCTCAGGTAGGCCATACATGGACGTCTGCTGCCTCAGCTGAAGGCCTGGCAGAACAGTTCCATCTTACAGGCCCTGTGGAATTGAAGGAGATCCCCAGGGCCCTAATCTCGACTGGGAGCATGTTGCACCAGGCAGGGGCCAGGGCAGAAAAAGCCCTGGCCCTGGTCAAGGCAAAGCGGACATCCTTTGGGCCAGGGACAATCAGGCGTTGGTCCATAGAGTGTAATGCTCTCTGGGGCATATATGGGTAGCAGCATTCCCTGTGTTAGCCATATATGGAGGAAGCATACTTTGACTTCGTCCTGCCCCCCCCCCAGAAGAGGACAAGGGAAGAAACAAAAGCAAAACAGCAACATCAGATGTATGGAGAACCATAATGTGCTTAGTAGAAGAAGCCAGCCTAAATTCACACTAGCCTTTGCTTCTTAACTTTCCCTTTTGTCTGCAAAAAAAGATATATTGCAAATCCCACATTGCTGTTTTCCAGTGAACATAAGAACAGCCCTGCTGGATTAGATTAGTGGTCCATGTAGTCCAGCATCCTGTCTCACACACTGGCCAACCAAATACTCTGGAGGGCCAGCAACAGGGCATAGAGGCCAAGGCCTTACCCTGATGTTGGCTCCTGGCACTATTATTACTGGCACTATTATTTACTGACTCTGACTGTGGAGGTTCCCTTTTGGTGGCTTGTAGTCACTGATGGACCTATCTTCTATAAAGATGTCAGATCCCATTTTAAAGTGGTCTTAGGCATGCATATCAGACTCCTGGGATCTCCACACATAGGATTCTAAATCTTTCTGTAACCATATCCTTTTGGCAAGGGGACTCATAGGGAAGGCCTCATCAAGCATGTCGTGTCTCTGTTCCTGAATTGGAAGAGAGGATTCTCAGGGAAAATGTATAAGCTTTCCCACATGAGGGTTCCAGCCCCACTGGGGGATGGAGCATGGGGTACAGAAATTATAAAACAAGCAACAAGAAACACACCCCAGAACATTAACAGAAGGTATCCTTGCCACCTAGCCAATCATTCAGTTGGAAAACCACTGTTGTGGGAGACTAATTACTAGTTTATGACCCAATGGGGTGAATATACGGCAGAGATAATATTTTGGCAAGAGCCAACTGAAGCAGCAAAACAGGAGGAGGAGGGAGGTGTCAGAATTAGAAGTCACATCTTGCATACTGCAGAACCATCCTCTTAACTGCACAGCCAACTGGGTACACAGAAGGGAAACATTGCGGCCATTTAGAATCCTCCGCCTTGGTGCTGAAACTAGTCATATATACTAGGGTAGGAAAGAACTGCAGAGAAAGGCAAAGTATTATGAAATACTGCTGTCACTGAATGCCTGAAGTTCTTGATTCAAGCTTTGTATGCAGGCCTGTAGTTGTGGTGGGGTTATTTGGGGCTCTGCCCCCTTTCTTAAAGGGACAGCCCCACAGGAATTCATCTAGGGGGCTTGGTTCAAGTACCCTGTTTTCTGAGAGGGCTAAACAGCCTGGGAAAGGCAGGAAGCCTCTTTCCTGGGTCTGCAGCTCTGCAAGGGTTAAAACAGGCTTGGCTTCTGAAGGGGTGTGTGTCCAAGGGTGCAACAGTAGAGAAAAGCCTTGCAGCCAGATCCTGGGAGGGTTTACTCTTGAGTAAGTCATTTCAGTCTTGGAAGATAGACATTTGGCTGTTGTGTGGCTTGTGGAGGAGTTAAATGCACTGAGGATTTATACACAAGAGATTAAAGGATCACAGATTGTTCTAGGGAAGGAGTCAGGGAGAACAAGGAGGAAAGAAATATGTGTGGGGGGAGAGCATCAATACTAGGTTTCCTTTCCTGCCTCATCCCTTCCCCACCCCCCCCAAATCTGCCAAATGGGTTTTGTGTTTTGGAGAATCTACTGCAAGATCAGGGCGAGAAAAAGGGGCACAGATTGTTTTAGGGAGACAGATTGTTCTGTACAGTTGTGTACAGACAGACAAATAATGGCAAAAATGGCAGCCCCACCAGAAAAACAATTGCCCCACAAGCTGCAAAATCCCGGCTACAGGCTTCCACTGAGAGAAAAATTCCAGACACATCTGAGAGATTTTGCTCCATCAAACCCAGTTACTGCTAATGGATTTCTTATGCTGATTTACTGCCCCAGACACGAGTAGTTTTGTGTAACCCTTTTCCATGTAGCTATCCCTCTTCTGGAGCCTGCCACACCCTTGTTAAAGCACAGCTGTGCAAACACTGGAGGATCTTCTTAGCCCTCTCGCTGTGAAAGTCCCTTGCTGAAAGCTGTTGAAGTTAGTAATAAGCAGGGGGTAGGTATAGATTTCTGTCTACTGAATTTTAATAGAGGCACAGCAGTGAAACAGCCCAGACAAAAAGTATTGTCCTGCCTCCCTCATGGGAATTTATTGTTTCATTCCTCTTCCCTGGTGTATTTTTAAAGTTACCCCCATCTCCCCTGCACTTAGATTTCCTCTGTCTATAGGACTCTGCTTCCGGTGGTTGTGCCCACCATCATGTGGCAAGGTTCCAAAGATGCCCACAGGGTCAAAAAGACTGGGGACCCCACATCAGGGTGTTGTGTGTCTGGCCTAAGGTTACGCAATAGGCTTCCCTAGCAGAGTGGGGCTTTGAACTTGACTTACCCAGATTCTAGTCTAATACTCTAACCACACCAAACTGTGATAAAACAACCCTGCAGGCCCTTGTTTTTTTTCCCCATGGAGATGAGGGATTTACTTAAGTGGTCCCTCCTGCTTATAATTTGGAATGGTAGTGGCCAAGGACTCTGGTGCTACAGATGTTCTTGTGCTGTCTCATCAGAGTCTGAGGAGTGAGGCAAGGCTACTTCCTCAGTGGCATGTAAGAGGGTTGTCACTGTCTCTTGGGCTCATTCTGCATTTGCTATGTAAAGCTGTTTTGTGCTGCTGTAGCACCGACTTCCCATTTACCTCAGTATAAAGCTCTCCTCTGTTAGGACACAAGTTGTTTAGGGAGAGTGCACAAGAGAGGGGTAGGAGCAGCCTCAGGAAATAACAAGTTGTTCAGGGGTGGGCATGCTTCCAACCCCCCCTCCCAAATACAACTGCAGAAAAATGTTCCCTGGCTGCTTTTAAACACAGATGATTGGATTTTCAGCTAACTTGTTTCCTTTGTGACAATTTGCATATCTCTTTAGCCAGTGCTGAGGTGAAACAATAGGAGAGTGGATGTGGCATGAAATGTAGACATAAATTTGTGAGCCGATGTGAGATCGTTGGCACAGCGGTGGGAAATACCAATGCAGATTGGACCCATCTCTCTGTTATGCTGTCACTCTCCAGTGGGCTGGCTTTTTCCTCCCAGTCTGGTTCCTGAGCACAGACATCTTCCTCCTCCCGGTCTCCAGATTCTTCCTCTGTTAGGGTGGGTTAAGAGTTCTGGTCCATAGCATCTCTTCAAGGATTCTTTGGGGATTGTTGTGAGTCTAGGTTGAGAAACAGTAAAGATTAAGTGTTAACTTTTGAGTGGCTAATCTTTGTGCTGGGAACTTTTAAACTGTTCTGCTGACTCTTGGCTAATATTCTGTTGGAGTTCTGGGTGCAAGAATGCTACGTGGATCAGACTTGTAGTCTGTTTTACTACTTCTGTCCTTTTATTTTTCAACTAACATCATGTTAATGGTATGTATTCATAAATTACTATGCAATGACATATGTATTACTTCTGCATCATGTATAGATGAGCTACTATTTGGCTTTGTGTTTGCATTAGGGGAATCGTGAGACACAGAAATAGCCAAGAACTTCTGAAAGTAGAAGAAACAAACCAGGAGAGAGGGCGAGGTGCGAAGTTGGAGAGTGTGTTTTTCTGCAAATATTTGGAAGGAAATTGCTTGGGTCACTTTCACTATATTTTAATAAAGAGCTTGCTTTTATTAGTCAAAGGGATGATTTCTTATTTTTTATGGAATAGTACTGACAACTTTTGGTGGTAATGAAATAAATACTTACATTGGCTTTGATCCAAAGGTGCCCTTATTTGAGAGAAAGGTGCTTCCATTCATTCAGGACATGGGGAAGCAGGATGGCCTAGATTTTTATCAGTTCTCTATTCCAGTTTCAATCCCCTCCGTGCTGAATCTTCATGTCATTTTGGATTGTCTCCAGACCCCAGGGGTCATTTCGTAGAAAAAGAGGCGCAGGAACTCATTAGCATAACTTATTTGGATATGCCACACCACCTGACATCACTGAAAGTATGTCAGAAGGTAAGAAAGAAAGAAAAGAGAGAGAAAGAAAAGAAAGAAAGAAAGAACTGGCAGAGAGGGGACAGCTGCTAATCCAAGCCTCAGAAACACCACTATTCTGGGAGGATAGCTTCAGTGGTGGCTAAAGCCTTCAGAAGGCTGGTCAGAGGAACAAGGGCCTTTCCAGGGGTCGGGGTCATTTCTGCACCCATGACACAAGCCCATTTAGGGGGGGCTTGCACCAACTCCCGGAGCTGCGCTCCCCCGAGCTCCTGCTTGAAATGACCCCTGCCTGACCCTAAGAAGTGGCTTTTCAGGTTGAAGGGAGTTGCAGTGGAAAGGCAAAGGTAGAAAAGTCCCAGTGCAAGAGCGTGAGGGATGGCAGTGGCTCAAGAGGTTTAGATAAGTTATTTGAAGCACTCTGTTTGTTGCAAATACCGCCCCCTGGATTTCAACCTGGTATTTTATTTTTGTTTGTCCTTTGTTATCGTGATGCTGATCTTTGTGCGTATCCTGGACATACCTGTTCGTTCCTCTTGTGATTGTAGGCTTGATTTCTTTTCCATCCCAAAGGTGTGGCGGCATTTGAGAGGGATTGTAAAATAGTAAACATTATTCAAGGTTAGAAACCATAGTCTCCCTCATCAGAAAGCAAATTAGAGGAATAAATTGTTGAGGTGTGTATAAATGAATGGATCTATATTTGCCTGTGTGCCGAAAAGAAAAAGAAGTCATACTTCAACAGTGGTTGAGAAGTGGGGTAGCAGAAGACTTTAGCCCAAAACACTCAGTTCTTTAAAAGGATACTAATATTTCATATTGGGGGGGGGCAAAATTTGCAAGAAGGAAAACAGCTCAAGGGATGTGATATGAACCACCCAATTTCCACAGGTTTTGTGAAGTTTTGGTGATATGGACATATATTTAATTTCAAGGTGTGTTTGCAAGAGAAATACATGCCATATGAGTAAAAACAGAATTAGTAGCTGAGCAACAAACAACTCCCCAAAATAAAATGCTTGCAAAGTTGGAAGGTACATATTGGAAGGGATTTGTGGAAACTTTGATACACAAAGCATGCATACTAATTACATAGCTGCATTTACAGAGGGAAAACAGGATGCTGGTTGCATGGCAAAAAAATTACAGTATAAATGAAAGGATGTGCTTCTATTTATAGAAGAAAGTGTCAGACCTTTTATACTTTATTATACTACACAGAGCAGAAGTAGTTACCTTAATTATCGACAGTGCATTGCTCCTTTTCAAGTTTAGTCTTCTAGATCTGTCTGATTTTTTGGGGGGGGATAAAGTTATATTTATTCACATGATGGATAAATTACTTAAAAGAGTTAATGGCAAGGTCTGCCTGGCACGTGTGTGCATAAGATATTGCTGTCCATTATAAAGCCATACAAGTCTCCCCTTAAAGGTAATTTTAACCATTTTTTTCAGATCACATAGATTTTTCTATTTCAAATATTCAGACAACTAGTGCAACTCTTATGTTTTTAAAGTCTTAATAGCAGAAAGCAAAGACACAGTGATATTAAGAACAATGTACCGTGTAGCTCTGCTGAGATGCAATTACGTTTGGTATATCCCATCAAGCAGAGTATCAATAAAATAGTGTCATTCCATTCAGTAGTTGAAGTGAAGTTGTCACATAGTTACAATTAAGGCTGGACATTTGGCTGGTCAAAAAGGTTTTGTAGTGCTGTCCTGAGCAGAGTTATGACTTTCTAAGTCTGTTGACTTCAGTGGACTGAGGGAGGGGGAGGTATAACTTCGCTTAGGATGACACTGTTGGTTATATAATGGCAAAGTATTCTTAAAGCTTTACTTCTTTTATAATAAAATATCCAGATTCGATACTTATGGTAATTATGATAGTGTTAAGTTATTGTGAAGCATACATTATTTTTTTTTGAAAACTGTGCATTATTTGTTGAAGTAACAGTGGCCATTAAAATGACTGTTGGGCACCCCCCCCCCCCATCTTTTTCATAAGGAGGAGTCTTAAACTGGATCTACAAAACAAGATGGCAGTGCATTGGACAACCTGCAGAAGATGAACCACATGCTGCCCTCCAATGTCTCCCTTGGGGTGGTGATGGGGTCCTCAGCCAGCAGTGGCTATGGCGGGGCCTCCCTGCCCCAGGAGCCACCACCCATCTACACCAACCTGACCAGCTACAACCCCGCCGGCTCCCTGAGCAGCTCAGCCAGCTTTCCCAGCACCAACCTCAGCTTTAAACTGGATCTATAAAACTGCCTTAAACTGGATCTATAAAACAAGATGGCAATGTCATGTGATAGAATAGGGCTGTATAATTTCAAAGGGCAGGTAAGGTAGTAATTTTTTTAAAAAATGAGTATCTGTTCTTTAAAAAAAAACCCTTCATGAAGAAGACAAGTGGCATGTAGTGGGGAGTTCCTGCCTGGCCTGTTCTTTGTGGTGCTGGTTTTCACTTTTTAGGGAAGCTTCTTTTTAAAAACAGGGAGCACCTGTCTGACATAACTGCAGCCTGAAATGATACTGCCTAGGATTGCAAACTGACCAGCAAAAGAATACTGCCATGTTATTCAACCTTCTCTTTCTGGGCCAGTTGCCAAACATTGTATAAAATCCAGACATTTTGGGCTGGTAACCAGCTGTGCTCAATCTCTCTCTAGTTTGGGTAACGTGTGGCTTATGTGTAGTGATCTTGCAAGCTGAATGTTCGACAGGTTGTTCAGCTGCATCCGAACATTTTGAATGTGTCCGACTACAGGGGAAACAAGACTGTGCAAGATATGTGTGTGTGCGTCTTTTGTTGCTCTTGCTGCACAGACCCTTGCTATCACTTTTATTTACCAGCTTTTAGGGTCTGGAGCATTCTGCAGGTGTGTTGTCCTATACCACCTCATGGGAAGTTGCCATTTATTTTCTCCAGTTATGTTGCCCCAAAATTGCTCTTTAAATGTTAAAATTGCTAAAGGGATGGTTGGTACATGGAATTTGCACTGATAACTTTAAAAAAGCAGCTGAACTGTCCCAAGTGGGGATAGTTCCAGGTGGTCAGCCTTGTTGGTCTGAAGCAGTAGAAAAAATTCAGAGTCCAGTGGTACCTTTAAGACCATCAAAGGTTTATTCAAGGTATGAGCTTTCATGTGCATGCACACTTTGTCAAATACATGCACACTTTTTCAAGTACATTGCTTCCTTTCCAATGTATTTGACAAAATGTGCATGCACAGGAAAGCTCATACCTTGAATAAACCTTTGTTGGTCTTAAAGGTGCCACTGGACTCTGAATTTGTTCCAATTGGGGATAAATTCACTCATGAGCTCTGCTTTCTGGGAGTTCCTGAGGGAAGCACTAGCCTTCCCTAGGCAACTGCTTGCATCATGACAAAAGAGCTAATTGGCTGCCTTTATGAGCTGTATATTTTGATTGCTTTAATGACCTGTCTGTGACCCTGGAGGAAGATTGTGTGTATCTGTGTGTTTTGCCAGTGCCAAGCAGCCAAAAGCTCCAGTGCACAAAAGAAAACTGCAAAAAGCCAAACAATGGTCCAGGGTTCTTCTTGGCTCATCCAAAGAATTGGGCTCTAGTTCGGGAAGGTTTATGGTGGGGAAAAAACTGTGGTGGGCTGTTAAGGTGCCACAAGATTCTTGTTTTGTTGTTGCAGCAATAGACTAAGGTATTATTTTCATCGCAGTTGGAATGTGTTTGATGGTGGAGGTTCTTAGGAGCATCTTTTAAGGAAGTCCACTGGGATCATCTGTTAACATTTAACAAGATAATCATGCACAACTTGATTTGAGTCCAGTGGCACCTTAGAGACCAACAAAGTTTCTGGGAATGCTTATACCCCTAAAATCTTGTTGGTTTCTAAGGGACTACTGGACTCAAATCTAGCCATGCTACTGTGGACCAACACAGCTTCCCTCTGAAACATGCACAACTAAGCCACATTGTTAAGAAGGTTATGTGTTGGCACGATTAAAAAAACTTGAGGCTAGAAGCCCTAATTGAAATTTTTAATATTTCTCCTTGTGTTTTGATTTTAAAAAAAATCTAAAACTGTATGTGCTACAGGCACTGAACACTATGGGAAACACCCTGTTGGCATGGATGTGGAGTGGACAGAGTTTTCCATCTGAAACGTCTGCGTGAGTCAGTTTTTAAATAGCAGGCATTAAGAAGCATCCTTACTCATTTTACGATCATGTTGCATTTACATAATTTGAAGCTGCTTTTCATCAGGCATTTGGTTTGCATTTATCTGCTGGGTTCATCTTCAAAAACATCATCTGCTTTGGAATACTGACTGAGCGACACAGTAGCACATTGCATGTTTTAAGTTTTTTGAATAAATACACCATAAATAGTCTGTCTTCAAGTATTTTTCTCTTTTTTTAAAAAATGAAACCATATATCCATTTGAAGTGACAGATTTTTTTTTTGGGCATTTGTGTGTGTGTGTGTATGTGCCTGTACCTGGAAATCATGGTGACCTCTGGCGACCCCTACTGAGGCATGGAGGACATTTAGAGAAGTGGCTTGATATCCTGCCTCTGGCCTCCCAGCCCTGGTATTCCTTGGCAGTCTCCCTTCCAAGTACTTGCCAGGGCTGGCCCTGCTTAGCTTCCGAGATTTGACGAGATCAGGCTTGCCTGGGCTATCCAGGTCAGGGAATCATATATATATATATATATTTATATTTTAAAAATAACATTTTAAAAATGACAAGGGCTGGTGTGGTGTAGCTGATAGAGTGTAGGACTAGGACCTGGGATGACTGGGTTCAAATCCTTCACTTGGCCATGGAAGCCTGTCAGGTGACCTTGGGCCTCTCACAATCTCTCAGCCTTGCCCAGCCACACAGGGTTGTTGTTCTGGGGAGTGAGTGGAGGAGGGGCCAGACAATATGAAAAGCTGCTTTGAATCTCTGATCAAGGATAAAAGTGGGATATAAATAAAAATCAATAATAAGAAGAGAAAATTAATATCCTTTCATGTAAAGCAAAAGTAGTCAGCACCTGGTCAAATCTAGCTGTGAAGTAATCAGTCGTTAGTTCTTTTGCAAATCTGTTTGCAGAGTAAGTGCAGAGTGCCAACTGAAAGAACCATCAAGGTTTCAAACATTGGATTAAATCCATATTTTTCTTCACAACCTTTTGTGCTTCTGTTTTCCTTTCATGAATCTGACATCTTTGTCTGAGTCCATGTCAGTGAAGCTTGCATTAGTGTTTAACAGAACTTTAAAAAATGCAGTTTGTGGCTGCGCTATGCTTTTGTGCGTGGAAAGTATCAGGTTTAAATCTTTCTGTCACCAATTAAATAGGATGTTGGGGTATCAGGGCTTTCAAGATCTTTCTAGTATCCAAAGTCTGCCTTGTGCATTAGGACAAATAAAGTGTGGGCCATTAAGGTGTACTGTTTAGGGCAGGGGTGGGCAAACTGTGGCTCGGGAGCCACATGCGGCTCTTTCACATATGTTATGTGGCTCCCGGCAGGGTGGTTGGCGAAGCTAAATATCATTAGCAAACAAATATCATTGGACAAATTAATATCATTATCAATATTTGCTTTTACCCCTTTTGTTATTATTTTTGGCAGTCTCATTTAATGTTAATAAAAAGCAAATTTGCTTATTTTCCAATAAAAGCAGGTAATATTTGTTCATGCCTTGTGGCTCTCAAACATCTGATGTTTATTCTATGTGGCTCTTACGTTAAGCAAGTTTGGACACCCCTGTTCTAGGTGGCTCTTAACGCTGAGCAAGTTTGCCCACCCCGGGTTTAGGGCAAGGAGCTCAGACTGCAGAGATCTCGGTTCGACTCCAACTCACCCATGCATTTTCTGGAGTTCTTCTACCTCAGAGGGTTGTTATGAGGAAAAAAAAAAAAGAATGGATGGAGAACTGCAGATGCCAGAGCTCCTAGGAAGGAGGGAAAGGATAAAGTGTAATAACTAAGATAAGTTTTAAAATTACTTTCTACAAATTCCAGAAAAATTAATATAGAGTGTAATGCTGAAAACACTTTTCTGGGAATAAGCCCCAGGGAATAAAACAGGAGTTACTTTTGTAGCTTTGGGTAGGATTGTTTCCTTTGGTATTGCTTGTGTGTGTGAATGAGTGTGTGTGTGTGTTAAATATGAGTGTCCCAGAGACAACGAAAACCTAGACAAGTAAGTAGCACTCTTAATTCCTCAAGGTAGAGGTTAAAGGGTGATTGAAGCAGAGAGAAACAAAGAAAACTGCCCAGCAAGACACACAGCATCATCACAGTGTCTGGGGAACAGAAGCAGCTTATCCTTCTGGATTTTGTTCTGATGCACAGATCATCTCTCAGTTGGTGTTGCTTTACTCTGTGATATGTAAAGAATTCAGTCATCATATCATCAGAGTCAGCCACTCTTCAGCTTTTAAATAATTCTAGATTCTTCTCTCATGGGAAAACCCTTCGAAAATGAATAGGAAGGCTTAGAAGGAAATTTTGTATGTTTCACCCACACAAAACATTAACGCCTACTGGAAATTCCACATGGTTGCCAAGGAGATATGGCATACACACTTACTACAACTTCCTTTCTATTACATAGGTTTATTTTCTGGTGCCTTCCTCCTCCCCGACCCTGAAAAATAACTCTAGCCCTATGCAGTGCGAGAAGTTAATACAAATTTTGGGGAAATGAAATACTCTTCACTAGAGAAATCCTGAAAGTTTTAGAATAGAATAAGTAAACAGTAAGGAAAAGCTGTTGTACATTCATAATTGATTTAAGGGGATTATATAAATGCAATAGTACCACTTACATTTTAGTAGCTCTACACAGTGATATAAAATTATATAGAATCAAGACTGGCCTTAAATAGTCTTGCATGCCTGAAGTAGAAAAATCTAAACACCAGTGACAGGCAAGTGGTAACTAGCCCCTGGCAACCTAAAATGTGTCTTTGTCAAAATCTTATGTGAAGCCCAGGGCTTCGCCTGCACTTCAGTTTGTCTGCAGTTCTTCAACCTGGAGCAACAGGAGTGTGACAAAGGAGTGTGACAAAGGACTTGCACTGCGAGTCTGTTGCAGCAAGAAAACAAACAGGTATCCAGTGAAATAGAAAAGGCTAGCAAGATTTTATTTCAGTATAAACTTTTGTGAGCTAGAACCTGGGCTTTGGTCCCTGAAAGGTTATGCAAGAATAATCTCTTATCAGTATTAAAGTTGACACAAGGCTTCTGTTTATGTTTATTCCTTAGGATGACATACACAAGAGTCTGTTTTTCCCTGATCTGTATCTCTCATGTGCTGTTGGTTGGGTCCAGACTACTGCTGGTCGACCTCTGCTTGTAGATACAATTTTTGTTGCCTTTTTCTTCTGATAGTTTTCTCCGTGCCCCCTGAAGTCCATGCCTGAGCGTTTGTGGAGTAGTCTGGAATACACCATAGGAGGGCTACATAGAGCAGGAAGAATTGGTGGGAATCAGTCCTCACTTTTCCATGAATGAAGCCAGACCAGGTGCAAGAGCTGGTTTCCACTGATCACACTCTTCCTGCCTACTTTGGCCCTAACTGCCTCTTTCCACGCTGTTCTTTCAGGAGTTGCTTTTCAGTGGGCTGCAGAAAGAAGGGGGAAACAACCAGGATCTCTTTCCGTGAGTTCCGCATGTGATAGTGAGGACTGGAGAATGCCTACTTTATCAGTTTTACTCATCGCTCATTAATATCGAGAGCATATGGGTTAGGCAACCATATTTCAGGGGCATTCCAAATGTTTGTTTTTGTCCTTGTATGAGTTCTGATCTTGTGCTAATTTCAAGTGGGTTTTTTTTCCCCCAGGGAAGATATTTCTGTTCTAAAAACAATAAACGGAGAGCAGATGTGCAGCTAAGTAACTGAATGACCTGGCGAACATTAGTTCCCATGGATGTTTGTGTGTGCATGTGATGGAGATCAGAATTTGTGTTCTGTCCAGGATTTCAATTGGGCATGACTCAAGTAAAACTATGTGGCTGGATATTTAGCTTTATGGTCCCAGGAGGATTTGAGAATGGCAGTGTGATCCTAAGCAGAGTTCTGAGTCCATTTAAAGTAAGTGGGCCTACGGTGTAACTGCTTAGGATGGCAATAAGTTGGGCAGCTTCTATCCTCAGTTGTGTTAATCTTATATTGTGGAGGGAGGAGAACACTTATCAATGGTCAGCTCAGTTTTATATTTATTTATTTATTTATTATTTCGATTTATATCCCGCCTAGCCAGCGGACCAGCTCTGCAAAAGTATACTTCATTATAAACTTTATCTCACTAAAGGCATGAACCAAGATATTTATTTCAACTCCAAATAAATTGGGGCTCTGTGGACAGCAGACTTAGATGCAAACTTTGTGATGGGTTTTGTTGTGGTGTCCTGATGTGCCTGCTGCTTAAAGAAACAACACAGAAAAAATTATGTAGAAGAGACATGAGCTTAGAAGAACTAAGTAAGAAAAAGCCTTGGATAGCCTTTAGACTTATGAAACCTGTAGACCAAGGACTGATTGATTTTGAGTGAGCTGTAGTATTCTTGGATAGTGAACCTGTACATGGTATCCTGTGTTTGAGCAGCTATTGATATTTCCCATCTCTAGCAAGAAAGAACTTCTAAGTGAAGGTATTCCCATAGTATACACAATGGCAATGAACTCCTCTCACCCACCCCGTGCCACTTTTCAGAGTAGCTAGGAAGTAATCAGTACAATTTTACATTTTATTTATTTGAACTATTTATCTGCCACACCTTTTTGGTGATGTAGTCATGACCTAAGGTAGTAAGTGACAATAGAAACAATGCAACAAGCTTTTACAATAATTAAAACACATAATTAAAAACAGGAAATTAAAACAGACCATTCAGAGTCTGTTCAAGCTGCTACATCAGCTGTTTTCAGTAGTCCTGTCTTACTGCCTTGCTGGAAGGCCCCAAGGGGGATGTCCTGCCACACCCCTTCCGGGAGGCTGTTCCACAGTAGCAGAGCAGCCCAGGTTTGGGAACATAGCAGACTGTATCTTCAAGAGCAAAGGGACTGCTAGTAGATCCTGCTGCGAGGAGAACGATTTGCTGCACAAGTTTTGTATTGGGAGAGACAGTCCTTCAGGTATGCAGACTTCAAGTCATGAAGGGCTTTAAAAGGTAAGCACCACTACCTTAATTTGGACCTGGAAACAAACAGGCAGTCTGTGAAGACACTTCAGGTTGCTAGGAGTCTTGTTTTTCCAAGAGGAGCCACATCCCATTCAAAGAGGCCAGCATAGTACACCATCTTTACTCTGTTCCTGGGTGTCTGAGAACCAATTCATGCGTTAAATTGGGTCCCATTTTTTACAGACATGTGTGTGGGGTACTTGTATAGTAGCAGCTTCACTGAACTATTTATTGCCTTCAAAATGAGACTTGATTTCTGTAATCCTCATTCAGTCCTTTTCAGTCAATGCTCTTTGGACTTTATTTATTTACTTACTTCATTGACACTCCACCTTTCTCCCAGTGGCACCAAATGGAGCTTCCATTGTTATTTTTTCCTTTCCTTTTTTTTGTGGTGGTGAATTTCAGTCAATGCTTTTTGGAATTTGTTTATTTACTTCATTTACACTCCACCTTTCTTCCAGTGGAGCCAAAAGGAGCTTCCATTGTTCTCCTTCCCTCTACTTTATCCTTACAACCATCCTGTGAGGTAGGTTAGGCTGAGGGTCTGTGACTGGCTAAGATCACCCTGCAAGTTTCCATGCCAGAATGGGGATTTGAACTTGGATCTCCCGGATCCTAGTATGACACTCTAACCACTACAACACACTGGAAGGCAAGGAGTCAGGTTTGCTGCAGGTGCTCTGAACATTTTTTTGTTAAAACAAAAATAAGAAATGCGAGGGCTTCAAATAGCAAAGATGTACCAGTTACTTCCTTCTCACTGCAAGTTCCTTTAATTTTTAGGCGATGTTGAAGTAAGTGAAGTAAAATATCTCTTTCCTCTCATGTCTTGTGGTGAAATGTCATAGCAATTCATATCAAGGTTATATTAACTTGGGCTTGCATTCATCTTGGGGCCAGAGAGAAGAAGTGGCTTTTTACAGTTTGAAATAGGTGCACAGAGGAAATGCAGGGACAGGGGATGAGCCATCAAACTCCAAGCAGAGAGTACTTGAGTGTTTGCATATATTAATGGCTCTAACTGAAGGAAGACTATGATTTACCATCTCACAGTCTGCTAGGATATCACACCTCAAGGAGACAGACTGCTAGGAGCCAAATGGCTAGAGAGGTAAACACTTCCTCTTGAAGCAGGAAGGGTTGGATGACCCCAGGGGGCAGAGTCTCCTAAAGGGAGATTGTCAGTCTTCTGGACACAGAGGATAAGCTCTTCCATCTTGCTCTTGATTTGGGAATACAAACCAAGAAGGATTAAGCTTTTACCCTGGGGGACTCCCATCTTGTCCACATGGCAAGGGACAATGAGGAGATAGAAGCCCCAACCATGAGAACTAAAGTAATGCTGAACTTCAATCTACTGTAACTTGAAGCAATACTAGCCTGTCCTATTTGAACATCTTTTGTATAAGTACCCAGTGTAGGACAGGGGGCCTGTGTGTTGTCACCTTTTCTTTGTACCCTTACTCGGCTAAATGCTTGAACAGACCATGTGTCATAAAATTTTCTGAGGTTTTTGCATGCTTTAAGCCTGATCTCTGGAAACACACAGCACCTATTCGGTCTTGCTCTCTGAAGAGTGGTAATGGGGAGAGGTAGTAGGTAAACTTGTCATAGCTGGAACAGTTTGAAATGGATAGATCACCTCTGTGCTAGCTTGTAGGCGTAAAGCAGGAAGCACAGTTACTAGGTGGAGTCTCCAAAAAGTAATGCCGGTACACTCATGAACACACATGAAGCTACCTGTTACTGAATCAGATCTTGGTCCATCAAGGTCAATATTGTCCACTCAGACTGGCAGTGGCTGTCCATGGTCTCAGGTGGAGGTCTTTCCCCTCATCTCCTACCCAGTCCTTTTAACTGGAGATGACAGGGATTGAACCTGGGACCTTTTACATGCCAAGCAGATGCTCTACCACTAAGCCACCTCCCCAAACTGTGATAGATCACCCCCATGCTAGATAGGTGACTCTACATAGCAGGGGATTCTCTCGGATTTGCTGGGTGGCAGTGGTTGTTACATAGGTTGTTTTTGGCACCTCTGGGGAGTTGAGGGGGAAGGGCTGAGTACAGGCTTGGGATAGCTGCAGTTTTTTCTGATCTCGCAGGGAGCAGTCTGAAAGAACAGGGAGGGCTTGTGAGTCTTCACGACTTAAAAGTTATTTGGACTGATAACAGGAATAAAATTTTTATCTGCAGTTTAGGTAACTGTGTAAACTCTTCCCTCTCATTAAAGAATTTCTTTCTATGTCTTCCATCCATGTGAAGCTGGGCACTCCAAAGGCATGCTGTGAGAACCCTGGAAAAAAAAAACTCATAGTATCATTAGGAGTATTTCCATATTCATTTTATGTATTTCACACACAGGGCAAAATCCATTGTGATTGTGGGGGGATAAAGTTATATTTATCTACATGATGGATAAATTACCTATAATAGTTAATGGCAAGGTCTACCTGGCACGTGTGTGCATAGGATATTGCTGTCCATTATCTTCTAAAGCCATACAAGTCTCCCCTTAAAGGTAATTTTAACCATTTTTTTCAGATCACATAGATTTTTCTATTTCAAATGTTCAGACTAGTACAACTCTCATATTTTTAAAGTCTTAATAGCAGAAAGCAAAGACACAGTGATATTAAAAAGAATGTACTGTGTCGTTCTGCTGAGATGCAATTACGTTTGGTATATCTCATCAAGCAGAGTATCAATAAAATAGTGTCATTCCATTCTGTAGTTGAAATGAAGTAGTCATATAGTTACAATTAAGGCTGGACACAACCTTAAATCCATTGTGGTTGGTTGGGGGAATTTGCAGGCAGCTTAGAGGGAAGAAACTTGCCATTTTGCAGCCCCATTTTAATTCCTGCATCAGTTAGTTTTTTTCAATGATGCCCGTCCCAGGACCAGTCCTTTTAAAGATTATTTTTAAACATTCTGACTTAAATGGATGCATTTTTTTTCCAGGTTATCCTCCAGCCCCTTTTCATAAATTATATTTTTTCCCCCTGAAGGTTTAAAAGCTTTCTTTCGTTTGTATGGAGATGAAATTGGATCTGATAAAGAACCCCTGAAGTTTATCACCTCTCCTCTTAGAGTCACTTAGATCTGAATCAGGCCTTTAAAACTCTGGCACCAGTGATCAGAAATACATTTTTTTTAAATTTACATCATTTATAGTCTGCCTTTCTCATTTAGACTCAACGTGGATTACACAGAGTAATTGATATTAAGGAGGTGATTATCTCCTTAAGCTATTCTTTAAAAAAATTAGCAGTTATTTTACAAGAGTTTTTGCCTAAGTTACAGCCATTTTTTAAGAACAAAGGAACTTTTATTTGAGACACTGTAGTTTTGTGTTGGCAACCAGCAGCACCGAGCTTTGGAATTTTTTGTTTGACAGAATAGATTCTCCTTCTCATAAAGACTGCCCCCCTGGGGTAGGAAAAACTTGAAATACTTTGTAGCTTAGTTGACACTTAGCTGATACATTTTAGCTCAATTACCTCATTTGATGAACCATTTAAGTAATACATAAGTCACGTGTTAAGCATGCTGTGTTATTATTGAGCTTATTTTTTGTTTTTTGGAAGCCCTTAAGTTACTTTTGGCATGAAAAAAAAAAGTAGAGTAGTAGTAAAACATTCTAACCTAAAGTTGAAGGAATGCTATTGTGGTTTCAGGCGGCACCTTAAAAAAGTTACAGACTTCGTTGTATTGTTTTTGGGGGGATAATTTTATTTTTAAAAATATTTTTTCTGCTTTAATTAATCAGAAAAGCCTAAGTTAATCAATTAGCATAGCCATTAAAACATTTGTTCCATTGTATCTTTCTTCAGAGTTGGTGTGAAGGTGAGCTGGTACAGTGTCACAGTGCAACCCAAAACAGAGTTACCTGCTTCTGAGTCTGCTGAGTGTAGAAGGGTGTCATTCTGCTGACAGTTGCACTATTGGTGGCTTGCGGCCAACCCCTGTGGTTAGTCAGAAAGAGAAAAGGAAGGTGAAATGAGAACTGAACTGGGTTTAAGGTTCCTCCTGTTCCTATTGCCAGCTTCCCTCAGAGAACAAAGTTGGCACTGCCATGAATTTAGGGGAGGTAATAATGAATCCTGGTGCAAACTACTACTCTGGTGTGTTTTGCCACTTCTGGAGAAGCCCACTTGGAATGACCATGTCCTGGCCCACCTCAGTGCTTGCACCATGTAATGAGTTTGTGGAGTTAAGCAAACCATTCTGTGGTATTCATTTTTCCTCCTTAGAGTCTCTTGGCCCTCACTACTGCTTTAAGATTTCCCAGAGTGAGGATCCATGACTGTAAAAGCTGCATAGTTAGGGCTGTGTTGACAGATGTCGTTGTTCTCCTCCAAGCGTTGCAAAGAGAACAAAGAAGTAAAAACTCTTGGTAGAATTTTCCCTTTCAATGTATCTCTTGAAGCTCTTGGGCCTGTCTCAGAGAGCTAATTGCATTGGTGTCATTATTTTCAGCATCTATATAGAACTTTCAGCATTTAAAGTGTTTTGCACACACTATCTTTATAATGGCTTTGTAAGGTAGGCTGATAATTGTTACCTTCGTATTGCAGGCGGTGAAGAGGTGTTTGAAGCTGCTGGCTTGCCTCAAGCCATCTAATGAGTTTGTGGCAGTGGCAAGATTCAGACTGGCAACCTCTGTGATTCCAGCTGCTAAACCAGTCTCTAGTGGTGTTCTAGATGGAGCTACCCTCTTTCTTAAGGATCCAATTTGCAGCTTTGGGGACAGATATATTGCAGAAGAGACCTTAACTTTAGATATTCAGGTGATTATCAGTGGCATCAAGTGCCTGTCACCAGTTTAGGTTGGTTTACTAGCTTGCAGAGGCCCTGCTGGGTCTGGCAGATACTTGGCAGCAGGGGGCACTGGTGTACCCTTGCACAAGTTTCAGACTGTGAGGGAAGGAGGTTTCTATCGCTCTTCTCTTCTCTTCTCGCTCCTTTCAACCTCAGGAGAGAGCGTTGGTGTGTCCTTGCTGACCTGTTTCCTTTTTCCTTATGAAGGACCTGACTCATCCTAGCCCCTGGCTGAGGCTCATCTCCTTGTTTCCCTACCCTTGGCTCAAGGCCGCATTCCAGCTGCTCATCAGATAGTCTGTTGTTAAAGGGCCAGTCCCTATCAAACAAGTGAGCAACAGGCTTTGCCTTAAAGGCACTGTGTGTTGTTGCATTGGCACATGGACACTGAAGACAGGTCCCTGACTTCCCTCAGAACTGGAGAGCCCGGGAGTCACTCAGGTCCCTGACATATCTATAGCCCAAGGATAGAACTCCGTTTATGCCTCCACAGATGTATCCAGTTTGTATGAAGCAGAGCTTTCTGATTGGGAACATTATGGAAAGTTGTTCTGAAGTAGGGGGTCAGGTAAAATGCCCTTCCCACAACTCACAGCCCAAACTATTCTTGGTCCCACCCACTCCCATCAACCAATACAGTCACTGTTGTGCTCCTCTGTCCACTACATCTGCTCCTGCACCTTGCTGTGCTGTGCTGTGGGGACTCTTGAGAATAACTTCCTCCTGAATTGGGGGTCTGACTCATGGCAGGCACCCAACATCTTCTTGGTGGCAGTGACAAGGCAAGCAGGGCCGTAGGCACTCAGACCAGGGTGGGTGGGGTGGGGTGGGGAGAGCAGTGGCATGTGTTCCTCGTGGCAGCCAATGGAATGGAACAGCAGAGGCTGGTGCGAATTGTCAACATCTTGCATGGAATCTGGCACAGGTCTGTTGCTGCTGTCTGGAAACAGTGTGGTGCTGAGCACCAACAGGATGGTGAAGGAGGCAAAGGCTATGTGATGCAGGAAGAAGGTCCCGGCTGCTGTGGGTGCCTATAATGAGGACAGCAGTCAGACCTGTTAAGCTGGAGGCCAGGGTGAGGCCCCACCCAGCATCTCTGACCACAGTGAACAGGTCTTGGCTGGCAGAGAAGATGCTGGGGACAGCGACGGCTTATAGTGCACAAATGCCCAGAGTGGAGAGTGCCAGAAGGACCCAAACCATTAAATACTGAGTTGAGGCCAGCAGGAGCAATTATCTTATATTCTAATAGTCAAGTGTGGCTTCATCTACAGATGGTTAAATCTGAATATTGGGGCCCCACTGACATAAAGCAGTTCTGCAAACTTGAGGGTCATCCCAGGTTTGCAGGAAAATCTGGAACCCTTAAAGTACATTGGGGTTGATCCCCCTAAAACAAGAATGTGGTCTGCATGTGAGTGAAAACAGTGCATCTATCTTCTGCTTGGTTAGTGGTAGAGGTTGGGAGCTGCTCCGGGACTGGCAGCAGAGACAGTGGGGAGCAGCCTTAGTGGAGCTGTGGTTGGGTGGGATGGGGAGGAATCCCACCCTTGCATCCCACCCCCAGGATTGTCATGGGCCCCCACTTGTTAATATCCTAAAACACACCCAGTCTGTTGGTTCTGAAAGAATGCTCCATTAACTATATATTAATTGTTTAAGTATCTGGATGGAACAGCATTGTCTTCTTTTCCCCCTCTGTGATCAGATAATGGGGCTCATGACAGAATTTTCATTTCACGTTTTAGCATGTGAAAACTTGTGTTGTTTTCTGGTACTGTTTATTGTTCTGCAAAACACTGATGAATGCTGCAGTTCGGTGTGAATGGAAAAGCCCTGATTTACACAAAGGGAAACAAGTGACTTAACCACACTGCCACCTAGTGGATTCAGTTTACATAGATTTCTTTTTAAAGGGAGAACTAACCTGTTAAGACCCATTTTTGATATCTTTTATAAGTGTTGTAACACATGTTTTAAAGTGAAGATACATTTGTCACTCATGAAACTCCTCAAGAAAAAAACCTTATATTAAATGTAAGCCTTTCCCCCAAGGTTATGAAGTTGTGTTTATATACAGTTACCAATGAATTTTAAGTTTTCACCTTTCTTTTGTGTATATTGGCTGTGGCTTCATTCCATGAACATTTCTGTGACCCTGTAGAGAATGTTATAACTTTGTGAAATGCCTTGAGTTTGTTAATGGGATGGTGTGATCAAATATTCTTTTTGGTCTGGAGGTTACCTCAGCATCTATATCATCCCTTGGAATGAGTTGCCTAGGAAACCATGTGTCTGTTCCTGCAGTGGTTGCTAAGGTGGCTTATACCTTAACACCAGAGCTGGTTTGCCAATTTAGAAGAAGAAGAAGAGATTGGATTTATATCCTGCCCTTCACTTGGAGTCTCAGAACGGCTTACAAACTCCTTCCCCTTCCCCTCCCCATAACAGACACCTATGAGGTAGGTGGGGCTGAGAGAGCTCTTTCCAGAACTGTCCTTGAGAGAACAGAACTATGGCTTGGCCAAGGTCATCCAACAGGTGCAAGTGGAGGAGTGGGGAATCAAACACGGTTCTCCCAGATTAGAGTCCCCGTACTTTTTTAAATTTCTTATTATTATTTTATTTTTAAAAAATTAAAAACATTTTACAATACAAGAGTTATTTCATCATATCTTGAACAATACAGTACATGACATACAGTACAGTGATAAGGTTTGTACAGTTTTTATATATTATCATAGTGTCTTCAATCAAATATTGTCACAGTACTGGTTAGAACTAAGCAAAATTGGACAAGAGTCCGCGCACTTAACCACTATACCAAACTTTTGCTCCAGGACCTCTTGCCTGTCACCAGCACTGCCCTGAGGATATGAACCTGGGAACAAACCCAAACTTGGGTGGCTTTAAAAGGAATGCCAACCACATCTGGAATTTAAGGAGGCACTTGGTAGTGGGGAAGATGATGGATAGGAGAGTGTTAATCCTTGATTTAAGGTAGCATTTGCACAATTCTCTATGTACACACAAGAACAATACTGGAGTTGTCAACTACAGGCTTAGAACTTGCCATGTGAGCTTGCCTAGGGTGAACTGCTGTGTCTGTAGTTGGGAAAGCATCTGCTGCAGGCATTGGCTACACATGGGGACATGAGAGATTGGCCGTTGCCATTTCAAGTTAGGTTCTTGACTTGCTTCTTTCTGCCTTAGGCAGTAGCTATTGAAGGCAGAAGGAGGTGTGAGGACTCTGATACATAAGCAGTGGTATGGCTGCTGCTGGATTTGAGGGAGAATCACTCCCAGAGCTTTTCCCTCCAGAATAAGCAAAAAAAGTAAAAATCACCTCTCATGCATGGGAGGCAGTGGGGAACAAGCTATGAGAGCAGATGTATTGGTACAGTGCCAGTTTGGTGTAGTGGTTAAGTGTGCGAAGTCTAATCTGGGAGAACCAGGGTTGATTCCCCACTCGGAGCTGCTGGTGTGACCTTGGGTCAGTCATAATTTCTTTCAGAGCTGTTCTCTCAAGGGCAGTTCTTGAGAGAGCTCTCTCAGCCCCACCTTCCTCACAGGGTGTCTGTTGTGGGGAGGGGAAGGGAAAGGAGTTTGTAAGTTGCTCCGAGTGAAGGGCAGGATATAAATCTGATCTCCTGCTCCTCTTCTCCTCCTCCTCCAGTGCTATATAAGAGCAATGCTTATGGCAGTTGCCTGTCCAAGCTTGTTTCACTATTTCTTGGCTTGAGGGAGAAAGCCAAGCAGGAGGAATTGGGTGGTCCACTGTCCCATTTTTTTTGCAAGTCTGGTGAAGCAGAAAGTTCTGTGATTAAGAAATGGTGGGGTTCTGGTTGGTCACTGAAATGTACAGTCAGTGAACAGAAGAAAAGAAATTAAGGAGCCATTGGGAAATAATTTGGGAAATGGCATGGTGTACTACCGTTAACAATTTCTCTAGTCAAGTGGCCCTATTGCATAACAAGTATGCAGGATTTTACAGACGATAAGTTTTTGAAATGGCCAGTTTTGTATACAGTGTTGATTTTTCTGGTACTCCGTGTTCCAGTGAGCCACTCTTGGGTCTTTTATAAAAAGTGCTAGTTTTGTATTTCACTAACTAAGTAGTTGTGTAACTAACAGGACAAAAAGTAGCTGTTTTAGAGTAGTTTAAAATCACTTCTAAAACTTGCTGTGACTGTATATATCTCTTGACAGACTCAGACTCTAAATTTGTAATCTCTATGTACTGAAGTCTCCACAGTGTAAACTGGGTGGAATTAGGCTGGAGCTAGGCCTAACTGGATTAGCTGAGGCAGAATGATAAAGAATGTTTAGGACACAACCTCTGAAAAAGACTCTTTATTTGTCGTCTGCAGCATCCACTGTGCCTGAATGTGCTTTTAGCTGAAGAGAGTTTTGAAGACTAAACAGCCACAGTTATTATGGTTCCTTGGGCTTGTGGGAAACATCATTTAAGTGTCTAAAAGTGAAGAATCCTCCCTAACTATGAGTAACAGAAATATTGGTCATAAGAAATGGAACCAGTGCTTAACAGGGTTTGCCTTTTAATGTCTGTGTGTGGCTCCCCCCGCCCCAATGTCACCAGATGAAATTAGATGAAAGAAACAGACTGTCACTTATCCTTCCTCAGGTAATTTAATGGAGCAAAGAAAAGCTGTTTGTCTAGTTTGGAAATTCTCTCTTGCGGTGAAATGTCTTCAGCTCTGTAAACAGTGGATGACTTTGAGCTTCCAAAAAACAAAATAAAAAATACTCAGTAAGAATTGTGTAATAAAAACCTTGAATAATATCTGTGATTATAACCATTGAACCATTTCTTAACTCTCTCTATGCCATAGTTGTTAAAAATAGCAATAGCCTTCTCCAGGGTTTCTGGAACAGATGGGGTCTCTCAAGTCTGTGTGATTTTACTTTAAAAGTGAACATCTTGCCCTGACCTGGATAGCCCAGGCAAGCCCAGCCTCATCTGATCTTGGAAGTAGGGCTGTGCATTTGGTTTGGCCAAACTGAAGAAAAAACCAAATAATTCTCTGATCTGTTTCAGCTGGCTGAATAGGAATTCCCCGAATGAATGCCAAATATATTTGGCATTCATTTGGGGAATACCTCCGCTGGGGAGGTGCATCGCTGTGTCATGCCTCTCCAGCAAAGGAAAGGTGTTTAAAATTCAAACATTTTCCCTTGCCTTTGGGGCTCATGCCGCCTCAGTGGCACAACTCCACATCCAAGGGAAATTTAAATACCTTCCCTTGGCTAGGGTGAATAGTGCTGCGAAGGCGGCACAAGCCCTAGATGAAAGGGGCGGTATTTAAAGTTTAAACACCTTCACTTTGCTGGAGAGGCACACTGCAGTGACATGCGTCCATGGTGAGCCAATTGGGGAAGTGAAGAGAGAGAAAGGGCGGCATCTTGAAATGCCACCCCCCTCTGGCAAAGAGAGAAGGGGGGGCATAGGGTACAATGGAAAGAGCATGCCACATTTGCAAATACAAAAAAAAAGTTAGCATCTTGAAAACATTGTGTGAGCAGAGCAGAGATTTAGTCTGTCAGATACAATATCAGAAAGGACCCCTGAAGTACTGTAGATGTCTTGACAGTGCTTCTTTTGGATTAATGTCCCTACCCACTTGCTCCCAGTGGTTTCCTCCTCCTGCTGGGGAACAAAGCATGTTGTAGCTGGGTGCTAGAGACAGGAGAAGGTTATGCCTCTTCAATCTCAGGACTCAGTTGGAGGACAGTGTCTTTCCCCAGAGAGATACAGAGGAGAAAGAGGAGGGAATAGCAGGAGTGAAGAGTCAGGTGAATTTCCCAGTCAAGGTGATGTAGGAACCTGAACAGTAGCAGTCTGTTGTGGAATAAGAAGGCTGACGTACAAGAAAGAGCAGGTGGTAATTTGTACTACAGGAAGAACTCTCAGGGTGCATGTCCCAACGGTAAGGTCTTTTTATCAGTGGAAAGAAATACTTCACAGTAATGTTGAAATTTGTAAGAAATTGCAGTGTGTGTTTGGAGAGGAAGAATTGGTGGAAGATGGTGCCTAAACCAAGGGGTCATCATAGTGTCAGTTAAAATTGCCAGTCTCTGAAAGCCTGTGGTTGGGGGAGTGGCACCTATGTCAGGTGCAGCTGTTAAGCTGGTGAAAACAACATTTGCTGTGATGCAAGCAACCAGCCCCTACCCTGTCTCCCTCTTTTTCTGCCATATTGAGGTGTGACAGCCACTGAACCTTTGCCGATCTGTTTTCAGTGCCTTTCAACACCAAGTGAAGGGTAAATGAAACATAAGTAATTTCTTCACAGAGCACTGCTAACTTTATGAAAGTTGTGGTTTTGTGAAGTTTCTGTGATTGTTTGGATGGTGTCGGGTAAGTGTTCTGCCCAGAAATAATCTGGTTAGATTGAGAATTGGTTGCTACCTTTCATACCTTGCTTCCAGATTATCAACTCTGAATGATAGTTGGGAATAGAAGCTTCTGCATAAGCCCCCCCTTTTGTTTTTACTCTGCGAAATCAGCAAGGAGCATTCATGCATGCATCACCTTTTCTAAATCTATGTTTCTTCCAGTTTCTTCCAGTATGTTAAGAATGTGCTTGTAGCATGGGAGTGGTATGGTTATATGAGATGGGAGTGAAAGTTCCCTGCTGAGTTGAAGCTACAGATTTTGGACAAACTGCAAAACGTTCTTAACTACCTGGGTGTTAAGGGCCCACCCGTAACTGACACAGGTGGTGTCACTTGGCTTGTTAATCACTTACCTGGAATTTTATTCATTTAATGCTCTGTCCTGCTCTGGTCTGAACAGGACTGTGGTTTCCAGTTTACATTTGCAGAGTCCAAGAGACCATCAGCACATCTGTCTTGTGCAGTATGTCGCGCTGTAGGATCTTACAAATGTTGCATGAAGGAGAGTCTATTCTGTGGCTCTGCATAAAGTTTTATTTTCACTTAAGTTAATTGTTCTATGATGGATATGTTAGGGTTATGAGGTTGAGGGTTTTACCTCTTCTCATCATCCTAAGTAGGTCTTTCACTGAGCTTTATGCATATTTCTATACCAGCTTCTATTCCTTAAAGTTCACTCCATTTCAGGGATACTGAGTTTGTTCAGTGGAGCGGTGACTGGTGGACTCTTATTGTCTACTTGTTCGTTCAATTTTTATTCCACCCTTCCTCTAAAGCGCTTAAGGTGGTATATATGGTTTCTTTTCATTGCAACAGCTTTGTGTGATAGGGTAGGCTGAATGATGGTGACCAGTCCATGGCAAAATAGGGATCATATCTGCTGTGATATTAGCAGGGAGATGGATGTGATGATCCATCTGCAGAAGATACTCATGGTTATAGGAATTTTCCCACGTCTCTGTGGTCTTAACCATATAGATTAGCTGAAATTTCTAGAGTTTCACCAGCAGTAACACCACTTCCTCCCTGGGCACAACCCTCACAATCTTCTAGCATTTGCAATGCTGGCAACCCTAGTTGCAGACAAAATAATAGATTTGCTACTTTTGAAATGCCCCACAGATTCTCTATATTGAAGAGATATCCAGTTTGACAAATCCAGAAATTTGCCCCAGGTGACTGAAAAGGAAGTAATTTTGTTACTTGGTATACACCAAAGATAACGTATACGTATAGATAAACATATGGAACAGAGGTTCATCAGTGGTTATTAGCCACAAAGTATAGATAGATGCTCTTGGTTCGGGGCAAGTGATGTTCTGTATTCTTGGTGCTTGGGAGGACACAACAGTGGGAGGGCTTCTAGTGTCCTGGCCCCACTGCTGGACCTCCTGAAGGCCCCTGGTGTTTTTGGCCACTGTGTGACAGAATGTTGGACTGGATGGGCCACTGGCCTGATCCAACATTGGCTTCTCTTATGTTCTTATGTTCTTAAAGATGATAGTATTTGAAAATACTTGGGTAGTATTTTAATGTTGCCTTAGTCGCTAGAGGGAATAGCAATTCAGAGCTCATTTCAATTTCTATGAGCAGATATCAGTAAGGATGCTTTAGGATCTGGTTATGCTTTCCGTATTCCACTAAACAAGGTTAGTAGCTTTGTTTTTCTGTCCGTATACTTCATTCAGATTGCACAAATAATTTGAGGCTACAAGGAGAGAAGAATTTATTGGCTGTAATACAGATTTACTGTTACATAAAGCATTCCCAGAGTATTATCAGGAAAAGTATATGGACTAATCATGTAATTAAGCAATAAGGGAATGCTATATGGGTCATTTTCTTAAACTCTTAATCTAGCTAATAGGAAATCTTGAACTAGAATTATTCCTTACTCTTTCTCTTAACTATGTAGTTACAAAATCCTATATCACCGCCCCATTGGTAAACTGGTTATCAAAATGAACTCAAGAGGAGGTTCAGAGTGTGTCCTTGTCAATAAAGGGGGTCCTTGAGTTTTTTTACAAAAATAAAGGGCTTTGAAATTAGCACCCCAGTCCCACCTCCCCATGCAAAAAGAAAGAACCATATGCTTTACCCTGAACTCTTTGGAGAAAGGGTGGAATAAAAGTATTATAAATGTAATTTTTTTTTGCAGTGATTATTAGTTCTATTTATTATTTAGTTCTATTTATAGTTTTTCATCTGACACACTGTGATTTCTGGGACCACTATTAGTTGTAGTTGCTTGATGTCACTAAAACCTTTCTGAAATGGAAGGTTTTGTTGAGTCATAGTAGTGTCACACTCCCTTTTTGAGCATATGTGCAGTCTGTTGAGGTGATGTTATGGCCTGTCTTGGTAAGCTTACTCTAATTTCTTCTCTTTGCTAACCCTGTGGTATCTTCCTATATAGACAACTGCATCATCCTCCCCTTGTTAGCCTTTCTTCCTTCCTCCTTCTTCGAAACACTTCTGCCAAAGTGACTTTTCTTTTCACTATGTTCATATCTTCCTCCCTTTAAAACATTGTTCTTGGCTCTATGCTGCCTTCCGCCTCAGGCTCAACTCATTATAATTTTTAAGGCTCTTCATTTTTCTGTCCTTTACTCTGTCCCCCCACCCATCCTTATCTTGTGCTCTCTGAGTAAGCTCATCTGTTTGTGCTCTCTTTTGTCTTCTACTCCCACTCTAGTTTTTAAGTATTTTGCTCTGCGATTCTGGAGCAATGTCTCCCTCTATGTCCATCAAGCCAACTCCCTGTCTGTTTTCAGATCTTCTTTGGCTGGACTCCTGCTGAGACTTTCCAATGAATGACTTCCCAAAATGCAAGTGGTCAGTACCATCCTGAGAGGAGTATGTGGATGTTTGAGAGGTTTTGGGGTGGGTTTTTTTGGTTTTGTTTCAAATAGCCTACCAAAAGATCTCAAAGCTGCTTAACGTAGTTTCTTGAATTAGCTGGAGCAGATATGGCAGGATTAAAGCTGCAAATCTGTAAATGTGCTCCCTGGGTTGATTGGTCAGGCAGTGGGGAATTATAAACAGGAAGGCTTAATGATGTCACTAGAAAAGAATACAGTGGAGCTGGACTGGAGAAACTGACAACATGTTTTCTTCTGGGGGGAAAAGAATCCACATGGTGTAGGGGGCGTTTGTGAAGAAGCAATATGTGTCAGCCTTGGGGTAAGATGAGCACTTCAGTACACCATGATGAACGTATTACATTGTTTAAGAAAAGTATGCATTAATAAGAATTATTGTAGTGAAACAGTAAGATTTTAAAATGAGTCTTTGGTGCCTCCACCATTTTGTTGTAGCCTTCCACACCCTTGAAAAGCCACCTTCCCTGGAAATGGCGTGGAATACAGTGCCAGAAACCTCAGCAGAAGGCAGAATAGGCAGCAACTTTACATCAGTTTTTTTTTGCAAATGGTGTGGGATTCGACCCAGCCCATCATTTTGGTAGTAAGGCAGATTTGTGTTTCTGTGTCATCTAGTGGCTCGGGAGAGGTCTGATAACATTCCAGACATTATGTAGTACCTGGTCAGTAACAGTGGCTGTTTTGCGTCTTTATTTAGTCTGTGCTTTCTTACAGCTTTAAATGCTCTCTTGTAGCCATACTTCAGGGAAGGTTTCTTTTTATATGACAGAAGAAAATGGGCATCTAAACTGTAAGCTACCTTCTGGTGAATTTTTTTTGTGGTAACTGTAGAAGCCCCGCTAAAAATACAAATGTAGCCATTCTTTAGGTCCTGCGGGTATTTATAGTTTATTGTGAGCTTCTCAGACGTGATTCATAGGTGGGATTTAAAGATTCATAATTGTATTGGGTTACAGCCATGAACTGCAAATAGTTTCCCCTCCCTGACATATTGATGGTTGAGTTCTCACTTTAGATTTAATTTTATTTTTAAAGATGCTGGTGATCTGTTGTTTGTGATTGGTCTAGTTTTGGGTTAGTTATGTGTTTAAAAACTAGCAAGCCTAATACATGTTCAGTCTTATGCATGCATATTTTAAATGTATTAAGGAACATTTAATACAACTTGGGAGGGCACAACATACTCCTAAACATTTATTTAGAAGTAAACTCTTCGTAATTAGGTAGTCCAACTATGCTGACCCACTGAAGACAGTAGGACTTACTTCGGAGTACAATGGAAATAGGATTGAGTTGCCTATGGTACCTCCTCTCAAGTAAGTACACACAAGAATTTGGCAATAGAATGCACTGAGAACTTTAGGCATGTTAACATTGAACCTAGCTGTAAATGGCAAAATTGAGCACTAGCGAATATGACTGATGATTGGTTTGTAACTGTTTTAGACAGGGGTCATTTCATAGAAAAAGAGGTGCAGGAGCTCATTAGCATACATATTAGCATAACTTATTAGCATATGCCACACCCCTCGACATCACCAGCCGAATGTCAGTTTCAACTCCATTATACCCTATGGGCCATTGAAGTCAATAGCAAAAACTCATAGGGTATATGAGGGGCTGGAGGAAAGGGTGTTCGAGGGAGAGGCTCCAAACTTGCAGGGTAACTGCTGGGGCCTCTCCCCGAAATCCCCACCAAGTTTCAAGAAGATTGGACTACGGGATCCAATTCTATGGGCCCCCAAACAGGTTGCCCTATCCCCTCCATTGTTTTCTATGGTGGGAAAAAAACATTACTTTTTTCCCACCATAGAGAACATTACTTTTTTCCCACCATAGAGAACAATGGAGGGAATGGGGGCAACATGTTTGGGGCCCCATAGAATTGGACCCTCTGGTCCAATCTTCTTGAAACTTGGTGGGGATTTGGGGGAGAGGCTCCAGCAGCTATCCTGTATGTTTGGTGTCTCTCCCTCAAACCCCCTCCCCTCCAGCCACTTTTAAAGCTGCCACTGAATTTCGGCGGCAATTTGGCAGCAGGCTGAATCAGATCAGAGAATCTGATTCGGCCTGTGGCTGCCCTAGTATCCACTCTTGGGCTGGCGGAGCACTGCTCCACCTTACTCCGGCCCCAAATGACCCCTGGATTTAGAACTGAAGGTTTACTAAGAGGTTTCATTAATTTCATATATCTTTGGAGGCAGAAATTAAACTTTCGTTTGTATCCATGGATAGGGGCAAACTACATTTTCAAAATACAGATGTGATACAAACAAGTAAATAATGAATGATGAGCTAAAATAAAATCCAGTGTTTGTTGGATCTAGTGACTGATGACCAAGAGCAAAGATGGCTTTTAAAAGGGATAAGACACATTCATGGAGGACAGGTCTTTCAGTGGTAACCAGCTGTAGCCACTAAAGGGAACCTCTGCATTCAGAGGCAGCAAACCTCTCAATACTAGTACCAGGAGGCGAGATTGGGGAAGGCCTTGGCCTCTATGCCCTGTTGTTGGCCCTCCAGAGGAGCTGGTTGGCCACTGTGTGAGAGAGGATGATGGACCAGGTGGACCACTGGTCTGATCCAGCAGAGCTCTTCTTATGTTGATATGTGTGATTTCCTCCCCCCATCTAAATATAGATGTTCAGAGCATTGTGGCATTTTAAATACACTGTAATTTTCAAAGCACTGCAGACTGATGTCATAATTTATCAAGAACCCCACCAGCATATTAGTCTTTGTCAGAGAAACGCCCAGGTCTCAACAATTTTAACAAAGACTGATTCTTAAAATAACTTGGGTGTAGATTTCTGTACAATAAGACCATTTTTGTATCATGCTTCTGTGTTTGTTTCAAAGTCAATCTACTTCCCTAGGGATAGTTAGTATTCAGTGTAATGCAAATATATATTTCAAACTACTCCCTAGCGCTGACAAAAAGATAAAGAGTAAAAATATCATGCAAACTGAAGCTGAGTAGTGGTCCAAGATGTCAAGTTATTTACTTACTTTTATGTAATTTGATATAAATATATTGCAGAATTTTGGGTATAATTGAGAGGTGACATTCTAATGAATTATGACTGAGTGTGTTTACTTTAAAACAGTGGAAGACAGACTTTCTTTCTGGGAGCCCCTTAATTTTCCCCCAAGACCCAAGGGATCTACCAGTTACAAAATGAGGACTTGGTGGGTGAAGCCAGTCACAAAATGGCCACTTGTACAAAGCTTACAGTGCTAGGTTGGGGGAACCTTTCCTTTGGTTTGCCGTTTTCACCACCACCCCAAATCGTAACTTGCCTTGCAGGGGAAAGAATGTACAGATATCTCTATGTTTTCCCTGAAAGAGGCAAATAGCAGCTCTGGTGCAAGGGGAAAGAATCAACAGCATGCTATTTTCCCGTGCAGAGTAAGAGTGCATGTGTGGAGGATACAGCGGATGGGAAATGGGGCTGGTGTTGTCCTTTCTCCACCTAGAGCAAAGGTATATTTGTGCATGTGGCTCATGCTCCTTCGTGAGGAAGGGGACAGAAGCTGCTGCAGTAGCTTTAAAGATTGGGATTATAGCAGCACTGGAGGGGAAGAGGGAAGAGATGCTTTTAATTGCTTGGAGAATGACTGGTCACTCCTGAGTGACTTTCTGCCCTCTTATACTTTAAAAGACATGGTCTCCATTGTAAGGTGGTTTATGTTTTTACTAGGAGTGCATGTTATGTTGGCCCCTGCAGTGTGATACACTTGAAAGGGCTTCAGTTCTTTTTAATGCCTGGCTTTCTGAATACCTGTGCCAACACCAAGGTCCAGAAGTCTAAGTGACCTTCCCCATGATGAGCTGATGGAAAATAAGAGGGAATAAACCTTCTCTTTTGGAAGGTAAGAGGGTCTTGTTGGATGTAGCCAATGGTGAGTAACCCCACTGCTGCATGTATAGATTTCAGAGGTGGGGAGGGGGGTTCTGTAGTTGTAATACTAGACTGATGGCATTTCTATAGTACACTCTGTGATATGAGGGGTCTGCAGCATTCTTTTTGTGATTCAGCACTGTGGTGTGTTCAGATCAGGAGATATTGCTGCTCTACGTATAAAACTACAAAATAAAACTTCAGGAAAGAATAAGGCTGCAAATTAATTATTTTTGTGCTACCTTCTAAAAAAGATATTCAACTGAATGAAAATCATATCTGTAATATGCTGGTCAGATCTTAGGAGCTGAATGAGATATCACAAAAGAATACCAGGGTTGCTATGCAGAGGCAGGCAATGGCAAACCACCTCTGAATGTCTCTTGCCTTGAAAACCCTATGGGGTTGCCATTGGTTGGCTGCGACTTGATAGCAAACCCCCCCCCCCCCCCCCAATTATTTATGGAATGGCATTTCTGTTTGCAGAAGGGGGGGATGATTTCCACCAGTTTCACCCTCCCACTGTTCATCCAGGCTTTGCATTTATCATGTTCCTGAGGTTCTCTGATGCATAGGAACATAATTGGTGCTGGGCTCAGTGGGCTACAGGAGGGGGATGTGGGAAAGTTCCACATCTCAAAGTCTGCAGATGGTTGGATAGATGACACTGTGTTAGATAATCTCATTAAAATGTTTCCATTATAGTTGAAACTTTGAGCCAATACTCTTTTTGGCATGTAACAGCATAGCTTTAACAGAACACTAAATCGAAAATGATGATGGTGGTAATATATCTTTGCTTGTATCTTACCCTTGAACACCTTAAGATGGAGCACGTTTATCTCCTTCTTGCTTTAGGTTGGAAAGCGTCTTTACACTTATGGGGATAGTCGTCTAGAACCTATGCAGTTTCCAGCTTCTTTCAAAAGTATAAATGTGTCAGTCTGAACCGTTTTTGCCTGTCTCTTTACAACAGGAATTCAGCAAGGAATGGGAGTGCCTAGTCAAAAGCAAGGGATACATTCTGACGGGCTTCTCTGCATACTTGCTGCTAAAGGGGCAAACAGCCCTTACCTCCTGCAAGGAAGAGGAATAGAATTTGAGGGAGGTTTGTGCTGTGTCTCTTCAGTAGTTACTTTCATGGATTATTTCATTAGTATAGCAGCAAAAAAAGAGAAGACTGTCACTGCTGGAATAAGGGCAGCTGCAAATTTGCAAATTGCTTGTAGATGTTGTTTAACTAGGACTTTGAACTGTTCTGGTCTTCCCTCTCTCTCCCTGTACTAACAGGAGAGTAAAAGTGATCTTTGTATTCTGTACTTGGAGCAGACTTTAGAGCGATACCACCAGAAGCTGCTGCTAGTGAAGTACCTAACTCTCAGAAAATACCTGAGGTAAGGTTATTGGTTTATGTGGAGCCTGCAGCTTGGGGCACACAGACAAAAAACGTTCTAGTTTATTTTTGTGTGTTTAAAATATCATTTGTTCTGTGTTTTTAAAAAAAGCATTTTAGCCCCTGTCTTTCTGTTCTAAACTTCCCCAAGTAATAATTAAAATGTTAAATGGCAGCAGGTCTGGGAAGTTTACTGTCTACTTCCCTGAAACCAGAACAGAAAATATTACCGTATTTTTTAAAAAGTTTTTTAACATTAAGATATGTTTTGGTGTTTTCTTTTTTTGGATGTCATGTATTTGGTCATTATTTTGTTGGTTTGTTGTTGATTTTTCGTTATTATTTTAGATATTTTCATCTGCATTTGATTTCCTTAGTCTCATCAACATTAATGGTAATGGGGGGCATGTATTTTGCTTCAAATGTTGTTGTTTGTAGTCAGTTTATTTAAAAACCTCCATTAGGTTTGTATAGTGGATATTTGCATGCTGTACATCAGTCCTAGGACTTTGGCAGTTCCTTGTTTTCAAAGATATTCCATATTTTAAGCAGTAGTTCTTAAGGAGTTCCTGAATACACAGAAACATTTCCTACTGGGTAACCAGTAAAATGGACAAAATTTGTACTTAAACCAGTTTGCAGCAGCAATTGGTAGAGCCAGGCTGGGACTACTTAGTACCTGTTTCCTAATGGGTAGCATATGGCATTGCGAAATCGAAAGAACAAGCACTGCACCTCAACGGTTTGTTACATTCCCTTTATTAAGCAACGCGAGTCAGTCCTTGCATGATCCAGGTTGACTTCTTTCCTATTTAATTTCTGATGAGTTGCCATTTTAGACTTTAGCAGCAGAATTAAACAGGGAGTCCAGTGGCACCTTAAAAGACTCATGCAGTTTATTCCACAAATGCTCTTATCGCTTCAGACAACAGGTGGGCTTCACTAAATGAAATGTTCTCCATGGGATATCTGATGAAGGAAAATACCCTGGAAATCTTGTTGCCCTTTAAGGTCTTTAAAGTGCTGCTGGACTTGAGTCTTGCTCTCCATAATGTTCTTTTCCACGTAGTAACCTAGCATGCCAGAGAAATTAGTTGTATTATTCTCACTGACATTGTCATGAATTGGCTCATAATGTGGAGGAAAGTTTTTGTGAATGCCCACCTGCAGTGTGAAGAGGGTACATCCCAGACGAAGTTCTACCAGCTCCAGTGACATCTAGGTATAAGATAAAAATAAGAAATATGTAGCAGATTTTCCTCACAAGGTTCATTCATTTTCCTGCCTATCTCCACCACCCTTAGTGGAGGGAGAGCACTGTCCTCTTTGCTAAAGCTGTATGATATGGAGCTTCCTTTGAACATCTAGCGGCCACATGGGGTATACTTATTTGGACTCTTGTCTGTACTCAGAAGAAAGCTGACAGGGAGGAAGGTGATTCATTTGAAATGTGGTGTCGTAGGATAGTTTTACAGTTACCCTGGAATGGCAAAAAGACAGCTGGCGTTGTGGTCACACGGCAAGCTTACTGTGATTTGTTCCCGCTGTATATTTGATCGGGGGTATTTTTTTGTGGGTTGGGATGATCACACATCCCTCCCTGAACTGCTTGCATTATGCGACGAGGCTCCAGGCACCGTCCAGATAGCCGCGCAAGTTAAAAAAAAAATTTCTTTGTGCATGTGCATATAGCTGTCCAGATTGGTGAAACTGCAGATTCGCAGTGCAAATATTCAAAAAGTACTTGATTTTCCCGGTGTCGAAAAAATTGCTAGGAAATCAGGAGGATTGCGGGGGTGAGTCCGCTTTGATAACAGGAGACAGATGTGGCCGTCTGATCAGCCCTTTAAGATGCGATAGGGAACAGTGGTAAAACCTGATCAAAATGACTGTGTGACCACAGCCTTAGTGGGTTCTAGATCAAATCAAGCCCGATCTCTCTCTAGGAGCTAAAATGACTGATCTGAGGTTATCGTACTTTATTCACATTATGAGAAGACAAGAGTCACTGGAAAAGACAATGATGCTGGGAAAAAATGGAAGGCAGCAGGAAAAGAGGAAGACCCAGTATGAGATGGGCTGGCTCAATCAAGGAAGCCACAGCCCTCAGTTTGCAAGACCTGAGCAAGGCTGTTAACAATAGGACACTTTTGAGGATGTTAATTCATAATGTTGCCATGTCAAAAACAACTTAATGGCCCCTCAAAACACACACACACACACATACACACAAGCGCACACACACACATTCTACTCAGAGAATTGCTCTCCTTTTCTGTGACTGCTGGGCAGGGATGCCAGCTAATTAACACAGTGTGCTTGGGGGAAGAGAAGTGATATTTGCCCCCTTCCCCCATCTCTCTATCCAGTGTGTTGATACTCAATACAGTTTTCATATATTGGCCAATTCACCTCCTGCTCAGAAGTTGCTAATGGATCACTGATATCCCCCAGAGAGCTGGTGAGACAAAGGGTAGTGTTGCTATCATTTTTTCCAGAACTGAGCAATGAGTTCACAACAGAGATGGCTCTTTATTTTCTTGAATTTTGTGAATTAGCTGGGATCTGCAAAATGAATATAATCCCCAAAAGATGCTTTAAACGTATCAGTCTCTGTCCCTTATGTTATAGAAATTGCTGCTATATCTCAGCAGAGTATAACTTTCAGACTTTGTGGCCAATGTAATGCATAGTGTTTTTCATTTTAATAGTTTATATGCTTTCTTTTGTTGTAGCTCAGATTCTTTGAGCACCTTAAACAGAATGGTTATGGTGTTGGTGATGAGTTTTGCTGTTTGCACTAGTGTCCTTTATACATCACTATAGGCTTGAAAGCTGGTTTTCTATGACACGGCTGTAGTGTTCAAATACTGTGGGCCCTTGCTATGTAATCCCATCCATAACTGGAAATGATGACTGGGTAGAAAAGGACCCAGCTGATGGGCATGGTAGGAGAAAGCCATGGAAAATCCACTCTCATGTTACACATACAAGCCATCAGATGTTTGTGCCAAATTCTTGTAGTCCTCAATATGGTTACATTGGTTTTATATGTGTGTGTGTGTGTGTGTGCGTGTGTGCATATATATATATATTACAATATATGGTTATATTATAATAACTCTCTACCTTTGTCATGCATTGTGGTTCATTTCCTTACGCTTATCACTTTTCTAATGTTCCTTGTGCAGTGGAGAAGGAAGAGAAGAAGTAAAGTACAGTGGAGGAAAAAAGTTAATCACCCTCCCCATCTTGGAGTTTGTAGCTATTGTCAAGTGACATACCATTCTCCTTTCTGTTCTACACAATCCCTTTAAGTGTGATGTGAATAAGCACTATTAAGTCTCATATTCAGATATAATGTGGACACTAAGGAACTTGTCTGTCTTTAAAAGCTGTAAAAGGAGCACCTCATGTTTCCTGGAAAGGGGAGGAGGGAATATGAAGCCTCTTTGTGTTGGTACTTCTGCGTTGGTGCTTTTGATACAATTTTGATGGTAGTGGTTTAGTCACTTATATCTGACACTGTTTACCTTCCTGAAGTCTGTTTTTGATCAGTGTTGTGAGTGATTGCTACAGTCGTGGTTTTCTTCTTCTTCTTCTTTTCCTTCCCCTACTTGTCAACACTTCCAAGGATTTCTTCTCCCACCCCCACCCCAAAAGGAGGCATCACATTTGTTCACAGATTACATCTATGAAACCACTTCAAGAGGTACAGTAACTTGCGTGCTAGCATCTGCTGCTCCAGCTGATTTTCATGATTATAAAAACTATAACCAATAGCTGTCATGATCTAGCGGAAGATGCTACCCTCTATTCAGTGCCTTTAACCCCCCCTCCCCAACTTTAAGATGCCTGATGGTGTACACTATCAATTATCCAGTAGTAATTGCAATGCCTCCTCAATATTCCCTAACAGAGGTGCCTCCTGATCCAAACTTTGCATCTGTTACCATTTCAGGAATTCCTTTACAATAGTTCCTTGTTTAGCAGTTGCAACATATAAGGGAAGTATACATGTGACTATGGACAGATTTGCAATTTCAAAAGGAATAAATAATAAGCTCACTACAAAACTAGAAAGAACACTGTCATTCTCAGAGATGAGAATCCCATGTAAATTGTTTACTCCAAGCTTTGAAGAGAACTGGATATATTTTTGGGGTGCACTGAACTCATGTGGGGCAGTAGCTGAGCTCCTTCTCGCATTATCATCAACCCATGTATAATTAGAGCACGGCTCCAAATTGATGCCATGCTTTTTTTTTTAACAATTGCATATTGCATGGGAAGATCAGTCATGATGAGAGAGCTGTCATTTCAGTACATGGACTTATTGCACAACCTCTGATAAGTTTCCCCGGAGCCCCAAGTTTCCCTGGAACACAGTTTGAAAGTCTCAAGAAATGTAATTTTAAGGACTGTAGCGGAAGGGTGCTGAGCTGTGGACACAGTGTGATATACTTTTCTTAATGTAGGTTGTGTTTCTGGCATTCGGTACTTGCTACCTAAGGTGAGAGAGCATGCTTTGCTGTGTTGTGAGGCAAGTGGCAGATAAGATCAAAAGATGCTCATTCATGTTGGGGATTATTACTTCCCACAACATTGCACTGTTTTAAGTTTCACTCCTTAGTGAGCCCAAGGAAAGTGACTCTTTCCCACACCTGTGGAGACAAAACCAAAGGAGGCAAAGGTGTTTTGCTTGCTAGTAAGTATTACTCAGACAATAGTTCTCTTGTTATGTTCACTGATTTAATTTGTAATAAAATGTAGCTTATACTTTTGCCATTTTACTAGTAGCCATAGCTAGGATAAATACAGTATTATGTTGTTTTAGGTCTGCTTGACATACTTCTTGCACACACACCCTCTCTCTCCCGTGCTCTCTTCTCTGACATCAAGTTGCGGCTGGCATATGTTTACGTTGTAGGTTTTTCAAGGCAAGGGAGTTCAGCAGTGGTTTGCCGTTGCCTGCCTGTGTGTAGTGATCCTGGGCTTCTTTAGTGGTCTCCTATTCAAACACTGACCACGGCTGACCCTGTTTAGTTTCTGAGGTCTGATGAGATTGGGCTAGCCTGGACTATCCAGGTCAGGGCCAGTTTGTCACCTACTTTGCAATTTTGTTAACACAGACATGGAGCGAATGAGGGCACTAAAGAGTTTAAATTGCATACCATATAGAAAAACACTTTAAATTAGGGAATCTACAGCTAGTGTGTGTGTTCATGTTTCTTAGTACGGTGAGAATTGCTTTCTACCCTCCCCTTGCCGTTTGCCAGCCCAGAAGACAACAAAGGGTATGTGTGTGGGTAATGATACCAGTGCTAACAGGACTAGCTGGCAGGACCATTGGAAGGCATCTCTGTTTTCTTTTCCAGAGTGAGCCTCTGGCAGTACTAGTTGCTGCCTTTAAATGAAGCTGCAAATATCCGGCCCTCCTGGGCTGCTTTCACGTGACATTTCTAATTTTTTTTCAAATGTACTAATATTTTAATTGGTATCCTAATAGCACCTCCTTAGATGCCACAGCTCCAGCTACCCTCGTGCATTTGCTCCTGTGGAATCCTACCTAGCTTGTTTAGCTTTCTGGAGGTTTCTTGCGTGTGTTTCATGCTATAATTTTCAAAGGATTAGAAATGATTCTTCCCCACCCTCCAGAATTCATCGTAATATGTCTTGGCAAGTTCTCAAGCTAACAAATACTCTTCAAAGAATTTAGACGATAATTTGCGGTGAGAACCTGTCTTAAAACACTTACAGCTTGATTCGGTGCGAGTTTCCTCAGACTGGAGATTTGCATAGGATTACTGTTCGTGTAATTGTTGCTTTCACCAATGACATATAGTTTGGCAACTGAATCCTCTCTCTAACATAGTAAAAACTGAGAAAGATGATTGATTTCAGAAGCATACTGTCATCTATTTTACCTACCTCCCAGGATCACTGGACTTTCTATGTGGTTCTCCCTCTTTCAGGAGCACTGGGCTTCCTATGTGGTTCTCCCCCTTCAATTCATCCCCACAAACAACTCTGTGATGTCGATTAGGCTGAGAGAGACTGATTTGTCCAAGGTCAGCTCGTGAGCGTTGTGGTTGAATATGGCTTTGAACCTGAAAATCCCCAGACCTAGTGCAACCCTGGTAATTATTGCTCCACCCTTATTGTGCAAGGCTCCAATTTCAGTTGAATTTGACTGTATCAATCAATAGTTAGCAGTTTGCTATTCAGTAGATTGAAACCTTTGGTAAAGTAAGTTGATAATCTATATAATTTGCAAGGTCTGGGAGCGGTGTTTTTTTTAGTGTGTATTTTGCAATATCACTTTAAAACTTCGTCTGTGAAGTGGTTTGTATGTAGAAGATCTGTTTTGGATGAAGCCGGTGATAACACACACGCTTTGTTCAAATGTTTTATTGTATGTAAAGGGACATAGGCTCCTGCCTGCTGGCCCTGCTTCCAGACATCTCTACATTCAGCAGAACATCTGAACTGAATCCTACAGGTGTATAGAGGCTTTGCATGTGTAGGGCTCTCAAAGATTATCAAGTGCAACATTAGCGGATTTGCTTCTTATAGCTTCCTGCAACTGAAGACCTTTGCTTCGGCCAAACATATGTTAAGTAATATTCACGTTGTCAAGTATCCATGCACAAGTGGGAATGTAAGGACTGTTGCAGAAAAAGGTACATGGCCTTTAAATCCACTTTAGTCGGGTCACTGGTGGTGGTAGTGGAGGGGGGGCTAAACCGCAGTATAAGGCTGCTTATTCCACATTGCTCTCATGTCTCTACCCGACTGCCCTGTTGACCAGTGAAGGGGCAGTGGTTTTTGAAGTGGCCAACAGAAGCTGTGCTTTGGGAATCGGAAGAGGTGAACACAGTCCCTAAATGAATAGCCAACTGGATGCTTTGTTGTGAGCGTGCGCAACGGCTTGGTCTCTGACCTTTCTGGCTTGTTCAGTTTGCTGCCTTAGCTGATTCCCTAATCCTTCCAGTTTCCTCAGCTGACTGCCTCCTGTGGTAGTGCCAAGGCAGTTGTTGTTGTGTTACATTTTCTTTTTGCATTGACATGAAGTTCCTTTCAACCAACATGCGCTTATTCATTATCCCCAAATAGTCATTTAAAAAAAAGCATGGAAAAAAGGTATTTTCCTTCTTTGACAGGGAGGAAAAGAAAGGGTATGCAAGCCTCGAGCGCTTTTGAGAGCACTGGCTTTAAAGAAAAATCCTTCCGTACTTATTTGTGTGATGCTGCTGATCCAGCAAAACAAGATCTAACAAATTGGTTTAAAGGATTTAAACCAGTGCATAGACGATATCCTCCCTCTTTTTTCCCTCGGAAGCAATGGTCTGCTATTCCTTTATTCCCTTTAATAGTTAAAGGTAGTCTTAAATTGCATTTTCCAGCAAGTTCTGGATTCTGCAGTCATCTTGGTCTGTATAGCCTCTGCCATACACTTCTGATGGGGGAAGGAGGAGGCTAGGAGCCATGGACCTTTGGAAGGGTCTTCCTAGTTAGTGCAAGTGAAATTGCTTGTGGCATTCTCACTTAGTAAAACTGATGTGTATATAAACTCCTCACACCAGTGTAATGTCAGTACAAATTATCACCGTGTCTGTGCAAATGAGATGAGGAAAAGTGCTGAAGGCATTTCAGGGCTACGTTTCTCTCTGTCAGCTCTGGTGGGTCCCATCAACAGCAATGGCACATCATCAATAGCAGCAAGAACTTTAATGATGTAAGTGACAGAGATGCTTAATCTAAAGAAGGGGTGGGAAATAATAACTGGGTTCCAAGGGTGAGTCTTTCACTGGACTTTTTGTCCTTGCCAGTTAAATAGCAGGAATGCACTGGCTCCAAGCTTGTCTTCCCAGGGCTCTCCCTAATGTGATGTAATATTTACTAATGTCTTCATCTGGAGCTTCAGTCTGATGGCAAGAAGTTCTTTGCTCCAACTTCAACAATCCCCACTGGTGCCCTTCCAGCTGTGACAGTCTTGTTCCTGGTCACAGTTCTGTCAGACTTTTTCTTTCTCTTTTCCCTTTCTTTCTCTCCCCTCTCCCTCTTCCCTTCAGGAAAAAAGGGAACTCTTGGGAGATGTAGGTGCTCAGAATTCCCATCACACCAGTACTGTGCCTAAAAATTCACTGTTTAAGGATGTTTGTGAATTGGGCTAAAATCTGGGATTAAACAAACTAATTATTATGTTTCTTTTAAATCCCTGTAGGAGAATATAATTCCCAGGTTGAAAAAAAGGCTTAAATACTAATTTCTAGGTTGTTTTGGTTACAATATTCAAGCACAAGAAGGACACGGAAATTACGTTAAACATCAGAAAAGACATATGAATGCTTATATTTGGCTGGTTTATGGTAACATCTAGAACAGGGGTGTTGAACTCATTTGTTATGAGGGCTGGATCTGACATAGATGAGACCTTGTTGGGCTGGTGGGAGCAATCTGCTCCCCCACTCAACTGTTTTTTGGGGTTTGCCACTGCTTCCCCCACCCCCTTGTTTTTTTCTTCTCAGGTCTGTTGGACCTGAAAATAATCAGGATTTTCAAAAGCAACAACACCCCCCCCCCCAAAAAAAACACCCAAGAAAAAAATTGCACACCCCTAGTCTTGTGATCAGTTTTTTCCCATTCCGTCATTGGAATTGAAGGATGAGAATGAATTCTTGAAATCTCTTCCTTTGACAGTGACATATTATTTGATACAATTTAACACACATTCATATAGCATGTAAATGTAAATGCAGATGTTCTTAAGCCTCAGAATTAGGGATGGGCATGAACCAGGAAAATGGAGGGTTGTCCTGGTTCATGAGGTCCCACGAACCACAGTGGGACAAACCTCTCCCAGTTCATGAACCAGTTCAGTTCATGGATCTTCCCTCCTTCTTTTCTGCTGGTAGTGGCTACCCAAGGCCAGAAGAATGGAAGGACAGGAAGATCTTGCAAAAGCCATTTGCAAGCCATATCAGCAGTCCAGTTAGGCTGAAATAGAGGCAAGCCATTTCAGCCAGGCCCTCTTGCTTGGAAGTGAGGGGAGCAAAAGGGATCTCTGAAATGCTGAAATGGCTTGCAAGAGCCCCTTTAAAGGAACTGTTCCCTTTAAATAGCTTTTGCTAGCCATTCAGTAATCCCTTTTGCTCCCCCTACTTCCAAGCCGGGGGGGGGGGGGGGAGTGAAAGGGATAACTGAAATCGCTTCCAGCTGAGAAGGCGTTTAAATCCCTTCCCAGTTGGCTCGCTGAGTCATGCTACTGTGGCTGCATAATTTAGTGAGTCTTCTCAGTTGACTAAGTCTTCCTGCTGCAGTGGTGTGACTCAGTGAGCAGACCGGGAAGGCATTTAAATGCCTTCTTAGTTCACTTGTGAGTTGAGCCGCAGTGGCGCGGATTGGAGGAGGCATTTAAAGAGACTGCAGTCTCTTTAAATGCCTTCTCCATGCCCTGGTGCCAGCATGCCTACCGACATGTACCACATGAACCCACCCGGAAGGTTTGTGGGAGGCTGCTGTAGCTCATGAGTGCAGAATGGCACAAACTGAGGTTTGCGAACCATGAACCAGGCCAAGTTAATGACAAACTGAGGTCCATAATTTGCTTTGTGCCCATCCCTACTCAGAATCTCATTGTCAGGAATTTGCTTCAGCAGTGGGATAGGAACAACAAAGGCCTACACAGTAATTCTCCCCCCCCCCTTTACTGTAGGGTCTGAAACACTTTCCCTAGATGTGTTTGTGATGCCATAACGACACTAGCTAGAGGCATAAATATCTGTAATGGATTTGGCTTTAACCTGCTGATCAGAGTAGGCTTTTTGGCCTTTTAAAGCAAGGGAATGTCATTTGAACCTTGGAGATAGTTGAAAAGCTTCTTCTGTTTCCAAGACTGCCGCTTTCCAAAGGTCAGATGATCAAATCGACAGAGAGCTTGGTACCAGTCGCTCAAAGGGAAACAGAACAACTTGGAGAGCTGGCTTCTGGTTTCAGCAGGATACAAAAAGCATTTTCCAAGATTCCTTTAGGTCTAGAGTTTTAATTGTCATGGTTGTGCGCCCAGTTAAGTGATTTATTCCCATGAGGATGGGGCTGATTACACTTCCCTTCAAAAGCATGAGGGTTGTTCAAAGGAAATGCTTGAAACAGCCCTTCAGCACTAGGGAGAATTATTTATTTTCTGTGGCTGGAAAACAAAGAACATGCATAATGCCATAGTGAGTGGAACTTGTTATCTATTTTCAAGAGCGGAATTGTGCTTCACAGGGTGAGATTGGGAACTGTAGAAAACACTTATCTTTAATTAATGTAAACAAATGTAGGAGATGCATTCCACTTGGGCAGAGTTCATCCTTATCAACGGTGTAATTAATACTATTCATTTGTCTTGTATTACCTTTTGCTTTTATTCTTTTTTTGTCAATTCATTTTCTTAGAACAGCATTCAACTCTGTCTGCTCTCCTGTGTCTATCATGACTTGTAATGAGTCTGTAATTGTAGGGCTGAAAGCAGCATCTTAAGTTTATCTAGATTTTGATCATATTTTTATCCTGCCCTTCCTCTCATGATTCTTCCCCCCACTTATTTTATCCTCACAACATCCTTGTGAAGTAGGTTAGGGAGAAAGAGAGTAACAGGTCCATGGCCACACCAGTAAGATGCATGGCTGAGACTGAGTGAGGATTTGAACCCAAGATTTCCCCAGTCCTAGGCTGAGGACAGACTGGCAATTTGGAGTGGGATGAATCCGAAGGCAAAAGCTGCGGGGGGGAAATCCCCTGGGGCTGGCTGTCCACATTGGCCAGGGTATTGCGCAAGGATGCCGTTATGGAGCGTTCAGACTGCTGCGGAGTGGCCCCAGGTGGGCCGGCCTCTGCAGCTCGTGATAGGGCTGTTTTGGCAATTTGCGCATGAGCGCTCATGCGCAAACTGGCAAAACGCTGCATTCACACTGCCGCCTCTGCTTGCCTCCTGCCTTCTTCCGGTTCACATTGCCTGGAAGCGGGAGGCAAGCGCAAGACGGCCTCCGGACACCGGTTTCTCCCGGTGTCCTTCTAAAGCGCAAGAAAACCGGCTTCAAAGCAGGTAAGTGCGGAAGGGAGCCGAGGGACAGCTGCACATGTCTGAACAGGCTCCCTTCCCCTGCTTCCCATGCGGACCTATCCCGGGGCAGATTGCCAGTCTGTCCTGAGCCCTAGTCTGACACTCTTGCAATATGAGCAGCAGAGTTATACCCTTCAGAGTCTGTTGAAGTTGATCTGTTTGGGATGGCACAATTAAACCACTTCATTGCACTAGCTCATTTCTTCTCCCAAGTCAGAAAAATAATGGGCATATGCAGAGATATCCTTGGTTGTTGTATCACTGTTTAAATACTTCAGCTTGTTGAAGCCCAAGCCACCTTTCAGAAATACTATTAAGTACTAATTACATTATTATAAGACCTTTTTCATTTCTCTCGGTTTTGGTTCGTAGGGCTATAGCTGTTATAGAATTTAGCATTTGTGTTGGTGTGGGTCAACTTTCTTGTTTTACCCTCCAGTTGTCAGAATCAAATATTTTAGGTGGATGTGGGGCAGAAGAAGGCTAAAAACTGATGCAGCTAAATAAAAGACCATAATTCCTGGTAGATATATGGATGATTAATTAACTTTAAAAAAATAAGGGTATTCTTTATGCAGATTGTGTTTGGTACAAGTTGAACTCCAACTTTATTTCTGGAAAACTCTGTAGCATTATGTTTGGGACCACAGATCTAAGAGATCTAAAATCTGTACCTAAAATGGGTTCATGATTGTGCTCATGGACACACATACATATGACAACATATCTTTTGTTAGAAAAAATATTAAGAAGCATTGAATGCTTGTATGGATGGGCTGGATTTGGAACAGCAGAGGGAAAAGAAAGAAATCAAATGGAGAAATGGTGTGGATTGAGCATAGTGGTTACCAGTCAAAGCATGAAACAGGCAGTAGTAATAAGGGGAAATCTGATATGGATATTCAGGATGCTGCTGTATTAGCACCTGACTGTTGAAAGTCCTGATGGACCAATGTAGCCCATATCCTGTAAACTTTTATGGCAAGGCATATTTATTTTTATGAGTTATACATAGGAATCCTGTAGCGTTTTTGATCGAAAAAGCAGACAGCTTTTGAAGCACTGAAGATTTGGTGACACATGTGAAAAATGATTCCATGGTTTTACAGTGTTCGTTAGTTCATTTATTTATAATATATTTCTATCCTGTCTCTCTAGGCCCTGAGCCTGCTTGTGGGGAGGGCGGGGTATAAATAAATAAATTAAATAAATAAATAGGAAATCCTGCCTAAGGTGGTTAACAACAAAAGTAAAATGGTAAAAAAGTACAGCTAGTTCTAAATTGTTCAAAATGATTACTAATTTTTAAATTATAAAATAATCTGTAAAACTGAACAGTGTAAACCAGGGGTGTCAAACATGCGGCCTGGGGGCCGGATCAGCCCCCCAAAGGGCTTCTATCAGGCCTGCCCTGAAATTGGCCATCTCCTGCTTCCAGTTCTGTTGCTGCTGCTGCATCATAGCTTACTTCACCAGACAATCTTAATTGCTCAGCCATTTCATGTTGTCCCCTGGGTCCTAGACTCAGAACTCTGAGCATGAGATTTCTGTGGTGAATGTCAATAGATCAAAAGTAGGTTTGCATCTTACAAATACACACCTGAACAGCATACTCAAGATTCCAACAGCACAGACACTTTGATGCAATAATTCAGAGCAAGAGGTGTCAGTTATCAGATACTGTTAAATAAACAAAATATTGCCAGAGTGCTAATGTTTTAAGCATGTTTTTTATTTTAAGGAAAAAAAACTTTGTGTTTGTGTCCTTTATTATGTTTACTAGGAATAAGGCCCATTGTGGAAATACAACCGGCTGTAGAAAGAGGCTCTGGGAGAGTGCCCCAGCCTTGGGCACTCAGTGTCATTTTGCTGTGGCGACCTCAGCAGGGTATAATGACACAGAGTCCACTATTTTCTCCAGGGGAACTGATCTCTGCCATCTGGAGAGCACTTGTAATTCTGAGTGATCTTCAGCCCTCGCCTGGAGATTGGCAACTCTTCTCCTCCACCCACTGCCAGGTGGGTCTAACTGTCCCCTCAGTGGCCTGCTTCTGTCAATAAAAAGATGGACTTTCAGCACAACCCCCTCCCCCGCCCACTGCCAGCTTGGCAACCTAGCTTGCTCTGATTAGGGAAATACCTGGAGATTTTTTTGGGGGGGGTGTGTGGATCCTGTGGAGGGCAGCATTTGAGGGGGATGGAAGGACTCAGCAGGGTATAATGCCATAGTGTCTACCCTCCAAAACAGCCATTTTCTCCAGGGGAACTGATCTCTGTCATTTGGAGATCAATTGTATCAGTGGGAGATCTCCAGGTCCCACCTGGAGACTGGCAACCCTAGAGGAAAATTCAGCTGCACAGCAGGGGGTTAAAGGGAATGGATTGATGGTTGCTGGCCCACCTCATTAGCCAGCCAGCCAGCCAGCCATGGTGGAGCTAAGCAGGAGAGAGAGCCTTTATTCTGACAGGAATATTCAGTTTATTCTGACAGGAAAGTCAGAAAGTCAGGCGGGGGAGGGGGTTATGTTGAAAGTCCATTGTCTTTTTACTGACAGAAGCAGGCCACTGAGGGGACAGTTAGACCCACCTGGCAGGGGCGTAGACTTTCAATTCTACCGGGGGTGCGCTCTCTCTGTCACGCAAAGTGTGTACGCTGCCGCTGCGACAATGTTCCTGCCGCCGCCTTTCCCCCCCACCTGGCTCCCATGCACCCCTCAGAGGGAGGGAGTGGGTGTGGGGGAGCTGGGCAGGAGGCTCTTGCGGCGGTGGCAGTTGGGGAGGCTTGTGGCAGGTGGGGAGGCGCGGTGGTGGTGTCCTCTCCACCACCAGAGCCACCGCTGCACCGCTGCGGCTGGGGTGATGTCCTTGCTGCCAGAGCTGCTGCACCACCGCTCTCCGGGAGGGAAGGAGGAGTGGGTGGGGAGAGCGGCTCTGGCGGTGGTGTGGTGATGGGAAGGTGCAGCGGCGGGAGCTCCATTTTGCTGGTGGGGGGGCTCAGTCTCCCCCGGGAAATATTGGGGGTGGCTCGAGCCCTCGAGCCCCCCCTGTAGTTTACGCCTATGCCACCTGGCAGTGGGCAGAGGAGAAGAGTGGACCCAGCACCCAGTTCTTCTCCTTCGCTGGCTCCCTCCAGAGTGAGGCCGAGACGCTGGCCGGTGGCTCTGTGGGCGGGACTGAGGTAAAGCAGCAAGAGAATGCAGCCAGTGGCCAGGGACCCCTTTTGAGTGGCAGTCCTTCCAGCCAACTGATTTTGGTGCCCCATGGAATCTTGCCACTTGAAAACAGCTTTATATAATAAGGAAAGATATCTCTGCTACCTGGCATTACCTTTTATGACACACATGGTCCAGCCCAACAAGGTCTCATTTATGTCAGATCCGGCCCTCATAACAAATGAGTTAGACATCCCTGGTGTAAACACTTTCAAGGTACACTATTGAGCATGTAGAGAGAAGTTTAATAAGTGTTTTCATTCATATGTATTCATTTGTTTATAATTATATTCTACTTATATTCTGCTTATTCTGATTGTAATTAATTCTATCATATTCTGTTGTCCCTCTAAGGCTGTCTCTACAAATATTAACTGTCCTAGACTTAAAAAGTAGAATCAAATGAACAAAAAATAGAATCCCTCTCCCTCAATACTTATTTTTATTGGGTAATTTTAAGGCTGCTTTTCTCCCTAGAGAGACTGAAAGCAGCTTACAAAAAGAAGAGCGTTCTGAATTACAAAAACAAATAAATGTACAAAACCCAAACAAATCTGACTAGTTCATGTCACTGATTTTATTGGTCCCAGACTCTAGGGCTGAGAGCCCTTTGGCTGGTACCTCTGGCTGGCCCCCACAGTTTAAATGCTGGCAGAAAGAGGGTGGAGAAAAGCTGGTCTAGTTGGATGTCAGCCGCTGCTAGCAGACTGCAGTAAAGTCAGCAGGTTCTTCCCTTTTCCCCTCCACTGCCAGGAATATTCCATGAGTGCCATTTAAAATAGCCACTGCTGTTTGGCAGATGCTTACAGTACAGCTGGTGGGTGTGATGCAGTTGTTCCTAGCAGGCAGGGGCTGAATCTAGGGTTGTCAACTCCAGGTTGGGAAATACCTAGAGATTTTGCCCTGAGGAGGGCAGGGTTTGGGAAGGGGAGAGGCTTCAATGGGGTATAATGCCATAGAGTCCAGCTTCCAAAGAAGCCATTTTCTCAAGGTGAACTGATCAGCTGTAATCCTGGGAGATCTCCAGCCACCACCTGGAGGTTGGCAACCCTAGCTGGCTCTCTCTGCAGTAGTTGGTGGAGCAAGTCCCTAGCAATGTGTTCATTCCTTACTGTGTCCAAGCGCCTCCTTGCTAATGACATTCTTGTTGTACTTTTAAGAGTACAGAGAGTGAGTCCAGGAGAACATTCAGAGCTTAGATTACACTGAACAATTGTGAAAGCAGTAAATGACCCATACCTTTAATACAAAGGTATATCATTTTTATATATAAAATACAGGCTGAATACAGAGGTGTGCGTGGGGAGGAGGATATCTGACTTCAGAACGCTGCAAACTGCCCTCTTGACTTCTCCTGTGCTCCCTTACTTTTCCCCATTCTTTTTAAAGTGGCATTACTGTTTCCTATAATCCCGTATACTGTTTGCTGATAGAATGCTTTTCATTTCAGAGCGCTGCAGAGTGGTGTTAGTGCGATCAAAATGATTTCTGGTGTTGTGCAGAGTGGTGTTAGTGTGATCAAAATGATTTCTGGTGCTGTGTTATCTGTTGTGCCATCTATGGAAAGTACAACTTTAAAAACTCAGTGCAGCATCTAAATTGGGGGTGACAATGCAGAGATATGCACAATGCATATATATATACAATCTTGTGCTCTTCTTTTTTCCTTGCTTCTTCTCAGTTCTTCACCCACTGTCACCCCCCACTCTACTAACTATAGTAAAAGCTGAATATTATTCTGGTGTGTGGTATGTGTCTATACACACACATACACCCACCCATGTTTCTGGTTTTGCTGATGGATAGGAATGAAGTTCTCTGGGAGCTATATCACTGCCACAGTGGTGTGGAGTGAGTCTGTGTGTAGGTGACCAATCATAGAGAGAGAGAGAGAAAGAATAATGGTGGCCCTGTCAGAGGAGGCAAGGGTGTCAAATGTTGGTTCCTTCCTAAGAAAATGTACCTCTCAGCATAGTGTCTCTAGCAATGGAAGCCATTCAATGACAGGGAGGACTGTTTTGCAGATAGGGGTTGGGTCAATTTTCAGTGACTCCCACTGAATTATGTAAGGGCTTTAATCTGTGATGCAGTTGAAAAGGGAATAAAATCTGACCTACGACTCAGAAAGTTGAATTGCACCAGCTCTCTTACATGATTTCTGTCAATGGAGGTCCTGTCCTCAGCATAGGAGACCCCCTCCTTTCCTCTTGATTTTTGTGCTAGTGGGAAAGTTGGTTGGATCCAGCCCAGAGAGATTTAGCCCTCATTCCAGTGGTGTTTTACAGTATGCTTATTTACTTATCTCCATTTGTGCTCCTGACAACCATTCATTCATAATTCTCCAACCCCAGAGAGAATCTTTTTCCAGTGCCTTTTGGCGGCTTTTGGTGGTCGTGTATGTAAACTGCCAGGTGTTTCATGATATAAGAAAGGTGGGACAAAAATGAAAGTAGCCTAATAATAAATGAATAAAGTGTGTATCTGTACCATCAAGTCGGAGCTGACTTATGGTTGCCCAGTAGGGTTCTCAAGGCAAAAGAGGAGCAGAGATGGTTTGCCATTGCCTGTTTCTGCAGAGTGACCCTTGGTGGTCTCCCATCCATGTACTAACTAGGGCTGACCCTCTTAGCTTTTGAGATACGATGAGTTCAGGCTAGCCTGGGCCATCCTGGTAGGGTTGCAAGGTTCCTCCCCTTGACTGAGGGGGGACTTACCAGGAGAAGGAGAAAGGGCCAGGCCTCATCGCCAGCATCACACAGAAAATGACATCATCACACTGAGGCATCACTGCAACACTCTGGTATTTGAGCAAAAACTCTATGGTAAAACAGGCTTCTGCCATTGGCATTTTTGCCCAAATACCAGAAAGTTGCTTGGAGATCACTGGCATGATGATGTCACTTCCTGTGTGATGGGAGCAATGAGGCCTAGGCCTTTCTCTTTCTCCCGGTAAGTCCCCCTGCTGGTCAGCTGATCGGTGGCTGGGGGACAGGGCCTAGCAGCGGCAACCCTACATCCAAGTATGGGGAAATAAATAATAAATGATGCCATTGGAATGAATCCAACTATCTCCAAGGAGCCTTCCTCCAGCTTGGGAGAAGTCTTCTTAAGCTTCAAACTTTGCTCAGTGGAGTTGCCCCCACATTTGTAATAATGGAAAAGTGTCCTTATAATTACTTTAATTGGATGGACAAGTGGGATATAAATGTTTTATTTAAGAATATTTTGAAAGGGAGATGGAAGATAAGTCGAAAAAATGGAGAAGGGCAAGGGTGGGAAAGTGAAAATGAAATTACACTACCAGCTCAGCCCAATTTCACGGGGTTATTTTGAAGTAATTGATAGATTTTCACAATTATTTCCGATGGCAGCCCTCAAAAGTTTGCAGAACTATTCTAAACAGTTTCAGGTTAACTTTCTTAGTCTTGTGTCCCATCAGATTGAATATTACCATTTTAGACATATTTAACATGTGTGTGCATAGCACTGTGATGAATTCCCTTCATGATCCTGCTGGATTAGTATTTGATACGAATGTGTACCTTTTGAATTACTGGCTAATTTCTCTTTGCTTCACGTCTTGGAAGAATATAACCCTATTTTGGTAATTTTGTCTCCTGCGCAACTATATTCTACCTGACACTGCAATATGTGCTAGCCGGATGTGTGCATGGACTTTTTCCAGGAACAAAATATTATATTACTAGGGAAGAGTAAATGTAAAGACAAGCACCTATTAAAGGTGCATTCCATCACCTCTGGCAATGACCAATCTGTTGGTGGTATGGTGAACTGGGGGGGATAGGAAAATATTGCTGGATTTGTAGTGTAATATGCTATAAGTATGTTGCATGTGGTACTTAACTGTGTAATCCTATGCAGAGTTATTCCAATCTAAGCCCATTAAATGCCATCCATCTTTCAAGGAAGAGAAAAGCAGTAAATTCAACAACCTAATTACTTTCCATAAGTTTTATGGGGTTACATTTTGTCTATCTGAAGAGAAAAATACATATTTTATAAATCTGTTGGAATTCGGTAAAAAAACACATTTAAGAGCAGAGGAAAATGTATGTTTATTTCATATGAAGGTATTACTTATACTTTAGCAGGGTGTTCAGATTTCTTTTCAGATTGCACAAGTATGTTTCAAACATCAGAATCCCAGTTCAAAATCAGACTTGAGTAAGTGACAGGATCAGTATAAATTCTGTCATCTTGGTAAATTCAGATATGAACTCATAAATACAATAAATAACAGCTTGGGCAATTTCATAAAGACAATGTTTAATTGTAATGTTCTAAAGAAAAGGCAATTGTGTAAAGCAGGAAAAAAAGATCAAATGATTAAGAGTGGCAAAAATTATTTCATTGCTGTTCTGAAAACTTTCCCTTGGGATACTTCGCAAAACAGTCCTTGAATTACTTGGCCACTTTGTTCTGTCCGTAAAAATGGGTTTTATTTACTTTTCACTGAGGGTTTTTTTACCCCCATTTTTGTTCTCTTTTAGAAGAAAAGGAAAGCCGAAAGCTCCTCTCCCTCCATCTGAGAGAAAAAGTACTGAGTTTTCTTCATTTGATGATTCAGAACTAACTAACTTCACCATGGAACAAAAAGAGAATATCATTGACAGAGACATCGAGCTGTCTGTGGTTCTTCCGGGCGAAGTGATCAAGTCTACTTCTGTTAGTGGCAAGTATGTTGAAGAAAGTTTCTAAATTCTTCCTAGTTGTAGTTGTGGTAGCTAGACTGACAAAGAAAAGAATTATTCAGAAAGAAATTATTCGGCTCATCTCATTGCAGCCATTTGTGACTGGTTTGCATAATTACTTCTAGTGTCCAAGCTGCCATTTTGAGGCTTCATTCCAGTTATTTTACCTAGAGTTTCCTTTGCAGAAAGTGCTGCTTCAAGGAATGCCAAATTACTATCCTATGAAGTAAAAAAGCAATTTGGAAGTTTTTCAAGGGCTTTTCAAAAGAAAAAAAAACAGTGAAGAAATAATTGTGTGTACACCTATGGTATGCCCTTTTTTGAAAAGATCTTGAATCAGATTTCCGAACTGCTTTTAGTTTGGGGGACTTTACCAAGCAATTTGAGTGAGAAAATAAGGTTTATATGTTTTGGTATTTTTTGTTGTTGTAAATGTTGATGAAACCCCACCCCCACCCCAATTTCCTCCTTAATATTTAAGTTTGTGTGGTAAAGAATTCAGACTGACATTCGCAAACATTATTGTATGCCTTCATAACAATTCTAACTTGTATAATAAATTGTAATGTGGTGTGGAAAAGGTGAACAGACCTTCCACTAACTCTGCGGAATCTTCTGAATTTTAGATTGGGCAAAATGATCAATAAGAGTTATAATAATAAAGCAGTGTCACTATGAATGATGAAAATGACATCAGTAATATCGGTTATAGAGAAATCACATGAAAATTTGAACCTATTAATTGAAATATACTGAATGTTTTCAGGTTATAAAGTAATTTAAGTAAGATGAAAGCTTTTAATTTTTAATTTTTGATGTTAAAACAATTTATTAAAAATACAGAAAGTTACATTGTATGGTTGAGTAATAAGGTATAAATTTTGCTTACATCTAAAATCAATGATGGTCTGCAATTGAAATGTTGACCTTCAGAGAAAAAGATAAATAAGAACATAAAATCTGATTTAGCCCTTTGGTCTATCTCAGGGGTGGGCAATTGTTTTGGCTTGGCGGCCACTTTGTGGGAGCGGAGGTTAGCGGAGGGCCGCTCCTTTTAAAATGATTGCATTCATTAGTTAACTTTGTATTTCAGAAAAGTTATAAATTGTATCATAAAAATCAATAAATATAAATTAAATAAAATAGTGGTAGTTTTATTCAATTTATTTATTGTGCTAATTTCATATCGTCTATAGCTGCAAGCACATTTAATTTTAGAATCAGTTTAATGAGACAAATGTACCCTATCACACTTTTCTACAATTTTTTTGAAATCAGGAGTGGGATTGCTTGTTGAGATTCTCATCACAGCCTGCAAGTTAATGTCTGTCAAAGAGCATCTATATTTACTCTTGTTGATCTTCATGCAAGAAAAACTTTGCTCACAAATATATGTAGACCCAAATACAGAGAACATTTTCCCAGCAAATTTCTTCATACATGGAAATTTTTTCAGCAGACAAAGATTTGTAAAAGTCAACTAATGTCACAGCATTAAACATTTCTTTCACAGTGTGATCTGACTGCATGTCAATAAATTCAAGCTGCAGCTCCTCAGGTGCTGTATCAATATCAGCAGTGATGGGATAAGAGCAAATTGAATTTAGGCTCAATTTTCTTGAAGTCCTGAAATCTTTTTGGTGGGCCGCAAAAAAACTCTGTGGCGGGCTGCATGTGGCCCCCGGGCCGCAATTTGCCCATCCCTGGTGTATCTTTAAGATGCCGATTCTTCCAAAAGAAGATTTTCTGTTCTCTAAGAACCATTTGCCATTCCTTTAGTACCACAGCCATTAATAGAACAAGACTTGAGAACAAGACTTGACTTCAGTGTTTAAGAATTTCACCAGTCACATGGAGTGATTGGAAGTCCCATTATAGCAGTCTTGCTAAAGGTGTATGATAACATTCCTTCAAGGAATCTTACCTATTTTGCCCTGAGTTCCATGATGTAAGCCCAGCAGGATAAATATGTAATGAATAAAGAGTTCTGCCTCACCAGTGTGTAGCTAATGACTCAATCACTCCAGCCCGCTTTGATATCCAGGTTCTATCACAATTTACTGCAAACAGTGTCTAATTAATTGTCCAAAATGTGCAAAATTATGAAGCCAACTAGAAAATAGTAAGTCATGTGTTTCTGATGCATCATGTTGTTTATGCACAGCTCTAGTAAATATGTCTATATGTGATTGGCAGGTTGCTAGACTGCAAGTGGCAGATTGTTTGAACAGTCTACTCAGCAATAGGTACTGAAATCAAAAGATCTGCTTCACAGATGAGATTTCTGTATGCCTTAGCTCTTATCAAGCATGAATTGTAGACTCATAGCTATATTACTACTATGGTTAGCAGAATATTTATTTGATACATGCTCTACATTCGATTTAAAAAATAATTTGTGTGTTTTGAAACAAGACTTTTAGGTTTAGAACATTTTGAATAAAAATCTATGTGATAGCGTCCTAAGTCCAAAGATCTTGAAACAAAGGGGAGCCTGTGTGCATAAGTCATTTAAGTTCAATGTGGTAAAGGCTTACAAGAAATGATGCAGGGTTCCCAGTGGTGATAGTGCTGGTTTGCTATTTTACAGTCTGTCTAGTGGAAACAAAGAGACTATGTATATATTTTGCTAGTCTTCAGTTGCATCTGGGTGGTCCCTGGTTTTCAGGCACCAAAAATTAGATGTGTGTCCTAACATTTTTCTAAAGTTAAGCAAGTAAGCTGCAATCAGGCACTAAGTATCTAATGAGACATGTCAGCTTGTGGGTGTTTTTTTTTGTTGTTGTTTGGATGCAGCCATTTTATTTTGCATGCCTTCCTTTGTTTCTCTGTATACCAATGTCTAGAAAAAGAGGCTGACCAGTAAATTACTGTAGTTTGTGGTAAAATATTTCAGGAAGACCAGTTTTGCTGTTTAGAATTAGGTGTTATAGAAGCAGATTTTGTACACGAAGCCAAATGAGCTGTGAACCTCAAACTTTTAGGAGCATAACACACAGCAGCTGACCAAAAATGATAGCTTGAGGGAGGCCCAGAGAAGAAATCATGTGTAATTTTTAAGGCAATCCTTTTTATGCAACTTGGTAATCTTTTCTGTGACGTGTTTTGTTGAGTCTTGCGTTCAACAAGACCCTTTTATAATTTGTAGAGATGTTGTGTAAGCTGCTCCAGTTAGGAGGTGGAAAGTTTATTTCATCACAATCTCTGTTATTCATTGTCAGGGTTGACCGAAGAGCAACTTAAAAGCTACAGAGTAAAGCTTCTGTGTTGAGTGTTACTGTACAGAAGATTATACTAAGTGGGAATTTTTAAAATAACTTTGGACATTCTAGAGTGTTTTAGAGTGTTTTATTTTATGCATGCGTTCAGGCAACTTTGTGTGACAACGTTACTTCTAGTTCGTATTTATATGTATGCTTTCTGTTTGTTCCTTTTCATTATTTGCTGGAATCTACAAATTTATTTCAAGAAAAAGAAAATACTGAACTTTAAAGCAGAAGACCTGTCTATGTCAGTGGTTCTCAGACTGTGGGTCAGGTCCCAAAAGCAGGTTATAATTCTCTTGCAGATGGACTACAGAGACCAGAAGGAGGAAAAGAAACAGGGTGCACTAAGAGAATAGGGTCTGGGAGGCTCAATGGCCAGTTTGGGTTGACTTCTGCATGTTGTGTGAAATGTCCCTGAAATACAATGTGTTGGTCAGTAATGTTATCTGTCAATGTATCAACATGGCCAAATCGGTGGATATTTAAATCTGGAGCCATGAACTGATAAGACACATCTTTCTACAAACCTGAGAAAGCTTGAGGTTTGTAGAAAAATCTGAAATATAAATGAAATGTAAAAAACCCATAAAACATTGGGGAGTTAAACCCTCCCAAAATAATAGGAATGCCTGTAGCTTTAAGAAACAAATGCCCCCTGTAACTGTTGTTACACAGCCACATAGTTTAGCCAGCCTTCAAGGCTCAATTTCTGTTAGTAAAAGGCCAGGAGAGGAGGCAGGGCCTTTCCAGGGTTGTTTTGGCTTTTGAGGGAGGACTCACCAGGGCCAGGGCCACAAGCAACCACCAGGTGGCTTGTACCATGGCATGACTCACCCAGGCCCAGCTGCTTGTTCCTGTTCAAGAGCAACCACCCTGAAGGAGAGTGTGGTGTTAGAGTTTTAGAATAGGATCTGGGAGACCCAGGTTTGATTCTTCATTCTACCATGGAAGCTCCCCTCAGCCCGGCAGTTTGGGGGTGGGGTTCCCCCGGTGGCCTGATCCCGGCCGGCGGGCAACAGGCTGCTGGAGCAGGGGTTTCCCCATCTCCCGGGGGGACTTGGCAACCCTATCAGCCTCCCTTTTAGTTTCCTTCTAACTAGTCTCCTCATTTTAGTAAAGTTTCCTCTTTTGAAATTAAATGTTACAGGTTTTAGGGGTAGCTTTTGATTGTCATGAATCTTGAACGTTGTGGTCACTGTTCCCAGTTGGTGCAACAACATCTACATCTTGCACCAGATGTTGAGTCCTATGAAGAACAAAGTCCAAGATTACTACCCCAACTGTTCTACAGCTTGATTCAAGCACCTGTTTACCCATTCAGTGTGAGAGTAGCTGAAATCACCGAGTATCACAACATTATCTGCTTTAGTCACCTCCTTAATTTCCTTCTTCATCTTGAGAACAGCCTCAAGAGTTCATCAAGCGGACAATAGTACACCTCCACTTTTAAGTAACCCATAGGGCCTATTATCGCCCTCCTCAGTTCCGTTGGAGAGTTCATTCCCCTTCTAGCTTATTTGACTGTATGCCATCTTCGATATACAGAGCAGAACTTCCCCCATGTCCCTCCCTGTTCTGCCAATAGAGCTTATACCCAGAGATGACCAAGAAGTGGTTCTCAGTTCAAAAAGCTTGAAAACACTGATTATATTTTTAAATATCTTGGGTTTGTTTTTGTTTTTTTTGTAAGTTGCTTGGGGAAGGTTCCCCAGAGAGGTGACATAAAATATTCTAAGTAAAAAATGTTTAAAAAGGTTAAAACTGAAATTGACATGCACTAATTTTCTGCTATCTAAAACTAGTTTACCTGATTTTTTTTTTAAAAATTGGTAAATTTAGGCTCTGTGCAGCTATCATACTCAATCTAAATTAGTCTAAATTAAAGGCTCTTCTGCCTCTGTCAGAAGAAATGTCTTGCTGGACCAGACCAGTGGTCCATCTAGTTCAGCATCCTGTCTCAGACAGTGGCCAGTCAGTTATTCCGGAGGGCCAACAACAGGGCATAGGGGCCAATGCCATCCCCTGATGTTGCCTCCTGGCGCTGGTATCTGAAAGTAGTTTTTTTAAAAAAGGTTTTGGTGAATTTAGGCTCTGTGAAACTATCATGCTTAATCTAAATTAAAGGCCCTAAGCAGAAAGGATGCTTGACCCAGGTTTGATTTCCTCAAGCCTTATTTGAAATGAGTTTGCAAACAGTGGTGCATGTTGGTTAAATCTTTTCTGAGCAAGCTGTATTGCTTGCCTCCTATAATTGACAATCCACGTTTGTCAGGGCATGTGAACCTTGCCATGGTTAAGTATTAATGAATTGGGGCATGCCTATCAACACATACACACACATGTCTCTTCAGAATACTTCTTGTGGTGGCCTACAATTAAAATATTATCAACATAAAGGCAACAAGCCATTAAAACAAGCCCATGGACACAGAAGGCTTAAAACTGAGGACAGCGACGGGTACCATCCTACTGGCATCCTCTTTTTCTCCCCTCCCTCTTTGTTTCTTCCTGCCTCTTTTTCATCTTCTTGTGGGGCAGGGACAGAATCAGAATGTGACAAATGGAGATCCGCAAGAAACTTGCAGAGTGGTTATCCCATTCCTCACACAACCACAATCTTCAAAAGAAAGACACTTTATTTTACAAAAGAACAAATATCAATACTTGCAGGAGTCCAAAACAGAAAACTTAAAAAAGAACCCGGCTACTTGAACTATCTCACTTTGTCTATACAAGCAGGTTCTTGTTCCAGAGAAAGTCTCAGACAGGAGGGAAGTAAAACTTTCAATCTTGCCACCTGCACATAAATTTCTCCCCCTGGTAGTCTGGTTCAGCCGTGGGCGAATCGTCTTGTAATTGAAAGAGATCGAGATAACCCCCCCCCCCCCCCAGCCTTCTACCTACCAGTTTTATCCACTAACAAGCCAACGATTTAATAAACATGACCTTTTCCAGCCAACATGCAAAGGCTTCATCCTTGACAAGGATCACCCGTTAACAGTTTGTCAAATTAACCAGCACATAGGGCTATTATCTTTCTCTTAGCAGTAATAAAGTTTTAAAGAGCAAGATGCAACTACAACTGAGCATCACACATGCCCATATCTGGAGCTTGGACTTCTGTGGTGCAAGCATTGGAGCATCAGCTATCTTGTGATCCTACATGGGTACAAAGAGTTGCTGCAGCTCCCAGCATGTGAGGCCTATCTCTGAAAGGCCTTGGCAAGTGGCACTCATGTATCATGGAAGAACTTTGCCCAACACAAAAGCAGCAAATACTGATGGGAGGTTCTTCTTAGGTGAAGGAAGCTGGATTAAGCTTCAGTGATGACAGAAGGGATTTATTCCTTCTAGGAAATTAAAGACTAATCCTCTTACATTGACCAGCAGAGTGGAAGATCAGACAATAAGAATGATCAGTATTTAAAATGTCCTGATTTTTTTTTTAAAAATTAATAGTATGCTTTATGGACAATTTCAAGATTTAAAAAAAAGGACTTTCATTTTTCTCTATTTAGAAAATTGCCAGTCCCTTGGCACAACTTCTTGCAAATGGGACTTTATGTTGAATAGCCTGCATTCTATTATTCTGCTCAGCAAAGCTGGAAGTCTTCTTCCAACTGAAGTGGTTCTTCACAGGCAGAAGAGGCCCTCTTAGGCAGGGGGGATGGGACCTTCAAGTTCTGCTGAGCAGTGTGCTGGTGTGGGGTGTAGATCAGTGATATTGAGTAGAAACATAGTTGGCTTCCACTGAGTGGAAGTGTCACTTGCGGCACTTCCACTGGCCAGATTTCCACATTTTCTTCAAAGCTACGAAATACACACATTAGGGATATATGGCGAAGACCACACATCTCCATGTTAAGTTCTGTGTCTCCAGGCATAATACAAGGGAGTAAGCATAAGAAATGTTTCTATTCATTGTCATGCCACTCAGTAACATAGTTTATATGAGGAATAAACAAAACAAAGCATTTTACGTAAACAAAACAAGTGGGTAGTTTTTATATTTTATGTTGTGAACTAACGAGGTTTTTTTGCAAGATAGTCAAAGATTGCTATTGACTGTCATCTTCCCATGTTTAACCAGAGTAATTTATACATATGAATTTCTGGATTCTGCTTTTTTATTGTTGTTTGACTTTCTCTATAACTTATAACATCATTTCAAAGCAGTTGGCTTTCACTCAGTGTGAAAATTACTCAGATATAGTTGCTATAAACAGAAGCATGGCTTGCAGTACAATCCTAAATCCACTGAAGTCAATGAGCGTAGAAAGCTGTAGCTCTGTTTAGGATGGCACTGTGAAGCTGTATAGGCACTTTTGAATCATGATTGACCCATGGGAAAAAAATAACTGGATTTCAAAATGCAAATGGCCATGGATAAATGTAATTGCAACTGCTTTTTCACATTCACATTGTATTGTACTTTAGCCACTCCCACTTTTTTCTCCCCAGCAAACCAATGATGGATTTACTGGTATACCTTTGTGCTCAATACCGTTTAAATCCTTCAAGCCATACAATAGACTTGATGTCAGCGGAGAAAAAGCAGATCAAATTCCAGCCAAACACCCCCATTGGAATGCTTGAAGTAGACAAAGTGATTCTAAAGCCAAAACAGATGGATAAGAAGAAGCCCCCTCCTATTGTTCCAGAGGTGAGAAAGCCAAAGATTTTACTCTTTACCTCCTGAATAGATGTCAAAACTCAATTTGTATAGTTTTTATTTAGGGTATTTCTATACTATTCCTTCCCCCAGCTGTTAGCTTAGAGTTTGGTTTGAGCTGCAGAAGGGAGGGTGAAGGCTTCTTGCTTCAGAAAAGAAAGAGAAGTCCTTTATTGTGGAGAAACTCCATACTGAATAGGAAAGCTAGAGAAAAAAGAGTTTCTAGCTGTCTATCTAAGCTAGAAGTGAGAGAGATTGCAGAGAATCCTATCTTTCCTTCATGGCAGATAAAGGAGTAGAATGAGAAGGAGTTAGCGGGAAGGAAAGAACCCCTGAGAGTTGCATTCGGGTGGGGGGGAGGGACAGCAGCAGACCAGACCAAGGGAGTGATATAGGAAGTGACATCTAGCCTTGCTAGCTTCACAACCCTTATGAAACACTGGTGTGCTCTGTGCAAGGGAACACTGCACAGTCCTCCACATACTTTCAGGACCTGTGGTGTGTTACAACTTCAGATACTGCATAAAAATCATCATCTGTTAAAAATCATGAAGGTACAGCAGTGGAAAACATCGCTGATAAAATCTACAGATGTTATTCCCTAGCAAATCCAATTTTGATGAAAAAATGGTCCCCACTACTTGAATTTTTATCTCGTCAGCCATTCATCCCATTCTTAGGCTGGCAGTCCCCAAGCACATTGGTGGGTATAGACTCTCTAAGAATTTCAAAAAACATGGTTTTACCATGGATATATTTGAAATTTCTTGTATGTCACGATGTCTCTTCCTGTTCTAAAATGGTGACATCCAGGCATCAATAGATGCCATCCCCCCACCCCCTTTTACCCCCTGCTGCTCCACTGGCAGGGGGTAGGGAGCATCACTGGGAAGTTCCCCTACCAAAACCATGCAAGTGGAAACCCTATTAATTACTGTTACCCCTAAGGTTCTGGAGTGGGGGTTTTTTGCTATCAAGTCCCACAGCCAACTTACGGCGACTCCATAGGGTTTTCAAGGCAAGAGATGTTCAGAGGTGGTTTACCATTCCCTGCTTCTGCCTAGCAACCTTGGTATTCCTTGGTGGTCTCCCATCCAAACACTAACCAGGAACCAACCCTGCTTAGCTTCCAAGATCTGATGAGATCAGGCTAGCCTGGGCCATACCAGTCAGTTAGCCAATGGTTAAATTTAGTTATTTAAATTTATTTATATAGTATGTTTTCTCGTGCCCTACCTCCAAAGTGCTCAGGGCCATGTATCCTCCTCACAACAGTTCTGTGCCTTGCCCAAGGTCACCCAACAAGGTTCGTGACTGGGTAGGGATTTTAAACCTGGGTCCTAGTCCAGTATTCTAACCATGATGTGCCACTGACTCATTTGTAAATGTGTTTGTAAATTTGCATTTGAAACCTTGGCATTTGTCATGGGATTAGCCTTGGACAGAGTCTTTCTGTTATCCTGTTGATGCACAAAGTACGATTAATGCTTAGACACATCCATGACAAAATTCTTGCTTTAATCCTTGTTGCCTGGGAAGGATGAATAGATACCTTACCTTTTCTGAACTGTTCTAAGGTGAGGTGCTGGAGGTCTTTTATTAAGTAGGAGCAAAATATCCTTGCTTTCATCTCATGCTCAGGTCTCTTTCTTGTGCTTCTAGAAATGTGAAGAAGACAAAAAGAATAGAAAGCTAGTGGCAGAATCTCACTGTTTCATCAGCCCATTTTAGTATACCATTGGAACAGAACGTTTTAACATGGGAAGCTCATTTTGTTATCCCTCACTGAATAATGAAGATTAACTGGTGACCTAAACTAAGAGTCTCATGCTGTGAGGATATGAGAAATAAATAAGACTTTTGGAGCACTTCTTACACTATGAGAACTGCAGAAATTATTTAGTATCCATAGCTACCATACCTGATGAGTTGAGAGTTTTTAAAATAATTGAAAGATGTAATTTTGAATAGTAGTTACCAAATTGTTTTTTTCTTTTCTTTTAGCAAACTGTGAGAGTAGTAATTAATTACAAGAAGACTCAGAAGACTATTGTCAGAGTTAGTCCTCATGCACCACTTCAAGAGCTCTTGCCAGTCATCTGCAGCAAATGTGACTTTGATCCTTTACACACCGAGTTGCTGAAAAGTTATCAATCTCAGGACGCTCTTGACTTGGAAAAGTCGCTGAATGACTTTGGACTCAGAGAACTGTATGCAATGGATGTCAGCCGAGGTGAGGTCTACACATTTGTCTTTTCACCAAACCTGCACCTGAAGTAGATGCTGTACTATATCTGGATATGCAGAAGAATCTTCTGCATTATACAGCTCAATATAAGTTTGTCACATACTTTATCTCAGGACAGATTCAGTTGGGTAGCCATGTTGGTCTGAAGCAGCAGAACAAAGTTTGAGTCCAATGGCACCTTTAAGACCAACATGAAAGCTTATACCCAGAATAAAACTTTGTTGGTCTTAAAGGTGCCACTGGACGCAAACGTTCTTTTATCTCAGGCTGTTTGTTGCTGAATGAAAACTGGACTTCTCTTGATGGACCGGTCACATACCTTGGGAATAATTCTAGGTCCAGCATCACTTCTTGATTCTTAGGTGGCATCTATGACCAATACCAGCTTAGGGTGGTGCATCAGATTTGACCCCTAATGGAGAATAATGACCCAGCCTCTGTAATATGTACTTTGGTAACTTCAAGTTTGGATTATTATGATGAATTGTATATGTGGCTGCTTTTGATAACTGTGAATACTACAGTTAGGACAAATCATATTGACCTATTTAGTAGAAGCACATAACATTGTTCTACTGGCTCCCAGTTTATTTCTGGGCTCCATTCTAAGTGCTGCCCCTAACCTTAAAAGCCTCAAACTTTCATGAGGGAGCAGACTTTCCTACTTATTTAGGGAATTTATGTACCATTTTTCTGCTGAAGGCAGCTTACAGCATGAAATTAAAACCATAAAATCATGACATTAAAATAGATTTAATAGCAGATTTTAAAAACGTAAAAGCAAAATAACATGAGATAAAAAGCAGCATCCAGTAGAGTTGAAAGAAAACAGTGCCATAAAATCTATATAATATGAGCAGCTGAAATTAGAGAAAAGGGGGGAAATGTTCATGTTAGCAGCATTATATGCTTAAGGCTTCTTTGATGCTTCTTTGATGCATGAGATGTTGCTGCAGTATTCTAGGCATGAACCTGCCTTATACCGAATCAGACCCTTGGTGTTCATCAAGGTCAGTATTGTCTATTTAGACTGGCAGTGGCTTTCCAGGGTCTCAGGCAGAGATCTTTCATGTCACCTACTACCTGATCCTTTCAGTTGGAGATGGCAGGGATTGATCTTTGGGACCTTCTGCATGTAAAGCAGATGCTGTACCACTGAGCCATGGCTCCTCCCCTAAACTCTCTCCTACGGAAGAACTAGAGAGGGGCACAGGCCACCAAAGTGTCTCTGTGTGTTCTTGCCTTGCTATGCTTTCAAGTAAGTTTGGTAGAAGGATATGAAGTGGCTGTAGGGGGTGGGGGGTGGTCTGCCTGTCTTCATCATCACACATTGAAGGCAATTATGACAGCCCTGTCTACTTCCCTCCCTCTGGCAAGATTTTCCCTATGTTTTTCTTTCCCTTTCTGACTGAACAGCCCTAGTGGTCTGTTTTCGTGTTTCCGGAAGAACTTTGAAGAACTGCCCCACCCTGTGTCAGTATAATATTTTACTGCTGGCTCAGCCCAGGAACCTGAGGGAAGGGTAAGAATCACCCTTTAACTTAAACCACTGAAAATGGCACTTGAGACATTTTAAATTCAAAATTAACTAAATATTTTATTCAACATAGAGGGGAAAGAGCTGATGAAATCAGGGGTTGGAATTTCTGAAGTAACTCAGTATAGGTAACTCTGAGGTAAAACCAGTACATGCACAGACTTCAGTTCCTATGTTTCAGGCTAATGAGAGTTTCTTAAGTGATTTACAGTTACTTAAATCTTTATGTTGAGAGACTTTTGTTCCAGTGTTTTCCAAACACTCCAGTACATTTTCTTTGAGTAGTCACTGACTTGTCTAGTTTCTAGAAGTCTGGTACACTCTTTCCAGTACCCAAACCCCTTCTCTTGAAACACCTGTACTCATCTTGAGATTTTAACTGACTCTTAAGGTTTTTACAGGCAGTTTCTAACCACACTAGACTAGGGATCTCTCCACTCTTCGAGCTATCACTCTGTTTAAACTGGCTGGGAAATTCCTTATCTCTCTAGAAGACCTGTCCTGTTTCCTTGGCCTAAATGTGGGAGTCTTTGCCTAACTTCCCAAACTTCTTTGTGAACTTTTCCCCAGTGTTCCTGTCTATGTTAAACTGCTCTCAGCTAATGCTGAAATCAGGCTGTGTCAGCACTCAACTCAGTCAAGACAGAAATTTGACACTCCTCAGCACGCAGCTTTCAAGTCTTTCTGCTCAGCTGATGCTAACCAATCTGATCCCTCGGAACAGATTGTCACTCAAGGCTCTCTGGCTCTGTGAAGAACTAACCCTTCACAGTCCTTTATCTGTTTACACAGCACTTCTAAGCTTTTAAAAGTGCAATCTGTCATAGCTGTCATTAAGTTTCAGTGGCTGTCACTACAGCTTCTTTAGGAATTAGTAAAAACTGTTTTGTTTTTAGCAAGCATTTGGAGAGTGAGGCTAATGGCTATTTTTTGCCCCCTGCATTGGGGGATTACTGTTATTTTGTTGTTTTATAGTCATTTTAAAAGTGATCTGGTATTTGAGACTAATTATTTATTAAAAACTAGTAATAAGGCCTGTTGCACAAAGAAATGCAACGGGCTCTAGGAAGAGGGCCTGGGAGAGTACAGCGGACTGCAGCAGGCCCCCTAACCCCCCCCCCCCTCCGCAGCTCTGGCCAAGCGCCATGGTGAGAGCACCATTGGACACAGGGCCAGCACTTTCATAAGGCCTGCCCCCTCCCCGTCCCTCCCTTGGCAGAAGAAGTGCCGTCCTCGTCCCCGGTCTCCAGGCCCAGCAGTGGGTAGAGCAGTGGCCCTCCACTGCCGCTGCCAGCCACATCCTGGCTCCCACTGCTGGGGTTGGGCAGCAAGTGGTGGTTGGTGTGGCAGTGTCTCTGCTGCAGGGAGGCCTTATGGGCATGGTGGTGGTGGAAGGTCCCATCACAGAGTGCCAGCAGAACCGCCTCCCCCTAGACAGATGACTATTACAGAGTGGCCGGCGGAGGGGCCCTCTCCTGCTGCAGCAGCAGCTGCCACCGCTTCATCCTTGGCCGCTTCTGAATCCATGGCGCCTCAGTGCCATCGGGCCACATGCAGAGCACTTGTGGAAGCAGGCAGGGGCTGCCTCTGCAGCTCAGCCAGGCAGAAAGAGGTGGTGGCCTCCTCCTCTTCAGGGCTGTCCATGAGGGAGACAGAGGAGGCAAAGCGCAGCAGGGCTCATCTGAGGTGCCACTGCTGCTGTCTCTCGCTCCCTCACAGACAATGACACCTGTCTGTCAGCCAGCCTCTGCCGGGGCTTCTGCGCCACCTGGCCCGGCCTCCCCCAGCCTCACTAGTGACCTCAAAGGGCAGGCGGCGATGTGGTTTGGAGGCCCCAGGCTAGCCCATGTGGAGCTCCCCCAGGGTGCTTCCCAGCGACTCGCCAACTCGCCCAGCCAGCCCTTGGCTTGTGAGTACCTCGCGCCACCCCCCTCCGCCCGACTGCCACAGAGCCGGCTTCTTCATGCATGCAGGGCTTCTCCCTCCCAGGCCACACACATGCAGCCCAAGGAGGAAGCCTGTTGGGTCGCGGTTTTCTCCCTGCCCAGTTTCCTTTACTGTTCTGGCCTTTTGCTCTGCTCCCCCCCTTTCTCCCAGTTGGCCTGCTTACCCTCTATCCCCTCGGTCGGCTCACAGCACACTGAGCCCAAGACACTGGGTGGTACTTCTGTGGGTGGGACAAAAACAACACAGCCAGTGGCCTTTCTGAATGGCAGTTCAGAGCGCCAACTGATTTTGGCGCACATAGAATGTTGCCACCCGAAATTGCTTTTATATAATAGGACAGATTATATCCTGCCATTCTCAGAGCTCAAAGCCACTGACAGCTCCAGATTTAAAACAAGCAAAATGTAATAATCCCCCAAACAGTTTCCCTCCCCCTAAAAGATGCCGGCAGTCTGTACCCCCTAAAGCCCTGGTAAATAGAGTGGCCTTGCAGTACCACATGTGCCCTGAACTGGATGGCCCATGCTAGCCTGATCTCATCACACTGTGGAAGTCAACCAGGGTCGACCTTAGTTAGTTTTTGGATAGGAGACCACCAGGATTGCTATGCAGAGGCAAGCAATGGCAAACCACCTCTGCTCATTTCTTTGAAAACCCCGCAGGGTTGCCATATGTTTGCTGAGATTCGACAGTACTTTCTGCTGCCAGTACCAGATATAAAACATCTCAACAAATGACAATTAAAGTTTAATACATATGTACTGGATTTTAATTCCTGATTTCAAGGTAACTTTTAGCTGAAAAGTGGGATAAAAATATAAGAAACAAACTACCTACCTTCCTATAAAGTTTTCTTGTAAGTGAAGCCAGAGATTTGTGGGTCCTTTAGAGAACGTTCCTATGAAACATGAACAGAGCTTCAGAAATCAGCACGGAAATACCTTTTATCATGAAAACTACTAATTTAAGGGTAGGCATCCATTTTCATTTAGTTTATTGCTTTGAACAAGAAAAGCATTTAATTCATCGTGGTAGGTTTGTCCTTTTAATCATGGTGTGAGAGGTAGGCTAGTATATTGGATAATGCCTGGTGGGGCTAAAGCAGTCTGAAATTAGAGATTAACTGATCTTCAAGCAACATATAAACACATTAGAGCAATTTAAACTGGATATACAGCACATTTTCTTTTGATATGGCTTGATTGACCTCACCATTTGCTTGTAATAATTTTCTAGTCAATCGTTCAGTTTCACCAAAGTAGTGAGTTACTCTCACAAGTGATCTAGAATCAGCAAAATGATCCATTGTCACTTCTTTCTATACACACTGTTTTAAACCAATTCTGAAATCCTAGTCCCATAGCATTGTTTATAGACTACGTTATGCTTGTTTAATTATTTGCTTGAATAACTGTTTCTATATTTTGTACTTCACTTGTCTCCAGTGAGAAAGGCAGTCTGTTATTTAATATTTGCCAATATTTATTTCTTTGGGGCAGAATGTTAGATCCTAGACTACATTCTGAAATACAGTGAATATCTGAACTTTCTCTCAATTGTTATTCAGTAATTACTTCTCTTATTTAGCATAGGCACCAAAAGCAAAGCAGCCATGAAGACACTGGAATGCATCCTACTATTTTTCTCAGCAAAGTATGGAGCCTTCCTCTGTGGGAATAGCAACTTAAGCTGGAGGAAGGCATCAGAATTTGCTCAGTGGAGTAGTAGGATACTTGCCAACATTCCTTCCTTCCTCCTTCCTTACTGTGGTGATGAAGCCTTGCAGATCTTTCTGATTTATAGCCCTTTACAGGCTATTTTTTGGGCACGAACACACAGGAATGGAGTTCTGGCTGGCTCCTGAGTTGGCCACACCCAGCAGGAGCTCATTAGCGTAATAGGCCACACCCAACAGCAGAAACTCATTAGGATTGGCTACATTAGGGGTATGTGGCCTAACATGCAAATTAATTCCTGCTACAAAAAAGCCCTGGGTTTTGACAACAAACAAGGTAAACAGAATAAGAAGCAAAAGGTGGGTGTGGCTGGATGACCACTCTTCTGGTAACATGGGGGTGTGGCTTAATATGCTAATATGCTGAACAATCAGTGGTGTGGCCTAATATGCTAATGAGTTTCTGCTGTTGGGTGTGGCCTGTTATGCTAATGAGTTCCTGCTGGGCTTTTTCTACAAAAAAAACACTGGCCCTTTATTCTGTGATTTATTTATGATAAAGCAGTTCCACATGATGCATACTACACATCAGCTTACATCACTATTTTCAGTGGATAGGCCTGGTGAATTCCAATGTTTTATACTGATTAAAATTTGGTAGGGCTGCCAAGGCCCATGTAAAAGGTACCTCTGGAGCCCCAGTTGCCATTTGGCCATCTTTCGTTTTGATTATCATTTTGTTTCATTCTAAATTAAATTTATGGAAGGGAGTACTTTATATTCTTCTGTGTTTTGGAACTTGCTTCTTTAGCTTACAGCTTCTCTGGTGGATCTCTGATAAATAACATGTGCAAGATGCTTTCTCACTGTCATTCGTCTCTCAATTTTTCTTTCTTTAGTCACACCAACTTCTGAATTCCATTTGTCAACTTTACAAGGTAAGTTGTGCTGGTCTCCAAAATGGAATACAGGCAGTAAATGCCAGAGCATTGGCATTCTGTTTTAATGATGTCAGAGCAAATGGATATTTTGATATATTTTAATTACTATTTTTGGGGAAAAGTCAGTAATGCAGAAGTTAGTTTCAGAGGGTAGCCATGGTGGTCAGCTGCAGAACAGCTACATTTGAGTCAAGTAGCACCTTGGAGACCAACAAGATTTTTGGGGTATAAGTTTTCGAAAGTCAAAATGTTGGTCTCTAAGATACTACTGGACTTGAATCTAGCAGATTTCTGTAACACACAAATGGTCCTAACATAAGGAAGCTCCTGAGTAAATTATAGAACTGAACAGCAATAGCAGAGTTGGGGGAAAAACACCATAAAAATAGCTCAACTAGTCTTGAGCAAGTGAATGTTATTGAAATATTGCTTAAACCATTTTTGTAGTGAGGGTAAAGATAGTATAATCTGGGCGTATTATGTACATTTCAGTCTGCCTGCAAAATGTCAAAGTGATTTCTTGGCTAGATAAGATGGTATGTAAAGCATGTGATGAACAGCCAGAATTGTGGAATGAATTGGAAACATAACTGCTATCATATTCGGGAACAGAAAGCTGTCTTAGCTAAGCTGCTTATAGAACACTTCATATAAACTTCTGCAAACACAGTTGGTTCTTGACTCTGTGTTTAAGGGTTAGGGTTCCCTCCAGACAATATGCCACGCAGCATGGAATGAATCCACTGAAATTAACTCACCCAGAACCCCTCCCCCCTCGCACACATGCACAGATCCCAACACCCACAACACCAGCAGTGTGAGTTCAGTTAGTAGAACAAAAGGTGCCAGAATGAGGGGGTGATTTTGGATGGGTTCCCCTTCTAGATGCAGCTCTCTGTACCACCTGGGATGCTGTCCCTGAAGGGATCTGTCAGCAGGCGCACTGGTGGGGCCCACGGGCTGCTGTGGTAAGGGGAATTCAGTAAACAATGCTTCTGAAAACTTGCTCTGCTCATGGAAGCCCTTGATCATCCAACCCTATATTATTTAGAGGTTTCCTCTTTGAAGAAGAAGAGGAGGAATAGAGAGGAGATTGGATTTATACCCCGCCCTTCACTTGCCATCTTTATTTAATGTTTAAAACTCCTGAGTGCAATTCTAGCCTGAACAATACAATAATTTCAACCCATTTTTAAAGTTTTTAAATTGCTTTTTGAGGGTGGGGTTTTTTTAATGCGTACTGGCTTGGATGAGATAGTTAGTGGGGATTCTTCTTTTCTAGCTACAGATTCTGACAAATATGTGTTTTTCTCAGGGCTCATTTCGTAGTAGGAGCTCCTTTGCATATTAGGCCACCCACCCTAATGTAGCCAATCCTCCAAGAGCTTACAGAGCTCTTCTTACAGGTGCTACTGTAAGCTCTTGGAGGATTGGCTACATCAGTGGTGTGTGGCCTAATATGCAAAGGAGCTCGTGCTACGAAATGAGCCCTGGTTTTCTTAAATGGAAGTTTATTTTTAAAACTATAAAAGATACAGGCTTAGAATTCCATGGCCAAATGAGTTTTCATCTGTGGGACTGCGGCTTCCCTGCCTTTTTCCTCCTACAGTGGGTGCGAATTGTGGCTCCTGGGAATGGAGCAGTTTGGGAGAGAACCTTTGTCTGCTGTGTGTATGGGGGAATCAGTGAAAATCCTCCCCCTCCTCATGCAGGCTGAAATGTTATGTGGGATGCAATCTGCAGTATCCAAACATACCTGCAGGTTTTTTAAAATTGTAGACTGAAATTTGATCCTATTGTTGTAAGACATTTAAAGGGTAGAACATAATATGATTAGTAAGCTTATTTGTGTAGTTTTTGAAAAAAAGCACTATCTTTTTCACCCGAAAAGAAATATTCAGTAGTAAAACTAGAAACTTGGGAAGGAAGTAATTAATGTAGTCTGGATGGTATAGCACCAAAGAGTTTCTTCGTTTTATTTTTAGATGCTTGTCAAAACTCTCAGAATTTGGAGAAAGAAAATAAAGGGTTCTTCAGCTTTTTTCAACGAACTAAGAAGAAACGAGAACAAGTAAGGAATATGGCGTTCATAATTGCAAAAATGAAACTTTCTTCATAACAACAAAAGTTTGCAACACTTTTCCTGGTCTGTTGAAATCTAGTTAGTATAAATTCATACCCCACACCCCACCCCAACCTCAGGGGTGGGATTCCAACTTCTCTGCCCTATGGGTACTTCCAGTTTCTGCCACATTGACAACTGTGTGCCCTTTTTACCAATAGACTGTAATTAGAACAATTAGTGACTTCCTATTTCTTGGGGCCTTTTTGCTTTCATGAGTTATCAACTTTAGACAGATTAAGTATACTGTTGGCTCATGTGATTCAAAGGACTTTTTCCTTTGATTTGTTTGCTTCATATTTGGGATGACTGAGTGCTGCCTGGTGTAACCTCACTGTCCATAATGTTTTTGTACTTAGTCCTAGAGTCCTAGAGTTTTGTACTTAGTCCTAGAGTTAGACAGGTCCCCCCCCCTTGGGAAGACAGGGTGTATCTCTTGTCTTGTGACCACACAGTGTATGGTAAGCGCTGGAATGCAAGAACTTTAAGGCCCAATTTACACCTCCCCTCTGAAGTAGTTTGACTGCTGTCTTTTCCCAAGCTCATTTCACGCTGGTTTCAAATTTCACTCCAGGGGGTCTGAAGAGTACTAAGCAACAGCATTTGTTTAAAGCAGTATAATGCTAGCTTGACCACAGGAGGGCAATCAACGAATGTAAACATTAATTTATAAACTAGAACAAGTACGGTTTGAAACTAGAAACAGGTATAGACAGTTTTTTTTGAAACTAGAATGATTCTAGCGGGAAAGTCAGATGTAAATTTGACGTTAGTCTTATGGGCAGATGGCAATTGAGTGGAAAGGCCCCTGTATGTTTAGACCTACCATGTTGTTTCTCTGTTCAGGCACTCGCTTTAGTTACCTAATATTTTGCCCCAGGGAAGTAGCTTCTGTCCTGCTAGTGGTGAAGGTGATTGAAGCTTATGATAAGAGTTTAAAAAAACCTCTGTTTTAAAAGAAGGTTGGCTTTAAAAAACTATTCAGATTCTTTCTTTGTTGTTGATTTCCCCCATGTAAGACTGCCAGTGCTCCTGCAACTCCACTGATGAGTAAACCGAGGCAAACCTTTTTCATAAGGTCCAACACAGTTTCCAAACAATATGACTCAAATACCCTCCCATCAGAAATGCCAAAAAAGCGACGAGCACCCTTGCCGCCGATGCCAGCTTCTCAAAGCGCTCCCCAGGATCTTGCACAAGCCCAGCACAGACCTGCAACTTGTGTCGTGAAATCTAGCAGCATGGATGAAACTGATAAGGTGGGTTGCCATAGTTTCCATCTTCCCCTTAGCACTTTGCTCCAAGGATATGTAGTAATAATCTGGAGAGTTATGAACAGTTCAGCAGGTAAGTTCAGCACTTGGACATTCTGAACCAATTGCAGTGGCTCACTGTTTTTTACCTAGTTTACATCTGCCCTAGCCTCAATACATGGGGCTTTCCTTTAAAGGCAATGCAGCAGCATACCTCTGAATGAAAACACTTCCAAAATATTGTGCTGGTTCTGGAATGACTGCTGTGGGTGTCAGTTTGGCAGTTCCGTTGAAGATGTTGTTTTGACTTTTAATGCTCTTTATGGTCTGGGACCCAAATACCTAAATAACTACTTCTCCCTAAGCCTATCTGTGAACTTCACTCCTGTGGTCTGTAATAGGGATGTTCGTGCTGTGGTGACCTAACCTAGGGGATTCTCAGTTGTTCCCCTACAGTGAAATGGGCTGTCAGTGAGCTCTGTTACCTCCTTAGCTGCACTGAGAAGACCTTGTATGATTATGTTAGTTAGATGGACTTTTTTTTGCTTAGCTGTGCTTTCTGTATGTGTCATTTGGGGATGGGATGATTGTTATTGCTGATGGAAATTGTATTGTCTTATGTTTTTAATTGCTAGGCATGTGTATAAGCATATGGCTTCTGTGGTTTTCACTGTTTTATGTTTGTGCATTGCTTGTCATCACAAAAGGCAGCCTAAGGCAGTTCACAAGATGCAATCACGTGTTTTAATTAATAAACAGAACCAATTTCCAGTGGTCAGATCCTGTGACATACTAAAAGCCTGTTTAAGCTCTGATCACATGGTTTCTTAGATCATGTGGGCACTTAACGCACCACTTTCAGCAGCTCTGAGGAATGTGCTGTCCTGGCTCAGGATATAGATGAACTAGCTGATCAGTTCTTTGCCAGTACAGCATGTATAGGATCATGGGAAAGTGTTTGCTGTTGCAGAGGTATTGGGTAAACTGGGTTTAAGTTGGTGATTTTTAGTCATGTGTCCCCAGATCGAAGTTCAACTGGAATAAATGAGACCTCCTAATACAGACACACATGCTTAGAGCACAGTTACCCACTGATGTCAAAGAGATTCTACCTTCAGTTTGGAAATTTAAGCAATTCTGTAAAGAAAAGCTAGGTAGTGTAATATTAAATCCTGCAATATTATATGCTATTAGGATAATTTAAAGCATATTAAATACCAACTGCTTTGGAAGGCGCCCACATTTTTCATAAATAGTGCTACTTTTAAAAGCATGTTAGTAGAATCAAAGGGGAATTAGAACCTGCCAGGCTGACAGTCTTTATGCTTGCATTAACTATGGGAACATTATGGTTTGCATTATTATGTCCGGTAGTCAGAGGACTTTTTGACATTTTGTGTTGCTTCTAAATTGCCTGCCTTAGCCCTTTTATATATACTTTAAAAGGCAGTTAAATATGTCACTGAGAAAAGGTCTCCAAAACAGTTCTAATCTTTGTGGTGTTAAGAACAAGTTAGAGTCTTGAGAATTAAATTTTACTTACTGTAAGTCCATGGATGTTAAAACACATGTTTTTATCTTAATAAAATTGCCTGCTTGTGTAATAATGCATTTTAATGAAGTTGTGAAGCAGGCTGCCAGGTCAAATCTATCTATGAATCCCAATATGTGCTGAACTTATTCCAGCACAGTTTTGGGGAGAAATTAATGCAGTGGGTAATATCTTGGTAAAGCACAGATTGTCAGTTGTGAATTCCAATTAAAGTTCAAAGCCAAATGTTTCAGTGTAAATTGGAGAACTGCATATTTGTATTTCAGACAACACTTTGAATCTGGAATTAAAGGCATCTTTTCTAATACACTGGACTATGGGCATACTAGAAGGATGAAGTGAAGATCTGGGGGGGGGGGGGAATGCTTGGCCCCAGAGATGAATTGTATTTAAGGCCAGTCAGTGGGATATTCTTCTCAGTCATACCAAAGATTAGTTTCTTTTTCATAAACTCACAACCACCAGAGTGTGCTGTTTAACAGAGGTTCTGGGTTTTGTGTGTTGAGGAAAAGATTCTCACGTTGAGAAAAAAAAAATTGGTCATTTGGCTGTGAAGGTAGACAAGATAAAAATGATTTTAAAAGGATCCCTTCCGGCCCCCAATTTGAGTAATTGTATGTAGGTCTACAGCTTTGACCTCCAGTTTGACAGTTTTGAGTATACACAATCACACTGAACTTTTAAATGCATTTAACTGGGTTGGTCTGTGATCTTGGTGCTATGAGAGAATAAAGTCATCTGGAAAGATGTTTTGCTTTTTGAAAGATTTGATATATTCTCTTACCATACTGATGGATTTCTCTGCTTAGGTTTTTATTGTGCTTTTGCTGTAAAAACATCTCATTTTCTTTCCTGTTTTTCAAGTCTGTTGCCAATAATACAGTTTAGGGGTGTATATGATGAGGGAAGGGAGTTGCAACCTAGGATTGGCATAGGGGTAGTACATAAATACCTAGTTTTTAAAAATGAAACTAAGTCCTCGAGGCCAGATGAACTGCATCCAAGGGTACTTAAAAGAACTCGTAGATGTAATTTCTGAACCTTTGTCCATTGCTTTTGAGAATTCTTGGAGAACAGGTGAGGTGCCAGAAGATTGGAGGTGGGCAAACGTTGTCCCCATCTTCAAGAAGGGGAAAAAGGAGGATCTGGGTAGCTACCAACCCATCAGCTTGACATCTATACCTGGGAAAGTTTTAGAACAAATCATCAGTCAGTGTTTGAACACTTAGAAAGGATGGCTGTGATTACTAAGACAATACAGGCTTATGGACAGTTAACCCAATACAAACACAATATATACCATGAGATGGCAACCAATATAAACAGACTCTTCATTAAAGTTACTAATGAATAATACGCTGGTGTTCAGTGTAACTTACATGGTCCTTGTTGTTTATATCAATAAATTACAATGTACAATAAATTTGTACAACAAATTACAACAGGAGCAGTATGCCATAAAAGTATTACAGAAGTAATACTTCTTCCATTCCTGTAGTCTTTAAGTGTGAGGATTCTTTGATAAAGATAAAGAAATCGGCTGAAAGTAAACTGGGACCCCATCAGAATCTTTCACAAGCCGTACTAAGCAAAAGTATATGCTGTAAAATCTTTCATGAAGTTGCATGGAACAGAAGTACATGCTGTTGTTTGTTACTGTTGGTTATTGTAAGAAATAGACTGTGTTGTAATTTGTTCTATTGATACAAACAACAAGGATCATATAAGTTACATTGAGCACCAGTGTATTATTCATTAGTAACTTTAAAGAAGAGTCTGTTTATGTTGGTTGCCATCTCATGGTATATACTGTGTTTGTATTGTGGTTACTAAGAGCCAGCATGGGTTTCTCATGAATTAGTCATGTCAGACTAACTTTATCTCTTTTTTTGAGAAAGTAACTACCTTGTTGAATCAGGGGAATGCTGTTTATTGTGATTTCAGGAAGGCTTTTGATAAGGTTCCATATAATATTCTTGTTGACAAATTGGTAAAATGTGGTTTGGATCCTATTAGGTGGATCTGTAACTGGTTGATAGATCTCACCCAAAGAGTATTTGTGAATGGTTCCTCATCCTCTTGGAGAAGAGTGATAAGTGAGTGCCTCAAGGATCTGTCCTAAGACTTGTTTTGTTCAAAATCTTTATAAATTATTTGGATGAAGGAGCAGAGGGAATGCTTATTAAATTTGCAGATGATGCTAAATTGGGAGGGGTAGTAAATATGGTAGAAGACAGGATATAGGATGATCTTGACAGGCTGGGAAACCGGACTAAAACAAAATGGTCGGGGGCCTGCCTACTTGAGGGACCGCCTTTCCCCATATAGGACCCAGAGGTTACTGAGGTCGGGCACCCAAAATCGCCTGACTTATCCCGGCCCAAAGGAGGCCCGGTTGTCTTGTACTAGGGCCAGGGCTTTCTCGGTGGCGGCTCCTTACTGGTGGAATGAGCTCCCAGATAACATCAGGGCCCTGCGGGACTTGTTACAGTTCCGCGGGGCCTGTAAGACGGAGCTCTTCCACCAGGCTTTCAAATAGGGGCCGCCGCCGGGGAGAAAAGCCAATCATACCATCGCCATGGCCCTGGTGTTCGCACCCTGTTGCAGTCACCCACCGGAGCGTTAGGAAGCCACCATCTTGTAGTAACTAATTCATTTTAATGCTGTTTTAAAGGTTTAATGTGAAATATTTTAAATTGGGAAATTGTTTTATGTTTTTACATGTTGTAAGCCGCCTTGAGTCGGTTGCAAAACTGACAAGGCGGGATATAAGTTAAACAAACAAACAAACAAATAAATAAATAAAATGAATTTCAATGGAGATAAATGTAAAGTTCAGCATTTAGATAGGAAAAATCAAATGCATAATTATAGGATGGGGGAGACTTGTCTTGGCAGTTGTATGTGCAAAAAGGATCTAGGGGTCTTAGTAGACCATACACTGAACATGAGTCAGCAGTGTGATGCAGTAGCTAAAAAGGCAAATGCGATTTTGGGCTATATCAACAGAAATATAGTGTCCCGATCACGTGAAGTGATGGTATCATTTTACTCTGCTCTGGGATTAGACCTCACCTACAGTATTTTTCAGTTTGGGGCACCACAATTTAAGAAGGATGTAGACAAGCTGGAACATGTCCAGAGGAGTGCAATGAAGATGGTGAGGGGTCTGGAGACCAAGTCCTATGAGGAAAGGGTGAAGGAGCTGGGTATGTTTAGGCTGAAGAGGAGATAACTGAGAGGTGATACGTTAACCAGCTTCAAGTACTTGAAGTGCTGTCATATAGAAGATGGTGCAGAGTTGTTTTCTGTTGCCCCAGAAGGTCAGACCAAAACCAGCGGGTTGAAATTAAATCAAAAAGTTTTCAGCTAAACATTAGGAAGAATTTCCTGACAGTGAGAGTGGTTCCTCAGTGGAAGAGGCTTCCTTGGGAGGTGGTGGTTCTCTCCTTCTTTGGAGATTTTTAAACAGAGGCTAGATGGCTATCTGATAGCAATGCTGATTCTGTGAACTTAAGCAGATCATGATAGGGAGGGCAGGAAGGGTTTCATCAGTGCCTAGTTCTTGTGGCCCTTACTTACATTCCCAGGGACGTGCTGATTGCCACTTTGGGGTCAGGAAGCAATTTTCCTCCAGGCCAGTTTGGCCGGGGATCCTGGAAGCTTTTTGTCATCTTCTGGGCATGAAACAGGGGTCACTGTGTGTGTGTGTGTGTGTTTGTGGGGAAATATTTGTGAATGTTGTGCATTGTGTAGGGAGTTGGACTAGATGACCCTGGAGGTCCCTTCCAACTCTATGATTCTGTTATTCTATACTTAAAAAGGTGAGTAGCTGTGTTCTACAAGTGCACTTGTCCCATCCTTTGCAAACACATTTAATCTTTTCCAAGATCTAGTTCCGAGAAAGCTAGTTATGCTGGTTTACTGTGAAACCTGACGAATGCATAGTACATATTAGCTAGTACATATATATCATAAAACCCCCTCCTCCCTGTATACCCAGAGCAGTTATGCACCATTTTAAACACTAATTTTATTTGTTTCAGATAGGATTAATGAATTTTTGATTGTTTAAATCTGAGGTGGGAAAGATGATGAGGCCCACCCATGCTGTGAAATAATTGTGGGGTTTTTTTTCAAAACTTGCAAACTCCATACTGCAGTAAAGTGGAGAATGTCAGCTTTCTTACTTTATTGGTGGTGGTTTATTTGAGAAAGCAAGCATCTGCTGAGCTCTCACAGAGGTGATAAGGAACAATTTGTCTACTCTGATCAAAGACCCTCTATTTGTAAATAGCAAATCGTCAGCATCAAGAATTTTTTAACGTGTCTGTTTGTGATAGACACATCCAGAAAAGATCTTGCAAGCATTATGTCAAGACAGGCTGGCAGAAAAGTATGGCTTGCTGGTGTCGAATATTTGTAGCCCAAGCTATGATAATGGTGCCAAAGGAGTGCAAGCCATTGTTCTAGAAAAAGATCTCAGGCGTTCTTTGTGCCTTGCTCTTCCCACAACTGGCATCGTGTGTTGATATATGCTGCAGACAGTTCTGGCTGGGCAAAGGCCGGGTGCCAATTTTATTGAATTGTGCTCCCAATAAAATAATGGAAGATAATATTTTCTTCTCTCTGGTTTTATATGAAGTAATAAAAGGTAAACAAGGAAGCAAATTTCTGTACGAATTTCTCCTTATCGGAGTAAGCAAACTGAAATAGAAAAGGGAAATGGTTAAATGGGTGGCAAATGAAAGGAGTGTGTTTAGAGGTAGGGTTGCCAGCTCCGGCTTGGGAAATGCCTGGAGATTTTGGGGGTGGAGCCTGAGGAGAATGGGGTTTTAGGAGGGGAGGGACTTCAACTGGATATAATGCCAGAGTCCACCTTCCAAAGTGACCATTTTCTCCAGGTGAACTGATCTCAGTCCTGGAGATCAGTCGTAATCCCAGGAGAACTCTGGCTTTCACCTGGAAGTTGGCAAGCCTAGGTTAGAGGGGAAATGAGCTGTACCATATGGGAAGGTGGCCGCCGTCACCCCAGTATCCATGGAAACCTGGACCTAGTATGAATGTGTGAGTGGTTCTTTAAACAAATTTACAAAGGATCAGGCTGCTTGAAGGGGGGAAACAGACCTTTTGACAGATGCCGCAGAAGAAAAGGTAGGGACAATCCAGGCTCTCTGTAGGAGGAAAGAATGTAGGAACTCTTTTTTTATGTTCATTTGTGTGCACTCTAGAAGTTTCTGAATAAACTGGACCATAAGGTTATACTGGAAATGTATTCTCAGAATTCTTTTAGTTTTGGTAACAAACTGCCTGGGGTTGAGTCATCTGCCACTGTACCTTTTTTCTTCGAGTGTAAAGAATTCTAGCATTATTATTGTTCAGAATTAAGTTGCTTCCAAAAGTTCTGACAGTATAGTTTCTGTGAAGTGCCCTCATAATAAATAATGCTACTAAGCAGTTCAGCTGGGGAAAAACAGAAAAGACTGGCGCTGCAGTGCCTATATAAGTAGATTTAAACTGGAATGTCCTTGTCCAAAATGAACTGTTTGCTCAGTTCTGATAAAGAAAAGCATTTGCCCATGCCAGAGAGGTAATATCAGACAGTGCCAAGAGGAGCCAGCTAAAAAGAAACACTGCTTCCACTGTTGTAGTGTATTGTAATTTGGTTTCTCACAGCAAATATAAGACATTCTGTTCAGTTTCCCATATCCCTAGTTGACTAAAGCAGAAGTAGAAAGTAAAAAAAATAAAGCTGTTCCATGACAATTGAGCATTGCTGACATTTTGGCTGTTGTGTTCTACATTCAGAGCTGCATATAATTCTGCCTTAATGTTTGTTTCAGAGCAGACTAGAGGCTTACCACAAATGGCAAAAGTGACCATTTTGTGTCTGGGCTGTACCACTTCCAAGTCCAACGTGATGGTTTACAGAATCCCACCACACAGGAAACTAGCCACCCAGGAGAAGAGTTCTAGCCTAGTTTTCTTAAAATGCCAGTTTTCTACATGCAGGTGGTTTTGTTGTTTTTTTTTAACAGAAAAGCATTCGGTCTCGATATACATCACCTCATTGGTGAAATCTAGACCTCTGATAACGGGATGCTAGATACATGCAGATTTTAATTGTATAGACTAGACACTTGGAATGCTTTTCCTGTCTAGCACTTTTGGCTTAGAGAATTTTAAGTTATGATAGTGACTTAAATTCTGCTGCAAATCTCTGCAGCCAGAAGGACCTCCTTCAGTGGAATGTGACTTCTTCTCTCTCCCTACCCAAGACTAACCCATGAAGTGTTGCTGCTGGGGTACAGGGGACCTTCAGGAACTCCTGGTATGGGAGGGGAGAATGGACAGAAATCAGCCACACTCCTTGCACACACAGATATGATTAACAGGATCAAACCCTGTGTAAACCAAGTGATAACTTAGAACTTTGCCACCTCTGTTATCGTACTCCAGCCGCTGCTAAAATTGATTTCTGCATTATGTGACAGCACCAGATCTTCTGTTTTGAGGTATATTTCATAGATATTATAGTTGACCTTTATACTTATCTTTGACTTTTAAAATTTTTCTGAAGAAAAGGGAGTCTTCCCCCCACAACAAACGCACAAAACTTAAACTGAAGCATTCTGTCACATCTAGAACTCTGCTTCCTGGGACTCATAGGGATGGAACTGGTATGCGCTTTCAAGGGGAGCTTTGACTCTTGAAAGCGCATAACCACCCCACATCTTGTTGGCCTCTAAGGTGTTGCTAGACTCGAACCTAGCAGTTCTGCTACAGACCAACACGGCTACCCTCTGAAGCAATGGAACAGCAACTGTTTTGTAATATTAAAAATATCTTCCCATGGTGTCTAATATTTCTGTTATGCCTGTGTCTACTTTGTTGTTCCCCAGGGGCTTTCAACAATAGGAAGAGTGAGAACAGGTTCTCTTCAGCTAAGTGGCACGTCCTCTGTTAATTCTTCCTTGAGACGGGCAAAGCGCAAAGCACCCTCCCCACCTCCCAGGAAAGGGCAGAGTGACATCAGTATCGCAACAGGTAATGCTTTACAGATGATAATTCCAGAGAGTAGCCATGTTTAGTCTTTTGCAGTAAAAAGAAATGGGAGCGTTGTGTCACCTTAATAGAATCTCAACAGGTGTAATGAGTGGATCATTACCATTTAGTTCATTTTTGTAGGTTAAGAAATGCAAGAAGCAGCATGAGGTATAATACTTCCTGCGTTTCATAGCACCTTTATTCTACTGTTTTTTTATAGTCCTACATAAAGTGTCCACATTGGTAGGATTCACTTGTTGCATCTGAAGATGTGGACTCTAGTCCATGAAAGCTTATGCTGGAATAAAATTGTGTTAGTTTTTAAGGTGCCACAAGACTCCTGTTTACTTTTGTAGATGGAGGATCTATTTGGGATTTTATAGAACTGTACAGTCTATTCTTTAGCTTTGAGTCAGTATTGCCCTAATAACTTCTAGTAAAAACATACTCATTAAACAATACATTCAGAGAAAAGGCAGATGTTTGAAGTGGATGCCACCAAAGGGGGAGGGAATATAAAACCTGACAATTTTATATCAGTTAATCTAACAAAGATGTATTTAGTTTTCTGCTTGCTCAAAGTGAGGAAGATATGTATGTGAATGTTGTTTGAATTCTGGAGTAATGTGGGTGTCAAAGGAAACTACTTCCAAATTTGCATTAATATTTCAGGATCTGAGTCAGCAGAATCAGTTCAGACAGAAGGACTTGTCAGAGGAAGACATTCAGAAGTACCATCTCCAACAGGTACTTTCTGTGCAGTATTTAGTAAAGAAGAGTCTCTGTAGCTCAGCTATGCTGCACCACTCCTTTCTCACAAGCCCAAATTCCGTGCATCCTTTTCTTGACCCCATTCACATTGTCTCTTATAAAACACATTCCTGTACTCCTTGCATGACACACACTGTGCTCTTTGTGAATCTTTTCCAGCTTTACCTTTACCATACCTGGCCACAGCTCTTTCCTTTCACACTTTTAATAGAATAGGTGGGGAGTGAACAGGTACCAGGAAAAGCCAGACAGTGGGGTTGGGATATTTTTTTTCTCCAGTTAGGTGAAGTGGTTAGGAGCCTGGACTCCAGTCTGGAAGAACTGGGTTTGAGTCCCCACTCCTTCACATGCAGCTGCTGTTGCGACCTTGGGTCAGTCACAAGCTCTTTCAGAGCTGTTCTCTTATGAGCAGTTGTCGAACGAGCTCTCTCATCCTCACCTACCTCACAGGGTGTCTGTTATGGGAAGGAGATGGGAAAGGAGATTGTAAGCCACTCTGCAACTCCTTCAGGTTGTGAAGGGCAGGGTATAAATCCAATCTCTTCTTCTTCATCATTTCTGGTAACTATTCTTTTTAAAATATTGCCAGAGGAGGAGAAACAAGAAGCTTCTCACAAGGAAAGCACTTCTGTGCTGAGTCAGATCCAGGTTTTTATAGGCCTTTGGGCAATAGACTGCCTTTATTTATGCATTTATTTAAAATATTCCGTCTTGTCTTCTCAACCACAAGGCACAGTAACCAGGTGGCAGGGATACAAATTAATAGTCCAATTAACGAAATTAAAACAATGATTAAAATATGCCAGTAATGAGTTTTAAAGATTGGCAGACATGCTAAAATAGTGTCATAGTAATGCTGTAGAAACAGGGGGTGCAAACATTAACCACCATGTGGATGTTGGAAGGGTAGGACTGCATAGCCCCTTAAGCTTCATACATTCCTCTGGTGCTAGACATATGATGGCTGTTCCACCTGTGCTTCCCCATATCTTGCTCACATTTGAAATTTCAAAAGGAGATTTGAGACTCAACTCTTCCTGTGCAATTTAAGTACATAGAGAGGTTCCTTTGAATCTAGAAGCTTCAAGTGCTGCCTTTCAGCTTAGTGTCTTTGTGTAGCTTCTCTATTCAGTTCCCAGTCTGTAAAAGCAGTATGGTAGTGACCTAGTTAACAATCTATTGATAAGAGCAAACGCAATAAAGATATAAAATATCTCTTATATGCTAGATAGGACATAATACCTACTATAGTAGCATGTACTTCTCTTTTCCAATACCTCTTCATAATCGTAGTGCTTTTTATGGCTTCCTCCTTATATTTTTTAAAAACCCTTCTGTCTCTGTGTTCATTCTCTGCCTCTGTTATCTCCCCTCTCCTCTTCCTTTTCACCTTCTTTTCACACCACTCCTTGTGCCTCCTTCATTCCCCTTCGTACTAATTCATCTCCCTTTCTTCTTCCATTTGTTCACTTCTTTCCCACACAGCGAACAATCAGGGAAGATTATTAAAAAAAATACTAAAACAAATCTCATGTTTGTTGCTGTTTTACCCTGGCCATCTCACATTTAGATGATGTATTGTGTCTAGCACTTGCAGAAGAGAAGGAATTATTAAACCGTGGCCCTTCCATTCTGATTGCAGTCCTGGGGGTGGAAAGGGCATTTGTTCTTGAGTTTCAGTTGTCACAGGAATGGATTATAAGGGATTGGAAACAAAAAAAGCTGATCTATTCGGGGATCCCTCGTCTGCAAACATCTGATCAGTAGCTTGGAAGAGCTTTGATTGTAGCTCCCCCTACAGTCCTAGTTTAGCCCCTGCAGCCAAGCTGATTAAGGTTGTTTGTTTTTAATGTTGATCCTTGGCTCTGAAATTTGGGGAAGGAAACAGCATTGTTTTCTTATTCCTGATCACCACACCCACTTTAAAGACCCCAAGATAAAAGTGAGGGGCTGGATTTTAGCTACCCCATCAGGTAAAAATCTGCTATACTTCCCAAATGCGTATAAATGTAAGGTGCGAACCAGATACAATTGGGAGGAGGGGGAAGCCAGGTACATTATGCAGGTGCTCACCCATTCATATCTAAGAGGGATGGGGGGGCGTCCATGCATTTTTCAAAGAAAACCGCACATTGCTCTCTCCAAATCTCACTTGACTGTATTCTGTCGCTTTAAGAATTCTTCTCCAGCCTGACTCTGCTTCCAGAAGTCAGTGAGCTGGGAGAAGTGCTGAAAGCACCAGAGCACTGCAAGGTAAAGTGGAGGAGGAGCCAAGGTTTAGCTGCCCTCACCTGCATATTTCATCTTTATTAAAAAGCAGACCTGTCCAGCAATTTTAGAGATGACAGTGTGAGTCATCCCATCATACTGAGTTTGTCCCTCATACGGCCCCATTGTTTTTTAAAAAATTGTTAACTGGATAGTTTTTAGCCAACTAATTGATATCTGCATGCATTTGCTTATGTGTAAAACTGCAGTTATCCTTTGTTTTCCGAGGACCCCTGCATGATGCATAGGAGTCACATTTTAGATGAGGCATTCCCTCCTGTGTGAGAGGGCAGGGAGAATACCTCTTCTAAGAGGTTGCCTGGCACTGTTGTTTGTATGGATGCAGGTGTTTGCTTTGTGAAGTCCTGTATTTACTCAAATAAAAGACTAGGCTGTTTCACAGCTGTGCCATAAAAAAAAAGAGAGAGATCTTGCATCAAGTTACAATTATGTCCAATAATGTTTTTTTTTTGCATGCACAACATTTTTAATGGGGTCATCTTACATTCAGAGATCTGACCTTTCCCCGGGATTAATTTACTGAGTAAATTTAGAGTAAATATGGTACTTGTTAATTAATTTTAATACTTTTTTAAAAAAACTCTCAGATTAAATTAGGGCCGTCTTTTTTACTTGGAAGTTTTAAAATCAATTAACTGATCGAATAAACGCTGCAAGCCCTGTTGACATAATGTAATGCATATGTTTAACACAATCAACTAACACGAGCATTGTTTCTTTTCTGTTCTTCCTTTCTCGTAATTCCTTTTACGTTTTTCAGATTCACTGCTAATGAATTCATTGTATTGTTTCCTAACCTGCTTCTTAGACAAAATAGTTGACCTAACCGGAGCTTCAGCGCCACCCTCTGCCGCCTGCTGCCTTGAGCCAGCCAGTCCTGATCAAAACAATGGGCAGCAAAGCTCAGATACAACTAAACTTTGGGGTAATGCAGATATCCCAGATGAATCTGAAGTGTCTCTTAAATGTAGGTGGCTGTCCTATGTTGTTTTATGGGATTACTTAACTGAGATTATGTGCACTGTCATCATTATGAGTGCTAGTTGTTATGCTTGTTCGTTAGGGAAGCAAGGACTTTCAAGTGGTGTGTAAGAATGGGTCCATCCAGATTATGGTTTTGAGGATTACTTTGTTTGTAACCGTCATTTTTAATGTAGTGCATTGGATTCTTCCACGTGGTAGTGGAAGGGAAGCTGTATTTAATACTGTTCTGTTTGTATTGAACATGTTTACGAGGCTATTTGATGTAGTTGTTACAGTCCAGTTTAGAACTGTAATATGATTTCATTCAGGGAGGTCATTATTGGGAAGGAAGGCTGCTGAAACATGTTTTGCACATGTGGAAAAGCAAGATGGAATACTATCACGTTGGTTTAGGTCAAGGGCCTCTTGTGATGACTTCCTTCTGTGTCTGTTTATGCAAGAGCTCTTGTGTGAGAATACTTGTTATTTTATGCCAAATGCATGTGGTTTATTAAGGGGAAAGGAAGAAAACCCAGAGAAAGCTGGGGTGGTGAGATCTGACCTTTCCCCAGGATTTTGATTGTGCTGCTTCTAAATACTTTTCCCCCTCCCACATTGCCCCATGAGTTCCACTAAATATATTATAAATGTGAAGCATTACAGAAAGTAAAAACACAGCGAGAACTGTTGATGTGTTAATTCTCTTATGATTAATTAAATGAAAAGATGCCGTGGCAAAGGTGTTATGCCAAGCTGTCTTCCTCCCCTCCTCCCATTTACATAAGCTTCCCTCAGAAACCAGTACTTTACCTCACAAGAACAAAACATACCATTCTGTTTTGCATTCTGTCTACTGATCCCTGTGACATCTATCACTTTTATCAGAATTCTAAACAGTATGCATTGTCTTAGTAAATTAGTTGGGGCTGGCATCCTTGAGAACATGCCAAGGCCCCACCAACTGAGAAGGGCCCATTATTGACACCTGATGTTGCCACCGAAGAGAAGCAGCAGTAGCCACCCTCCTGTCCTCTTTGGATAGAGTGAAGATTGGGGCCCCTCTGGTGGGGCTTCCTTCATCTCCTTGGCACTCTACAGAGGGAGAAGGCAGATGACTTGTTTTGGCAGCCATCTGTACAAACCCACCTGTATGAAGCTGCAAGTAAATGGCAGTGGTGGCAGCAAGCAGAAATCATCATATCCTTGCCTGCCTACCTCGTGCCTGCCAGTTTGGTGTAGTGGTTAAGAGCGTGGACTCTAATCTGGGAGAACCAGATTTGATTCCCCACTCCTCCACATGCAGCTGTTGGGAGTGACCTTGGGTCAGCCACAGTTCTCTCAAGAGCAGTTCTCTCAGAGCTCTCTCAGCCCCACCTATCTCACAGGGTGCCTGTTGTGGGGAAAGGAAGGGAAGGAGATTGCAAGATGTGCTGAAACTCCAAGTGAAGGGTGGGGTATAAATCCAACCTCTTCTTTTCTGTTTGGTGGCCAAGTCAACATGGAAAAGAGCAGTAGCAGCTGCCTGCATGTCTTCCTTTGTGGTAAAGACAGAGAGAAGGAAGTGATGCCCACCAGAGAGGATCTAGCTTGAGGGACTCAGCACTGCCCTTTACTTTATTAAAACATACTTTTCGTATTTTTTTTTCTGTTAATCTCATATTTCTGTGTTTTTGTTGGGAGCGTAGCTGACATAGACTCTGAATTTAGCCTGGAGGAGATTGATGAAAAGGAAGAGTTGCATGAAGAGAGCACTGACACCTTTCTCAGGACTCAAGAGTTTTTGACCTCCGGTACTGCTCCTAATGAACCACTCAGTCCTGGGAAAAATGAGCCTGCTTCATTGGTGGCTCCAGTTCCTGGCATTGCCACTGGAGGTAATGGGCAAATCTCCAGAGAAGAAGAAAAAGAAGCCACAACTGCATATAACAAGTAAGTGTGCGAGATTTAATGCTAGATTGAAAAGGGGAGGGAAGGAGCTCAGAAATGTATTGCTCAGGGCTCTTTTTATAGAAAAAGCCCAGCAGGAATCCATTAACATAATAGGCCACACCCAACAGCAGGAACTCATTAGCATATTAGACCACACCCCTGACAGCACAGATTTGCCCTCACAGAGGAGGCAAAGCTTGTACCTGAATAAACCTTGGTCTTAAAGAGCCAGTTTGGTGTATTGGTTAAGGGCGCGGACTCTAATCTGGGAGAACTGGGTTTGATTCCCCACTCCTCCACTTGCCCCTGGCTGGATGACCTTGGGCAAGCCATAGCTCTGTATCAGCTGTTCTCTCAAGGACAGCTTGGGAAGGAGCTCTTTCAGCCCCACCTACCTCACAGGGTGCCTGTTGTGGGAAGGGGAAGGGAAAGGAGTTTGTAAGCCGCTCTGAGACTGGGCGGGATATAAATCCAAACTCTTCTCTTCTTGTTGTTCTCTTCTTAAAGGTGCCACTGGACTCTTTTGGATTGCTAGCTATGGGGGGGAAAATGCACAGATCTGCGCAGAAAGAAAGCGAGAGAGAGAAGGAAAGAAGGAGGGGAAAAGGGAGAGAAGGAAAGAAGGAGGGAAAGAAAGAGAAGGGAAAAGGAGGTAAAGGGAAAGAGGAAGAAAAAGAAAGAAAGAAAGAAAGAAAGGGCAAAGAGATGGGGATGGAAGGAGGGTCTCCTGTCACCCCCGTGGCCCCCTCATCAAGCCCCTGCCGCCCCCTCCCCCTGCACCAGCAAGGTTGCAGGTGCCCTGAGTGGGCGAGCCGGAAAAGGCGGGGGGAGCTCTGCAGGCCTTTCCCATGCCCTGCGCCTTGGTGTGGGCTGGGAGAGGCCGGGGGGGGGGGGGCTCTGCAGGCCTTTCCCATGCCCTGCGCCTCAGCGTGGGCTGGGGGGGGGCAGGCCTCTGCAACTTACCTTCCTTCTTGCTCCTCATGGCCTGACTGAGGGCTGCTAGGAGTAGGGGTGGGGCTTGCTGTTTGCGCCCACCCCCAGGCTCCAGAAGCCAGCGAGAACGCTGTTCCTACACCTTCCGGCCCAAAAATAGCCCTGGTGTTGCTACTGGTCATTTTGTGTTACCATAGTTGCTGGAAGGGGAATAAAGGACCAAACTTAAGCAAGTTCATTCAGAAGTAATTCCCCTGTTGTCAATGAGGCTTACTTCCAGGGACGTGTCCTTGGGATTATAGCCAATGTGAGATGCCACAAGGCTCCTACTAACTGTTGCATAATCTCTATATTTATTTATTTAGTTAGTTATTGTTTAGACTTTTAAGCTGCCCTGCATCCAGGGCTCAGAGCAGTTTACAACAGAATAAAAACACACAATCAAAGTTAGATTAGACCAATATTAACAGTACAGAATCATAAGTAAAACAATTTCAAGATGGTGAAAAATTTAAATAAAAATCGAACTACCCAGAGCCTCCAAAGTGCAGGTAAGGTGAGGTGGGCATGGGAGAACCTGAGAGCGCCAGACTACTTGCTGTCCCATCACTGTCCTCAACCAAAATCCCGGCGGAACATTTCTGCCTTACAAGCCCTGTGGAAGGGTAGTAAATCCTGCAAAGCATGGATGTTCTCTGGCAGAGAGTTCCACCAGGTGGGGCCCAAGGCCGAAAAGGCCCTGGCTCAGGTCGAGGACAGCTGGATCTCTCTCCAGCTGGGGACCGCCAGGAGATTTTTAGTATCTGAGTGTCGTGCTCTATTGGGGGCATCCTGAGAGAGGTGGTCCCGAAGGTATGTGGATCTCTGATCCACATAGTAAATATCTTGAGTATTAGAAGATTGAGAAAATCAATATATTTCTGCTGTATAGGAGAAGGCCATATGTTCATCATATACAGAGTTTTTCATAGCACACTTCTTTTTTTTGAGTTTCTAAGATTTATTTGGGAGGCAAGGCAGCATGGTATAGTCCGATCTTGTCAGATCTCAGAAGCTAAGTGGGGTCGGTACTTGGAAGGGACACCACTAAGGAAGACTCTGCAGAGGAAAGCAATGGCAAGCCACCTCTGCTTCTCACTTGCCTTGAAACCCCCTTTAGGGGTGCACATAAGTCAGCTGGGACTTGATGGCTATTTACACATAAAAATGCACAAGATTTATTTAACAGTCTCTACTTATAGTTTTTGGGTTGGGGTTTTGTTGCTTTTGCTTCTGATGAATTACAGTATTTCTCTTTTCTGTTTATTTACTGATAGCAGTCTCTCTGACATATTTGCATTTTTGTTTTGTAGAACTCAGCACAGATATAGAGACCAGGGGGAAACTGCACTTGGGAATGGCAAAGCATTGGAAGCGCTGCAGCCCAACCAAAACAATGGTGAGTTTCTCTTCCTTAAGAGCAAATCAGATCATGATATAGGGCAAAAGTGGGTTTTCTTCTTCTTCTCTTAGTTATAGATAATCCCTACAATGATTCCTGTAACTTAATTTAAGCATACTATTGAGTTTGGCTCACCTAAGGGAGTTTACTACCAATGATTCTCGGAAAATCAGCTCTTTTAATTAGTACTAATGGATCTTTGTAGTTGCCCAAAACTAATGCACCGTTAGAAAAGCCCATCCTGTTCCATGCCATTAAGTGTGTAAATGAAAATGCATAATGCATTATTCAAACGATTAAAAACAAATAAGGTTTACATCCTAATGTTAATTTCAAAATTCCATTTTTTAAAAAAAGGTCAAGAGAGTTCAAAATGTCTTCCGGAGATGACAGAAGAACGCAAGACTGACATGGAAGATAGCAACAAGCTTGAAGCAGAAAGTTTCTCCAACGGAAAAGCTTATCAAAATGACTTCAGTCAGGAGCACAATCCACAAGCACTTTTAGGGGGTCTGGAACAGTCCAACTTGGAGCCAGTAAAGACTCAAGATGCTGCAATTCAGACAACCTCATCTGCTAACAGTTTTGTTCAGACTGAACTGAGTGAGAGTCCTAGTCCTCAGGGTAGCAAACAAAGCACTCACAAAGGATTAACCCATACGCACAGTTCGGCTCTGGAGAATCAACCTTCAGAGTTCCTATACCGGGTACACAGGACTGTAGGGACTTTGACAGAGTTCAGCTCTCTGAAACAACAAGATACACATGACATAGTGAGTCCCAGTGGCGATCAACATGATATACGTGCAAATGAGGGTAACATTTTACCACACAGAGTTGTCCAAAGTCCTGTTACTTCTCCTACAAAGGGTTACCCACTTTATCAACAACGCTCACCCCCTAAACCAAAACCTTCCAATGAGATCACAAGAGACTATATACCCAAAATTGGAATGACTACCTATAAAATAGTGCCTCCAAAATCTCTGGAAGTACTGAAGAACTGGGAATCAAACACTGTTGAGGATCAGGAAGCAGCCTGCTTGCCCATGTCTCCCAAGAATGAGAATTCCCAGGAATTCGGCACACAAACAGAAGTCTGTAATACCTCAAATCAAACAGGGCCTGAGCTTAGACAAGAAGTCGTGTTGCCGGGGAACGATCTCCTTTATGAAACATGCAGTGTTGGTAATAATGCCACACTTGCTCTCTCTAATGCCCAAGGCAAGAAAATGGGAGCAGAACATTCCAAACCTAATCCAGATCACGTAATGGCTCCGTTGGTGCTAAGCGCAGAAAATAAAAGTTTTTCGCCCCCCGGAGTGCATGAAAAATCAAGTATATTAAGTCCTCCAGCAAAGCCAAACTCTTTCTATTTGCAGATGCAAAAGAGGGCATCTAGTCATTATGTAACATCGGCAATTGCAAGAAGTAGTTCTGTCAGCAGCCCTACTCAAAATGAAGCTAAAAGTTTAGTGACAGAAAAGAAACCAGCATTGCCAGATCGGACATCTTTTCCGTTTCCTAGAACAGTCAGCGTTCCTTCCCAGTCGGTTGAGGAAAAAGCTGAAAATGGTCATAATGAGAAAAAAACAGATGTCCCCACTTCTCCTGTAAAACTGTCTCAGCCTCTGAGTCCTCCACCCGCCCCGCCTCCTCCATTAAACCTTAGAACTATTAGGACTTTTTTTGTGCCACAGCCATATTCTAGTTCTAGGCCCTCCCCTTTTGCTCTTGCTGTGTCATCAGCTGTTAAGCGATCACAGTCATTCAGTAAAACCAGTCCAAGTGGGCTGTTACAAGAACAGTCCTCTTTTGACCTTCCTTCACCGACATCCAACATCGAGATGAAGAACCATTCTCCTTTGCAAAGTCCAACAGGCGGGTTGAAGCAGAGCATGGCGGATAAGGTAAAAATTCCAAACACCCAGCGGGTTGAGGGGTTTTCTATGTGGCGGACCCCCCCCCCCCCTTTGTGCTTTATTTTTTAAAATATCATCTCACTGGTGGATAATGTCATGTTTCCCAGGCAACTTGCAAAATGTAACAGATATTATTAGTATTAGCTGTGGTGGTGTTTATTTCATGGGCTTTTAGTGCAGTGCTGTCACAAACTACTCACATCAACAGAGATGAGCCTATTTACAAACTAAAATGACAGAGCACACCAAGGAAAAGGGAAATAATTGTGACAGAATTTATATCCAACTGGTGCAGTCTGATTTTTCCCATGCTGGTATTCCTGCTTGGATTAGGGCTGCCAGCCTCCAGATGGGGCCTGGGGATCTCCTGCTTTTACAACTGATCTCCAGCTGACAGAGATGAGCTCCCCTGGAGAAAATGGCTGCCTTGGAGAGTGGACTCTATCGCATTCTACCATGCGGAGGCCCCTCCCCTCCCCAAACCCCACCCTCTCCTGGCTCCACCCCCAAGTATCCAGGTATTTTCCCACCCAGACTTGGCAACCCTAGCTTGGATGGAAGTGATGCAGTTGCCTTGTGGCCCTTATTCCTCTAGCCCAAGGGTGGGGTCTCCAACAGAGGTAGCTCATGAACTACTGGTAGCTGGCCGGCTGCTGCAGAATGGCTCACACAGTCTTGAGAAGACCAGGGGAAAGATCACAAAAAGACCTGTTCTAGGCTTTTATTTTTAAGGCTTTCATTTCTAAAGCTTTGTCTTTTGTGCTGCTGAGGTGATGCCTTTAATTTCTGGTGCTCTTCCTAGTCTATGTTCTGTTTCTAGGACAGAACAAAACTTGGTAGCAGGCTGGGCCGGGGGTGGGGGGGAGAAGAGAAGTAGCTCAGGATATTTTTCATTGCTAAGAACAGGGGTCCATTGGGGCCAGAGCGAGGCAGAGCAAAGCTCCGCCAGCTCAGGACTGGCCAGTAGGGCAGCCACGGGCTGAATCAGATTCTCTAATCTGATTCAGCTCACCGCCAAATTGCCGCCGAATTTCAGCGACAATTTTAAAAGCCACTGGAGGGGAGGGGTTTTGAGGGAGAGGCTCCAAACTTGCAGGGTAGCTGCTGGGGCCTCTCCTCGAAATACCCACCAAGTTTCAAGAAGATTGGACCAGGGGGTCCAATTCTACAGGCCCCCAAACAGGTTGCCCCCATTCCCTCCATTGTTCTCTATGGTAGGAAAAAAGTTAACATTTTTCCCTCCATAGAGAACAATGGAGGGAATGGGGGCAACCTGTTTGGGGGCCCGTAGAATTGGACCCCCTGGTCCAATCTTCTTGAAACTTGGTGGGCATTTCGAGGAGAGGCCCCAGCAGCTACCCTGCAAGTTTGGAGCCTCTCCCTCAAACCCCCTTTCCTCCAGCCCCTCATATACCCTATGAGTTTTTGCCATTGATTTCAATGGTCCATAGGATATAATGGGGCTGAAACTGACATTCCCTTTCTGACACACTTCTGGTGATGACAGGGGACGTGGCATATGCTAATGAGTTATGCTAATGAGTTCCTGCACCTCTTTTTCTACGAAAGGACCCCTGGCTAAGAAGTAGCTCTAAAGATAATGTTGGGCGGTCCCTTTTCTGGCTGGTGACACAGGAGAGGGGGTCCTTCCAACTCTCTTCTCCAGTCTCAGGGGAACTGGCAGTTGAGCTGAGTGTTGTTTCTAGCAGGGAGGGGGAAGTGTTTTGAGGTCCCTTCTGCATTGGCCTGCCACTCTGGATTTTCTCAGTATTTATGTCAAGGCAATTTAAGTCCAGGCAAAACAGCATCCAGATAACCCAGGGCAACAACAGGCTGAAGGGAGGTAATGTAATGCAGAATGGAGAAAAAACCCAGAATAAAAAGAAGGGTGAGCTCGATTTTAGTCCAGAATTGGGGGGGGGGGGGACGGGACAAGGGCATAGACTTTCCAATTTCCCGGGGGGGGGGGGCTGGGGCTGGGCCAGAGACATCACAGGCCATTGTCTCCGGGGGAGGCTCAGCACTTCCTGGAAAAGTTTTTTTTGGGGGGGCTCCAACTCCCCAGTCCCCCTGAAGTTGATGCCAGAATTGCTTGGAGGACACAACGGTGAACATGGATTAAAAGGAGAAAGAGCCACATCTGCTGCTTCTCTGCTGAATGGTGTGCAGCTAGGCTGGGGTTCTCCTTGCTAGGGCAGTGTTCTTTCTTGGGAAGGAGGAGATTCAGGCTGTCTGTAGCTCTTTATATGTTCGCTTGGAATGTGGGCATAACACTAATAAAGGATGTAACTTTGCTGGGAGCAATGTTGTTTTTTTTTACTTCAACAGGAAACCAGTTGTGCAAGCAGTGAGCAAAGCCGGCAGACACCCTCTTTATCTGGCCACCCCAAAACTGCTGTCTTTGGAAAAGGCGCTGCTGTAACACTCCAACGCCCTGACCCAGAACAGATCCACCAGAGCTTGCTGGCTGCAATCCGCTCTGGAGAAGCTGCTGCCAAACTGAGAAGGGTGAGGGTTTTTTTTCTCCTCCCCATATCATTAAATCAGTGACCATGGGTTTATGGTGTTTATCTCAGAATCACCATAGGAGCTACGACCAGCGCTAGTCATGATGAGAGAATCTTGTGGAATGTGACTTTTCAGTTGTGCCATTAAGGAGATTAGGGGGCTGAATGCTTCATGGGGCTGTACTGTCCGTGATTTGGGTAACGGAAGGCAGTGCAAAGAATGCATCACTTAAGCATAAATTTAACATGAAATGTATGGAGGGTAGGACATACTTGAACTGCTTGAAGTTGCATAATCCTTAATTAACAGCTGCTGTGTAGAAATGGTTAAAGTCCATGGAAAAACCTGGTGATTCCATTGTTTTTAGAATCTAAAAATAACTTGCTTTCCCACCTCTCAGATTTCAAAGTCCCCCCCTCCCCTAGTTAGTGAAGAACATATTGAGATGGAATAGATATAGCCTGGTCTTTATTAAAAAGACAAGTACTTTTTATGCAGGCTCATTGTTATGTGACATTAATATTTTAATCCTCCCACAACATCCCACCGTTGATCTCGTTCCTATTTTCCGTGACTGCCTCTTGTTCTAAGTAGAAAAGTGTCTGTTGTCTGTCGTGATCACAGAACAGGGCCACATAAACAGTAGGGGTTTGTACATACTTATGAGACTTCTAAGGTATGTATAAAAAGACAACTTTGTAAACTAACAAAAAGATTTCCCCAGTCCCCAAAATGTCTGATGAGCCCTGAGAATGCTCTAGAAGTCCCCTGAGAAAATGAGGGGAACCAGGAGGAGGCAGGGGGCAAGTAATCTGCCTTTTCAAGACCCTGAGAGCTTTTAGAATCCCAGAGGGGGATATTTTGAGTGGTGGGATTTCTAAAATGTTTCTCCCTCCTACAAGTCCTTCTTGTCCCCTTGTTTATAATTTGGTAATGATAAAGAGAGTGGTCCTTTTAAAAAATTTTCTAATCTTTGGAGAAATTATCTCCGCCTCCCCCCCCCCCCCCCCCCCGGTATAAATTTATCAGCTGTAATTCTACTAGGCCTTGTTCTCCTCACTCTGCACATTCTGCAGTGTGGTGGCCGACCAGTTGTTATTGACACAACTTTCTTTTCCTCCTGCTTATGCCAGGGATAGAATTCTAACTCAAGAGGAATGTAGGCTTCTGAAGAAGATAAAAAGCCACCACTATTGATCTACCATCATCTTACCCTTTAAAATGACTAGGGCCACTTGGGCCTTCCCTCAGTGCCATCCCTGAAAGTCATTATCTCTGCCTCAGTTCCTTCTTTAGCTAAGTCCTTTGATAAACAATCCACGCCTAGGGTTGCCAACCTTGAGATGGTGGCAGGAGATATCCTGGCATTACAACTGATCTCCAGGTGACAGGGATCAGTTCACCTGGAGAAAATGGCTACTCTGATAGGTGGACTCTATGGGATTATACCCCACTGAGGTCCCTCCACAAATGCCATTTTTCTCATGCTCCTCCCCCCAACATCTCTAGGCAATTCCCAACCTGGAACTGGCAGCCCTACTTAGGCCTCCTCCCATCTATTCTTCCTGCTTCCCATTGCCCTGTTAGATGTTCCCCTTCCTTTTTCTTCCTCCAAATTATGTCTTGCAACTGTTACTAGTGCCTTTATGACAACCAGTTTGGTCAGTAAAGGAAATCAGAGTCTTGGACCTCAAGCTGTTCAAGTTCTGAGTTATCGTCCTTAACAGTCTAATTCTAATCAGAGTTATTCTCATTGGGCTGATAAGGGTGTAATTCTGCTTAGAAGAGCTCTGTAAATTAGATCTGAACCATTGTCAAATGCCACAAAAAGGGGGAGTGAAGTACTTTTGTTGGGTTGCACTGGCATGCTGTGTGAAAATCAAATAGGTTTTTTATTGTAAAAGGAAAACAGCAGTGAGCACCTCCAAGAAAATTATACTTTTCTCTGCTCATTACATGTTCTCATACATGTATTCTGAGGAGGAATCTTCTTGCCAATGGTTTAGCAAAGGTTTGGGAACTACCTCAAGTTGTGTCCTGTGTCAGGGACTGCATATTCACCTACAGCCTTAGAAAATGAGACCTTGGGAACTTTTGCATGATTAATTATAGTATCCTTTTACTAGTATCCGGCTATCAATGAAAGTTTAAATTAAAATTGTTTTGGTACCCAGTATGATTGAATAATGTAGGCCATACTGGTGTCTCCAGGTTTATGTTGTATTTATACAGAAGAAGCTTCAGGTTTCCCTCAGTTCTATTCTGTTGCAGAAGACAGTTAATGTATTTAAAATGCATTTCATGAGAACGACTGTGCTTATTCACCATCTAACAAATATGAGGAAGTGAAGCTACAGTGAGAAAAGTGTGGCATCAAATTTATTTTTAAGCATGCTGTGAAGATGAAGTCAGGCAATATTTTTAAAATGCTGCTTTTAATTTAAAAAAAAACACACACACAAAGACCCACTACACAGAGATGATTAAACTCAGCAAACCAGAAATTCCCAGATTCGCACATGTGTGAAGTGCAGCTGAAAGGACATTTAACTCATATTTAAATGGCAAAGTTGGGCTAAGCCAGTAAAAGGTCTGTCAGGTGCTCTCTGGGTCTGCCAGGCATTCAAGAAGCTAGGCAAAAATTGCTGCTATAGTCAGCCAAACTTTTTTTTCTTTAATAACTTGTTAGGATTCAGAGCCAAACTCTGGCCTTTTGTGCTGCAGTTTTATTCCTGCTGAATAAAGCCCTGCAGTAATTGCTAACCATGTGGGTCAAATGAGGTAGGAGTTTGAAAGTATTTTTCTCTAGAATATTTCTGTCAAATTCTCCAGCTCTCTGTCAGGTTGAAATCACATATGCATTGTAAAGGGCAAGAGGGTTGAAATGTACTTGCGAATCAACCTTCCTACATGGCCATTGGTCAATTCAGAAACTTGATAAAAGTGCATTTGAAGGGATTTTTTGTTTTTCACATATGCACACCACCAGTGTGAGAAGGGCTGGAATGCACTGCAACTGGCACAAGTCAATTCAAGCTTATGTGTGTTTAAAGATCAAATCTTTAACATACTTTCAGTTTCAAAAGTAAAGCATGTACCTAACACATAAGTCCAGAATAGTCTTTTAGTTTGTAAATCTATCAGATGGTCACAGATAAAGCTTCTCCCAAGGAATAAATGTTCTGAAACACACAAATCCTTCCAAACAGTGCCTTGTTCTCATTAATCAACTTCCAAAGACTCTGATTAGTATGGTTTCATACAAATGCTCCATGCATTTGGGTGAACTAGTCATTTAGATTTCGTACACCTTCACCAAGAGGCAAGTTCACCCAACCTTTAAATACCTTCCAGGTGAACTCACCACGGAGTCACATAGCTTGGAGAAGGCATTTAAAGTGGCCACGAGCCCTTTAAATGCCCTTTAAGTCCAGCTATCTGGAGGCCCCGAAAATCCATTGGCCATTTTGGATAGCCGAAACTGAGTCCCATTCGGTATCCGGCTTTGAAAATACCTGAAAAATACCAGCAAGGTATTTTTTCGACACCCTAGTCCTAAACAGAGTTTGCCCCAATGGGCTTAGAAGGTTGTAATTTGCTTGGGAGTGCACTGGTTTGTGTTACTGGGAATTACTTGAACTGTAGCTCATGGGTAAGGGGTGTGTAATCGTTATTGCTGGGACTTTAAAAAACTATGTAATAGAATGGGGTGTAAGACAGAAAGATGTAACAGATATTTAGAATGAAACTGTCAAAGTTAAAGGGGAAAATGGTTTTAAGCAACAAATTGTTTTAAAATCCCATTAAAGTCATACTATGTAGTGTGCTTTGCACTTATTTCTGGAAGATAGGTGATGGTTAGTAGCCACTGATACCATACTTGGTGTCCTCTTCAGTGATGATCCACTTCACAATTCTCATACTGCCAAGGAAGTCTGGTGGTTGCCAGAAAACTTATTCCCCGCATCGGTGGTCACAAAGAAACAGTGTAGGGAGCAAACTGGGAATCTGTAGTGGAAGGGCAAAAATCTCCCTCCCTTTTTTGATGGAAAAGCTGGTCTGTCAGAAGAGCTTCTATTGTGCTGACAGAATGGCACCTTCGTGGCATCACGTGCGTGGCATCAGTGTCAGTGTCTGACTCAGTAGGTCAGCTTCAGATGTTCATATGTGATTTTAAACCATGCACCCTTCTGCAGAAAAACAGGATGTAAATGCATGAAATATATAGATATGTTTGGGGACAGTTCTAATATTTAACATTTTCACATGATCAAGGATAGTTTCTAGAACTGGTTGACTTCCAAGTTCAGCCAGGGCTGGCTTTGTTTTGTGACCTTAATGGCGATCTTTTTCTCCTTCAGGTTGGTCCTCCATTAAATACTGTTGCCATCAATGGGAGATCCAGTCTTGATTCCTCAGTGGCCACAGAAGCAAGATACAATAATCACTAGGATTCCATGCCAAATACTTTGCACTTTAATCATCACGGCATAGACCTACTTCAAAGTTAACTGCATATTGCTGAAGAGTATTTGTAAATGCAGGGTTGTGTTGGAGTATATATTGTCAAAGTGGAGCACAGAAACTTCATGTGGGGCCTCAGGCCTCGAAAGAGAATATATAATTTATAGCAATATGGCGGTTTTTGTCTTTAAAGCTGAAAATGCTGCTTCAGAGCTTAAAACATGGAGCAAAGAGTGCTGCCATGATAATCGAACATGTTAATTTACCCACAGTGAATGAGGTGTTGCAACATGCTGTGTAATGCCAGCCTATGAGATTTTTAATGTTTATAACTGCCTAATAATGATGCTCACAAATGTAAGTATAAGTTTTAAAATTCTGCCATCTATTGCCTTTGTATGTTACATTGAAATGAAATACTGTAGTTAGCAGGATGCTCTCTAGAATGTCAGTTTATGCACATTTTCCTTTTATTCAGTTAACAGCTAAGGGTAAGATCCTGCCATAGTTCAGGCAAAAGTCTAAATCTCATTAATTTTATTGAAGGGGGGGTTAAATATGTGTACTCTTTTTAGGAAAACCAATGGGGCTTAAAAGAGCTTGCCTTTGGCGGGATCATGCATTTTCAGGTGTTACATGTTGTATTTTCTAGCAGCAGAGTGAGGGAATAAAATAGGAAGCCTCTAGCAATTAGTTTATTGACATTGTATGACTCTTGGTAGAAAATACTGCAAAAAACCAGCCTCACAAAAGTGCCTTACTGATGCAACACGCCAAAGACGGCACCTTACAGAACATGCCCTGTGATAAAACAGTACAGAAGGGACTGAAAAGCATTGTGAGTGCTTTCGCAGCTTCTGTTCTAGACGAGGGACGATTCACACGGCCTGGGAGAGAAGGAAAAGGGGGGGGATGTGGTATGAATGAGTATTAATCTTTTATTCAGAACTCCATGATGGGTCTTAGTGACATATCCAACTCCCTTCCATTCTGCAAATCTGACAGCAAAAAAGGAGTTGAACAAAGAAAGGGGTGTGTCCGCTATGGTCAGCAATATCTGATCTACTGTTGATGCATCTGAGAATCCGTGTTTGCTGACAAACAACACTGGAGTTGCTACATCTCTGAGAAGTAGTGAAAACTCTGCCTGCTGATATTTATTTTCGGGCATAGCGAGGCTTTTTCGGATATGGTGAGACTTGAAGGTTCTCAAGGGAGAGCAGCATCGGCACAAAGCCAAAAAGTTGTATTTGAACTACTATGCAAATATGTACAGAGGTCAATGCAATAGAATGCTTATGCTTGTGTATAGACATTTCTCCTCTCAATACTCAGAAAAGCAGTATCTTATTTTTTTATGGGCTAGGTAACTTTTAAAATTTGGGAGAATAAATATAGGGAAGGAAAAACAAACTCTGCAAATAGTAGGAGGTGGTGGTGATTTGTGTACTGTAAAATCTGTTTTAATAATTACACAATGTCAACGAAGTAGTTTTTATCATTGTATAAACATCTGCAGCCATAGAATTAAATGCTCCTGAAGGTAGATCTATGCAATCGAGCAGCAGTGCACAGACAGCAGAATCCTCAGTAACAGATGCACTTCTGTCTTTTAACATCTTTTCCTGTCCAGTTAATGTTGCATTTGTAAATTGAAATGCTGTGTGATCCTCGCTTTGAGCAAGCAACTGAACTGTAGATACAAGCGGCAAATACTGGGATATTTGCAATGTTCTTAAATAATTCATGTTTGGTTTTGTTAAATAAAAGGAAATTGTATTTAGTTTTATGCAAATATTCATGTTGATGTGCATAGTTTTGGGACATTCCAATCAGTGTTTTATGACTTGCATAGGGATTCATTGTTTCATGTGTAGGAACAAATGTTGGATAGAAATACAAACCAGTTAACTAAAGGGATCCCCTGAGGAAATACAAACTTTTAAACATAACTTTTACTAGTCAAAGGTGCAGTTAGTTCTGCTGGTTATTCTCACATGAAAAGAAATCTTTAAAAGTACTTAGAGTTGATTGGGAACAGCAGCTATACTAGGAGCCATATCATTTTAAGAAGCTGTAACATCACAGGGAATCAATCTGCTATGGATAAGACCAGTGTTGTCATCACCCCCCCCCCCCCCCAGTAACTATGGTGTATGACAAACTGCAAAAAGTTGGAAACACTGGGCTTTACTACATGATTGGTTGGGTGGTCTACAGTGCAGTCCTTAACAGAGTAACACAGAGTAACACCTGTCGAAGCACACTGACTTCTGTAGACTTAAAAGATAATATAGGAACTGGAGAAAAAGGTTACCTGTGGCAGGTGCAATATTAAAGAATCCATTCCCTTATGAAAGCTAGTAAATGAAAATTGGATCAATTTGTGAAAAACTATTATTAATCAAAGCTTCTCAACTGAAGACTTCTGGGATTGGAATTTTGGGTAAATTTTTTTAAAGATACCAAAGTACTGGAAGTAAGGCCTGAAGTCTGAGTTCCAGTAGTAATAATTCTGTGTTATTTACAGCCAAATTTTCATTCACCCATGTGCAGCCTGGACCTATACGCATTTTCTCAGAAGCCTGTCTGTATAATTCAGCAGGGCTGAATTGTATATAAGATCTGTAAATACAAGATGGCGAAGATTCAGCAGCTGCCTTTTCCATTTTTCCCATTTGGTTTTTTTTTTTACCACTTAGCATTCTGTCGCATAATGAGTTTGCCAAAACAAAACACTTCTAAATACCTGTCAACGTGATTACAGTCCAATTTCCATGGATGGTGCCACTAGGTTACCTTTTGCAGCATGATTCCAATGTTAACATCTGTTTTTTTTAATTAAAGAAAGGAAGTAAGATATTCTACAGTTGTTAAACTTGCTTTTCTATTATTATATACTTATAAACAGTACATAGCCTTTAAAAAATAATGTGACTCTAGTTGTACTTTGTTGCTTAAAGCACAGATCTCCTAACTGTGGATAACGCTGCTGCATATCCACGATTTAACAGTATCAGATTGTGCACCAGATGTCATTAGAAGAATGTTATATACAGTCTCGCATTGAGATACATAATATGCTGAAAACAGCACATTAAAAATTCCCTCAGTTGTTTGAGCTAATCTACAAAAATAGTACAGGATTCTACTTCTGACATAATTAGGGGGGAAAGGCACAGAAGTGAGAAGCTCTCCTGTATTTCCTAGGACCTATATTTGGATTTCCTTTTCACATTTTAATCTCACATTGAATTTAAAAGCTGAACCATGGCACATCGAAAGATGCTGAATCGCTTTGATGTGTGAAGTTCCTCAAATGGTTTGCCTTTTCTGCTCATATATGCCCTACCTGATGGTTTTTATACAGGAATGAAATGCTGTTGATGGCAAGGAAACAAACAGAATAACTATACAGAAAAGACTTCTTACTATATACTGTGTCCAGATCATATACTGGAAATAAATATTGGGACACTGGTTCTATATTTATACTCCCATAAGTATTGGTAATACTCTCAGTGATTGGGGGGGGGGGTGTGCTATGGGAATAAGGTACTGAGACCTTAGCCATGGAAGTTTACCCAGTGGAGGTGAAATTGGAATGGTAGCTGAGTGACAAGACCACCTCACCAGCATGATTACAAGGGGGATGCAACTGCTCTGTGGGATGAGTGTAGGGATCTGGTTGACTTGTGTTGAACCTAGGGAGATGGAGAGCTGGTTAAGAGGCCATGTGCTGCCCACATATGGGTGAGACTTAAAAAGGATTGGGCAGCACAGCCTGGCTGGCTAAGATTGAAGGGCAGTGAGGGAACTGCTCCTAGTGCCATGGAGGGAAGATTGTGAGTTATGCTGTGTTACAGGTAAAGAGTTACCATTAACCCGCCTACCTCATGTGCTTCCTGCCAACCCTCTCCCAGATCTCATAGAGCAGGGGCTCCCACCCAGCCCTCTACAGACTGCTGTACCCAATCCAGCTGGATCTGTGGCATTGTCAGCCTCTGGGCAGACCCTGACAGGGCTCATGGTCATATAGGCAGATGCTGGAAAACTCATTCTGTGGTAAAATAATTGGCTTTTTGTCCTTGCCCACTGCTAGCAATCAATAGGGAGGGACCCTTGCCAGGACCTTTTATGAGGAAAGTGGTGTGCTCTGCCCAGGGTTTTATTTTGTTGAGGTGCTCTTCCAGGAGAGAGCTCCTACAGTAGAAACACCACACTACCTAGCAACTATTAGCAACCAGCACCTTGGAGGTGGGAGTAAGTGTGCAAGACTAACATCTGGGACACTCACATGAAGCTGAGTCTGATCATTGATCTATCAAGCTAAATATTCTCAGACTGGCAATGACTTTCCAGGGTCTCAGGCAGAGGTCTTTCACATCACCTGGCCCTTTTAACTAGCGATGCCAGGACTGAACCCGGGACATTCTGCATGCCCAGCCGATGCTCCATCACTGAGCCATGGTCCCTCCCAACAGCCAGTTCTGGATGATCAGTAGTCTTCCTTCCACATGCGAACAATTCTAGAGTATTTAACTAAGCTTCTTTTGTTCTGTAAGAAACAAAGCAACTGAATCTAGCATTTCAGAAACACTTTAAAATTTTATTTTGAGGAGCTTGATGACTGAAGAAGCATCCACCAACCAGGAAGAATATGTTAGAGTGTTTTCCAGTCACATTTCTGGCTCCTGTTTACATATACTGAAAAGATTCTACATGCAGTGTTGATCTCTCTTTCTCAAACTACTGGCTTCCCATTTTATGGCACAAAATAATTTGGGATTTTTCCTCACCTATTTAAAAGGCTCATAATGCATCGGTGGCAAAGGGCATGCTTCTGTATAGATAAGAAATGTGTGTTTAACCTGCATGTTTCTCTGAATTATAGGCATTGACTGACAAGTCTTAGAATTTTTTAAATGTTCTGTTAATCTGTCCCATGGACAAACCCAACTATAGCAAAGAACTTGTGTAATTAGACACACATGGATATGTGGAGAAATGCAGTTGCATAGATTCCAGCCAATGTACTGAAAGTTCTTTCAAAGGTTTTCCTAGAACAGTCTGGCTCTTGACTTTTCTTTATGCTGGTGACTCAGGTCCTCAAGGAAAATGGTCTGATCCTGTGCTATGTGATCATTGCATTTATATTCTAAATACTGTGAAAAGCCTGTGTGGTTTTTCTCTTGGGTAACCATTGCCACCACCTGACCTTTGTAAGGAATTGCCCACTGGGAGGGTCAGGACTCCCAGCTTCCCTTCCAAGTTCTGAGGCCTTGCCTCTCTGTCTCCTGCTGCCCAGCACCTGGTTACCACAGGGACAGTTTTCTTTCTTGTGAGCCCCTGGAGGAATCTATAAATAAATAAATAAATAAAACAATGACACCATAGGGTATCCAAATGAAACAAAAATTATATTCATTCATGCCTAGAAAGGACCTTTATTTTAAAAATAGGTTGTAAAACACTTCCCAGGAAGTAAACCAGATTGAGTAAATAAGACTTAAACATGTGTAAGATTGCACTATCAGTCTATCAACTGACTGCCTTCCCCCTAGCGCTTCTTTTAAAATAGTGTGTCCAAGATGGTGGAGTTCTATGTGGAACCACCACCAGCATCAAAAGTTATAAAGTATTTATTAAAAAGAAAATGTTCACAAGCATACTTTTAGCACAGCACCAGTCTGAGCAAGGGATTCAAAAGAAATGGGATTCAAACGCAATTCCTCTGTCCCTCTCTCTATACATGCCCTATCAGATGTTAAAGTATAGGACAGGCTCCTTAGCTTAGGAAGTTACAGATTTCTACAGAGTTTTCGTTACCTTGCAACTTCCTCCAGCTGACCAGGCCAGCACATGGTAATAGCTGCCACCTTCAGACCTCGGTTAAGAGTTCTGTCTGCTCTGATGGATTCAGCACAAAAAAGAGGTCTTCCTCCTTGCTCACCTCTCTTTTCCCCACCCACTGACCAGGTTCGACCAGGTCAGCGAAGCTTCTCCTGGAGATTCTTTCCGGAGCCTTTCTAGTCTAAAGTCCTCCAAATCTCTGTTACCTGCTTGGACAAGGGGGGGGAGTTTGACCCACCCATTATCTCACCTGCTAGATCTATTAGTGTTTGTATGAAGGTGGGCTGAGGTAAGTCTGCAAAGTAACTGAACTGACTTCCCTCTTCATGTCTGTTCTCTGTCCAGAAAGAAAACTCAAAGTGAAGGTTTTGCTCAGTTCAAACCTCCAAAAAAAGGTATTTCTTCACAGCCTGTAAACCGTTTTCTTCACAGCCTGTAAACCATTCTAATAGCAAAGTCATGACATCTTTGGATTTTTAAATCCTGTGACATGAGCTATGAACAGGCAAGACAGATCTTTCTATCAATCTGAAAAGGGGCCCAGATGGCAGAAAACTGGGAAATCTTAAAATTCACTGGACAGCTTTAAAAAGCTGAAAATGAGAAAAGGAGTGCCTGTAGCTTTAAAAAATGGATTCCCTCAGTGGCTGTTGCTCGGGAATTATAGTATTCCAAGCTTGGTACTGTCAGTAAAAGGCAGCAGGGGGGGCAGGGGCCTTTCCAGGCCTATTTTGACCTTTGAGGGAGGGATCCTTGGGGCTAGGCCTGACAAGGGTTCTCAGCTCCAGGTTGGGAAATTCCTAGAGATTTTGTGGTGCAGACTGAGGAGGGCAGGGTTTGGGGAAGGGAGAGGTCTCAGGTGGATATAATACTACAGAGTCCAGCCTTCAAAGCAGCCATTTTTTCCAGGGAGACAGATCTCTGTTGTCCAGAGTTCAGCTGTAATTCTGAGGGATCTCCAGGCCCCACCTGGAGGTTGGCAACCATAGGCCTGGCATACCATCTGGGTGACTTGATACCATCTGAATTGCATGAAACAACTATGCTTGGCAACTTGCTGCTATTCAACAGCAGCCATTTTATGAAAGCCACTGTGGTGCAATAGTTAGAGCTTCAGAGTAGGGCCTGTAAAAGCCAGGTTCAGGTCCCCGTCTTGCTGTGAAGCTGACTGGATGAATTTGGCCCAGTCACATACTTTCAGCCTAATTTACCTCACACAGTTGTGTAGATAAAAAGGAGAAGAGAATAATGTAAGCTGCTCTGGTCCCTACTGTGGAGAAACACTGCTGTTTTCCTAGGTAGAGGCTGTGGGTGAGGAGGGTGGAGACAGAAATCTGAAGACAGAGGGGCAGATAAAGGTTGGTTGGCTGTTGGGTGGGAAGGAGACAGGGTTGCCAATTCCAGGTTGGGAAATTCCCAGACATTTGAGGGGCGGAGCCTGAGGGGGGGGGGAGTGTTGAGGAGGAGAGGGACATCAGACAGTTATAATGCTATAGACTCCATCCTCCAAACCAGCCATTTCCTCCATGAGAACTACAATTGCCAATCTCCAGGTGAGGGCTGGAAATCACCCAAAATTACAACTGCTCTCCAGATGACAGAGATCAGTTCACCTGAAAAAAATGGCTGCTCTGGAGGATGCAGTCTGTGGCATTAAACCCTGCTGAGGTTGCTTCCATCCCCAACCTTCAACATTCCAAGGCTCCACTCTCAAATCTTCAGGAATTTCCCAACGTGGAGCTGGCAACCTTAAGGGAAACTGATCTCTGTAGCTGGGAGATCCACTGGGGTTTCTTGCAGGTCCTCACTTGTCCTATTCTAAATGGTTAATTCTGGTCTTTAAATTTGACCCTTGTTTCTGCTAATCTATGGAAAGAACAGCTTCAGATGTCTCAGTTCTTTTAATGTGCTGGAAACTTGAGTGGATTGGGGTAGGATACAACACAGTGGGTGGGATCCAGACAGCTTTTTCTCTCAGTCACTTAATCCCCCTCCTTACTAGAACACAAGTATACCCTTTTTGGTGACCAAAGGGGGACCCTCCCCCCCAGCCTCTTTCACCAGCAGAAAGTTGTTTGGATCCAAGCCATTGTGAACAACCCAGGGCATGTGTTCTCAATTAAATCCTTTCATCTGCAGTCACAAATCACAGCCTTGCAAATAAGTTCCCATCAGGTATATCCCACAGTAATGTTGGATTACTCTGTCTCATTTCATACATATACATTAAACTCTGCCCATTTAAGAGGAAAAAAACCCAGCTAGGTTCCAATTTACAAAAACACCCCCCCCCCCCCAAAATTCCCTCTCCTTGGGTCACCTGGAAATTATTGTTATATGCCATAGGTGATTAGGTGAGCAGTCATGTGCAAGCCTGGGCAAAAAGTTCAGCTTTTCCTTTGTCTTCCTTCTCAATCTTTGTCTGACCTAGACTCATTGCTGCTTTCAGTTCACAAAGACACACTTCCCTATCGTTCTTTCACCCCCCACAAGTTCTCTCCAGCACAACCCCTTTTTTCCTCCCTAGTTGCTACAAAACTTGTGCACAGTTTCCAAGTGATTCTACTTATAAGCAGGAGCATAGCACACCAAGAAATCTCAGCTATTTGCTGTACTGTGGTGTTTGCCAAAAAGTTATAGGTCACATGGATATAAAGGTTATGTATTTATATCTTCCCCTTGAAATTTATCTTCCAGTTCAGAGCGGCTGTTTTCAGATATTTTCCACGACTGAAAATATCCAGCAGATTATGTTCATCTCGGTTGTTGTATTTATTCTGAGTTTATTATTCCTGAATGGATGCTTCAATTTAAAAATTATGCCCCAATGTGTGTAGAAAGTCCTAGGTTCAGTCCTTAGCATCTCCAGCTAAAAAGCATCAGGTAGTAGGACCTGTGAAAGACTTCTACCTGACTCCCTGGAGAGCCTCTGCTTATCAGAGTAGGCAAGATGGACCTTGATAAACCAATGGTCTGATTCAGTATAAGGCAGCTTCATTTAGGGAAGGGGTCGTGGTTCGGCAACAGAACATTTGCTTGGCCAGCAGAAGGTCCCAGGTTAGGGATGGGCATGAACTGGGAAAATGCAGTTCAGCTTCGTTCATGGTTCATAGCCTAACTACAAACCAATCCACACACCAAACTAGGTTTGTTTGCAAACTGAACCAGTTCATGGCCCTGCAAACCCCATTGAAAGGGACTGCAGGGTTTGCAGAAGGCTTGAAAAACAGCTGAGCAAGGGGGAGCAGCTTGCTCTCCATCACTCAGCTGTTTGGGGCTGTCTTGTGCAGTCCCCTTAAAGTTTAAAGGGACTGCAGAAGACAGCCTAAAAAACAGCTGAGCGGCGGGGAGGTAAATTTTGCTTCATGATCAGTTTGTGCCCATCTCTATCCCACGTTCAATCCCTGGCACCACCAACTGAAAGGATCAGGTGATATGAATGGCCTCTCACTGAGACCCTGGAGAACCACTGCCAGTCAGAGTAGACAAGACTGACCTTGGTAGACCAATGGCAGGTTTGGGTGTGGGGCTTAAATAGTATATGTGGTGGGAAGTGCCATCAAGTTGCAGCCAATGTAGGGTAGCCCTGTAGAGTTTTAAAGACAAGAGATGAACAGAGGTGGTTTGCCTTTCTCTGTCTCTGTGTAAGAACCCTGGACCACTTTGGTGGTCTCCCATCCAGGTACTAACCAGGGCCAACTCTACTCAACTTCCAAGATCTGACAAGATCAAGCTAGCTTGGCCCACTATTTCAGGGAAATAGGGTATAACACTCTATTATTTATTGGTGTAAACCGAACATAGGCCTCTAATGTTTGTGGCCTGGATCCAAAGCTTCATCAGTAGCAGTGAGGCTGGCAGACCAAGACTTCATGTCATTCCCCTCTTGCTGCAGCTCATTGGGCATCTTGATATTCTGCTTCTAGGGTCAAGGGACCTTCAAGGACAGTGGCAATGGATGGCTATGCAATGAGGGCAATGGATGGCTATGCAATGAGAAGGGGGCAAAAACTGCCTTCCCCCTCCTCTGCATGTGTAACTGCTATGACACTGACAGAACAGCAGCTTTAGATCCAACTGTTTTAAATCTGTTTGTATCCCACTTTTCATACAAGGCCTTCAGGGTGGTGTTTTCTCCCAGTCCTATTGCTGTAATGCCGTGGTTTTATCGCCTTGAAATGAGGCATGTTAGACACACACATCTGTGTGGCTGTAAAATATGTTGCACAGAACACCTAAGATGTTATCTGGCCTAATAACATTTCCAATGTGTTGCAAAGTGCAAAACAGTGAATCTCTATTTGTGTCTGAAAGAGGATGGATATAAGAGGTGGTGTCTTTTGTGTGTTATGGTTTTAAAAGTAATTGCTTTCTAGATGGTGTTGTAACAGTGAAAGGGTTCTCCCCCCTCCCAAGCATTTTTATGGATTTATTCTGCAAAATACAATTAGTGACACCTGCAAACCCCCCCAACCTTGTTATTCTTTTTTGGCCCATGTTCAGAACTGCAATTTATGCAGAATAATATAAGAAGTTCACAGAGAACTTTCTAGTTTCAGCCTTAACAATAAAATAACACATTAAATATTGTGTTACGTAATCAAAGTAGTTTAACAAATGGTAAAACTTTGAACACCTGCTGGGCTATTAATATTGAGTACCAAATGCCAGCTGTAATAAAATATTTAATTCATTACACATATAGATACTTACCTCATTACCTCTTTGGTCTCAAGGTAGCTATAAGGAGCTGCCAAATTAAACCACATGTTCATCTAGGTTAGTATTTTCTACAGCCTACTCCAGACTTCGAAACCCTTAACATAAGCAGCCATGTCGGTACCATTCTGAAGCCAGCCAAGAGGACAGGTTGGGTTGGTAAGCAATTCCGAAGTTGGCCTTTTCCCTCCATCCCATATGATATTGCACACCCAAAAAACATTTATTTAGATATTGCTTTTCATTCCTATGATGACCCAAAGGTTGTTCTCCCCTCCTCCATTTTTATCCTGACAATAACAACTCGGAGGTAATATGAGGCCTAGAAAAAGTGATTGGGTCAAAGACACTACAATCCTTTAGCAAATATATGCTTGATTTCACTGGCCATCTCTCCTGTGCTTGATGGCTTGCAGGTTAAATAGAACTTCATCTCTAATTCAGCCACTGCAGCTAAACACACCAAACAATACATTGTACACAGTCAGGCTCTACGCTACAGCTGCATCTGCTCCAATCCTATAGACAGAGATTTTTACCAGAGGGATCTACAACAAACCTTTTTGGAACTAAACTATCCATCTGATGAAGTCAAGAAACATTAACAAAGCCAGAATAGTACCCAGAGAAAACCTGCTGCAAGACGGGTCCAAAAGAGACAATAACAGAACACCACTAGTGGTCACATACAGCTCTCTGCTCAAAACAGTTCGATGCATCACCAGCATCTTACAACCTCTACCGGATAATGACAGTTCTCTTTCACAAGTCCTGAGGGGCAAAACTTGTTTTAAACAAAACAATCTTAAACAATTTCTCACCCACTATAATGCAACATCTACTCTGAACACGGACACTGGTTCCAGAGCTTGCAATAAACCCAAATGCCAACTTTGCTGCCACATTCACCCAGACAACTCAATTACTGGACCTAACAACATCAACTACGCAATCTCAGGGTCATTCACTTGCTCATCTTCTAACACTGTATATGCCATTAAATGCCAACAATGCCCTTCAGTACTCTACATAGGGCAAACCGGTCAAATCCTACACCAAAGGATAAATGGGCACAAATCTGACTTCAAGAATCACAAAACTGAGAAACCGATAACACCCCAGCCTTCCAGGACATTCAGTGGGGGACCTCAAAGTAGTTGTGTTATTGCAAAGGAAATTCAGAAACTGTCTAGAATGGGAGACTGCTGATTTACAAGTTTTTACGACACTCGGGACAATGGAACCCCCAGGGCTTAACAGAGATATTGGTTTCTTATCTCACTACACATGCTAATGTGATTCAGTTCTCCCATCTGTTGTAAATTCATTTATTATGCTGTATGCTAATTTGCTGTTATTCACAAATCTTACCAATCACCTTCACCCAGTCTTAGCTATATTTACTGCACAATTACTTATGCATCTTGACTCTAATTGCTCCTTCCTGGCAACACCCTCCTCACCCTCGACCTATATGTAATGGTTGGTGACTTCTGTTTCAATGTATCTGAAGAGGTGTGCATGCATGCACACAGAAGCTTTCACCCAGAATAAAACTTTGTTGGTCTTAAAGGTGCCACTGCACTCAAATTTTGTGATGCTGTTAACTGTTAGCCTGGATAGGAAATGGGATTTCTCAGGCACACTTTAAGTTGTGAATCAACAGGTCAATATGGCCTTTATACTATCCCCTTTGAAGGGAACTTGATGTGTCTCACAACCTATGCTGGATATACATAATAAATCTGTTCCTTTCATCTGGATCAGTCTTTTTACACTGCCCTAGTCTATGCTAGTCAAGGGCTGCAGTGGCTCGAGTGGTTAAGATACTGAACTGCAGACCAGAAGGTCAGTAGTTCAGCAGTTTGAGACCTGAGTGCCGTGTGAAGGAGTGAGCTCCCATCTCTGGTCCCAGCTTGTGCTGACCTAGCAGTTTGAAAGCAAGAAATTGCAAGTAATAAATAGGTACCTCTTTGGTGGGAAGATAACAGCATTCAGTGCACCTTGGCATTTAGTCATGCCTGCCACATGACCACAGAAATGTCTTTGGACAGCACTGGCTCTTTGGCTTGGAAACGGAGATGAGCACCGCATCCCTAGAGTCATATTTGACTGGCTTTCAAGCAAGGGAAACCTTTACCTTTACCTAGTCTATGCCAGGAACTATTGTTGGGGGGGGAGGCTCCACCAAGAGGCTATGAATTCTTCAGTCCACTTGGATAACACTCTGTGAGGAGTAACAGGCTTGCTGTCAGAGTCTTAAGAGTAATCTCTTCTTCCCCTCCTTCAAATAACATGGTGTCTCAGGGTTGTGCACACTTCTTTCCATGTGCTAGATGCCAGGTTCAATCCTTGGCATCTCCAACTGATAAAGTTTCTGGTAATCAGACTTGCCAAAAATCCTCTAAATTCTTCCATATCTATGGTGATTCACACTACAAGAGAAGGAAATTTTTTTCTGGTCTGCTGTCTTGCCCAACACTCACAGGTTTCCTGCAGTTCTTTTCACACCTATGTCCATAGGCGTAGAGTACGGGGGGGCTCGAGGGCTTGAGCCACCCCCGAAATTTCCCGGGGGGGCCTCAGCCACCCCCGGGAAAATGGAGCGCCTGCCGCCGCGCCTCCCCGAGTCCTTCCGAGGCCCGGCCGCCGCTGCTGGAGAGGGAGAGGGAAGGTGTGCGGGCGGGGGGGGGGGGAGAGAGAGAGAGGCACCCCTCAGAAGGGCCCGGGGAGGCAGGGCAGTTTCCGGGGGGGGGGAAGAACATCGCTCCAGCGAGCGCGTGTGCAAAGCGCGCGCACTAAGGAGCCCCCCCCGGATTTCCAAAAGTCTACGCCCCTGCCTATGTCACTTCCTCACCTCTCCTCTGAAGCGAGGTCGCCTTTCTCCACTAATTGGATTATTCAGTTCAGTACTACCCCTGGGTCAGGGGAAAAATGGCCCCACCTACCTCACAGGGTGTATGTTGTGGGGAGGGGAAGGGAAGGAGATTGTAAACCACTCTGAAACTCTGAGTGAAGGGTGGGGTATAAACCCAATCTCCTCCTCTTTCTCAGTTGAAGGTGGGTGAATTGCAGATTTCTCCCTCTGCTCATTAAAGGTAAACGTTTCCCTTGCTTGAAAGCTAGTCAAATCCAACTCTAGGTGGTGGTGCTCATCTCCATTTCCAAGCTGAAGAGCCAGTGCTGTCCGAAGATGTTTCTGTGGTCATGTGGCCGGCATGACTAAATGCCAAGGCGCACAGAACGCTGTTACATTCCCACCTATTTATCTACTTGCAATTTCTTGCTTTCAAACTGCTAGGTTGGCAGGAGCTGGGTCCAGAGATGGGAGCTCACTCCATCATGCGACACGAGGGTCTCAAACTGCCGAACTACTGACCTTCCAGTCTGCAGTTCAGTGTCTTAACCTCTGAGCCACCAGGCCCCAGCACAGCAATTATCTCTCCTCTCCTTGTATGCGCCTCCTCCCTGAACTGTGGCTGCCTATGTGTCCATGTGTTCATAATAAGCCTTTTGCATTTGAACTCTTTGCTGTTTATGACTCTGGTTGCAAAAACAGTAAGAAGTAACAAATAAAATAAAGATTACATTTAGCCTTTAGGAAAACAAGCTTGCTATCGGATCATAGCTAGCAGACTTCTTTTCCGAAGGCCACAAGCAGGTAATGGAACCCGGACAAACTCCATCACCACCTCTCCCTGAATACTAAACTATTGTCCAAATGTGCACCAAGGAAGATCTTCATGCTGCATGTCCGTGCATAGCAGCTGTGGGAAACTGATGTGTATTTGAATACGTATGGGCACCCACATACAGCACTTCTCTGTTGAAAGGTTCAGATGTGCCTTTTTTGTGCAGAATATGGAATGCAGACACACAAGCCCTCAGGAGTCACCAGCTGAAGCTGCCCATTCCTGTGTGTGTTAAGTGCTATCAAATCACCTCTGACTTATGGTGACCCTATGAAGTAATGACCTCCAAAATGTGCTATTGTTAATAGCCTTGCTCAGGTCTTGCAAAGCGAGGGCCGTGGCTTCGTTCATTGAGTCAATCCATCTCATGTTGGGTCTTCCTCTTTTCCTGCTTCTTTCAACTTTTCCTAGCATGATTCTCTTTTCCAGAGACTCTCATCTTCTTACAACATGACCAAAGTATGATAACCTCAGTCTGCTCATTTTAGTCTCAAGGGAGAAGTCAGGCTTGCTTTGATCTAGAACCCATTCATTTGCCCTTTTGCCTATTCCTAGAGCTGGACTGTGTCATTCTACTCTAGAGTCTGTGCAGGGTGGGCACAACAACTTCCACTTACAGAGTGCCCCTTTCTTGGCCTTCCCTCCCCCTCCTGTGGGAACCAAAAATGCCCTTTAACCCTGTTCAGGAACAGGATTTTCGGAGGCACCTTGGGAAGCTGAGAAAGTTGTACACTACAGGTGTTAAGTCCTTCTGCTCATGAAAACGCTACCCTGGATTCAATCCTCTATGAGCAGCAGAGGGGCACTCGGACACCCACGGAAGAACTGAGCTGCCCTGTGCATGAAGAGCGTTCTCATTCTTTGCAGCGCTGAGTCTCTCTCTCTCTCTGCATTTCACACAGAGTGCTGCACAGGGATCCACAGTCTGTAGGAGTTCCATTTATGCATCAGAGTGCTCAGAGTGCACTAGTTATGTGTTTGAGACATATAGTCATTGGTTTCTCCACTTAATGCTAGCAGAAGGACCACAGCTCAGCATTATGGGAAAGAACCGGGTGTAATCCGTCTTGAGTCCCACTGGGAAAGGCGGACTAAAGATAATGTCAATGAATAAAGTAAGAAACCCTTTTCACATGCAAGGCTTTGTGTACAATGCACATCTGATATATATTTCCAAAAAACTTGCCATTGACTTTAAGGGTTTGGTTTCCTATCTGTCTTTTATGACATTGTGTCATAATGCTTAATTCTGCATATATATATAAAATTTCGACCACCTTTTTGTGCAAAAATGTCCTCAAGTTCAGATACAGAAGACAACAAAACCTGCCATCCTACACACACTTACACCTCAGAATAAGTACCCTTAGACTGGAAGCACCTTACTTCTGAGTAGATCTGTATCTCATTAGGCTGCAGAGCAATGCAAACCCTAAACATACCCGGAAGAAAGTCTCTTCAGTAGAATAAGACTGATTCTAGTCTCTGGTAAGTATGTTTAGAACTGCAGTGGGCGGTGACAGACTGCCATACTAAACTCACCTGCCAGGGAGAGGGTCCTTTTAAACTCAGTGGGATCTACTTGCATCATTCGATTTAGGCTGTGCAAAGCCTGGAAAATGCAGCCTGCCTCCATGAATCCGGAGCGGATCTAGATTCTGGGCCCCTGCAGATCACGTATGTGGAACACCCCCCCCCCCCCCCCCCGACACGCTGACCTCTACAGACCCCCAGAAGACTTGACTACGCCCCTGAAAATCCCACCTCCACCGGATCCCTTCCTGGCCACACCCGGCACTTCCTCGGACGGCGGGCGGGGGAAATGCTGGCTTGGGGAAGGTGGGTTACCTTGGCGGCTTTGCCGGCTGCTCCGCCCCTTCTCCGAAAGGGCGCACGTGGGGCTTTCGCCGGCCCGCAGTACCGAAGGTGTGTCTCGGCGCACCGCCCGCTTGGGGTTCCGCGGCAGAGCGGCTCAGATCCCCGCTGACTCTCGGGCCGCGTGATCAGCTGCCGGTGGAGGATGGTCCTTTAGAGCGCCAGCAGGGAAGAGGCGATGGCTACTTGGTTGCCAGGTTTGCAGAGCGGCGCTGGGAGGGTGGCGCCGGAACGCCGCGCACTCTCCGCGGTCAGCGGCGGCCTGGGGGAGCTCGCCTTCTCCTCTTGGATGTCTCCTGCCAGGGTGCCGGTCAAGGAAGACAGGTAAGCCCCTGCTCCTCTAAGGAAAAGGGACAAAGCCCGAAGGTCGAAGAGGTTAGCTTCTTTGAAATACCTTGCAGGGTGAGTGAGGGGGAACCTCCATGGACAGAGGCAGTCCATCTCTGAGACCCGGATGCTTGAGATAAACGGCAAGGGGAGGACTGTTGCCTCGATGTCCTGCTTGTAAACTTCTCCAAGCCCCCTGCCTGGTCACTTTGGGAATCCCGACGCTGGCCTAGAGGGTCAGATCCAGTAGAGGCAGGTCTTCTGAGAGGTGTGCCCGATCAGCAGTAAATAATTAAGTGCTGTCAAGTTGCAACCGGCTCGTGGTAACCCCAACCCTGGGGTTTTCAAGGCAAGAGATGAGCAGAGGTTTGTCATTGCCTGCCTCTGTATAACATCCCTCCTCTTCCTTCATGGTCCACCATCCGAGTACCGACCCTGTTTAGCTTCTAAGCTTTCATGAGGCTAGTCTGGGCTGGATGTTTTAATTCAGTTAGAGTTCTCACTCCCTCTGCTATCCCTTCTGCCTGGAGAACGCGCCTTGGATAGCAGAAGGCCCCAAGCTCCAAATTTCATTTGTTCAGAAGCTTTGAAGTCTGCCTTTCCACCAGAAATAGCACTTGGGTGATATATAGAATGTAAAAGCATAACACCCCCCACCCCCGAAGAATGATGAGCAAGGAAAGTACTGCAAGTTAGTAATAATCCGTAAGCTTTAGGGCCTAAGGTAGAGCAATCCTGAAACTATACAACACATGGACCATGTATTGCATAATTTGGAACAGATGATCTCTGTGTGGTCCAGCTACATCTCCAATAGGTGTCTTTTGCTCGCAGCCTGCATCAGAACCAAAGGGGTGTCAATTGAAAGCATTCTGATGTTTTTAGCGTGTGACAGATACATAGATAACCTAAACAGACGTCTGAAATAATGTAGGATTTACCTTTGGAAGTTAAAAAAAAATTGGATTAAAAGTATTCTGTAGAACTGAACAACAATAGGCGTTACTTTGTAAAAGTTATTATTTCAGTAGCTGCTGTAATATGCACTCTTTTACCTTTACAATCTTTGCTTGGGGAATAAAGGCTATTAACTTTTGACATTTTGGGTTTCCATTTTAACATAATGTTGGTAATGAAGGAATCTTCTGACTGGAAACAATACAAGGGGGTTGAAAGTGGTTATCATTGTTGAAGTGAATTGTAGCATCTTTACTTCCATTCTGCCATTTTTTGTACTCTGGAAATGGAGGCAGCTTCATATTCAGAGGAGTAAGCCTGCTAGAGCACAGTGAGATTTACTTCTGAGTAAACAGGCACAGCTGCAGTCCTTTAGCTATCATTAAGATTGCCTGAGGGTCTCTTTTTACTTCTATAAAGTGGATTACTGGACATCCAAGCTTGGAAGATTAGTTTGCCTTGAATCTTATGGCTCAACTTTAAACTTCTCCTTCTGCAAATGTTCTCTAAAATTAAGTACTTCAAGGAATGTGGGCAGCTTCTTTTGAAGAAACTCTCCTTATGGTCCATCAACATTCTTGACATATCGGCTCACAAGTAAAGAGGTCAGTAAGGGTGGAAAGTGGTTAAATGATAACCACGGCATAGAACCCAGTGAGTCACTGCGCTACTAATGTGGGTATAACTTATGTTTACTCAGTTTTGTGTATCACCTGCATTTATTTTGCTAAAAGGTTCAGTGGATTTAGGGTTTGCTTTTTAGATACACGACCTGTCAGCCCAAGATGCTTTCACATTCTTTCCTCCCCCACTCCCCGAACTGAAGGGTGCCAAAAGAGGATGCTTCAAATCTTGTACCTTGAACCAGTAGCCTAATTTGGACAGGTTTCTCTGCATAATATTGTATTTACCCCAAATGCATGGTGTAGAGAGTAGGGTGTTGGAATAGCATTTGGGAGACCCAGGTTCTGCACACTGCTGTGGAAGCTTACTGGGTGACCTTGGGCTGGTCACACACTCTCTGCCTAATCTACCTTACAAAGTTGTTGTGAGGATAAAATAGAAGTGAGGAGAATACTGTTAAGCTGCTTTGGGTCTCTACTGAGGAGAAAGATAGGGCATAAAAGTAAACAAAAACGAGGTAATTTTCTCAGTTGTGCTGTCAAGAAAAAAAGAGCGGGAGGATCATTTTACATTTGCATACAAGTATTATAGTAATAAAGTGGGTAACTTTTTTGGGGTGGGGGTCCGTCTTACATTCAGGATTTTTAGTTCTGGTAAATATAGCAATTTAGAAGTCAATTGTACTGCATTTAATGCTCCCAAATTAAGGTTGCTGTCGTGAAAGTTGTTTCAGAGTAAAATGTGTTGAGCAGAGTTTAATTCCAAGTATAGCTTCCTGGTATTCAGCAACATGGTTGTGTTCTTGAGAAGCTGTTTCCAAAAAAATATGGCACACTGATTTCACAGAGCCAGTGTGGCATAATGGTTATGGAGCTAGATTAGAATCTGGGAGACAAAGATTTGAATTCCAGCTCTGTTGTGGCAACTTGCTATGTGACCTTGGGTCAGTCACTTCTTCAGCCTCCCCTACCTCAAAGGGTTGTTGTGAAGATAAATGCAGAGGACAAGAGTCTCCCTTGGGGAAGAAAGTGGAGGATACATATCTAAACAACAAATAACCACCCCCCCCCCAAATAAGTTGAAGTTCTTTAGTTTGCCAGTGTATTAAGGATCCAGTGAGAACTTCTGGAATACAGGAATTAGAGTGGCAGGCTGGGAACAGGGAAACACGGGGTCAGTTCTCTTGTCTATAAGAATGGTCACTGAAATAAAGTAGCAGATTCTAACCTTTCAGGTAGAGATTTAAAATTTCGGGAGATTTAGAAGCTCTGCTATGGAGCTCTCACCCTCTTCCCTCCCTCATGCACAGGATTTTCCCTTTGTTTCTTCTTTCTGTCTTGCCAAGCAGCCCCTACATCTGTTTTATTCTTATCTGCTGATAAAAGGCTGTCCTACCTTGTCACTTTATTATATATTTTGATGGCCCAGCCCAGGGACTTGAGGGAAAAGACAAAATTATCTTCCTGTCTTCTACTTCTGAAATGGCACACAAGAGTCTTTTGGAAGTTTAAAATAAACAAAATGTTTTATTTAATTTAGAGGAGAAAAGGTCAGATGGAATTAGGGATGGGATGTATAAGGTGAACAGATGATAAAAACTGAGGTAATTTTGTAATCACACTAAATCCAGCAAATATGTTGCCAACTGCTTTTCTGCTTTTCCAAAAGGTCTTTGAAACTTTGAGGAGAGAGGCTTTCTTTTCAGTTTCTACTTTAACTGAATGTCACTGATACTTTATGTTTAGAAGGCAGGAACACACATATATATACAGACCAAGGTCTATATATTGGTCTATATATACAGACCAAGGGATCTCTTTAGAGCTGACTCCCTTTTCACTGGGCAGGGATTATTTCTCTAGATTAGAAGCTCTGTCCCTTTTTGGCTTGAACTGGGCTCTTCTGTGATCCTCTCACTTCCCAGTCCTCAGTCAGTGCTAAATTGTCTCTTCAGCTGTCAGTTCCCAACTACCATTTCTGAACTGACACTCTCCCCAGAATTCTGTTTGAATAGCCTGTCACTCAAAGGTTCTTGGGACTCTGTGAGACATTAACATGGTGTGTGTGCTGGGAAACACTGAATTAAATGTAATATTTTGTCATCAAGACTTTACTGTTTTAACTACATAAAATACATAATTTATAACATGGCAGATACAGTTGCACCACTTGGCATATTTATGAAATTTAGAATTGGAAATGTCTTACAGTGCAACCCTAAAAACTCTTTCCTGGGAGTAAGCATCATTTGAATAGACTGGAGTAGGATTATGAGCAGACCTGTTTAAACCCCCTATTAAGGGGTGGGGGGTGGGGAGATGTGAATATCTTATGCTACTTAAACACATGTACCTCAGTTTTTGCCTTCTTAGAGGTATGAAAAAATCAAAGTAAACAGAAACAGTCTCATACAGTCACAATAGGAATAGCGGCATATTTGGATATTGAATTAAACTTTTTAATGTTTATAATAAATTCAATTAAATAGTTTAGCATTTTATGGGATTAGACAGATTTATGGAGTAGAGGTACACAAATGACTGATTTAAGACAAAGTTTTTCTAATTCCAAAAGTGAGCATTCCCCCCTCCCCCCGCAGTCCTCAGGGGAAAAAAAACTTTGTAAAAATCTTTGTGTTTTGTATCTTTGAATTCTGATTCTCCATATATTCTCTTCTTTCAATGCAGGAGAATGGAGACAGAACTTGATGTCCTGAAAATCTCCTCCATCCCAAACCCTTTCCCAGAGCTTTGCTGCTCTCAGATACCATCTGTTTTGTCCACCAGCCTATTGCCCAAGGCAAATGCCCGCATCAGACAGGTAAGTCTTTTCCTCATTCTGAAAGGCAAAGCGTGAAAGAGAAGAATGTAAACCTGAAATCACTGAGAAAAATAGCCTGTATTTTAAACAGAGCCAATTCAGAATTCCAGGGACAGATAGCCTATATGTAAAAGTGAACAAATGCAAAATTGCAAGTACTGCATTTACAGTTGTCAGGATCATGGCTTTCATGTTTGTGCACCAAGGCAATGGAGAGTTTTAAACTACATAATAAAATGGTAAATATTACAGCAAGTGTCTCTCTGAAGGAATTCAGTGCATGGCTTGGATTGTGACATGGGGTTCTAAACCATGTCTTTTTAAAAGGCCCCTATACAATAAAAAGGAATGCTTCATAATTATTACAGAAAAGCTGCTGAAAATATAAGTTTGCTTTTACACATAATACAACCGAAACAAAGCACATACACAGGAAGGACTGAAGGAATGCCAGACAACAGGTAAGACTTTAGCCACTGCCAAAAAACAGTGACAGAGGCTAGCAGATGGATTTTCTTGGACAGGGAATTCTGTAATTTTGGTGCGGTGACCAAGAAGGCTTTTTCTTGGGTTGCCACCCATCTAGCCTCAGATAGTGAGGACACTCAAAGAAGGGCCCTTGGAGATGACTACAGTAGTTGGGTAAATTTATATGGAAATAGATAGGTTCTTATGTTGGTCCCAAGCTATATAGGGCTTCAAAGGTCAATATCAGAACCTTGAATTGGGCCCAGGAGGTAACAGGGAAGCAGTGTAAGTGGAGCAAGTCTGGAGTGATGTGGTTCCGACAACCCGCTGTTCTGGTTGCAGCATTCTGTACCCACTGTAGCTTCTGAACAGCCCCATTACAGCGCATGATAGTAGTCTAATCTGTATGTTATCAGGGCATGCACCACAGTGGCAAGAACTTTGTTGCCTAGGAAAGGCTGCATCTGGTTCACCAAGCAACGGTGTTCCTGGCCGTGGCTGCCACCTGCTTTTTCCAAGCTACAAAACTGCTCCCTTAGTGGGAGTGCAACCTCACCCAGAACAGGAAACATCTAAATCCCTAGGCCAGTCATTCTGCCCACCAGAATGCACCTCCATTTTGTCATGGTTATGTTTCAGTTTATTAGCCTTCATCCATCCCAGAACTGCCCACTGGCACTGGTCCAGGGTTTCTACAGCTTCCCTGGGATTGGCTGGGAGTGCAAGAAAGAGTTGGGTGACAACCCAGCCCAAATCTCTGGATGATCTCTCCCGGGAGTTTTATGGGAATGTTAGACACCTTGGGGGACAAATGGAGCCTTGCAGGGCACCACGGGTCAAAGGCAAGGGGGCCAAATGGCAGTTTCCCCAAGTACCACCTTCTGAAACCTACTCTACAAGAAGGACCAGAGCCACTGCCTGGAGTTAAATCCTACCAACAATGTAATCCTAAGAATGGTTGCCTGAAAGTAAGCCCCACTTAATAGATCTGAGTAGGATTCTGAGTAGACCTGCTTACAATTGTGTGTCAGTCAGCTTAGAAGGTTGCAACTCATTTTAGGATTGCAGGGGCCCTTGTTTGTTTCTTTCTTTTTTATCCTAGTCACAGGGGGAGGGAAGTTTCCCCTGAGTTTTTTAAGGAAATATTTGGGGAAACTGAAATATATGCAATACTTCTCTACTAAATTTCTTCTACTGTATGCCTCATTAATAATTTAGTTATATAACATATTAGTTGGCATATTTATAAAATCTGAATTTGTGGAATCTATAAGAAAATTTGTGTTTTCACAGTAGGTACAAGAGCTAGATAACCACAAAAAACTAGTTTGAAAAGTGAGACATTTCGCCCTGATCTGGATAGCCCAGGCGAGCCCGATCTCATCAGATGTCAGAAGCTAAGCAGGGCTGACCCTGGCAAGAACTAGGAAGGGTGACCTCCAAGGAATACCAGGGCCGGGTCACAGAGGCAGGTTATCAAGCCACCTCTCTGAAACATCCTATCCCCACTAGGGGTCACCAGAAGTCACCATGAATTCCAGGCTCGCAAGCGTGCACACATACACAATCACACACAAAGAAGTGAGAAAGTCAAAGAAGGTGGCTTAGGTATCCTTATGGGGACTAGTCTTCACTCCCACTTTATAGCTATGAACCTGTTCTTCGTTCGTGGGACAGTTTCCCCTGTCTTTGTACCAGCATCTCTGAATCTTCATAATACATCTCTGCAAGAAAAGTTTCCTTGAACCACTACAGCTTTATTTTCCCTGTGTGCTAGTTAACTAATTAAAAGTATCACCTTTCTTGCAGTGTTCTTCTTATTGGGCTTTATCATGTCCCTTTATGTCTATTTTGTCTGTTCTTTTTTTTTCTCAGGGAAAAAAAGGTGGGATACAGAAGGGAAAAGGGGGTGGGGAAAAATGTAAATTCATTCATCATTCTTCAAATAATGTGAGTGGTTACGCGCAATAAGTAAGATCAGATATATTACCAAATATATTACATATTTCAAATATAGAAACAGACATTAATAACATCAATATTACAGAGTTTTGGTATAGATAGTATCTTTAAAGAATAAACAAGAAGTATTTTTTTATTCTTAAGGCTGATTTGTCCACCTCTGTTCCTTCTGGGAGGTGACCTTTCACCTTTCTTTGGAGCCGTATAGAATGCATACTGTTTAGTGGGTACAACCCATCAGAGCAGGGGCTGTGGGCACCTTTGGAATTCTGATACAACGTGGTGGGCACAGCCACAAAATGGCTGCCGCAGCTTACTTTCAGTCACTCAGTGAAGGTCCTTGTGCTGAGGTGGCAGCTGCTGCCAAAGCAATGTTTTTTAAAATCTGCGTAGCCAACCAGAAGCCTTGCTGTACAAAAGCCATACCTGGTCTTGCCCACTTCCTAAACACACTTAGTAGGCACCAGAAAAGGTTTTGGTGGGTGCTGTGTTGCCCATGGGCATTCTTTTGGGGACCCCTGCATTAGAGTCTTTCTTTCTTTTTTTACTGGTATCATATGTGCAGTGGGAACATGGCAGCCCTATTCAGAAGGGCAGGTTCTGCGCAAATCTCTGTTCTCTGTGACAAAATCATTGTGAATTTGCATTATGTAAATGTATGTTCTTGAGGCAGAGCAAATGTCACGGTGTCCCCTGCAGTGCTTGACGCACGTTGCTTCCAGACAGCAAAAAAATTCTCTATGTTGTTCTCATGGTTGTTGCGAATGCAGAGACCTTGACAGAGGCAGCTGAGCATCCAGGCAGCAGCTTTTCTGCACTTTCCTGGGCTTCACCTTACACTGCTGCTGTTCCTCCCCTGTTCCATGGAGAGCTTTTTGGGGTTGCCATTTTTTTAAAAAATGATAATAGCTGTAGCGACAATGAGTGCAGGACCTGCAAAAAAGTGCACCTTCCCATCCCTGCAGCATGTGGAGCAATGCTCCCTCTAAGCTGTGGAGTCTTGTGAGGAAAAATTCTACTTTGTGAGCTACTGGCATTAAAGTTGTGAGTGAGCGATTTGGCTGCTGCATACATTAGTTTGCTCTGGAGCCATCCTGCCTGAGCCAAGACAAAAATGTGTGAGCCGGGGGCTAAAAAACTGTGAGCTAGCTCGCACTAACTCAGCTTAGAGGAAACACTGATGTTGAGTGCAGTGTTTCCCAGTTGAATTAAAGCACGTCAAACCAAGAGCCACACTGTGCAGGTGCCTGGGAAAAATTCTTTCCAGTTTGGATACCTAACCAGAGTGAAACATCTGTGTGGGACGGCCCCATAGCCAGAATTTTTGGGTGGGTGGGGCATGGGGAAATTTTGTGGGACAGCAGGCAGTGTTCCCTCTAAGCTGAGTTGGTGTGAGCTGTCTTACAATTTTTTAGCCTCTGGCTCACACATTTTTTTCTGAGCTCAGGCAGGATGGCTCCAGAGCAAACTAATTGATGCAGCAGCCAAATCGCTCACAACTTTCATGCCAGTAGCTCACAAAGTAGAATTTTTGCTCACAAGACTCCACAGCATAGAGGGAGCATTTGCAGCAGGAGAGGGGGGAGGGAGAGGGGTGGCTGCACACCTTCTCTGAACTCCAAGTGGTGATTTCATCACTTGGAGTTCAGGCGCAGGCAGCCCCCACTTGGAATTTTTTTTAAAAAGGTTCCCTTTAGATGGTGTTTTTCAAGCAGGGCTGCCTGTGCCTGAACTGCAAGTGGCGAAATTGCTGCTTGGAGTTAGGTCCAAGAAAGAAAGACTTCAGATACTTATTCTCAGGGGTTATTTTGGGCAGGAACACCGTTCTGGGAGTAACAAGCCCAGGAGTGGCCACATATGGTGATGCACTGTGGAAAAAAGCAAAAGCATACTAACTTGGTCTGTGTTTTCATGCTTGTTGCGGGGTAGTTTCCCTGCAAGAGCAAAGGAAACCTCAAGTGTCTTCAGTCCAAGTGTAAAGCTGGCTCAGCAGCTCTGAGTTGGGAAATACCTGGAGATTTTTGGAGTGGAGCCTGAGTGGTGGCTGTTGCCTTCTGACACACTTCCTGTGATGTCAAGGAGTGTGGCATATGCAAATAAGTTATGCTAATGAGCTCCTGCACCTCTTTTTTTACAAAATGACCCCTGCTTATTCCTCTGCTTTCCAGATTTAAGCCATTACAATATTATGTTGATTTAAAACCTGAAACTCTTTGGATATACCTCTTAGAAGACAGTAAAAAACCTGTGTCTTATACAGTGGTAGGGTTTTGTACACTGGCTCTTAGAAAGCGGAACTATTCATCTAAGAAAATGTTAAAGGTTGAAGTATGAATTTTATTTGTGCTGTGATTTTAAATTTTATGTATTAGTTGTCAAAGTTGTATTTTAACCTTGCTGGTCTCGACCATAATAAATTTGAACTGAATTGCTGCTTGGAGTTCAGGGAAGGAATGCGGCTATCCCTCTTCCTCCCTTCCTACAAGATTTAAAGGGCCCTCCAGCTGATTGACAGGTGACACGATCCTGCTGATCAACTGGAGGGCCCTTTTAATGTCACAGGAGGGGAGGGAGGGGGGAGAAGGGCAGCAGCTCTTGAAGGAGTGGCTCACATTTGAGGAGGCGGAGCCCCAAAATGTTCCACCTTAGCTACAGGCCTGATGTGGGACCAACCATATTGGCCTGGTTCAGACTTGATATTAAAACAAGGCTTTGGGTTTGGTAGCAGGCTACTCGTTGGTGAATGTCTTAGTGATTCTGGGGCCCCAGGCCATCTCAATGATGGCCCCCAAATCACTCAGGCAGCTCAAGGGCTCCCCTGATTGCTGTACAGTTGATCACCCCCCTCAAGTGCTGCCTGAGTCTTGGGCATCATGAGTAATCAGTTGTAGGGCAGTTGGAGAGCCTACTGCCCTACAGCCGATCACTGTCCCTTTGCTTTAATCTCAGGCAGAGGGTTCAGTGGTGCTTCCTGCCAGGGGTGCTTCAGGGCAACAGTTGGCTGCAGAGGCGTTCAGTCTCCCAGTGCGGCCCCCCAGCACAAGACCTGGGGCAGTTGCCCCGGCGGACCTGTGGTTAAGATTGTTCCTGACTTCTCAAGTATGATTCCCTTCTGCTAATGCTCAGCCAGCATGGTGTAGGGTTTAAGAGCAATGGCCTCTAATCTGGAGATCCGGGTTTGATTCCCCACTCCTCCACATGAAGCCTGCTGGGTGACCTTGGGCCAGTCACCATTCTCTCAGAACTCTCTCAGCCCCACCTACCTCACAAGGTGCCTGTTGTGGTGTAAGGAAGGGAAAAAGTGATAGTAAATTGGTTTGAGACTCCATAAGGTAGAGAAAGTGGGGCATAAAAAACTACTCTTCATTTTAAATATATGATGCCATTACATTAAAATATAAATTTCTTGATTTTTAGAACTCCACTTAAACTCGAGCCTTATAGCTTGGTCAGGAGGACTGTACTCAGTTTAAGTTTCACTCTGGTTCACAACAGTCAGTGGTAACACTAAAACTGGCTGGAGGCATGTGTGATGCCTGCAGCTAACTTCTAACTATGTGAACCGTGGCTCAGAGTCTTAACTTGGCCTCAGTCAGTCATAAATAGGGCTGTGTTTCACATGATCTGCCTCAGCACATACTGCAGGCCATGGTACAGTCTGCTTCTGATGTCTGCCCTTTATGGTTCAGAAATTTCCTGATTGAAGCTATAGTCATGAAAAACAATACCTAAAAGTCAATTATGTATCCTAAAAATATGATCTAAAAATAATCTAAAGAAATATCAATGTTTTAATGACAGTAGACAATGTCTTTATAAATTTGAATTCTAACCACAGTTATGTGTGAAGCCACTGGATGTGTGATACCACTGTTGTGTGTGAAGCCTTTCCTCCCTGGGGATCAATTATTTCATTTTCTCATGAAAATAAATTGGAGAGAGTAGCAGGAAGTACAGTACATTTACACCACTTGTTTTACGTATGCATGGCTCTCAAGCTCATAAGATTCTTGAGAAAATGACCTTCAGGAACAATCCTGGTTGTGTTTGAAAGCATATAATTGTGAGGGCTTTTCTTGGTATGGAGAATTTGGTTCCATAGCATTTTGGGGTGATTACCCGAACATTGCCCGGTAATGATGACGTCACTTTGCATGTCACTTTGCACATGCATGGGGCTCCCAGAGAGGGCCCAGGACTCCCCTGCTGTTCATTAGGTAAGACTTGGCAACCCTAAAAGCAGTGCCTTGTTTTGAGTATGTTGCTGCAGGAGGAAAATTTACACACTTTTTAAGGTTGCAGTTTTTGCACAGACTTTCTGGAAATCATTGTAAAAGATGCACGAGGGTTGAAAGGAAACTTATTTTACTATTAAGTGCCGGTAATTTTTGAAGGACTGGTTGCGTTTGACCCAAAGCAACACAATCCCATATGTATGTTTAGGTAGAGGTAATCTAGCTTTAGGGTATAATATATCCATCTACAAAACCAGAAAAAATATTCTCCCTGAAGTCCTATATTGCACAACTAATTGCAGTGACATGGTAGGTATGAGGAAAATGAACATGTTTTCTTGCACTAAAATTTGTAAACACCTTGTAAGACCTGAAACCTGCTGGACAACCATGGGTGGGACATTTGCAAAGTACCTGCATTTACACTAGAATCTAAAACTTGATTCATATTTTATAATAATTAAAGATGTAAAATTTTCAGACATTTTAAATCTGGGGGATCACCAGAAAATTGGAGAAAATTGAAATAGATGTAGTACACATTTTCTTATCAACTCCCTTAACAACATAAAATGAAGAGTTTATAGTTCAGTTGGTGGTAGAAAGTGCCTTCAGGTCACAGCTGACTTAACGGAGACCCCATAGGGTTTTTCAAGGCAAGAGACATTTGGAGATGGTTTGCCATTGTCTGCCTCTATGTCACAACCCTGGTATTCCTTGGAGGTCTCCCATCCAATTACTACCCGGGGCCAACCCTGCTTAGCTTCAAAGATTCGATGAAATCAGGCTAGCCTGGACTATCAGGTCAGGTTATAGCTTAGTTACCATGCACAATTTGTTATATATGTATGAAAAATTAAAAGTATAGATGTCTTAGTTTCTACAAGTATGTTTAGGAAAATCCCTAGTACTAGAGGAGGAGCTGAAAACTGCTCCTTCAGCACATAGGGTTGCCAGTTCTCCCCTGGCCACTGGCAAGGGGTGAGGGAGTAAGGTTGACAGCTCCAGGTTGGTAAACTCCTGGAATTTTGGGGGTAGAGCCTGGGGAGGACAGGGACCTCAGTGGGGTACAGTGCCATAGAGTCCACCCTCCAAAGCAGCCATTTTCTCCAGGGAAACTTATCTCTGTAGTCTAGAGATGAGCTGCAATTCTATGGGATCCTCAAGTCCCACCTGGAGTCTAGCATCCCTATCAGTGGCTGAAGTTTTTCCCCTCTCCTCCATTTTATCCTCACAAACCTTGAACCACTTTGGGGAGAAAAGTGAGGTATAAATGAAGTAAGTAAGTAATGCAATGTGCTGTAATTGTGTGGAAGGATTGGTGTGGAGAACTGCAGTGTTCGAACTGGGGAGGCCTTAGATACAGCTTCAGCTTTGTGAGCAGTGTTCCCTCTAAGCTGAGTTAGTGTGAGTTAGCTCACAGGTTTTTAGCCTCCAGCTCACACATTTTTGTCTTAGCTCAGGAAGGATGGCTCCAGAGCAAACTGATTTATGCAGTAGCCAAACTGCAGGCTCTCAACTTTAATGCCAGTAGCTCACAAAGTAGAATCTTTACTTACAAGACTCCACAGCTTAGAGGGAGCATTGTGAGCACAGGTTGTTTAGATGAGGGATGAAAATGATGTGGTGATTCTGTAAATGGCATTTGTACAGCTGCAGCTGTATAAATATGGCTGGATTCATGCTAGAAGATTCTGTGCTTGAGCACGATGGATCTATCAAGGTCAATATTGCCTATTCAGACTGGCTCTCTGGAATCTCTGGTGAGGTCTGTCCAATCATCAACCACCTGATCCATTTAACTGCAAATGCTGGGACTTGAACATGGGATGTCAAGCACATGCTCTGCCACTGAGCTGAAGTCCCTCCACTTATGCATCCCCAAGAATTTTCAATGCACCCCCAAGAGTCTTAGGATTTTCAGTGCACCCCCAAGAGTTTTCCCCTCATGTAAAGTGAGACTTGAATCACTGGAGATGGAAGAGCGGGGAAACTACTTCTGTTCTCTGCCACTTATCACACTGAGTTTCAATGCGCCGGCTAGAGCAATGCTCACGTGTCATTCGTGAATCCCCATTGCTTGGTTTCCACCTATGTTATAAGTATTACAGTGAAAGCAGCTGTCTGAAAACTTATTTAACGATGGAATTGTGGGTGTCTATAATTTAAATGGCACATCAGATTACTTTTGGACTTGCCAAATTAATGTAAATCACTGGGTAAACAGAAAGAAAACATGATGGATTGTTTTGGTCAAAATATTTCCCCTGCAATAATAGTTCAAGGTAAATTAAGCTATGGGCTTCCTTGAACACAACTCAAAGTGCCAAAACAAAGTCAAGGGTATTCAAAGTGAAAGAACATTTTATTCTTTTTGAAATGTACTGCTCGGCACACTTATCTCACTCTGGATGTTCAGAATATGTGGATAATCTGATCTCACGAGACCAAATAAACTCTGCATTTTATTTTAGGAAACCTACGAGGTGAACCTTTGCACAGCTTTTTGTTTTTCTAACTGAAGGCTGGAATATAAGCCACGTGATGGAAGTTTTATGAAGAGATTGGAGGGTACAGAACAACATTTGGGGCTCACCGTTGCTTTGCAACTCTTAGTCCGAAATGGAAACCAAATACTTGATATTTTGTACTTTCGGTGGCTTGTCAGAACAAGGTCTCATGTGCTTCCCAGGGTTGCTGCCGAGGCATGATTATAGGTGTGCCAGTTCTGGTGTCCGTCTTTGTGTCCACTTATGTCAAGATGCCTGGTATATAGACTCCTGGGATACCCTGATGGGGTCCATTGCTGATTGAAACGATCCCTCCTGAGAGACAGGAGGTCCGCATACTTACAGTTGAACCTGGAACCTTCTGCTTATAAAGCAGATGCTCTGCCACTGAGACACAGCCCTTGATACTGGAGTCAGAATTTATTTCTGTGTGCAAGCACTATGGGATGGCTGGAAAATGGACAACTGAGGATGGAGTCCTCTCCATGTAACCAGGATGATCCAGCAGTCATGGATATAGTACAAGGAATGGCCCCAGCTTTAGTTTCTATATTTATATAGTAATCTATGGAGCTGCAAGGGTTGGTGTATTTTTAAACCTTCAAGACCACACAGGACAGTGTGGTGTAGTGGTAAGAGCATTGGATGAGGATCTGGGAACCCCCTGGAACAGACTTGTCCAGATTGGGGAAGTGGGGTCAGTAATGGGAAGAGGAAATTGGCAAATATCTACACATGTGCACACACAGCAGAAACAGGAAATAACTATGATATACAACTTGTTGATTTTATTGGCTTGGTTGTGAATTTTACCTTACTCTTTCAAGGAATTTTCAATACAGTATAGTTTGTTTGCAATTCAGGAAATATTATCTATACCCAGGGCTTTTTTTGTAGAAAAAGCCCAGCAGGAACTCATTAGCATAATAGACCACACCCAACAGCAGAAACTCATTCGCATATTAGGCCACACCCCCGACAGCACAGCTCCCTCCCAGGATCAACTTCCCCAGGTGCCCTGCGGCTTGCGAGGCGCCTGGGGAACCCGGGGGGGGGGGGAGGCAGTTTAAACTGCCTTCCCTCTCTGGATCAGCTTGGCTTCCCCAGGCACCCCATGGCTTGCAAGGTACCTGGGGAACCTGAGGGAGGGAGGCTGTATGTGTGACCATCTCAGAAGCCAGCCGGAACTCGGTTCCTGTGCGTTCCTGCCCAAAAATAGCCCTGTATACCGCATAGCTTGAAATAGATTTATTATTATTATTGTTGTTGTTGTTGTTGTTGTTATTGTTATTATTATTATTATTATTATTACATAAATTTGCCTTGACGTGATCTTTTTTCCAGCCCTTTAAACAGTACAGCATATCTGTGTGGACAACTGGAGAAAGAAACCAGCACACCCAAATGTCTGCCAGGGACTTCTAGTATATAATGCTGCTCATGGAGATAATTTTGTCTCATGTAGGTGTGAGACCTTGTTCTACTTCTCTGCACTGGTAAATAAGAACTGTTATCTCAAGATGTCTTCTACAAGGCTTGTTCTAGTTTGAGATAATATGGCTAAACTACTTTACTCCCCTCTGTTGTGATATGATTCATTTCCCCCCCTTGCAGAGGTATGCTGTCACTTTTGTTTTTTTCTGTTTTGATACAGGGGCAAGCCTTACTTGTGAAGCAGTCTGGGTAAAACTTGGGAGTTAAGCTTTTCCTAGGTAGCATGGTGGGAAAGAGTTGAAAGAACATCTTGACCAACTATAACATCTTGCTTAGAGTTTGCTTTTCCCTTCCAGTTTCAGGTGTTGCCATGGCTAGATTGTCCGGCTTCAGAAGCTAAGCTGGGTTAGCCCTCGTTTGTACTTGGATGGGACACAACCAGAGAAGTCCAGGGTTGCTACACAGAGGCAGGCAATGGCAAACCGCCTCTGTTTGTCTCTTGCTTTGAAAACCCTATTTTTTTTATTTGTTTGTTTGTTTATTTAAAATCTTTATGAGCCACCTTTCTCCCTTGAGGAACACAAGGTGGTTTCCAATATAAATAAAATGCAATGGAAAGAACAGTTGTAAAACCCACAGAAGGTCACAGTTTAAAAACGCCAGTTGTGTGTTAAGTGCCATCAAGTTGCTCCCGACTTATGGTGACCCTATGAATTAATGACCTTTAGGCTGTTCATTCCATGGGGAAGGAAAGGGGGGAGAGGAGAGGGATGGGTGGAAAAGCCACGGCCAGACACAGTGCATGGTCTTAACTTGTCTGGCTTTGGGGAGTTAGCCAAAAAAAAAAAAAATCTGTCCAAAAGCATTTTTGCAGAACCCACAAGATCCTTTAATAAGATAAAGTCCTGGATCTAGGGATGCCAGCCTCCAGGTGGAACCTGGAAAATCTCCAGAATTACAGCTGATCTCCAGACTAGATCCAGTTCCCCTGGAGAAAATGGCTGCTTTGGAGGGTGGACTTTGTGGCATTGTACCCCACTGAGGTCCCTGTCCTCCCCAGGCTCCATCCCCAAATCTGCAGGAGTTTCCCAACCTGGAGCTGGCATCTCTTCCCCCCCAATCCCCTGCCAGTGGCCACAGGGCACCTATTAACCCTATCTGGACCATCTTGGAGCATTCTGCAAATGAAATGGCTTAAATCCTAAAGTGCCAGTCTGTCAGGGCAACAGAAGTCCCCCTGATAGAATAGCATTTCTATTTGCAGAGAAGGGGAGGGTGGTTTTTGCTGGTTCCCTGCAGACTCCCACTTTGCTTCCCCTACCCATACTCTGTTCCTGGGGGACCTCTGACTTGCAGGAGCACAACTTCGTAGGGAGCAGGGAGAGGGAGAACAGAGTCCAGCAGGAGGTGGGGAAAGTGCCTTCCTCAAGTGTGACTCCACTTGATTTGTAGGATCCAAGTTCAGTACATCTTGTGTCTTTATTGCAGGAGAAGAGAATTCTCATGTCAGGGGCTGCTACAGAGTGTAAGTTGAGTTCTGGAAATTTCCAAAACAAAGTTCTTGCTGATTCTCTTCCTAAACCTCAAGATAAGTCAATACGATATAGTAAATGAGTACCTTGTCTAATGTTGCAATGATTATATTGATCCCATAGACTGGCTGCTGGCTGCTTTGACCATAGTAACAAATGCCAAGGTTAGAACTGAGCCCCTCTTTATTTTGGCAACAGGCTGAGTTTTTGCTGTGTTAGAACTGGCTTTATTAAAAAATCCCTGTGATTTGGACAAAGATCAAATACTTGACCTCAAGCTAGATATCTTTATGACTTTTGCTGGGCTTACCAGCAATTTCTGTGTCCTTCTTCCCATCTTTCACAATCAAGGTCGATGGGGTTTGAAATGGCACAAAAACACTCCCCTGTCCTTTTAAAAACATTTCATGTTTTTGCATAGTTGCTTTGGTCCAGAGTCTGTTCCATACAGACTGTTTTTTGTATTAATTTCAACAGAAAGTGCAAATAAATATGCATGCAGAAAGGGAGGCCGATCTCCTGAAATTAACAGGGAAGCTTTTGTGTGAGAGAGTAATTGCAACCTCCTTCCAGTAGCTATGTTGTGGTGGCCATAAAACAGTTTATGAATTTGTTGGACTACACTACTTCGGCTGATGTCACTAGGAACCTGAGTATGTCGAATGTTATGGTTGCCTTGCTGATGAAATCACCCTAGACAGTGATTGAGTTGCTGTGGTATAGATACACAGAGATTAGAGTTAGCTGTTCAGTTTCAGTTTGTTGACGTGAGCCACCCCCTGGTCATTGGTGGATTTATGGTGATGTCATGGAACATTCATGAATGTTTTATCTGCTTAGGGATAAATCAGTTGACTAGACACTATAAGAAGGCTGTGGTGGGGAATATCTGTTTTGTTTTAATTCTGACCTTCCTTTAGCCTTCAACCCATCCTCTGAAAAAACAAAATATTGCATTTGGGGTACATTTCCATCCCAAACCAAATTCCTCATGTACCATGTGGTAAAAATGTCCCACAAAGCTTGTTTTGTTTGGGGTTGTAATGAAGGGTTGGGGGGCTGGTGAAGCACTTAAAAACAGTTCCCCAGGGACTTAATACACTTAATACACCCAGGGACTTAATACACTTATGGGGTATTTAAAAAGCCTCAATTGGGTATTTTCAATGCCCCATGGGGTAAAAATGTGTAGATTCTCTGGGGTTTATTTTTTTTACCTAGGTTCTATTACAAAGAAAAACTGGATGTGGCTGTATTTCAGGGTTACTGTTTACTTTTATACAGATTACAGTGTCCTAAGAGGAAAAAGTTCTAAAGCTATTTTTCTCTGAATCCCACCCCTTCAAAAAAAAAAGAAAAAAAGAAGTAGAACAAGGATTGCTAAGTCATCCCAATACTGTTTTCAGGGTGAAGAAGCTCAGAGTAGTACGTTTGGCTCCCCCTTCAATTTTACCTTCACAATACCCTGGAACAGGTTGAATTGTTAGGGAATGAGTAGGGTTGTCAGCTCTGGGTTGGAAAATACCTGGAGACTTTGGGGGTGGATGCGGGAGAGGGCAGGGTTTGGGGAGGGGAGGGTCCTCAGCATGGTACAGTGCCATAGAGTCCACCCTTCAAAGCAGCCATTTTCTCCAGGGGAGCTGATTTCTGTCAGCTAGAGATCAGTTGTAAAAGCAGGAGATCCCCAGGCTCCACCTGGAGGCTGTCCACCCTAGGAATGAGTGGCCCAGCATGGTCTAGCGAGCTTCATGGACTTGAATCTGGACCATCCCTGTCCACCATTTTGTCCACTGTGATGAGCAAAGTTGAAGAATTTTGGATTTCCTGTGTTCCTTCTGTTTCTGCAGGGGACATTTGTTGAAATCTTCTGTTGCCTGGCATTGTTAGAAGAAAACATTTAGGAGAGCATCCCAGTATTCCCCTTGATTTGTGGAAGAAGGGAAAAGGCAGAGAGTTCAGGCTATATTATGATTCAAGGACCAGCTGAGCCCAGTATGGCCATAAATTAATGCTTTTGTCTGGTCTTCTTTGAAAACTTAAGGGCCTAATTCTATTAATGGCTTACCACAAAGAAAGGGATAAACTATATAACATTAGCCAGACATGCTCCAGCATGTTAACACTCCTGTGAGTTAAGCTGTGAGTTATTAGACATAGTGCCATTTCTGTATAACTGATTAGGATTTAATACTTCAATATTGCTAACTAATGTGACCCGGAGCCAGCTTTCCCCCCGCTTGTCTATTGTTCATATCGTTGGCTGCCTTCCAGCAATCTCAAGAAAATAGGATAGCAGTTTTTGGCATGGATTGCTGGTACTGTGCTAAGGGAGCGATCAGCAATTCAGGGAGGTCATTATATTCATTAAAATATGCTTCTGTGTTTTTTTAGGAAGCAAGCAACAGAATTTTTCTTTAGCAATAAAAATATTAGGCTCCCCTGTTGTCAAATCTAATGCTGCAACTTAAAGCTTCGTGTTCTTTTGCACATTGCTCTGGATCGGCCCTAAATGCAAAAAGGATGCGCGGGGGGGGGGGGGGGGGAGAGTTTTTGTGACCTGGGAAAATACTAAGCAGTTCCACACTAAGATATCACAGAGGTAATTAGCTCTACCGGTCCCGTCTCTTGCTGATTTATCAGTGCATGAAAACCTCTCTTTGTTGGGATACCCCACTTTGATCAAAAGGCAGGGTTAGGGGGACTTGTGTCTTTTGTTTAAACCTTCACTTCTAATCCACGCTGCGGATGTTAATGCAAAAAAGAAAAAAAATGGCACAGCTCCCCAGTTGCTAGATAAAGGCACCGTCAAAGAGCAGAGAAGCGTTCGGGTGATTTGAGCTGCTTGTCTAATCTAGTTCTTTAAATATAATAAACAGAAGTCTCAGAATGAGTTTCCAAGGGCAAAGGAGGGGTTCTGATTGGCCCGTCCCTGCTTCGTTTTGTCCTGGAGTCATCCTTAATTGGCTTTCTGAAGGAATGGATTCACAGAAACCGGCACTGGCTTTCTTTTGCTTAGTCAGTCGTCTCTCTGCGCTGACTCCCTCTGAGGTGTGGTTGTCTGGAGGGGAAAAAAGGATCCTCTAAAGGAGTTACCTTAATTTGACAAGTGGCTCAGATAGAATTTTTGAGTTGGCTGCTGTGAGGAGCTGAAATGAACATGTATGGAAGGAGGGTAACCTTGCCTGTGATTACTCCACTTGTCCTGCAAAAACGGGTAGGTGGATGGGGTGGTGGTTTGAGGATGGGGGGTGGGGAGTGTACTCATTTAAGGCAGTTACGTTTTGGAGGTATGGTATAGAAAGTATGGAATGTATCCGTGATAGAGGGGGGCATACTTGCAGAAATGGCTGTTGATCATTCTAAAATGTATAGAAGTGTGGCCTTCAGTTCCTTCCTGGTGTTTTTGTATGCGTGTCCCTCCTTCATAAATTACAGGGTACACGTCACCGAATTTTCGTTCTGGGAATATCCACCTACCACATGTAGGACAAGTATCCCCCTCTCATTATTTTTAGTTATGGAGACATTTATAAAGTGGTGGTTGTGGATGAAGTCGTTTACAAGTCCCTATGTGGCGTTCCCACTTAGATAGGCTATGGCAATCTTCTGTCTATGAAGTGAGGGCACATATATATGGTTGCTGAGCTAATATTAGATGGAAAATAGTTTAGAAGAGAACAATCAGTTGGGCTGGCCGCTGGTGGTATTGTTCATGGTTGCTTATTTTAGTTGTAAAGACGCATTGGTGAGGGGGGCTTTCAGATTTGCATTTTATGTAAACTAGATCTGTTTTTTCTGCCTTGGCAGCTGGTCAGGTGGGTTCTTGTGAAGGCCTCTGGCTGAAGCAGTACAGTTACTGGAATATGGTATTTTGTAATCAGAACTGTATGCCTGTAGATCATATTTTTGTGGGCAAAATGCTTCATGTTAACACTAACATAGCATGGCTTCATGCTGTAATATACTGTAGGTTGGATCTAGACTAAACTGGCAGTTGCCATTGATTCTACCTGCCTGCTGCAGACCCTCTTTAAGTTGCTCCTGTGGAGGTATGTTGTAGAATTTCAGCTTCTTTTTAAAAGCCTGGTATAACCTCTGTGCCTTCATCTTCTTGCGAAACCACTGTGGTTTCATCTTCCTGCAAAACCTGGCATAAATCCTAGATGTGAGGCTTTTCTCATTATGGTGGCTCTATGATGGGGGAAGCTGTATGTGCTGAATTTCTCCCTCTCACGTAGATGTTCTATCAGGGAAAAAAAGGCTCCATATGTTAAAAGTTGCTGTTCTGTCTTATCTGAACTGAATATCATGCTCATGAGTGCTGGAGGATAAAGGAAATATCGCTCTTTCTAGAGTAGCATTTAGTTTTCATTAGTAATAAGACCTCACACGAAATAACTTATTAAAATACTTTGACAAATTGGATTCGTTCACCAGAAACAGACTGAAATTTTGGACCATATATTTTATATGACGTTGTCTGGGCAATATTATATATGGGATGGAATTAGGTTTGCAAGCCACACAAATGTATCTGTGTGATCCCAAATCTGTGTGTGTACACACTGTGGGCCTGTAGCTCTGTCCACTGGACTGGGAATGCTGGTTTTCAAAGGTTCCTGATGTCCATAGTGGCTTGTGTACATTTAGATTCTGTGCTGGTGTGAGGCCAGTGTGTGTGTAGCATAGGGGGAATTAGCAGGCACAGTCCCTCTTCCCACACTGAGTTTGTTGCTTGTATGATATATGCAGATATATCATGTGTAAAGGGAAAGTACTGATGGCTTCAAAACAGGAAATGTTAACTTGTAACTTGAAACTTCTTGTGCTATCATTTGTCTTTGTAAAAAGTTCACAGTGCTGTTTTTGCTTCTGTTATTACAAGTGTACTTTCAGAAGGTTTGGATCTCTTCCTATACATTATCTTGGTGATTTTTACAATGATCCTGTGAGGTAGGCCAGTGTATATGTAATCTTTGTATTTGAGCAATAGAGCAGCTTGCTTAAGATTGTCTTGTTGAGTTGTGAACCTGCTACAGAAAACCACTGGGCTTTTAACAGCAGCGTTTTCTGTGGAAATCAGCAGGTGAGGTTTCCACAACCCTGAGGAAAATATCCCCTGTGAATAGCTGCAGATCAAACCAGTGCTAAAGGCACAGCTACCAGGGCAGGTTCAGGAGCTGACAACCTTATCCCCTTGTGAGTTTGCAGCAGACACAGGGGTTTGAACCGGGGATTTTATGTTTTTACAGCCATTCTGCTGTAACTGCTGTCTGAAGAATGGGCAGAACAGCAAGAAGAATGAATGTATCTGAAAACTACTGTAATGGGTATGTTATTAAATGACGGCTACCCATTTGGTACTTCATGTACCAGTTTTCTCTTGTGCACAGGCAAGAACGGGGAGCTGTGTTGGATTTAAACAAAAGGTCTCTTGAATGTGTGTGTGTCTCCCCCCCCCCCCCCCCCCAGGTAAAAGTTGCCATGATTATTATTTTTTCCTTTTCCAAAGGATTTCAGTAGGAAATTGCCCCAGACCAGAGTAAATGCAGGACATGAGCTGAGTTATAAGGTCAGACGTCTTCAGATCTTTTCTCAGTATCTCTGGATCTGTGCTTTTGCAAAAGATCTGTACTGATAAATGCCCATCTGGACGTGCTTGTGTTTTTGAGACTGCAGTTATTTGCATGCAGTCAATGCATCTTGATAAGAAGTGTAACTTGTCTCTAACATAAACGGGTAGGTTGAAGAAGTGTTTTAAGACTATAGTTCATGTAGGACAACAGTACCGAAGACAAGGGCGGAGAAGTCGGGTCGTCTGTAGAATCATCCCAAAGTCCCCACTGAAATAGCTTGCCAGAAGATACAGCCACAAATATGGAATGAGCGTGTGGCTACGTCACCAAGTAAAGACATATTTATAGGAACATAAGCCATGCGTGCACACACATACACATCTTGTATGACATCTAAAGTATGTGTAGGTATGAGAGGGTAGTTCTAACAGCAGCTTTTTGTAGGCACTTTTGAGTTGCCAGAAAACATTGTGCAGCACCCACAGTTGGTTTTATGACACTGAACGCACTGGACACGGCCTGAAAAAAGGAGTAGGTTAAGCCACCAATCGATGCTTGGTTGTAAAGGTGCAGGGTTTAAGAGAGAAGGTCACTTTGGATCTGGACAAACCATATGGTTAGGATTTGGGAGACCTAATTTGAATCCCTTCTCTGCCATGGAAGCTTTCTGAATAACCTTGGGAGAGTCACCCTTTATCAGCCTAACCTACCTCACAAGGTTGTTGTAAGGATAAAATGGACAAGGGGGAGAATGTTGTAAATGCTTTGGGTCCCGATTGGGAAGAGAGGTGCGGGGACAGATGATGTTCGGATTGGGTCAGGGGCAGAGGGAATCTTTGCCTGGGGACTCATATGGTTCTCCATAGGAATGTCAGGCTATCCTGCGTGGTTTGCATGTGACACAGATAATCTCTTATTGTTAGACTGGCACTGGACAAAAAAATAAAATAAAAATTGTGTTCTGTATAAAAGTCTGACAGATATACAGTACTTCACCCTATTATTGACTGAAATTTTGTTTTGCGCCAAGTAATTGTAAAGATGTGCTAATGACTGCCCATTACATTGTGTAAAATTTGGCTGCACGTTGCCTTCTGCCCTGTCCTTCTGAAGTTATGTGCGTTTTTATCTTATTTTCATCCAAAGACAAAACAACATGCGTTTTTTAAATTTTTATTTTATTTCTTGTTCCCCACATTGCCAAGGCAACACTGTCTGTGACCTTCACAGAGCTATACATGGTGTTTTGTTATGGGAAGTTGAGCTAACAACTCTTTTGGATGGGAACACTTGCGTGGAAGAGCACAATTGGTGACATTTTTTACACGCCCTCAAGCAGCAAGCATTGTAACATTCTGTCTGTGTCATTTTCCACAGCTTGCTGAGGTTTAGTGGAACGATAACAATACCTCTTCGATTCTTGATCTCTCCCTCCTGTCCCCCCCCACCCTCCATTTCTTCTAAATACTTTAATACACTTCATATAGTAACCAAGGAAATTGGCAGAACTAGTCACATCCAGTGCTTGTAATCCTCTTTTCTTGGCAGAAATCTCTGGGTTGGAAGAGGGAGCAGATTTCTCCCTGTTAAGAAGAGTGCCAGACCATTTCACAGGCTTAGTCTCTGAAATAAATTAGGATTCCAGTAGGTCAGGACTTTTAACTGCCTTGAAGTTGGTTGGGAGGCTTGCCTAACTGTTTGGGTCCGTCCCCCTGCTAGCTGTAAACCTTTGCTTAGAAGACACTGGACTTTTTGGGGTGATGAATGTAAATGAATGATGGTGCAAAGACAGTATACATAAGGAATTGCTTACAGATATGTAGTGGCCGAGGAAACACGTCTATGAAATTGGCTTTTATGGAAATTTTGTGCTACATCTAAATTACTGTTTCAGATTCTGCATCAGATTAATTAAAAAATTTCACAACCAAATATTTGAACTGCTGTCAATAACTGCTGATTCTGGCCTGCTCTTGAATCTTCTCTACAAATGTACTGTGTGACATAAAATGTAATGCCAGGTAGCGGAGATGTAAACTTTATAAAGGACACAGACAAACACGAAGAAATTTTTTCTTAAATTACAAGGCTTAAAACATTAGCACTCTTGCAATATTTTGTTTATTTAACAGTCTTTGATAATTGACACCTTTTGCTTATTGCATCAAAAACTTGCTTACTGCAACAAAATCTGGAGACAATGTGCTGTAGCAGTCTTGAGTATGCTGTTCATCTGTATATCTATAAGCTGCAAACCTACTTTTGATTTACTGACATTCATTACAGAAATCTCATGGTCAATGCTCTGAGCCTAGGACCCAGGGGAAATACATGAAATGACTTGGCATTGTGAGTGTTTGTACATAAGTTGCTCTGTGTGCTGGTAAAGAACATGTGAAGGCATCATGACACAGAGACAGGGGTATGTGTTTGTCTACAAAACTGTAGTCTTCCCCAGAAAAATAACTACAACTCCTATGAGGCAGTGCAGGAATAGAAAAACAGCAATGTATAGTGGTCAGGATTAACCTACTGTCTGGGAAGTGTGGGTTCAAAATCCCCAGTCTACAAAGGAAATGTGTTGGGTGAACTTGGTCTGGACACATACTCTCAGCCTAATCCACCTCACTGGCTTGTTGTTATTTCTCATTTAAATAGTTCACATTGCTTTCCTACTGAGAAAGACTGGCTCATGAGGGCATGAATACAGTGAAAAAGAGGAGGTGAGGGGGAGGTGAACTCAGTTGCACCCAGGAGGGCCATGGCATAATGACACACACAAACACACAGACACAATATCTAGCACGGCACACAAAAGCTCATACTTTGAATAAAACTTTGTTGGTCTTAAAGGTTCCACTGAACTCAGACTTTGTTACACACACACACACACACACACACACACACACACACAGAGCAAGCAGCAAGGGGAAGGGGAGACAGACTCAGTTGTGCCCGGGAGAGCCATGATATAACAAGCCCAACAAAACACACACACACACACACACTGTAGTAGGGTTGCCAGGTCCCTACCTTCTGCCAGCGGAGGGACCAAGCAATCTGTTTGGGATTTTCTGGCACATGCTGCAATGACATCACCCATTGCACTAGGCACATGCCAGGGGATGCTCTAGCATTCAACCAGAAACTCTATGGTAGCATAGAGTTTTTAGGCCAAGTGCTAGCATGACCCCCTGGCAACATGCCCGATGTGATGGTGTCACCTCCAGGTGATGTCATCATGCCGGGTGCATTGCCACAATCCTGGCACTTTGGGGGCAGGGTTACCCCCGTTGATCGGATGTGGGCAAGTGGATCAAGGCCCACTAAAGTGGGTAACCCCCCCTTGAGGGAAATGGCAAACCTACACTGTCATCTGCAAATTTAGCCACTTCACTGCTTATTCCCAACTCCAAATCATTAATGAACAAGTTAAAAAGCATTGGACCCAGTACTGATCCCTGCAGTACCCCACTGCTTACCACACGCCACTGAGAAAATTGCCCATTTATACTCACTCTCTGTTGAGTTTTTGATCCACAAGAGGACTTGTCCTTTTATCCCTGACCCCAATTGTACCTATGCCTGGTGACTGCCTCTCATCTAGTTGCCCATCTGCTGCATGCTGGTATAACTTGGGAAGAAGGTTCCTAGCTCAGCAGTGTCAAAATACATGCTTTTTAACATACAGTTGTCTATCTGTCTGTTTAGGTCACCTTTTCCACCCCTATGTTGAAAGATTTGCAATGGCTGACCTGCATTTCTGGTCACAATTCAGGTGGTTGGGACAGGCAGGGGTCATTTCGTAGAAAAAGATGTGCAGGAGCTCATTAGCATACCTATTAGCATAACTCATTAGCATAACCGTCTGAATGTCAGTTTCAGCCCTATTATACTCTATGGGCCATTGAAGTCAATGGCAAAAACTCATAGGGTATATGAGGGGCTGGAGGAGAGGGGGGTTGAGGTAGAGGCTCCAAACTGGTAGGGTACTTTCTGGGACCTCTCCCCAAAACACCCACCAAGTTTCAAGAAGATTGGACCAGGGGGTCCAATTCTATGGGGCCTCAAACAGGTTGCCCCATCCCCTCCATTGTTCTTTATGGTGGGAAAAAACATTACTTTTTTCCCACCATAGAGAACAATGGAGAGAATGGGGGCAACCTGTTTGGAGGCCCGTAGAATTGGACCCCCTGGTCCAATCTTCTTGAAACTTGGTGGGTGTTTTGGGGAGAGGTTCCAGAAAGTACCCTACCAGTTTGGAGCCTCTCCCTCAAACCCCCTCCCCTATAGCCATTTTTAAAGCCGCCGCTGAATTTCTGCAGCATTTCAGGGGCGGGCTGAATCAGATCAGAGAATCTGATTCGGCCCGTGGCTGTCCTAGTGCTCACTCCTGAGCTGGCAAAGTGCTGCTCCGCCTCGCTCTGGCCCCAAAGGACCCCTGGGGGCAGGCATATTTGAATAACCATCTTCTCCCCATCTGTCCAGCATGCCTGTTAAGATCCTCTTTCTAAACCTGGCTCTCTGTGCTCCAGACTTTAAAGGTGAGGCCAGAGGCAACCAGAGATGGGAATTTTTCAGTGGTATTATCACCTGTGGAATGCCCTCTCCCTTGAGCCACATCTGGTGCTTACTGTACTTTACATGAGGTGCAGGACAAAACCTTCTTTTCCTAGTAACTTTTAACTAAGGGGGTCCATATTTTTATTTTTTTTAAAAAAAATCATTTTAATGGTCTCCTTTTAGTCTGAGGATTGTTTTATGGATATGGTTTAAGGTGGCAAATATTGTTTTTTTCTGTTGTATTGCGTATTGTACTGTTGTTGTTTTTTTTTACTTCGTGTGTCACTTCAAGCAGGTGTCTGGATGTCTGGGTGGGTGGAGGGAGGCGTATCTATTTTCTAAATAAGTAATATTGGTAACCACTTCGGGTCTACAGCCTGTTGAGTTTATCTCTCTGGTGTCATCTTTAGAGGTCTGTCAGGTCTGAACTAAATTATACTGAAGATCCCATGCATAGTGATAGATGTTTTAGACAAAGGTGTGACACCCCTTTCCACTCACACAGAGTGCCTACCACCAACTTAAACCTCTCAGGTTATGGATTATATGTAGGTCAGGATGTCACAAACTAGCCTTCTAATCTCATTTACAATACACAGAGAGCCATAACTATTTACACGTGAAGTCTTCTCACTCCCAGAGACATCCACAGACACGGTAGCTCAGCCCCCTGTAGTAATAAGCTCTCTCACACACAGAGCTATTGGGGTTGGGGCTCAAATGCTGTTCCAATCACTCACTGCCACCATTCAGTCATATCCTATAATGCATGTATCTAGACTGAGATATTAAATTGTGGGAGTGTCTGCGTAGGCTTCTGAGCCTCAGACACACAGCCCACAGGGTTAATCGAAACAGGAAAACTTTTATTTATAGTATGACTAAAACATTGAGGAAGGTAAGGTATAAGTAACAACACTTCACTTCCATTGAACTTTTGAACTGAGGTCCTATTCCTACAACTGGGATCTTTTAGTTACAAATTTACTATTTTCAGCCTGCTCTAAGCAGGTCTTCTGCACAATTCCACTCAGTCAGAAATCCTCCCCACCAGCTCCTAAGCTGCCAACTTCTCTAGTACTAACTCCTGTCATTTTCAACTGCTCTTTTCCAAGTCTCCCTCTGTCAGCGTTCCATCAGCTTTCATTGGTTGCTTTTAAAGAGGGAGATGGAACCTAGCCTGTCCATCACAAAAGGTTTCTCTACCCCCCCCCCCCCCCCAATCAAAAGTTGCCTGTTGGGGGAACAAATATTTTTGACTGGGGTATGTTGTCAGATAATTTTCTTTGCCTTTTTACAGGTAGTTAAGATATATAGTGAGGATGAAACTTGCAGAACTTTGGAAGTACCGAATGATTTAACAGCAAGAGATTTGTGCCAGTTGCTCATACTGAAGAATCATTATGTCGACGATCACAGCTGGACTTTAATTGAAAACCTGCCTTGCTTAGGTTTAGGTAAGTGTTCCTTCTGAAATTATAAAATGTGAGAAATGCCTGGGGTTTTGCAAAGGCTGCAGTCCTACACCTGTGCAGCTTTGGGGTGGGGTGAGCCCCACTGAATTTGGAGGGATTTACTTCTGAGTAAAAATGAACACACGTAAAGTTGCCTTATACTGGATCAGACCCTTGGTCCATCAAGGTCCATGTTGTCAACTCAGACTGGTAGTGGCTGTCTAGGGTCTCACGGGGAGGTCTTTCACATCACCTGCTACCTAATTACTTTAACTGGAGATACTGGGGACTGAACCTGGGACCTGCTGCATGCCAAGCAGATGCTCTACCACTGAGCCATGCTTGGGTTTGTACTTTACATGAGTAAGTGTATCTACCTGAGCATTGTCTGTGGTACCCATTTGGTGGAATGGCCTGCCTGCCAAGATTGGCAAGCCTTCCACACCTGTCTTTTCCACAGAATGTGTACAACAGAATTGTTCAGGAAAGACTTTTACAAAGTGTTGCAGTTTAGTGTCGCTGAAAAAAAATTATTGCATTTTATTGTATATATTGTATGTATTGTAGCATTTTGTTGTGCTGTCTTAAGTCTCAGTGAGAGAGGCAGACTATAAATTACCCCAAAGGGGAGCCAAGCTGGGGAGAAAGAGACGGCAGCTTTCTGCATGGGATCATTTAAACCGTGGGTCTTGATATGGGGTTAGCGTCATTATAGGGTTGTAGACTGTAGGTTGTCTAAGTATAAGTCTCAACCTTAGCAATAGTTTCTGATCTTGCAAGTGGTTCTTTATTGGACTCTGCTGTTAAGGCTTGTTTTATAAGTCGTGGGGACAGGGGAGCCCAAAGAGACATTCTGTTATCTTGTGTTTGTGGATCATTTCTATAGATTACATAATTAAGAAACTTGGGGAAAGGAGGCTTGCTTGCCTCTCCCTGCTCGTATGTGCTTTCTTTCTCATGTGCTATCATGCTCTCTGTATCTTGGCTTCCCAGTAGACCTTGTGATTGCATAAACTAGCTTAGTGCTGTTTTTTTCATACTACACAGAAAGGTATGAGAAAAAGGGTGAGTGCTGATAAGTTTACTCTAGACAAAAATCCAGACATCAGGCATAAAACTGACATGATCTGAAAGACCCATGGTTAGAATCTTTGCTGTTTTTATTTTTTTTTAAATGCCAGTTATTGGGAGGTGGGCTATTTGGAGATCAGAGGAAGGTTGGTAGACAAGGTAATGCTTAACTCTTTCCTCCCACAAAGATAGATCCTGAATGGATGTCTGGCGACAACATTCCATCCAGCTCAAAGTGCCCTTCACCTGCCCCCTACACCTCAGAGGAGATAATTAAGATTCTGTCACTTCTCACAATTAGAAAAAACACCTTTAGACATTTATCTGTTATTGTGACATATTTATTGCTTTACAACTGTTGACCTTATAACCTTAACTTGTTATTTAGTTTTTCACTTTGCGTAATTTAAACATCATCATGTTACATGTTCATTTGCTGTTAAATCCCCGTCTATAAGTTTAGAACTTCATCTCCCATTCCAGTTGTATTTGAAAAAGTGTGCCTTGCATACAAAAGCTCATACCTTGAATAAACCTTTGTTGGTCTTAAAGGTGCCACTGGACTCTACATTTGTTCTTTCCTCCCATAGCAGTTCCATGCTCTAAAATGCCCCCTCAAAGCTGCAATTAACTGGACATTCAGAAAAACTGAACTTCAAGCTCTTGTACCTGTCTTGTTCCTCATGCAGAACTAATTGCAACTTTGGAGGGGGTGGTTTTGAGTTTGGAAAGGTGCAAAAGGAAGGGTTGAGTGCTCTCTATCCCCCAGTAATTCTCCCTGTCTGTGGCTGCTAATGAGCTTTTAAAAGTTTTGTGAAAGATGTTGATCACAGATCCTTCCTGTTGTATTGGTCTGGCCCTTAAGTTCATTTCCCTGCTCTGTTGCCACATGGGCGGTGTCTATACTTAATAAAAAGCTTGCTTGGACCCAGAACTGCTTTTTAAAAAATCATTAAAGTGGAAACATTCTTGCAAACCTGGACCAGAATAAAAAGCAATTTGACACTACTGCAAAGAGCAAAACCTTGATACTTCAGTGAGTGAAAGTCACATCATCCATCTGCTCATCATTATTGCTGAGGATTGTGAAAAGGGAAGCCAGACTGGAGGGTGTGGGGTGACGTCATTCATCCTGTCAGAACGTAATGGGCTGGTACTGCACGAGACCTTGAGCTGAGGCAAACTGCCTGTTTTCTGGTTCCTGGACTGTTGCAAGCCAGCATTTTAGCAGTGAGGAATGGGACCCATTCCTAACTAGCACCCTCTTTTCTGTATGAGTCTTTTGTGCACTGGGAGCCTTCTGGGCTGTGTGTTCTTTTTGTTGGTGACCAGGGCTTTTTATTAATGTGCAGCTTCATAGTAAAAAAAAAAGTATGCAGAACATTAATGCAGTTCAAAGAGTCAAGTCACAGCAGAAGTATTACTGCTGGCTTGTGCAGACAGTATTTGATAACAATATGAAAAATATATATGAAAAAGTCCAAGCTCTACTAGGGTCTAGACCCTGGTCTAATATATCCATTTCCCCTTCAGTTTGGGGTAGGAGAGCCAGTTTGGTGTAGTGGTTTAGAGCCACGGACTCTAATCTGGAGAACAGGGTTTGATTTCCCACTCCTCTTCCACATGAAGCGAGCTGGTGACCTTGAGTCAGTCACAGTCAATGCTCCCTCTAAGCTGTGGAGTCTTGTGAGCAAAAATTCTACTTTGTGAGCTACTGGTATTCAAGTAATGTTGGGCCAGTCACTGTCTCTCATCCTAACCTAACTCTCACAGGCTTGTTGTGAGGATAAAATGAAGGAGGGTAGAATGATGGTGTTAAGTTGTTTTGGATTCCATTTAGAGAGAAAAGCAGGACATAAATATAAGTAAATAATGTAGGTCTATCAGTGGCTACTAGCCATGGTGACTAAAGGGAACCTCCATATTCAGAGGCACTAAACCCCAGAATATCAGGGCCTGGAGACAACATAAGGGAAGGCCTTCACCTCTATGCCCGGTTGTTGGCGCTCCAGAGGAACTAGTTGGCCACTGTGTGAGACAGGATGCTGGACTAGATGGACTGCTGGCCTGATCCAGCAGGGCTATTCTTATGTTCTTATGAAGGCCTTGGCCTCTTTGCCCTGTTGTTGGCCCTCCAGAGGAACTGGTTGGCCACTGTGTGAGACAGGATGCTGGACTAGATTGACCACTGGTCTGATCCAGCAGGGCTCTTCTTATGTTCTTAAGGGGTTCTGTCCTGTCATAGGATTGTGAATTGTCTGTTCATTCCACTGCCATGCCTCCTCTTCTGCTTAAAAGGTTTTATGTGGTACACTTCCACACTGCCATGGTTTGTTTGGCGTAGCTAGTTTGGTGTAGTGGCTAAGTGCACGGACTCTAATCTGGGAGAACCGGGTTTGAATTCCCACTCCTCCACTTGCACCTGCTGGATGGCCTTGGGCAAGCTGTAGCTCTGTACCAGCTGTTCTCTCAAGGACAGTTGTCTCAGTGCTCTCTCAGCCCCACCTACCTCACAGGGTGTCTGTTGTGGGGAGGGGAAGGGAAAGGAGTTTGTAAGCCGCTCTGAGACTCCCTTGGGTAGTGAAGGGTGGGATATAAATCCAATCTCTTCTTCTTGTTGTTGCCCTAATACAGTCTCATAAGTGACTTTGCTATGCATGGAGCAAGGGTCTTTGCACATAACCCTGTCTGCTTTTTTACAGTAGGTGATGTGACACTGTTGAACAACTTATCCAAAGTTCCAAGAGGTTGGAGAAATATTCCGAAGTTTATCCAACTCTTCCCCCCCTTTCCATTTATACAGTCTTTCACTTACCATGACTCTAGTGCCTGCCTCAGTATAGCCAGAGAAAATATTTGCTGCAAGGGTACCATGGAATGCGCTGCAGATATGGAATTGTGACCCTGCTGCATATTGCTGTGTGGATCGGGGATGTCCGTCTTCTAAATTACATTTCGTTCTACTGAGGACGACTTGTCAACATCCTCTTACAGGGTCATAAATTATCTTGGGTGAGATTTGATTTCAGAGTTCACTGACACCGTTGCGGAGTCGCAGGTGCTGAACTTCTAAAAGCTCGGACCAACGAGACTGTGCTGGCAGCATTTTGGCTGTAAAGTTCTGAAGCGTTGTTGAATTAAGTAATTGTGAAAGCAGAGGAACTTTTAATCTGGCGCTACATTAATGATACCAGTTGAGGCAAAGGGGAAACTGCCACTTATAGTTAATATAATCATTTGTACACAATACAATAAGTACAGATTTAGGTGTGAGATAAGATTCAGATCTCATATTAGCTAATGGTGCTTTTGTTTCTTAATCATACTTTCAAAACCTTGCTAAGCTGCCTGGGAATAAAGGGAAACAAGTTGCTAAGCCTCAAAATGGTCACCCTACCAAAGAAAAACCCATGTATCTTTTTAGGTCTGGGCAGAGGGGGGGGAGGCTTTGCTTGTGGTTGTTTGATCCATAATGTGAAGTTGGCCAAAGCATGCATGAGGACCTTTGTGTTCCCATTCTGAGATAATCGACTACCATATGAAACCCATCAAAGAATAACCTTGGGAATGCTTTGTAAATGTTAACACACCAGTCCCTTTCTTGTTTTAGTTTGTCTTTTTATTGGTAGCGTCTGGTATTTGAAAGTGTATCATATAAAACTAATATGGAGGCACAAGAGAGAACAAATCAAAACAATGAGAACTGCAGCCAAATATCCTGATGGAGGCATGCGTTTAATTGCTAGAATATTCCATTGGTGATGTGTACCATGTTCAGATGTCCTTACCTGATTTTTTTTTGCATCCTTTTTCCTTCTTTCATTAATTATGCTGTCTGAAATAGTTTCGATGGAAAATGTCTTTCATCTAACTTCCCTTTTGGTATGAAATTCTCAGGAGTACTGCCTCTTGTCCAAAGGATCATGGCTGCCTGACTCTAGAGAGATGGGATAAATAGGGTTGATTTTATAGGCAATTAACAACACAACATATATCAGAAACAGAAAATCTGCTCTGTCCGTACATCCTATATCTTTTGTTCTCTCCTCCCTTGGATCATGCATGTTGGAAATACATGTTTTACTTTGAGTTGAGTTGTTAGATACTTCCAATTTAACTGAGTATTCCCATATAGATGTCATCCTGGATTTCTTGGTTGTAAATGATTTTCTAGGTGATATAACATCCAGTTTTTTAAAAGGTGTACACATGTCTATTGCCCACTGGACTCGGATCCTTTATTCCACCTCACTGAAATTTGCCACAGAGAATCCCTAGGGTGAACAGTAATTTTTTTGAGAGTTTCTCTGGTCACGCAAATGAAATATTTTCATGGAGGAAATGGTAACAAGCTCCTAGTTTCTTTCCTAGTTCTGGGATCCCTTTGTGCTAGTTTAGTGGTTGCCAGCTCTTTGACAAATACCCCGCAGTTGTTGAAATGGCCTGTGCACGAAAGGTCTGAGCCTAGGAATCATAGTAAATTGAATATGCTGCTCTTATTTACAATAATAATCACATGTTGGCTGTTATAATGAATGTGTGTCTGAAGTGTTTACACACCATGCTAATTGTTAGAACATCACTCTCTTCTCTGGGCAGGGACTGTGTAATATGCTGCCAGCTGCTTTTAATGCACTGATTTGAGCAGCTGTAATGTGGCCAACATCAGTCTTCTGAAATAATTCCTCTCTTTTTGGTGGTGGTGGGGGGTTTGTTCTAAACATTATTTACAAAAAGGCTCTCTTGTATGTTGGGGTTTTTTTAAAAACTTGTATGGCAGGATTACCCTAGCTAAGGAATAAATGCTCAAAAATGGCAGTAGGAACAAAAGAGAACGTTTCATCCTAAACACTCACTCCTGCAGTGTCCCTGTCACCACCCACCAGTCAAGTGTTGCTTACTGAAGATGAACCCTGCATCAGCCAATCTGTGGAACTTGGAAGGCAGATGAGAAATTGAGGGCAGTGTAACAGAACCTACTGCATGCTCTCCAACACACAGTGCCAGCAGTAGGCTGCCTGAAAATGCCTACAGTGTCTTCTCAAGAAAGGTGCCTGTGATGTTTGCACATAGAACAGATAGGTCTTCTAGAAGAGATATTCTAATTCCATTGTGGAATTCCTAGAAACAATAATCATAAAATACTGTCTCTGATGAGAACGAGCTGAACAAGACAGCAGATTCCCTGGAGGCAGTGCTAATCTGGAAGATAGTTTTCTGGAGAAGACCACAGTGAGAAATAGAAAAGAACAAGAGTCCAGTCGCACCTTTGTTGTTGTTCAGTTGCACAGATGAGTCCGACTCTTCGTGACCCCATGGACCACATCACACCAGGCCCTCCTGCCATCCTCTGGAGTTTGCTCAGTTTCATGTTTGTTGCATCAATGACACTGTCTAACCATCTCATCCTTTGCCATCCCCTTCTTCTTTGACCTTCAATCTTTCCCAGCATCAGGGTCTTCTCCAATGAGTGCTCCCTTCTCATTTGGTGGCCAAAGTATTTCAGCTTCAGTATCTGGCCTTCCTGGGAACAGTCAGGGTTGATTTCCTTTAGGACTGACTGATTTGATCTCCTTGCAGTCCAAGGGACTCTCAAGCGTCTTCTCCAGCACCATAATTCAAAAGCATCTGTTCCTCGGTGCTTGGCCTTCTTTATAGTCCAACTCTCGCAGCCATACATTTCTACTGGAAGTACCATCGCTTTGACTATGCGGACTTTTGTTGGCAGGGTGATGTCTCTGCTTTTTATTATGCTGTCTAGGTTTGCCATCGCTTTCCTCCCAAGGAGCAAGCGTCTTTTAATTTCATGACTGCTGTCACCGTCTGCAGTGATCTTGGATCCCAGGAACATGAATTCTGTCACAGCTTCCATTACTTCCCCTTCTATTTGTCAAGGATTGATGAAGCCGGATGCCATGATTTTAGTTTTTTTGATGTTGAGTTTCAAGCCAACGTTTGCATTTAAATAGCACCTTCAAGACTAACAAAATATGTGGCAGGGTATGAGCTTTTGTGAGTCACTGCTCACTTCTTCAGATACAGCTGGAATGGGAGTCCATCTGTCCTATTTATTGGAAAGTGGACTGATTTCAGATGCCGAATGACATTAGCAGGAAAATGACAATAGCAGGTGAATAACAACAGCAGGCGTGATTGGATTTAGGTGAGATATGCAGATGGGTAATAGGTGTGGAGAAATCAGCATTGGAAAAACCTAGGTCTTGATTCAGTCTGGGTGGATGCATTGTCTTGAGCTTCCTTATCAATTGCAATTCAGCAGTCTCTCTTTCTAATCTCCCTTTGAAATTCCTTTGTAAGAGAACTGCTACTGAAATAGTGTGGGTTCCATGAGGTTGCTCTTCATTGTAAGGGGGAGAGAGAGGAACCCTCAACAGGAGTGCTGGGGAAATAGCAGCCACTCAATTGTCCAATCAGGTATGCAGAAAATGACCAAAATAGAGATTCACTTTTATAAAGTAATCAGTGCCCTTTGCATTGCTGCTGCTGAGAGTACAGATGGATTCTAAATTTTGAATGAAGTAGCAGAGAACAGTAGGCGTGCCAGAATGTCCATTGCATGGGCTAAACTTAAGCCGTGCAGCAAATATTGAAGGTGTTGAGGCTTAATTTCTTTGCATAAGTTTGGTGATGACTTTTCAATGGGCTGGTGGGTGTTTGAAGTCTTCCTGTAGCAAAACAGGTGCAGGACTTTGACATGCCCACTGGATGTCGCTGTTGTCTCTCATTTACAGACACTGCTTTTCAGCAAAAGCTCAGGTGCAGAATTTCGGGAAGGTCCCCATTCTTTTAGCTCCATGTTTGACTGGCTTTACGAGTTTCAATTTGTTTGTTTGTTTGAGGGCTGCCAGTCCAAAGCAAGAACTTGATACTGTCTGACCTACTGGTTCAGGAGTTTAGCCATATATCTTCTGATTATTTGGCTTTCTCTTTCATAGTTCAGGCACAGAGCTATTTTGTGGATGCAGCGGCACCCTAAACTAAAATGCAGTTTGGTGACTCTGTCACCTTATCATTACTGAAGTTCTGGTCTACCTGAGTGCGAGTGTGTGTGTGCCCATGTGTGCTCTGGGAACCAGGAAGCCACGCCATCTTCTTGCAAAAGAAATTCTCCTTCAAGTAGCATGGGTACAATACAGGTGAGAAATTTGTTCTGGCGGTAGAATAGGAGAATCCAGACTCATTTTTAAAAGGAGCTCCATTTCTGATAAATTGTTCAATAGAATACTTGATCCTATTAATAACCAAAGTTACCAACACCCAGTTGAAGTCTGGACTTCTCCCGGCATTGCCACTGACCTCCCCAGTTACACAGATCACTTCCCCTGGAAGAAATGGCTGCTTTTGAGGGCAGGCTCTGCGAGTGGCATCACATCCCTACTGAGCTTACCTCCCTCCCCAGACTCTGACTTCCTCAGGCACCACCCCCAGATCTCCAGGAACTTCCCATGCCAGCGTTGGCAGTTCTGTAATAATAATGTGTAGCTTAACAGAAAGCAGCTTAATTAACTCAAGAGGAGCCTGATTTCGTCAGAGCTTGGAAGATAAGCAGAGATGGTGCTTGGATGGGAACCCACCAAGGAAGACGGGGGCTTCTGTGCAGAGGAAGGCAATGGCAAACCACCCCTGCCCGTCTCTTGCCTTGAAAGCTGACGGCACACTTTACCTTTAGCATAGCAGAGTCTGCACAAACGATAACAAAGCCAAGAGCAGGGCTCTGGTCCTGTACTCTTTGCAACCTCAGGCCCATAGCCAGGATTTTTCAATTTGGGGGGCCTTTTAAAAAGTCAGGGGGCACTGAAATTCATGTGCGGCCCCTGCTTCTCCCCCAGAACATTTAAAGGGCCCTTTTAAATGCTTTGAGGGAAAAGTGGAAGGAGGCCGCACACACGCTTGCACTCCAAGCTGCAGATTCGGAGCTTGGAGTGCAGGCGTGTGGCCCCCGCTTCTCCCCCAAAGCACTCAAACTTTAAACACTTTGAGGGAGAAGCAGAGGAAGGCCCCATGTGTGCCTGCACTCCCCAAAAGTTGTGGGGCCTTAGGGGGAAGTCAGGGGGCCACGCCCCAGGAGGCCCCACCGTAGCTGCAGGCCTGTGCAATCTTCCTGTTTTTTCAGTCCCATGCAAAAACATGAAGTTTAGGGAGTCACTTCAAGGCCACTGTACATTATTATGTTCAACACGGGGACCCTGGCAACCCAGGAGCAGAGTCTGCACTGTGAACTCTCGATGATGTTCTCCCTCTGAGAGGAGGACATCTTGCTGGGTGTTTCCATCCTACTTGCAGGGAGGCAGGAACTGAAATCTTTTTACTTCCTGTCTCCTGGATGGGACACGCCCCTTGAGCCCAGTTCTGTTCCTGCCTCAGTAGGGAGAGCAGCACATCGTGGCCTCTCGTGCCTTCAGTGAATATTTCTGATAGACTTATCCATAGGATTTTCAAGCCTTTTTTCTCCTCATCTGTTGACTTCACTCTTCCTTCAACTTTTTCTGCAATCTAACTCCCCCGCTCCTGCTTTAGTCCTCTTCTTTTTCCTTTCACTGCTTCCCCCTCCCTCGGCTTCCCGAATGGACGGGGGCGACGGTTTTCTCTCAGAAGGAGAGAGAGAGAACCCTGACACGACGGATTCCCACTCACAGACTGGGGAAAATTCGGAGAACCCGCCAGCGCCAGCCGCACCGGCAACAGCCGCGCCACCGGCAGCCGCACCAGTTAAGGCCCCTAAGAAAAAAGCCGCGCAGGGAGAAAAGCGCGCGAAGAAGCAGCAGCATAACGCCGCGGACGAAACGGGCGCCATTTTAAACCCGCCCGCGAAGGCCAGGGCGCAGGGAATGGCGGCGGATGGCTGCGGGTCGGCTATCGCCGTTCCCATAAGCCCACACATACCCTCGGATGCCGGGCGGAACCTTCCTATGCCCCAGGCTCCAGCGCGGAGAGCGGAGGCCGTACCACAGGGACTGACAACCGTGAGTAACCCCGCGGACCGGGAAACGGCCATATCTCCCGCGCTCATCCGGGCCATCCAGCAGGCTGTAAGGGAGGAATTCCAAGCACGCTCCCAGCCGCCCCCCCCCCCGGTTTACTGTTCCTCAAAGAGACCGCAGAGAAATTCTTCCCCTCAGCAAGACCAGGAGGAGGAGGGAGTAGAAAGCCACTGGTCCTACAGTGCCCCTAGAAAGGACCAATGTTGCCACAACTGGGGCCCATCCACTCCTGAGGGCAGTGAAGTAGACGATAGGGAGGAAGGTGAATTCTTCTCAGACGAAGAAGAGGAGGAGGAGTTAGACATATCTGACCCTTCCCTCCGCTTTTTTAAACCAGAGGAGTACCAATACCTCCTCTCTAAAGCACTATCAGCCTTAGAACTTCAGCCCAAGCTGCAAGGGGAAGAGCAAGCAGGCCCCTCTAATCCAGATAGATCTCGACCTAGGGGAAACAAGGATTATTTCCCTAGAGCTTCAGGCGCCGAACGGGTCTTCCCCTTCCCCGAGTTCCTAGAGGCTCAGTTGACAAAGGAATGGCAGAAGCCTATGGCTAACAAACAGTGTCCCCCTAACTTAAAAAAGTTGTATGCATTGCCTTCCTTCACCAATAAACTCCTACAGGTTCCCCTAGTGGATGCTCCTGTGACAGCACTTCAAAGCTCTGGCCTGCTCTCTGCAGACGGCGAGGGATCGGTCAGAGACAGCCTGGATAGGAAGGCCGAGTTCGCTCTCAAGAAATCTCATGAAGCAAATGTCCTGGCCATTAAGGCCTCAGTGACAGCTACAATTGTAGGAAGGGCTGCCATAGCCTGGTCCAGGAAATTGGTCCAGCTAATCCCTCAGTCTAACAAACGGCTTGCTGAGGGTGCTAAGCGCCTACTCAAGGCAGCCTATTTCTCTACTGATGCCACTCTGGACGCAATGGTTTTCTCGTCAAGGGCGCTTGCGTCTGCAGTCGCCGCGCGCCGGACACTTTGGCTCAGAGCATGGCCCGCTGACCTGCACGCCAAATCGATTGTCACCGCCTACCTCTTCCAAGGGGATCGCCTCTTTGGTGAAGCTCTGGACAAGATCCTTATTGAGACTAAGGATAAGAAGAAGGCGATGCCCAGGACCCTGGGCAAGACGGACCACAGGCAATTCAGCTACTATTCTTCCAGCCGGCACTCCTTTCGTACCCAGAGAGCGCTTCCTCGATTTGGCAGGGATGCCTACCGACCCTCATGGAGCTCGTCCAAGCAAAGCTTCCGGAGGAATCCCTTCCACGGCCGACCTGGCAGACCCTATTCCAATAGGGACGATAAGCCCTCCAGGGGCAACTTCAACAAGCCCTCGGCATGACTCCTCAGAGTCCCCGGTGGGGGGCCGTCTGCTACTCTACCACCGGCGCTGGCTCGATTCCAAGGCAGACGCGTGGTCCCTGGAGATCACTTCCAAGGGGTATGTCATCGAATTCCAAGAAAAGCCCAGGGATCGATTTCTAACATCTCCGAACCTAAAGAACCCCTTGAAGCTACAAAGAACTATGGAAGCCATATCCCACCTACGGTCCATCCTGGCCATAGAACATGTCCCTGTAGACCAGGAGGGACAAGGCATATACTCAATCCTTTTTACGGTACCCAAACGAAACGGGGAATGGCGAGCGATTCTGGACTTAAAATATGTAAATCGCTTCGTCAAACTACGACACTTCAGAATGGAAACCTTAAGATCCATCACAGAAGCTCTACATCCAGGAGAGTTCCTAACCTCCATAGATCTGAAGGAGGCTTATCTACATGTCCCCATGTTTCCAGCTCACAGACGTTTCCTGCGGTTCATGGTTCAAGGCAGTCATTGGCAGTTCAGAGCCCTCCCCTTCGGGCTCGCGACCGCCCCGCGAGTCTTCTCCAAGGTCCTGATCCACCCCATCACCATCCTCAGGCAACAGGGAATTCACGTCCATCCCTACCTGGACGACCTGTTGATCCATTCCAGCTCCAGGGAGAAGGCGATCCGAGACACCACCGAGACAATTCTCTGTCTACAGTCTCATGGATTTGTGGTCAACCTTCAAAAAAGCTGCCTCACACCATCCCAATCTCTCGAACACCTCGGAGTAGTCATCAACACTACTCGCAATTGTCTGCTCCTCCCCCGACCAAAGGCGGAGAAGATTCGCAGTCTTACCATCAAGACCATCAGGGCCAGACAATCCGCGCTCACGTCCCTCACCTGACTGCTGGGGCTATTCATATCCTGCATAGACTCTGTCCCGTGGGCCAGGTTACATGCAAGGCCTTTGCAACAGCTTCTCAGACCACTGCAACCACAAATTTTAGCCAAAGTCGATGTCCCAGTCACAGTTCCCCATTTGACCAAGCTCAGCCTGCTATGGTGGTCGAAGCTTTCGAACCTGACCCAAGGGAACGGATACTACGTCACGGAATGGAAACAGGTCGTGACAGATGCAAGTCTTCACGGATGGGGGCGATCCTTCTCAACTCTCCAGTACAGGGATTATGGTCCACAAGGGAACAGTCGCTACCCATAAACCTGCTGGAACTGCGCGCCATACGTCTAGCTCTTCTTCACTTCCAGCCTCAGATCCTAGGCCAACACGTCCTCGTCAGAACGGACAACGTAGCGGCAAAGACATATCTGAACCACCAAGGGGGATCCAGGTCCTCCATGCTCCACAGGGAAGCCTCAAGGATTCTATCATGGGCAGAACACCATCTTCGATCAATCAGGGCAGAGCATATCAAAGGGGCCCTGAATGTACGGGCAGACTGGCTGAGTCGCCAAACCCTGAGCGAAGGGGAATGGTCTCTCAAAAAGGACGTCTTCCTCCTAATATCAAACAAGCTAGGAAAACCAGACATAGACCTGTTCGCGTCTCCAGTCAACCACCAAACCCAAAGGTTTGTCACGAGGTTCTTCCATCACTCGGCGGAGAACACGGACGCCCTGACCTGCCAGTGGCCAGAGGGACTCCTGTACGCATATCCACCGACACCCTTGCTGCCGAAACTTCTCAGAAGGGTCAAACAGCTACAGGCAGAAATCATAGTAGTGGCCCCTCTATGGCCACGGAGACCTTGGTTCTCAGACCTACAGCGTCTAGCCATACTCCCTCCACTTCCACTACCTCTCTCTCCGGACCTGTTATGCCAAGGACCGATCTGGCACCCAGACCCAGCCTGGCTTCGCTTAAACGCATGGCGGTTGAGCAGCAAAACCTTCTGACGCTAGGGTACTCAGAATCAGTTACGAACACCATGTTGTGCTCCAGGAGGCCCTCCACCAACAGGATATACGATACCACCTGGAAGGCTTTCGTTAGGTGGGCCAGTCGTAAGAAAATCGATCCAGTGGATCCTGACATGAGCAACGTCCTGACATTCCTTCAAGATGGACATGACGCGGGTCTGAAGGCCTCTACTCTTCGACGGCAAATAGCTGCCCTAACTACTATAATACCTCTTCTAGACGGCTGGGTTCTGTCCAGACATCCACACGTCCAAAGGTTCTTGAAGGGAGCGGCTGTAAAAGATCCACCAGTGGTCCACCGCTTCCCCACATGGAGACTGAATGTAGTGCTTTCCGCCCTGTCGGCCCCACCTTTTGAACCTATCACCGAGATTTCCCTCAAATATCTTCGCATGAAGGTCCTCTTTCTGGTCGCTATTACATCAGCCAGAAGGGTTTCGGAACTTGGAGCATTCTCTGTCAACCCAAGGTTCTGCACCTTTCACAAGGACAAAGTGGTACTCATCACCGACCCATCCTTTTTACCCAAGGTAAATTCCAGGTTTCATAGGGCGCAGGAAGTCTGTTTACCATCCTTCTGCCCCAACCCGACTCACCAGAAGGAGAGGTCGTTTCATTGCCTAGATGTTAGAAGATCCCTCAAGGCCTTCTTGCACCGTACCAGCTCCTTTCGCAGAACGGAGTCAATGTTCATATCGGTCTCACCTCCTAACAAGGGACTAAGGATGTCAAAGGCAGCAATCAGCGCCTCCCTTAAGCAATGCATAATGGAAGCCTACCGGGCGAAGGACATACAGGTACCCACAGGCATTACGGCGCACTCCATAAGAAGCGCGGCTACCTCCGCAGCATTCTCCAATAGAGCCTCAATTGAAGAGATCTGTCGTGCAGCAACCTGGACGTCGATCTCCATGTTCGTTAAACACTACAAGCTTGATCTGTTCCATTCAGCTGACGCTGCCTTCGGACGAAGGGTCCTGCAAAAGGTTCTTGACGACGCAGACGATGTCCCACCCACTTCTAGGGACACTGCTATGGGAGGTCCCAGCAAGATGTCCTCCTCTCAGAGGGAGAACGGACTAGTGGATACTTACCGTGAGGGGTCCTTCTCCTCTGAGATAAGGAGGACATCTTCGCCCTCCCAATAACCATCGTCTCCTATATACCTTTTACTAATAGTTCTTTACTGTTACTTCCTGTCAATTCTGTACTGTTGCTCACTTGAGCTTAATAGTTATACATGTTACAATTGTGTTAAGTTTATTCGTTTTTTAGCTACTACCGCTCCTGGGAGTTCCCAAACTGGGCTCAAGGGGCGTGTCCCATCCAGGAGACAGGAAGTAAAAAGATTTCAGTTCCTGCCTCCCTGCAAGTAGGATGGAAACACCCAGCAAGATGTCCTCCTTATCTCAGAGGAGAAGGACCCCTCACGGTAAGTATCCACTGGTCCGTTCTCTCTCTCTTCCTTACGGGGCCAAATCAGATGTCATGCTGTGAGTTCTCTGAATGAGTCCCCCAGCATATTTTTGCCTTTAGAAATTAGGCTCTGATTCAGATATGCATTGGGGGGGGGGGGGAAGGCAAGCCCCTCACCCCTGTATGTTCCATTTTCATGGCCCCGGAGAACTTTTGTTTGCCCTGCTTGAATAAAAAATGCAGCTGCCGATTCAGACCTGTATACCTGCGCCAATGAGGCAGATAAATTTGTGGTGCTCCTTGAGGCTGTAAAATTGGTGAAAGAGAGTTGGAAGGATTTAATCCCCCCAGAGGACTTGAAGCAGGAGGTGATAGTGTTATTTTCAACCATAATAAATCAGAAATTAAAATAATCGGAACAATAGGGGTGTGTTTCCTAAAAGCCAGAAGATCTATGTTTCCTAAAAGCCAGAAGATTATGTTTGCATCATGCTAAACAATTTGGTTGTACACAGCTTCTGGAAAGCATGGAAGGCCTCATGTTCTCAGATGTTCTCAGACAGGCGATTCCCCCTCATAGGGGCTATTACCGAAAAAGTTTGGAATGAGCAGATGTAACCTGTCTGTATGATGGGATCTGTAATAAACCTTGATTCACAGTGTGGTGCTGTTGCCAAGAGACAATCTTGTGGTTATGTATGTCCTGGGCCATGGAAGGCTTTATAAGTTCATAACCAGTACCTTGAACTGAACTTAAAATTAAACCAGTAGCTATTATTATGTATTGAAAATGGTGTATCGTGTAGAATGCAGTTTGATTTGGGTAGTATGCGAGCTGCCTCATATTGAATTAGCCGAAGTTTCCAAGTTGTCTTTGTGGGCAGTCCCACGAACAGCACATTATGGACAGTCCAGCCTCAGTACTACTGTGGCATGGATCAACATGGCCAGATTGGCTGAGTCAAGGCAGGGAGCCAGATTCCGTACATGGAAGCTGGCACACCAAGCAGCTAAGATAAACCAATTCTGCAGTGATAGTAACAGCGCTGGACCCAGTTCTACTCCCAAACTCTGTGCTGAGTCAGACAGTATCAGTGAAACCCCACCAAATGTGAGGAGTGCAGCCGCCTCAGGTGTACCCATCAGCATCACTTCCACTTGGTCTGGGTTCACCTTCAAGGTCTAGTGTGACCATGGTGGACAGGTACCCCCCAGCATGACAACAGCTCCTTCTGGTGGCCAAAACAAAATAATACAGAACCAGGTATTGTCCACATAGTGATGGCTTCCAAACCCAATGCTGCAGACAAAGGTTGATCAGCATAGGAGATGACACAGAGCTATGTGGAACCCCACCATATGAATCCCACTCAGGTGGTTCCAGTTCTCCAACAGCAAACCTCCAAATACAGTAAGAAAAGATCTGAACACCTCGGATTCTGGTCACTTCTGATCTAAATTGGGGGATTCCTGTTTCTATATAAAAGAAGAAGAAAAAGAAGAAACACTTGGAAGCTTCTTCATGAAGCTTCACGTGTCCCATGTACTTTCGCTCCAGCTTTTGCAAAGTCATTTGATGTACTGGGCTACCAAAAGAAGCTGCCATGTCTTCATAAATTAGATGTAGATTTTCTAGCTTTGCGAGTAATGAAAACTGGTTTAAAATTGTTAGAACAGACAGTATTGTACAGAACACATTGGAGGATGTCGTAAAATATCCATCATGTGTTCCTTTAACTAGTAATCTGTAATGTAACCTGCTAAAGAGTGAATATTATCTACTGAGGAGGGTCGTGAAGCATTTTTTTTGCAAACATGCTTGCCCCACCTTCCAAGTTTCCTAAAGGTGGCATTTTCATAAATGTCACAATACCATCCGTGTAACCACGCTTAAATGTCAAAGCAGTTTGAAAGCTTTCTTTAAGTTAGCACAAGCAGCGTATTTTGGAGATATGGCTCACTTTTCAGCCTAGTTTTTCAAATCCTTCCCCTGCCATGCAAATTAAAGCTATCTTTCGGAACAACATAGCCTTTGTTTCACCCTCTTTGAGTTCTTCTTTGCATGAATTTGTTGAACAGGTGTGCTGGATGGGATGAGGTGTGTTGTATGTCTCTGAATACCTCCTTGCTGTATTTACAAGACTGCAGATCTGGTTTGTGTCATCCTTAGATCTCCTTGTTACAGGAAGATTTCCTTGACTTTTCCACTGAGGACTGGGGCTTGGTCCTAGACAAAACTTTGCATAAATCCAAAAATTTTGGATTGGATGAACCTTTCCCTGGGAAGTCATTGAGATCTAATTCTCAACACTTTGTGGAAGTATTTTGGGGCTCAGGTTTTAAGCCTGGTGGTTGGGATGGGGCTTGTAACTCTGTGCTAGAGCATTTGCTTTGCATATACAATGTCCCAGTTAAAAGGATCAGGTAGCAGATGATGTGAAAGATGTCTGCCTGAGACCCTAGAGAGCTACTGCCAGTCAGAGGAGACAATACTGACCATGAACGATGGTCTGTCTCACTGTAAAGCTACTCCATGTGGGTAACAGAGTCCTGTGGAATTCTCTTTTACTGGAGTTCTTTCCATTTTGATACCCACTCTGGTCCCACAAAAGTGGGCTAAAAATAAAAAAAAGTTAGGTGTTTGATCACAGTGCAGTTCTGCTCAAATCCAAATGTCATTCTCTTAACAGTCATAGTCTGTGATCCACTGATCTGAGGTAGTAGCATATATAATCTGATTTATGGGTCTGAGTACCAGAGACAACTGAACTGTTTTTATCTTTCTCTTGGACCCAAGCCATTCCCTGAACTGGATTAGTAGAGATGAGTGGCCCAAGTTCTCCAGGGTTGACAGAGAGGTGGTTGTCATACTCTGATTGCCAGCTGCATGCTTTGTGGCAGTTTTGCAGCTGTGGACATCAGCAGCGAACAGACTGCTTTTTGTCAGTAGGCAATTGTTGCTTCATCTCAAGGGTTCAGGAGTGGGCTAGGCCCAAAGACAAAGCTGGAAATAGGTACTTGGTGTGTTCATTTTTTGTGGTGCATTTTTTAAGTTTTGCCCTGGATCTTCCAGATAGTTCTGTAAATAAACAGTTAAGCATAGACAAGTTGATTCGTTTGTTCTGTTTTTGCAATATAATTGGAGTTGTGCCACCAACTTCTAATAAGGAAGCAGAGTGCAGATAGATTTGAAAGATTGGTGAAACAGGGCTTTATGGCTCTCTGCCACAGTTCCCGCATATAAGGTGCCACGCTAGCCACGGTGACAGCCCACAGCAGTGAATGCAGTGCCATAGCAGCAAATTCTTAATGGAATTTCCTTTTCTGTTTGTTCGTTTTTTTTCCACAGAAAGAATAATAGAAGACCATGAAGTGGTGATTGAGGTTCAGTCAAAATGGGGGATTGAAGAAGGCAATAAATTTTATTTTAGGAAAAATTATGCTAAATACGAATTCTTCAAAAACCCTGTGGCAAGTAAAAACAAATCTGTATATTTATTTGATTCCATTGTTGACTGTCTCATCACAACCATTCAGGGTGGGCAGCAATACATTTTGACAGGGCTATTTTTGGGCAGGAACACACAGGAATGGAGTTTCGGCTGGCTCCCGAGTTGGCCATGCCCAGCAGGAACTCATTAGCATAATAGGCCACACCCAACATCAGAAACTCATTAGGATTGGCTATATTAGGGGTGTGTGGCCTAACATGCAAAGAAGTTCCTGCTACAAGAAAAGCCCTGGGTTTTGACAATAAGCAAGGAAAATAGAATAAGAAGCAAAAGGTGAGTGTGGCTGGATGACCACACTGCTGGTAACATGGGGGTGTGGCCTAATATGCTAATGAGCTGTGCTGTCAGGAGTGTGCCCGAATATGCTAATGAGTTTCTGCTGTTGGGTGTGGCCTATTATGCTAATGAGTTCCTGCTGGGTTTTTTTCTACAAAAAAAGCTCTGCACTTTGATATCTAGTTAAATCCCAGCCAGTGCTGTGAAGTGCTGAGGCTTCTCCTACTGTTCCAATGTGTTATCCTGGGGTGTGTGTGTGTGTGTCTTCACTACTGAGGGCAGGTCCGAATGATTATTGTTTAGGGTTTATGATTAAAGTTTAAGCAGACTTTTTAAAAATAACAAGAGTAACAAGTGAAACAATTAGGAGAGAATTTGAGATTCCTTTAATTTCTATTGTTGTCCTTGCTGCTGTTTAATTGCCTGTTGCTGCACTGGCCTGGCAACCTCGCAAGTAGTTCTTCTAACCTGGTTCCCCACTTGACTTTCCCACTGCAATCTGACTACTATTTTTGCCCCACTGCCTAACAATCCCAGAATTAGAACTGATTTCCATGCGACTGGTCCATTCCCCTGGAGAAAACGCCTGCTTTGAAGGGTGGTTCTCAATGGCACAATACACTCCTGAGGTTCAGCTGCTCTCCAAACTCCTCCCTCCCCAGGCTTCACCCCCCAGATCTCCAAGTATTTCTCAACGCAGAGTTGGCAACTTGTCATCACTTCAGCCTGGGTCTGTGGCATCCTTCAACTCCTCTCTTTATGAGAGAACTCTGGTAAATTATTACTCGGGGAGGACCCCCTCAGAAAATGAATTGACTTATCATTCCCTTTGAGGTGCTGCACTGCAAACTCCTTTGTGTTGTATCAGAAGACTCTGCCATTCCAATGTTGCTGTCAAAACTGGTAGCAATTTTGTGTGGCTGTAAGCAGGAGCGCTGCAAGACAAGGGCACAGACCATAATTTTTCAGGCCAAATGGCTGCTGATATGGGCCCCCATTTGAAACCATCCTAATAATGGAACATAGAAGGAATCTAATTCCAGGCCTTCAGCTCAACAAAGCCAGCTTTTTGTTTCTCTTTGACAGAATTTTTTCCCGGAACATCTGGTGTCCTTCTCCAATGAGATCAACGGAGATATGAGCCACGCACAAATCCTCCAGGTAAGATATTCATGTTAAAATAAGACTGTCTAAGAGGTAGCAACGATTGTTTTTGTGAACAAAATAGTCAGTTCAGAAAGTATTTGAGTGCAATGGTCTTCAGCCCTGTGCCTTGGATCTCAGCTGGATTGAAGGACTCCACCTATTTGGCTGCTGTAAAGCTGCCATTTTTGTTACTTTTTGGACATACCTGCTACTAAGACCTGTTGTGTATAGAGCAAGTGGTCCATTCCCCCACCTTCCTTTGCATGCATACTGATAGGAGCAGCCAAACAGGACAGTGAGGATTTCCCTTTATCCCAGGCAGTTTCAGAGGCTGGCTCCTTGTCTTCCTATCATGTGACATTAGTGACATCATGTGACATAGATTGCAGCTGCGGGGGGAGAGAGTTGAAAAGAGGTATGAGGTCTGAAAACACTGAAGACAGGTGGTAGTTCTAGTAAATCTATGCTGTTTCCCTCCTGTGTTTCTTTTAAAAAATAAAAGTTAACAAAAATAGCAGGGAAATCTATTGGTGAGTGGCCAAAGAGTCCACCTGACAAAGAGTGCTAACTTAATAATGGCTGGCTTATTCTTTTATCATTAGAATTCAATCAAGTAAGAAGAACATCCTTTCTTCTTTTTAGTGAACATGAATGAAAAGCAATCATTGCTGAAAAAACACTACAGGAATGGCCTAGTAAAAACTAAACACCCAGTGTGTGGCCAGATTTATGGATCCGTTTATCTCTGTGGTGTAACTTAGCATATGTTATGCTTGGATCGGTTATTTGACTGATCTGAAAGCTACTTAACCAGATAATGATTAGGTATCTGAACTGTATCTGTTTTTATTTTTAAAATGTATACTTCATCGTTCCCCTGAAACGACATTCAAGACAGAGAATAACAATAAATAGATTCCGTAAAATTACAATATAAATGAAATATAAATAGAATGGAAATGAAATAGAAATAGAAACACTGTACCAACAGTATAGAATAAACATTGATCTCCCACATTTCATAGTAGCAATAAAAGATTGTTTCCCCTAATTGCAAATGAAAAACAGTATAAAAGTTAAGTCAAGGGGGAAAAAAAACAGCTGAACCCAAAATAAGGTCAGCATTGGAATAAATGGTATTATATACATAAACAAATGCTAACTGAAACAAAAAATGGTATCTAAATGTATTTATTTATTTATTGAATTTATATCCCACCCTACCCCCAAAATGGGCTCAGGGTGGTTCATAACATGAAACCAACAGACAATAAAACAATAAAAACAATAGCAGATGAAACCAAAACCCATGCCTCATGGAATAATTACCCCAAGAATTCCCAGTGCCTAAGTAATATCCAGGACAGCAGGGCACTGGGAAAAGGCCATAATTAGCACCATGGACAGGACAGGGGACCCAGAATGGATTGAACGCCCGCCACCTGAACCAAAGGCCTGGTGGAACTTTACAAGCCCTGCGAAACTGTTCTAGGTCCCGCAGGGCCCTGATCTCAAATGGGATCGTGTTCCACCAGGCTGGGGCAAGAGCCAAAAAAGTCCTCACCCTTTTCAAGGCTAAGCAGATGTCCCAGGCCAGGGACCACCAGGAGATGTTGATCAGAAGAGCGTAAAGCACTCCAGGGCTCATACGGGGAGAGGTGTTCCTGCAAATGACAATGGCAAGTTATTTGGGGAAGAGCTAGCAGTGATACCACAGAAATGGCCGTTTCTAAAGTCTCTATTCAGCTATACTCAGTTGACTTGGGGATCTGCTCTCAGTTGAGATGATGCTGGTGATCTATGATGTAGATGTAGAGGAGCCGCCACCAGTGATACCACCCACCACGAATGATATCTGAGATGTAACTGGCCCGGTGTTGCCCAGGCCTGGTGGCAAGGGGGCTCGGACCTAACCATTGGGTAGCCATCTGAATATATGATATCTGGAAGCATTTTATGGTAAATCATGTTATTTATTGGAATTGTTTTAAGTAGATTTTATCTGTTTTAATGTATTGAACTGGCTGTGTGCCCTTGTAAGCCGCCCTGAGCCCGTTCGCAGGGAGGGCGGGATATAAATTTGAAAAATAAATGAATGAATGAATAAATAAATAAATGATGCTGGGCCATTGGGGTACAGGCAGTCCTTCAGATCCTTTAGACCCATGTGGTATGTTTCCTGGTGCCCACTTGCTCTCTCTCTCAAAGCAAAGAGCCAGTCCTGGCATTCCTCCACTTTGCTGGAGTGAGAAGTGCTTTAAAAGAGTATGAGGTGCTTCAGAAGAGCATCATCTTTATGTATCCCGGGAGCAGCTATGTGGAAGCAGCTCCCTCCATCATAGAAAGACGCTTTGAATGCAACCACCTAACATTTTAAGGTTGGACTCAGCCCTTATGGCAGACATTATGTGATTGGTCCTACCCCCTCCCTATGGCAATCAATTTGTTGTGGTGCCTACTACTGTTGCAGTGCCAAAAAATCTCACAAGTTCAACAAAGTTGGGGGTCCCTGCCCTAGACCCAATCCATCAAGTCCATTGATGATCAAAGCCAGCACCTAGAGTTGCATTTGGGAATTTAGTAGAAGCCCATCAGGGTGTTTCAGAACAGGCATAATATGCTGACTGCAGCAAGTACCTATTAAGATTCTACCTGCAGTAATTTAGACAAATTATATTTTCCAAGACATCTTCAAGGGCAATCCCTATGTAAAGTGCTAAACTGTTTATCAGCAATGTAATTTGTGTTAATTACAAAAAGTTTGTTAACACGCTGCGTAACAATGCCATTTTTAGTTCTAAGCCATTGGAGCCAATTATTGTTTATAAGATTCAACTGGCTTTTGAGCTAGGGAAACCTTTGCCTTATGCAAATATAAATGTGTGGGAACTAAATGTATGTAAACAGTATTTAGGAAATGGAACTGTTTTTGGCTTCTGTCTCCAGGGATATTCCAAATAAATATAACCAGATTAAAATTTATTTACTTTATTTATATCCCGCCTTTCACCCCAATGGGGACCCAAAGCGGCTTACATAATTCTCCTCTCCTCCATTTTATTTTCACAACAACCCTGTGAGGTAGGTTAGGCTGAGATTGTGTGACTGGTCCAAGGGCACCCAGCAATTTTCCATGGCACTAGTGGGGAGTCAAACCTGGATTTCCCAGATCCTAGTCCGACATTTTTACTACTATACCGCTCACACACAAAAGACACAGCTAAGCTTTACAGTGCAGTTATGGTTCTAGTGTTGACAGATAATATGTTCAGAAGAGAACCTTGATTCTTGTAAGCCTGAAGAGCAGGATACCTGTGTGTGCTCTCAGGTGATCCCACAATGCAATAAGAAGGGCATGTTGTCATCTGCAGAAGGGCCTTCTTGGTTTCATGGGATGTTTCATGGGAGCGCCATCAAGTAATTTATTTACTTTATTTATATCCTACCTTGCAAGAGATACACTGGAACTTTTAACTGACCTAATCCAATCCTACCTCCTATGTTTCAACGGCTGTACCTAAAATAAAGGAGATCACCAGTGAAATCTACAGCAGATCAAGGGAGTAGCCATAACAGAATAGTGAATATAGTCACTCTCAAGAAACATAAATGCAAATATTTCAGTCAGACAAGGTATCACAAGAAGAATGACTTCCTTTCTTTACATTGAGCTCTAAACTTTTTGTTGTTGTTGTTCAGTTGCACAGTCGAGTCCAACTCTTTGTGACCCCATGGACCATATCACACCAGGCCCTCCTGTCTTCCTCCGTTGTCCTCCGGAGTTTGCTCAGCTTCATGTTCATTGCATCAATAACACTGTCCAACCATCTCATCCATTGCCATTCCCCTTCTTCTTTGACCTTCAGTCTTTCCCAGCATCAGGGTCTTCTCCAGTGAGTGCTCCCTTCTCATTTGGTGGCCAAAGTCACCAGTGAGCTTCAGCTTCAGTATCTGGACTTCCAGGGAACAGTCAGGGTTGATTTCTTTTTAGGGACTTACTGATTTGATCTCCTTGCAGTCCACTTTACATGATAGCAAAATCTTGGGGCACCTTAGATGTTTATTATGGCACATACTGTAATGAGCCAGGGCCTACCCCGCCAGATCCATAAAAAGGGTTGAGGTTCTGAAAAAACATGTGCTCTAATCAATTTATTCATCTGAAAGGTGTCACAAGATTCTTGTGTGTTTTCGTGCCAGCAGACAACTTTACCAGCACACTGAAAGGCTGGATGTGAAAGAACTCTTGAGGCCTAGTTGGGCAAGCATGGAGGCCACTTCACTTCCACCGGTGATAACTATATGGCCTATGAAAAGGACTCCCATTTGCTACCATTTCTCCTTAACAAAATGTTTGAGGAAACTACTGAATAACAATGGGGATGTAAGTCAAGAGTGGATGCAGAATGCATGTAAATCCAGTTTGAGAGAACTGCTACCCTTTCAACATATACTTAGCACTAGTGGAGCATACTAAATGTTCAAAGGACAGAACTGACAAACATCCTTCTCCAAACATCTGAGAGCTTGGTGCTGTGTTCTGCTTCAATGGAATCAAGAGCATAATTCCCAAAGGCCTCCGAGAGATCACACTCCCAGACTGTCAGCCCCTTCCAAAGCTCTGCCAGAGGCTCCCTTATATGTGCAAGGAGTTGTTTGGTATAGGTACACTCTTGTACAATTGGAAAGCTGAATTCTGGTAGGATACAAAATGTGTGTGTATGGTTTTTTTTTCAATTTTACCTTTCAGATGTTTCTAAGTGCCAGTGGGTATCCCGAAATCCACAGTTATTTATATGCTAAAGAACGAGGGAAAAAATCCTGGAAAAAGATGTACTTTTTATTGCGAAGCTCTGGTCTGTATTTTTCTACCAAGGGGATGTCAAAGGTAAGATCAGCATATGAAAACAGTGGTATTTGTTCCATTCCCCCCCTGAAAAACTTAGGTTTGCAGTGGTGAACGATGCAATTGGTCTCTCCCCCTTTTCAAAATTTTTGTTTCCAGTTTTTGCTCGTTCTGATGGAGAGGAAAGAAGACAAAACATAAACCAGCCCTTATGGTACAGGCATGGAAGTGGCAGTCAATTCTGTGTTGAAATTAGATGAAGCTTTGGCCAACATTTTTGGTTTTTTAGAGTGGATCGATATCATTTTCATTTGGGGTCCTTGAGTGGGGAGAAAGGTGAAATAGAAATGCAGTAAATAAATACAAGTCTTGGAAATAAAAAAACTGCGGTGATGAAAGACGAACTTCCCCTGTAAGTTTAAATGGTCAGTCCATCCAGGCCCCAAACCCTGGGAATGATCTTTCTGGTGGTCAGAAGAAGCTACAGCAATGGAGAGGAATGCAGAAAATAACACACATACTCAGTAGTAGACTGGGGTACGATATATGCTGTTATAAGTCGGTTTAATAGTGCGTTTCTCCTTCTTGCTCTCAGTCCCCCAGCTATCACTCCAAAGTTAAGAACTATGGGTTCTACTTAGCTGGATGGGTTATTGTTTCTTCCTTCTCATAATCGCCTCTTCTCTGCTATTGCACCATTATGAATGTTTTTTCTTTTCTCAGCTTCCATACGAGGTATTGCTTGACAGCTAGTAGTCTAGCGAGAGCTCCCACCCTTTCTCGATTCCTGTCTTTTAAAAAAGGTCTGAGAGTATAGGGGGAAAAAATCAGTGTTTGTCACTTACCAGGTGGACGGGTGTGAACAACATTCACAGACTCTGCAGGGTGGTGGTGGAGGTGAAGAGAGCCCTCGTAAGGAGAACTTGACAACCATATGCCAATTGGCATCGGTCCTAATGCTATAGTAAAACTTACGGTCATGGATGGCTGGGGGTGGTGGTGGAAACTGACCAAGGAACAGTAGCTGACTATGTCATCAAGCACCGGAAAAAGAAACCCATGTACAATAGCCCTATAGAATGTGTCCAGTTGTAGGAGCCATTTTAAGGGTAGCTGGACTCCCAAAAGCCCTAGACGTATTCCTGAAAGGCAGGATTGAATTTGGGACTAAATGTATCAGTCATATGACTGGGTTGCTTTCTTAAAGCCTTACAACTCTGTAATTTTTTTAAAATTCCCCATGTCCTAAAGGGAGAGGTGTATAGCAGTAGTGGTGAAGGTCAGTGATATATGCTTCTTTGGAACTGCCAGAATTAAAAGTTGTGAAAGAACAGACATATTCTGTTCCCTGCAGCACCCCTTCCACTGGGCAATGAGAAGACACCTCAAAAAATTACTCTTGGGCTAATCTCCCATTTGCTGATGAGAGAAGAGCCTGGGGAGATGTCACAGCATGAATGTCTTGAGCTCCATGGCCTCTGCTTCTGCCCAGTTCTTCTTCCGTTGTGAGACAGGCCAGGTCGTGGTGGTGGTGGACTATCTGCTGAGTGTTGGGCCTCCGTACATACCTACCCATAACAGTTCTGAGATCCCTATGAATTCCAAAGAAGAAAGCAGATCATTGTGTGCAAAGTAACGGGTACGAAGCTGTGCTGTCAACGACAGATTCAGTGTTGAACTCATTTTGCACCTTGTAGCATCCAGCCTAGAAAGATGGTAGACAGGATTAAGTGCTACCTGTCTTCCTTTAGCAAAATCCCATATGGACCCAGGGTAAACTGCCAGCTCAGTGAGTTCCTTTGGCATCATCATCAGCCGTGGCACCTAGGATGCTGAAAAACCTCTCTTCTCTTTGCAGATTCTGTGTTTTACATTACAGAAGAGTCGTCTCCTTCTTTCAGTGCAGTATGTAACGGCTTCGCCTCTTCCTTTTAGGAGCCGAGGCACTTGCAGCTATTCAGTGAATTCAACAGTAGTGATGTGTATATGTCTTTGACAGGCAAAAAGATACCTGGAGTGCCAATCAGCTATGGGTTCTGCTTTAAGGTAAAATGTTTCTCGTTTATGTACACACACACGTATATACACGTAGAATAAAACAATTTATTGGGGAGTGAGGGAGCAGTAGACTCTGTTTGTCAAGATTTCTTTTTGAAGAAGTGGGGTGGGGTGGGGGAGATCCTGCATTCATTGATGAACTAGGAGAATTAGTGGCTTTTATTTCAACAGGTATTGCCTTCGAGATAGGAATTAATGCTAAACAATGTGCTGTGGCTTTCTAGCCTCACAAAGCAGGAGCTGCTAGAGACCTGAAACGGCTTTACACGGACAGTGAACATAGTCGGGCCTGCTGGATGACAGCAGTTCGGTTGCTGAAGGTAAAAAAATATATATATTTTTCTTAATCATCTTTAATCATTTCTGCAGTTAATTTTCCTAAAAAAAATTATAGATATTTATGGTGATGGTGGAATGGGCCATTAAGTCGCAGCTGACATATGATGATCCCGTAGGGTTTTCAAGGCAAGAGATGTTCAGAGGTGATTTTGCCATTGCCTGCCCCTGTGTATTCCTTGGATGTCTCCCATCCACATATTAGCCAGAGATTACCTTGCTTAGCTTCCAAGATCTAATGAGACTGAGCTAGCCTGGGCTATACAGGCTTTTCCCCCTTAATTGGGAACCAAAGTGGGTCTTCCTCTCCCTTCATGAGATCTAGTTTGGTATAGTGGTTAAGAGCACGGACTGTAATCTGGGAGAACCAAGTTTGATTCCCCACTCCTCCACATGCAGCTGCTGGTGTGACCTTGGGTCAGTCATAAATTCTCTCAGAGCTGTTCTCTCAAGAGCAGTTCTCAAAAGACCTCTCTTAGCCCCACCTACCTCACAGGGTGTCTGTTGTGGGGAAGGCAAGGGGAAGGAGATTGTAAGCCACTCTGAGGCTCCTTCGGGTAGTGAAGGGCAGGGTATAAATCCAATCTCTTCTGCTTCTTCCTCTACTTTAACCCCATAATAACCTCCCTGTGAGATAGCAAGAGCCATTTTGGTGTAGTGGTTAAGAGTGTGGACTGTAATCTGGGAGAACCAGGTTTGCTTCCCCACTCCTCCACATGCAGTTGCTGGTGCGACCTTGGGTCAGTCATACGTTCTGTCAGAGCTGTTCTCTCAAGGGCAGTTCTTGAAAGAGCTCTCTCCGCCCCATCTACCTCACAGGTAATGCTCCCTCTAAGCTGTGGAGTTCTGTGAGCAAAAATTCTACTTGGTGAGCTACTGGCATTAAAGCTGTGAGCAAGTGAATTGGCTACTGCATAAATTAGTTTGCTCTGGAGCCATCCTTCCTGAGCCAAGACAAAAATCTGTGAGCCAGAGGCTAAAAAATTGTGAGCTGGCTCACACTAACTCAACTTAGAGGGAACACTGCTCACAGGGTGTCTGTTGTGGGGAGAGGAAGGGAAAGGAGATTGTAAGCCGCTCTGAGGCTCCTTCGGGTAGTGAGGGGCAGGGTATAAATCCAATCTCTTCTTTTTCTTCTTCTAAGGTATGAGAGAGTGTAACCGGCCAAGGATAAACCCAGTAAGCTTCCATGACAGAATGGAGATTCAGACCTGGGAATCCCAGATCCTCATCTGCAGGGCTCTTTTTGTAGAAAAAGCCCAGCAGGAACTCATTAGCATATTAGGTCACACCCCTGACAGCACAACTCATTAACATATTAGGCCACACCCAATGTTACCAGAAGTGTGGTCATCCAGCCACATCCACCTTTTGCTTCTTATTCTCTTTACCTTGTTGTCAAAACAGTTTTGACAAAACCAATAAAAACATTATTTTCTGTCCCATCTATACAAAACCTTGCCTGAACCAATATCTTATGTCCAACAATTATTCCCACACTGGATTGGAATCAATTCCTAAGGGTTAGGTTCCCATGGAAATCAGGTTGCCTTCCTGCAGAACTAGTATGCTGAATATGATTTTTTAGGGTTGCCAACCTACAGGTGGGGTCTGGAGATCTCCTGGAATTACAACTGAGCTCCAAACTTCAGAGATCAGGTCAATGGCTGCTTTGGAAAGTAGAGTCCATGGCATTATGCCTTGCTTAGGTCCCTCCTTCCCCTAAACCCCCACCCTCCACTCCCAAATCTCCAGGGATTTCCTAAATCTGGAGTTGGCAACCCTAGTTCACTGGCAGAACAACACTAGGAGCCAGTCTGGTGTAGTGGTTAAGTGTGCGGACTCTAATCTGGGAGAACCGGGTTTGATTCCCCACTCCCCCCTTGCACCTGCTGGATGACCTTGGGCAAGCTATGGCTCTGTACCAGCTGTTGTCTCAGAGCTCTCTCAGCCCCACCTAGCTCATAGGGTGTCTGTTGTGGGGAGGGAAAGGGAAAGGAATTTGTAAGATGCTCTGAGACTCCCTTGGGTAGTGAAGGGCGGGGTATAAATCCAATCTCTTCTTCTTCTAGGTTTGTGGATGCACTGGATGGTAGTAGTTTGTGGACTATTTTATTCAAGGTACAAAATTTTATTCAAGGTATAAGATTTCATGTGCCACCCACACTTCTTCAGATAGAAGACGTGTGCATGCACACAAAAGCTTATACCTTGGATGAAACTTTGGACTCCAACTTTGTTCTGCTGCTTCAGAACAACACGGCTACCCACCTGAATTATTACACTATAATACTTTTTACAAGCAATTATGTACCAGTGGAGTGGTTACCAGGCAGAGTCTGTCCCACAGGTAAAACTATCCTGTGAACAGGTGGTCTTTACCACATAAAAGTATCACTACCAACACAAGATCACCAATCGTTGGAACTCCTCAGAAGCGGAAATCTCTCTTATTAGGAAGTTTAAGAACATCAACTTTGCTGGCCCATTAAAGGCAGATGTCAGTCCAGTGGCAGGAGAAGAAGGACAATCATCTTCTTCAGAAACTCTGCCCACTTTTTAAATTTCACAAAACAGGCAATCTCCAAAGTGCAGCTGACCATGCTCATTTTTAGTTACAACTCTGTTTCTCTGCAGATGTCCCCCAAAGTGCCCCATGCAACAGTCAAGTGTTCTGCCAACACACACAATAATGAAGCTACTTTTTCAGATGTTTTCTCTTACATGGCAGTAAGCACCAAACCACTTTAATACAGACTTTAGACACACATATATTTGCAAGCCATTCCCAACAAGACACAACAATGAACTCAGGCTTCAAACTTACTTTTCTTAAGCAGAAGATGCCATGAGGAAACTAAAGAGATTCTCAAAAATTAAAGATATCGTCAAAACCAGCATTTCCTGGGCTCTCTGCTTTTTTACATCCCCCCCCCTTTTCAATATATATTTTTATAAAAACAAAGAAAAAGAAAGGAAGGAAGAAGGGAAGGAGTGAGGGAGGAAGGAAGAAAGAAAGAGGTAGGTGGGGGAGGGAGAGAGAGAAAGGAAGGAAGGAAGGAAAAGGAAGGAAGGAAGGTAGACAGACAGAGAAAGGAAGGAAGGAAGGTAGGTGGAGGATAGAGAGAGAGAAAGGAAGGGGGGAGAAAGAGAAAGGAAGAAAGAAAGGTGGGGACAGAGAGAGAGAGAAAGACAGAAAGAAAGGTGGGGGGGGAGAGAGACAGAGAAGGAAAAGAGATTGTGGAGGCACTTACCAGAGCAGGGAAAGCCACGCGACATCGGCAAGTGAAATGCAGAGAGCCTAGCCCCTGTGCTTAATCTCTGGGCGGGGCTTTCTCCTGCTGGCTGTCTGCTCTTAAAGGGAAAGCACCGGGTGGAGCTTTTTCCTGCCGGTTCTCTGCAGTAACTTTCCCTTTAAGGGTAAACAGCTCAGGCTTGGCAGGGAGGGGGCGGGGCAGGCTCGAACGCCAGCTGGAATGGCGTTCCTGTGTTTTCCTGCTGAAGAAGAGCCCTGCTTATCTGATACTCTAACCAATTGTACCCCACCAGCTCATCACAGCACTTGAGAGCCCCTGTGTCAGACACAATTATACGTTTCTTTAACACTTAGACAACATAAGCAAAATAGTTGACTATTTGATTGGGTACATGAAATGGTCAAATCCCAAATGGAACATTTAATTTGAAGCAAAATGATTACTATGCTAATCCCCAAAGAAGACTGTGCTATAAATCTTTTTTGCTTTGTACAGAATGGGGAGTGTCTTATGTCTGGATCTATACTGGAGTTGCTACCCTTTAGGTGGGACCTGAGGGTCTCCTGCTATTACAGTTGATTCCCAGACAACCAAAATCATTTCCCCTGGAGAAAATGGATGCTTTGGAGAGTTGACTCTGTGTCATTCTACTCTGCTATGGCTCTGTTGTCCCCAGGCTCTACCCCCAAAATCTCCAGGTACTTGCCAACTCAGAGCTGGCAACCCTAGATATACACAGGGATATACTCCTCTATTTGCCTTCATGCCTTCTGACTCCAGCCAGGAGACAAGGGGACAGAGAGAGGAGATCAGCCCTGCAAGCCACCTCATGGGTGCCACAGCCTATCCCCGCACATTCTGGTACCAGCCAGAAGGCTCTGAGGCACAGAGAGAAGAGTGAGGTCCCTCTTCAGTTTAGGATCCTCTGTTTTTGTGTATAATCCTTATATTCTAGAAGGGTTGCTGTCTTTTCAGATACATTTGCTATTAATTGGCATTTGCTATTAATTGATGCTAGAAGCTGAGTAGTTGGACCTCCAGGTAGCTGCCTCTTGCCTGTGTAGGGTGGAAGAGCCATCAATGACAGACTCAATGTGTGATGGAAACCTGTGGATATCTGATTCCTCCCCTGGGTACTCTTAGACTGCAGTTCATAAATCCACAACCCTAGTAATAAGGATTGTTTTGTTTTCAGTATGGAATGCAGCTATACCAGAATTACATGCAACCCTATCATGGTAGAGGTGGCTGCGGTGCTCTTAATACGCCTATGGTAGGTACTTCAGTTTCTTCGATTTATTCCCTAGCTTTCTTCGGTCGAACTCAAGGCCCCATGCAGAGGGTGTCCTTGGAGGCCTTCCATCTGGGTACTGCTTAGCTCATTAGAGTGGCTGAGTCTGTGTACCTTTGGACCATACCCTGTGTAAATTCATTACAACTGCTACATATACCCTTCTGTATTCAACTCCCTGAGTGCTCAATCATATAAAATTGAATAACTACTGTAATTTTAGCCACCTCTTCCTTTAGATCTTTTGGAATATGTTGGGCTGGGAAAATGCATTCCCTTAGACCTAAATTTCTCCCAACCCATGAAGAAACGTCCTTTGTGTGTGGCCCTGTCTAGCCCCTCTAGTGGTGGAGGCCCCTCACCTGACTGTTAGAGAGAACAAATAGGGGGCCTGAAAATAATTGCAGGAGAGAGGAACTGTTTGGACACCCTGCAACCCAGAATCTTTTTTATCCTGCTCTTCCTGCATTGTTGTGTACTTCTGTCATTACATTTTCTGCATTGCGTAACATTATTCCTGCATGGTGTAATGTATCATGCCTGCGATGCTCGCTCTAAGTTGTGGAGTCCTGTGAGCAAAAATTCTACTTTGTGAGCTACTGGCATTTAAGTTGTAAGTGAGCAAGTTGGCAACTGCATAAATTAGTCTGCTCTGGAGCTATCCTTCCTGAGTGAAGACAAAAATGTGTGAGCTGGAGGCTAAAAAACTGTGAGCTAGCTCACGCTAACTCAGCTTAGAGGGAACACTGCAGGACTGATACTTTTTCTTGGATTGTTATTAAATGTCTCACACTATTTGATTGCATTATTTTACAGTCCATAATCCACCCTGACTCTCAGTTTGGTGTAGTGGTTAAGTGCGTGGACTCTAATCTGGGTGAACCGGGTTTGATTCCCCACTCCTCAATTTTGCAGCTGCTGGGTGACCTTGGGCAAGCCATAGCTCTGTACCAGCTGTTCTCTCAAGGACGGTTGACTCAGAGCTCTCTCAGCCCCACCTACCTCACAGGGTGTCTGTTGTGGGGAGGGGAAGGGAAAGGAGTTTGTAAGCCGCTCTGAGACCCCAAGTGAGTGAAGGGTGGGATATAAATCCAATCTCTTCTTCAGTTAGAAAGATGAGCTGTAAATAAATAAATTTTTCAGTGGCTGGAATAAGTTAACTTCCCCTCATACTTGCTTTCCTTTATCTAAGTATTCATTTCAGTAGGGAACACCCCATTTACTTTCATTTAACAGTGGTGATGATGATAATGTTGAAAAATTAGATATTATAAACTATTACATTTTTACATTCACAGCATTCCTGCCTGACATATCATATTAGTACAGTGCCATTCTATTACGTCCTTGGAAGTCTTAGCAGTGAAAAGTGCTGTCAATCAGCAGTCAGCTTATGGCAACCTTGTAGGGTTTTCAAGGCAAGAGGCGAACAGAGGTGGTTTGCCATTGCCTGCCTCTGTGTAGTGACCCTGGGCTTCCTCAATGGTCTCTCGTCCAAGTACTAACCAGGGCTGTCCCTGCTTAGCTTCTCAGATCTGATGAGATCAGGCTAGCCTGGGCTTACCCAGTCAGGGCAATGGCTTTAGAAGGGGTGTAAATGTAGAAGGGTTGTAAAAATAATTCCAGTAATCATTCCTCCTTTTATAGGGTATGATGGATTCCCCAACCCTGAGTTTTCATAGTTCTGGCTGCTGTGAGAAAGTTGCCATATCAGTTTTGTATATGCCTTACGATAATCTTTCACACCAGATGTCCCATGTAGAATTACTGTGGCAACAAATGGCAGAGAGGAAGTTATAAACCCTGTTATAGATGGGATATAATTTAGAATGCATTCATCCTAAAAATGTATCACTACATACAGAATCCTTCCCCCCCCCCCCCCAAATTCTTAATTCCCTTTCCTATTGGCTAATCAATCGATCCTTCTGGGTGGACATCACCAAAGACTTGTTGCTATGAGGATGATGCAGACCATTAAAAATAAGAATTGCTTTTGCTAGATCCACTCTAAAATTTACATTTTCTTTGGCAGAGAAGCGTCTCAGAGAATTCTCTCGTGGCCATGGACTTCACAGGACATAAATCCAGAGTTATTGAAAACCCCTCAGAAGCTCTGTCAGTTGCAGTTGAAGAAGGATTAGCGTGGCGGGTATGAAATCTTGAGTTTTCCAAAAATTCTAATTTGCTGTTCCCACCCCCACCTTTTTTTTGAAAGTGTGGTATAGTGGTTAAGAGCAGCAGAATCTAATCTGGAGAACCAGGTTGATTCCCTGCTCTTCCACATGAAGCCTGTCACAGTTCTCTCAGAACTCTCTCAGCCCCACCTACCTCACAAGATGTCTGTTGTGGGGAAAGGAAGGGAAGGCGATTGTAAGCTGCTTTGAGACTCCTTTGAGAGTCAGTGTGGTGTAGTGGTTAAGAGTGGCAGACTCTAATCTGGAGAACCAGGTTTGATTCCCCACTCCTCCACATGCAGCCTGCTAGGTGACCTTGGATGTCACAGCTCTCTCAGAGCTCTCTCAGCCCCACCTACCTCACAGGGTGTCTGTTGTGGGGAGAGGAAGGGAAGGTGTTGTAAGGCACTTTGAGACTCCTTTGGATAGAGAAAGGCAGGGTATAAAATTCAACTCTTCTTCTTCCTTAAAGTGGGGTATAAAAATCAACTCTTGTTTTCTTTTCCTTTCCATCCAGAAAAAAGGCTGTTTACGACTCTGTAGTCCGTCCACTTTGCAAAATGTGCCATCAAACATAGGTAAGTACCATTCTTCTGGTTTTTGTAGAATGTAATGATTTTGCCTTGCACTCAAACTCTTCCAGCAAGATTTTATTTCTCACATGTTCATGGTATTTCCAGCCATACACAGTTCTCAGCCGTGGTTTCACCATAATATCTCTAGAGATGAGGCTCATCAACTGATTTTGAGGCAAGGACTGGTGGATGGGTAAGACTTTTTTTCCTTACAGTTTTTCTTAGGCAGAGAAGTATTCAGCTATTCAGCAGGTCTTTGTTCTCAAAGGCAGAATGAAAGTTGGTGCAGCTGGAAGAGGAACCACTGGTGGGCTGCCTTAGCCTGTGATTTTGATGATCCAGGGCACAGCACCAGAATGGATTTCGTGGTGGTCACTTAATGGACTTTTTCGGGGGGGGGGGGGAGAAAGATACCTGTCCTTTCCCTGTTACACTTCCTGTTTTCTCAGAAACATCAGAGCAGCTTCATGGGTCCAGCAGGACTCTTTGCAGAGTCCTCCTTGGCCTGTTCCATTTCAGGCAGTGGGTGGGGAACTGAATATCTGAATGTTTAACTCCACCTCCCCCCAAAGAAAACCCTGCCGGTACATGGAAAGAGAGCCTGCCTGTCGTGGTAATGTGTTAGGTTTGCCAGAAGATGAATTTATTTATTTATTTTAGTTTTTATATCCCGCCCTCCCCGCGAGCGGGTTCAGGGCGGCTAACAATGAAGGCTTTTGCCTTGTACAAACAATGTTTGTAATCCCCCAAAAATCTTCTCAGAAAAACCTCAAAAGATAGTTGCAGTTTAGCATTACCACACCTCCACAATGTCTGACATCTTTTTCCCCCCTCTTCACTTTAGAGTTTTCTTGGTCCGGGATAGCCAAAGCAACCCCAAAACCTTTGTGCTGTCATTGAGCCATGGATTAAAAATCAAGCACTTCCAAATCGTGCCAGTAAGTAACCAGTACATTGGTAGAGTAATGCAACACACTACAATGGTTGATAAAGTAATGCCAAGACAGAGATGAATGTTTTGGTAATGCATTCTGCTTCTAGCCATTGGAGCCTACTGTTTGCAAGCATCTGTGAAGGAGGCGGTTTCTAAACCTAAAAGCCATCTCAGCATGAAAATGGGATTCTAATGGGGGAGTCTATCGACCGCTCCCTATTGTTTCCCCATTAGCATGATCCATGTGCCAATAGCAAATATTCTCTCTGGGTATGAACTTGCCATTCTGGCCTCATAATCGTTTTCCCTGTGTGTTCCAAAGGTCCCAGGGGACAACCGACGCTTGACAGAGTCTATCTTGTTGGGAAGCAAGAGCAAGCGGAACTTTGTAGAGTTGCAAAGACCAAAGTTTGAGTTCAGGGACACCTTTAAGACCAATAAAGTTTTATTCAATGTATAAAGCTTTTGTGTGCATGCACACTTCCTCAGATACATTGAAATGGAAGGTAACAGTTCACTACCTTCCAGTTTCAGTGTATCTGAGAAAGTGTGTGTGCACACACAAAAGCTCATACTTTGAATAAAACTTTGTTGGTCTCAAACGTGCCACTGAACTCAAACTTTGTTCTGCTGCTTCACACCAACGTGGCTGCCCACCTGGATCTATCTTCATAGAGCTGAAAAGAGAAAAGGGAGATTTGTTTTAAAAACGAAGAGCAAAGACCCCACCCCAAGTGACTGAAAGACCCCTGTTCACAGTGGTGCTAAATCTGCTGCATTTTTCCCATTCTTTTGTCATGTAAAACATACTTTATTTTAACCAAGTTAACCAAGGTCTCGTAGTTTCATGTGGTACTTCCTGAGTCTGTGAAAGCAAAATGATTGCCCATTTGACTCTCTCTGCTTGTGACTGGAGGATTTTCTCATCAGAAGCTGCCTTATATGGGGTCAGTTGTTTACGTACTGTGATTGGCAGTGACTCAAGTGGAGTGAGGTTTTCAATTCATTTAATTTATTTAAAGCATTTTATCAGCTGACAATGTAAATAATAATAAAATACAATAAAATATATACAAACCACTAATTAGAATCTGTAATTTAAAACTGCCAGTAGGACCCAAGAATGAATCAAATGCTAGCATGAATAAAACTTCCTTCAGCTGCCTCCTAAAGATAGAGAGGGAGGAGGCCAGGTGCACCTTCCTGGGGAGCTTGTTCCGAAACCATGGGGCTGCCACTGAAAAGGCTGTCTCTTGTGTGCCCCCCAGACTAGCTTCTTTTGTCAATGGGACAGTCAAGAGAGCTTCTCCCTGTGATATTAGTTCCTGTTCAGGAACATATGGGAGATGACAGTCCTTCAGATACCCCAGTCCCAAGCCATGTAGGTCTCTCCCCCAGCATATGCTACCTTGAAAGCCTGAGTTTTGGCCCTATTCCTGAGTGATCACCCCTGCCAACTCTACCCCTGTGCTTTCTGCTGGGATGCAGATTGTCTCTCTGTGGGCAGAGAGAAAGAATTCTTTGGCTGAAGAGAAGAGGGGGCTGTGGCTCAATGGTGAAGCATCTGCTCGGAATGCCGAAGGTCCCAAGTTCAGCCCCTGCCATCTCTATTTAAGTAGATCAAGTTAATGCAGAAGACTTCCACCAGAGATCCTGGAAAGCCGCTGCCTGGCAGAGTAGACACTGACCGACTCAGTCCTAGGCAACTTTGCACGTTCAAGGATTTAGCAGTGCAATCCTAAACAGGTCTACTTAGGCTGCAATCACACACACTAAATAATCCACTTTCATTGCACTTTTGAATTGGATTTTGCCAGTTCACACAGTAAAAATCCAGTTGGAAAGTGCATTGAATGTGGATTATTTAGTGTGTGTGATCACAGTCCCAGAACCCTACCCAAGGCTGTTCAAAAGCGCTTACTCCCAGAACAGTGTTCTTAGGACCAGTGTTCCCTCTGAACTGAGTTAGTGTGAGCTAGCTCACAGGTTTTTAGCCTCTGGCTCACACATTCTTGTCTTAGCTCAGGAAGGATGGTTCCAGAGCAAACTAATTCATGCAGTAGACAAATCACTCGCTCACAACTTTAATGCCAGTAGCTCACAAAACAGAAATTTTGCTCACAAGTCTCCACAGCTTAGAGCAGGGGTGTCAAACTCATTTGTTATGGAGCGCCGAATTTGACATAAATTGGACTTTGTTGGGCCGGGTCATGTGTGTCATAAAATGTAATGCCAGGTAGTGGAGATATAAACTTTATAAAGGACACAAACACAAATATGTTTTAAAACTTAAAATAAAAACATGCTTAAAATATTAGCACTCTTGCAATATTTTGTTTATTTAACTGTCTCTGATAACTGACACTTCTTGCTCTGAATTATTGCATCAAACTGCCTGTGCTGTAGCAATTGGGGAGGTGGAGGAGCCTCAGTCCAGTGCAGGGAGCAGAAGCTTGCTTAGCTACCTCTCCTGCGCGGCTGAGAGAGTCTGGGAAAGCAAACTATGATGCAGCAGCAGCAGCAGAACTGGAGAAAAAAGCAGGAGACAGCCAGTCCCTTGTGGGCCTGATAGAAGCCCTCTGGGGGCCTGATCTGGTCCCCGGGCTGCATGTTTGACACCCCTGGCTTAGAGGGAGCATTGCTTAGGATGGCATTGTAAGTTGCTTACAGGTTCGTTCCTGCTGCAAAAAGGAAGCAAAAAAATAAATAAAAATAACATGGTTGTTGTAGGGCACTTAACCTCATTGCCTTGTCAGCAGTGTGGGCACACTGTCTGGAATAATGTGAAGATAACAGCATTTCGTGCGCCTCGGCGTTTAGTCATGCCAGCCACATGACCATGGAGAAGTCTTTGGACAGTGCTGGCTCTTCAGCTTGGAAACGGAGATCACCGCCCCCCTAGAGTCGGATTTGACTGGCTATCAAGCAAGGGAAACCTTTATCTTTATGCAATTGTAACCTCCATGCACCCAGCCTGTCTTTGGTTGGGTTTTTTCCTGTTCCCAGTCTTCTGCAGGTTAGGGAAGCACTGAGCCGGTGCACTATGGAGACGGTAGCCATCTCTGACTTTTCTGTGGTTTCACTGGAGCCGAGGGGGCATATGAACTATATATATGTATAGGGAGGAGGGGTTGATAGACGGGAGAATACAGAAAGGAGCACAAGGTTGGGGATAGATGGGCAGGTGCTGGTAACAGCAAGAGAAAATGGGACAAAGGGTATTGCATAGAACTTGGCTAGTAGAGTGGTTAGTGTGTTGGACTAAGATTCAGGGCTTTGAATCTCTGGTTTGCCATGAAACTCGAGGAGGGACATTGGGGCAGTCACTCTCTGCAGATGAATCCCTCAGGATTATTGTGGGGATAAAATGGAAGGAGAGCCACCTGTGCTTTGGGCAGGACTGTGCGGTGTAGTGGCTCTGTTTAAGAGGGATTGACTAAATCTTTGGTATTGAGAAGCAGAGCTGAGGATGCTGGTTTGGGGTAGGCCTGAGCAGGATGGCACTCTGCACATTTAAAGTAAACTTGGCTAGACATTGGCTGTCAAAGCTAAAGTTTTTTTTAAAAAATCTTCTTTCAAGGTTGTCTTGCCCACTGATTCCAGTTTGAGTTTAATCCTGTACCTAAAGAGGGAAGACAGTGGGGGCTGAAAGACCAATAGGTAGTGTGGATGCATCGGGGGTGGGGTGGGGGTCCTGTCCTGTGCGAGGTCACAGAAGGGTGGAAATTCTGGGGTGCCTTAGTAGACCACAATGTCCTTACCTGAAGGAATTTGCAAACCGATCCATGCTTTTCTTGAACCAAAGACTTCTTTCAATGTAATATTTTTAAAATATTTATATGAATTCACTTGATAGTGTTTAGGAGCAGTATGTCCAGTTACAAAGATTATAATGACTACATATAGCTTACCTGGTGTCCAAAAGGCTTTGCAAGGCATAATTGTGTCTGTGCGATGGACCATGAGAGAGCTTGCACTTCTAACATAAGAACATAAAAGAAGCCAATGTTGGATCAGGCTAATGGCCCATCCAGTCCAACACAGTGGCCAAAGACACCAGGTGCCATCAGGAGATCCAGCAGTGGGGCCAGGACACTAGAAGCCTTCCCATTGTTGCCCCCCCCCCCCAGCACCAAGAATACAGTGCATCACTTGCCCCAGACCGAGAATTCCTATCAGAGAACTTCTAGTTCTTCCAGCTCTTCCATCAGTGGGAGGTAGCAATGACTTTACAGAGGATATAAGTGTGGGCATGTGGGTCCACTCTCCTTCCACCCTAACATTTGCCCACCTTGACCTGGATGGCCCAGGCGATACCAGATCGCAGAATCTAAGCAAGGTTGGCCCTGGTTAATACTTGAATGGAACAACAACAAGGAAGTCCAGCCTCCCCATGCAGAGGCAGGCAATGGCAGAACCTCCTCGGTTTGTCTCCTGCTTTGAAAACCCTCCAGGGTCGCCATAAGTCGGTTGTGACTCGATGGCACTTTACACACACGCCTTATTTGCCCAGCTTAGTTTGATGTTGGAATCTAAGCACAGTCCTGAAGCTCTGTAGTCTCCTTTCACATTAATATCTTCCAGACCATCCTTAGAGAAGCCAGGTGGACAAAATAAAACTGATAGCAAACACTGATTATTTTGTTTTTCTCTTTTTTTGCAGGTGGATGAGGATGGCAAACTGTTTTATACGCTGGATGATGGTCACACCAGATTTTCTGATCTCATTCAGCTAGTGGAATTCTACCAGCTCAATAAAGGCTTTCTGCCTTGCAGGTTAAAACATTATTGTGCCCAGATTGCCCTTTAAGTGAAACGGCAACGTCTCACCAAAGCCTCCCAGAATTTAAAGGCAGAAGGCATTTTTTTATAACAGTCTCTTAAACGAAGGGAGTATAAAGTCAAAGCACTTGGTGAATGTAAAATTTTGGCTTACAAAGCAGAGTTTGTGTGTGTCACAGAAAAACAAAGAATCTGGTACTTCCGTGTTAGAACTGACTAATCAATGGTAATCTTCCAAAAATGAATCTCACGCTAAAAGTATGGAATGGTGTATAATGCTGCATTCTTAGGAAATATTTTTTTCAAATAAATGTCCCCCCCCCCGTCCCCCCCCCAGTTTCCTTTAGACATTTTAAGGTGATTTCTAGTTTTTATGGCTTCTCGGCCTTTTGGCTAAGATCAAGTGCAGTATCTGTTTTTAAGACACGCTCTTGTTTCTGCTGCACAGTGATTGTGTGCGAAGAGCATGGTGTTGGTTCACTGTGAGAATGAACTCACACAATGTGTAGCTATAAAACACATATGTATCACTATATTTTTTAATGCTGTTTGCAGGACAGCAAGCTTGGTCTTTCAACTGTTTTCGTTTTTTAATTTGACAAATTTACAGTGCTACAATTCCAGTAGTGGCATTTAATGCGCCCCCTCAGTGTCCCCCAGCCCCCCCCCCCCAAGCCAAGAAATGCAAAGGTGATTCATGCATATAGTACAAAGAATTTGTGTGCACCAAAATGGGTATGCTGGATCCTGGTCTCAGAGATTAAACAGAATTGCACTATTCAAAACTCACTGAAGTCAGTGGGGTAAAAAGGGCGCAACTCTGTTTAGGACTGCACTGTATTTTGCGCAGAAATGATCACAGGTCTCAGTACTGAAGAGTAAATGGAAGATGGTTAGCAAACGAATTAACCGAGTTTCTAACTAGCAACTTGATGCGGCTGCCCTTTTTGCTCTAATATGATGGGAATCTGCACATACAAACACCAGAGCCACTGGGCCAGATCAAACCACTCCTTTTCCCCACTCAGTTTGCCCTAAAATCAGGAGCTCAGTATCCCCTCGTTGTTGCCCCCAACACAGACCTCTGGAAGATTGCTGCCACTGATTATGAGACATCCTGTTTGATCAATATGGCTAAGAAATACTGAAGGCCTTATCCTCCACCTTCTTTCCCCCCCTAAAGTTACAAAGGTTCACTCTTCTCCCCTATCCTCCCCATAGGCTTGTCTGGGATTCAAACTTTGGCCCTTTCACCTTCTAAGGGAGAATCATGCCCCTATTCTAGGGGTCCCAGTCGTGGTGCCTGTGGGTGCTATGGCATCTGCCAACCTCTCTCCTGGCACCCCCCAAGTTTTTGAAGAAAACGGTCAGGTTGGGCTTTTGCCCATTAAGGTTTCTGATTGGCTACTGAAGATTTGATTGGCTGTACAGATTTTTTTTTTAAAAAACCCATTGCTTTAACCACAGCTGTCGCCAGAGCACAAAGATCTTCACTGTGTGGCAGAAGGTGAGCTTGGGCAGCCATTCTATGACTGCCTCCACCTCCTGCAGCAACTATTTTGTGGGAGCCATTTTGTGGCCCTGCCCACCTCAGCGTGTGGAAATTCCAAAGGTGCCCACCGGCTCAAAAAAGTTGGAGGACCCCTGCCCTAGGTCAACAAGCCTTAGGGATGTTAGTATGGATGTTAGGGAGAGCCAGTTCGGTGTAGTGGTTAAGTACGCAGACTCTAATCTGGGAGAACCGGGTTTGATTCCCCACTCCTCCACTTGCAGCTGCTGGATGACCTTGGGCAAGCCATAGTTCTGTCAGAGCTGTTCTCTCAAGGTCAGTTCTGGAAAGAGCTCTCTCAGCCCCACCTACCTCAAAGGGTGTCTGTTGTGGGGAGAGGAAGGGAAGGAGTTTGTAAACTGCTCTGAGACTCCAAGTGAAGGGCGGGGTATAAATCCAATCTCCTCCTCCTCCTCTACCACCACCACCACCACCACCTTTGGTCTTTTATATTGCTGTCTGCAGAGGGCGAACAGTATCTCCTATGCTGTGTTTCACCAGTTCTAGTCCACTGACCGCCATGGGCTTACACTGGGGTAACTCTTCCTAGGATGATAGCACTATTTCTGCTGCACTTAAGCCCCCCCACAGAAATACATTTTACAAAGCTCTAGACTAGGCTGCATTCTTAATAGAGTTTGAGTCCAGTGGCATCTTTAAAACCAACAAAGCTTTATTCTGGTTGTAGGCTTTTGTGTGTACACACACTTCTTGAGATCTTGCAGCCCGTGTGCATGCACATGAAAGCTTCTACCCAGAATAAACTTTGTTGGCCTTAAAAGATGCCACTGGACTCAAAACCACCTGAATATTTTTTAATAGAGTATTCCACATTTGTCGGTTTGGGGTGTGTGTGTTTTTCATTCCACACATACAAGTTGCTTTTCTAAAACAAGATATTGAAAGTGGCTTGGTAGATTATCTGAAATGGATCACATAAAAATAAAACTATAATAAAACAAAACACTTAAAACATTATGAAAAGGTTTTGTCAAGATGTTCGTGTACTGTGCAGGATTAGTGGGTGTTCTAATTTACCGGTTTCAAATGTGCCATGCCTCAATTCATTATGTGTAAAATGGTAATCATATTTTTCTACAGAATTTCATACTGATCCCCCCCCCCAGTAGCACTAAATAAATCTGGGATGGTCTGTCAAAATAGTTTGAAAATGTAAGAGAAAACCCAGAGCCTTCCAGCTGTATCTGTCTGACTGGTGAGGATCTGTTTGTCTGCTGGTTTCCACAGCTTTGCCTCTTTGCCAACAAGCACTACATTTGGGAAATGAGTGAGGTGGGGATATGAAGTCCTGTAATAAAAACAGACAATCATTTGTGATCTATAAACACACATCCAGAGTTTCAGACAATTTGAATTTTGAAGCTGGTATTAGACTTGGGGGGGGGGGGGGCGCTTTGGGGCATCCTATACTGCTAACTCCTTTATAATTTCACTTGCTTATGTTTTCCGAAATAAGTCAAAGTAAAAAAAGAGATCCTGCCTAGTAAGGTTGGTGCAGAGTCAAAGCTGACTTCTTTATACTGAGTCTCAACACTGATCCATCTGACGCAGTTTTGTCAGTTCTGGCTGGCAGCTGCTCTCTGGGAATCTGGTTACTGACTATCAGGCGGTGGCTGGAGATCTGGGATTACAACCAGTGTTCCCTCTAAGCTGAGTTAGTGTGAGCTAGCTTGGAGTTTTTTAGTCTCCAGCTCACACATTTTTGTCTTCGCTCAGGAAGGATGGCTCCAGAGCAAACCCATAGCCAAATCGCTGGCTCACAACTTTAATGCCAGTAGCTCACAAAGTAGAATTTTTGCTCACAGGACTCCACAGTTTAGAGGGAGCATTTATTACAACTGATCTCCAGGTGACAAAGATCAGTTTGCCTGGAGAAAATGGCCTCTCTGGAAGGGGGACTCAATGGTATCCTATCCCACTGAAGTCCCTCCCCTCCCCTTCCCAAACCTTGCCCCTCCTGGGGCTCAACGCCCCAAATCTCCAGGTATTTCCCAAACTGGAGATGGCAGCCCTATGGGAGGTATCCTTTCCAACAGTTGCTTGAAATCTGTTTGGTGGAGATGCCAGGGATTCTTCTGTGTGGGACCTTCTCTGTGGAAAGTATGTGTGAGTCAGTTCCTCCCCTTTAGCCTGGGACTTTGTATGCGCTTCCTGAACCAGCTCAAACACACAGTGTCATCTTCATGAAACAAAGGGCTGGATTCACAGATACTCTGACTTGCATGCCTGGATCTATCTATATATTTTTTCCAGCGGGAAGAACATCATCTCCCTTTAATGTCAAACCACCTTCTTCAGCATGCTGGGCATCAGATGTTGAACTTTTACATGTGTGCTCAAGCTAAAAAGGCTAAAACAGTAAGCACAATGGTTTAAGTTGTTTGCCAGTCCCCGCTTCTACTTCGAGGACTTGTGCTTTGAATAAAAAATGTGTGCAGAAGAATAGGCGCCTGCAAGATGAATCTCACGGTAGAGACAAATTCTCTAACACACCTGTCCCTCTGCCATGTTTTGGATGCATATTTGTAGAAGGTGCAAGGAAAGAAAATAAAATTATTTTTCAAAAAGGCTGCTGATATCTTGTTTCTTCCTTACACTTCCTATGATTTTACTTCAGCACTACAATATATATAAATATATATATATATATATACATATATATTCCTCCCTAATTCAGCTTCATGTTGCTGTAGATTCCTCTGAAGTCACCAAGGCAGGGCATAACAGATATATTTAAATACGCACGCAAGCTTTCAGAGGTTAAACACTTGATGGTCTATGCATAATCAATGTGTACGGTAGACCAATTATGATAGCTTTAATGAAATGCATGAATATTTAAAACTTAATGGATCTGACTTTGTAGTCGGCCTTCCAGCCCTCTTTTAAGAGGTGGGAATAATGGCCTGCATTGGCCTCGGGAGGGCAGCAGCGAGCTATGGAATTTCTAGAAGGAGCCATTGTGTTCTCCCCCCCCCCCCATTTGCTCCCAGCGACAGCTGTGGCTGACCATCTCTGCACACCTTCTGCAAGAACCCCGTGCTTTTTCGCCTTATAAATTATTCACTTGTTCTGTACCAATTAGTTCTACCAGTTGCAAGGTTTGTTATCAAGTTAAGCTTCAAGACAGAACCTGAATCCAATGAATGATTAAATATTTATTAACACAGATGATTAAATATGCAGATACTCTGTGAAGCTTGTTCTTAGAACCATTATATTACCTTTTTAATACTAATGATTTGTATAATTAATTTTAAAAAAAGGACTTTATAAAAGCAGAGAGGGCAGAGGGGTTGCGGGGGCGGGAATGGGACATTAAACGGAAGAAGCTGAAATGCTGCAAAGGCGGGGGACCCCTGTCCTTGAAAGAGCACATTTCACATTGGGTGGCCCCCCAAAGTTAGTTAATTACATAAATACTTTGGGGCTTGTCTTAATCAAATGGATTTGTGGAAGAAGTGCCTTCAGGGGAAATACAAAATTTTCTGATCAATAGTAATTGTTGTCCCATGTTTTGTAATCTGGGGGCCTGCTAGTGTCATTCTTTAGAAACATGAATTTCAGAGATGGATACAGACGATGCGATATAGCCCTTTAGGTAGTGGTTGTGTTTTGTCTGAGTATTTTAGTCTTTGCCAAAACAGAATTCAGGAAGCTACTGTTCTTTAACAAGAGTTGTCGCAGTGCTAGAAAGACATTTCGTTGAAAAGACTGATGTCTGTATTTGATTTCCCACTGATGTCACATACCTGTGGTAAGTCATGGTTTTTGCCCCGTTAGCAAGCGTGACTTCAGGATCAGAGCAGATGAGACAAGACCTTAAAACTTTAAAAAGTATGCCTTGGAATAAACCTTAAAATTGTGAGGAAACTTGAGTGTTCTTTTGCCTTACATACTCAAAAAGAGTGTCTGTGTCAAATTCCATTGCTTTTGTAGTGTTGTATTTTTTAAAAACTGTGATAACTATTCCCTCCTGGGGAAGAATTTCTCATCCCATTTAGGGAGCGGAGAAGATGGCAAGGGAATGTTCTCAACATTTATACTACATCTTTCTCCCCAATGGTGACCCAAAGCAGTTTAACATCTTTCTCCCCTTCTTTATTTTATCCTCACAACAACCCTGTAAGGCAGGTTAGGCTGAGTGGGTGAGCGTCTTACCCAGGGTCACCCAGCAAACTTCCAGAATGAGGATTCCAGCCTGGGTCTCCGAGATCCTTGTCTGACACCCTAACCGCTACACCACCACAGTGGCTCTTGCGTTCACAAAACATATTTAAGGCATTGATTCATTTTAACTATAGCCCTCTTTGCCATAAACAGTTGCTAGCAGCCTGGATCATCTATATTTTTTGATAGATTGGTTTTTATTCCAGGAGCTCAGGGCAGACCAGCAACAGAATTGAGGACAACCGATAAACTCCTTCCAGAACCAAAGAGGATAGAAATTGACATAACTGCTAGTCCTCCCCCCCCCCCCCCCGACTGTTATGTAATGCTGCCGGTGTAATAGCATTTATGCATTCAAATACACATCCTAACTAGACCTATAGCTATTAGGTTAGTCCTTATCTTCTTGTTGGGGTTAAATAGGAAATTGCATTCCAAGATTCACTTTAAAGCCAGGGAAACACACGTTGTTTCTTATCACAGAGATTTCTCAAAAGGCCATAGGTATGGGCGTTTTGCATCATCAAGGCCGGCAGGGTGATCCTCCCAGTGAAGTGTGCATTGACATTTTTTTAAAAAATAAACCCTTTAAATACTGCACTAGCCAGGGGCTGGGTTTTGGAAAATATTCGGAGTATAATACTGAATCAGTCCTGCCATGTCCCAGCCTGGAGATCTTTAAAAGTTCAGAGGCAGCAAAGTGACTGTTGAGCGGGAGTTCATCACCGTATGTAAAAATGAATGGGAGAAACATTTTCCTTACTTAAGTGCCGTCTCTCTGTTAACCACTTTCCTGCTAGACAGAGAGACATGAAGAGAGCGAGCTGAGGCGGGATGGAAAGCAGAAAAGGGAAACTATAAGCAAACAGACTGTTTTCTCCCCCTTTGGGCAATGTGATTTAGCACCAAATAACTCCTGATAATTGCTGTCAATTTTATTAGACAAGTAAATAACACATTATTGCCACTTTTACTGGAGAAACATCACTTTCGAAATCTGGTCTTTATGCTTCCCTCAATCAGAGGGCAGCCATTTATTTTATTCCAGAATAATGGGAAGCAAAGACACCCCCCACCCCCATTTTTCTTCTAGCCTAGCAAGCAGTTGCTATTAGTGGTCTTGTTTTGATTGTTTGTTGTCTATACAGGGTTTTTGTCTGCAGGCATTCCAGTTAATCACAATACTGCTTGGCTGCAAATGGGATTGCCAACCTCCAGGCAGCACCTGGAGATCTCCTGCTATTGCAGTTGCTCTCCAGACGACCATGATCAGTTTCCCCTGGAGAAAATGGATGCTTTGGAAGGTGGGCTCTATGGCATTGTCCCCTGCTGAGGTCCCTCCATTCCCCAAACCCCACCTTCTTCAGGCTTCACCCCCAAAATCTCCAGGTATTTTCCAACTCAGAGCTGACAACCCTAGCTGGGATAGTATCATAGAATCATAGAGTTGGAAGGGGCCATACAGACTATCTAGTCCAACCCCCTGCCCAATGCAGGACCAGCCTAAAGCATCTGACAAATATTTGCCCAGCCTGTTTTTTTTAAAGGGTGTGTTTGTGGGAGTTTGTACCTTGATACAGGGTGAATCTTGTGGCCAGCAGATGCAAATACTGTGGCTCTCTCTTGTTTCGTTCCTCCCTGCATTCTTTTCTGGCCCCAGAAAATTTTATTCTCGTGGTTGTTGGACCTACATACAGTAACAGTAAAGTTGTCAGCTCTGGGTTGGGAACTACCTGGAGATTTGGGGGGGAGGACCCTGAGGAAGACGGGGTTTGAGGAGGGGAGGGATCTCAGTAGGGTATAATGCCACAGAGTCCACCCTCGAAATCAGCCATTTTCTCCAGGGGGACTGATCTCTGTCAGCTGGAGATCTACAAGCCCTACCTGGAGGTTGGCAACCCCAAGTAATAGCTACATGTGGTGGGGAGGTTATATTGAAGAGGGAGAAGAGGGCAAATCTCTGTCCTTCCTCCCTGTCTGTGCAGCTCTGCTTATGGAAGAGGCAAAAAACAAAACACTTCAGTCCCCTTCTCCCTCCAAACTCTAGTCCTGCAACTTGCATTGCTACTTGTCCATATGAGTCTTGTGACCTAGAAAAGAATTGCTGGGGCCAGAATATGGGAAAGATTCACATCTGCCAGCATTTTCCACTGACAGATTGCTGGCTCTAACCCACTGTAGCTTTGGCTTGGAAGCTGCCTTGAAAGTCTAGTTTTCAGGGTACAACCTGGGCTGCTGGAACCAAGCAACGACGGTGCAGGGTGTAGGTGCAGGGGATTTAAAATCCCAGTGTATTTTTTAAGATATCCAATTTTTCTGCAAACCTGGGAGGGGGGGGGGGAAATCTGCAAGAAAATCACCTTTGCGTCAGTGTGGCCCTGATGTGCAGATTAAGACACCTACAGATTAGGGCCACATGTGGCTATGAGATATATAGATGATCTGTACAGTAAGCAAAATAACTAAAAATTGGCCAGGACTATCATAACGAGAAAGTAATTGAGAGCTGGTTCACACAGTCCCTTTAGCACGCAGACTCTGCAGTTGGGGGGCTATGGGTGTGAACTGCCATTTCATGGTCTCTGTCTAGAATGACCCAAGATGATGCACGTGGGGCAAATGCACACACGCTCATCTGTCCAGTGCAAAAGAGGGGGTACGCCGACCATATGGACCGTGGATGCATGCATAATAGTACAAGAGAAGAACGGATCTGAATCTCATGACTGTGCACATTGTAGCTTCGCTTTTCTGGGCACTGAGAGGGCAAATGCTTTATATATATATATATATATATATATATATATACATACTATTGTAGCAAAACCCTCCAGGTATTCATTTTCCTTTATCATGTATTTTGAATGGGGTCTGTGAATAGAAGAAAAGGAGGGTGAGTGAATTTTATTTCTAAATCTGGTGCATTAGCTGATATTAGTTATGCTGTTGTCCTCAGGCATTTTCCCTTTTGTTACTGTTAAATTATGATCCCAGTTTCTTGTATCTCTCTCAACCTTCTTAGCCTGATAGGGGAAAAAATACACATGTAAAACAGAAGAGTAAGTCTTTGTGGATATATAATACCCCTATTAGATACTCCTACTCATCATTTAAGTAATGCAGTACCAGTCCTCATCAAAAAGATGAATTGTTGCTTCTCTGAGGCACAGATGACTGGCATTCAGCAAACAGACAGGCAGGACTGGCTGCTGCTGCCATTGCTATAGCCAGCAGAGAGGGGCAGTTATGAATTGCCTTTGCATTCTCATCTGGACGAAGTACAAGTGTTCCCTCTACGCTGAGTTAGTGTGAGCTAGCTCTCAGTTTTTTAGCCTCTGACTCACATTTTTGTCTTAGCTCAGGACAGATGGCTCCAGAGCAAACTAATATATGCAGCAGCCAAATCACTTGCTCACAACTTTAATGCCAGTAGCTCACAAAGTAGAATTTTTGCTCACAAGACTCCACAGCTTAGAGGGAGCTTTGATGAAACAGCAAATAGCATTTTGTATTTTTAATTTTTTTTGAGCCAAACAAACATAGGAAGCTGTCTTATACCAAGTCAGACCATTGGTTTATCTGGGTCAGTCTTCTCTAGCGGCAGCAGCTCTCCAGGGTCTCACGCAGAGGTCTTTCACATCATCTACTGCCTGGTCCTTTTAACTGGAGATGACAGGGACTGAACCTGGGACCTTCTGCATTCAAGGCATATGTTTCACCATTGTGCCACAGCCCTCTTTAGATATAAGCTGTAAAATGACTTGCTAAAGCATGGATAGGTGTACTGAGGACTTCCTAGGCCCATAAGCAATGTAGAAAACACATGTCAGAGCTTTGCCTTTGATTTGCTCAAAAAACATTCCCCATGCACTCTCCTGTATACCTTGGTTTCATTGAAAACTAAGGGCAGGAGATCTGATAGCTATCACAGTCCACCTAGCACAGATTCCCTCCATCTTTCTTCACATCCCGCAGGTATCATATGAAAATAGGTCATATCACTTGCTAGGGTTGCCAACTCTGGGTTGAGAATTCCTGGAAATTTAGGAGTTGACCCTGAGGAGGATGGGGTTTGGGATGGGGAAGGACCAATGTGGGGTATAATGCCATAGAGCCCAAAACAGCTGTTTTTTTTGCCAAGGGAACTGATCTGTGTCATCTGGAGATCAGTTGTTACTCTAGGAGATCTCCAGGCCCCACCTGGAGTCTAGCCACCTGATTGCTTGCTGAGTTCCATGGGTCCCCCCAGAGTGATCAGGGCCCTGGCATTTTCCCATCAGTCTTCTTGGTGGCCCATATCATGATCCAAAGCCCTCTTTCCCTCCTTCAGCCCCAGCAAACTCTAGGTAGGTCTAACTCTAGGTACTCTCCTTATTTGGAGGTTTTCAAACAGAGTCTAGATGGCCATCTGACAGCAATGCTGATTGTGTGAACTTAGAAAGATTATGAGGGCAGAGGGTTGCCTCAGTGCTTAGTTCTTGTGGCCCTTTCTTACACGCCCAGGGAAATGCTGATTTCTACTTTGGGGGTCAGGAAGCAATTGTTTTCTGGGCCAGTTTGGCCAGAGATCCTGGAGGGTTTTTTGCCATCTTCTGGGCACGGAGCAGGGTTCATTGGAAGTGTGTGTGGGGGAGGTATTTGTGAATTTCCTGCATTGTGCTGGGGGTTGGGCTAGATGACCCTGGAGGTCCCTTCCAACTCTATGAATCTATGATTCCATGACTATTCAAAGAATTCACAACCCTCCAAGCCATGCAACTGGCTACTTTGCTACTTTGCCTGGGAGCTACTGTGAGGGACCCACCACTGCCAACCCATCACTCTCTGTGGCTGATGGGCCTTTGGTAGAAACCATGTCAGTTGTTTGGACTCAGACCCTGAAGTCTTTGCTGCATCTCAGGTGCCTTTGCTGCTGCTGTGGGTGAGATCAGGACAATAAGGCTGACTAAGAATCCTATGTACAGGACTGCGGCTTTCACAAGCGAAAAAAAAGAGATGTCCTGGAAATGAATGCAGGTGAGGCAAATAATGGTAAAAGTCAGCGTGTGCCAGAAAGAGGTGAAGCAGGGATATGCCGGCAGGCATCCGTGCACTTTTGGGATTCTTTCCCATTTTGCTCAGTGAATTAATCCATGTACTTTTAAAATTGAATAAACAAAGTTAAACAAACCTTCTTATCAAGTCTCCAAAACTGCCACCTTGAATGAACAACAGAAATATCACCCCATCCACTCCACTTCCCCTCTGCCAGATTCATCTCTGATTGGAGCCTGATGGATTGCATTACTTTGTCACATTGCAACATTTTTTATAAATAACAAACAGCACATTGACAACAGTGGCTGGAGCAGCTAAAACGAGAACGTTGTCCATAATCTCACTCAATTACTACAGCGGTGGGGTTTTCTGCACATTTCTTCTGCATATTCCCTGTTGATACCGTGAAAGATGTATTTTTTATTATATGGCATGCAAAGGCTGAAGAAAATATAAAACAAGTTTCCGCTTTAAATGCTCTTGAATTGCTAAGATGGGAGGGAAGCAAAACAAAAAAAAAAGTAGCAATACCAGGGGAAATGGCAGACATGCAAAAGAGATTGGTTAAGTAAATATTGGGTGGCATTAGCTAATATTATTTCTTGCCATCCCTTGTGGCTCCTTTTTTATTATCTGTAGTGCTAAAGGATACTCACGCGGTATATACTGTGGGAATGGAGCAGAAGGAATCACTGTGTGTGCAAAAATAGAAAAAAGTGGCTGACCCCTTAAAGAATGATGTAGTGCAAAAATGTATTTAAAAATCAACATGGTGACTTAACTGAACAGAAATTGATACTGTTTCACATCATACCAAAGCAGGGACCAATGGTGATACATTTGTGTGGGTGTATCGTTACGTGGTCAGTCACTCGTATGACTTGTGTGTACTTGTTTGGGTAGATGTCAGGTAAACACCACACCAAATCAGTGTGTCTTTTTTGATGTCATTAAAATTGCCTTAAACTAGAAGGCACTGGTATCCTTTCACATATACCAGCAGCATAACAATGGCTAATGCTAGTTGAACATACAGATGTGAACACTTTTTGACAATAACTGGGCTATGTAAATAGGAAAATAGGGGGTATCATGCTATTTGCCACTGATGTGGGAAAACTGAAGGAGCAGGGCCCAAGTACATGTTACCATATCTTCATGTTCCCTGTGTATAGGGCTGCCAGACAGTGCCTGAGAGGGAGGTGCTGTCAGTGTGATGGTGTTATGCCACTTCCAAAGAAAACCTGGAAATGACATCATGCTTCCCTAGGAATTATGAGAAACTCTATGGTAAAACCATACTCTTTCCTGTGATTCCTAGAGAGGCATGCTATCACTTTCTGTCCCCTCCCCAGAGGTGACATAATACCACCACAGTGACAATTTTTTTTGCTTCATTTTTCTCCCACTAGCTGTTGGAATGATGGCAAACAACAGGAGTGGGAGATTTCCTGCCCACAGCAAGTAGCTGGCAATCCTACCCCTGCGTTGGCCCCCCTCCCGTCCTCTTTCCCAAATGTGTTCTGTGAGTTTTGTGCTTTTGGAGGTAATTTCTATACATATGTACTAGACCAATTTGGAGTGGGACTGTTGCGTGGAAGGGCTTAATGCCCCACAGTGTTATTTTCCTGACCTGAAATGGCTGCCAAGTTGCCTTGTTGAGGGAACTTCTATTGCTACACGTAATTCCCCCCCCCCTCCCATAGGGAAGACAGTGGCACAGAACTCCAGTCAGCAGACCCAGTGTGGGGTAGTGGTTTGATTATGAACTGGGATCTGGGAGGCCTGGGTTCAGGTCCTCCATTCACTATGTGACTTTGAACCAGTTGCTGGCTCTCAGCCTACCTTACCTTGCAGTCTAGTGTTTCCTTGCTGCAGAAAAGGGGTGGAGGGAAACCCTATGATCACCAAAAAGGCTATGTTGGGGATCATGGGATCTGCATAGACTAAAGACATGTGGGAAGGGGGTTGCAGTAAGGAGAAGGATTGGATAAAATTGATTGAAAAACTGGCTGGATCCAAACCACTGATCGCCACAACCAGTAACTGAATCGAGGATGCAGCATCAGTAAATATAATGCGCACGGAAAGAACAACATTTGGAACCAAGGATAGTGAATACTTGATCATAAAGGCCATCTCTTACATAATGCTGCAAATGGTTTGGGGGACATTATGCCTTTGATGCCTTTCGATTTCAAAGAGATCAAGGTGTCCCATGGGGGCAACTATGCTACTGCATGGGAATTTTCAAACCAAATCTGAAGAGGTGCCTGATCCTGTTCCCTTGGAAGCCCCTGGTGGCAATGACATTGACTTCCCTAGCAACTGAATCAAACCCTATAATCCTCTTCCCCCCCCCTTTTTTTTTTTTACAAGAAATTGGAAAGGAACACTTCAATGAACTTTGCTGTAGGTATGAAACTAATTGCTTCTACTTTAACTTCCAGGCTGATTTTCAACTTTCTTCTTCTTACAAATGAGCTGTTCAAAATAACCTATTTTTATGGTACTGTTCGCCCCATTAATGAGTTCTGTCACCTAGCAGTGGGATTCTAATCCTGGCATCCACTCCTCTTTTCTACAGTATTCCAGAAATCTGTTCATTTTAGTAAGTGGTGACGGAGGCTCTAAAATATGGACATATTTATCACTGAGGAGCAAATTTTTTATTACATTTTATAGTGGAGTCTGTTCCTTCCCCCCCCATAATCTTTTTCAAATGCCAGTTTTGCCTAGTTTGAAAGGGCCCCATTTTAAATGTACATTCATTCAATAAAAGCAGAAATTAACGCCGAGACACATCCATATGCTAATGATAATAGCTCAGGGAATACCCGTCGAATGTTTCAAAAGGAGCTAGTAAAGAGCCATTTCACTTGAAAGCAACTAGTAGAAATGGTAGATTAATTAAACACAGTCGTATTTCCCCCCAAAACCTTAAATTTAGTATTTTTCTCATTATTTCCCTTCCAACAAAACAAAAAACCCTGAACATACTCCAGACTACATTTATCCACAGTTTTTTTCACTCGTGACATGTATTAGACACTGAAAAACAGAGGTTAATACTGTCATCAGTTATGGATGGCATATAAACACCGGCACAGGGAGCAACTCCATCCATCACTGGATATATGGTACTAAGTGTATGGTTTTTGGTCAGGAGCAAAGAAGAGAGGAGGAAAAAATAAATCCTTATAAACCTTTCCAATGCTAAACCATGACCCAAGCCATAAAATAGCAAACTTTAATGCAATTAATGTACATCCATTAGGAAGTGAATTTACCGTAACTGAAAAAAATGGGCATTGTCATTAATAGTCACATTGAAATTATAGGGAATGGTATATGCTTGTAACAACTGGTATCCTGAGATTCTGAATAGCAGCTTTTGCAGCTACTGGACATGTATGATCTTAAGGTATATCGTTGGGTGCATCCTCCTGATTTTTGTGGATATCTGAGGGATATTTTAGTGCACACATCTTTATTTTTATTATTTTAAAAATCACAGAATCGCAGTTATATCTACAAGTACATCATCATCATCACCATCATATTTAATTTTTACCCCACGCTGTCTCATGAGTGAGCTCAGGGCGGTTTACAACATAAGATTAATAAAACAATAAAAGCGATAAAACAAATAAACAAAAGATGGCACAATAAATAATAGCAGAAAGGACCCATGCCTCCTGTCAGGTGAATAAGTACCTAAGTAATATTATCTAAAGCAGCAGGGCACATTGTACATTTGCGAGCATAGCAATAGATATTTTTGTACAGTACACTATTTTGTAAATATTAACAATATGCTGTGTTCAAAATTTAGATGTTGGAAAGAATCCTTCCCTAAATAAACCAGGAAATGTGAAATAGACCAAGATTAAAACAGAAATATTAACCCCCCCTCTAAAAAAAGTGTAGGAGGACATTTCTAAAAGGCATAAAATGCTATTTCACTTAGGAAATTAAAACCAATTTGAACAACCTTTGATTGGGGGGAAATGAAACTTTAGTATTAATATAAAGAACATGCATTCTTTATTCAAGGAGGCTTAAGGGGTATGTGCAACAGACACATAATCCAATTAAAAGAGTTACACAGATTAAAATTTGAGTGGATAAAAATGGCAATTATAATATCAAAACTTTCCAGGAAAAAAAATTCAACTTGGTTTGAAACATTGAAAGCAACTTATCCTCCCAATTACAGAATAAATGATTCATGTGGAGTAGTTCTTAGAATTGTCCTGGGAGATTGCTATCTCTCAGCAAGGGATCCACAGAATTGAGGACTGGCCCTTAAAACTTGATCAGTGATGAAGCTGTCTGCAGATTTCAGGACCTGGGAATGCAAGCAGGCAGAGCCAGAATCATCTTTGTGGCAGGACTGTACAGGGCTGGCTGGAGCAGAAGTGGGTCTCGGAGAACACTGGGCCATCCCTCGAAGGATGTGCCTGAGCCTTTGATATAGCTGTGGGGAGACCCCCTTCCTGCATTGAGGTTTCATCCCACTGGATCAGGGCAGGTCCTAACCTTTGTAAAGAGGTTGTTCCAAATTGTGTGTGTGTAAAGTACCGGAACATCACTAGTCAAAGAAGATTCTAGGACCACTTACAAACTGTGACTTTTCTTTTTCCAGGCAGTATAATTTTATCCAGCTTGAATACATACCTGTTCAGTTTTAATCTACAGCATTTTCATTTGGTCAGGTTAACATTTTATTTTTTCCTTACCCTTACTGCCTACAGATACCAGTTAAGGACATCTGCTACCTAGGGTTTCCAACTCCAGGTTGGGAAATTCCTGGAGAGTGGGGGAGGAGCCTGGGAGGGTGGGGATTAAGTAGGAGAGGAACCGGAGTGGGGTATAATGCCATACAGTCCACTTTCTGAAGCTGTTAGCAGTTAGACCTCTCCTCCCACAGAAGGAGTCATTTGGCAGCCAGAGAGAAAAGAAGCCCAAACACCCTTCATATAATATCACCCCAAAATCATATACGCAGGGCACTGTTTGGCCGAAGAATGAAATCAAAATGGATCTAAAACCAACAAAATGAATGCTGGCCAAGTAAGAGCCTCGGAAAGTATTTCGACAGGTGACTTACAAAGACTGACCAACTGGCAACTTCCTCCCCGCTCTAAAGAAATATATATTATCAAGACAAATTGATCCCCCAAGAAAGACATTTATAGCTCTTTGAACTAACCTCACCACTTCCCCCCTCCTCACCTGTTTATCCTAGGGTTGCCCACCTCCAGGCGAGGCCTGGGGATCTCCCACTTTTATAACTGATATCCAGCTGACAGAGATCAGCTCCCTTGGAGAAAATGGCTGCATTGAAGGGTGGACTCTATGGTATTGTACCATGCTGAGGTCCTTCCCCTCCCTAAACCCCACCTTCTCCTGGCTCCACCCCCAAAGTCCCCAGGTATTTTCCAACCTAGACCTCGCAACCCTAGTTTATCCCCAAGAGGCAATATTTAACACCAGCCACCCAAATGGTAAACATCCTATCCTGTAATGAAAGTTATCAAGCAAAATTTACAGCTAGTGTGCAACTCAAGAAGAACCATCAAAGGCCCTCCCAAACCTTTGTTTGTGTTTGGGACAATCACTCAGCATAATGCCTCAGGAAACATTTTTCCTATAAACCCAAGTGCTCATCTCCATTGTGTGTGTGTGTGTTTTCTTGAATCCTTCCTCACACCGGACTTGCACGTGGGGCCTTCTGTGAAGGGCTAGCCGCTTTGCAGCTCCTCCCTATTTTTCATTTTAGTTAGTCTTGTATGTGTGTTTTAGTGTGTTGGCATGTTTCTTTCACCCTTTTTATTATAGTTCAATAAAACCCTTACTGGTTGAACATCTGCCTGGTTTATTTGAGAGTTCTCTGAGGAAAGCCACTAATTAAGAGATAGCTAATTTTGGTAACAAAGCAGCCATTTTCTCCAGGGAGGCTGACTACCCTAAATTAAATAGAGAGGGACAGTGGAGACTGGGCTTTTTATGTTGCCCATTATGAAACAGCTGCATTGGCTGCCAGTCTGTTTCTGAGTTCAATTCAAGGTGCTGGTTATGACTTTTAAAGTCCTTTACAACCTGGGACCCACATAGCTGAAGGACCATCTCTGCCCCTGTGTGCCCACCACGGTCAGCAGGCAACCATTTGTTGGCTATTTCACCACTTAGGGTGGCCCATCTGGCATCAACTAGAACTAGGGTGGCCAGCTCTGCCATGGAAAATATCTAGAGATTTTGGGGGTGGAGTATGGGGAGGAGAGGGGTTTGAGGAGGGGAGGTACATCATCGGGGTACAATACCATAGAATCCACTCTCCAAAGTAGCCATTTTCTCCAGGGGAACTGATCTTTGTTGTCTGAAGATCAGTGGTGATAGCCGGACATCTCCAGGCCCCACCTGGAGGCTGGCAACCCTAAACAGACCACAGGCCTTCCTTTCCCGTTGTAGCTCTGGCTCTGTGGAAAGGGCTCCTGAAGAGGTGAGGGGTGGCCTTCTCCTTGGAGATCTTCAGGAGGTGCTGCAAGGCATGCCTGTTTGCCAGGGCTTTTGAGAGGGTTTGAATGGCAGGCATCTTTTAAGGCTGGGGTGGGGCATGAGATATTTAGGACTTGCTGTTTTATTGTTGGTTTAACTGGGGGTGTTTTAACTAGTATTGTAAGCTGCCTTGAACCAAGAGGAAAGGCGTACTTAAATGTAACTAACTCTGTGCTGGACTGTGGTTTATGAGTGTGCAGTACACTTTGTCATGATTTTCTAGTATTCGGGACCAGTTGTTGCCTTCCTTTCCTGGAAGGTGTCCTGAGAACAGGAATGTTTCATTTCTAGTTTGAATATTTTTATCTCTAGTTTGAATATTTCAAGACATTTTAATGTTTTTTTAAAGCTATTTTTACTTTCCCTAAAGCCTAGTCAATTAGAGAACAGGGGCTTCTGTATCTAAAGGACCTTACTGAAGCAAATTCTGGCAGAAGAAGAGTTGGTTTTTATACCCCACTTTCCCCTACCTTAAGGAGTCTCAAAGTGGCTTACAGTCACATTTCCCTTCCTCTCCCCTCAACAGGCACCTTGTAAGGTAGGTGAGGGCTGAGAGAGTTCTGAGATAACTGCAACTGGCCCAAGGTCACCAGGGCTAGCAGGCTTCATGCGGAAGAGTGGGACATCAAACCCAGTCCTCCAGAGAAGAGTCCACCACTCCTAACCAATGTTTCCTCTAAGCTGAGCTAGTGTGAGCTAGCTCACAGTTTTCTCACATTTTCCTCTTGGCTCAGGACAGATGGCTCCAGAGCAAATTAGTTTATGCAACAGTCCAATAGCTCGTTCACAACATTAATGCTGGTAGCTCACAAAGAGGCATTTTTGCTCACAGGACTCCACAGCTTAGAGGGAGCATTGCTCCTAACCACCACACCACACTGACTCTTTTAGCCACCATCAACAACATTCTTGTTAGATAGTACTTCGTAGGGCAAAAGAATATTCAACAGGCGCTTAAAAACTGAAAACTTCTGCCTTGCAAAATTTATTTATATACATGTCTTTGGGATGTATTCATTAGGATCTTACCCCTGCTTTAGTCCAAGTCAAATTCCAGTGTATCTAGAAGTAATCAGATGTCTTGCAAAATAAATCTAATTTTGGAGGCAGAAGTCTGTATTTCATGACTCCTGGAGCCTGTTTCGAAGACCCACGGTCTTGATACATACTTTCACAGGAGGTGGATGTTTCTTTTGTTTAGATGCCCCCTCCTGGTTTTGCATATTTAATAACACACACCATTTCTATGGGATGTTCATGAAAGGAAAGAAGGGCAGTATCTGTTCAGAGCCTGTAACAATGCTTCCCTGAGTGAACATTTGCTTTAAAACGTGTGTGTGCGCACACACACACACACACACACACACACTCTTCCTCTTTGCCCCAGTGCCCTTTGGTGGGTTCTATTCTGTGGCACAAAACAGCACCCTGCTTCCATAGTCAGTAGTCATACACTGGAATTGTTTTATGCTCCGGGTCCTTTTTTGTTTACAGAAAGAGAACAGTAAAACAAAGTTGTAGAGGCACTTCTCTATGCATTCTGCCAGGCGAAAGTGTGCAAACCAGCCAGGGAAGAATTTCATTGCAGGAAATTAGTTTAAATAGCCACAAAACCGATCAAGAAAGATATTCTTAACGAGATAGCCTATTACAAGTTTTTTTTTTTAGTGGGTAGAGATTTAGCAGCAGGGTGAGTAGAACGTTATTGCTTTCAAATATTTCTTCAAAATTAAAAAAAAGGACTGGTCAGAAAGGAATCAGTTTAAAGGTGTTCCAGGGTCCAGAATGTGTAGTATTTAACTTGTAAAGCAGGTGATATTCTTCAAAACAAAAAGAGTCTCCATTCTCTGCAGAACTGATGCTCCATAAAAAGAATATATAGGGCCCTAGTACCTTAAACAAGGATTAAAGTTTTGTGGCAGTTTCCCTCCCCCATAGTATCTCAGGTTCAACATGAAACATTTTGCCCTCCATTGGAGGCTCAGTATGAAGGATCTTAGTTGTCTGCTTCAAGGGATCGCACTTATGGGAGAGGAAATGCTCAAGAAACTGTTTCTCTGTATACCTTGTCCATGACGGATTGGAGCCCCAGAACATTTGTGCTCTCTCTCCCCCACCCCAGCTGTTGTTTTGGGTTGTTAAATTCCAGGATGTGATCTTTTGTTTTAACAAAATAGCCAATGATGTTAAAAAATGTCCTCAAGGTTATCAAATACAGAAAAGGTTATCAAATACAAAAAAGTTAGTTTATTCCCCAAATTCTTATCTATTTATTGTTTTGTCTGTAAAGAAAAAACCCCTTGTTTTTCTTTTTGAAGTCAGTGTCCTCAATATTTTAAAGCTAATGCAGTTACCTTCTCTCATCTGGGCACAGTAGCGGCAGAGGAAGGCGGATGCATTCTTATGCATTATGTATCAAGGCACAGTCCGCTAAGAATCTGGGAATTCCCTCTATGGCATATTTAGAAAGTATTATTGGCATTCCGTCCCATGGTGTTACTAGTGAATGACATGTCAATGCCTTGATGCCTGATGTTAATTATTCACAATCTGCCATTTCCATTGTACTGAGATAGCTTATATCCATGCTGACACAAAAAGATTTAGCAAATAACATTACGGGACTCTGGAGGGAGAAGTGAAAGCATCCATCTTTTGCTAAAGTTGAATAAGGAAAGGGAATGGTGGGGACTTACAGGCAAGAGGAAGTTATGATGTACCAAAATTTCGGCTAAGTCTTGGAAAAGGCTAGTTTTATTTTTAGGCAGACAGAGAGACATCCCAGTTGAGTAACAGCAGTCAGTTTTGACATATTGCCATTTACTAACAGATGTTGCACGCACTTCCCATTAATTAAAACAGTAAATTATGGCATTCAGGGACAGACTGGAGTAGCTTGGCAGATTTTGAATTAAATGGTGGTAACAAGTGTGATTTCCTGGGTGATGGAAGAAAGCTGCAGACACCATAAGTACGTAATACATACAATCAGGTATTTGTTCAGGTGCTTCCTTTATTCCTTTAAAAAGCGGTTTCTAACAAACTAGTTAAGTTGTAACTGTAAATGCAACAAATTTATGGCATGGATCTCTTCTCTTTTCCCTCACAGCCTCCTGGAGAGATGCTGGGACTGGGGGGTGGGGTGGGGAGACTCAGGAAGTAGGGTCTTGGGGAAAAGGGCAACTAGCAGAAATTATTGTACGTGTACAAAAGAGCTTATAGAAAAGGGAAGGATTCAGCTAGGCCCATAGCTACAGTGGGACATTTCGGGGCCTGCTCCCCCAACTTCCTGCCAAGGCCCCCACAACTTCCATCTAGCCTCCCGCTGCCACTACCCCTTCCCCAAACATGGCTTGCTTCCCCAACTGACGTCAGTGCCCCTGACTTATTTAAAGAACCCCCCAAATTATAAAATCCTGGCTACAGGCCTGGATCCAGCACACAAGAGAGGACAGAAGAAGTGCTAGTGTGACTACATGGCAGAAGAAAGCGTTAGACCCAACAGAATAAATAGACTTCCACTATCAAAAGGAGCCCCCCCCCCCATTCCACAGATTCTCCTTCAAATTATCTGTAGTAGTACAGTCAGATTTCTTCAACTCTGTGGGAACAGTCTAATCAAATTACTCACTGATCAGCAATGATAGATCAGAGAAGATATAGGACCTCTTTTTTCTGGTTTACATCTGGCTAGAGCTCAGTTACCTTGTGCTACTACTCACATGGCCACTGGAAGCAAGGAACCAGGAGCAACTAGTGTTCGGGTGGTGCAACATTAACAAAATCTTACTGGAAGAAAAATGGTAACTGGAGAAATACAACTATTTCATTGTCACTGGTAGTTGCAGTAGTTGATCATGCCACTTAATGTGACTGCTTAATTACAGAGGTGCTGTAACAAAGAATGAGAAGCTCCTAGTTCAGATTTCTCCTCAACCACAAAGCCTACTAGGAAGTCTTAGGCAAGAAATATTCTCAGTGTCTGCAGTATTTGGGTAATAAAACTGTATTGCCTCTAGAGCTTGTATAAGGATGATAACAAAATAATGAACACAAAGTGTTTTGAACACCCTGAAGTGCTATATCCAAAGATCCACAAATTGTGGCTTGCCCTGAGAGTCAACCATGATTCTCTACTAGCCAGCTATAAAGTATACACTTATCACATGCTATTACCTGTAACAATAAGTTCCTCGGCTAACTGGATCTTATTCTAACCATTTTAGTAAAAGGAAAATAATTATTTAAGCGTAATTTGATGTTTAGATTCATTATTATTTTAAGCATCATCTTATCCAGAGGGGCAGGATGAAAAATATCTTCACTGCTGCAGTGTGGGTGAGTGCTTTTGTGGGACACCAGCAATATCAGTACTAAATCTGCACTGAGTAAGGACTTCCTATGGGAGTCTGTGAACTGGCTAGCTGGACCTTTTGGGTGGATCTTCTTTGCTGCTACTCATAGGCTATAGAAACTCTCTCCCTCAGGAAACTGGCACCATTACTACATGCCAAGCTACCACTGCATCAGTAAACAAAGAGACCGCCTATTCTATGCAAAATTACCTTCCCAAGCTATTTTTCCATCTAGGGGTTCCAAACAGTGGGGTGTGTTAATAAAATGACCTTAACAGTTAAAAAAAGACTTGTACATTGTTCAGAGCCCTGACCTGGCTTGCTCTGGCTAGCCTGGTTTCATCAGATCTTAGAAGCTAAGTAGGGTCAGCCCTGGCCAGTGTTTGGATGGGAGACATCCAAGGAATATCAGGGTTGTGATGCAGAGGGCAGGCAATGGCAAACTACCTCTGAATGTCCTTTGCCTTGAAAACCCTACAATGGGATCTCCATAAGCCAGCTGTGCCTTGACAGTACTTTCTGCCACCACCACAATGTTTAGAAGAGGGTTTATTCTGACAGTAGATCCATGCTCATAGACCAGTTGCAAATCAAACTCATGGGAATGGATGGGGAGTAGTGACCTGACATTTTTGTTCATGTGTGTGCATGCACATAACATTATGTTGGATGGATGCTTACTAGGGTTGCCAGGCCTCAGGTCCCAGCGGGGGGTTCCCTGGCTTTTGGGGGCTTTGATCCATCACTGGTCAGCTGGCTGGCAGGGGAAACCCCACCCCCAACCAGGGATAGCATTGTGCAATGTCCCCAGTGTGATGATGTTGCTTCCAGGTGACATCATCATGCCGGGGACACCATGTGGCAACGCTCTAGTTTTTGGGCAAACTCTATGGTTTTGAAGGCAAAAAACACATTGAGTTTTGCCTAAAAACCAGAACATTGTGTGCAACATTGCCAACATGATAATGTCACTTCTGGGTGATGTCATCACACTGGGGACATCATGAGTGATGTCCCAGCCACCCTGGAATGCTCCCCAATTCCCCCATCATGACAGAGAGAGGACCTGGCAACCCTAATGCTTGCATGGAATGCATACCCCCCCCCCCTGAATTTAGCTTTTAGACATATGGTGGAGGGATCAAAAATGTCAAAAACCATTCCCTACAACATTTCCCTAGCTGGACCTCAGAGATAAAATATGTGCAACAATTTGCCATGGACTAGCACCAGAAAGTAGAATCTGACCCTGGAGCACATGTATGTAACATGTTACTCGGCCCTGAATGGGAAATGTTCTGATACGATGCAAAAGCACATTTTATTACTAGAAAATAGCTTGTGTGCTATAATTGCATAAATGAGTATCGGCAATATTTGGGCCTAAAAACTTTAATTAGTTTCTAAGGCTTTGTCATTCCTCTTATTTTTATCTTTGTTCATTATTTCCTGCTCAGTCTCTGTGGATGTGCTGCATTTTTATCATAGAGCAACGTGCAGCTGGCTATTTTTGTCAAACATGAAGCCAGCCCGAAACCATCACGCGGAAGTGCTCAGTCCGTCTGCCCGGTCTGTCAACAGGATGAAAGTGAATCTCAAGCTTTTTTTAATTACAAGGATAACATGTTCACTCGTCTAATAATGAAGATGGTTAGCAATTTTAAATTTTAATAATCAATTACTGAAAGTAATTCTCCATTAAACCACAAGAGAGCCATTAAATCTCAAAAGATGGAACACGCTTCTATGTGGCAGTGGCAAAATTTTCTATTTTTAAATATCATTAGGGAATATCTGATTGTTTCATTTCTCTGCATTTCTTCTACCTTCTTCCTCATGCAGACTCTCATTTTTACCAGGAAGGCATCACATGGTCTTATAAATAATAAAAGAAACCCTTGCAAGACTTGATCCAGTGTGTGAAATATGTGCTAAGAATCTAATTTGTTTCAGTCTAGCATATTTTGATGGAATAATCAGCCAAGTGACTAATTAGTATTAAAATATGATCAGCACTCTAAGGCACAGGGTGAGAGGGACTTCTGTGTCCCCTTTTCACCTCCAAAGGCCCTGGGTTCAAATTCTATTGCTGTCACAGGTGGAGAGCTAAATTTGGCCATCTTGGTATTATGCTGCCAGTGTCTGACTGGAAAACACTATATATGTATATAAAATATTGTGAAGTGACTATGATTGGGAAAGATGACAGGTGGTATTTCCCCCCCTCCGGGAATGCTGTCTATTTTGTCCTTTAGTGTTGAAGACCTAACTAACTAAAAGAAGAACTTACAATCAGTAAAATAGAAAATGTGACCTAGGTCTGAGCATTATGGTGAAAATAAGTGATGTAGATAAATAATGTAAGGAATAGTTGACACCACAGTTAAAAAATGGGAGGGAGGAAGTATTATTGTCACTAAACAAAGCTGGGAAATGGATTGTACAATAACAAACTTCTGGCAAGAAGCATGAAAATTTGATATGATTGCCATCAAAGAAGGGAGAGTGAAATATCTATACATTATTACACATCTGGATTATGCAGAAAAGGTGATAGGTAATGAATTACAACAATTTGACTCCTATATGACTACATTTATAGCATATGCTTATGTTTCTTGCCATAAATGTATTTTTCTAAAATACACATTCTTTTTCTGGGCTGTAAATATAATCCATTCTGTTAACTTTCTTGATTGATTTCAGTTGGAGAACAGATGAAAATAAAGTACATTAAAAAGTCTCTTCAAAGAGAGAGCGAGCGAGAGAGAGAGCGCTTAAATTTGACACGTACAAACATGGTGCTCACATTTTCTGATCCTGTAAATGAAATTCTCTTGGAATGTTGTACATTTCATTCCATGTTAAAGAGCCATTTTAAAAGGAAACAGTGTGGAATGCTGTACATGACAGAGAAAACTTGGCCATATGGAAATCAAAACCTGAAGGCAAATTTGAAGTTAAAAAAAAGCAAATTCAAAATGGATCTGGACTCAAGGAGGGCTAAAGACCAATTTCTTACAAGCAGCTGTGCCACCCTCGCTCTTCAGTTCCCCCGGTTGCATTCATCAGTTTCACACCTTTCGCTGCGCAGCCGCACTTTGGCCCGCATCTTTGACCGACCTTCTGATTTCCCCCCTGTTTTCTTGATCTCAAAAAACAAGGATTGAGAAGATGCGGAGGAAATCAGGGAGATGCGGGTCAAAATGTGGCAACACAGCGAATACAGTGTGAAATTGACTAATGCAACTGGGGCAAGCAGAAGAGCGAGGGTGGCACCGCTGCTTGTGGAAAACCAGACTGAGAAAAAAAAATTAAGTGGCATCCTGGATCCCATGGAAGATTTCTGTGGATAGAATAGAAGTGATTATTGCTGATTACCTCTCCCACTGCAGACTTCCCCTTCCCCCCTCATGCAGTTCCTGAAGGGTCCCTTTCTCTTAGGAGCAGCATTTCTGGGGATATATTGGGATGGGGGGGGGGTAAGGAAATCCCTTCCATCTACAGAAATCCAATGTGGGATCCAAACCAATAATCTTTGCTTTGTTCCCATTGGCTTTGGTGAAATACTGTGTCTGTGCTGGCGGCACATGAATCCTTCTGGGTTAGGGCCATTACCTTATTGAATACTGTCTATGAACATTTGATGTACTTACTGTTGGAAAACCAGTGTACCACTAAAGTAACTTCAGCTCACTCCATTCCGAAAAAGTGAGAAATGGCTCTTAATTCACCAGTGTTTCTGTGTAAAGTGCTATTAAGTCATAGCTGACTTATAATGACCCCAGTGGGAATCTTTCAAGGCAAGTGAGAAGCAGAGGTGCTTTGCCATTGTCTTCCTCTGCTTAGTCTTCCTTGGTGGTCTCCCTTCCAAATACTGACCCTCAGGGCTTTTTTGTAGAAAAAGCCCAGCAGGAACTCATTAGCATAATAGGCCACACCCAACAGCAGAAATGCATTAGCATATTAGGCCACACCCCTGACAGCGCAGCTCTCTCGCAGGATTGGCTTCCCCAGGTGCCCCATAGCTTGCAAGGCACCTGGGAAACCTGAGGAGGGGAGGCAGTTTAAAGTGCCTTCCCTCCTGAAACAGTTTGGCTTCCACAGGAGCCCAGCGCCTTGCCAGGCACCTGGAGAACCTGGGGGGGGGGGAGGCTGTAGGCATGGCCAACTTGGAAGGCAGCCAGAACTCCATTCCTGTGCGTTCCTGCCCAAAAATAGCCCTGCTGACCCTGCTTCTTACTCGCCCAGAAGAAAACCAGAAGTACAGACAGCATGGACTCCCTATAATTGTTTGAGTGACCGGTCATTTAAAAATAAGTTTTATCAGTTTTTTTAAAAAAAGAAAAGAAACAAAATGAGGCTTTCATCTTGAGCCTCAGCGAAATGTAGAAACTGCTGCCATTTACATCCTTTAAACTGTTTCATATATTAATTAGAGTGGAAATGAATATTCATAGCAAATGTTCAGTTTGATTAATTTCACAGATCCAGGCCAAATTTTTATTTGCCATTGCAGCTTGGTTAAAAAAGAGTCCATATAAGAACACACCCGAATTTTTCTACGCTAAAGTTCCTCACTGCACTCTGGGAAAACCATGCAAACTCTGCTGACAAGAAACCAGCTGTCAGCTCTGGCCACACTCCTCACAGGAATAGTAGTTTACAGTGCAACCCTAAGCACAGTCACATCCTTCTTTGTTGCTGACCTCCAAGTGGGCCTGGAGATCTCCTGCAATTACAGATGATCTCCAGACTACTGGAGACTACAATTCCCCTAGAGAAAATGGCAGCTTCCCAGGGGCAAACCACAGATCCTAGGAGAAATTCATCCCCAGATTCTCCGCACCACAGTCGCCACTTTCATATCGCCAGGAATTTTCCAGGCTGGAGTTGACAACCCTGCTTCTAATGAGAAAAGAATGAAGGGTTGCACCAACAGGAGCAAAGAAACAAAGGCGAAAAATGGTGTGCTGGGAAAAAGAATTATTTATTCTGGATATCAACACCCTCATGTGTTTTGCAGCAAGCTTCCTCAGAGAGTTCTATACATATATAAAAAATGAAAGAGGAAAGAACTGTTACCACCAGTGGTCTGCCTTGTCGTTGGGGGAAATTAGCTATGTGGCAGGGGAGACCAGAGGGGTTCAGGGATCGCACACCAATTGTATACCAAGGTCCAGTACAGTAGGAAAACTCCAGTATTGATGGGTAAATAAAAATAGCTTTATTGAAAAATGTCCCTAATTACAAACACACTAAGCATTTAAAAAGGAGCAAGGAACTCAGAACTAAGAAAGCAGAAGCGATTGATAGCAGATAGAGGGTTTAGTTATGGGGTAATACAACCTGTCCAGACATGCAGAGGTCCATGAAGAAGAGAGAGAGAAGTTTGGGGGTGAACTCCCAGTTGGCATCAGGGACAGACACACAATCTGAGGCCATGTGCGTGGACAGATATAGACATTAGAGGACAATGCTGACCTATGGGACGCCTTGAGGGGCTTGCCCCAAGTGATTACCTGGACCAATCAGGGGTCCAAGAGGATGTGGTGTAAGGATGGGCAAGACCTAGGTATGACCAATGAGGTCTCAGAGGGGCAGAGTCTAGATTAAAAATAGCGATGATGGGACTGGCCAAGTGTTGGGTGGTTGGGCTGGGAGTGTCCATTGTGGAACAACAGGGTGGTCTGGACTGAGCTGACAGGAGAGGGGGGGTTTGCTTGCATGGAGGATGTTTGGCAGTGCAGCCAGCCTGGAGAATCTTCACTTGGCCTGAGTTTTCCCAGCCTAGGTGTGGTTCTTCTAGCCTCCCAGCAAAAGCCACTGTTTAAGCCAAGCCTGGCCTTATGAGGGCACTACTTGTGGAGGTACAGAGATTGTTTCGGGGTGTCTCTCTCTTGGGAAAGACCACTCCAGGTTCAGGGCCCACGAGGCTGGTTACAGAACAAGGTTAACAAACATCTTATCACTATTTGTCTTCATTATTTGTCAAAAAACATATCAAACCAACAGTACTTTTGAACACGTACAGAAATGTACAGAGTACTCTTAATTATCAAGAGACAACAGAACACTATTAGGAACTTAGGAACTTCAATTTTTACAGGCATGTACCAACAAGAGATCTCCCAAGCTATTAATTCTAAAAAATGTTTCATAGAATGTATAAACTCTTTTAAAATAAAAAATCTGTACTGACCTATAGAATGTAAACTCAGCAGTGCTCCCACTAAACCAGCTTTGGGGGAAAAATGGGCTGTTCTCATTCTACCTTTATCTAAGTCAAAGCCAACCAGGAAAACTCCCAGAATTACAGCTGATTTCCAGACTATAGAGATCAGTTCCCAGAGAGAAGATGGCTGTTCTAGAGCGTGTGCTCTATGGCATCATGCCCTGTTGAGGTCCTGGGCTCCAACCCCAAATATCCAGGAATTTCCCAACTCAGAGATGACAATCCTAAGAACCATGGGGTAGCCATCTTGGGCCCTTACTCTTAGGCTAGCATCATGCCCAGGCTTCAACACCTGTGACAAGAAGGGAAACAGAAGTTCATCCTAGATCTTATGGACATATTCACAAGATTCCCCTCTTCTGCTAAAATGGGAATAATAAAGACCTGCCTCATTGGGTTGTTTTAGTAAAAGGTGGTTTGTGGGGGGGATCACATCAAGGTCCTGAGCTGTAGCTGCAATACAGGCAATATGTTCAATACATCAGTGTCATTTTCTCTCTTGAAAGTGGTACACTGTAGTTTGGGGGGCACTGGAACATCAGCCATTATAGCTAAAATATATGCATTCCTTACGTGAAGCAGAAATTACAATAGCAGATTAATAATGAAGTATAGTAATAATTCTAGCATGGACACTATGTGGAGAGGTAGCTTTGAGGGAGCCCTGAAATCTTCTTTCTGTATGGCAAAATCCATTGCTTTGTGTCCTATACTGACCTTTGCTAGTCAGCCAGATTGGGGGTTTTGTTGTTGTTGTCTATAGGCTGACTCCTCTGTGTGGTGATGAGTCATGCTCAGTTAAACATCCTGGTAGATGAAAGCAACTGGCAAATCCCTTCTTTCTCTTTGCTTTCCTGCTGTGAGTGATTGTGAGTATAAAAATAAATTATCAAGAACACGATCATCTGTCTTCCCCTTCTTTTCTCCTCATCGTATGCGCCACTGACATATTTTTGGCGCGTTCACTCATGCCGTACGCTTGCCCTCCAAATCTGGGAATGAAAAATTGTGTAGATTCCTGGAACTGGTATGTCTTAATTTCAGAGAAAGAAGTGATCTTTGGTGAATGGCATGGAAAGCAATTGTCTGCAAGCTTATTTTAATTAGGTTTTAACTTACTAATTTCTCAGAGTCTCTCCAGAAGTAGAATGGCCTGTGCCGGAGGCTTTTGACCTCCGTTGGAGGACTACTCCTACGTCTTTTCTGACTGGCTCGTAGATCATTTCGTGTTGGCTCTTAGGTCTTTCTTGACCCTACGTTTTGCTAGAAGAATTGCTCAATTAGACGGCTTGAGATTCCCACCCCCTCTCTTTTTGGGTGCGTAATAGTGTGGCGCACTTAAGGTCTTTCAGATGAGATGCAAATCAAGGTCTTGGCCATTTGTGGTCATTAATGTCTTCATGGCACTTTTTGCTGGAGTAGGAATGTTAACATTTGGTGACCTGGCCGAATTCCAAGCTTTAATAATTACAGTCTGCCTACCTAAAATTCTTCTGTAGGTCCAGCACAAAAAGAGGCCCTTTGAGTCCCACTTGAAAATGTTACACTGACCACAACCCAAGGCAAGTTTTGCAAGCTTATATCCTCCGCTAGAATCAATAGAAGTTCAGCATGCATAACTGTATGCCAGATTTGCCACAGTTACATTGGTATAGTACTGTGGTAGCTTAATATTTTTGTTTAGAGGAAAAATGGTGATGGCCTAACGAATATTCGTTGTTATGAGTTACATAATAACCACCATTCAAGATGAAAGAAGGTGCATAAATATAAAAGGGAGATAACAGTGAAGGTGTCACCTTATGCTTTTCCAGTGTATATTAACTGAACAACTAGTAATGTCTGCATATGTTGTTGCTGTTGCTGAAGTATTTTACCATGAAAAATGGTGTCTCACGAAAAACTAGAATATTCTGCGTAGAGACTTTCTGCTAAGGGAATTGCCACCCTTTAAGGGTGTTTTGAAAAGACTACTTGAACGGGAGTTGTAAACCAACTTTTTATTTATTTATTTGCTTGTTGGGATTTATATCTCGCCCTCCTCGCCATACAGCAGGCTCAGGATGGCTAACAACAAGCCAAAATGGCAACAATATAATTTCAACAAGCCAAAATGGCAACAATATAATTTCTTAAAATAATTAAAAACATATTAAACACTTGAATTTAGTGTCAAAAATTCATGGTCACAAGTAAACTGTGGCCTGTTTCAAACTACATGGCAGAAACTGTGGCTCCTTCCTAAGAAAACCTAAGTCGTCAGAGCTGTGTGAATCCTGTTCAACTAATCAACAGCCAGCCTTGGAAATTTACAGTCATTCGCTGGAGCGACTTCCCTCTCTTTCCAACTATAGTTAAGCAGTTTATTGGTACGTCACATCTAAAACTAGAGTTTGAAGTGTGTTTTGGTTTAGGGTTGCCATTTGCCTGCCACCAGTAGCGCAACCTCCACTGGTGCTCTGCAGTCGTCGTCCCCACCACTCAGTGGAATGGCAGGGGGAAATAGGGGTGAACAAGGTCCTGTGACACTGTAATGCTACTTCTGAGGCCTGGCAAGATTATTTCAGTTCCAAGGTTAAGGAAAGTAGTAGTCAGCCTTAACCATGGTTAACGTCAGTGCTGGTGAATATTTCACCATGGCTGTGGGGAAATGGTATCCCAGGGTATAAGCATATGTTCTGAATGCAGTCAGCAGGCAGGCATGTTGTATTCGTAGCAGCCTGAATGAGATGCTGACATCTGGGTTCTCTTGCTGTCTCTCATGGTGGTGTTTGGCTAGAATGTCTTTGCAACTACAAATCAAACCTGTCCTAAATTTCCCATTGCACGGTTTTCATCTTGTGTAGTTTTAGATCATACTTTAAAAAGGTAAAGGTTTCCCTTGCTTGAAAGCCAGTCAAATCTGACTCTGGGCAGTGGTGCTTATCTCCATTCCCAACAGCCAGTGCTGTCCGAAGATGTTTCCATGTCATGTGGCCAGCATGACTAGACGCTGATGCACACGGAATGCTGTTACCTTCCCACCAAAGTGGTACCTATTTATTTCTTGCTTTCAAACTGCTAGGTTGGCTGCAGTTAGGACCAGAGACAGGAACTCACTCCGTCCTGTGGCACAGGTCTCGAACTGATGAACTGCCGGCCTTCCGGTCTGCAGTTCAGCATCTTAACATCTTAGCCACCGCGGCCTAGATCATACTTACCTATTAGTATTTTTTCCAAGTAGAACTTTCCTTTTTTCTTTTATCTAAAGACTGAATATATTTATCTGCTTTATTCTGTGATTGTACATCACCTCTGGATTCCATTCTCTGTGTGCTGAAACAGGGACAGTAAGAGTTTTCTATGGGGTTTCCCTCTGCTGGTAGGGAAGAAATATTTACCTCTTCAATCTAAGAAATAATTTCTTTCTGGTTCCTGTTGGGGCCCATTTGTTTGATTTTGCCCCTCCTAAGGCAACAAGACTAGCTCTTTCTTTCACATCTTTTTTTCTTTCGGCTGACCTCACATAAAGGGAAAAAAAGAGATAAAGAATTAGCCAGAAATAGACTTTAAAGAGAGCTGTGGGTTAGCTCTGCTAGATTTTTGGAACATTTTTTTTAAAAAAATCTTTCAAAGGAGAAGAAAAGTTTCTGAGCTCTCTGTGGTATATCTGGAAGTATGATAGTCTGATTTAGAAAAGATAGTAATTACTATACATTTATACACAAATGTGAAAGATTAGGTTGAGAAATTCACTAAATCTGTACCAGGGATTTCAAGGGAAAAAAATTAACTGAAGGCAATGGCCTTGTCTTTGTTTCTAACAATTACAGTGAGGGAAACACTGTAATACTGTCAGTTGAATTAATCTGTATTTCTTTCCTTCTCCCTAACTGCATCCAAATGAATATTTACTGTATTTGAAAAAAATATTAATATTGTTTTTAAATATTTGGATAGGCTAAAGATATACTTCTAGGAAATAATGAACCATTCCAACTGGCTTAACTTCTGACAGTATAATTTTATGACTGTGTATGCTAATCTGGGTTTCTTTAGGTCAGTGCAAGGCATGTTCAAATCCCAAGCAGAATGGAACCAAAAATTCACACAATTGTTCTGTGCCTCCCATCTTGAAGATTTTTTTTAGCTGTCATGTCTCTGATCTACTTTACAATTATTTACTTAAAAAGCAGAGCTATAAATGTTTTGTCTCATGCAGGGAGGAAGGTGTATGCGTAAATAGTTCTTTTTAAAATAATTCTTATTAATTTTCAACAGTAACAATAAAAACATTACTAAGTAACTTAATAACTTTACAAACCAACTAATAATATAAACTTGTGTACAGGTCTATGAAGTACACAGAATCAATAAACATTAATAAAATACAAAATTCAAGTACTTTTTTGGTAGAGTGCAATATTGTTTCTTAGAGTTTGATACATAGTAAAAAAAAGGAAACCATTTTTCTAGAAAATTGTTTTTAGCTGAAGGGGTCTCCATTCTGGTAATGTGTATTGCCAGTTTGTCCATAACAGCTAAGTCCCATAGTTTTGTGAACCATTGCTTTATTGTCGGGATGTCTTTGGTAAATAGTTCCTAAAGCTGTATATACACATGCTATGTCAAGCCAATTTAACTTCATCTCAATCCATATATCTAATTCCCAAGTGGCCCACCCCCGTGTGGATACCTAAATTTGCGCCGGGGGGGGCACTTGGGGGGCAGAGGGGGGGTTCTGCAGGTGGGGGGTGACCCCCCCGCCTGCAGAAAAATCTTAAAAGTTAAAAAAAGTTTTCGGGGGATACTTTAATCCCCCGAAAAGTTAACACCTGTTCCCTGCGCATGCGCAGGGAACGACTTACCTGAGTGGCGGCGGCGGTGGTGGCAACAGACAAGCGGCGGTGGGGAAGGGGGCGAGCGGCGGGCCCGGCGAGGCCCACCGGGACGATCTGTGTGGGGGGGAAGGGGGCAAGCGGCGGGCCTGGCGAGGCCCACCGGGACTCTGTGGGGGGGGAAGGGGGCGAGCGGCGGGCCCGGCGAGGCCCGCCGGGACTCTCTGGGGGGGAAGGGGGCGAGCGGCGGGCCCAGCGAGGCCCGCCGGGACGATCGGGGAGGCAAGCGGCGGGCCAGGTGAGGCCCGCCGGGATTCTTTGTGGGGGGGGAAGGGGGCGAGCTCCTTCTCTCCCCCCCCCCCGCGAGTATCGCGGGTCCTCAACTTGTATACTTTTAATTTCTAGGTTAGGTATATAGCATCACCCAGAGCTATTTTGGGGCAGGAACACACAGGAACGAAGTTCTGGCTGGCTTCTGAGTTGGCCACATCTACAGCTCGCCCCCCCTAGGTTCCCCAGGTGCCTCACAAGCCACAGGGTGCCTGAGGAAGCCAAGCTGATCCAGGGAGGGAAGGCAGTTTAAACTGCCTCCCCTCCTCGGATTCCCAAGGTACCCTGCAAGTCACGGGCACCTGGGGAAGCCGATCCTTGGAGAGAGCTGTGCTGTCAGGTGCGTGGCCTAATATGCTAATGAGTTCCTGCTGGGCTTTGTCTACAAAAAAAGCCCTGGCATCACCAGTATGGCAAGTCATTGTGGAACAGTGGTTAGAATTGGATTAGGGAGACCTATGTTCAAAACTATGCTTGGCCCAATCAAGGTCCTCTCAGCATAAACTATTTCACAGGGTTGTCATAAGGGCAGTGGAGGCAGAAGAACACATACAACACATTGAGCTATTTGAAGGAAGGGTGGAATAAAACTGTAATAGATTGTATATTCACAAATGATTCCCTCCTCATATGCTTCTAGACATAAACATAACTAGGGTTGCCACCCCCCCGATGGGGGAGGGGGTTTACCTGCTTTGGGAGAGCCCAATCTGCTGCTGCTCAGCTGGCCAGTGGGGGGAGACCTGCCCCATGCAGCCCCATCCATGCCAATGTGCCTGGTACATTGATGTCACCCAGAGGTGATGTCATCATGCAGGGCACGTTGCAGGGGGATGCTCCAGCATTTGAGAAAAACCTCAGTGGAATCCTGGACAGCAGGATGGACCCCTCCACTAGGAACAGGTAGGGACCTGGGAACCCAAACATAAACAGAGTCAGAAGCTAGGCTTGCCATTCCCCTGGGGCGGGTGGGGGTTTGCCCACTTTAGCCCCCCCAATCCATTAGCCCAGAGTTGGCCAGCAGGGGAACTCTGCCCTCAGAGTGCTGGGATCATGTCATCATGCCAGGCTCGTTGTTGGGGGAGATGCTCTAGCAGTCAGACTAAAAACTCTGGTACCGCAGAGTTTCTGTCTGAATGCTCGAGCATCCCTCTGGCAATGCGCATAGCACGATGGTGTCATCTCCAGGTGACATCATCAGGCCGGGCACATTGGTGCAATCCCAGCAGAAGATCCTGGAAAGAAAGCTCCACCTCTTGCTGACAGCAGGTAGGGACCTGACAACCCTATTGGAAGTGCTGCTTGCTGGGAGATATAGCCTGGCAGGACAGGAAATAGGAAGTAAAAGGGAGGAGAATTAAGAAGAAGAAGAAGAGATTGGATTTATATCCCTCCCTTCACTCACTTAGAGTCTCAGAGCGGCTTACAAACTCCTTTCCCTTCCCCTCCCCACAACAGACACCCTGTGAGGTAGGCGGGGCTGAGAGAACTCTGAGGGAACTGTCCTTGAGAGAACAGCTGGTACAGAGCTATGGCTTGCCCAAGGTTATCCAGAAGGTGCAAGTGGAGGAGTGGGAAATCAAACCCGGTTCTCCCAGATTAGAGTCTGTGCATTTAACCACTACACCAAACTGGGCAAACTCTAATTAACCTGGGCCAAGCATGTCTTACTGAGTACTGAGGACTTGGTTGCTTGGTACAACAGCTGTCTAGGTTTGTTGTAGGAATGAGACTGGTTCATTGATTTTGGGTAGGCTTTACCCCTTTCAAAATACTGCCACCCTGTGAGAGGCAAAGAGGTCAAGCTATGGTAGGTAGATCCAGGGCAGAAACTGACTGGTTAAGATCAGAGTCTGTGAGAATCTGATGGCTCAAGAACACAGCCATGGTGCCATCCGTTTGCCAGTTTTCCCTCTCTTTCATATTCCATTTTCTATTTCAAATAGATTATGAAGAAATAAAGGCCAATGACAGAAGCTCATATCTGGACACACTTTAATAGACCTCAGTGTCTACAGACTACATCCCCCCCCACCCCCAGTCTGCTTTCTTTGCTCAGTGCACAAAACACTAGTATGAAATGAAGCTGAGAAGTGAAAGGAAGTTGTGGTTACGTCTCTGCCATTTTGAGCACGCTTTCTGTGCTGGGTGAATTTATGTAGGGGTTTGGAGCTTGATGTTTAATCTGAAAAAATAGATGTCAGAACTAATAAAACTAGGCATGGATGGGCAAAGCAATTTCCTCCTGCATTAATCTTAAACACTAAGAGTTAACAGTTATCAGAGTTTTACATCAGTGGGCCTACTTTGAATGGCTGCTTTTAACAGGCTGTATTTGTCACGGGTCTTCACATATCCTTGGACTGCAGACCATGACAGCAGCACCAGAAAAGTTCTTTGCAACCAAGTGTTCTGGAAGCCTAGGTTTCATTCATCGTAGCTTCTCAAACACTTTTGCAATCCCATCTCTTTAGCGCATCCACTTTGCGCACAGCCTGCCTGCTTCCCAGGGGTCTGTCTTGAAAGAAGGATAAAGCGTCGCTCAGCTAAATTTTGTACCTGAAGGGAACACAACAGTCAAAATCATTTCAGAAAATAAACATTTATGGAATGGTCAGAGCAAGCCTAAGCAGGCCTACTCAGAAGCAAGGGCCATTTGGGAGTTTATTCCCCAGAAAATGTTTTTAGAATTGTAGCCGGTGCCCTGAATCCAGGGTTGCCAACTTCCAGGTGTGCAGCCTAGAGTTCTCCCAGAACTGCAACCAGTCTCTAGGCTACACAGACCAGTTCCCATGGAGGAAACAGCGGCTTCAGAGGGCAAACTCTAAGACAGTTCATCCCTTTGACCTCACTCCCCTCCACAAACTTCACCCCCCCCCCCCCCGTAGTGCTCCCCCATTTCCTGGAATTTTCCAAGCCAGGGTTGGTGGCCCTACCCAAATCATACTATGCAACGTATCGAGTTTCCGTATTATAGAAATGGACAGCAACAAATAGCCCAAATATAAACCAGCTCAGTGGGAGGGGAGAACATTTCCATTTGTTAGAGAAACTCTCTGAAGTGGTGCAGTCCATTCTGCCTCTTCACAACTCTGACATTTTATTGTTGCTTCATTCTTCCACATGCGTAACCTTAGAAAATGGTTCAGGTGGGTTTTGTTTCTTTGTTTGCGTGTATACGTTTTGTTTCTTCAAATACAGGGACAGTGTGGAACTATTTTAGAAGTTTTTGTTTGCTTTTAATAATTTTACTGTTTGATTTACATTGCTTAGCCACGAGTGTATAAGCTATGACAAAAAAAACCTGCACTAATTAGATATGTGCTGAGCTTGGCACATTTGGCCATTAATACCTTATTCCTGATCAATGCTGTTTTCCATAAAATGTGAAGGGCTATTGCATTTAAAGCTAAGGTTGTGAAATTGTTATGGGAAAGCAAGAAATGAATAGTTTAGCAATAGTTGGAGATTTTTTTTTAAATCGGCTTTTGTTCTTCTTTTGTTTCAAGTCTCTATATTAGTTTTTTTGGCCCATAAATTTAAGATAGTTGCACAAGTTCCATATTATCCCCAGAACTCCCTAGAATTTCTTCTTTTTCTGCTTCTTTTGCTCTCTCTCTCTCCCCCCCCCTCTCTCACACACACATATATACCAAGTAGAGTTGTTCTAGATAAGCTATAAATTTTGGAGGAGTAATTTGTGCTAGGAAAGTGACTAGAACTGGAACAGTTATATACGTATAGATTACTTCAGCCATGGAGAATAAAGAACCCATAGTGTATTTGGCAATATGTGGCCAAGATCAAATAATAGGCAGTGAGCAGACAATGTTTAGCCATTCAGTGGACTGACATCCCAATTCTAGCTGAAGCTCAGGACTATGCTGACACTGTTTAGCTGAGGGCAAGTTCACACAGTACAAAGACCACATCCCTCCTACTTTTATTTGTGACAGATATGCTCTAAATGTCTCCTAAAGGTAAAGGTTTCCCTTGCTCGAAAGCCAGTCGAATACGACTCCAGGGGTGAGACTTCTGGTTTTGATGTTCACTGGGCGAGTACGCTTTCATCAGAGCTCTGATGATAGTGGTCCATGCCCACGGCAGCTGGGAGGGGTACCGGCTGGACCTGGTCCCCCCTTGAGCCCTTGTAGGGGGCTCTCAGCCTGGTGCATGAGAGGTGCCTCTCCCAAGGTGAATGCCAAGGGATTGAGGCTCCTCTTTGCCCTGATAGATCCCGCCACCATGCAACCAGAAATGGTGACAGAGATGCACACCAGGACAAGCAAGCAGGTGGTCAAAAACGTTTCTTTTACCTGGCGGAAGACGTCTGATAAAGCGTGAGTTTTTCATATGTTAATCCAGAGGGCCAGATAAGCATTTAATCCCCTGATCCTCAGTTTTAAAGCAGTGCGGGGGGAGTTAACTCCACCCCACAAAGATAAGAACTCTTTAAAATTAATCGGAGAGGAGGAGGGGCACAACCAAAGCATTCTCAGCTGATATAGGAGCCAGATAAGCCTAAAGCGCTTTCTCTAACTGGCTTCAGAGACTTTTAAAGAACTTTCCCCAAATGTAAACAACCTATCTCTGACTACGAAAATCATGGCACCTAAAGTCAGACCTTCTCCAGGAACTGTGTGAGCTCAACTACATCGTCATCTAAAGTGGAAGCAATCATAGACTTTCCAAATATGTTAAATGCTGCATTGCACCCTCTGCTAGATCAGATGACAACTCTTAACACAAAATTTGATACTCTTCAAAAACGGCTTGAAGAAACCAATCTGAGATCAGAGGAAACTGCCGAATCAGTTAAAAAAGTGGATGCCAAGACTAAAAATCTTAAGCAGCAACTGGAGGCAGTGGAAAAAAGAGAACCTCAGATGAATATCAATCGCTACAACTGCAAATGGAAAGATCAGCTTATGTACTGAGATTCCAGGGAGTCCCAGAACACAATGTCTGAAGAAGCTCTTAAGTGATGCCTTGGCACCGGTTGCAGATACTACAGCGGAACTTTTACAATTGGATATGGATATGGTTTATCAGACCTATCCAGATAACATCAAGAAAAATAATCCTCCCAGAGAGGTTTTTGTGAAATTCTCCAAAAGATCAAGCGGAGATCAAGTACTTAAAGTGACTAATGGGACTACCCTAAAAATCGAAGGTACAAACATAAAAGTTTTAAAAGACATTCCATTTGAAATCGGGAAAAAGAGGAAACAATATAAAAATCTGACAACCTTTTTACAGAAAAATTCCACGTCCTACAAATGGCTCTTTCCTGAAGGGCTCACTTTTAAATATAAGAACAAAAAAGAAAGAGTGCATTCTGTTACAAAAGCCATAGCCTTCTTGGAGCAGTGTCAAACAACAGACAAACCAAAAGGAACAGCACAGGACGACAAGACATCAGATCACAGCGACTATGATTTGGGAAGACATGGAGACACACCGAGCAGCTCCTCTGAGGAGAACTCTGAATCTGAGTTAGGAGCTGTTGCCCCTAAATTACTTAAAGTCAGATGGGACTTTGATAAAAATAAGTCTACGGGGAAGAACCTGAAAAAATAAGAAACATGAATCCAGGAAGAGAACAGCTCTGAAAGAAAGACTGACCCAAGGTCACACCAGCAGCTCCATGTGGAGGAGTGGGGAATCAAACCTGGTTCTCCCAGATTAGAGTCTACACTTCTAACCATTACACCAAACTGGCTATGTAGAACCTGCAAATTACAAGTGACTGTGGGGATCCTAGATCTAAGCTTTGTGCTCCATAATGTGTGAAGAGACCTAATGTGCAATACATGAAGCTGTAGCTTTATTTTCCTCCACTCCACAGTGGTGTCACTGTGACTAAGTTGTCCTTCCTCCCACACCTTCCTGGCTGGTCCCTTCTCCAGATACAACTTCCCACTGGCCAAGTGCTTTGACTGCAAGTATGACAGGTTCAGGAGATGATGTGAAACAAAGCTGGGAGACCTCTTTGCATTCGTTTTGTGAAGGATGGCCTCCATATGATTTGACGAGGTGCTGTGCTAGGCATGCCAGCCTCCAGCTGGGACCTGGGGACCCCCTGGAATTACCGCTCATTTCTAAACTACAGAGATCAGTTCCCCTCTAAAAAATGGCTGCTTTGGAGATTGGACTCCATGGTGGTGTTGTACCCCACTGAGGTCCCTGTCCTCCCCAGGCTCCATCCCCAAATCTCCAAGAGTTTCCCAGCCTGGAGCTGGCAGCTGTACCCCCCACTAGGGTTGCCAGCCTCCAGGTGGGGCCTGGAGATCCCCCGCTTTTACAACTGATCTCCAGCTGACAGAGATCAGCTCCCCTGGAGAAAATGGCTGCTTTGGAGGGTGGACTCTATGGCATCATACCATGCTGAGGTCCCTCCCCAAACACTGGTCTCTCCCCAATCCACCCCTAAAGCCAGTTTGGTGTAGTGGTTAAGTGCACGGACTCTAATCTGGGAGAACCGGGGTTGATTCCCCACTCCTCCACTTGCACCTGGCTGGATGACCTTGGGTAAGCCATAGCTCTGTACCAGCTGTTCCCTCAAGGACAGTTGTCTCAGAGCTCTCTTAGCCCCACCTACCTCACAGGGTGTCTGTTGTGGGGAGGGGAAGGGAAAGGAGTTTGTAAGCTGCTCTGAGACTCTAAGTGAGTGAAGGGCAGGATATAAATCCGATCTCTTCTTCTCTTCTTCTTCTAGTCTCCAGGTATTTTCCAACCCAGAGTTGGCAACCCTACCCCCCACCCCCTGTCAATTGCCAGGGCAGATCCGGCAACCGTATGCTGTGTAAAGTTTCTGGGACTGGAGTCCTGTAGAAAGCGATTGTTTTTTTGTTTTTTTTAAATAATGCAGTTAGAGAAACTGTGCTAGCATTTAAACTAAACTGAAAAGACTCAACTGGCATTTGATCAGACAGTTGACTCTGTGTGTATGTTTGTACCAGGTAAAGGCTTAGCTTGGTTCTCAACAAGAAAAGTCCTCACCCACTTTGCTCTGGCCCCGGCTCCATGATTCCTAGTCACTTTCCACTTAAAGTGGGAAGTCCAAATGACACTCCCATCCACTGCTGTAGGATACTCAGAGATGAAAGCTGGAGATAAGAAAAATTAACCTCCTCCTCCTCCTTCTGGAGATGCGGGGGGGGGGGGAGGGGCAAGTGCTTTTGAGACAGAACGGCAAATGCGAGGGAGAAAGACTGCCTATTAGTGTGTCATGCCAAAGTGTTAACTGGTGTCAGACTTGTTCTTTCTTGTTTTTTAAAAAGAAAGGCCATTCACAATTGGTGTGACTCCGTAACCCTCCTTCATGTGAAAAGCAGTTTTACACAGAAGGGCACCCGGCTGTTGATGTGTCTTTCAGGATATTCCTGCATCCTTTGACTTGCAGATGAGGGCTGTGTTTCCTCCTCCCCATGCCTTGGTGCTCACCGAGGAGGTTACATCAAGGTTTCTCTGAAGGCAGTGACCAGGTGGCCTTTCTGCATCACCTGGCTTTCTCTCTTGGCTTCAGGCAGGAGGGTGCAGGTGTGCGGCGAAGACAGCAGAGGTGTAAATGACCAATGCCATTGCTAATAAACCGGGCGATGCGAGGCTTTGGCATCTGCCACAAGGCAAGAATGTTTTGCCCTGCTCCTACCATTAATAACAGATGAATGGCAACGTTGCACATTTTTCAAAATCTTACCCTTTGGGGGACTTTGCAAAGCCCAAAATCATACATTTGGGTAGGTCTCCCCTCTCCCAGTTTCTTCTCATCTCCAGTTTACTGTTTTCCAGCCACTTTTTCCCTCCCCTTTGCCAACCTTAAGACATTTCATGCGCCTTCTTTTCTTGATGCCTGTTAACATCTGTCGAGTCTGCTCAGACGAGGCACCCATCTTGTAGATAAATGAGCTTTAAAAGCGCTTTAATGCACTCTATAAATTCCTTTCGGTGTTAACTATTAGTCTTGATTCGCCCACTCGACTGGAGTGTTTGCGAACTGTACCAGGTGTATACACATTTGTAAATTGTTTCTAAAGTCTGCATTTTTTACACAAGGAAATTGAACAGTTCCTTTTTGGAGGCTTGCCAGATGACAGCAGAAATATATTTGTTCATGCAAGTATCCTTAAAGTATCTATGATGTCTCCCCCCATCACTCCTTTTGCTACAGTGTAGTGCTTTGAGACTAAATCTCTCTCTTTCTCTCTCTCCCTCCCCTTTAAAAACTCAACAGCATCCAGATCTCCATTCAGGAAGAGGGCTCTTCCTCTTTTTGAAAGCTAATGACTCTTGAACATTTAAGAGCTACTAGCATTTTCTTTTCTGTGATATGCAGGGCCCTGCATCATGCATTTCTGTGCCTGGGATGAAAGAAACTGACATGCCACAGCCTTCCTATGAATTGCTTACATTCCCATGACTTATGGCTCAAACACACCTCTCTTCCTGTGGTTCATCAAGCCAAAGCATCAGTCTTCCCAGTCATCAACCCCCGCTTCCATAACAACTGTGCCAGTCATTCCCTAGCTGGAGTTCTTGGAGCCCCCCTTTGAATTTAAACACCCAGAATTTCTTTCAGTTTAAAATTCTTCCCTACCATGCAACTTGCATGGGATGTTTTTTTTTTTGCAGATGTAATGTGATTACTGAGTTTCAAAGCAAAGGGAGGGGGGTTGTGGGAAGATGGCTGCCAGCTCTTTAAGATCAAGGCTGAGCTTTTCTTTCCCTCTCTTAGCATGTACTTAAAGCCTGGATGTGGCCAGAGGCACGAGGCAAAGGGCTGTTGTCCCACAGCCTTTGGTGCTGATGGACCATCCCAGAACAGCCCAAGATGTTTAGTGGGGAGTTTTTATCTTTGTTTACATTGATGGCGATGGAGTTGGTATTTTGTAAAAACTCTGGATCCCCAGTGGAGAGAAGAAATAAGATAAGAAATGCCCTAAATAAACACAAATATTAATGTGTCTTGAGCTAGCTATCAGTTGACCTAATTGGATGATGATATGTAGTCCCCTTTCACATTGTTGTTTTAAACCGGTTGTTGTCTGTTGCTGGCCTGATTCCATGTGAAGTGAAATGGGACAGAGCTTTCAGGTGGTATTTTAAAATTTGTTTAAGAGCTGTATCTGAAGCACTCTGCCCATTTCAAATGGTGCTACTTTTTCTCCCTGCCCTTTTTGCAAAGTGTTCTATTTAGGCCTTTTTTGGGGAAGCATCTGAATGCTGTCAATATAGCGTTGAATTGCTATACTGGTCGAGCGCTATAGCACAGAAGTTAGAACACATTTTAAAAGCTGAAACAGAACACTTGTGAAAAAGGCAGCACTTTCAGAAGCTCCTCAGGCATTTCAAACACCACACTACAGTGATTCAGGAGCGCAAAGAACACCTGAAAACGGAAGAAAGAATTAAAAACACACACAACAAAAAACAGCTCAGCCCTGCTTTGCAAATGGGACACAAGTGGTTTTGTTTGAAAAGGCAAATAAAATCCATCAATAGTCAGGAGCCAAAATGGTTGTGTCTGAAGTGATATGAAAAATCTGTTAGCAGCCGGCAGCTCTAACAGATTACAAAGGTTGTTTGAAAGGGGCGTAAGTGTTTTCGGTGTTTCCAGATGTTCCAAGCACATTATCTTCTTGTAATCCTTTCAGCTGTCCCAGAAGATACACCAGCATTATTATTTTCTTATTGGTAATAAGGCATGGAGGTTGAGAAAGAGCGTATGGCTTGTTCAGTGCTGCCTCCTGAACTTTGTGGCAGAGGCAAGAGAGGAACTGGGCACCTCCCAGATCTCAGATCATACTCTTAGCTGCTACTTTATTCCACCTCAGTGAAGAAATGGGGTCTGCTGAGGCTCTCTCTGACTGTTGCCACTCTCAAGGGCTCATACCATGAGGCTCCCAACAGAGGAGGAGGAGGAGGAAATGACAGTGTTGTCTGTGCTTGTTCAGGCAATGCGTTTGATTTTTTTGAGGGATTAACTCCCCCCCCCCATTTTAATTTTTTTAGTTTCAGGCTTTTCTGCAAACCTTGGGGTTCCCACTTGAGAAATGTGGGACAGACAGATCTGCCCACACTTGAGAAACAAACATGTAGATACAACTAAAGTTTCTGAGGGTAGCATTGTAGAGGGATCCTCCCTTCTGGAATATGCTGGCCAGCAGCCCGAGGATGTTCCTTCTGTGAGCCCCAAGGGGGGGGGGGCAGATAGGTTTTGGAGGTCTTATGACTATAGTCTTTTCTCCAAATTATTAGATCCTAATAATGATGAATTTTGCAGCCCTCTTTGGCATAACAGAAAGTCTGAGGATGCTGTAATAAACAGTGGTGGTTTTGAGGTGGATAAATTTGCGATCCAGAGAAATTTTATTCCATTGGATGGTTATTTAGAGGTTGATGGAGCTGGTGGTTTTACTTATGTGAGCCCCAGAACAGCCAGCATAATAGATCATATCCTGGCTGCACCTGAGTATTTTCCCCACTTTAAACACTTAAACATTGGTGATTTTATGGGATGTGATCTTCTCCCAGTCTTTTTTTCCTCTACAGATTTTTCTTTGGATCACTATTCTGTTCCAGCACAAAGCTTTTATCTCTCCCAAAATCAAATAACTCTTGTCATGGCCTGCCCGGGCCCATCCCTAGATGAGGATGAGACCCCTTTAGAAGAGGAGCCCCACAGACACCACCACACTCAAGAACTAGGATGAGTCAGGACCACCACCATCCTGCAATGGATCCCTGAAACCCACCATCCAGGGGGAAGCTCCATGACACCAGGAACTCCCAGAGTGTACCTAGTTGCCTCTAGGACTCTTGCATTCTGTTCTGGGACCCAAGAATGATGCAGATGGTCAGTATGCAGTTGGTTGGTCCAGGTGATAGAGTGTATGCCTAGCAACTTGAAAATCTCTATCAAAGAGTCTGACTTGGGAAAGAGGAAGCTATGTTGGTCTCATGGGATCAGAATCCCACTTAGAATAGTAGGAAGGATCGGGTATCCAGGCTCACTGTGAGATTTCTCAGTTAAAGCCTCACCTTTCTGTTTAGATAATCTCTTGCCTCCTGACTGTTTGAATCCCTGTTTGAATCCCTGCTGGCTAACTTCCTGTTGTCTAACTGCCAGATCCTTTGGATGCCAATCTCTAGGTGGAGCCTTGAAGTCTCCTGGAATTATGACTGATCTCCAAACTACAGAGGTCAATTTCCCTGGAGAAAATAGCAATTTTGGAGGGTGGCCCCTGCGGCATCACATCTCTGCTGAGATCCACAGGCCTCACCCCAAATATTTCCCAACCCAGAGTTGGCAACCCTAGGTTCCTGAGTTGAGCCCTGCTTATCCATCATCCTTAACCCTTGCCATCAGGGCTGATGGAGCTGGAATGAATTTGCTTGGGTGGAAAGAGACATGCTGCTGACATGTTTTGGGAAATGAAACATTTCCAATTAGCTGGAAGCATGGCATTGAGGTTCAAGGGGAAAGAGCCAGCTTTTCTACTGGACTACTGCAAATCCTCTGTGTGAACTTAAGTTTTTTTTTTTTTTTTAAATCTCATCTGCTGGTTTCTCATTTTCATCTCTTAAATATAATCCTATGATTAAGTACCAGAGTATACACGGAAAACCATTATTTGGCTTTTTCTGATTCTATAATTCAAAAGTGTGGTGCGATAGCTGGAGCATTGGACTAATATCCCTGTTTACGGGGGTGATTTAGGGCTGCCAGATCCCCTCGCCACACCAGCGGGGGGATTTGGAAGGCATTCTGGGACGTCCCCTGTCCCGATCGCGGGACTCTCCCGGTTCATGGAGGCCCCAACGATCCTCCGGCAGACGCCCCAAGGCCCCGCTACCCAGCCCCAAGACTTACCTGGGCTGGCGGGAGCCCAACAAGGAGCTGGCGGCCTGCGGCCCCAGGTGGCATGAGCCCAGATGCCGGGGTGGAGAGGGTGTTGCCACCATGATCCTGTGGGCACTCTGTGGGGCCGGCCCAGGGGACTGCCGGGGCGGGGGCAGCATCTTCCATGCACTGCCCTGGGACCGTGGTCGGGCAGGCGTGGCGGGAGGGGAGGACGACGCTCGGCAGAGGCCCGGCGGACCACGGGGGTGGTCCTGGAATCCCGGAGCCACCTCTCGCTGACAGCAGGGGGCCCGGAGGGAGAGGGCCGAGTGTGGGGCTGGCCGTGCCGGGCTGTGGCCTAGTGCGAGAGCACGAGTGCACTCCCAGGCTCCATGCTCGGGAGCTAGGGGAATAGACAGGGTGGACCCGGAAGTCTCTGCCGGGCCTCCGCATCAAGGCATAAGAGTGGAGGCGGGGCCAGAGGGGGTGGACATAGGGGAGAGGGTTGTTGGGAGGGGGGAGGGATAAAAGAGAGGCAGCCGATAGGGGCCGAGGAGGAGAAGCCTGAGTGTGGATGCTGTCGAGTCACAGAGAGAGTGGACAGAGAAATATCCCACCAGGAGGGCACGGGAGCAGGTGTGGTGATGTAACCCCCCCATGGCCATATCTGAGGCTCCGGCTGCCAAGGGCGGGAAGCAGACAAGGTGGCAGCACGGGATGCGGCCATCGAGTCCAGCGATAGTGAGGCCAGCTCCAGCGACTTGTGTGACATCCCCAATGTGATGATGTCACCCAGAAGTGACATCATCACATCAGTGATGTTGCACAGTAAAGCTCTAGTTTGAGGGCAAAATTCTATGGTTTTAGGCCAAATTTACCATAGAGTTTTGCCCTCAAACCAGAGCGTCCCATGTGATGTTCCCAATGTGATGATGTCACTTCCAGGTAACATTGTCTTGGGGACATTGCACAGAATTGTGTCTGTCTGGGGCTGGGGTTTTCCCCACTGGCTAGCTGGTTGGTGGCAGGTTGAAGCCCTGAAACCTGGGGGAACCCCCACCGGACCTGAGGACTGGCAACCCCAGGGTGATCTTAGGCCAGTTTCTCTCTGTGTCTCTTAGCCAAACCTACTTATAGGAGTGTTGTAAGAATAAAATGGAAGGGGGGAGAACTATGCATGCTACCTTGAACTGGAGGAAAGGTTGTGATAGAAATGAAAAAAAAATCATTTTCAAAATAATGATACTCAGCAATTTTATGTTTAATATGTAGTCTTTCTTCTATTTAAAGTTTGCCTCTTATAAATGAATTTCAGTCCTAAATGTAAATGCATACTTTAAAAAAATTTAACCTATCAAGTAGCAATGCAATATGCATTCACAGCAACACAATATAGTTTTAGATGAAGTTGGGCTATGATTCTTCTCGCTCATGCCTTTCCCCCACTTGCATTAGCCTATATGTTAAACAGAACAATTTGTGTATAACAATATATGAACGTTGTCATATCTGTGAATAATTAAATCCAGAGATTGGAGCCATGAACAGATAAGACAGATCTTTTAACAAACCTGAGAAATGTCCCAGGTTTGCAGAAAAATCAGAAATAATAATAAAAAAAACCCTGAGGTAACTCTCCCCCCCAATAATAAGAGCAGCTTTAAGAAATTAATGCCTACAGTGGCTGTTGCTAGGCAACCACAACTTTATTGCCAGCCGTTAAGCCTTGGTTTCTGTCAGAGGGCAACGTGGAGGAAACAGGGCCCTTTCCAAGGTTGTTTTGTTCTTTGAAAGAGGACTCATTTGAGCCAGATCTGCCACCAACCACTAGGGGACTTGCTACCACCTGACTTGCAAGACTCACCTAGGCCTGGCTGTGTGATACTGTGTGATACCGTGTGATACAGCAGCCACCACACTGAAAGCTAGTATGGTACAGTGGTTAGAGTTTCAGAGTAGGACCTGGGACACCCAGGTTCAAGTCACCACTCTCTCATGAAAACTCACTGGATGACCTTTTGCCAATTATACATTCTCAGCCTAACTTTCCTCATATGAGAATGATATAAAACAGAGGAGAGTGATGTAAGCTGCTTTGGGTCCCCATTGTGGAGAAATGAAGTAAATAAATAATAAATATAGCTGAAGATTGGGGGGCAGATCAAAGATGGGTGCTTAGTGGGTGGGAAGGAGAGAAGGAAGCAAGGAAAGGTAAAGATAGGGGGGCTTCCAGGAAGATGAGAAGAAGAAGAAGAACATAAGAACATAAGAGAAGCCAATGTCAAATCAGGCCAGTGGCCCATCCAGTCCAACACTCTGTCACACAGTGGCCAAAAACACCAGGTGCCCTCAGGAGGTCCAGCAGTCGGGCCAGGACACTAGTAGCCCTCTCACTGTTGCCCCCCCCAAGCACCAAGAATACAGAGCATCACTTGCCCCAGACTGAGAGTTCCTATCTATACCTTTTGGCTAATAGCCTCTGATGGACTTCTGATCCATTTGTTTATCCAATTCCCTCTTGAAGCTGTCCATGCTTGTAGCCGCCACCACCTCCTGTGGCAGTGAATTCCACGTGTTAATCACTTTTTGGGTGAAGAAGGACTTCCTTTTATCTGTTCTAACCCAACTGCTCAGCAATTTCAAGGAGTGCCCATGAGTTCTTGTATTGTGAGAAAGGGAGAAAAGGACTTCTTTCTCTACCTGCTCTATCCCATACATAATCTTATAAACCTCGATCATGTCACCCCTCAGCTGTTGTTTCTCCAAGCTAAAGAGCCCCAAGCGCTTCAACCTTTCTTCATAGGGAAAGTGTTCCAACCCTTTTATCATTCTAGTTGCCCTCCTCTGCACTTTTTCCAATGCTATAATATCTTTTTTGAGGTGTGGCAACCAGAACTGTACACAGCAGGGGCGTAGACTTTTGGAAATCCCGGGGGGGGGGGGGCTCCTTAGCGCGCGCTAAGTGTTCTCCCCCCCCAGGAAACCGCCGTGCCTCCCCGGGCCCTTCCAAGGCCTGCCAGCCACTGCTGCCGGTGCCTCTCTCTCCCCCCCCCGCCCGCCACCCCTTCCCTCTCCCTCTCCAGCAGCGGTGGCCAGGCCTCGGAAGGATCTGGGAAGGCGCAGCGGCAGGCGCTCCATTTTCCCGGGGGTGGCTGAGCCCCCCTGGGAAATTTCGGGGGTGGCTCAAGCCCTCGAGCCCCCCCGTACTCTATGCCTATGGTACACAGTACTCCAAATGAGGTCACACCATCAATTTATACAGGGACGTTATGATACTGGCTGATTTGTTTTCAGTTCTCTTCCTAATAATCCCCAGCATAGCGTTGGCCTTTTTCATTGCAGTTGCACACTGTCTCGACATTTTCATTGAGTTATCTACTACGACTCCCAAGATCTCTCTCTTGGTCAGTCTCTGCCAGTTCAGACCCCATCAGCGTGTATTTATAGTTAGGATTTTGGCTCCAATGTTCATCATTTTGCACTTGGCCGCATTGAACCCCATTTGCCACATTGATGCCCACTCGCCCATCCTTGACAGATCCTTTTAGAGTGCCTCACAATCCTCCCTGGTTCTCACCACCCTGAACAACTTCATGTCATCTGCAAATTTAGTTACTTCACTGCTTACTCCCAACTCCACATCATTAATAAACACATTAAAAAGCATACAACCGAAGAAGAAGAAGAGGAGGAGGAGATTGGATTTATACCCTGCCTTTCACTACCTGAAGGAGTCTCAGAGCGGCTTCCCCTCCCCACAACAGACACCCTGTGAGAAAGGTGGGGCTAAGAGAGGTCTTTTGAGAACTGCTCTTGAGAGAACAGCTCTGAATTAACTTGTGACTGACCCAAGGTCACACCAGCAGCTGCATGTGGAAGAGTGGGGAATCAAACCCGGTTCTCCCAGATTTCAGTCTGTGCTCCTAACCACTACAAAGAGGAAATAGTGTGGGGAGAGAGCAACAGGGGAAAGTGAGATCCCTACTGAGTCCTAGTGGGTTCCCCACTGATCAACTGGGCCCAGCCCAGGCCACAAACTGGGCCAGAGTTTTCCCAGGGAGAGGCTGCCACAGGGAAGGAAGGAGGAAAACTCAAGATGGGGCACATTAAGGTAGATTGGCTAGAGAGTAGGAAGGAGGGAAAGAAGCAGGAAAAGGGAAGAGACTGTGGGGGCTTTCAGAAAAGGGGGAAAGGAACTATTGGGAGAAGGGGGAAATCAGATGCCCCCACTGATCCTTGTGGGTCCCCCATTTATTTATATATATTTTCAGAGCAGTGAACTAATCGAAGATTTTGCAGTGGTGTGCTGGCGTGCACACTCTGTTACTTGAAATCTATAAAAATGTACACTTTCAAGCTCTGCTGTGGCCTCCATTACAAAGGGGTTTTTTTTTGTATGTGTGTTGGTCATTTAGTAAGGCTCCTGCCTATCATCGGTGATCTAGATAAAGCTGTTAGCATAAAGATGTGTTCTGGCCATACGTCCCTGCATAGTTATCATGGTGATGGCTTAATTTTTAGAAGAAAGTATTCATCTCCTGTGAATAGAAGAGCATATTCTTGTACGAGGAAAGAGATGCGGGCAAATCGAACAAGTGCAGAAATAATCATGCTGGGCCCCAATGCACATCTCTGCAGCGAGGAATTCTGCTGATTTTTTAGAATTTTATTTTATGTGGCTGCCTACAGAATTCGCTTTCCATTTACTCCCAAAGAATACACTTAAACACTCAATCAATGAATAACCTACAGCAGTTTGTTGTAGATTCAATAATGGGGAATGGTGCATTGTACCAGGATAGTCAGATATACCCATAGGGAGTGTCAGTGGTCAAAATGCTTCCATTGCCAGAAGGTAGTCTGAAAATGGTCTAGAAATTCAATACAGCATTGACCCTGTGTTGTATACATGATCCACAGTCAGTTTCTCAAGCTTACTTGAAATTTTTAAAACAGCCATTTTAGTTCTAGGAACTGGTGAAGGGGGGGGGGGGGAATCCCTCACTGAAATTACTTCTGTTTCTGGGGGATTTTAAAATATTTTTTCCAGTTCAGTTATACTGTAGAGAAGAACAACAATGGCTGTTTAACACTGAAGCAATGTATTCTTTCTATGAAATATATTCATTTTTTTATGGGGAAATGTTATTTGTGTAAATAACACAGGACTGGTCAAGACCAGGTTAAAGATTGGGAGGTGGGCTTTGCATATGCACCCTAAACAGGAAGATTAATACTTTCATCTAAAAATCTAAAAATCTTGTTATGCATACAACAGTATAAGAATCTTGGCTGATATTTCAAAGAAGGCATTTGAATTGGTGTTTAGGTAATATGTGAACATGTTTGACTCTAAAGAAATAATGAATCTATGAATGGTTTAAAAGGCAGATGATATATCAGCTAGGAGTTCCTTAATCAGATGATAGGCTGAGTTTTTGGTGATCCTTTTTTTCTGAGGGTGTTCATCTCAGGAAAATCTGCATTGAAGTTCATGTGAGAAGAACAACTGTCTGCAAGAGCCAGCAGGGTGTAGTGGTTGAGCGGTGGAACTCTACTCTGAAGAACAGGGTTTGATTCCCCACTCCTCCATACAAAGCCTGCTGGGTGATCTTGGGCCAGTCCCAGTTCTCTCAGAACTCTCTCAGCCCCACCTACCTCACAAGGTGCCTGCTGTGGGGAGAGGAAAGGAAATGTAACTGTAAGCCAGTTTGAGACTCCTTAAGGTAATAAAAGTGGGGTATTAAAAACCTGCTCTTCGGCATTCTTCTTCTACAGAATAAACTGTACCAGCACTTGCTGGGTATTTTGAGACATTCTTTGAAGCAAGTGACATGCTATGTGTTAATTTCCTAAATCATCAGCCTCATGTCAAAAAGCTGCAGAAGATCTTTTTTAAAAAATTAGTGGTTAGTATTCTAGCTTGTTTAGGTCCACTGAGGTTGTATCTCATCCAATTTTTGTTGGAATGGGCATTGGTGTTCAGCAGTGTCTTTTCACTGGCAAGTTTACAGTGTGGATTTTTATGGCTAGCCCCCCCCCCCCCCATCATGGCACTCTTTTTTCTGCTGAGAACATGACTGGCATCACTTAGCAGGATGATCAACCGGACATCACTGGGTTTGGCAAGTCAAACTGAAAATCAACGAGCACGTGTTGCTCTAGTATTTCTGTCTCTGTGTTCGTTTCCATCCTCTGTTTCCAAACCCTGCCCCATAACTCAAACCTGTCCCTCGTGGGTGGTAGCCAAGTCTGTAGGATAGATGCTGTCACTTCCTTGTAAGAAACTATGGCCGAGGACAGACTGGCAATCTAAAGCGGAGGCAAAGCGGAGGGAACTGGAGCGGGGGAAAAAACCCACGGAGCTGGCCGTTCACACTGGCCAGAGCAATGCGGATCAGCGGCGAAACGGAGCGTTCAGACTACCATGGAGGGTTCAGACTGCCACGTAGCCAGCCCGCGCGGCTTCCGCGGCTTCGTCGGGCTGCTAGTATGCGCATGTGCGCATCGGCTGCATATAGGCAATGGGCTGGACAGCTGCTACGAGGAAACCACGAGCACCGCAGACAATGACAAGGCAGCGTCCTGTACCCACATTGCAGGAGTGAAGCTTGGCCATGGATCCAGAGGAGTCAGAGCTGCTGGTGGCCCTGATGTTTAGTCTCCGTCTCTACATGCGTGTCATGCAGTTGCGGAAGCGGAGACGCAGGCGTTTCGTGCTGCAGAGACGGCAACTCCGCCATCGATACAGGGCCAGGAGGAGAGTCCTGCTGAGGCGCTATGTGGCCTCGCAGGGTGTGCTGATGAGAAGGTTTTTCCGGCTGGCTGATGAGGGTGGTGGCCATCGTTGGTGGGTGTATCCGCAGCCCACCACTTGGTGGGAGACCTTCATGTGTCGGGTTTGGGAAGATGAACAGTGGCTGCAGAACTTTCGGGTCACTAGGGGGACGTTCCGCTGGCTGGTGGACTGTGTCCGTGTGACACATGCAGACACCCACTTACGGCGGGCCATCCCAGCAGAAGAGCGTGTGGCCATAACCCTCTGGTGGCTGTCCGGAACCAACTTCTACCGTGAGGTCAGCCACCAGTTTGGAGTGGGGAAGTCTACCGTCGCGGGCATCGTGGCAGAGGTGTGTGGGGCCATGGATGTGGAGCTGCTGTCCCGGACCGTATGTCTCGGTCCCCCTGGACGGGTGAGTGGCCAAGCCGGTGCCTGCAGGGTGCACAGTCCCAGTGGTGTGGCCAGGGTGGGTCACATGTGGCCTTCAGGGCTATGGGCCCGCTTCCATGGGCCGGCCAGTGGGTACGGGATAGCGACTTTTCTGCCGCACACCAGAGGGTCTAAAGCAATGTGTCCTTGTTCAACAGGTCATGGATGGGTTTGCAGAGTTGGGGCTCCCACACTGTGTGGGTGCAGTGGATGGGTGCCACATCCCAGTGCGGCCGCCACCACACCAGGCGGCGGACTTCATCAACCGGAAGAACTTCTGCTCCATCATCCTCCAGGGCACCATGGACCACCTGGGCCGGTTCACGGACATCTCCGTGGGCAACAGTGGCCAGGACCATGACGCTCACGTGTTCCGCCAGTCGCACCTCTGCCGGGCCATGGATGCCAGAGTCTTCGTCCCAGGCCACCCAACCGTCACCATTGAGGGCATACAGGTGCCTCCGCTCGTGCTCGCTGATGCTGCCTACCCGAGCAGAAGCTGGCTCCTGACACCGTACAAGGGCGCCCTGAGCCGGCAACAGGCCGTCTTCAATCGAGCACATAGTCGCGCCAGGAGCGTCGTGGAGTGTGCCTTCGGGCGCCTCAAGGCACGGTGGCGGCGGCTAGGGCTACGGCTAGACGTCCAGGAGGCCAACTTCGCCTCATGCGTCATACTGCACAATATTTGTGAAAAGCGCGGCCATGCCATCATCCAGCGTCCGGGGGACGAGCCGCCAGTCCACGTGCCCGCAGCACCAGCACCATCATGCCAGGCCGAGGAGAGGAACCGGCAGGAGGGCAATGCGCTGCGGGAGGCCATCACTGCCTGGCTCCTCAGGCAGCCTGCCTGCTGATGTGGCACAAGAAGGGTGTTGGCCCGTGGTGGTGATGGTGCAGTTGCCAGCCCATGCAGGAACAGTCGTGTGGTATCCCATGTGAATCAGTGCTGTCTGTGGTGTTGATGGGGGCCCAATAAAGTCCATTCACACGCATGCCACGGCTGTGTCACAATCCCTTCCAGCACGGGCTGGTACTGTGAAGGTGGGGTGGGGCCCTGGAGGGCGTGGGCTGGGGTTCCAGGCACCCGGGAGGCACGTGGGGGAGGATGAGTCTGTCAAGGGGCTAGTGGCCCATTAGAGGGCCAGAGGGCACTTTTCGTTCTCAGTGGTGGGCACTGCAGCTGGGGTGGGGGTGGCTCATGCTGGGGGCGCTGTTTGCACAGGAGCACACATGGCCACACGCAGACAGTGATCTGTGTCCCTCCGCAAGTGAAGCAGTAACATGGAAGGTGGAGACACACGTGGGGACTTCCAGACAACAGTGACACGAGATGACAGGCAGTAGCGGCAGCCAAGGGGGTCCTGGACGCATCTGTCCCCTCTGTCTGTGTCAGAGGCGAGATGCTCGTCCCCCGGGCGGGAGCTGGGATCTGTTGGGGAGGAGAGAGCTCTGCTGCCACCCACCCTTGGAATGCGTTTCCCTCCCCTGCTCTGGCCGCAGCCTGGCAGTGGCCTTGGAGGAGCCATTTCTCAGACTCCCCTGCGAGGGAGGGGAAAAGAGACACAGCTGCATGTTATGAGCAACAAACACTTGGTATCTCTCCTCCCCTGTTTCCCAGCTCAGAGAATGCAGTCCACCTCCAGCACATCCCTCGGCTCGTCCAGGGTTCTGCCTGCACCCAGCGATTCCTGGAAGGGATGACATGCTGTCCTGGGAGCCCAGGAACTCCTGACATGCACACAGGGAGGGGGGGGGGGTTGGCAGCCTATGTGGACAGGCCATAGTAGCATCCCAGGGAGATGTGTCTCTGGGATTCCCCCAGCCATCCAGCTGTCAGTCTCCCAGAGCAGGCATTCCTTAAGACTGCCCCCCTGCCCCCATCATCCTTCTACCCAGCTAAGAGTTCACCCCTGCCTCCCCGTCCCCTGCCGTCTGTGACATCCCCCCTCCCCCATGTTCCGTAGTCCCTGACAGCAAGCTGTCGCGCGCGCATGCACATTTTCGTAAGTCCGCATGGCTCCCGTGCGGCGACAGCAGCATGCCATGAAGTTTTCACTTTCGACTGCAGAGCTCTGCTCTGCTCCTGGCCACTGTAGTTTTAGGGCAGGGCTTCAGGACTGAGAGGACTGCAGGCGTCCTGGGCTGGCCTCTGCGGTGGATGCCTGCAGGGGTCCTTGGAGCCCAATGTGGCCCCCGGAGCCTTTCGCACATGCGCAAACCGGCTCCTGCGCTACTCCGCGTCCAGCCAGCATGGCAGCCGAAAGTTTAGGCATGTACTGGCTGGACGAGGAGGTCGAGCTCATGCTGAGGCGCCTGCTCAGCAGGGAAGCCGGGGCCAGGGTGATGCGCAGCACACACCTGGAGACCTGGGGTCTTTTCGAGAAGGTGGCCAGGAACCTGGCCCATGCAGGGTACCCAAGGACGGCAGCCCAGTGCCGTTCAAAATTCAAAAGGGACAAGGCTGCCTTTTTTGAGGCCATTGAAGACTGGGAGGGGATCCCCCCAGTGTCCCATAGGCCTCCCCGGTTCGACCTCCTTCGCGCCCTGTGGGAGCAGGGTGGCCGCCCCGCTTGGCAGCATCGGCGTGTGCCTGGTGAGTATCGGGGTGCATGCAGGGGGGAGGGCTGGCAGGGGGGAGGGCTGGCAGGGGGGAGGGCTGGCAGGGGGAAGTGTGCTGTCCACCTAGAGCATGGTAGACATTGGCGGAAGAACCCCTGCCGTCGCCAGCCATGGGGAGGGGAGCAATGGGTGTACCCCTGGGGTGCAGGGGTGTGCGGGGTGCCCAGGACACCAGGGCTCCCTGCCGCACGCCCTGGGTGATGCCTGGCCAGGGCACCCACAGGTGTATCTTCGGGCCACGGCAGGCCAGCCTCCAAGCCACAGATGCAACAGGGCGGCCCTGGAGGGGCCGGTGGCTGTCAGATGCCACAGGTGGCGCCGGTCGGTGGGCCGGGCTGCCAGAACCCAGCAGCGGCTGAACACTGCGTGGCCCCCACTGAGCGGCCATTCTGCCTTCCCACAGGGACCCGGCCACGGCGTCCAAGGCGCAGAGGACGGGCGCCCCCCGCAGCAGTTCACGGCTCCTCGGAGGAGGAGGCTGTGGCAGGACCCTCTGCAGGTGAGATTTCCGAAAGGACCGGGTGCAGCCACCAGGGGCCAGGCTTGCCCACGACAGGATGTGTTGTGTCCCTTGCATGGTGCCTGAGGGCCCGGCTGCCACATGCCTCTGTGCGACTTGGCATCCGGGGGGCCTTGATGGACTGGACACCTATGCACACGCCAGCACTCGGCATGCTGTCGACATGGCCGGCCTGTGACGTCCGTAACTGGCTTCCCTCCCACAGAGCCGCCCACACCACCGGAGCTAGAGGGACCATGTGTGGTCCTCACAACCAGCCCTGAAGCCTCTGACGCTGGAGAGGGGCCCTCCGCGGACGTCCCGGCCGCAGTACACACCGTGGGGGACACCAGTGGCCCGGAGGAGCGAGCAACTGTCGCGTCCCAGACAGGCGCCAGTGAAGGTGAGCAGTCCTCGTGTGGGTGTGGGCCAGGGCCAGGCGTGGCGGGCCACAGTGACAACAGGCCACATCTCTCTGCTACAGGGGATGAGGCGGGACCTTCTGCGGGGCCTTCTGCACAGGCCCAGCCACCTGCACCACGTGCAGAGGGCCTGACGCTTGCGGGCCTGGCCGAGCGGGTTGCGGCACTGGAGCGGCACGTGGACTACCGTTGTAAGTCGGGGGTCCTGCTCTGTGGGGAGGGTGCTGCACCCAGTCACTGGGGTGCAGGGAGACGTGGCTGGACGGCGGCCAGATGGCACTGGCTGCATGGGTGGAGGGCGCCCCCGGGCCTCTCATCATGTATTTCTCTCCCTCGCCTGCACAGTCGACCGCATGGTGACTCTGTTCACCATGCATCAGAACGCCCTCAGCAGGATGCGCCGGGAGATGTTCACCTACCTCGGGGTGAGCATCCCTACGACGTCCACAGAGGCCGCAGAAAGTGACGGCCAGTCCCCTGCACGGACAGTCCCGGCCAGGCAGCCACCCACAGACCCCGGTGCGGCCCCCCGCAACCCGTAGCTGGCCCACGAGGCCCCGCCACGGACGAGACATGAGCCAGCATCTCCTAAAACTGCCTTTATTATCCCAGTTACCCCCACCCGTTCTATGTTGTAATAAAGTTTGGTTTTGCTTTTACAACATGGGCCTGGTGTCCTTTCTTTGGGGACGACACCACCTGGGGAACAGCGGCTCGAGGGGCCTGGAGGGGTCCTAACCAGCTCACTGGCGGCCTCCTCCACGGCGGTGTGCTGCTCTTCCCCGGCCACGAGCTCCGCGGGCACGCTGGCCCCGACGTTCCTGCGAGGAGTCTCGTCGGGCTATCAGCTCGTCTGCGATGACCGTCAGCCTGTTGAGGGCGGCCTGAAACATCTGGTCTGAGACACGGTCTCTCTCTCTCTCCTCCTCCTGGGACCTCCGCAGCTCTGCCATGTACTCTTCCTGCTCACGGCGGGCCAACTCCATCATGTCCTGGTGCTGTCTGGCGGACTGGGCCAGGAGGTGCTCGCCCACCCTCTGCAGGGCAGACGCACGTTGCCTCCGGGCCACGACGGCAGCTTGCTGGGCCGCACAATATGGGTCTCCCATTCCGTGTCCTGGGGGCGGATCTGTGGCAGGAGCAGAGGGGGCGGAGCAGTCGGAATACACAGCGTGTGGACCCACACCCGCACCATGGCCCACACGTATCCCTCACACCTCCCCGCCTGTGTTGTCACCATTCCACCTTACGAAGGCAGGCGGATGTTGTCTGGGTGCATCCGGCCCCACGAGCCGTCCTGCTGGCAGCCAGCAGCTGTGTCCCGGGGATGCCATGGCAGACGTGCTGCCGGCGCCCCGCACCTACCTTCACCATGGGCTCCCCCCTCATGGGGATGTGGTACCGGCTCCTGCTGGGCTGCCCCTGATGGCCCTGCGGACACAGGGTACCGAAAGTCGCATGCCTGCCTCCTGCTGGTGGGGAGCCACACAACCGTCCAGCAGGCCCACCCACCTTCCAAGCGGCCTGGGGACCCCTCAGCCACCTCTCTGCGTCGCCATGCTCAGGCCCCATAGGGAATCGGAAGATGGGCCACATCCCCGAGGCAGGGCTCCCCAGCCAGCATGACTGGTGGCAGCCGCCACTGCTCCCGTGGCCATCTCCCCCCCCCACACACCCACAGGCCACCTGCCCTAGTGCTGTCAGGTCACCGAGCCATGCCCCCATTGCACGTGGCTGTCCTGCAACAACCCAGCCTCGGCGCCCTGCAGGAGATCCTCTCCGCCTGCAGCCCCCGCCGAGCTTCACTGTGGTCACCCACCTGCAGCATCTGTCGTCCGGCGGCACCCAATGCCAGCACCCTGAGGCCTCGACACCCCCGACGGTCCTGCATCACAGTGGGGAACAAGGGTGTGGGGTTGCGGCTACAGAACTTGGGACACACTGGTCAGGCCCTGCCCTCCACTATGTGTTGGGCCTGCAGATGGGGTTTCCCCTCCCCCCCTCCCGCCTGCATGATGCAGTCCATAGACAACACCTGCCTCGACATGGCAGCACTGTGGCCACCTATGGCTATGGGGCCCTGCAGACGGCCCTCCTCGGGTGCGTGCCACTCCACCGGCATAGGTGTCCACCTGGCTCCGTGGTGGGGCCAGGACCACATTCCACACCCCCAGAAGGGAGTACCATTACCTGGGATGGCATCCTCAGGAACCTGGGTGCTGTCATCTGAGTCCGTGTCCACGTGCTCTTGGGCCAGCACAGATTCAGCGGTCTCTACGAGAGGGAGGGAAGTTGGACTCTGGGCAGCCCACCAAACTGGGTGACTTGCACACTGTGGCTGCCAACACTGTCACTTGGCAACCAGAGCACATGGGGGGCAGGGTCCCACGCCTCCCCGCGGAGCGGCAGCCACTGACAGAAGCAGACCCATGGCAACCTGTGGTGCGGGGGTGGCAAGTGGGATGCATGGCGCTGCGCACGCATGCACCTGGCCTTTCCCATTGGGCCCATCTCACATTCTTGTCCCCCTTGGGATGCACATGGATTGCAGCGTGGGGTGTTGTGGCCTGGATGTGCAGTCATGTGGTGCGGGTGGCAGCCCTTGCCATGGGTGCCCTGCATCATTTCTCCTGCTCGCCTGGTTCCTTGGCCCGGCCACCCACCAGGGCCCCCCCGCCCCCACGTTGTGGCTGGTAAACCTCCTCCCCACCAACCTGGCACGAGGACCTCCGGCTCCCTGCCCTCCTCCTCGTCCTCTTCCTCCGACTCGAGGGCCAGACGGAAAGGCTGCACAGCAGCAGATGGGGCCTGCTCAGCAGACCTCTGGGAGCTGGTGCTCGTTGAGGGGGTGGTCTCCAGTGGAAGGCTGTGCCACACCCGACGAGGCTTGACGCTGGCATTCCCCTGTAGGATGGCGTGCAGCTCTTCATAGTACGGGCACCATGCAGGGTCGTTGCCCGACGTGCTGTTGTGCTGCAGCGTCTTCTTATATTCCAGCCTCATGGCCTTGGCTTTGGTGCGGCACTCCTCGGCAGAGCAGCTGTGGCCTCTTTCGGTCATGCCCCTCGCCACCTGCTCATAGATATCCAGGTTGCGATGGGTCCTCCGCAAGGCACTCTGGACTGCTGGCTCCCCCCATATGGCCAGGAGGTCTAGTATCTCAGGCCGCCTCCAGTTTCGTGCCACAGCCATTTTGGACTCCCCCCTGCATAGCACTCTGTCCTTTTATACCCTGAGTCCATGAGCCCACTCAACAGCTCCTCCCGTGGCCGTAGCGCAACCCTTCCATCCTGCTGGGCAGACAGGCAGAGTACATTACCCTCTTCCCGGCCACTTTCACGGCTCTGCCTAACTTTCCGTCGTCTGCTGAAGCACTGCACTCCAGGTTCCGTCTCTCTCCCTCTCTCTCCCCCTCCCCCCTCCCTCTTTCCTTTCCTTTTTCTTTCATAAGTATTCCGTATGTGCGCACGTGCGCACGTGCGCATGCGCGCATATGCGCAAAACTTTTTGCCGGCGCGTTCACACTTCCTCCGGATGCCTCCCGCTTCTTCCAGTTCACACTGTTTGGAAGCGGGAGGCATGCGGAGGAAGGCCCCTGAACACTGGGAAAAACTGGTGTCCAGGTAAAGCGAAAGGAAAGCGACTGGGAGACGGGTGAGTACGAAACGGAGCCAACGGACAGATGCGCATGTCTGAACGTGCTCCTTTCTTCTGTTTGCGAAGCGTGCCTGCCCCGCTTTACATTGCCAGTCTGTCCTCGGCCTATATGTCCCCTGTGGGTTGTTGAGTCACAATGAGGTAGAAAGCCATCTGGAATGCTAAACTTTAAGTTATGGGTCCCCATCCTTTTTAAACCTGTGGGCACCTTTGGACCCCCGTGGGCACCTTCTGACACAGGAGGGTGGGAATGATCACAAAATATCTGCCAGAGGAAATGGAGCCAACCATAAAATGTCAGGAGTGAGGTTATATATAACTCTAATAGTAGCTCTTCAACATTTCAGGTAGCAGCTCTGTCTGACAGGATCCCTTTTAATCTGCACAGCAAATCAGAAACCCTGCTGGGCAAAAGCCCCACCTGGCCCTGCCCACTTTCCAAGAGCGCTTGGTGGGCACCAGGAAAGGTGTTGGCAGGTGCCATAGTGCCCATGGGCACCATGTAGGGTTGCCAAGTCTGGGTTGGAAAATACCTGGAGACTTTGGGGGTGGATCTGGGAGAGGGTGGGGTTTGGGGAGGGGAGGGGCCTCAGCATGGTACAGTGCCATAGAGTCCACCCTTCAAAGTAACCATTTTCTCCAGGGGAGCTGACCTCTGTCAGCTGGAGATCAGTTGTAAAAGCAGAAGATCCCCAGGCTCCACCTGGAGGTTGGCAACCCTAGCACCATGTTGAGGACCCCTGCCTTAAGTAGTGACCCTGCATCCATGGCGACCAGTAACGTAGCACAACTTGAATGTGAAGCTACAGGTGGATTTAAGTGGAGATCATCAACACTGAAATCACAACCCCATTTTTTTCTTGGATGTTGAATTCTTTAAAGGGGAACACTTGGATAATATGCAAACATGGATTAAGGAAGGAAAGAAAAGGAAGTCTTTAGCTATTCTGGACCTCTAAAAAGTGCTTCAGTTCTGCCAGTTGTCTAGAAAAGTTCAACGGATAAAAGGTTAGGCGCTTGACTTTTCCCTGTCTTGTATATCTTTGAAAAATTGGTTTATAAGGAGTAATACATCATGTGGCTAAGACATATGGGAATAGTTAAAGATTAAGGTAAACAGACAAATTGAGCTGCTTTAAATCATTTTTCCTGTTTCTATTTTATGAAAGATTTTATGGACAAAAGCTGACGTTAGCCCACTGCAGTCGGTGATTCTATATATATTTAAACTGCAATAAAGAGTTTAGTGTCAGAAAGTGTTGCATCATTGATGTTTTTATCAATTTGATTGGTGTCCACATTTTAAAAAATGTTACTTTGTCAAGCCATAACCTTTGCTGAATCTTCCATTTGTCATTGTTTTGCTGATGATATAAATATAATATTTAACATCATTTGTGTCAATAAACATGTATCATCATTCCCTTTCCTTTCCTTTTCTCAGTTGTCATTATAAATGGAATTATAACTTTCGTTTTGATCTTCATATGGACTGGTTTGAAAAAACTTTTTTTTGCCCAAAATGCTAAGTCTCAGAACTTAAAAACTTGATCTGAATCAGTGGGTTTGTAATTTGTGCATATAGTATTCTTGCTGCTATGGTCATATATAAAAATAAAGTTTCATGGCTTCTTTCCAGCTGATTGTCTATTAGTTCTAACAAAAAGGACTCCAGTTTCAATTGTGTATTAATCTTTAAGATCCAAATATTTGTATTTGTGTCTAGAATTTTTTGGCTTTCTTACAAGTCCACCACATATGATAAAATGACCCCTCATGATGTTTACATTCCCAACATAAATTAAAAGTACCTTTATGCATTCTAGACAATTTCTCTGGTGACATATACCAATTATACACCATCTTATAAAAGTTCTTATTAAGATTAGAGCTTAAAATAAATTTCAAGCCCTTTGTCCACATACATTCCCATTGTTCAAAATAATGTCATGACCAAAGTTTTTAGCCCATTTTACCATACATACTTTAACTTGCTCTTCTTCAATTTCAAATTTTCAACAAAAATTTATACATTCTAGCAATAGCATGATCATCATTTGTACATAGTTCAGTTTCAAATTCAAATTATATGAAGCTGTTATTTCTTTTCTAAAATGCACTTCTTGTGGTGATAACCACAATGGTATTTTTGGACAGGACCTAGGTTTTTACTTATTCCTCAAAATGGCATGTCTAACATAATGATTACTGAATTCTGCATTAACTTACATCTGTATTATCATACATCAAATATCTGTGCCATCCAAATCTCTAATAATCTTTTGGTGTTTTTTTTAACAAAATCCAATTCTTCATCCATATCAAGCAAGAAGCAGCAAAATACAATTTCAAATCCGGCAAACAAAGGCCGCCTCTTTCTCTAGCATCTTGTAATATATTTGACTCTTGGTTTTTTCTCCTTGCCATACAAATCTAGATTTTTCTTTATGCCATTGTTTAAATGGCGCATCTATCATCAAAATAGGAATTGTCTGGAACAAGAATAACATTCTAGGTAAGACATTGATCTGCAGTCCTAGATTTTATTTAGATAATTGAATGGGGATGTGGGAGTAAAAAGAAGTATCTGGTTTAAACCCTTACACAGGCACAGATGATTTTTTATAATCTTGGTTAAGCATTAACTATGAATTCCTAAACTGTGATAGAAGATTGGCTGCCCATCATGCTGTGAAGACAGGGATCAAAGCAGGTTTTCAAACAATGGCTATAATTTTAACTAGCTATATTTAAGCCCTATAGCTTGGGCCCTAAGCTGCCTTTTCACTCATGGGGAAGAGGGGAAAGGCAATTTATGTCAACTCTCCCCATTCACTGCACCCCCTCCACTGTGATCTCTATGATATCTCTTGGGGTCCATCATGGACCCATGAGGGGCAATTTCAGAGAGCACAGAAGACTGCAGTGGGAGGAGGCAAAGTTTGCCATTCATGCAGGGAAGCTCACATTCACTTTGCATAGGATCCAAGCCTACCTCTCCACCAAGCAGGCCAACTTTTTTCCCATCTTCCAGTTTTTCTGCCACTTTGCCATCTTCTTTTCTCTGCCTTTCCCAAATTTACCCGGCTGTGGAACTAAGTAAGGGACAATGTGAGCAATAGCAATTTCTCTCTACCTCCATCAGGACATCTGGAATGCAGCAACAGCAGTGTCCTTGTTGCAAAGAACTCTGGGAAATAAAGTCATCCAAGAGATCTAAAAGTAATTTGAGAGTCCTGGGGAACTATGTTTTCCAGGGTTCCGGGCACCTGGGATTTTGCTATTGCTTTGGAGAGAAAAGTGGCTATGGGACATTGCAGTAGGTGCCTTCCCTATTTTCCATGGAACGTTTAACGTGCACTGCTACACTGTTTATATAATTTTATTGTCTGAGAAATGCTAATAGAAACAGTATTGTTTGACCATACCATAATCTCAGTACAATGTTTGTAGCATTTTGTTTTCCTTTCCGTAGGATGCAAAGATGATTTGAGTACAGTCGAAAATGCATAAGTTTAAAAATATTTTGAAAAAAGAAAATGCATAAAGAAGGCCCAGAGGAGGAAAGTTTTAGGTATGCGTTCAATGGAGGAACCAAACCCTCAAAGCTGCGTCATTTGTTGCAATGCAGAGACCCTTTCAAGTTATAATCAGCCATGTTAGTAAGCATCCCTGTATTTCTTTCTTCAAAAACAGAAAAGAAACATGCAGGGAAGAAATATGAGACACTGCAAAACATTTACATTCCTTTAGGATCATCTTTGGATATTGAGGCACTTTAGGAAGTCCCGCGAAGGTGTCTGTACAGCATTTGGAGGGAAGAATATTTTCAGAGTTAACAGAACCCAAACAAATGTTTACTGGCAGTGTTTGCTTGTGGGCAAAGATATAAAGGGTTTGCTCACACCAAAACCATTGTCTTCCAAGTCTAACATTACATATCAACCAATCCAACAGTGGTGTAGGATTTGACTTCCTACCACAGCAAAAATTGCTGTCAATTATCCTGAATTTGCTGGATGGAATGAGGCTATGGCAACCAGATGTGCTCACGATTCACATCCTGGTGACCTATGACATGAATTTATAGTGATCTGGATTTATTTGTTTGATTTTTGTTCTGCAACAGGCTTAAGGTGGCATGATGCAGAATGGTGGTTAGGACACATGAGAGTCACAGCAGCATCTGTGTGGTAAGTTCCTCCTGAGTACCGTCTGTGTTTTTATGCCGCATTGGTCAGCAGACAACTTGTTGTGTATATTGACTTATTAACAAAGTAACAACAGGCTAACCCACTCTTGTCAGATGTTGGAAGCCAAGCAGGGTCAGTTCTGGTTAGTACTTGGATGGGAGACCACCAAGGAAGTCCAGGGTAGCTACACGGAGGCAGGCAATGGCAAACCACCTCTGTCCATCTCTAGCCTTGGAAACCAAGTGAGGAGTCGCCATAAATTGGCTGTGATTTGATGGAACTTTCTATCACCAACAAGTGTATGGATATGGATTCACTGTTGCTATATCCATTGGCTGTTTCCTGCAAAAGGCAGTCATAGGCAATGAAAAATTGAATTCAGCACCCCAAGATCTCTCAGATAAATAGCTTCAGCAAATTAACACCCCAGGTCGACTCCATTTAAGAATCCACCCCAGCTCTGAGATGTGCTTATGTTATCCTAGCTTGTAACTGAGTCATTTTGCTGCCTTTCAGAACTCTGGTTTCAAGCTTGTCACTGTCTCTAATTTTGTATTCAGTTGTTAAACCTCAGTGTGTAGCTCTGTTGCAGCCTAGCTGATCATGTCTTAGGATCCAGAAACCATTACTGTATTTATCCAAAAGAAAGTTGACTGTGAATGTAAGATGGCCTCTCCTCAAAAAAGATACACTCATCCTGACCTGGATAGCCTAGGCAAGCCTAATCTTGTCAGATCTTGGAAGCTAAGCAGGGCTGACTTTGGCAAGTACTTGGAGGGAAGATCTCCTTGGAATATCAGCAGTCGAGAGGGGGGCAGGCTTTATTCAGCCACCTCTCTGAATATCCTCCAGGCCCCCAGGAGGGGTCAGACACCAGAGGTCGCCATGAATTCCAGGTGCACATACACATACTTGTGCGCACACACACATATGAAGAATACAAAAAAAGTTACACTCAAAAGGTGTATTTATTACTTATACATACTTGTAACTTGTACACAAATGTAAGGCAACCCCTTCTTTTTCTCTATGACACATCTGTTGCAAAACCCTTGTCTTTCTTTTGGGAAACTAAAGTATGCTGCTTTTGTTGTGTGGGACTCTGCATGACCAAGATCACTGAAGGGGCCACTGAGGTGATTGCAAATGCCACTGATCAAATGCCACTGAAAGCATGTTCTTTGAATGATTGCCAGGTACTGTATTCATCATCCTTCATGCTAAGGAAAAATGTCACTGCTTAAATGACTCCTACTCAGTTCTATACCTGCACTGGACAATAGTATTTCCTACCTCCTTTGTCCCTGTGGTATACAACCATGACTTCTTTCCCTCCCCAATAACTTCCTTCTTGACTTCACACCAACTTGTGTACCTGAAATGAAATAGGTAAAGTCTTGAAAAAGAAGGTAATACTCTTGAGAGATTTTTTTTTAATTACAAATTATTTTCTATTGTATTTAATTTTAAGTGAGGAACAATATCTTTCGGCTCAATTCTGATGAAAAGGAAAAGCCAGGGGAATAGAGTAAAAGCATAGGGCACTTTCAGTATCCTGGGAAATATATTTTTAGCTGCTGCCATGTGATCTCTGAGTCCTGAAGACTCATTTTTTTGGGGGGGAGGGGAGTTCCTTTCACTGTTTATCTGCTGTTCTTTGAAACTATGCAAATATTTCCCCTGAATGAGAAAATTTATTTGCACAAATTGGGTGAGAATGTTGACTTTAGTGGTAGAAAGTGCCGTCAAATCACAGCCAACTTACGGCAGCCCCATGGGGTTTCCAAGGCAAGAGACTAATGGAGATGGTTTGCCATTGTCTGCCTCTGCATCATGACCGGAGACTTCCTTATTGGTCTCCCATCCAAATACTAACCAGAGCTGACCCTGCTTAGCTTCTGAGATCTAATGAGACTGGGCTAGCTTGGGCTTTCCAGGTCAGTTTTGATTCCACCAAGTAAAAACAACAAAACAATGATTTAGAACCTGCTTCTATATCATTGTTAAATGGCCATTGTATTATTTTTATTTATTATTTAAAATATTTATACTGCCCTCTTCCCACTTGCAATGCGACCTTAAGGAGAGTTACACCCTTGTAAGCCCATTGAAGTTCATGGCCTTAGAGGGGTGCCCTTCTGCTTAAGAACGCACTATTTATTTCTGGCTGAGACTTTTTGTAGCCATTCAGCCACAAGAGGGTGCTGTTGGAACTAAAACTCCCCCAATGACACTCGCATCTACACCAGGCTTCCTTTTAATCAATACTGTTGAGCTGTAAATATTTAATGAAAGACATTAATGATTATTAGTCTCCATCATCACACCCAATGACTATCGGTGGCACAGATTTGCAAAGGAAATGATAAAAACAATAATTAAAGTAAATAACTCTATTCATTGATTGCAACATCCGTAGGGGCATAAAGGGAACCCAGCCAAACTTGTCTCAGCCTTATGGTGGCGGCAACACCAGACTTCTGCTGCCTTTAAAACAACACAAAATAAAATAAAACTATAACGAGACCGTCTGTAGCAAGAAGTTGTTTTCATTGTAGTCGCAAGCAGCTTTGCAAGTCGTTAAAGCGTGCTTCTAAATGGTTGAGATTTAAACCCCCCCCCCCCCATACACTGTGGCAGAAAACTGTCATACGTGCCCCAAACTTAATGAACCAGAAATACAGTACCGGTTCATAAGAAAAACAGATAATAAGAATTATCTGTTCCCCCTGCCTTTGCTTATGCACAAAGGCATTATTGTGAGTTCCCTTTTGTAGACCTTCCCTGTATGCATGATTGGACTCCAGTGGACGGCTATTTTCTTTTAATTTTTCTGCAGTGAGCCAGTAATGCTTATGATTATTGAGAAGTCAGGAAAAGTTTGGGTACACCAAGTGCCACGGAGTGTTACAATTAGTCACTTAATGCAGAGCATTATTATTTTTCTCTTTCCAGTCCCCTCCATTTGCCCTGGGTACCTGCTGCTTGTCAGAGATGCAGCGAAATATCACCATCTCCTATTAAAAACAGAAGGGTCTTAAAAACTCCACGCAGAAGGCGCAGCCGACAGCCTTCAACGTGAGCTTGAATGATCACTCCCAATTGTAATCGATTCTGTAAGTACTGAACACAACCCCCCCGGGCAATTGAAGAAAATGGGATGATGAAGGACTGCAAACTAATACGTTACACATCTTCATTGATTAACCATTGATTAACCATTATTTTCTGAATGACAAACAGCCAGTGGTAAAGTAAGTGGAGCTGATGATTTATTTACATGTTAGATGGCAGATGACTTCTCTATTCAGCTGCTAGTGAGCTAATGTTGAGGCAGAAGACAGCAACGGTTAAGGCAAGGCTTGTAATCTTTCCTGGCACCGGGCCAGACTCTTCAGCATGGGTGGGTTTTTTTGTGTTTTTTTTTTTAATTATTATGAGAGAGGAGTTTAACTTGACTGGGAAAAAATCAGCTAAATTCAACCCTGAGATAAAATGGCGTTGCACCTGCAGTATAACTACATTTAAGGAGAAGATCATTTTATAGACTCAGTATTTACAAGGCTATCGATCTGTGTTTATTGAACTTTTAATTTAATTCTCTGTTTTGCTCAGTACCTTATTGGCAATTAAGCACAATGGCAGAAATGGGAAGAATGGAGGGCTTTAAAAATACACTTTGCATATGTATTGTTCGAAAATGTGGCCAAGAATAAGCCACATTACAAAAAAAACCAAAAACAAAACTTGAAACCCATCAGAAGATCTGCATCCCTATCAAACATCTAATTATCATCAGTATCCTATTAATACAGTAAGAAGTGAAACTGATTGCAGTGTGAAGAAAGCGTGAGCACTTGTAGCAACTTCTATGACGTCCAGTTGACCCTTTCCTTTTGGACTTTTGAATCCAATGAAAATTACATTTATAGAAACATCATCAATTCCTACATTTGTACCACATGATATCTTTTTTTCCTAGAGATGTAATGCTAAGGCCATTTCATCTGTGTAAAGAACTGTAGACAACATCTGTCACTAATTAGTGATAAATCATTACGATTCTTCACTTTTCTTTGTCACAACATTAATCACAGTGAGCTCTTTGGTGGGCTCTTTGGGTTTTAATGTCTATATAATATGTGTTACTTCATAGGAATTGTATTGTAAAGCAGTGTTAATTAATATCCACTTAATAGAGTCAGCTGAGATACATCATGGTTAGCAGAATGGGTGGCGGCAGGGAAAAAAATGTACGTTTCCGCGTGCACGGTTTAAAATGGCTTGGACTGAAGAAAAATGGCCTTTATAGATGAAGTTAATTCTAGTTTCACCTAATTTAGGATCTTTTGCTCTCATTCTCCATGCCTAGGCGGTACATATATATAAAATATTACAGCAATTAAGATCCAAATGCCACACTGAGTAATTATTCATCAGGAACGGAATTATGTATTTGCATTGGTGCTTTCCCCTAATTTTGTGGGTTAATCGGGAATCTTCCAGCTCTTAACACATCAAAGTTGTTGTTGCTGTTTTGTCCCTGCAGTGTTAAATAATGGTGAAAGTTCTCGACAGACCTTGCATTTTCCGTCGGGTGTAATGGGTGGGGTGCAGGGGTGTAATTCTGTGAACAGGTCTGCTTGGCTGCAATTATTGCCTTCTATTTGAATTTTCCTCCGGTTACATGTTTACTTTTTGCTCTGAAGGATGCCTGAGCAGCAGAGAAAAAAGAGTCTGCCAACCAGCTTTTGTGGAAAAGAACCCATGAGTAGAGGCATTGATCAGCTGATCACCTGCTAAATGTTCAAGTGGGCAGGTAGTGGTGCGTCATACCCCAATGCTGGGATTCCAAGCATGTGTCTGTGAAAATTTGGTTGAACTCAGGGGGGGATTTACATCCAAGTAAACATCCATCGGATCAGGCGACCTACAAAGTAATCGCCACACTCCTTGATTTTTGTCTGAGTTTGCATACATTTTTAAAATTCTGTCTCTCACACACAGAAAATCTTTCCAAGGATTTGCACCACTTTTTTGTAAGACACATAAGCAAACAATAGGAATAGCTGGCTAGAACCCCATAACTTGGAGCCTCCAAGCCGCTTCTCCAGGTGACATCAACTGACTGATTCCATTATATAAACTGGAAGCTGGTGTATCTGTAGCTATTTTCTAGAAAGAAATCTTGGCTCAGTGGCCTAATGTATTGATATATTAACACTGGTAATATTTTCTTAGTTTTAGACCTCTGGGCATGCAATAGCCACTTCCTATTTGCCACAAGGCAAGGAGAATCTATTTTTAAATTCTTTGAAGAGGGTATATGTCCATTTGGTACACTTCAGGTCCAAATCATTACTTCTTCCTGGTTAATCCCGTAACACGCTAAACCCTTTGAAGCCTTCTTTTCCCACCACAGAGGCTTCACGGAACACTTGGACTGCATCAGAAAGAAAAGCACTGATTGTTTTAGGAGAGTCTGGAGAAAAATAGTACGTGAAAACTCACTCTTTACACCTGTACATCAAAGCTATGCTGTGAAAAAGCTGCTGGGGTCAAGGTTTATAAAACTGTAGTTCTCTTCTTCTCTTGCATTTTAATCATTTCCTGCAGCCCAAGAACTGATTCGCACAATGCATGTGATCCGGGAAAGCAAACAGGGCTCATGGATCTCACCAATGGAATGTGCTCCCTTAAAAAGAAAAATAAGAAACCTCCCGATTCACAGCGAGAGATTTTTGTTCTCTCTCACATAAATAATTCCATCAACAGAGCTATGTATGGCTAAGGGGATGGAGTGCCTCACCTAATTTGTGATTCTTATTGTTACTTCTGTGCCGGAGTCACAAGAAGTATTTTTGGATTTCACATTTTATTCGCTCGGTGCTAAGTGTGTAGTTCAGGCAGAGTTTGTGCTGCCGTCTCTGAAGGTATATTTAATATCTTTACATTTTTTAAAAAATGAAAATGTAGCTGTCAATTTAAAACTAATTTGGATGGACAGCAATAAAATGCAAACCTCACTTCAAATTAGAATGTTCAGTGTGGATTTCCAATAGAAAGTAATTGCTGACAATAGGAAATGACAAATTACTAATTACTTAGTTCAATTAGACTTTTGTGCCTTTGGTCCTAAGTGGCAAGCATACAGCAAATCTTGCACTTTTATAACAATTAATGACACTAAAACTATTTAAACTGCCAACAGATGTGAGTAAGAAGACATGAATTGAAACTTACTTAATTTACATACTATCCAGATTTTATATCAAGTAAATGGTGTTTAATTTTTATGTTACAATTAAATATCACCAGCATCTTGTAATTTCTGCAGGAGCGCTTCCAGGACAAAATGCTAGTACTCGTGCTTTTTTTCCTCTTATCACAGCAGTATTTATCTTAAAAGAATTCCATCAGATATGTAAATGTGAGAATTATACAGCTTTGTAGCAAGAAATCCAGACTTGTGGAATGTACAAAATGGAATGCCTCAGCCATATTGGCTTGGATCTTGGGGAATACCTAAGAGAAGAGAGAAGAGATTGGATTTATACCCTGCCTTTCACAACCTGAAGGAGTCTCAGAGCGGCTTACAAACGCCTTCCCTTCCTCTCCCCACAACAGACACCTTGTGAGGTAGGTGGGGCTAAGAGAGCTCTTGAAAGAACTGCTCTTGAGAGAACAGCTCTGAGAGAACTTGTAACTGACCCGAGGTCACACCAGCAGTTGTAGGTAGAGGAGTGGGGAATCAAACCCGGTTCTCCCAGATTAGATTAGAGTCTACAGTCCTAATCACTTATTTGTGCCCTCCACTTTCCCACAGTTACCCCATAAAACGTTTACCGCCACATCACCCAGAATGCTGCACTAAAAAAAAGGGTCTGCACTGAGAAAAAGGGAATACTGCCTGCAGCATAGGATGGAAGCCATTAATTGAAGGAGTTCATTTCTCTGTGTGTTCCCATCTGGTAACTTTCAGGAAGTGGGCAGAGCCAGGTGGGGCTTATGTCCAGCAGGACTTCTGACTGGCCATGTGGATTAAAAGGCACCCTGTTAAACAGAGCTTCTGCCCTTAAATGTTGAAGGGTTACTCTGAGAGTTCTGCAGAACCCTTGGTCTCTGATAATTCGTTGTTAGCTCAACCTCCTGTGAAAGCCGTTTTGTTGTTGCACCCACCCCCCTGTGTCAGAATTCAAAAGGGGCCTACTGGTTCAAAAGGGTTGGGGACCCCTGGTCTGGGTTCAGTCTACAACAGCAGGGGTGTAGGCTATTTTTGGGTTGCTGCACTGGCCAGTGGAACAGCCTCCCGGACGAGGTCAGAAAGGCTTCCGCCCTCCTGGCTTTTTGGTGGGGCTGAAGATATTTTGTAGAACTTTGGGGGCACTTTGGGTCTGGGCAACAAAGGGGGACATTTTCTGGCTGTAGGATTTTCTTACATTGGCTGGTTTTAATATATCCATTGCATTTTATAATCTGGTTGTTAGCTGCTTTGGGCCTTTACTCTCCAGGAGAAAGGTAAGCTCATAAAATATATTTAAATCCTATGTATTCAAATTCATGGAGCTGAACAAGATTTTGTTTAGCTGCAGTTACTGCAGGTCTGCCATGCTCTCTCCTACCTTTCCCCAGTAACACAGGATTTATCTTTTGTGGGTTTTTTAGTTCCCATGGAGCTGACTCCTCTTAGGGGTGAGCTGTGGCTTGGTGGTAGAGCACTAGGGATGTTGAACCATTACAGCTGTACAGATGTCAGTACTTTTACTGTGGCTTCTTGTATTAATATTATTCATACAGTTTAAAAACCAGCACTTATGTCACTGCAAAGAGACCAACACTCAGTCAGAAAAAGTTACCTTTGTTTGGGATAATTCCATGTTGTTTTAGTACAGCTGTACTGTCTCTCCCCCCTTTCCCTTCTTCATCTCCTTCCCTCTGCCCGAACCAAAAGCTATATGAACTTTTAGGGCTTGAAATATAATGGAGACCAAACCTTGTAATAGAGCAGAAAGGAAAAGATTAGGTAGGGGGTAGGAAGTCCGGGCAGGGATAAAGGGAAGAAAGACTTGTCACCATTCAGAAGTGGAGAAAATGGCACTGGTATTGTTCTCAGAAAGAGATAATGTGGAAAGGAGGTAAGAACAGGCCAGGATACCTTGGGGGAAGGTAGCCTAATTAGAGAGAGAGAGAGAGGAGGAGGAGGAGGAGAGGAGGAGGAGGAGGATGGAAAAGCAGAGTGGTGGTGGTCCAAACATAGTAGACCCCTCTGAAAAAGAACCAAGTAAAAATTAGCATGACACATAGAATGCCACAGTGAATCCTGAGATAAGAATGTTTAAAATGCTTTACTGTGTAATCCTCTGTGGTATTACTCTAGTCTGAATCCACTGAAAGCCAAGGGCTTTGACTGGAGTAACGCTGTATAGGACTGCAGAGTTAACAAATCTCATTTCCTTTGCAGTTCCAGCATAGTGAATGGGATCACCAGCAACTGGACAAATATGAAATTCGTAGTTACTAATATTGGTCTGTATTCCGGTGAGCAAGAAGCATGCACAAGAGAAAAAATATCAATAGACAACTGGAGCAAATGCCTGGTGTTAGAGATTTATACTTGGTTGCAGTAAGGTATTTGCAACTTAAAATACTAATTTTGAAAACACTGGTGATTTTCTAACATTTGCAAGGCTTCATAAAGGCATTTAATGTAAGTCTGCTATCTTTTCTTCTGAGACAGTGTATGTGTAACACATGTACTGGAGAGGAGCCAGAACTTGAAGGTAGAACTGTTGTTTTGCATGCCGAATGTCTCAGATCTAATCTGGCTTTATCTTCACGTAAAAGTATCTCTGGTAGAAAGACTGGGGAAATCTTCTTATCTTCAGCCATTCCGATCAAATAGTCATGGGCTGCATGGACCAGTGGGTCTCACTTAGTACCAAGCACTTTGACCGCTCAGGTAGTCCTGTAGAAATGCTACGTTAAATAAGCTGAAGAGAGAGTCATCCAGACAAGACAGCCGTGATGGCAGCTGGTAACTCTGATGTTCTTTTAAAATTAAATTATCGATTGCATATAAGGTGTGGAGTTTGACGGTGCTTTTGGACCTGGCTCTGTTGCTTGAAAACAGGTTGGAGCTCTTAGAGGAACCTTCTCTGAGTTACATCTGGCCCATCAACTCTTGCCCCCTTTCAGCTCAGTCGGTTTGCAATGTAATCCTAAACAGCGTTATACTCTTCTAAACCCGTTCAGTTCACTGGACTTCGAAGGGTATAACTCTGGATTGGATTGTGCGATTGGCCTCATTCTGATCCATGCCTTTGACTTGTAGGCCAGCATTATACTCATCAGATCAGTTGCTCCTCACTCTTCCCTCTGCTCTTCCTCCTCCAGAACCCACTTTATTTTCAGTTGTCACACCGACCTTATGACATGGGCTATTGGAAGAGACAAGAAGGGTTATTTCTACTGAGTAAATTTTTTTTCAGTTGGTGTTGCTGGGGGGATTTGGTGGTGGGAAATAGAGTGTTTTTGTGAATCTATTATTGTTTTGGGATTTGTGATGGTGAACTTCCTTCAACCTGTTGCTTTGGAGAAAGGTGGGTATGTACATATTTTAAATAAACATGCATTCTTAAAAGCATCCCTGTTTACACACACACACACACATCCAAGAATTGTGATTGTAATTTTAAACAACCTTTGTAGTAATTAGAACTTTTTTTTGGTAAATTTAGCCATGACTAATTACACAACTGACATTCAAAACCAGACAGTTGACACTTGTTTCTGTGAGTCCGTGGCACATGTTGAAGAAATAACACTGATGGAAGAAGCTATTGGATTTTTGGGGTTCATTTTCTTTATTGTGGAAACTTTGGCTGTCTTTAGGATTGAAGCAAAATCACTTTCCTGCCTCTAACTTAACCAGTTCCATTGGGATTTATGCATGGAAGAGTGTGGCAGTAATCTGTGAAGGTATCTTAAAACATGAACCCAACCTAAGTATTTGCGTCACTGGATTTGCTTGTACTGCCCGAGTAATATCCTTGCAATGCTGGTGTAATGCTACAGCTTCTGACATTGTGCTGGGTCAGTAGTCAGTGAGTGTACCTTTCCTTATGTGCAAATTTGCTGCTGTAATAAGTTTTAGGATTGTATGGTATAAAGAGGTTGAAATATATCTGGTAACCTATATCTGTTTTACTTCAGATATGACTCCCCCCCCAACTGCTTTAGTGAGCTGACAAAACTTCCACTCTTCAGTGGTTTCTAAATCAATAAACAAAGAACATGTTTTTTTTAAAAAAAGAAGATGAAATGTGAGAAGAAAAAAAATGGTGGTATCCTTTTTAAATTGAAGCTTCTACTCTGAACAGAGTGACACACATCTTGAGGAATTATTCCTCATGTACAGGACAGATGGATATTTGGCAAAATGGGCACTTTTCCACTCAGAATTGAAATGGAAGTTTCTAAGGGTGGTTGTGCTTAACTACTCAATCTGTGTTGGAATAAATAAAAATTTATTAGTTGCAGGATACAAACTGAATATTTGTAACTGCTGGGTATGTCAAGTACAGTTTAACAGTGCGTTGGTGGCCATGAATGAACTTGAACCGGATGTCAGTCACCAACCGTGCATTTGAAACCCAGTCTGCAAAAGCAGAAAACAAAATGAAATGAAAGTGGGGTCAGGGAAAATGTGACTTCTTCAGATAATTATGTAAGCCAAAATGGCCAGTCTCTGCTGTGAGGAGTTTACAGCTGAAATGAGTGAAGGAAGGACAGCAAAGGCAGAGGCAATGGTAGCTAGGAAGGAATGTGTCAAATGTATCAGGTATGCATGCATAAGTTTCATTCAGAGGAGAAGTGAACACTGTCTTGTAGTCTTTTGGCTGTGGCCATCTAGTTGTTCCTCTGCTCAAGGTGGTCCACCAGGCACCTGCTAGAGCCTGTTCCTTCTCTACAGTGGTTCCCACCTGGTGCTGTGAGCTCCCTAATGAGGTAAGGTAAAGTTTTCAGGAGGCAGTGTAAAGCCATTTGTTTGTGAGGGGTTGTAATGGGGTTTAAGCTACAGGCATGTCAACAGGAACGGGAGGGTAAGTAGATTTTTACTGTATTTTGTATGTTTTTTAAAAAAATATTGGAACTGTAAGCTAATTTGAGCCACAAGGGCAAGGTTGGGTATAAATATTTTAATAAATATCAGAATAAAAGACACATGGTCATCCTATTGCAAGCTGTGTAAATGAGAAAGAAAATCTTCCTGTTATGAGTAAGAACCTCCCCCACACCCTTTTCCATTTTTACTATGTGACATCTTCAGTTCTGCACAGACTGTTCCTCCTGCCTTCTCCTTTTATTGGTCTGGTTTTGTTTCATCAATTGTCATATCTCCAGTGTCACTGGAAAAAAGGGGTTTTTTTCCTCCAGTTTCCACGCTGGTTGACTGAAAGGCTATTTGTTGAATATATAAGGGCCGAGCCAGAGCTCAGTATAGGGATCTGAGGAGGATTACTAAGTATTCTAGGGCATTTTGATTCTGTCCAAAATTACTTTCAGGCATACGTATCAGATGGCTTAGCTGTGTCTGATGGATCAAGGGGACAGTGTGAGAGTAAAGAAGAGAAGGTGAAAGGGATAAGGGAGGGATCGAGGACAAAAAGGAGGATCATGAAGCAGTCGGAGAAAGAGAGGGAAAGACAATATCTTACTTTGTGAACTTTTTTTTTCTGTAGTTGAGCCACCAGAAATGAACAAGAATATCCATTTCAATATATTACGGAGAGGTAAAGGGAATGAGCCAGAGGTAAAAAGGCAGTTGCAGTTTTTACCAAATTGGAACAAAGTATTAAATCTGAAATTACATTTAAAAAAAAAATTATTTTGCTTGAATACTGAACTACAGTATTGAGAAGGTCTGCGAAGCTCAGTTGATTAAAGGAACCATTTGTTTGTATGTAAGCAGGATTGTGTGCGTGCTAGCTCAGACATGACAGCTTTCTTACATGGATGGCATTTTCATGCAGGAAAGAACATGCAATTTGCATTGTTGTCTGCCACATACAAGCGTGCATGCATTTGCTATCGTTTTCTGCACATGCTACATTCATGCAGTGAAACCGATGCAGGCATTGCTCTCATGTGTGACAATCTGCTTTTCCAGGGCACAGAAGTGTCAGAGATTTATTGGATTCTGGATCGTGTGGGAGATTTGTTGCATTTGATGGGGCCCTATGAATGCAAGAAGTTTGGGCTGTGAATTTGAATCTTCTCAGAATGAAGTTTCGGTGGAGTCAGAATCCCTTTAGAGATTTTCCCTTTAAAGTTTCCCCTCGTATTTTGCTTTGTTTTGTTTTGCTGAAGTTTGCACTTTAACAAAACATATGAGTGCTTCTGAGGATATGGCTGTAACCTCTCTGGGACAGGGGACTGCCGAGCTGTCTTTCCAGTTATTTGTTACTGCTGGCCATTGGACAATTGAGCCCTGACCCTTGATTGGGGATGCTGTGCTCAGAGTACACATAATAAATAGCTATAATAATGACTAAATGCGTAAATGACAATTAAATGTTCCATTCCGCAAGCACTTAACAGCCATTTAAAAAACCATGGTACAAGGGGTGTACAATTACACTGACGAAAAAGGCCTTTCTTATACATATAAAATATAATAACAAAAAACTATCTATAGAGTAACCCTTATAAGTATTACACTAGCTGTAATGCGTGTTTGAGGTAAATCTTTAATGAGCTTTGCTTTGGTACATGGTGGTTAAAAGTCCTGATCCTATATGCTTTTATGTGGCACGTAAATGCACTGACTCCAGCTGAATTTACTGCCAGGTGAATGTGCTAGTAATGTGTTAGTAATTGGAGCAAATGTATATAAAGCTACTGAACAGCTTGAAAACTTCATAAAGATGAAAAAAGGGAAGAAAGAATCCCAGTTTGACCACCAAAAAGGCTATTCTGGGGATCGTGGGACCTGCATGAGTAAGCAGTATATGCTGTAATAAGGAAGGGAAGTGGACAAGACTGAGCCAAAAAGATTCTTCAACCTCTTAAGTGGTTCTTAGGACCGTAGTACGTTTTTATTATTTATTTGTTCATTTAGTTTTAATACTATTGTCCTCGTTTCTCATTGAGATTCAAGGCAAATTACACAGTGTAAGTCAATGCAATCAGGGAGGTAGGACATCTAATTAGCAATGTAACAGGACAAGGAGAACAACAGTCTGAACCACAGCATAAGTATTAGGCACAGTATGTTAAACAATGCAGAAAATGTAGAAAAAAGCAAGAGGACAACAAAATATGTGGCAGGGTATGAGCTTTCCTGAGTCACTGCTCACTTCTTCAAATGCTTCAGATGGCATTGCATAGGTATAAAAACAAAGCAGGGAACAGCAGAATACTACATAAAGCAAACTGATAATATATACTGTACACAGTGGTATAGTTCAGTCCCGTTCCTTTAATAAAAGTGACTTCCTGAACCATCTATATATCTATTTCCCAAGTGTGGGCCCTCATCTGCAGATAGCTATTCCTGCAGATCAGGGCCACACTTACCCCAAACAGATTTCCTGCAAATTGGAGGGACCCCCAAATTCGCAGAAAAATCTGAAAAGTTAAAAAAATCCACTGGGGGTTTAAATTCACCAAAATTACATAAAGTGTTGTCTCTGTGTATACAGACAATGCACTTACCGTTGAGCAGCTGGGGAGGGTCCTGGTGGTTGCTTCTGCAGTGGCTGTGGCAACAACAGAGCCTGGGAACTGCTGGCAGGCTTGGCTGTGGTGGCAGTGGAGCCTGGGAGCTGTTCTGGGCCAGGCTGTGGCAGTGAAGGCATTTGAGAGCTGTTGGCAGGCCTGGCCATGGCTGTGGTGGAGCCCAGGGGCCATTCTGAGCCTGGCTGCAGTGGCAGAATCTGGGAGCTGCTCCAGGCCCGGCCATAGAGGTGGCAGAGTCAAGGAGATGCGGCTGTGGCTGTGGCAGAGCCTGGGAGCTGCTCTGAGTGCTGTAGGATTGCCAGCCTCCAGGTGGGGCCTGGGGATCTCTCGCTTTTACAACTGATCCCCAGCTGCCAGAGATAAGCTCCCCTGGAGAAAATGGCTGCTTTGAAGGGTAGACTCTATGGCATTGTACTATGCTGAGGCCCCTCTCCTCCCCAAACCCCACCCTCTCCTGGCTCTACTCCCAAAGTCTCCAGGTATTTCCCAACCCAGACTTGGCAACCCTAGAGCACAGCCACTCCAGGCTCGGAGCAGTTCCCAGATATGACCATCTCAGTGGCTGGGCTCCAAGGGAGGCATGCCAGATGGTCATGGGGGGTGGGATGGGATTCCCCCTGAGAGTTTCACAGGGCCCCCACTTGTTTTATTATAATATGACCCTATCACCTTTATAAAAATGCCTTCCTGAACCATTCTGTAGTTTGCAGGTTACCAGAAATGTGGTAATGTTTCTGACCTCCTCAGCAGATAAACCTAGGAGGAACACGGCGGAGAGATGAAAGCTAGAACAACAAAGATGAAGCCGTGTATGTGCTGCCAACAATATTTATAATGAAAGGAAACCTATTACAAATACTATAACTTATACACAATAAAGAACTACAACAATTAGTTGGTCTGTTGTTGTGTTGGTAGACGAGAATCTCCGGAATGGTGTCCCATTTCGAATCAAAAGATCTTCATCTGAACCAATAGCATAGAACCAAAGTGTAGAAAGGTATTCTTATATCAGGCACAGAGCAGAAATGGCCCACTTTCAAGCATTTAACACCCACAAGACAATATGCATCATTCAATCTTACTCCAGTTACAGTTGGGTCATAAAGGTAAGATTGAATGATGCACATGTTATAGTGTAATAATTCAGATGGGTAGCCATGTTGGTCTGAAGCAGCAGAACAAAGTTGGAGTCCAAAGTTTCATCCAAGGTATAAGCTTTTGTGTGCATGCACACTTCTTCCATCTGAAGAAGTGTGGTTCCATCTGAAGAAGTGTGTGGGTGGCATATGAAATCTTATATCTTGAATAAAATTTTGTACCTTGAATAAATTAGTCCACAAACTACTCCCATCCAATGCATCCACAAACCTAGGGTTGTTCTCCCAGTGAACTAGGGTTGTCAACTCCAGGTTGAGGAAATCCCTGGAGATTTGGGAGTGGAGCTGAGGAGGGTGGGGTTTGGGGGAAGGCAGGACCTAAGCAAGGCATAATGCCATGGACTCTACTTTCCAAAGCAGCCATTGATCTGATCTCTGTAGTTTGGAGCTGAGTTGTAATTCCAAGAGATCTCCAGACCCCACCTGTAGGTTGGCAACCCTAAAAATTCATATACAGCGTACTAGTTCTGCAGGAAGGCAAGCTGATTTCCATGGGAACCTAACCTTTAGGAACTGATTCCAATCCAGTATGGCAATAATTGTTGGACATAAGATATTGGTTCAGGCAAGATTTTGTATAGATGGGACAGAAAATATTGTTTTTATTGGTTTTGTCAAAACCGTTTTGACAACAAACAAGGTAAACAGAATAAGAAGCAAAAGGTGGGTGTGGCTGGATGACCACACTTCTGGTAACTTGGAGTGTGGCCTAATATGCTAATGAGCTGCACAGTCAGGATGCGGTCTAATATGCTAATGAGTTCCTGCTGGGCTTTTTCTACAAAAAGAGCCCTGCTGACTAGGATACTGAGTAGACTTGCTTAAGTTGGCTGCCATAGTCACTCAATCACACAAGGGTCTGAGGTCTAATTTCAGCCTTGCTTTCTAGGCAGTAGATAGATCTTCTGTGTTATGTGGAGATTCAGTGTTTCTTTTCAATTCCATGGGAGAAGAAAGTAGCTAGGAGTCTATGGTGGCTATTGTCTCATGGATGGCAATGAGAAAGGAGTAGTTAAATGCAACACTACACAGTGTTTAGATGCAAATGTAATAGGGTCCCTTATAAATAACTGCAGAGAGAAGGGGGAGGATTGGGATTCAGTAACAATTACCAATTCTCTTCCATGAGAGCATTTGAAATCTGTTGAGGGGAAGGAATCAAACTTTCCTGCAGTTATAAGGTAGTGCAGTTGTAAAATAGTATAGTTAACTAAATTTTGTTCATATAGCTCTTGAATGAACTGATGTTCAGTGGTGTTATTGTGGATACAATGGGCTTCTTATTACACTTTATCTTTACAGTATAATATGGTTTCCCATTAACATCCATTAACATCTGCCCCTCCTGTTCTTCCTGTCATGTTTCGGCCATATGATGTCTTGCTTTTCAGAATTTCATTTAAGCCTTCCCCATTTAATGAGTATACTGGATTTTGTTTGTTTGTTTCTGTTAAAATGTATAATTTCTCTTGAAATCTACCATGTACTCTTCCATCCCCTTTCCCCCCTCCCCACGGTCCATCAAACAGCACTGGTGATAAACAAATGCAACAGATAGCATTTTATGAATTTTATAATACATATACTTCAGCAAATAGAAGTATGACTGTTCTTGTTAGTTTTATTTACTGTTTGTTGTTATTTGATTGGTGGTATCGGGAAATGCATAGTTAGGGAGAGGGCTGGTTTGCAAACCAGCCATAGCTGCTGCAGTATAAATTTGGAACAAAAAACTATAATGATAGAAGATCCAAAAGAAAAAGGAAAAAAAAGAGTGGGGATATTTATCCTAGAATTACAATTATTATTACACATAATAATGGCATATAGAGGATACTGTGAGTAAAAATAAAACCTGTGTACATGCTTGGAAATAGGCTGTTTTGTCTTGGACCTCATAGGGCTTTCCCTGGTTAGAGTTCTGCCAACTTTTACGAGGCTCCAGATTTAAGCACTAGAGACAACAATTCTTTGCTAGGGTGGTATATGTGGAGCTGGACATTGAGAAGGGACCTACCACCCCTCATGAAGGAAACTGTACAAGGGACTATCTAGCCTTACATTGGTGTGGCCATTCTCTAATATAGTGCTGTTATATGGACTTTGCACGTATGGGCTACCACTATAGGCCAGTCAGTTCCCCATGTTGTCCAAAGGCAAGGTACCCTTGATTGTGTGGGGAATGACAGTGTGGACCAGGGTTTAACTATTGAAGCTATGGAATCATAGAATCATAGAGTTGGAAGGGACCTCCAGGGTCATCTAGTCGAACCCCTGCAGAACCTGGAAGGAATGCAGCTTGATGATGGAAATGGCTGGGGCTGGTTGTGCATACAGCCCTTTTCATGCCACCCGACCACATAAGGCAATCTGACTGTGTGAGATAGCTGTATATTGGTGTGTCTGGTTCCTCAAGGATGTCCAGTTCTAGTTATGCTAATATTTCAAGATGCTACTTAGTTCTGCTATGGATGGAATTTAGTCTTAAATCTGAAAAGTTCTAACTGATGGTGCAACCAAGCCTGAATGGCCCAGTGACAATTTGTTGCAGACGTGTCATGATTGGATTCTGTACAGGGCTGGCTCTATCATTAGGCCAACTAGGTGGCTGCCTAGGGGTGCAGCTGGCAAATGGGGCAGCAGAGAGTTAGAGCGTGAGAGCGAGACTCGGTGAGACAGCGCAAGAGCCCAGTGCATTTTACAGGTAGCAGCAGCAGCACTCCTCAGCAGTGCCGAGCGAGTGGGTGAAGCCAAGGCACAGCGCAGGTGACCCACGGCTGCTGCTCCAACATGTCCACCCCCGCCTCCTCCTCTGTCCTGTGCTACCTTCGAGGAATGGACTGGGCTGGGGGGGGGGGGAGATTCCGGCGGGGGGAAGAGAAAGGAGAGTGCCCATGAGCCCTGTGCACCAGCGCAGATTGGCAACTTGGCATGACACACTGCTGTCAGTCTAAACCCCCTGTACACGCACACGCACAGCCCCCGCGACATGAATGCTGTTCAGAATGACTGGGGTGGCGGCGTTGGGGTCCACACAGGTGAGAGGCTGGCCTGGCAAGGCTCTGTCGTGTCCACGTGGTTTGTTCCCTAAAGAGCGGGACCCTTCCCACCATCGCCGGCTGGCGCTTTTCTCCCACTTCTTGACGTCTCCCAAAAGCATATCTGGGGGAGAAAAGCTTTTTTGGGGGGGTGGGGGAGATCAGGGGAGGTTTGGCCAGTTGTGAAGACGGTGGGGTCACATGGGGGGGTAGTTAGCCAGTAACTGAGTGGCAGAGAGGAAGAAAGAGTGGATTCTGCACGTGGACGGGGTGGGGGATGTCTGGCTGGCTTTGGCTGGAAGACCTGCTCCGGGCCCCAGAAGAGACACTGCCCAGTGTAAACCTTCCCAGCCCATTTATATTTTGGGTTCCAGAAGAGTATAAAGCTGGTGGGGAGATTGGGAAGGACACTGCTCAAGGGACCCCGAGGGCGCCTTCTCCGCGGGGAAGGGGGTTCAAACCGGTGGGGGGAGGGCTGTTTTAATTGTGAAAGTGGACTGTGATGGGCAGCAGGGGGGGTTATCATGTAGACAAGGAAACCAACATAAAGTTAAAAAAAAAAACAAGAAGGCAACTAGCAGCAGGGTTTCTTTACAGGGGGCTGGCAAAGGGGAAGACCACATGTGCTGCATTTGCATTAACTATGTGTGTGAGAGAGTATGAAATGCCTTCAAGTTGCGCCCAACTTTGCATTCTTCCTAAAATGTATTTATGTTTGAAAATTGGTGGGTGCACTGGGGAAGGGGGGGCAGAAGGTATCCTTGCGCAGTGTGCAAAAAAACCTGGGGCCGGCCCTGATTCTGTAGAACTTTGAGGTGCCTACTTTTACCTTGAATTCTAGCTTATTCCGTCCACTTTCTGTAGTAACTGGGACTCTAGAAACTGAAATTGATTCCAGAGGGAGGCCCAAAACATTTGGCAGAGTTCCAGAAAAGCTGATGATGCCAAAACCTTTATTTTCCTGGGCAGAAGCAATTGGTTCTGCCCATTGCTCATAAATACTAGATTCTACTAGTGCAATATTCTGGCCCTTCTGTAGTTAACCAAAGTTACTTCAGTGGAATCACTACCTTAGAACTGGATAGGCCATAATCCAAATATGTAAATCTTTTCCACTTGCAGGTTCCCATGACTAATATCACTATTGTGTAAAAATAGAAAGTTTAAAACAAACTAATAATAGACTTGCTCCATTTTTAAATTTTAAAAAAATCCTAATTGTTTCAGTTTATGTTATCTCCTAATAAAATTGTACAAGGTGCAATATTTTATGTGCATGCTGTATTAATGTTTGTGTGTATGCAAATTAAAACTACATGCCACTGTCAAATGAAATAACTACCAATATGAATTTAAGAACAACCTATGGTGTGTTTGTCTCTTTAACATTTTTCTTTTCCCTACCCCCACCACTTGGCCAAACTGCAGTTTTATTGCTGGATAATATGGTGAAAAAAATTCATTGTAAGGGTTACCTAACAACATTGGTGGTGTTGATGAATAGTTGCAATTAATACATTCCCTTAATTAGTCTGATACCCAGAAGATGCACCTGGCAGGTCATTTAAATACTGCAATTGATTTATAGCTGCTAGAAATGATTTTACCAGCTATCTTCAGAGAGTGCAATTAGAGAAGATTTCAGTTTTTATGCATTTTTAGTGAGGAATAAACAGAAAGAGGTCTGTGTGTAATTCAGAATAAAGCCGCCATAATGGTACTAATGGTTTATGGATTTTATTAATATTCCTCTAACATTAGAAACAATTTTTAGAAGGTGCATATTGTTTCATATCTGACACATTCATATTTTTTTCTGCACTATGAATGCTTTGTTTAAAGGAAACAAGGACAGACACTCCAGGATGCTTTAAGGGTTTGTTGTTGTTTGTAAAATTAAGTGCCGAAATATTTTAAGCTGTTGTGGGATAAGAGTAAAATACAGCACTGATGAATGGGATTTTCATATAATATGTACTAAGGATACATTGTAGATCGAATCAGTTTGCCATCCCACTGACTACAATGGGATTTCAGCTGCCTAATTATATGCATGAGGTTAGCCAAACTTTGTAATGTATATTTACAGCATTATTTGTAAAAAGAGAGAGTCTGACTTTCACAGTGAATGTATGCATAAAATAGGACACTTTACTGCCTTTCCTGATATAAATGAGTTGTCATCCAAAGATCACCTTTTCTAAGTTTTGTTTGGGGCTGATTTCTTTGATGTTCATTTTTTAAAAGAATCATCCTACTGTATTTTGCCCTTTTTCTTATCTCGGAGCAGACAGCATGGCTGCCTTTTGTTAGCTTCTCTGTTTGTGCAATGACACCATCATAACTATCTGGAGGAACATGTTCAGCTATAGGAAAAGGCATCTGTTGAACAAGAGTCCTTTCCTGGCTCACAGCCAGTGCCTTTTTACTTTGGTGTATCAGCAAAGAGCACCTACTTTCTTTCTTTTCCCCATGCCAGAGTGATATATTAAGACATGCCACTCACCTCTATATGGATATACTAAAGATTGCAAAATTTGTTCAGAATAGTGGCTCATCTGTATTAGGGGAAACACAGAGGCAGAGAGTAACCATGTGCAGTGGGAAAGGGATGATAGATCTTTAACCTAGCAAAGTTTAAGAAAATGGGGCCTGTATCTAAACTTACCTGGTGTGTATCTGTGCATGAAAGGCATGCAGAGTTTTCCAGTGTTCCTCTCCTTTGCTGCAGTCTCTTCTGACACCCAGAAAGATCATTCCTAGGATCATGTGATTGATTTGGATTAGGGTTGCCAAGTCTTACCGTTTAAAAAGCAGGGGAGTCCTGACCCCTCTCCAGGAGTCTGACGTGCGCTCTTTGCGTGCATGCGCGGGGATGACATCACCCGGAAGTGACATCATCATGCTGGGCACGTTGCCGGGGTGATGCTCTGGCAATCGCCCTTTTCAGGGCGATTGCTAGAGCGTTGCCCTGGCAACGTGCCCAGCGTGATGACATCACTTCCAGGTCATGTCATCATGCTGGGCAGTTGGCCTGATTGGGCCACTTTGGGGGTGGGGTTCCCCCCGCCGGCTGAATCCAGACGGGCAGATTGGGGACCCCTTTAGAGGGGGAATCCCCACTCCCTGTGGGGACTTGGCAGCCCTAATTTGGATGAGCAGTTTTGTGGGCTGGTGGGCTGGATTGAGGAGGTTCAGGAGCCAGTTTGGTGTAGTGGTTAAGTGCGTGGACTCTAATCTGGGAGAACCGGGTTTGATTCCCCACTCCTCCACTTGTACCTGCTGGATGACCTTGGGCAAGCCATAGCTCTGGCACAGCTGTTCTCTCTCAGCCCCACCTCCCTCACAGGGTGTCTGTTATGGGGAGGGGAAGGGAAAGGAGTATGTAAGCCACTCTGAGACTCCCCTCTCTCCCAACCTGTGCAGCTTTTACTCCTCCTGGGTCCTGTGGCCCTGAAAATTGTTTTCCCAGTGATTATAATAGGCTGTAGAAACAGAGAGGAATATGGGAAATCTCGCATTCTGTGCACAGAATCATAGGATGCATGATTCTATGCATTCCATGACCCAGTTCTAATTTTACTTTCAAGAGGTTACCGTAGACCAAACAAATTTTAGTTCCTTCAAAGAGCCAGTGTAGGGCAGTGGTTAGAGTGTCAGATTAGGATCTAGGAGGCACAGATTCAGATCCCCACTTTGCCATGGAAGCTTGTTGGGAGTTCTTGGGCCAGTTGAAGACGCTCAGTGTAGCTTACCACACAGGACTATGTGAGGATAAAATGGATGAGAGGAGAAGTGTTTGAACAGCTTTGGGTCCCCATTGGCGAGAAAGGTGGTATATAAATGAATTAAATAAATAAATAGTAAGGGAAGCTTGGGAGTAATTAGGCTACTTGCATTATGGAACCAAAGAACTTAAACCAGGGGTGTTAAACATATGGCCCGCGGGCCAGAACCGGCCTCTGCAGGGCTCCTTTCTGGCCTGCAAGCAACTGAGTCCCTCCTGTTTCTTGCATTGCAGCTCACTTTTGCCCAGCTCTCTCCAGCTTCCGGCTTCCAGGGGAGAGAAAGAAAGCCAAGCCTCCTTTCCCTTGATTAGGGAGGAAGGGTGGGGGAGGGAAAGAGCCAGAGAGAGAGAGAGAGAGAGAGAAAGAGAGAGAGAGTCCCTTGGTACCTTTAAGACCAACAATGTTTTATTCCACTCTTGGAAGTGTGCACACTTTTTCGGTGGGGAGGGAGGGAGGGAAAGAGAGAGAGAGAGAGAGAGAGATGGAGTCCCATGGCACATAGAGAGATCCCTCTTTACAGTTCTAACAGATGGGGGGAAGAAACCTAACTAAATTTCCATTCTTTATTAGTGGAAGGGAACAAGAGTCCAATAGCACCTTCATGACTAACAAAATTTGTGGCAGGGCATGAGCTTTCATGAAGCACTGCTCACTTCTTCAGATAGAATTTGAGTCCATCTGTCCTTATATCTTGGAGTGTGAAGTGATTTCAGACTCCAAATGACAATAGCAGGCATTGGTAATGAGACAAAATCTAGGTCTCAATTCAGTCCAGGAGGATGCATTGTCTTGAGTTTCATAATCAGATGCAATTCAGCAGTCTCTTTTTCTAATCTCCCTTTGAATTTTTTTTGTGAGAGAACTGTTACTCTTAAATCAGCAACTGAATGTCCTGGAAGGTTAAAATGTTCCCCCCACTGGTTTTTTTTTTAAGTTGTGGTTTCTAATAGCAGTAGAAAGAGTAAAAGTCCAGGAGCATTTTAAGACTAACAAAATTTGTGGTAGGGTATGAGCTTTTGTGAGTCACTGCTCCCTTCTTCAGACTTATTTCCATTTATTCTTTGCATCCTCCTGGACTGAATCCTCCTGGACCAAACTGAGACCTAGGTTTCCTGTCTCATTACCAATGCTGATATCTCCACGCCTACTAACCCTTTGCATATCACACCTAATCCAATCAATCCTGCTATTGTCCTTTGGTATCTGAAATCATCTTTATAAAGTTTATATCTCTGGTACCTTTTCTTACATTTTATGGCACACATGGCCTGGTCTGACAAATGACATTTATGTCAGATCTGGCCCTTGTAACAAATGAGTTTGACACCTCTGACTTAAATCCTCCAGTGTGTGTGGACCTTTGAACATATCTCTCCTTGGTTATTTCCCAGTTGAGATTTGGGATTGTAAGCAGTGTTTTTCTTAAAAAGGCCCCAATTCTCTTGTTCAAATTCCTTAGAAATGTATGGGAACTCTACAAGAGCCATGTCTTAGGACAGCTTTCATTCTCCTCAATGGACTCCATGCAGATGATTTTATTTACTGATTGAAACATTTGTGCCCCATTTTTTTTTCTGACAGTTTTCTACTGCTGACCAACATGGCTCCCCACCTGAAACTATCAGCATAGTATACTGGTTGCAGTGGGTCATACTAGGATCTGGGAGACTTGTGTTCAGATGTTATCTCAAGCCATGGAGGCTTATTGGCTGAGCTTGGGCCAGCCACTTTCTCTCAAACTAGCCTATCTTACAGGGTTGTTCTTGTAAGGATAAAATAGAAGAGGGGAGAATGCTATTGTAAGCTGCTCTAGGTCTCAGAGAGAAAAGCAGGGCATAAATATCTACATGCATAAATATTTGCCACTGTTTATTGTTTTGCCCTTTCAAATTACATCTTGGAATCTATCATGGATGTCTTTACAGACAGTGTGTAAATGCATTGCATTAAAAAGTAATATGGATTTCATATCATTGTAATTGTTACAATATTTATGCTGTACTTCTTTCAGATCCTAGAACCTTAGGAAAAAAATGACATGTAGAAGGATTTGCTGATGATCAGAACAAGTATATTTGGATTTATTTATCTTTTGGCGTAAGAGAACCACACATTTCCTCCAGCACTGTCAACTTAAGAGACTTTTCTTTCTCCAAGATTTTAGTGTAGATTTACAATTATCATAAGACTGAGTGGAGTTTGTTTGCTCCCCACAAAAGCAGGGATGATTTTTATTGACCAATCTTTGATCCGAGAGATTAAAGAAAGTACTGCATGAGCAGTGAAAAGGATAACACCGAAGGGGTCAATAGGCTTACTGCTACTTGGAAATGAAAGTAAACCATTCCATTGGGAGACGGGGTAATTTAGCATTCTTACTGGGAACTTGGGAGATTTTCCTTTTCTCCTTTTTTTTAAAGAAAAAAAATATTCATCTTACTTACAGGTTTCTCCATGACTTAATACTGTGGCTATAATATGAGGTCATTTAGAGGGCACTGGATTCACCAACATAATTCTGCACAGTGCTTTTTAGCCCAAATGGCTTGGCTGTCACATACTCGCACTCTTGATTGAAATGTTTCTTGGTAGACTTTTGGAATGCAGTCTGAAGGCTTAGCGACTCGATATTTTCAACATGAATACGTTTCCAATCTTGCTGAAAGTTTCTATGGATTGCTGAAGAAGTTTATAGGTTTTCTGTTCTCTCTCCCCCTCCTGAAACTTTATGAACTTTTAAACCACTCTAGTATGCCTGAGAGACTAGAACTACTGCTCAGGGTAGGATAACTCATTGTAAATATTATCATCAACAATTTGTGCCATTATTCTCTGTTCAGAGATTATGGAGGGATGGACCGATGTGATCTCAGATGTGGAAGAATAAAAATGTCGGCCTCTGAAAAAGAAAATCCTATAATTAGCCATAATATTGTGAGCCATGCTGTTCAGGCTTTGGGCTCACATGGTAACTGGCAGGGATGATGGACATCAGTGGGCAATATGTTTAGATGCCTGACCCCTTCCAGAAGCTGCCAGAGCTATGCTCTCTGCAGGTGCCTAGGGTGAAACTGGTGTATCAGTTATCAACCTTGTGCGGATGTGCAAGGAACAGTTTTTGAACTTCTCAGGGGGTAAAAAATGGCTGGCAAATGATCAGGCGGAAAGCCGGTTCTGGATTTGGAAGGTTCTGGATTTAGAAGTTGCTTTATAAACAGAACTTCTCTGGTTGCTTATTTTTGTGCCCTTATAAATTCTTCTTAGGTTGTATATTTGTGAAGAGTAGACTTGCAAATACCATGTTTTGTAGCCATTGGCTCCGTTCTGCTAACTGGACTGAGGAGTCTTACATGAACACATGCATGAAGCTGTCTTATACCAAATCAGACCATTGGTCCATCAAGGTCAGTACTGTCTACTCAGTCTGGCAGTGTCTTTCTGGTGCCTCAGACAGAGGTCTTGCACATCACCTACTACCTGATGTTTTCAAACTTGAGTTGTTAGGGATTGAACCTGGGATGTTCTGCATGCCAAACAGATGCTCTGCCACTGAGCCATATCCCCTCCCCTCCCCTCCCATGGCTGCCTCCTCTTTCATTGCAAGGAGCCTTCCACTTTGGAACATGGCCTTCAGCTGCAAAAAGGCCTCTTTGCACTATAGGAAGGCTTCACCATTAGCAAAATGGAATCTTTGCCTATAAGTCTTTTTGCTGAAGGAAAGTCATCCAACTTTGATTTAACGTCTATTCACAGAAATGCATGAAATAGTAATTTGGAGAACTTTTGCCTACAGCCTAAGAATAGGAAAATAGAGGGCTGTGTGAGGCATATTTTGGTTGATTTGGAGCTTCTGTTTTAGCAGACGTAATGAAGGATGAGAAGAAGAGCAGGACTAGGGTGTGGTGGTTATGGTATTTCATCCCATGTTCTGGTACATCACTAAGGGTAAACAAAAATGCCTACTAAAAAGTAAGAAATAACACACAAACAAACTTGCGTCAAGGAACCATTTAGTATTCTCTCTCCCTAGTTCATTTATTTCTTTACCCAAGAGGTCTGATTTTGACTTCCCTTCTACTTCAGAGAGTGTGTTTGGGGAAAAAAACAGCTGGTGTGGCTTTGACTGGGGACCTGGTGAATTGCTGCTGTTGACAAAAAGTCTGTAGAGACTCAAAAGGCTTGGTCGCAAATTTATGTTATGGTTTTTTTTTTTTTTTAATATTTTTTTTAAAAAAGGTTGCCATAACTATTTTTATTGAATTTGACTGGTTAGAGTTGATTCGCCAGTGACAAGGTCCAGATTTGGGATGTGTTTAAAAACTGAGTTTAATCCCTGTGTTGATTTATGAAACAAAATGTATGGCTAAATGAAATATAACTTTTTAAATGTGTGAGGCAAATAGGAGTGTCAGCTTGGATTGCTGAAGCAAATCACATTGTATCATCTAGGAACATGACTGTGATAAGGTACAGGATGCCACCTATCTATCCTTCATATCTCCATGCCATGTCTGAGGTCAATTCAGAAGCACTGGGAAGGATGATCTGCATCAGAGCCATCACCTGGGTGTGGCTAATCTTTTCCCTGTGCCATTTCCCCCCTGTGAGGCTGGCTCTCTGTGTTAGGAAATCATACAGGCGCCCAGATAATACCCATATTTTTGCCAACAGGGCAAATTGCTCCAAAGCTGTGAGCATGATTGGCATCTGGGAAGTGGCACAGAAGGAAATTTTGAGCACATGAACACAGGAAACTGCTTTATACTGAGGCAGACCATTGGCCTGTTAATGTCAGTTTTACCTAACCTGACTGGAAGCAGATTTCCAGGTTCTTAGATGGAGGTCTTTTATAGCACCTACAACTTAGTTCTGTTGTTGTTGTTTTTAAGTGGAGATGCTGGGGTGGAATTTAGGACCTTCTGCATGCAAAGGAGATGCTCTACCATTGAGCCAGGGCCTCTTATCCTACGCCATAAGTAATTATCCCATACCTAACTAATAGCGCTGAAACCATTGTGGGGATCTGGTACAACTCTCTGCTTGGAGGAAGGAAATCAAATGCCAGCGTATATACCTGTCTTAGTCTTAAAGCTGCCTAGCGAAGCAGGATCCATTGTTCCATTTTGTATGAAGTGTTCTTATTTCATTAAATCTGTGGCTTCTCCTTTAATCTGAGCCTCTTCTTCCTTCCTTCCTCAGATACAGTGGCACCTACATTTTTGTTTGTCCTTGTCTGGGACCAGTACAAGTGTGTAATAGGCAAGCTATGAAGATGAGATAGTGGGAACCTTTTTGTGTTGAAGCGTTTTAAGTTTTTTGGCTTAGCCTTTCTGAAGAGACTTGCCTCAAGTGTTTCTGAAGCTTTTTGACTATTCTGAATATTAAAAGGTCAATGGGATCCAAAGTGATTAGAGTGCCACAGTTCTGAGAGACTAGGTCCCCCCCCCCCTTTTGCTCACAGACACCTCAGCTCATTCACGAAACCAGGACTCCTTGACATTTTCCCTTCCCCCAAACTATGAGACACCTAAGGCGTAAAATCTCCGTCTCAGTTCTTCTCCCTTTTCTAGGCATTCTCTTGCTTCCTCAACCTATCAACTTTGTATTACCACCATCCTGCAAATCTCCCCTCCCACCCCGAGACCTAATGTTTCTGTTTTTCTTTAGATGCTGTTATGTTCAGAAATCTGTGCTTGCTGGTATTAGCTTGACATGTCTTCTGTAACTGTCAATCACACAGGGTCTGCATTTCCCATTTTTTCTTAAATAACACAGAGTCGCTTTATACAAAAGAAGATATGGAGTGTAGCATCATCGACAGGGCACATGAATATTTCCTTTGAGAAGGTGGTTCTTACAGCCTAATGTGCCCCCAATAATTATAGGTGCCCCTATCTGTTTTCAATATTGGCACAATTCATCCACCTTTCTAGATAACAGGTCCCTGGTTTCAGAGTCCCGCATCAAGTGTTTCTTTTCCTGTACTGAAAATGTCTCAAGTCCTAATTCTTGTATTAGCAAATGTGTTCAATTGCATCACTGCAGTGAACCTAGCCTGTTTTCAGTGACTACTGGGGATGTGCCTTTGGAATATAACTTATCAAAACCCAGTTTAGATCCACAGAGCCAAAAATGAATGTGATGGCCATCACAGATTTTTAAATTTATTTATGTATCTCATTATATCCTGTTTTTTCCTCACTGAAGGGACTCAAGGCAGCTCACAACAGCAACAAAGAACATACAATATAAAGAAACCAAACCAACCAGACAAATCAGTAATATGTGTTGGGCTGGTTGGAATTCTGTAGGAGGTTCTGCCAAGGTCACCAGCCTCTGATCACACCCAAGCTTTATAGTACCTGCAGGGAGAGGAAGTCAGGTTGCCAGGGCCACTGGTGGGGGGCAGGGGGGCAGGGTTCCCATCTCCAGATTAGGAAACTCCTGGAGATTTGGGGATTTGAGGATGGAACCTGGGGAGCACAGAGACCTCAGTGGGGTACAATGCCATAGAGTCTGCTCTCCAAAGCAGCCATTTTCTCCAGGTAGGGTTCCCAAATCCCCTGGGGGTGGGGAAACCCCTGCTCCAGTGGCCCACTTCCCACCAGCCCGGATTGGGCCACTGGGGGAAAACCCACCCCCAAATTGCCGGGCTGTGACGACATGCCCAGCGTGATGACGTCCCCCGGAGGTGATATCATCACATCAGGCATGTTTTTTTGGGGGGACGCTCTGTAATTTGAGGGGAAACTCTATGGTTTTCCCTCGAATTAGAGAGGTCCTGCCCCAACATGCCCAACATGATGACATCACTTCCAGGTGACATCATCATGGAAATTCCAGCTGGCAAGGACTCCCCCCCGCCAAACACCACGGTAGGACTTGGCAACCCTATCTCCAGGGGATCTGGTCTCTGTAGTTTGGAGATGAGCTGTAATTCTGGGGGATCCCCAGGCCCCACCTGGAGGCTGCTGTCTCTAAAAGGAAGATGAAGTTAGCCCAGATAGGACTGAACTGGTGCTACCTCGCTGCCGGCAAGATCTTCCTTACTCTTTCCAATTAGTCTATAAAAGTTTGTGAAACCACAATCTGGACTAGGTCTATATGGGAAAGGAAGAAGAAATTCATCCCTTCAGTGCATACTCAGTCTTGCAAAATAAAGAAGAGTTAAGTCCCCCCATTCCTTTCTGTCATTACTCTCATCAAATCATGTCTTTGTACATGCACAGTTTCCATTTTACAGAATGACAGTGATCCACTATCTGTCCTCCAATCACATTATTTATTTATTTATTTATTGGGATTTATATCCTGCCTAGCCAGCAGGAGCCGACTCTAGGCAGCTTACAACATTAATCAGTATACATATAAAATCACAGCTAAAACCTAAAACAGGAGTCACAGACATCCTCCAGATATGGCGGGCAATATTACTTCCAAAACAAGCCAGCAATTTCCAGGCCCACGACCAACAGGCTTGCACGTGTAGATTGTTTCGGCGCTAACCAAGGGCCCCCTTCCCCGCCCAGTGGCGGCTCCTAATTGAAAGCCTGGGGGAAGAGCTCCACTTTGCAGGCCCTGCGAAACTGCATAAGGTCCCGCAGGGCCCTGATGTCATCCGGGAGCTCATTCCACTAGTAGGGAGCCACCACTGAGAAGGCCCTGGTCCTGGTGGTTGTTAGCCTAGCCTCTCTAAGGCCAGGGAGAGCCAGGTGGTGTTGGGTGCCTGAACGCAGTGCTCTCTGGGGTATATACGGGGAAAGGCGGTCCCTTAGGTAGGCAGGCTCCTGACCGTACAGGGCTTTAAAGGTTGCAGTGTCCTTAGCACAGGCTGGATGTGGTCCCACACTGACAGACCCATCAACAGCCTGGCTGCAGCATTTTGCACTAGCTGCAGCCTCCAGAACTGAGACAAAGGCAGCTCCAAGTAGAGAGCGTTACAGTAGTCCAGCCTCGAGGTGACCATTGCGTGGATCACTGTTGCAAGGTCATTGCGTTCGAGGAAGGGAACCAGCTGCCTAATCAGCTGCAGATGGTAAAAGGCTGCCTTGGCAGTGGCTGCTACCTGGGCCTCCATCGTTAACGAGGGGTCCAGGAGCACTCCCAAACTCTGGACCTTTGGCGCTGGCACCAATGGCGCCCCCCGAAGGCCAGCAATGGGATCCCTACCCCGATCTGCCCCGACTCAGGCACAGGACCTCCGTCTTCTTTGGATTCAATTTCAGTCGGCTCAGCCTGAGCCAGCCTGCCACGTCCTGAAGCGCACGCTCCAGGTCATCTGGGTTAGCCCCGGACTGGCCACCCATCAACAGATATAGCTGGGTGTCATCAGCATACTGGTGATAACCCAGCCCATGCCTCCGGGCACTGCCCCTTGTGGCACACCGCACATTAGCAGGTGCCTCTGGGACATCTGCTCCCCCAGCGCCACTCTCTGTCCCCGACTTTGGAGAAACGAGGCAAGCCACTGCAAGGCAAGCCCATGAATCCCCATGTCAGTGAGGTGGTGAATCAGTAGCTGGTGGTCGACTGTATCGAACATGGCCGACATATCTAACAACACCAGCACCGCCATACCGCCCCGATCCAGATGCCACCAGAGGTCATCTGTGAGGGTGACCAGTACCGTTTCTGTCCCATGACCTGGCCGGAAGCTGGACTGAAACAGGTCTAGCACAGAAGTGTCATCCAGGAAGCTCTGCAACTGAATCGCTACCACCCTCTCCAGGATCTTGCCCAAATAGGGCAAGTTGGACACTAGCCAATAGTTGGCCAATTCAGCTGGGTCCAATGATGTTTTTTTCAGGAGGGGGCAGACCATTGCTTCCTTGAGTGCCTCCGGGAACAGTCCCTCCTCGAAGGACTTGTTGACAATCTCCCAGAGGGCACCTCGCAGCCTCTCACGGCCAGCTTTTATAAGCCATGAAGGGCACGGATCAAGCCTGCATGTGCTTGGGCATACAGTTGAGATCAACCTGTTGACTTCCTCCAGGCTGAGTGGACTGAAATGATCCAGAATGGAACAAGAAGACGTGCATGGGGCCTCGAGTTTTCTAACTGTCTCAACTGTGGCCGGGAGATCATGGTGGAGCATCATTTGTCTGCCCTGGGGCAGCTCTGTTAAGGATCAAATTGTTCTAAATACTTGTGCTGGGCGCAAGCTTGCAGATGCAATCGCGTCTACGTAGAATTGCCTCTTCGTGGCCCTGACTGCCACCTCATAGGATCTCATAAATGCCCTATAAGGTGCTAGTGATGCTTCGTTGCGGGCACGCCACCACTGTCTCTCTAGCCGTCTCTCTCTCTTCATCTAGCTGTCTCTCTCGCTTCATCTGCTACCAGGGAGCTCACTTAGAGTGAGGGCGCAGAGGACGTTGGGGGGTGATCTCGTTGATGGCAGCCGAGAGCTGACTTTGCCAGTCCTTGACCAACTCATCCAATGTGCCGCCAGGGGGCATGGGATCCCGTAGAGCCAGGAGGAGCCGCTGAGGGTCCATCTAACTCTGTGGGCAAGCTAAAATCTGCTCGCCGCCCACAGAGGGTCTGAGTGGCACCTTCAGATGGGCCTTCAGGGCATGGTTATCCGACCATGGAACTGCCAGAGCAGTAATCGGGTCAACCATAACTCCCACCGCAAAAATCAAGTTGAGGGTATGCCTGGCCTGGTGTGTGGGCACCGTTACACATTGGGTGAGTCCCAGTGCCGCCATGGCCGACACCAGGTCCATCGCCAGCCCAGAGGCCGCATTGTCGGCATGGACGTTGAAGTCCCCCAAGACTAAAAGCCTTGGGTACTCCAATGCCCAGCTGGCCATGGTATCGGCCAGAGATGATAGGCTAGCAGGTGGTGCATTGGGCAGTCGGTACACCACCCTGATAGCCAAACTCTCTCCAGTGTCCCACACCAGCCCAGAGCATTCTATGCCCGTGAGTTTCAGCGGCGGGAGTGCCCTGTAGGACTAAGCCTCCTGAATGAAAAGCGCCACCCCCACCCCTCAGTTTGTGATTGGTGAAGGACTGAGAACCTGGGCGGAGCCATCTGGGAGAGCGCAACCATCTCCCCTCTCGCACCCAGGTCTTGGTCACACATGCCAGGTCTGTTCCCTGCTCGACTAAAAAGTCTCGCAGGGTGGAGGTCTTATTATTTATAGACCTGGCATTGCACAACACCATTGTCGGAGGGGGGTCATTCCCATCCCCACTGACTGCCACCCTCGGGATGGGACACAGACTGGAAGGGGGCCAAGCTTCTCTATTTCTCTGCCCTCTTCCATTTCTTAACCGCCTGGTCCCACCACTGTACTTCCCCCCTCCCCATGAGCACTGGTATCCCCAGGCCTGCGTCCCCCATCCGTAGTGGCCTCTGTGCTGTATTACAGCGCCCCAGATCACCATATAGGTGGGCGATCATCAGATGGTACTAGCTGCTGTACTATGTAAAGATCAGCAATGTCCTGCTCATAAACTTCACTCAACCTACCCTGAACAACGCTAACTAGGTACAGTAAGCAAAAGCCTACTATAAAATAAAACAACAAAACCTAACCTAGATAAATAACATTAGCTTACCCACCCTAACCTCCCATTCTTAACCCCGACCCCTCCCCACCTGGCGACAAGAACAAATAATACTATAAAGGGTGAGAAAAGCCACCTCCCATGGTGGCAAATCAACTGGAGGATACTGATGTTCCAGGCAAAGACCTTCTAAGCACTTTTGGCTTCCAATCTTGTCTCTGCGCTGACACTTTCTCCTGGGAGCTGCAAGGCCTGCCTGAAGTCCGGTGGCAGGGCAGGAACATATATAGGGGCCAGTCAATAGGAATGTACTTCCAGCCTTAGGCCCAGTTCAGATGGATAATAGTGGCCAGATGAGTAGCATGAATAGCCAGAGCCAGGGGCAGGCACGGTGGATATGCAGACGGCCTCTGCTGGACAGTGAAGACCACACCGATGTCGCCAGTGACACCAAAAGTCCCAATAATCCAGGCCGGTGGGGGAAACCCAGCCAGCAATATAGAGACCCGGCACCAACAGGCCGGCTCAGGACAGGCATATAGCCCCTTGGCTCTTGGGTCCACAGCGGCAGTCCCGTCCCTGCTCAAGCTCCGAGCCCTGAGAGCACTCACCTTCCAGCAGTTCAAGGGCCCAGCAATCGCGGGGTGACAACTCCTCCATCAGCAGCAGCTCCTCTGTCTGCAGTCGAGGCCTTGCCCGTCTCCTCAGCTCGCTCCCTGGCTTTGGCTCTCAGCCCGCAGCTGCCCGCACGGCCTCCGCACTCCCCTGATAGCCCCTGCATTCTCTAACTCGGCGCACCCAGCGCTGGCGTACTCTGGGATGCCCCACAAAGACAATGGCACCCTCCAGCTCAGCACCGGATCTCCCAGCGGTGGCCCCCACCAGTGATTTACGCCTGGACTCCTCCTCATCCCCAGGCCTCTCTGGTCACTTCTCCGGTCATCACTGGCCCCTCCAGCTCCTCAGACCCAGTGCTCCCTGCTGCCGCAGAGCCTGAAGGCCCCTAGCGCCACTGCCACCACTGCCGCCGCCTGAGCCTCGGCTCCTGAGCTCAGCGTCTCTGGTGTTCTGCCTAGAGGAGGGGTCTCATTCTATATAGGCAGGGGCTCTTCTTGCCTGATGGTAGGAGTGAACAAATACTTTGCTTGCACCCACTGGTGGAAGGGAGAGGAAACAGAGGCAGAGATTTTAACCTTGTCCAAGTTCTCTCCTGTTTCCCCAGTAGGATCACCACATGAAGCCCTTTAAATTGGGCAGGAGGGGAGGGAGAGGGGTGGCTGGGTGGGCGGTTGTGCTTGGGGATGGGGCTTGGGGGCATCCCCCGCCCACCCTGGAACACCCCCCAAATCCCCCCACTGGACTGACAAGAGGACCTGGCAACTCTATCCCCCAGGCCTACTGCCTGATACCTTTGGGGAAAGAGGGAAAGGCTATCATGCATCTCATGGTGGGGGAGAGCAGCAAATGTGTTCTGTTCCCCACTTCTCACAATAGACAGTCCACATGTGCTTTGGAAGGGACGTTTCCATCTCCCCAAAAGGAACACACAGATGTGTACTTGCCCAGGTGAGACAAATTGTCACATGTCCAGTTCACATGATGCAAAGTCCACACAGCTGCCACAAAGGTTTTGTATCAGATGTGTAGCAAGAGTTCTGTGTCTTCCGGATTCAGATCCAGTATTTGATCCATTGTGAAAATGACATGTAGCCATGTAAAACACATAATTTTCCCAGTGGATCAAATAGTGGTTCTCCAGGGCCCTTTCAAGATGCAAAAACATTACAGAAGGGAAGACTGAAGACCCTTCCTTATATGCATTGTGGCCATGATCGGAAATGGCCCTGCATTCATTCAGGAGGTACAGAACTCTTTATTGCATATTTGATACAAAGTCCTTGAGGCATCCATGAGGAGTTTGAATCAAGTGAATTGGCCTTGTTGTGAAGGATCAGTTCAGAAAGGGAAATTGCTGAGTTGCAAATTATTACAAGACTCCGAACAATGGACTCTCCAGGACTTAACAGGGATATTGGTTTCTTATCTTAGTACTTATGCTAACTTTATCAGTCCTTACATCTGTATTCTCACCAATCCCTCAGAAGGGCCAACTTATTCTTTATTTTATTTTATTTCTTATTTGGAATAACAGATTAGTAGATAGTAATGTAACATAATGAGTAGTAGAATGTAATATAATTTGGAATGGTAGATTGAAACGTTTTTCTCTGGTCTGTGGACAGAGGAGATAACTCTACACAGCCAACTTCACAGCTCTACACACCCCACTTCAAAGAAGATGCTGTAAGGTAACTTCCATGCTTGAGAGAAGAATAGATGGAGCGTAATTGCAGGGTCGCAGTTAATTACTCTCAGCATTCCACAATTAAGGATACATCTGCCCATCCAGCTCCAATTCTGACATGCGTATTTCCTCCTGACATGTTTCCCCCCAGAATTAAACACAAACAAATGGTAACCTTATAAACTAAGCTTGTTATTCCTGTGTGGTCCTTGAATCTGTTAAACATCTTCAGCATGCCATATGCTAATTTACTGCTCATCCTCTACCTATATGTATGAACCAGTAATTTCCATTTCATTGTATCTGAAGAAGTGTGCATGCACATGAAAGGTTATACCTTGAATAAAACTTTGTTGCTCTTAACAGTGCCACTGGACTCAAACTTTGTTCTGTTGCTTCAGACCAATACAGCTACTCACCTGAACAAATCTTTTAATGTGAGAGAAATCTATGGAGAACTCAATTATGCACAGGTCTGCCCATTCACATTGAAACTGAGGGTGTTTGTACGTGTTTAAGAAATGGGACATAAGTAGGGACGCCAGGACTGTTATGGCAGCAGACCTTTTGACAATCCTGTTCATTGCTTGCTGGCACCTAGTGAATGAACCTAGGGCAGAATATATGGGGTATAGTGCTGACTGTTTTAAAATATCCCTCTAATCATGCTCACATCAAAATCCCAGCAATGGGACATGATGGAAGAAAAACCCAGCATCACTCCTTTGCATGCCTATTCCTCAAGAGAGAATTAGCATTGGTTATAAAACAGCCACTTTATAGGTTAGCAGGCAAGGTTGATGAGAATTTTATCTTGATTGGATTGGGGGAGAGTAGAAACGAGTTGTGTCTTTCATTGTCTTCTGTAAAGGGCACACTGGCTGCTATATACCAGAAACTGGTCAATGAAGATCCCTGTGAATTTCAACTCAGTTGGGAATGGAAAATTTACCAGTGAAAATTAGTTTGCTACTGAAATCAGTGGGAGCAACTACTGAATAAGGGAATGCAAATGCATGCCATTATGCTATCAAATAGTCTAAACATAATGAACAAAGGAAATACACTGAAACCAAACAAAAAAAATGTTGTCAGCTCACATCCTAAATGGCTGTTACTATTTTGCAGTTCACATGCTTTATTTTGGGAGCCCGTGAAGAAAATCAGTTTCATGCTCAATCTATATGATGCTTGGATATAACAAATGACATTGTACATATAAATACAGTGTAAATTACAGGTAAAAATTCCCCAATAGAACATGCATACATAATATGAATGAATCTACAAAGGCAACATTGAAAAGCAGAGAACCTGTTAAGAAAACATACATGAGGGGGGGGGGCATGTGAGGATCTGCAGGGGAGGGGAAATGGCATTTTCTTCCTGCTACTTCCTCTCTCACTGCTGGCTCCAAAGGTGTAGGGTATAATATTCTGCCAGTTCAACTAGACCTGTGCAAGAAATGCATTCTGCTGATTACAGTAAGCCCTGATCTGGATAGTCCAGGTGTGACAACCCGATCCACTCCCCTTCCTCAAAGGCAAGATTTTTCCTCCGTTTTTCTTTCCGTTTCTGACTGAGCAGCCCTAGTAGTCTGTTTTCTTCTTTCCTGAAGAACTTTGGCTGTCCCACCCTGTGTCAGTATGATATTTTACTGCAGGCTTAGCCCAGGTACCTGAGGGAAAGGTTGGGATCACACTTTAACTTCAATCACCGAAAATGGCACTTGAGACATTTTAAAATTCAAAATTAACTAAACATTTTATTCAACATAAAGGGGAAAGGTCAGGTGAAATCAGAGGTTGAAATGTCTGAACTAACACAATATAGATAACTTTGAGGTAAAACCAGTACATGCACAGGATTTAGTTCTTATGTTTCAGGCTAATGAGAGTTTCTTAAGCTATTCACAGTTACTTAAAATCTTTATGTTGAGAGGTTTCTGTTCCAGTGTTTTCCCAAACACTCCAGTACACTTTCTTTGAGTATTTGCTGAATCTTTTGGTTTCCAGAAGGCTGGGACACTCTGTCCACTACTCTTGAAACACCAGTACTCATCTTGAGTTTTTAACTCACTCTTAAAGTCTCCAAAGGCAGTATCTAACCTCACCAGACCAGAGTTCTCTTCACTCTTCAGAGCTAACTCCATGTTTGACTGGATAAAGAAATCCGCCTCTCACTAGAAGATCTATCCCCCCTTTTTTTGGCCCAAATGGGAGTCTGCTTGCTTCCTAAATGTACTTGCCAACTTTCCCCAGTTCTCATCTGTGTTAAACTGCTGTCAGCTAAGGCTGAAATCAGACTGAATTCTCCTCAGCATCCAGTTCAGAAGTCTTTCTCTGCTCAACTGATGCTAACCAATCAGATCTCTTGGAACAGTCTGTCACTCAAAGCTCTCTGGCTCTGTGAAGAATTAACCCTTCACAGTACTTTACCTGTTTACCCAGCACTTCAGAGTTTTTAAAACTGCAGTCTGTCACACCAGGCTATTTTGTTAGATACTGGAAGCTAAGCAGGGTCAGCCCTAGCTAGTATTTGGATGAAAGACCACCAAGGAATACCAGGGTTGCGACACAGAGGTGGGCAATGGCAAACCACCTCTGACTGTCTCTTGCCTTGAAAACCATTCAGGGTTGCCATAAATCAGCTGTGACTTGATGGCAAAAAGCCAACAACGTTACTGTAAAAATGGAAAGTAAATCAGTAGGCAGGGTCCATGGTCTAGCTCCAGTCATGCACAACAACTGCTGATCTGATCTTCATTTGTAGTCAAGCTTATGTATAGTTTCAGTTGGGTAGCTGTGTTAGTCTGTAGTAGTAGAACAAAATTCAAAACCAGCAGAATCTTAAAGATCAACAAAATCTTCCAGGGTATACATTTACATGAGTCAAAGCCCACTCTGTCAGATGCTATTGCAGTTGAATTTTATGCTTGTGTATGTGGAACTTCCCAGCTAGACTGGGACATGAAACTTGATTTCATTTACTTCTCAAGTCATTTTCTCTCCAATGGGACCAAAATAAATCCTGGCTAGATTTTCAATGACTGGATTGGCTGATGTCCTTTGGTTTGCCCTTGGCTCTTGTCCTTAGGTTTGCCCAAGGTCTTGCTCCTCTGGCCACACCCAGTTTTGTATTCCAGTAGACAGGAAGGAGACAAAGTTCAGGTAAATGTTATGTAGCTGGCCAGGTGTTCACAAAAACACTTTCCTTCCTACAGGCATAATCTCTTTCCAAAATATTTTTTCCAGTGCTGCCTGGAGACTTCCATTGGAAAATTAAGGGTAGCAGAGCTGTATGCTTGAGATTCTATGCTTATTTTGTTGTATCACATATGAACAATATATTGTATAACTTGCATTCTTTTGTAGTTGCTCCCACTTTATCACATGGACTCCCTAAGTAGGTAAGAAACTCTTCTTTTAATGAAGTATAAGTTGTAGGCATTTTATCGTGTGCTATTGGTTGGTGGGTTTTTTTTGGGATTTTGTTGTTGTTTGATGTTTTAAAGTATGTAGTGTACGCTTTCTTGAGCCACAGGAAAAGGTGAGATATAACTGTGGCAGTAAATAAATATATTTACCGTTAAATGAATTATTTATCACTAAAAGAATGTTTCTATTTTTATAGTCATAAATAACTTAATTGCTTCATTACATTCCTGATTTAAATGAGTATAGAGGTGTAGATCCACTTCAGCGTAAGCTCCTGAAGGTGTCAGATGGCAAGATCAACCAAATTTTTAAAACTTTGCCAGCCTCCAGTTGGCACACTAGAGTCCACTTCAGCTGCAGTGAATGAAGCACCTTAGAACAGTAAGCACAATAGAGACAAAGAGATACCTTGCAAGTCACAGAAAGAGATAAGAGGCCTTTGAGATGAAATGTTAACATAAGAAGCCAAAACAGTTTGCGGTAGTTTCAAGCTGGCTCTTTTGGGTTAACTTTCCTATGGTTACTGAACTATAGTGCTATACCTCAGCAGAGCCATCTCAATAAAATTAGAGAGAGATCCTAAAAAAGATATTTCAGAAAGTATGACACAGAGAGAGAAGGCAAAAAAGAGCTTGTCTGTGTGTGTGTATAAAAGGCTTAATAAAATGTGGAGGAAAATGATTTCTGTGAATATGAATTTTCTTGGAAGACTCAAGCTGACACTTGGCTTTCTGTATGACTGCCAGTAAACTACTTTAGCAAACAAAGAAGAATGGAGAAAAAAGAAGTCTTGAAACAACACACATTAAGATCTTTTGCACAGTATACAACCCCCCAAATTAGATGTATTTTATTATCGTGTCCCCATTTTCATAATATTTTCATTCTTTAAAAACTGCCAAAAGGTAATCTTTTGCCAATGAAAATTCCTTTTGAGCTTCTGAATTAGAGATAATATGTTTCTATTTTTATAGTCATAAATAACTTAATTGCTTCATTACTTTCCTGATTTAAAAAAAGAGAGAGAGGGGAGGTTGAAAGGGAAAGGCTTGGACTTGTTAAATAATAATCTAGTGTACTACACTTGGTGGTATTAATAATCAGTATGTTAAAATGAGGGCGGAGATAAGAAACCTCTAATTTTCACCCTCAAATGTTACATCCAATTACTATATGGAATCTCGAATTCTTCTAAGTGTCTGCAGTCTTCCTTTTGAAGAAGTAGGATAGCGCTATGCATTTAGAAAATATCAAGGACCAGTTTGGATTGAATATATTTTTTTTTAATTGCAGGTGTTTGTAGACACGTCTGTATTCCAAAATGACTTTCACCATCTCTCTCTTCCCCCACCCCTTGCCTCTCACTAATCTGTCTGGAGATTGTAACCTTATTGGGGCAGGGAGTAGATAGCATAGTATTATTATTTTATCATTTATTCATCTGACACGAGGCACATGTGAAAGTTAAGAAAAAATACAGTGTCTGGAGAGCCATAGATTTTTGTATGAAATGGTGTCAGGACTAACACACACATACCCACCCACACACAGAGTTCCTGTATGGGGCTGATGAGAGCACCAACTCCCTCCATATGCTATCAACATACCACTCCCTTTTTTGGTCTTGACTGGAGATTAACTGCTACACAGAGATCCCTTCATTGTGAGTTAGCAAGCGCTTGTTTGTGAGGATAATGGACAATCTTGAAAATTGGACTGAATGAGGGATGTCTATCACTAGCCTCCCCTGGGTTTTTGGCTTCTGTATCCAGATGGTGGACTTTTTATTCTGTTGTTATTTTGTTTGCCATCTCTGATCATGCTCCTTTCTGTGATTTGTTCTGAAAATTTTCTCAGACATAACCCGCTTTTGTCTCTCTCCTTCTAACCTTTTATCCCCCCCCCCACCCTTCCAACTTTTATTTGTGATGCTCAGCATGCCCCTCTCCCAAGCACACTGGGTTGTTTGCAGCTCCTCAGCCATGTTTGTTGTCAGAAAAGCATGTTTCAGAGCTATATGTTTTGACAGGTGGGAAACATTGGTTGAATATTTTTTTCCTCCTCTCCAGACAAAAGGGAATAGTAACAAATAATATCTGCCCAGTGCAGAAAATTTAATTGAAACCACGAAGACATGGGGTTTTATCAGGAATTTTCATTGGTATTTTTCCACCCTCCAGAATGCAATGTGGGTTGCTCATCTGTCCTCCTTGGATTGGTTATTGGACATGGAGTTTTGAGAGGTGAAGCAATCCTAGACCTTTCAGATTTAAGTCAGAAGTTCTTCTCATTGTCCCACACTGAACAATAGCTTGCATTTGCTTCATGAATTTTCTCATACAACATGAGAGCTAGCTGATACTACACATCACCCCATCTCTGATGTAGCATTGCTAATTAAGTTGTTGTTGCATGGTAAGACCATCCTTTGATCAGGTGTACACCTTCTCAGGTTGGGTTAAGAACATAAGAGAAGCCAATGCTGGATCAGGCCAGTGGCCCATCCAGTCCAACACTCTGTCACACAGTGGCCAAAAACACCAGGGGCCCTCAGAAGGTCCAGCAATGGGGCCAGGACACTAGAAGCCCTCCCACTGTTGCCCCCCCCCCCAAGCACAAAGAATACAGAGCATCGCTTGCCCCAGACCAAGAGTTCCTATCTATACCTTGTGGCTAATAGCCACTGATGGACCTCTGCTCCATATGTTTATCTAACTCCCTCTTGAAGCTGTCCATGCTTGTAGCTGCCGCCACCTCCTGTGGCAGTGAATTCCACATGTTAATCACTCTTTGGGTGAAGAATTACTTCCTTTTATCTGTTCTAACCCGACTGCTCAGCAATTTCATGGAGTGACCACGAGTTCTCGTATTGTGAGAAAGGGAGAAAAGGACTTCTTTCTCTACCTGCTCTATCCCATGCAAAGTCTTGTAAACCTCGATCATGTCACCCCTCAGCCATCGTTTCTCCAAGCTAAAGCGCCCCATAGGGTTCCATTCCTATGTGCAGGCCTGTTGAAGGATGTGCTGTTGGTTGTCCTCCTTGTTAGCTTTTAGGAAACATTGTAAGAGGGGTGTCTTTCAGAGAAGCTTTTGCCAGAATGTTAATTAGTGCAATGGGTGATTTTGATACTGGGGGTACATATTTGTTGTAAGCTTCCTGTTACGGGGGAAAGGCAAGATGTAAAAATTTTAAGTAACATATAACACCAATCTTGGCCAACAACATTGCTGATGTGGATCTGTTAATCAAAATCTTCAGCTTCTGGATATGGTCATGTGTTTCTAGGGTTCAGACATGGAGCCCTTCTGGAAAGATTCTTGTTCCCTGATCCACTGGGGCTGCTGTATGGAGGAGAACAGTACAAGCAATATTCCATAAGTCTCCTAAGCTGAGAAGTCTGGCAACACTAGAGATACAATTCAGTGCCACTGGCTGCTATATAAATTCCTGTATCTGATCCTTTCTTTCAATCTGGGCAGTTTGTTGTTGTGGAACCTTCCAATTTACCATGTGACTGCTAGACTTTGGTTATCCTACACTTAGGCTGTCTGTCAGCCATGGTACTTGCTTGTTCTGGGCACCTGGACTAAATGTGGGGGAAAATAATAATCTAGAATCAAAGTTCTTCTAGACTAGATGAGTGCAACTTCTTGTGACTTACCACTGCAGCACATCACAAACCATGCACTGAGGCCTGCCAAGTATCTGGCAGTCTTGCTATGTTTGTACTCCAGGAAGGCATAAATGATAGTAGAGTAACTATAAGGTACCAGAGATCTCAAACTGGGGACTGTATGAATGGGACACACACTGCCCCACTATGGCAATTTGCCACAAGAGGTAATTGCAGATCTGTTACGCAGCTCTGTAATCACTGCTGTTAAACATTCAGAAGGGATCATGGAACACACGCAAGGAGACAGTAAGGAACCATTTGAACTTGTAAAGCTGCTGATTCTGCCTGGGTCTCTAGTTCTCAAGCACAGTCAGTCATCCTCATTGCTGCTTGAACCACAAGCCCCCCAAAATATTGATTTCTGTGGTAGATTGTAATGTGTGGCTGTTGCATTGCATTGAGCATGGGGAGGTCAGAAGCTGTGCTGGCTTGCCCTATCCAAGAGATTTTTAAAAAGACAGAATTTTCTAGTATACAGATGAGTGGCTATCAACAAGAAAAAGAGACCGAACAACCAGGACTGAAGCTTAATAACCAAAAGGAGCTGCTTACAGTCTATTTTGAAACTCAGTAGATCCACCTTTATGAGGAAGCAAAATGAAAGCTCTCATTTTGCTTCCCATTACTCTGTAATGTGAAAATTGGAAAATCAGTTATACCAAGACTGTGCTTCTAACACAGAAGGCCCTTGGGGAAAAATAACTTACAGTTTGAATGGCAAAGCATTCTGCTCACACATATGTGGTTGAATAGAATGGGGCTTACATTGGCAGACTGCTTTTAAGGATTGGGCTGTAAAATAGAAGCGGTTTAATGATGATTTATATTTATAAACCACCTGTGTACCATGGTAATCAAAAGGATGAACAACAGTGCAATTATGAAGCTCTAAAAATGTATTAAAACAGGAAAAGAGTATTTATTAAGGCAGGATATAGGTGATCAATTTAATGGCATAATTTGGGTGTATATTTTTTTTAAACAGGTGGGGTTTGTAACTACTTTATTGTAGCTATTGTATATTGATTATTCATAGTGAGTAATTGTTAATGTCTCGAGAGTTTTTGTTCTGTAATTGGATGACTGAATGGGAGAATCACAACTGAAAAATGAGGAATAGTTAAATGATTAACTACCCAATAATGGTAGGAAAAGATCATGTGTGTTTCTGTTTATTGCTGCTCTGGGAGTCACAAAATATACTATGAAACAGAGGGATGTCATAATGTGGAAGCCATTGAAATACTTAAAAGGAACGTTGCTGAATCAGAAATACTCCTTTTGATTTGCAGCTTGCAAGAGAGGTTTAAGATAAATTCTGTTGTCATTTAGGTAGGCTATACCTAGCCCATTTGGATCATATTGGTTCTGTGGCTTCTTGGCAATTCTATGAAAATAAGAAGATTACTACAACACAAATTGTTAAATCTTTGAAAAAGGGAAAGTGTGAATCTAAAATTTGCATTTCAGTCAATCCAGTAGAAATGGAAGAATCCAGAGTTATGACTTTTGGGATACTGCAGACCCATAGAATCCATCCACTTGAACACAGTCGAGCAGACACATATGGCAGAGCTCCAAGGTTTAAATAAGCCACTTTCCTTGCTGTGTGCCCGGGTTTGGGGATGTGCATTGGATATTATCTGAGCAGAAATTGAACTGAGAAACCTCTAGCCATAGTTAATCCAAACTGAATAAGGAATGACCATTCGTGGTGTCTAGAAATCTTTGTATGTAGGAATTACTCTGTGACTGTCTGTAGAATTCACAGAGGTCAGAGGGAAGGAAGGCCATGACTCAGCAGATATGTAACTGACAGGGATATTTTCTAATGAGCCATTTTACAGATCTTGCCACTGAGCAGGTTTGTGCTGGTACGTCTGTTTCCCCCGGTGTTTTCCCCAGTTGAATTGCTGGTTTAGTGGCTCAGAGAGGGCTTTGGTTCTGTTTAAGTAGTGGCTCATGTTTTCTTAAGCTAGTTGATTCCTTGCTACTCTGCTGACTAGGAACATTGACTCGCCACCCTGTATCAGAAATGCAAAAGTGGCCGCAGGCTCAAAAAGGTTGGGGACATCTATTCCAGAGAATGCTAGTTCTTGCCTTGAAAAATAACCACAGTTCCCGTGAGACAGTGCAAGAATGTGTATGCATGAATCCATCCAAATATGAATGGGTCACGTACTAATGACACTAATGAACATTATATCAGTAATGACACTAATAAATATTACATCAGACAGCCATAAGAGACAGGAATTTCACAATGTGAGTTGTTGAAAAATGTATATTTAAAAGGATTGTGGGAAACAGCAGATTGGGGTGGTGATGGCTGCAGGTGGAGAAACTGTAGGAAACTGTAGGAAAACGGTGTGAGGAAGTGCCTGCACTATCAGCTTTTGCAGGACGGCCATGATCAAATATGTGCAAACTGTTTGTACATAAGCAGTTTGTCAAACGTACAGTGTGAATCACAACTTATGGACAAGCTGCAAGCTGAACTGGGGGGAGACTGAGCATTCCTGCTCTGTCCTGTGGTGTTTGTCATACTGATTATTCTCTGGAGTGACCTCTCTGCTGTGTGGCTAATTACAGCCTGTTGCCTGAAAGGACTAGACAAAGCCCTGCTTGGTCTTCTAAACTGTGAAACAGTAACGTATATGGATGTTCATTGAGCTTTATCTGGGCAGGGGGCTTAGCAAATATAGTCAGGTAATACCAAGTACCCAAAATTTAGATGGCCCACTATACAGCAAATTACTCCAAGCATCCAGTTGCTTAGCAAATTACTACTCAGGTGAGGAGGGGTGGCAGTGGCAGGGCAAGAGGGTAGAGAGAGAGGAAAGAAAGATTTATAGCTACTGATCCTGAAGGTCCAACAATGGAATACCCATCAAGTAAATCCAAAAGGGGATTATCCAGTGACATGTGACAGCTCTGTGGCTGTAAAAGTATGGATGATTTAGAGCCAAATACATGCTGTATGGCCTGGGACCAATATACCTTAAGGATCGCCTTCTCCCGTATGAATCTACCTGCTTATTCCACTTATTTTCAAATGTCCTGCTTCAATTGCCCCCACCATCTGAGGCTAGATGGGTGGCAATCCGAGAAGGGGCCTTCTGGGTCATGGCACCAAAATTCTGGAACTCCTTCCCCAAGGAGATTTGTTTCTCTCCCTCTTTTGCTGTCTTCTGCCAGGAGGTGAAGATTTTCGGTTTTGTTTGACATACCCCCAAATAACAGTCACTGGCCCTCCTCCCTGATTCCAGCATAGTTTATGTGCTTTTACTGGATTAGTTTATAATTTTAAATGTTGTTTTTAATTGTTCAAACATTTTAAGGCTTTTATGTACGCTGCCTCAGAGACCCTGATCGAGTCAAAAGGTGGCATAAAATGTTTTAAATAAAATAAAGAAATAAATGCTTCGGGGAATGGTTTTATCCCTGTAGGATAAGCAGCAAGAACATACACACACAAAAAAATTACTTCTTGACTTGAATATTGGGGAGGGGATGTGGGAGCAGGTGTATGTTCTGACTGGATGAAGGAGAAAGGGGGAGTGGCCATGGGAATAATTCCAAGTAAAGTAAAGATGGGAGGGTTCCAGATGGTGGGTGATGGGGTGGCAGACTCTACCTGAGTGGACATGTCATTTGGTGGGCATTTCAAACTAGACAAATCTTAACTGGTAAACCACTACTCCAGAGATAAGAGCCAAATATGGGCAAGGATCCTGTGGGTAGGCAACAAAAATATTAATAGACTGGACCTACTAGTGAGTGAGGGCTCGTAGATTGGTCACTGGATATCCTTGGGCAATGGCTGAATGTGAGACAGTTGTTGAGGTCAGGCTTTTCCTGTGTGACCCTTCTTTGACTTAGCATGATTGAATTAGGTATGGTCCTACATTTTGTACTGGCTTCCTGCCTTTCTGTGAAGGCCAGAGACTTCTTTCCTTGCTTAGGTACAAATCCAGAGGAAAGTTGGTCTCAGCACCCAGATGCTGGGGACATGACTAAAATGGAGGCAGCACTGCCACAGACCCACTGAGTTGTGTGTGATGATCTATAGCAAAGTTCTAGGAGAGTTTCCAAAAATTGACTGTTAACTATAAAACAACAAGTACAACAAAGAACTTGGTGCAAAAAGACGAACAAGCATGTATTAAGGGATGGTGATCTATTTTAATTGTATATGTAACCGAATTTTCACACTTTTTAAAAAGTGTACTTAAAGCAAGAAACTAATAAAAAGAATATTAAAAAAAGAAAAAAAGAAGTTGAAGAACAAAATAACAGACACCAGTGACTATAAAGTATACCAGTAATAAAACAGATACTAAAAGGCACAAGAACCTTTTTTGGGCTTAGCGGTGTCACACAGTAACAATGTCATCTGTCTACCAGACGACTGCAATGCAAACACATTGTTGAGAAACCGAAGAGCTCATTTGTTTATTGCACTCTTCCTGCTAAGGGTGAAGCAAATTAGCGACAGTTACCAACATCAAATGATTCTTCTCTGCGTGTGGAAAGTGTGCAAATGTATTCAACTACTTAGGCTGTGGAACCCAGCTGAATACATTAAAAAGTTTGCTTAATGCTTTCCTCCGCCATCATTTGCATAACTCTTCAGGATAATATATGCAATTTGATTCAATTCATGTTTAAGTAACACTTCTTTATTGACCAGCATGTGTTTATAAATAATATCTCTTAGGAGAAAGGAGGATTCTTAAACCTTCACTTCTTTTGATTCGCCTGGACTTAAGGAATGCTAATAAGATTAGATGATTTTGATAAGTGGGTCACATTAGGTCAGTGACTTGACAGCTTTTTGAAGTGGGACACATTTCTAAAGTTGCTGTGCTTTGGGTAATAGTTTCAGAGGGTAAACATGGTGGTCTGCAGTAGAACAACTAGGTTCTAGTCCAGTGGCACCATAGATCTTTGGGGTATAAGCTTTTGAGAATCAAAGCTGATGAAGGGAGCTCTCCTTTGGGGGGCTTCTTTTTCAATTGTAGTTTTCAGGACCCATTTGCAAAAAAAGCCCAACAACCCTACTTCCCCACCTCTTGTACATAAACTCAGGAATCTCAGATCAGTTAATACTGAACAAGTTTACAGGTTGGATCCCATGGAGCCATCCTGCTAGTGGGGGTTCTTTCCTTTGAGGGAAGGAGCATTCCCCTAATAAAAGGTTCTCTAACTTTTTAGGTCGGAGGAAGGCTCCTTCACTTAATTTTCCAATTGAGATGTTTACTGAGTTACCATTAAGTACCATAAAGGAACAAAAATATAAATCCTGGCAACCTTGGTTTGCCATCGCCTCCTCAAAAAGGCCAATCTCCAAAACTGCCAAGCAGTCGAAACGGCAGTTTTGAAATGTCACTTTATTTTGTGGGTATAGCTTTTATGGAGTGGCTACAAGAGCTGTGTGTGTGCCCGTGAATTTGTTTTATGGTTACTTTGTGATAAAGGACGACTGACAAAGACTTGGTCAAAATATGTTTGATCTTTTATTTTATTTAAACATAGTGTTTTATACATTCTTACTGCCTTTGCAAGATTGCTATTGGATTAAGTTTGTTTATCATTGCTGTGTAAGAACAGAGCTACCCTTTCCCCTCTGCTTCTTAGTTTGGGCCTTTTCAGTTTCAGTAGGTTGTAGGCTTGTTTCCCTCACCCCCACCCCCATTCAGGATATCTTCTGGCGTCCCACTATGAGTCCAGCTCCAGGTATCTCACTGCTTCTGCCTGTTCTTCCTATCAAATACTTCTAGAATCCTTGTTTTGTCAACAGCCAGACTATGGTCTTGCTCATGAGCATCATTGTTTCTATATGCCAACCTGCTTTTACTTCCCCTCTTGCCCTGATTATTCACTCCCCTTCCAGCCTGCCAACTCCTCTGTCTTTCTGTGTGCCTGTGTCCTTGTTTCAGCTTCACGTTGGATGGTCTTGGTGCTTGGGGGCCCAGGCCCCCAGCTCTCTGGGCCACCCAGAGGACTCTCTGGGCTGCATGGAGGATGCCCCACCACTGCCCCTTCTCCAAGTGCAACTTGCTTCCCCATGTAGGCAGGCAGAGTGTGAACACTGCAAAAGTGAGGTGCATGTGATGTCAATGCTCCCTGACTTATTTAAAGGCCCCCCCTAATTACAAAATCCTGGCTATGGGCCTGCATTGGCCTGATCCAACAATGGCTTCTCTTTTGTTCTTATGTTCTTATGTCTTCTGACTCAGACTTGCAATCAAGGCTAGCTCCAGACTGATTATCCTGTAGATATGCTGCACCAGCCTAGGAGTTTCTTTCTAGGGCTGATTCTGCACAAGTGCTTTGCTTCCCTTTCCTCCCGGGTTTAATTGGTCCGAATCAGTGTGCGTGTTTCTGCATTACATGAATCTGACCCGGGTTGATGCCGGTTCTTCATTTCCGCATCTGTCCTTGCCCCGAATCTTGAGCCCCCACCCGTCTCCCCCTTTTTTTAATGTAGGCGGAGTTGCGTTATGACGTTGTGATGCAACAAAGCTGTGATTGGCCATCTGAGCTTCCAAGCCCGTGAAAATCATCCGTGTAAGAAAAAAAAAGCTTGCACCAGAGTTGGAGGGGAAATGGAGGGTGGGAAATGGATGGGAAATGGAGGGGGAACATGCAACCCTAACACATGTAACCCCTGCAAAAATTGTGTCCACACCACCACGCCCTCTGCAATATATTGGCCCCACAAAAAAGGTTAACCACACAAGGATGGATCAATGTCGTGTCATGTTGTTGTAATGCAATTGGGGGGGGGGGACAGCTCACGCTGCGCCTCAAAGCCATCAATACATATTTTTATAGTGGCATTACTCAGGCACGACTTTTGTGCAAAAGATGCAACACAGAAATGTGCAGACGTCAACAACAAAAGTACATTTTTAAAAAGACATTTAAATGCCAGTCAGCAGTGGATCAATGTCGTGTTGTGTTGTTGTAATGCAACAAAGAGGGGAACAACCCCCCCCCCCCGCCAGGGCAGGAAAGGGGAGGGAAAGGGGAGAGAAAGAAGCAGAGGGGCATTAAAGGGGTGGAGCAAGGAACCCCAATTTTGGAGTTCCCCACTTGAATGCCCCGACTTCACTCCCGTGGCAACCCCCCCCCTGAAAATCTCGGAAACGGAAGATCCGGGGGAAATGATGATTACATTTGGGCCAACTGCAGACCCAGAGCAACAGGTGGGGAACTATTGCTCTGCCCCGGATTTTATCAGGGCAGACAACTAGTGCAGAATCGGCCTAGGAGACACAATTCCCCTCCTAGTATGAACAGCCACCTATATCCCTCTACTTACCATTCCCTCCTAGATAATCAAACAGCAGTGGGTTTAGCCAATTTAGCAAGAAAACATGGCTGCACCAATAAGTTTGCCAACCTCCAGGTGGGGCCTGGAGATCTTCTGGAATTATAACTGATTTCCAGACTACATAAATTATGTATGCATTTATTTATTTACTTTAATCAATCATTCCACTTCTCCTGGAAAAGTGGTTTCTTTGGAAGATAGACTGTATGCCCCTCCCCTTCCCAAACTCTGCTCTTCCAGGCTCTACCCTCAAATCTCCAGGTATTTTGGAATCTGGGGTTGGCAACACTATGCCCCAAGCACCAAGTAAAAATGCAAATTCTCTCTTGTATTTTAGCCAAATGAGCCATGGGCTAGGTGGCCATCCAAGAAATATGAGCAATGTTTCAAGGGTTTAACTTTGTTGTTTTTTTATTCTGAACTGTGATTTATTTTCTGTTCCTGTTATCTATCTGTCATCTAGTAATATAACTTGATTTCATCCTTGAGAGAACAAACCATTTCCTACTCCTGAGAATGCAACATGACAGGATCATGAGTGTGTTGAGTACCCATGTGGCACTGTCTCCTTCTTTGCTCATTAACCAGGAGGACTGAGTTCAGATGGACCTTTTTTGTACCTATATGTAGAACTTGTGCCTGTATTCCTAAAGAAAGATTTTGAAGGTGTAAGGATACCCTCAGAAGTTCTAAATAACTTTTGTGTATGTATGTCTGCCACTCCCCAAGCTGTTTTCTCCCTCATTGCTTGGTTTTACAAGGATCTGTTTACCCCCCCAAAATTCTATATTAAGTGTTTCTTATCTCATTTCTGTGCAAAAGCTGCAAAGAACTCTGGTGCAGCTGTCAAATGTTCTTCCTGCCTCTGTAGCAAGCCAAAGAAATTAGGCCTGTGCAGTCAAGATTAGGGATGCTGAGCATTTCATGTCAAATGTGTTCGACAGTCAAACTTATGCATTCATTTGTGATCAGATGTGAGCTGATCACTGGATATGTTCGGTTGGGCATCAGACAACTCAAGTCCTACTGAACAGGTTTGCACTGGATCATTTTTATTTATGTTTTATTTATATGATTTGTGACTGATTTTTTTCTTTTGTACATGGGAATATTTTTTAAAAATAGCACCTTCTAGCTGCGATACTCTTAGGGCTGCCAACTCTGGGGATTTTGGAGGTGAAGTCTGGGGAGGGAGAGTTTGGGGAGGAAAGGGACATCAGCAGGGATCCAATGACACAGAGTCCACCCTCCAATGCTGACATTTTCTCCAGGGGAACTGAACTTGGCCTCCCTCCCTCCTTCCCTTCCTCTTACCCTCCTTCCCTTCCTCTCCCTTTCCCGCTCTCTCCCTCTACTCCCCTGTCTCTGTTATGTGCTGTCAAGTTGCTTCCGACTGGTGGTGACCCAGTGAATTAATGTCCTCCCAAATATCCTATAGTTAACAGCCATTCACAGGTCTTGCAAACTGAGGGCCATGGCTTCCTTTACTGAATCAATTCATCTCATGTTGGGTCTTCTTTTCCTGCTGCCTTCCCCAACATTATTGTCTTTCCCAGTGACTCTTGTCTTGTCATAATGTGGCCAAAGTATGATAGCCTCAGTTTAGTCATTTTAGCTTCTAGGGAGAGTTCAGACTTGCCTTGATGAAGAACCCACTTATTTGTCCTTTTGGTGGTCCACCATATCCATAAAGCTCTCCTCCAACTCCACATTTCAAATGAATCAACTTTCTTCCTGTCAGCTTTTTTCATTACCCAATTTTCACACTCATACATAGTAATGGGCATGATATGAATTATCTTGATCTTGGTTACCAATGGTGCATCCTTACACTTCAGAATCTTTTCTAGCTCCTTCATGGCTGCCCTTCCCAGTCTCAGTCTCCTTCTGATTTCATGGTTGATGGTGATCAATAAAGAGTTTCGTGTGTTGGGTATTTTAATTCTCAAATCTGTCAGTTTGCTTCAAAAATGTGTATTCATTGCATGCATGCTGTTAATGGGCTTCAGAAGTTGCTTTTCTATCCATAAAAAGGGATTTCAGCGTTGGTCAAATTTAGGCCTCACAAACAACACCTCCAGTAAGTAATCCCCCATCCTTTTAGATTTGTGTCATTTTGTGATGTTCAGCCTGAATTAACATGAGTGGAACAGATGTTAAACAGCTATGTCCAAGCAACCATGCTGTTTTATATTTTCCTTCATGAACTGTGCCTGGGAAGATGAACACTTGATATCCACCTTCAAGTCAGGTCATGTGTCTTCACATTTAGAGAATACGTATCTGAAATCAGGTTGTTAAAAAATTTCTTTGCCACTTTCCTCAAATGCAGGTATAAATTAATGTATGTGGGAATAAAATGTTGGCTACCTAGAGTTACCTGTCTCCTACTGAGGAGGGTGATTCCCTGCCAACAGTCCTCATTCTGCACTGCTGCTCAAAGCAGCAGCAGGAGATAAATAAAATTTAAAATGGCCATAGAACCTATGGCATGATGTCACTTCTAGGGAAACTTGGAAGTGGCATCACATCTCTCTAGGAATCACCAGAAACTTTATGGTAAAACCACAGAGTTTCTTGTGATTCCTAGAGAGGGCTAACACCACTTCCAAGTTTTTCCTAGAGATCACATCAGTTTATCATAGTGTTTTCAGTGATTCCTAGAAAAGCGTGATGTTACTGATGGTTAACCCCATATCCTACCTCCCTGGTCTCTTGGTGGTTGCCAAGTTGGGCTCAGTAATCTTAGGTTACTAAAAATGAAGATGCAGAAATGAAATCAAGAGGAAAACTTGGCCTGATGATGTGGGGGTGAAGCAGTGAAATTAAATCTCTGAAAATGCATGGAGGTTCACTAGAGTAAACCAGTCAAGCTCTGTGGCTTAAATCCTGCAATAAATCTCCATTATTTCTGTAAGCAAAACAGGACTTTCTTGTCTCCCTCCTACCACAGCAGCCTGAAATGATTCCCAAAATGCTGCTCTTGGAAGACAGGGCACCCTCTGGAACAGTGGGAATGGTGAATCTGAACTATACGGCAGGAATGCCAATTTCTCCCATTAGTGCAGGTTTACTGTGTGATCTAACCCCATGGATCCAAATATGGAATTGCATCATGGCAGGACAGGATCAGCACTTACTTTGTGTAGCCTTGAATTGCCTTGCATTGGAAGGGGGCTTGGAATAGCATCTGGGATTCCTGGAGATGGGGAGGAAGATAATCAGCAGACTAGCTGGACCTTGTGAGGAAAGGGATGGATCCAACCAACCAGCATTTCTGTTGTTGAAAAAGTGAGGGGGGGAATCCACTTTGACCACTAAACAGGCAGTGCTGCGGATCGTGGGATCTGCTTGGGCAAAAGCCCTGTGAGATGGGAGCTGCATATAAGAAAGGGACCTGGGGACTCCAACCCAAACCAAGTGTAGAAGCAGAGTGAATTTTTATGTTGCATATTTTACCTCTTCCAAAATAAGTGGCCCACTGAGTGTATATTTATCTAGGATCTTCCCAAATTGTAAATCTGGCACTATCTGGTGGTCCCAAACCGATCTTGTATGTATGAAATATATCCATAGCTATTATTTTTCCTGTCTCTTTTAAAGGCTTATGATACCTTCAGCTTAAGTTTTACTACGAGAGATGGGCCGCGGTTGGGAGGAGACATGTTCAGTAACCTCTTACTGGATCCACTGAATAGCCTGGGTCCTTGGAGACAGTAGGCCACCTCATTATGGTTACAATAGACAAATTCCTGAGCAGGTGATCTGCTTTCATGGCCTTGACTTAATGTTTCTTTTTACCGCAGAGACTTGCCACTTGTGTTGACTTAGATTTGTTGTGTGTGATGAAGTGATAAAATCAATGGAGAGAACACATATGCGTCTCCAGTGTTCAGAGAGACTATATTATTTATTGTTTATTGTTGTAAGTTAAATCCACTCGACAATTCTCTGCCAAGGTGCATTTACTCTTTGAATTTGTTTTTATTCTGCTTGCAGCTGAGGGGCTTTTTTGAGCAGCACAGAGTATAGGACCTTAAGACTATGTGCTGTGGTAATTACATATCCAAGGGTGTGGAGATGGAATTGACTGTATAGTGATGAAACAGTATTTAAATATAAAAGCTAATTGAAATGTTTAAAATCCCCTAGAGCCTTAGTAACGGATATTTCAGCAGTCGGACCCTCTTAGCCCCTGACTTGTAGTCTGTGGCCCTAGGTGAGCCCAGTGGTTCCAGGAGCAGCCCAGGAGTCTGTTGTGTTGTTTTTTTCCCCTCTGTTTGCCTAAATTATATTTTTTGGGGGCTTGGAAGTCACTTTGAGTCCTCATTGGGAGGAAAGGTGGAATAGAAAGACCTAAAAAAAAAATCTGAAAAAAAATGCCCAGCAGGGGAAACACAAGAGCTAAAGAGTCCCTTTTGTGACATAGTCATCTCATTTGGGCATCTGTTACCATTAAAGTAAGGAGATGCTTCATTCTGTTCTGCCCCAAAGCTGCTACTTTGACTGACACCAGGGAGGAGGGAAGACAGCAATTGTAGCAGTAGAATCAAAGTTATGCTACAAAAAATGTGTTAACATTTAATTCTGTTTGTATCTGGGCACCCTGTTGGCCAAGTGCATTGGAGCCATCCTTCACTTTCTGAAGATTCCCTTATGCCCTATTTTCTGAAGATGCTTTCATTTTAAAGTAAATGGCTTTAGAAGCCCACTCAATGCCCCCACAGATGGAAGAAAGAGTCAGACAGCAAACATGGGATTAACGCTCACTTTATTTATTAACAAAAACATGGCAAGGGTTTAACCTAACAAGCGGCATGGCCAAGGCCTGGGGTTACCATTAACCCCACCCTTGCCATAGTATGGGCAATGCACCTGGCCCCCGGGTCGTAGCCCGCTATAAGTGGCTCAAACCCTAGGCAGCCCAGCCTTGGAACATGCCTTGATGATCCCTCACACACAGCCGCAAGGTCAGTGCTGAGTATCCTTCAATGGCACTCCAAAAGGCAGCCTGTTCCCCTCATCCCAGGCCGCAAGGCTGCAGTTATGATCCGAACAGGCCCCTTTCCCACCAGGGTTGCTGATAGGTGCTTACCAAGCCGCAACAACTATTTACTACACTTCTGCCCAACCATAAAGTGACAAATTAATGCAGATGCCACCCCGGCCAATTCCTCAATCTGCTGCTAGCAATGCAGGGTAGGCGAAAAACTCCCGTCTCAAGGCCAATCAGAGCAGAGGTAAAAAATTCCTACCTGGCCTCCCTAAGAAACGGGATGACCAGCCAAAAGCCTGCATTACCTATAGGGCGGGAGGGTGGGTTGAGCACAAGGCACGAATGAGGCTGCTGGGGCTGTCCTTCAGCATCCTAGCCCCGCCCCCCAGCAAAACCAGGCTACAAATACAGCCAGTCTGATCTGTCCTCCGTACAAGGAGGCAACTTCGTCCCACCCCCCGCCAGCCTTCAGCGGCTGTGGGGATCCGTCCTATTGCCATTGTATCTGCGCAGTATCATCCACCAGAGCTATTTACTGGATGTATTAACAAAGATTTAATTCTTTCTCCAGTACCATTTTCCAAACCTCAAATGTGGCCCTGGCACTGATAGTAGCATCATTGGAGGACAAAAATAGGGGTTTTTTGCAGGTAAATATAGGGTTGCCAGGTGAGGCTGAGAAATGGGCAGGGGACTTACCAGGAGACTCCAGGAGAATGGAAGGAAGAAGAGCAATTGAACTCCAAAGGAAGTTCTGGCCGTTGCATTTAAAGGGACTGTGTTCCTTTTAAATGTCTTCCCTCCATTGGAAATAATAGAAGATGGGGCATCTTATTTTGGGGCTCATAAAGCTGGACCCCCTGGTCCAATTTTTTTTGAAACTTGGGGGTTTGTTTAAGGAGAGGCACCAGCAGCTATGGTGAAAATGTGGTGTCTATACCTCAAAAAATAGCCTCTTCGGAGCCCCAGAAACCCACAGATTGATTCTCCATTATACCCTATAGGGACCCATCTCCATAGGGCATAATGGAAAACCCAGTGGCCATCCCCCTGCTTTCTGATAGCCTTGAAGTGGGGGGGAGGGGCTCCAAACCAAGGGATCCCCCCCCAACTGGGGATTGACAACCCTAGGTAAATATAGGATTGCCAACTCTGGTTTGGGAAATTCCTGGAGATTTGGGGGTGGAACCTGGAGAAAGTAGAGTTTAGGATTGGGGGGGACCTAAATGGGGTATAATGCCATACAGACCCCCCCTTCGAAACAGCCATTTACTCCAGGGTAACTAATGGCTGTAGTCTGGAGATTTAGTTGGTAATTCCTGGAGTTCTCCAGGCCTGATCTAGAGGTTGGCAACTCTAGGTATATGTCAGCTGTGAGGAGAAGTCAAGGCTGGAGGAGAAAGCGCACGGGGAAATGTAGTCCTCCATAGTTCTGCTCTAAACCATGCCCCCCCCAGTCATTTACAAAAGAAAAATGTGGAAATTCAGTCATACATCTTCTGCCATCTTGTCTGGTTTGGCCCTTTGTGTCTCACAGGATAAGAGCTCAAATCCCTCCAGTTTTCCAGTGAAATTAAATTCAGTGAGAGCTTTTAGTATAACACTGTTGAAAACAGCAGTAATGACATAACATGTAAAATGTTTAGGGCATGTTTGATTTTGTTCAGAGAAATGCTGGTTCTCAAATCTAATGGTGCAATAATAGAAACAAAAATATAGCTGTAGCAAGAATGGTACAGTTCTCTGCATGGTCTCAGGCAGCAGAAATTTTAAAAGGAGAGAGAAAAAGTGGAGGCAATCGTCTCTTTAGCTATGTTACAACTTGTATATCAAATTGCAAGCACTGTCTATGGGCTGTTTTTCTGGTTGTACAATTGTTCTTCGTGGTTTGATGCCAGTTTATGTTTTCTTCTATGAATACCCTCTCTGCAAAAGCCAGGGACTTCCCTGTGAGTGGCCTTGTAGCCAGTGTTCCCTCTAAGCTGAGTTAGTGTGAGCTAGCTCACAGTTTTTTCACCTCCAGCTCACACATGTTTGTCTTAGCTCAGGAAGAATGGCTCCAGAGCAAACTAATTTATGCAGTAGCCAAATTGTTTGCTCACAACTTTAATGCCAGTAACGCAGAAAGTAGAATTTTTACTCACAAAACTCCACAGCTTAGCGGGAGCATTGCTTGTAGCCATGGAAGTCTCTTGCAAAGATGCTCGCTGGCTACCTATGCTGATGAGTTCAAGTGGCAGGTTTCAATGGTTTTGTTTGCCTGTGTTTGTAAGGGTGATTCCTGTCACTGTTGCATTCAGGTTATTTTTATTGTTTCATTGTGTTGTATTTTGATATTGTTTGTTATTGTTCATTATTGTTAGGAACTGTCTTGGAACTGTTGGACTGAATGATGGGACAGAAATGCTTAGAAGGAAGGAATGAAAATACTTGCCAGTTCACATCTTAAAACATAGTGAAAAAAACAAATCAATAAAACATCACAAAACTTGCCAGGAGAGTTAAGCTGAAATTTTATTTATTTACATTTCTTTTGTTGGGAATTCCTGATTGGCAACAACAGGGAGAGCTGACAGTAGAGACAGTTGAACTGTCAGGGTGTTTTTTTGGTTATTTAATGTGTTCTGGGTGATGTCACAAAGATGTAATGAGACATGTGGGGCTTCTTCTAGTTCAGAATCCGAAGTGAGGCTTGGTGATAGATTCCTAACATAGAGAGTGATTAATGATGATAACAACTTAACACATACTAGAACAAATGAAGTGTACTCTTCACCCCAAATAACATGAAAGGTGAAACTGCTGAATGAATCTTCATTGCTTTCTCAGTTTAGTCAAAAGAAATGAAGATCACAGAAAATACAAATGCAATGCAAGTGTTGGATACTCTGGTTCAACACAATTCTGCATGGGGCTGGATCCAACCCACCTTTTTTGGTGAAAAAGGGAGGAGGGGGTCCACTTTGACCACTAAAAAGGCTTATGCTGTTACCAAAACTGGACCCAGAGAAGGGGAAATTAAGCTATAAAAAGGGTTCCAGAAAGGCATAATGCAGGAGCTTGTGGGTCTGTGTATACCAAGCAGGATCTCGATAGTTACCCCACAATAAAATTATGGAGAAAGACAGTGAGAGAGAGTGATTCTAAACACAAACAACTGTATTGTGTACAAAATAAAATAAAAGAAGTGAAAATGTAAAGAACCTACACTTAGTACTGAGGATCCCAAACAATCACACACACACACCAACAATAGGGCACACTTATAAAAGGTAGGAGGGAGGAATTGGGAAGTTTTAGAGAAGGGACATATGATCTGAGATCCCAGGCTTGAAATCTTGGGAGGTCCGGCCCATAGCCAGAATTTTTTTAAATTTGGGGGACCTTTAAATAAGTCAAGGGCACTCCGCACCCCCCCCCCAAGCAAGTGCCACAAATGAAACTTAAAAAATGGAAGTCAGGGGGCCTTGGTAGTAAGTCAGGGGGCTGGGCCCCGAAATACTCCACTGTAGCTACAGGCCTGTGTCAAAGGCACAGAGCAAGGAGATGAAAAGGGAGCCTGCAATGCAGTTACAGGGATGTTCAGGTAGCGGGGAAAACCTGGCACACTTTTCACTGATCTGGGCTGGTCTTTTTATGCAGAAGAGTCCCATAGCTGGTCATGGGAACCCACTTTCCCAGGAACATGATTGGCTCAAGATAAAATGTTTGAATATTACTGGCTGGTTTAAAGTTAACCGCTGTCAAACATGGGCAGGGAAAAGTGGGGGAAATATCTTGTTTAGGTTATTGTGAGCCAAATCTGTATGGACACAAAGAGCTTGGGTAAGGCAACTCGATTAACATGCTTTAATTAAAACAAAGTTTGAAAGTCCAGTGGCACCTTTATGACCAACAAAGTTTAATTCTGGGTATATGCTTTCGTGTGCATTCACACTTCTTCAGATATATTGCTTTAATTAAGGCAGAGGACAGACTGGCAGAATGAAGCACAAGGGAAGTGGGGCAAAAAGACCCGGGCCAAGTTGTTGCGGGGCTTTCCGGTCGCATTGTGTGGACTGATGCGGGACCATACTGGGGAGGAGGCAGAATGGAGTGTTCACACTGCAGGGCAGCCTCTGGTGGAGCCACCCCAGTTGCACGCGGCTTTGGTCCATTTCACCAACCTGCACAAAGGTGCATGGGCGCATAGGCACAGCAGTGATTGGGGCAGGATCCCATGGCTGGGAGCTTTAACTCCGCGAGCCAGAAACATCCCTGCAGGCGGTTGTGTGCTCAAGCACACAGTACGCATGGGCGGTTATGCTGGATCAGCGGGTTCACATTACCAGCGCCGCTTGATTGCGGCTTATTTGTTTCCACACTTCTAGGAAGCAGGATCAACATGCACCCAAATGGCTTGCCACCGCTTTCACCTGGAACTTTTAAAAAGCGAGATCAAAACCTTTCAGGATGGGGTTACTACGGCACGGGAATGCCAGACAGCTGTGGCTGTGTGAACCGGCCCACTTAATCCACTTGAGAAATGTGCCTGTATCGGGCCAAACTGACAGTCTGAACTCAGCCTAAGTTGGAGTGAGCCAGATCTTCATTGACGCAAATGTCTGGGTGAGTCAAGATAGCTCCTGTAACAGGATGGAGCATAAATTAATGACTTGAGTGCCCTTGTTGATAGAGTATAAAAAAAGGAAAAGATGAACCAGGCATTGGGTAATGAAATAGCAACTTACCTGGGCTGGGCAGATACCTCTGGGATATGCCAGGATATTCCAGTGTTGAAAAGTCTTTTCTTATTGAGAATGAAGTAAAGTCTTATTGTTATTGAGAACCCTGAGCTCGGGGGCAGGGGTGGGGGAGAGATTGTACTTAATCAGTTTGTAATGTCAGCACATCCTAGCTCTTTCCTGGTGCCTTTAAGAGACTCCAGATTTCAGGTCCCCTGGCATTTAGGCTCTAAAGCAGAGGGGGGTTTCTATTAAAACATCTAAGTCCAAAGGGGGTCTTGGCTGGAGGAGATGGTGGAGTCCTTACAATGCTGTGGATCATAGGCTCTGTATAGACAAGGCATATGGGACAGAGGTTGTAGTAAGGAGGGGAATTAAGTGGAATTGAGTGAAAAAAACTATTGGATTCAACCCCTGGGGTGTACTGGAAGTACTAATGGGCCTTACTTTACTTTATTTCCAAGGCTATTGGGCTCTGAACTGGTGCTTGGAGTCGATAATGGGCAGGATGAGATCAACAAGCTGAAACTTAATCCTGACAAGATAGATGTTCACTGGGCTAGATCTCTCCTGCCTTGGATGGGGTTCTACTCCCCTCGATAAGCCAGGTTCGTAGCTTGGGAGTACTGCTTGGCACAGGAGTCACCTTGGAAAATCAGGTGGCTGCAGTAGTTCAGAGTTCTTTTGCACCAGCTTCAGCTGGTGTGTCAACTGCATCCATTCCTGAGTCAGTCAGATCTAGCTACAGTGATCCATGCCTTAGTTACAACTAGACTGGATTATTGCAATGCGCTCTACCCTTGAAAAACATTCAAAGGTTGCAGCTAGTACAGAACACAGAATGCAGGGCTAGTTATGGGAGCATGTGAACCCAATATTACAGCAATTAACTGGCTACTTATCCACTCCCAAGCCCGATTCAAGGTGTTGGTTTTGTTGTTTAAAGCCCTACATGGGTTGGGACTGGAGTATCTGAAGGACTGTCTTCTCTCATTTGTTTCTGCCTGGGAACAATCACAGAGAGAGGCCCTCCTGAATGTCCCATCAATTGAAGAAGCTTGTTTGGTGGGTACATGAGAGAAGGGCCTTTTGAGTGGCAGCCCCACAATTATGGAATGATTTCCCCCAAGGAGATGCACCTGCCCCCCCCTCACTTTCATTATTTAGGAGCCAGTTAAAGGTAATTTGATTTAGGACTGCCATTAAGTTTGTTAGCAGTCCTGAATTGTGATTTTAAATCTTGATATTTATATTTTTATGTATTTTATTTTAAGTGTTTTACCTATGCTGTAAGTTGTCGAGTTCTGTAAGGAAGAATGGGGGCTAATAAATGTTTTAAATAAATTATACATAAGTAAATTTACCAACCCATAATTTATGCCAATAGTGCAATGGATGATAACATCAGTTAGTCTTGTTGAAATTGGTAGGAAGGGACTGGAGTGATGCATGAGAAACCAGGATATAGCCAAGCGGTAAAATATTGGTTATATGATTAGATCAGTGTTTTTCAACCTTTTTCAAGCTAAGGCACATTTCTTTCATTGAAAAAATCCCGTGGCACACCTGACAATATCTCACGGCACAGTGGTTGAAAAACACTGAAATACAAGATAAATGGGTCATTAGTTGCCTCAGCTCAAGTATTAACTATGACAGTATTACAAATACACATAATAGCCACTCAACTTGAAATCGTAAGTTAAAGATCCAAAGTGTAACGGCTCCTTCCCATAACATTGACCTGAGTTTCAGAAGAAATATAATGTGGATGTATTTTAACGCGTCCCGGAAGGTCAGCCCGGAAGGCACATTTCTTTCATTGAAAAAATCCCGTGGCACACCTGACAGTATCTCGCGGCACACCAGTGTGCCCCGGCACAGTGGTTGAAAAACACTGGATTAGATCATACAAGTCCTTTGGATAAGGATCTATATGGAGAATCGCTACTATCCACAGCAAGAGGGGTATCTAGTAATAAACAGGAAAACATTATAATATCAACAGTGAATCAACTGAGGACCACATTCACAGAATCATACAGTTGGAAGAGACCTCTGGAGTAATCTAGTCCAACCCCCTGCACAATGCAGGAAATTCACAAATACCTACCCTTCCACACCCCCAGTGACCCCTGTTCCACACCCAGAAGATGACAAAAAACCTCCAGGATCCTCAGCCAAAGTGGCCTGGAGAAAAATTGCTTCTTGACCCCCAAAGTGGTGATCAGCATTTCCCTGGGCGTGTAAGAAAGGGCCACATGAACTAAGCCCTGATGCAACCCTTCCTGCCCTCCCTCTCATGATCTGCCAAAGTTCACAGAAATCAGCATGGTTGTCGGATGGCCATCTAGCTTTTGTTTGAGAGCCCACCACCTCCCGAGGAAGCCTGTTCTGCTGAGGAATCACTCTGTCAGTAAGTTCTTCCTAATGTTTAGCAATTTCAACCCATTGGTTTTGGTCTGACCTTCTGGGGCAACAGAAAACAACTCTGTACCATCCTCTATATGACAGCCCTTCAAGTACTTGAAGATGGTTATCATATCACCTCTCAGTTGTCTCCTCTCCAGGCTAAACATAGTCAGCTCCTTCATCCTTTCCTCACAGGACTTGGGAGTGCAGTTTTTCTGTATCTTTCCCCAAGCATTTAAAAATCCCTGCATGGCAAACCCGACTAATCAGATTTATATGTGAGAATGTAGAGAAAATTTTAGCTGCTTTTTTAAAATTGGCAAACTTTACTGAATTTAGTTTGAAATTCAGAAGGGACTTGTAAGGTAACTCAGCCAGTGCTTTCCATATTATGTGATATGGATAGATATATAAATTAAAAAGCAGCTGCATCCTGGAATTAAATTGAAATCCATCGCCTCACCCCAACCCAACAACAAAATGCTTGCCCTACAGAGAAACTGATCTGGATATGCCATAAAATGTTCTTGCACTCATAAATCCAACTTGGCAAAATTGGTTTGCTTTTTAAGCCATTCAATTTATGGCTTCTTGGCATGGGCAATAAATCATGGAACTTCTTTTAAAAAAGTAGGAAGACAGTTGTTTTTAGACTGTTCTGTTTTCAGCATGCATACCAACTTTTGGTGGAAGTGAGATAAATTTCACCACGTGCTTTTATATCTTTAATATTTAATTATTTTAATTGGGTTTTTTTTATCCAGTGCAATTGACTTGTTCCTTTCTGGTTACTGGTTACTGTGGGCAGCTTCGTATTTTTAACCATAAGGTGGATGTCATACAGAGCTAAAGCCACTTCAGCATTGCAGTTCAACATAAGCTAACCCCATGTTCTGTTGACTTGCACTGTGCATCACAAATTTTTGTCAAGTTCTGCCCCATGTCCTGGCTGCTCCTCAAAGCTGAAGAAAGGCTCTTTGAGACACTTTGAGGAGAGGGGAGCCCTCTGTGGTCCTTTTCGCCCTGGAAGACAATGGTGCAAAGTGCCAGCAGGCAGGACCATATCCATCCTTTTATGAGGTCCTTTCATTAGCTGTCAGTTAGTTTCTTGGTCTCATTCAAGGTGTTGGTGCTCTTCCTGACCTGGGGCCCACATACCTGAAGGATGTCCCTGTGTGATAACTCCCTTCTTCCCAGCAAAGTCTGTTGTCAGTATTGACCTTTCCTAGAACACTTTCTGCAGTAGTCTAGGTTTTGGTTTTTGCACTGCTTGCCCAATGCCCGTAGAACAGCCTTATGGAAGATGTCATCGGGAGGGTTTCTACCTTCCTGGCATTCCAGGAAAATAGAGTTATTCCAGCAAGATTTTGGAACAGCCTGAGCCTGGGCATAATGGAAATATTTTTAGATAGATTTTTAATGTTTTGATATCTGTTGTTTTAATGTTAATTGGTTTTATATTGTTTTATGTTGTTTTCCTGAAATGCTCCGGAGAAAGTTGGGTAGAAAGCTCAGGAGAAAGTTCTAAATAATAAACATTACACCCAAGGCTCTTAGCACCCTCATGATCTCCAGGGGAAGACACACACCCTGTCTGCCACAACTGGCTCTCATTTGTGATTAACATTAAAATAACAAATTAACATTAAAGCAATGGGTATTAAAACAGTTCCCAAGGACTTGGCTGCCTCTCCCTCTTGCTCTGGAACTGGAGGACAGCTCCAGCTGAGTTTGATCTTTGCTGCCTGCCTGAGACCATGCACCTTCTGACCAGGGTACAGACTGGGGCAATCTGTTACTTCATTTAATGCTCTCACATGTATCATGGGATTGCAAGCATTGGGTTGTTCCAAGATTGTTGGGCTTTGACCTACCTTCCTTCCTTCCTTCCTTCCTTCCTTCCTTCCTTCCTTCCTTTTGCTTTTATCCAGCAAGGCTTCTGATGAACTTCTGGAGATTTGATTGGCTGTGCAGATTTTTTTTTAAATGTTGTTTTGGCAGTAGCTGCCACCACAGCACAAGGATCTGCACTGTGTTACTGAAGTTAAGCTGTGGCAATCATTTTGTGGCTTGCTCCACCTCCTGCAGCAGCCATTTTTGTGGCAGCCATTTTGTTGCTGCGCTCACCATGCCATGTCAGGATTCCAAATGTGCCCACAAGATCTAAATGGCTGGAGACTCCTGGCCTAGAGCTGTCATGGGTCCTCAGAGAAAGATGGCTCTAAGGCCCCCCAATGTCACGGGCTGCGTGCCAACAGGCCAGGAGTCAAGCAGAAGTCCGGGACAGTCCGAGGTCAAACCAAAGCAGGAACCAATTGCCAAGTCCAAAACACTGAGCCAGAAGCAGAATCAGTCCAAGCCAGGGTCAAAGCAGGAAAACTCACAAGTAAACCAGTCCAAGGAGTCAACAGAGCCGAAGTCAAGCAGGTCCATAGTCAAAAGCGAGAGGTTCCAGAAACAGGTCAGGTCACAAGCCAAATGGGTGCAGAGCTTAGCCAAGAAGACTTGTTGCTAGTCTCTGTGCTGTGCCTAAAATACCCAGCCACTTCCTGTGCTAGTTAGCAGCTGGCAGTGAGGTCCCGGCTCCTACTAAAACTTAGTGATCTGCGACCACGCAGGCGTGCCTCTTTCCTTCTCACAACTATCTGCGACCACGCAGGCGTGCCTCTTTCCTTCTCACAACTATCTGCGACCACGCAGGCGTGCCTCTTTCCTTCTCACAACTAAGTCTTGCCTGCATTGGGATCTCAGACGTTCCACTGGAGGAGGTGAATCAGGTGGGCTTGAACTTAGCTGTGGCTCAGCTGCTGCTGGGGCTGGGGCAAAAGCCTGGGAGGTGCTTGCTTGAGCCTCATCTGGCTCAGGTGGAGGCTCCTCTGGAGCTGGGAGCTGATCCTCCACCTCACTTAGATCTGCAGAAGGCAGATCCCCAGAGGCACTCATGACACCCAAGTTCTTACTTTTGGAGAATGAATAATTTTCAACATTAATTTTTTCTGCATTGCACATGGTTTCATGAACTATCATATTCTTCACCGAGGCTGATTCTGCACAAGTGCTTTGCTTCCCTTTCCTCCCAGGTTTAATTGGTCCGAATCAGTGTGCGCATTTCCGCATTACAGGAATCTGACCTGGATTGATGCTGGTTCTTCATTTCCGCATCTGTCCTTGTCCTGAATCTTGAGCCCCTGCCCATCTCCCCCCTCTTTTTAAAAAAAAAATGTAGGCAGAGTTTTGTTATGACGTCGTAACACAACAAAGTCATGACTGGCCAAGGTTTTTCATAATTCCCGGGAAAGTACATCATGCACCTGCCCCTTCCCCCTTTTTTTTAACGTAGGCAGAGTTTAACATAGGCGGACCTCCATTACTGCATCATGTTATCACTTTCACCATTTGGAAATGCCTGTGGAAAAAAAAAAGCTTGTGCCAGGGTTGGAGGGGAAATGGAGCATGGGAAAGGGATGGGAAATGGAGGGGGAACGTGCAACACAACACATGTAACCCCTGCAAAAATTGTGTCCATACCACCACGCCACCCACAATACATTGGCCCTACAAAAAAGGTTAACCACACAATGATGGATCAATGTCATGTCGTGTTGTTGTAATGCAAGGGGGATGACAAAAAAAAAAGCTCGCGCTGCTCCTCAAAGGCATCAATACATATTTTATAGTGGCATGACTCAGGCATGACTTTTGTGCAAACAATGCAACACAGAAATGTGGAGACATCAACAACAAAAGTACATTTTTAAAAAGACATTTGAAAGCTAGTCAACAGTGGATCAATGTCGTGTAGTGTTGCTGTAATGCAACAAAGGGGGGAACAACCCCCCCCCCCCCGCGCTCGTGCCAGGGCAGGAAAGGGAGAGGGTAGGCGGGAAAGGGGAGAGAAAGAAGCAGAGGGGCGTTAAAGGGGTGGAGCAAGAAACCCCGATTTCGGAGTTCCCCACTTGAATGCCCCGACTTCACTCCCGTGGCAACCCCCCCCCCCCGAAAATCCCGGAAACGGAAGATCCAGGGGAACCAAGGCTTACATTCGGGCCAACTGCAGACCCAGAGCAACAAGTGGGGAACTGTTGCTCTACCCCGGATTTTATCAGGGAGTGACGCCAGGGTGACAACTAGTGCAGAATCGGCCCCATCCATCCAATTGTCACTCTCCCCCCCCCCCAGCTTAAATAAGCTCCAATTGTTTGCCTTTGTTTTTGGAAAATGTGAAATTATGTTAATCAACCCCAAACCATTAACAGTTTCGGGGACTATTGAATTATTTGCGTGATCTTGAAATAAGACATAATCAGAGTGTTCCAAATGGAATTTGTACCAGACTCTTCAGCATAGCTACAGACTTTACAATGATGGGGCTGTTCTCCACTCAAGTACCTGCCGCATTAAACAACACAATCATATGAACGTCTTGTTTTGTGCTGTCAAACACACTAGGCAAATCGCGGAGAATGAAACATCTACGCTGGTCCTGTTGTCAGGGTTTGAGAGATTCAACCCTTCAGTGCTTTTCAGTAATATTCAATGCTTTTAGAATGATTTACGTATCAATATATTTTGAAATGGAGGGTTTCTCCATTGTCTCTAGATACAGCACAATCGGATACTCATGTTTACTTACTGAAGAGCATTTCACTTGGAAGGGAAATGCATAACATTAGTGCAGTGCTTTGTGAAATTTGCCACTCTGGTATGTGCCAAGTACTTGAGATAAGGGCTTCATTTCAATAGCGCTGGGGAGAGAAAAAACACACACACACCCATGAGCTCTTCAAACAATTACAGATTTTTATATTATTTGTGTCATCTTTGTTTCATGAGCACACTGTTTCAATACATTTCTGTTGGAGCTTAACTTTCCTGATAACTTGCAGAGATTATCTTCTAGCTGTTGGAACTTTTTTTTTTTGCTCTCTTGGCTCTTGTGTGTGTGTGTAAAGAACAGCATGAAAGCAAATGTAAAATATCAGAATATATCAGTGCAACTAGAGTCACTCAGGGCGTTAGGCAGTGAGGTCCTAGTGTTATACAAGGAGACCTAGCTCAGCTCAGATTAATATGAAATGGCCTGTATCTAACCATCCATTCACAAAAGTCACATGGAATTTTCTTGCACACCTCTCCATTTCTATAGCTCCTTCTGATCCCCTAGAAAAATCATTCCAGGAATCACAGGATCTGTGCAGAGGAATCTTATTTCTTTACTTCATTTATGCCCTGCCTTTCTCCCCAATTGGAGGTTTACATTGTCTTTTTCTCCTCCATTGTACCCTCACAACAGCCTTGTGATGTAGATTAGGCTGAGAGTGCCTGACTGGTCCATGGTCACCCAGCAAGCTTCCATGGCAGAGTGGGGATTTGCACCTTGGCCTCCCCGATCCTTGCCTGACACTACTGCACCATGCTGGAATAGCTGTGCTGGCCAATGGGCTGGAGTGAGGTGGGTGAAGGGGGTGAAATTGATCTCTTTACTCAGTGTAGCTGTGTTGCTTGCAGAAGAGAAAAGAGGAATGATTTCACCCCTCTGTGTTTTCCCCACTCTAGCCTCCAATCTGTGGCCCTGGCAATAATCTTTTCAGCGATCAGAATGGGGGGCAGGACAAGAAAGAAACATGGGGGAAAATGTGCACTTAGTGGCTGGGTACAGACCACTGTTTATTTTAGCGATGATTATTTTTTGAAATCAGGATTCATTTTTCTGACCATCATTCAAATCCCAATTTGGTTTGAAAAATGCCGTTTTTATTGTCTTTGCTCTTCCTCTTGCCTCCCCCACAAAGAACCGCTCTACTTACAGTGAGGATAGTATCAGGGAACAAGCTGGGATCTTCATGTTTGTACATTGCAAGAAACCACAGTTAATACTGTCTGTGGTTAATAAACAAACTTAACGGATTCAGATCCTGGTGTAACAGACCTCACTGACCATAGTTAGTAGACTGGACCACATCTGGATGATCCTGCAACCCATAGTTAGTTTAATTAAGCCATGGTTTCCCGTGGTGTCTGAACTGAGCCTATTCTATTTGTGCAGCACCAGAGCTGTATTCCAGCCATAGCACTGACACAGTATCACTTATAGCTTAACAGTCGATGGGTCTGTTTCTGATCTCCAGTTGTAAACCACCGGCTGAGGAGGGAGTATTTGTGGCAGTGGCAAGGGCAGGGTTATTTTCAAAGAAATATTGGCAATGTCCTCTTATATTCAGGTGGTAGCCATGTTGGTCTGAAGCAGAAGGGCAAAGTTTGAGTCCAGTGGCAACTTCAAAACCAACAAAGTTTTATTCAAGGTATAAGCTTTTGTGTGCATGCACACTTCTTCAGATACAGTGAAACAGAATTTCCTCAACCATTACGTATAGGAAGAGGGTAGGTGAAGGGTTAGTTGCCAGGAAGAGCCAATTAGAGTCAAGACAGAGACAGAAACAAAATTGGAAATTACCAGTCCATATGTATAGATAGAGGGTGAGCAGTAAATTGTCATACAGCATAATGAAGATGTTTAACAGATTCGAGGATCAAACAGGGATAATAAGAGTTTATATGGTTACCATTTGTTTGGGTTCAGTTCTGGGGGGAAAACAGTAAAGAAAATAAATATGTCAGAACTGGAGATTGATGTATCCTTAATTGCGGGATGCTGAGAGAGATGGATGACAGGGTCTCAATTAATTACTCTCAGCATTCCACAATTAAGGATACATCAGTCTCCAGTTTTGACATATTTATTTCCTGCTTGGGATTCAGGTGCATCCCCAATGTGATGATGTCACTTCTGTGTGACGTCATCACACTGGGAACATCCCCTCCCCCTCCAGGAACCCCCCCCCCCCGCGCAAAGTCCCCTGCAGGGGAGGAGGGAGGACCTGGCAACTCTAATATAAACCTGGTTTCTGAAAGGAAACGTATGTGGCATGCATTTCACCCAATTGCTTTTACAAACAGGAAAACAAGAAAGACTTTACATCTGCGGTTAGCCTGCTCATCGGCATGCTTGCCTGGCTCCTGTTGCTCTAGACGGACAGCTATAAGCTGCGTCATCTGACAAAAGTGTCTATATAAGCAGTCACTCTGAAGTGCTGATTCTGTTATTTGATTTGGGATTAAACATGCTGTTGCAAGCCATCTGTTTCCCTATGTCGCCGTCCTTGAGAGGTTAGATTTCTACAGATAATGCCTCATAAATGTGAGTAGTTTTTTTGAGAGATCAGAATTAGCTGAGACATATGCCACAGAAATAATCTGCCTTATCGTAGAGGACGGCTTACATTTTTGACATGCATGCCCAAACTGAAGAGAGAAGTTTACTCTTATTGTTGCTGATTTGGAACCCTGCTGCTTCCTGGCCAAATGCCATTAAGACGGAAGGCAGTACGTTTTCAGCGAGTCCATAAAGCACCTGACCAGCTATTCAAGCTGCAACTCTCTTTGGGATCTTACTTCCACTGATGTCTGATAATAGATAACAGTCCCTACAGCTTTTATTATCAGAGCTGAATCTTGTGCAAGGGTAGTACCCAGAGAAAGTTCAGTTTGGTCGTCATTGTTAAAAACAACAACACCGGACTTGAAATCTAATTTTTCCTCACATACCTATTAGTAAATTGATTGAAGAAAATAGCTCACATTCATTTGATTCTCAAGACTAATGACTACCTAGAGGAAACAGAACAAATGCATCGGATTCTCAGCAGTAATGATGAGTGTCAGAACAAGAGAAGGGTGATTACATTGGTCATTGTTTGAAGAAATCACTAAACGGTTCGGGTAGCTTTCCATTAGTAAACTTCCCAGCAAGATACCAATGTGTGGGAGCTCATTTGTTGGCATTACAGCCAAGCCAAAATATTGTATGTGTGTTTTTCACATTCCATGAAATGGAGAATTTGCTAGTGAGAAAAAGTTCACCTCATCTTTAGTGCTTTGTAAAACTTGAGAGGGAGGATTGAGCTCCGTTATCACTCTGGAGGTTAGGGTCAGGAGGCTAGAGAGCCACGTAATGGAAGTGATTCCTAGTATGATGCAGAGGACCTGATCTAATCCTGCCTTTCTCTTGCTAAGGAGAGCCCTGCGCTTTCAGAGATAAATAAAACCACACTCCTTGAAATGTCACATTTCAATGTTAAAATTCACTCTGGTTCTAGTTTGGAAAGTGTAGGCTTTTTGGATATTATTTCTGAGATCATCTGGGGGGGGGAGTTGAGGATGCTTAACTTTCCATTGGATTGATGGTGTCCATGAGGATGGTTTTGACCAAGATGTTGGTGCAAGGCCCATAAACACATATAGTACTACTGAATCATGTTAGGCTTCCTCACCAACCCTTTTGGTGTAAAGTAATGTTAACTATAAAGCCATTTTAAATGACAGAAGCACAGTAAAACAGGAACAATTTAAAGTTAGACAGTTGTTATGGTTAATAGACAACTAGCATGTATCCAACCAAGCAGTTCCAAAGAAGAAGAAGAGATTGGATTTATATCCTGCCTTTCACTTGGAGTCTCAGAGCAGTTTACAATCTCATTCCCTTCCTCTCCCCACAAGACACCCTGAGAAGTAGGTGGGGCTGAGAGAGCTCTCTGAGACCTGCTCTTGAAAGAACAGCTCTGAGAGAACTGTGGCTTGCCCAAGCCCACTAAGCAGCTGCACGTGGAAGAGTAGGGAATCAAACCTGGTTCTCCCAGATTAGAGTCTGTGCTCCTAACCACTACACCAAACTGGCTCTGGCTTTGGTAGAAGTAGCAGGAATTCCCACTGATTCCTTCCTGCCACTACAGACCTCTGCTTTGCCTCCTAAACTATTACCGAGGGTCTGCCATCCCCTAGGAACAAAAGTTCAAGGGATTCCGTGGGCCACCAAACAAGATTTACAGATCACTGGTATGCTGGGTATGCGTTGGCATTGGGGCAAAACTTTGGGCTTAAACCATAGAGTTTTGCCCAAATGTCAGTCCTGTCGACATGCTGACACAATTTCCAGTGTGTACAGGAAGTGACATTTGCACATCTGTGGGAACATCAGTGCATTGCCAGCAAGGGCTCCCACCACCTGGTAAGTCCCCCGGCCCTCTGCTGGTTGCTCTGTGGGGGGGGGGGGGGAACCTGGAAACCCTATTGCAGGGCAAGAGAGCTGTCATTTCTTCCTGAGCAGGGAGAGCCCATGGGAGAAACTGGAATGCTGGAATTGAAACAGTGCATTCATGACATTTGGCAACATCCTCCATCTGAACAGTGTTCCTTGCCTGCGTTATGATGCATTGTTTAATCCGAAGCATGTTCTGAAATTATTGCTGGATGCCTGTGTTCATATTATTATTTAAGGGGGGATTATTTGAGTTTCAAATTTTTCGGTAGGTTTGGCACTGGGTCTCAGATGTTTCTTTCTAGAGATATTTATATGTCATTGAACTGTTCCCCTCGCTCGTTCATTCCCCTCTAGATGGCTACATCAGATGAGCATTTGTTGCAGGGTTAACATTCCCCTCCCCCCCCCCCGTGCCATCATTCCTAGTGGCCTCGTGCCACTTGGCATGTAACACAAGCACTGCTCTAACTGTCAGTCACCATGAGCCACTCTTTGAAAGGGGCTTACCAGCTCATAAATGGAAAGCAATCCTATTTACTGCCATTTCTTGATTCATAGATTGATCTCAGGTTGCTACTCTTCCAGTAACACTTTTAAGGCTCAGGCACTGAAGGTACTTTCTCCCCTCACCCCATTGATGTTATTTGGGTAGGGGGCTAACATCAACCTGCATCCTGCATCCTTTCCTCCTCTGTAAGTCAGTTTCAGCCTATCGGGGGCAATACCCAAACAACCGACAGCTTGCTGCAATCTAGTTTGGACACCTGTGTCCAAGATATTTTGGAACAACCATACTGGTGGACCGACAAGTGTTACTGCTGGCCCGATTTTGTCATCTCCCCCCTCCATGCCCAAGGACTGTTAAAAGATTGTGCTTTTTTTTAAAAAAAAAGTGTTTTGGGAAAGGGTTAATTGGCTCCCTTTATGTTTCATGCCTCTGGTCACTTTCCTCAGTCAGCATTATTCCGTTCTGCTACGACTCTGCAGTCTGCTGATGGCAGATGTATATTCTGGAAATAAACTTGAATGTATTAAAGTGGCTAACGTACAGTGATGTCCCTGTTTTGTAAATTGAGTTCAGGCATAGGCTATCTATCTGCTTGGCAGCCGCAGAGGTGTCTCCTTTTTTTGTTGTCTGAATTTTACTGTTTAAGATTGCTGAGTTGCTTCTGAAGGTGGAGTGGGGTCAGGGTAGTATCAGATTCACACATTACTGTCTTTACTGAATTTATATGAATGGCCTCCTTTGAAGATTGAGGGATTTGAAACGAGGCTTCCCCAGCTTCAGAGAATGTTATCTTTGATGGGAGCTGCTGTATTGTGGGAAGGTGAAGAATGTTTTGACCGTCCGTTTGTGCATTTAGTTTAATTTCTAGCCTGTCTTTCTAAAAAAAAAAAAAAAATCTAATGGACCCAAAGCGGCTTACCGAAGTATGAATAAAACCAATAAAATCATAATAAAGCCAATGACTATCCATAAAACAATATAACATGAACACATTAACACGTCCCCCCCCCCCCGCCCCGGACATTAAGCCATTATCTCAATTAAGGCCATGATTCCAAATTTTATTTTTAAAAGTTAATTATTTATAAAGCTGCACCAGTTTGGAGATGTCAATGTACTTCTCAGAGAGAGGGAGAGAGATCCTCAAAGTTGCTTAAAATTCCCACTATGTGTGTTTAATATAGCGTGTCGGAGGTTTTTATTCCCACTTGGCCTATATCTGGAGTGTTTCTATTGCACATTCATCATAACAATAGCTGCAAACTAATTCTAAAATATTAAAGCAAATTGTATGGCATAATAAAGGGGAAAATATTTTTCCTTTCTATTACTGTGCTGATGTTACATTGGGGAGAAGAGTAATCAGACTGGAGAACATGCGTTTTCCATGGCTTCATGGTCAAGGTTCAGCATGTCTTCAGACATCATAAAGTATATGGGCCTGTCAGAAGAGGTGTGATATGGGCTAGTTCAGCTACCCAGAAAGCTGCCTTCTACTGAGTCAGGCTGTAGGTACATCAAGGTTAATATTGCCTACCCTGGCTGGCAGCAGCTCTCCCGGGTGTCTTGGGTAGAGGTCTTTCATATCACCTACTACCTGATCCTTTCAAGTGGAATTGCTAGGCAATGAACCTGACCTTTTGCATGAAAAGCACGTAGTCTGCCACTGAGCCACAACCCCTCCCTATATTGCAAACACATTTGGTGGCCTTGCGTTGAGTTAAACTCTTGACCTATCAAGGTCAGCATTGTCTACTATGACTGGCAGCAGCTCATCAGGGACTTTCACATCACCTACAAGCTGACTCTTTTATCTGGATAAGCCAGGCATCTCGGACTTTCTGCATGGAAAGCAGATGCCATGCCACTGAGCTTCCAATGCATTATGGGCCCTCCAGTGATATGTCTAGCCAAGTGGTTGAATTACAGCAGAAGAAACATAGGACCCACCTCTGGCATGACTGAATCATCTGAGGAGAGCCCAGATCTTTTCCCCATGTTTAATTTGAAATGCAAAAAGGCATTTTAAGCCTGTGTCGGGAACTATAACTTAACATCCCCAAATCCTGTCTTTTTAGTCTAAGCTGCATAATGAAGAGTATGTTCAGAAACACATCCTTCCTGCTAGTCTGAAGATAGAGAGAAAAAACAGGCTCGACTAATTATAGGAAACTTGAATTCCATTGTCCAGCACTGGATTCTAAATGGTATTTCTAGTGCCAGCATGGTTTGCTATAAACATCAAAGTAGTTTTTTTCTAGCAGTATGCCCAGAGGTTAAGATGCTGAACTGCAGACCAGAAGGCCGGCAGTTCGAGACCCAAGTGCCGTGTGATGGAGTGAGCTCCTGTCTCTGGTCCCAGCTCCTGCCAACCTAGCAGTTCAAAAGCAAGAAATTGCAAGTAGATAAATAGGTACCACTTTGGTGGGAAGGTAACAGCGTTCCGTGCGCCTTGGTGTCTAGTCATGCTGGCCACATGACCATGGAGACGTCTTTGGACAGCACTGGCTCTTCAAGTTGGAAATGGGGATGAGCACAGCCCCCTAGAGTCAGATTCAACTAGCTTTCGAGCAAGAAAAAACTTTACCTTTATGGCAGTTTTGTGGCATTGTGATTCCAGCCAATAGCCAGGTGTGATCTATCCAAAAGGATGTAGGAGAAGCTAGGAAACCAGAAAGACACACAGTAATTTTGTTTGCACAGTCTAAATTGTCCATTGTATCTAGGGCTACCAATCCCAAGGTGGGGCCTGGTGTTCTTCCTGAATTACAACTAATACCCAGACTATAGTCATTGGTTCCTCTGGAAGAGATGGCAGCTGTGGAAGGTGGACTGTATGGCATCATATCCCTGCTGAGCTCCCCAAACCCAACCTACCTCATGTACCACCGCCAAATCTCCAGGAATTTCTAAAGCTGGAGTAGAAGTAGAAGAAGAAGAGATTGGATTTATACCCCACCCTTTACTACCCAAAGGAGTCTCAGAGCAGCTTACAAACTCCTTTCCCTTCCCCTCCCCACAACAGACACCCTGTGAGGTAGGTGGGGCTGAGAGAGCTCTGACAGAAACTGCTCTTTTTCAAGAACAGCTGTGCCAGAACTATGGCTTGGCCAAGGTCATCCAGCAAGTGCAAGTAGAGGAGTGGGGAATCAAACCCGGTTCTCCCAGATTAGAGTCTGTGCACTTAACCACTACACCAAACTGGCTTTCAGCCCTAACTGTATCATCAATACAGGTTCCACTCCGGAGTATTACATTCTTGTCTAGCCCTCCTGCTGCAGCCCAGAATGCCATCTGAAAATACTTCTTCAAGGGGCATTTTTGACTGACGGAGAAGGGTGTGTGTGAGAAAACCATGTTAAATGGCTTGAAATCCTTCTGACCATGGAAACATGCCATTGGATCCAAGCCACTGTGCAGTATTTTGACCCATAACAACTTATTTATTTGAAATATTTATTGGGCACCTTTTCCTTTTGCAGAACTCTTATGCCTAAAGTTTAAATCTGCAGGTTTCTAATGCTGGACATGCAGCAATGTAATATCGAATCAACCACTAGAGGGAGCAAATCACATGTGGAAAAGAGAAAAACCAAACCAAAGTAATAGGAACACACAAGGGAGGGAAATGAGAATGTGGAAGAGTAAAAAAAGTCATAATTTACAATCTCCAGTTAGGACTGCCAATAATAAAAGATAAATTGATCAAATGCAGTCCTAGTAAAATGTAGAACTTGGGGGTCTGTGTATCTGAATATTAATCTCTGCTGCTGTGTTAAGTTGTTAAGGTAAAAAATGGACCAGTGATGCACAATGTCTTAATTATCAGAAAAATTAGAGCAACGAGCGCTTGTAGGACTACTTCTCTGTGACTGTTTTACAGCTAGGGAGCACCAAATCATGAGCCTGGGCTTTCTTGAAAGCACTGTAATACCTTTCTGCTTGATGCTCATTAGTTGCATGTAGATTATCAAAGTATAACATGTTTGCACCTTTTCTCGGATTTTTTTAGGGGCACATTATTGGATATAAAGCCTTCATAGTAACCTCTGCCCCTTGTGAAGCAAGCTGGGTAAACTCATCTTTCCCCCCCTTTTAGAAATATGATTGGTGAGTTTTGATCTAAGCTAGTTAAATTTCTTTTCCCATATTGAAACACGGTAGAAAACCATCCCATTCACATTTTCCTCTAAAACTGGAATGGCATGAAACAGTAGCCTAAGTTTTTACTCACCCTGGGCAACAAAAATTTGGTGGTTGCACTACACAGAACGAACACACACTCTCGTTGCTGGAATCTTTCTTGAAGTGAAGTTCACACCTTCGTTCATAGACCTAATGAATTGAAAATCCTGCTGACCAGTTCCATTTTGGTCAGGGGCCAAGAGCAGTGTGAGTCTGTTCTCCTTTTATGCGTATGTGTATATTCTATTAATGTTAATGAGATGGGAGTCTTGCTGTCTCTATGAAAACATTTTGCTTTTCCTTTTTTCCTCTGAGCTCTCTGCCTGAATCTTTTGTCACCGAAACCCCATTTTTCAGTTCGTTGTGATAGTGGAATAAAGGAAAGGACAGCGCTAACAAAAGCAATCTTTTTCTGGGTGTGGCTTCTCATATCTCATTTCCTTCTGTCCTTTTCATGCATCTCTCCCCAGTCAGCCAGTCATTTTACTTCTCCAAACAGTTATATTAGCTGTACAATATTTCAGTTTTGTTCGTCCAATGGCTATATTGTTTAGAAAAACTGTTTTGAGGCAAATTGATAATGCTAAACTGGGCCAATTTATTTTTTAAAAATAATCAGAATTAAAATGTTCTTTGCTTGTTCAATATCCAGTGCAATCCTAAACAGAGTTACATCCTTCTACAGAGCAACAACTACTTTGAAAGCAACTAGTTCTCGAGCACACTGCTCATTGCTGTTATTGACCTAGAACTTTTGATCTCCAGAAAACTTAGTTGAGATCTCATATTATCTTTGAGTGAAGTCAATATCAGTGTATCTAATACTGGTAGTAAACTGTGGGCAGCTCATTCCAGTCCTTGAAAGCAGCAAAACAAAGCCACTCACATACCTCTTTGGAATCGCTACATACTAGAGGTGATTTCACAATTATGCTGAAAAAAATATGACTTTTGACATTGATCAACAGAAAAAAAAGAAAAAGATCCAAACAAGTTTGAGCACTAGATATTTACAATCCTGAACAGTGCCCGAAATTCTGTTTAGTTTCAGATTGGGTATTTCCAACCCCAATTCTAAACAGGGAATTTAAGTACTGCTTTGGATTGGAAATATCTAAATGCGCACAGATAGTAAGTAGCAGTGTATACTATGTTTGTGTATGGTGGAATAGTTGTCATTTCCTGGTCTCAAAGAATTGTGATAGAGAGAAATCTTCTTGTTCTTCTTAATATTGTCATAGGGAGTTTCAGCAAGAAGAGTGATGGAAGTAGTTAAACAACCATTTGGATTCCTGTTAAGAAGACAAGTTGGGTTTTATAGGTGGGGCTGAGAGAGTTCTGAGAAAAGCCTGACTGGCCCAAGGTCACCCAGAAGACTTCATGTGGAGAAGGAGTGGGGAATCAAACCCCATTCTCCAGAACCCCGTTCTCCCATCTGTCACTCTTAATTACTACACCACATGGGCTCTTAAGGTGTGTGTGTTCAGATGTTTCCAGTCCAGAACAGTGACTGAAATTCTCTGTTCTGGATTGGAAATACCCAGTCTAAAGCTAAACAAGGAGTCTGGGGCACTTTTTCATGTTGGAAGTATCTAAATGCCTTACTGGATATACTCCTAAAGGCACAAAAAACTGACAGCAACTAGTGAATGGAAAGAGAGGGGGGGATTGGCTTGTTTACCCTACCAAGATGTTAGAGAGTTATAGAAGGGGAGATTTGGGGGGGTAGGCTTTCCAGATAGTTTAGTCTCCACCATCTGGGTCTTCATATCTTATAGTAAAGTGGCTGTTTCTTGTTTTGATAATAAAAGAAGCAGAACTTGCTATCAATAGGGAGAGATTTCTCTGTACTTGAGGCTGTTACCAAATTATGTGGGATATTTAAGAACATAAAATGAATCTTGCTGAATTAAACCAGTGGTCCATCTAGTACAACATCCTTTTTCATACAGTGTCCAACCAATTGCTCTGAGGGGCCATCAATCAGGGCATAAAGGTCGAGGCCTTTCCCTGATGTTTTCTCCTTGCACTGGTATTCATAGGGTTGCTGCCTGTCCATATGGGGGTTCCCTTTAGTCATAAATAAATAAATAAATAAATAAATAAAAATCATGGTGAATAGCCATTAATGGACCCATCCATTAATGAATGGACCACTTTTAATTCCCTACTCCTCCATACAAAGTCTGCTGGGTGACCTTGGGCCAGTCAGGTTCCCCTCAGAACTCTCTCAGCTCCTCCTACCTCACAAAGTGACTATTTTGAGGAGAGGAAAGCTAGGCAATTGTAAGCCTCTTTGAGTCTTCTTAGGGCAGGGAAAAGTGGGGTATAAATGAACCTCTGGGTGTGCAAAAAAAGGTGTTTGGGGGGTTCGTGTGTATTGAACCTGAAAAATATAGGTATTTCCTGATGTTCCTGAAACCCCAAACTGGTATGGTATTCAGATTTTGGATTTTTTTGGAAATCACATTTTTTTTGGCTCCATTATACTCTATGGGGACCATTAAAGTCAATGGTCCCCATATAGGGTATAATGGGGAACTGATCTGAGGGTATCCAGGGGTCTGTGTGTGTGTGTGTGTTTTGCAACATATTTGCAACATAGCTATTGGTGCCTCTCCTCAAAAGGACCCCCCAGGTTTCAAAAACATTGGACCAGGGGGTCCAATTCTGTGCACCCTACTCCATGGTTTTCAATGAGGAGGGAAAGGGGCATGTAAAGCGATCACAGTCCCTTTAAACACCTTCTGCAAGGTGAACATTCACTCTGAAGGTGTCAAAGGGCTTACAGTCCCTTTAAATGCCTTCTCCAAACTGAGAGTACACCTGGGAGGCATTTAAAGGGACTAAAATCCATTTAAATGCCCTTTAACTTTGGCTATCCAGCAGTCCTCCCAAAAAAATCCCAAATATTTTTGGGATTTTGGGGGTTTGGCTATTTTGGATAGCTGAAAAGATACTTAAATCTATATTTGGCAGAAAGAATAGGGTTTTTTTGGCTTGGATATAGCCAAATGCACACCCCTAGTGGCCATCACTATGTCAATTGGCAGTAAATTTCACAACTGAATTACTATTTCTTATGATGCCTTATTAGGATAATCAATGTATTTATTTATTTATTTATTTAATCAGATTTACTAGACTGCCTTTCCTTACAAGTAGGGCTCAGGGTGGCTTACAACGGAGTACTATACAAAAATTCTTTAAGTTAAAATCCAAATTAGAATTATCTAAAAAGATCAATAGATAAAAACAATGTACATATACTGGGTGGTGGGAAAAAATTTCAGCTTCCCAGCCTTCCTAGGGGGAGAGGTTATGAGGGATGGGAAAATATACGAGAGTGTCAGATGTCATATTGTCCTCATTGCTACCTCAGCTGAAGGCCTGGTGGAACATGTCTGCCTTGCATGCCCTGCGGAGGGGTAATAACTCCCACAGGGCAGGGATGTCTTCTGGCAGAGAGTTCCATCAGGCAGGGGCCAGTGCTGAAAAGCCCTGGCCCTGGTTGAGACAGCCGCTCCTCTCTAGGGCTGGGGACCACCAGAAGGTTCTTATTTCCTGAGGGTAACACTCTTCCAAGGGCATACTGGGAGAGGTGGTTCTGAAGGTATGTAAGTCCCTGACCACTAAGAGCCTTGAAGGTCAGAACCAAAACCTTAGACCTGATCTGGTGCTCCAATGGAAGCCAGTGCAGCTTGAGCAGCACTGGTTGAATGTGTGCTGTCCGGGGGGTCCCAGTAAGGACCTGCATGGTTGCATTCTGGATCAGTTGGAACTTCTGGATCATATTACTTAATTGGGAGGTTAAATAAATGACTGCATAACTGCATTTTGGCTATCCTACGAAAACTTTATATTGCATATCAACGTGTATATGTATGATACTTATGCCTAAATCCTATCAATAGTGTAAGGCATGCATGGATGTGTGCAGCGTAGATGTGAATTAATTATGAGAGATGAAATGATGAATTGTCAAGATCTATGCAGCTTCTTTTTCTTCATTTTTCATTTTTCAGTGGCAAGAGAATCCATCAAAAAGGAGACTGCTTTTCTTGGTGTGGCTCCAGTAGAAGGTAACTTCATGGTTTAATTCCTTGCCAGTTTGAGAACTGCTAAAATAAACCTAAAGGGAAAAAAATGAGAGTCCATTTACTGCAGAAACCCCTAGTGAGACGGAAACTGTAGTTCATTTCTTCCAATAGAAAGGGACATCAGTTCCTTCCTTGCTTGTATCATCTTTTCCCCCCCTGCCATGGAAAGTAGAATAAGGGGCAAATGGTACTCTTAATTATAACCTGGTATCCCATAGAGTTTCATGCTTTCGTGCTTGCTTTAGCATTGTAGGCCATCCTGGTCCATTTTATTTGACTAACTGGAATCATAAGTACAGCCCTTGAGCTAGGGGTTAAATTTCTATCTTTTCATGTCTCCTTCAGTGTATTCTATGCTGGACAGCAATGTGGGGTGATACTTGACCTTCCCATTGTTCTATAATTTGATTGGCTGGCTGCCGTGATGCTCTTTTCCCCAGTCTCAGCATCTTGCAATGAGAGGGAGGGAAACATCTTCGATGACCAAGCCCAATGCAGAAGATTTTTTAAAAAGCAAAGATAGGGAGATTATAACAAATCTAAAAACCAATTACCCTTTCATTGACAAATAACCCAGTGTGGAAACAAAGAACGAATATTTCACGACAGGAAAATGACCATCTTTGGAACAAAGTTAATCTAAGCATTAACTGTTCTGCAATGGCTTGGCTCCCCTTTCTTATTATTTTAAAACTCATCAGTTTTTAGAAGCCAGAGGGTTTTTCCCCTCCCCTTCTACTCAGCTCCTGAAGCTTATCATCAGTAGCCAATTGAGAAGCTTGTTGTATTACCTGCAGAAAGCACACTGCAGTTTGTCAGTTTTAACAATCTCAGTGCCATTGTTAGATTCTTCAGTGAGCTTGCTGCTACGGCTTCTTTTTTGCTGGCTTTTCATGTAGGTGTCATTGTCATGAAGGGGGTAGGATAAAGCATACATGAAGATCAAGGTGGGCGGGGGGGGGGAGTATTGTTCTGCTACCTCTGTTCTGAGGCCCGAGCAATGAGCAGGAAGGTTTTTTTCCCCTTAATCATTATAAAATGTGTGTTATGCCTTGAGCAACAGGAGAGAGGGAGAGCTGAAGGAAGCAACTTGGGGTGGAAAAAGAGGGAATTGGGAACAGGTTTCTTTTCAAGAATCTGGCTGTGTGTGTGGATAACTGAATACTGCTGCCTTTTCAATTTGTGTACAAGGCCTTGTCTGTGCACATCCAAGTGAGCAACCCCAATCTAAGCAAGAACATGGGGCTGTATGTGAGAATAGTGACTTGAAGGGTACGCAAGAAACCATTCATGTGACAAGTGCAGTTGAAAGCTTAAGTGTGTGAAAGTGGTGGGAAATGGGCCAGTTTGCTTGAGCATGTTGGATTTAACATAAGAACATAAGAGAAGCCAATGTTGGATCACACCATTCAATCCAACACTCTGTCACACAGTGGCCAAAAATACCAGGTGCCATCAGGAGGTCCAGCAGTGGGGCCATTTCTTTCCATGATCACCAAAAGCCAGTTCAGTTGGGGAGGCCCACATTCAAGTTGCTACTGAGTTATCAAGCCTAGTTGGTCTCTCCAGGCACACAGCCTAATGTAACTTGTAAGATTATTGTTAATAAAATGGGAAGGGCAGAATCATGCATATTGAGCCCTTTGGATGAAGGGTAAGATTTTTTAAAAAATAAGTGTTGGGGAAGATTGGGTTCATAAATATATTATCAGCCTAGGCTTCAAAACAATTTGGCAGGTGTTCTGCTGAATTTCAGTACAACATGGAAATTTGTTTGTGATGGTTTGCCAAGTTGAGGCCCAGGTACAAAGTACTATCTGTGAAACATCTATCTATTTACAATAATTATGAATCAGAGGGGCTTCAGAAGAGCTCTCACATAACTATCAAACTTTGTGGAGGACACTGGAACAAGTCAATAGACAAGAATGATCATTTTATAATTGCCATGTGCTTGTGGAATAGCAGCTGAATCATGAGCATTCCAGGATGACAGTGACCTCTCATTGGTCTTTCATTCTCGAATTTTAGGGGATTCATGCTGAAATCAAGGTCAAGAATCCAAATGATGTGGATGACTTTGAGGTGTACCTACATAGACAGATTCGCAGATTCAAGGGTCACAAATGCTACTTTCTTGTGCCTTTCCCAATGAAGTAATACAACTAATTTATAATTAATCTTTTTTAGTATATGTGGGGTTGTTGTTTTTTTAAAAAACCCAAATTTATTGAATTCCTCATTTAATGAAAGGTGAAATATGATGGTAATAAACCCATGTATCATAATTTCCTAGCATCGACACAATTTCAAGATTTGCAACATTATGTCAGTACACCAATTAGGATGACCTACGTTACAGATCTTTGTGATGGCACAGCAAATTTCAGGTCAGGTTATAAAATAATAGGTCTTTCTGGTTTTATTATTGGTTAATTGTTGTAATGGCAGTAGCTGCAAGTAGACAGTATTGACTCTGCTTCTAGAGGATAGAAACCCATATACAGGTTTGTTCCTGCTCCTAAATGAGCAACAGTCATGACTCTTTGGATCATTGGATGTACCTGGAAGAGAAGAATGTCATTAGGTACTGCCAAGAAAGAGAATAACCCAGGCAAGCTTTCTCTTCACCTTTCTCATTTAGTCTTCAGTTATCTATGGCTTTGTGTCTCCCTTCCAGTCTTCCATGTTTAGAGCCCATATGCCCTGCCCTTCATGAGTGGAAGGACTGGATTGTGGTGGTTGCTACTGAAGAAGTTATGTAACAATAAATAAACAATAAAGAGGAAGATCTGTGTTGTGTATGTAACCTGATCCTGATGCTTGGGTTTGATTATAGTCAAAGGTTTAAATATTTTTCAAGACCTTGGGAGTCTATCTCAAAACTAAAACGTCATCATTTCAAATATTCTTATACTGCCAGATCCAGTTTGGTGTAGTGGTTAGGAGCACGAACTCTAATCTGGAAGAACTGGGTTTGATTCCCCACTCCTCCACATGCAGCTGCTGGTGTGACCTTGGGTCAGTCATAAATTCTTTCAGAGCTATTCTGGAAAGAGCAGTTCTTGGGAGAGCTCTCTCAGCCCCGCCTACCTCACAAGGTGTCTGTTGTGGGGAAGGGAAGGGAAAGGAGATTGTAAGCCGCTCTGAGACTCCTTCAGGTAGTGAAGGGCAGGGTATACATCCAATCTCCTCCTCCTCTTCTTCTATTATTGACATTATCACTTCCTTTAAAAAATTGTGAAGTCTTTCCAACCATGTTAAGTAAGGTTGTTAATCTCTCAGGGGGGCTGGAAATCTCCATCCATACAACAGAGATCAGTTCCCTTGGAGAAAATGGCAGTTTTGGAGGGTACACTCCATGTCATGAGTCCCCTCACCACCTTAGAAGCAGTAGCAGCATGTGAAGTAGCTATGTGTATTGGGGCCCTTCCCAAGGCCATCCATATAGTGGGATCAGAGGCAGACAACCTGAGCAGGGTCTATCAGATCAACTATGAATGGTATATCCAGGACAGATATAACAGGGTGATTTTTGACTCCTGGGGGTATCCTCAGGTGGACTTGTTTGCCACAGCAGAATCCAAGAAAGCACCGGAGTTCTTCTCTCTGGCAGGCAGTGCTCCAGCTTCTCTGGGGGATGCATTCCAGATCCCTTGGTCAGGCACACTTTTCTATGTGTCCCCCTCCTGAACAAGGTTATAGGGAGAATGCTAGCTGATTGAACAGATGGTATCCTGGTGGCTCCTTTCTGGCCCCACCAGATCTGGTTCTCAGAGCTGCTCCGCCTAGCAGGTGGATATTACATACTGTTTTCCCCACTCAGATCTGCTGATACATGGCCCATTACTGCATCCCAAGGAATTATAGATATTCTGCAGCAAGCCCATAAACCTTCAACTAGATATTCTTATGTCAGGAAGTGGACTTGATTTGAATCCTGGTTGTCTGCTGGACAACCTGCCCAACATAAGAACATAAGAGAAGCCAATGTTGGATCAGGCCAGTGGCCCATCCAGTCCAACACTCTGTCACACAGTGGCCAAAAACACCAGGTGCCTTCAGGAGATCCAACAGTGGGGGCAGGACACTTGAAGCCCTCCCACTGTCCCCCCCCCCCCCGTCAAGCACCAAGAACCATTGTCATCAGTTTTGGAATACCTGTTGTCATTAGTACAGGTCACTTTAGCAGTGTCTTCAGTGAAGACCCATCTGGCTGCATTTCATTGCTGCATTTCATGAGGAGGTGCAGGGGACTACTGTTTTTGCTCCTAAATTGGCTCAGCATTTTTATTCAATGTCCTTCCTCCTACACTCCATAATGTTCCACAGTGGTCTTTACCCTTAATATTAGCTAGCCTGATGAAACCTCCCTTTGAGCCTTTAGCCTCCTGTTCCTTAGCTTTACCCTCTAGGAAGGTAGTGTTTTAGTGGCTATTACCTCAGCCAGGAGAGTCAGCAAAGTAGCGGTGCTTAGAGCTGATCTGCCTTTTCTCAAGGTGAGTGAGTTGTATTCAGTGAGTGGGTTGTATTACACTGGAGTCTAGACTTCCTACCTTTAGGAGGGCTCTCTGCTATTATTTGGAAAGAACCAAGCCATTTTGTAAGGACAAAGCACTGTTCATTTGTTATTGGGGCCCGAAGAAGGGCAAAACTGCCTCAGCCCAGTCCATGTCCAGTTGGGTGGTGGCTGCCATCTGTCCTTGCTACAGGACATCTGAGGAACTGTGTCCTCTCAATGTTGAAGCACCCTCCACCTGAGTGCAGGATGTGTCTGCTGTCTTTCATAGATGGGTTCCTTTCTGGACATCTGCAAGACAGCAACCTGGTCAACAGTAGACACATTTGTGAGACATTATGCTCTAGATATTCAGGCAAGGAAAGAGGTGGATGTGGGAAAGGCTATTCTGCATGCTCTGCTGCAGTGAGAGACTCACCTCACCTCCTCACCAATGGTCCCATTGTGGGGCTGCAGGAGAAGACAGAAGATGAAAAGAGAGTTGCACTTACCGGCAACTGTTGTTCATTGACGTCTTCTGTGCAGACACACATTCCCTCCCTCCAGCCCCGCCATGAGCTCTCACAGGGTCTGTTGTGCCATGTGAGGGGGCTCACAGTGACTTAGTGGGAACTGAGGGAAAGGGGTGCCCATCGTCAGAGCATGTGACATGTTGGGTAGGAATCCCGTACATGTGCTGGCTCTGAAAGGGGTGGGGCAACCCCACTTTGGAGTTTTTAAGCTTGAAAGAAAATGTCCACAGCCAGCCTGTGCAGCCACAGTCCCAGTGTGTGTCTGCACAGAAGACATCAATGAACAACAGTTGCCAATAAGTGCAACTCTTGTTTTATTTGCTGGTTTGGGGATATTTTCTTTTTTCATTATAGTTTTTATATCTGTATTTTTTATTTAATTGGTATCATTAGCATGATTGTTTGGATGTTGTCATTTCTTCCTGCTTATTTTAAATATTTTTATATTTTGTTATTTTTGTACTGTTTATTTTATTGACTTGACTGCTTCAACAGCCAGTTTGGCTTACAGGTTGGGGAGCTAAATTATATAAATCATATAAGTACATTGAGACCCACTGAAAATTGAGTATCATGAAGACAGACAAGTCATGATGCCTTCTCTTGCTTTCATAATAAGAACAATGGAAAGTGACTATGTATTAGTTTCATGTTTTCATTTTTTTAAAGATATCTGTTATTACTCGTTTAGCAAAAAAAAAAAATCCTTGTATGAAAAGGGGGAAAAAATGCTGATCAAGAGGAGGTGGTTAAGCCTGTAGTTATTACTCAGTAGAATGCACCATTTAGATTAGCTTACCTTTTGGTTTGATTCTGACTGCACGGTGACCCAATAAAGCTGTAGCAGGTTAACTTAGAAACCAGCACCTATGGGAAATAAAAGGAAGGCATCATGGTGTAAGCTTCCTATGGGGGTTAGCAGCTGGTGGCTAAAATCAATGAGATCCCTCCACAATGAACTCAAGGGAATTGAAGAGTGTGTGTCCAAATAACTTGTTAGTGTCTACTAATAGGAAATAGCCTTGGAGAACATAGCACCCAAACGTGACCTGAAGGACCTTTTCTAACTAGGGACCCTTTTCTTTGTGCCTCATGGACAAACATAGTAGTTGACAATTAGAAGCGTGAGACTTCTCTCTATCATCTTTTGTACAGGTGACATGCATAGTACAAGCAAAATGGAACAGTGCCAACACTATTCTCAACCCCCACCTTCTCATTATTTATTTGCAATTTTACATTTCATATTACTACCTGCAAATCAGCCTACATATGCTAGATCATAACATACATATTACTATTACGGTAGTGTAAAGAGCAGAGTTCTTATTTTAAGTGTTAAATATGCAAGTATTTGGGGGTGCTGAATTTGAGACTATTGGTATGCTTGGTTTTGGCTGCCTGTTTCTCCACAGCTAACAACAGTTTTTAAACTGTGTGGGTGTTAGCTAATAATAGCCATGTACTTTTCCATCGCACACAATACAATGGTCACAAAGAGTGACAGTATCTGAAATGAATGAGGATATATTATAAGGGCAATTTATTTGAACAACACAGAGACTGAACACACTGAAGCAAGATTAGTGAGGAACAAAAGTGTTCCATAATTCTGGACCATGTGAGAGGGTATGTTATTAACATATGGAACCCTTCTAGTCTGTAGATATATGTATCCAGTAATGCGTGGGTTGAGTATCAGCTTTGTTTATATTATGTGATTTGAGTCACACATGGATGATCAGATATGGTTAGTGGTGTGAGTTTTGGTGACACCACTCTCATGTTCAAAGGAATGTGGAAATGGTTGGGGGTGTGAGTTTCTCCTTTCTTATCTACCCAGGCAGTTGAGCAGCGCTGATAATGTTGACAGTGATGACTATCCAGTCAGGGCTAAATGATCAGTGTCCAGTCCAGCACTGAGGAATGGAGCCCATGTGCAGCCCAAGTGCTCAATCCAGGAATCCAACTGTGGAACAGCATGCAGTGCCTTTCAGTGCACATTGTTCCTAATCCACATAGGGGACCAGTATCTGAAACTTACTACTGAATACATGTATGTGTATCAATCCTGAGGGATCTCAGTGCAGCTTGTCTTGGAAAGAGGCATCCTCTTTCTCCCTCAAAATTCCACCCCTTTCCTATTCTATTTGCTGTTTATTTGGTGAATTTGTACTTCACCTTTCTATTTAAAAATACATACAGTAGCTTACAGCAAACTAAAAGTTGTAAAATATCAACCCAATAAAAGAATAATGTCTAAAAAGAGATTAAATAATAAAAGCAACTATAATACATAAGCAATGATAAGTAAGAATAACTAGAGAGGTATGGAAGTGTGGGGTTAATATCAGTTGTCACACTCTCACTCTAGTTACATAAATAAGTAAATAAAAATGGCAATTAGTTTTGTGCCTCTACACAGTTATATACACAAGAAAATAATTACTACTATTTTAGAAGTAAACATCTATGTATCCATGGATTTTATTATATAGTACCTGATTTTAAAATAAAATACTTGACATATATAAACAAAGTGCAAAATGGAATCCAGCTCAGAAGAGGAAATAGTTGCAAATCATAATACACAGTACAGTGTTTATTTCACCATATATATATATGAATATATCTATCTATCAACCTTTCAATTTGTATACTACAAATACCATTTTGGTCCTGTCGTTTCCTTACAAGTGTCTACCTTGTGAAAATGTATGGTACATGACTGTCAAAGTTCACTATTGCAGTGTTTTTTATTCTTGGAGGGAAAGAGAGGGGGAAAAATGAAGGACTTTTCATGTCTCTCAGATATATTGGCCTATTCTCCAAATGACAGGTTCCTGACTGATCAACTATACCACCTGCTACTAAAGCTCAGTAATATTAGTCTGTGGAATGGTTTCATTCTCATCTCACACCTCAGAGATCTTGAGCTCAACCCCAGGCATCCCTTGTGTGTTTAAATCAGCTTAACGGCTCATACAGTGTGCTGATTTCCTTGTAGGCCTCTGTTTTCTCAGAAAGTGATCACCTTTTGCCAATGCCCTCAGGATTAAACAGGGCAGCCTGGTTTTCCTTTTCTGCATTGGCTATACCTTTGTAGTCAATAAAAGACTAACTAGAAAAGAATCAGCTGATGAGAGAATCAATCTTCTGGAAGCCTCCCCACAGTTTTCTCATCATTTTTGTGCCGTCTGTCATCTCGGATTGTAAAATGGAAACCAAAACTCAGTATGTGGGAAGACTTTTAGTGCTCCTTGTTAACAAAAACAGTAAGACCAGGGGTTTTGATCTTATCAGTGTATAGGTAAACAGTAAGCTGTAAGTGTGCACTCTTGAAGTGGCTTTTCCGTGTTTCTAATGGAGACTTGCGAAGAATTATCAAAGAAGTCTCACAAAAGGTCTCATAACATACTGGTGTGTAGATACCCATTCTGAGTAGGTCACGTTAAATCTGAACTTCTTCAGTATCACAGTACAGTGCAGTTGTACCATTTGCCACCACATAAAAGCTGTATAAATATGGGAAAAGTGTTGTACAGTATAGGAGGACTTTAAACTTTGAGTAGATAACCATATTATAAGTAGTGTCCTGCAAAACCAGCTGTCTCAACAGAAATATTAACATTCTAGGAATGAAATTCTAGGTTCCTTATAATTTTATAACGTGTGCTTTGCAGTTCTATCCTCTTTTCTTTCTTGGGGAATCTGGACTATTTTAAACATGTACATTTATCCCAATAGCCCTGTGAAATTGGAGGATGAATTATTGTAATTTATAGGTAGGCACTGCAAAACACCTGGAAGTTAAAACATAAAACATCAGTGTAGCTACAATGCAAATCAATGATCTAGAAAACATAATTGAAATTAGATTGCCATTACTGCTAATCAACATATTCTTCTTTTCTGTTTATCCTGTATAGTTTCTTGCTTGCCTCTCAGTTTGCATTCCTTTTATAGCAGTTCCCCAAAAGTATACAGGTTCATGCCTTTAGAATGTGGTATCCTCTTTTAAGATCTGCAAGCAAGGACTGATGGAGCTGCTGTTAAATTGCATGCATCCTTGGCAACAAAGCCACCAAGAACATTGGTTGCCGATGAAGACTGTCTTCAACTTGCTGGAGTCCTGCAGAGGTCCATCTTGCCATTTCTCCAATGCAAAATGTCCATTTCCAGAAGACAAAGTGCATAGAGTCTTAGATGTTGGGAACCCCAGGGCCAAACTGCGAACTCTGTCACAGTCATACATTACTTACATGTTCTCCTCCCTTCTCGTGTGAATTGTTTTTGCTATTGGGATTCACTGGCTTGGTGTAGCCAGGAACCACTATTAAATTAGCAGAGTGCACAAAGGCTTACTGTGCAGTGAAGCTTCTGCCCAGTCTCTGTGTGTGATGATGAGACACAAAGTTACATGGATCCTGTTTTATATTTGCACGCTAATATGAGCTCCTTTAAGAGTAGAACAGTTCTTTATTGTTACGATCATTTGACCAAACATAGGAAGGAATAGAGACAGGATAGTAACCTATTCTAACTAACTAGGGTGGATGAGGATGCAGGATGCATGCCCTGCCTCCATGATACCAAGGTGGAGAGAGATGGCAATGTGTGTGAGAGAAGGTGTCAGAATGTAAGTGAAGGAAGACTTTCCCTAAGAATAGCAATTTACTTCGAAGGTATAGTATCAGATAGTGGAAGGAAAGGATGTTCTGTGTGTCCTGACCTCTCTGTCTTTTTAACTCTCTTGTAGTCCTCCTTTTATAGACTGAGGCACAAGGATAGTGTACAGTCCTTGACTTCCAACACTTGCTCTGAATCAGGGTTGTAGCACAGTGTAGATGGAGCTCCAGCTTCTCTCCCACACGTTACCCTGAACAGCAGCAATCTAGTGGGGAGTTATTTGGCCTTTTGCAGAAGACTGCTTGGTTATATGGTGTTCCACATCAAGCCAAAGAGTTCCTTCCCAGGACTGCTGCTGTTCAGGGCAATGGTATGGAGGCCAGGCTGGAGTTCTTTCTGCATCATACTGCAGTCCTGATCCAGAGTGAGAATAGTGCATGCAGGCACAGAGGAGTGTCATAAACCTTCCCTGGGGTTTATGTGTTTTCTACATGTGTGTTCTGTATATGTAAAGTGTATTCCTCTCCGTTGTGCCACTGCCCCAGAATATGAACCCAGACTCTGATGCAACCAGTGACTTCAGGAACACTAGAAAAGCAATCTCTGAGCAAGCACAAAGGGCAGGATTTCCCAATTACTTCAGCTCTCCCCCTCTGCAAGTGTGTCTAAGCATGAGCAACTAATCTAAGATGACTCTGCTCTCTTAAACAGGAAAAGAATTTATTGCCACAGATAATGCTACAGCACAAGGCAAGAAATTTGCTATTCCAACTACTGGTTACAGAGTTAATGAAAAGAACAGGAAAATATAACACAAAGTTAACAATGCAGAAGGTTTACCTCTGACATCCCCACCCTAGATGTCTGTGGTATGAATGCATGTCTTGACTTCCCACCTGCTCCATGCAGGGGGAATCCAACCTCCAGCATTTCAACAAGCACTCACAAATGTTACCACTCTTTTAAACTTTTCCTGACTTCATTGGTGGGAAGCCTCTCCTGGCCCAGTTTTAGGGAAGTTGCCCATGTTGGGAGGTGCTCCCCAATCTTCCAGTCTCCCAGTCAACCTAGAGCACACATCCCACACATTTCAATAGCTAGATCATGTTTTACAACAGCTGTCCATCTTGCCCTTCCTGGCTGATAGGCAAATGCTATCTCTCAGCAGAAATTAATCTCTGTTCTCTGACCTCCTTGTGCATTTTATGGCTCTCTTCCCTGGGAAGATAAATGGCTGTCAACATCCCAGGGACTCCATGATGCACTTCAAAGCACTTTACGCCTCCAAATCACAACAAGGAGAACATGCATGTAGCATTTGTGTCTGCAATGGAGTTCATAGGTTGGATCCTGGGTCCCTGGCCTGTCAATTCTATCTCTTGGAAATCACCCTAGAGTGTTTAAGAAACCATGGAGCAAGTTCTAAAAAGTAGTGTGTGGATGCATTCTTCTCAGGTAGGCTAGTGCAGGGCCAGATAGGTGAGTTTGTAGAGGGCTAAGCGGTATCATGATAGGTCAGGAGGCTAAGAAAATGCTGTGTCTAATACTGTGTAGCATTTGACTCTAAACACAGGAAAAGTCTGAACAGGTAATGAAGAAGTGAAGTGAACCCAGCCCCAAACAGGCGAAGTCATAGGTGGAGGACAGACTGACAGAATGAAGCACAAGGGAAACGGGGCAAAAAGACCTGGGCCAAGTTGTCGCGGGGCTTTCCAGTCACACTGCGTAGACTGATGCAAGACCATACTGAGGAGGAGGTGGAATTGAGTGTTCGCACTGCTGGGCGGCCCCTGGTGGCAGTGCCACAGTTGCCCGCAGCTTTGATCCATTTCACCAACCTGCGCTTAGGCGCATGGGCACATAGGTGCATAGGCACAGCAGCAATTGGGACAGGATCCCATGGCTGGGAGCTGTAGCTCAAGCACACAGTTTACATGGGCGGTTATGCACCTGCCTGCCGGATCAGTGCATTCACATTACCGGTGCCGCTTGATTGTGGCTTACTTGCATCCATACTTCCAGGAAGCGGGATCAACACACACCCAGACGGCTTGACACCAGTTTCACCAGGCACCTTTGAAAAGCAGGATGAAAACGCTTCAGGATGGGGTGAGTATGGCACAGCAATGCCAGAGAGCTGAGGCTGTGTGAACCGGCCCTCTTAATCCACTTGCGAAACATGCCTATATCGGGCCAAACTGCCAGTCTGAACTCGGCCACATTATGCTGTCTTTGACTCACATAGACACAAACAAAATACAAGAAGTTGACAGACACCCTCTCTCATTCATGCATGCAAGAAAGATACTCAAAAGATACACACACCCATCTCCCATGCACAGATATAATCACTCCTGAAAGCCCATAGACAGGTAACATATAGTTTTAGTGTTCTGGTCCTTCGCATTTGCCAGACTGGTCAATGTGCTGTCAAGTATACGTTAACCAAAATCTCTTCACTCCATCTTTTCCAAAATCTGTTTTACATAGGGCAATGGTAAGTTCCTGTCATTTTTTGCTGGTGTGGGTGAAAGAGAAGAAAACTTCAGAGGGACTGGGACTTAGCTCTGAAGAAATGATTTTCATTGGGGGTTTTTTTTTGTGATTGTGGGTGATGCCTTGCAACATTTGGTTGGAAGTAAATACAGAGCTACTTCTGGCTGCCTTTTTATTTTATGATCCCCTGGTTCTGAGTTATCACCCAAATCAAGTGGGCTCTCTTCTATAAGAGGCAGCGTGGTATAGTGGTTAGAGTATCTGAGTAGGGGAAACCCAGGTTAAATCACCATGTTGCCATGGAAACTTGATTTTGGGCCAACTCAGCCTAACCAGTCACAACAAGGTTGCAATTTTGAGGATAATATAGAGCAGAGTAGAACAATGTTAAGAGGCAAGTCGGGTCCCCATTTGAAAGAAAAGTAGAGTATGGTTGCGGTCACAGACGCTAGATAAAGGGGGGGGGAGATGAGAGGGTATTTCCTCTGGTGGAAGTTGACCTGCAGTTGTGTGATCACACAGTCTTTTGAAGCTGCAGGCGCAGCCCACCATTGTGTGATCAGACACAACCATGGGTGAGTCTGGGTCTTTTTTTGCCATTTGTTCCTGATGCACTTAAACGAGGGATTGATGATTCATACCTCAGCCCTGAGGGCTCCCTATGGAGTGTGCAATGATGCGCATGCTGAGAAGGGAAAAAACCCAATGACACGGAGTTGGGATGGCCTGATCAGACCATCCCGACACCATGGGAGCGTGCTGGAGCGATCAGACAGGGGAAAGTCCATCTGTGGCCATAGCAACCCGTTTGCTACCGGATTTTCCCTGATGCCTGTTTACTCCGCTTCTGCGGTGGAGCAACATGGGTTGCTGCCAGCTGTGAGATGCTTCCCAGATGTTTGGGTCTGATCATGCATGTTAAATCCGCCTGGCATTCGTGCCTGTGTTGGGGCTAATTGTGCATGTGTTTGCAGCCTATAAATATGTAAGTAATTTTTTTTTAGTGTGGTTGGTACACGATGTTTGATACACTGTGATTTAATGCATTCCAATCCTTCACTTGAGTCTGGCTCATTAGCTTTTGCTTTATAGATTGTCATGTCTGTTCGTTTATAACACCTGCTAGTTTCATCTGCCAGTCAGAATTTGTCTTCAATCTTTATTTCTAGGTGCCTTTCTCCACTTTGCTTTTTCTCTTCTCCCTTTTGCAAGGGTCCTTGTATAAAAACACAAAATACATTAAAGCACAGAAGCTACCTACTGCGTGACCAATCCGAATTTAATTTAGAGAGAGTTCATTTCAGATTTGGCACTGCCTTCAGACTGGAAACTGAACAGACCCACAGAATTTTGAGAATGTCTTGTTGAGAATTTTGAGCCCAAGTTATACAGGAACTGAGCACCCAGATTTACCGCAAGGGCTGGAGCAGGCAGCAAATTAAACAGCTGCATTAAAAATGGATCCCCATTGAATTGCAGAAAAATCATGAGTATTATGGGATATCATATTTGTTATAGTCTTATGGGACCTTTACAATGTTTATTGTCAGCCAATGTATTCAACAGCCACTGAACACAAAATTCCTCTCTCTATCCTGCGTACATTAACTCTGTTGGCTTTAGTAAGACCAAAATTTTGCTCGTGATAAGGAGGTGGGAGGATCCATGATGACTTATTTAACTCTGTTTCTGCTCTACACTATGCTGCCCAGTGCTAGACAGAAAGGATGCTAACTCACCCAATGCTAACTAGCTCTAGCAAAGCACCACCCAGTGGTCCTTCCAGCAAATACCAGATTGCCAGCTTTCTCTCTCTCTGTGCCTAGGCCATTCCCTCAGGCTCATTAATGTGGGCTCAGGAATAAGGCATGAATGAAGCATGAATACTAAGGCTGATTTTACACCTCCCCTCTAAAGTAGTTTGACTGCTGTCTTTTCCTGTACTGATTTCACAGTGGTGTGAAATTTCACTCCAGGGGGTTTAAGTGCACTAAGAAACCACAATTGTTTAAAGCAGAATAAAGTGGTATAATACTAGCTTGACCACAGGAGGGCAATTAGTAGATATGGACATTTCAGTGGCAGCACGGTTTCACACCGCACAGAGGTATGGGCAGTTTTTTTTGGAACTAGAATGATTCCAGCGGGAAAGTCAGATGTAAAATCAGCCTAAGGTAGTGTAGCCTCTGAAGTACTTCAGGTGCCTAAGCTGCAAGACCCTGCATCCCTGCCTTTCAGGACTGCCAAAGTAAAAGTAGCATACTGTGAACTTTTCCTTACTTGGTATTTTATAGCTTTTCCTTCGAATGCTTAAGGTGGGCTTGTCATCAGTGTGCCCTGACCTCAGTTGCTGGAGTCACATTGCTTCCTGGAACTTGTTGGTTGGTGTACTGGTCTCCCTCCCCCCCCCCCCCCCGCCCACTTCTGCTTCCCTCTTTGATGTCAGACCCTTTAGGAGCCAGTTGGTTTTCCTGTAGTGATCACTTCTCTTTGTCCTGGAGTAACGTGGCTGTCTGAAAAGGCTACTCCAACACAGTAATCTCTGGCATACAAAGGGTTAAAAAAAGGAAAGGAAAGACTACTGGCCTGTTAGATGTCTCCACTGGATTTTTTTTTTAAATTATAGGTGCCTGTTTGCTTGCATCTCCAACTGACTTTTGCAACATTAAATGCTATGCCTATCTTGCCTACTTTTGCTGTGGTTTTAAAGTGCAACTTGTTAACTTTATCTTTCTCTCTGCAACAAGGTCAGAATTAAGATGAAAATAATGGTTTTCCCTGCCAAAATCAAAACCTTTCCAGGTTTACTATTGCCCATCCCATGGTAGAATTGCTGTTGCAAATGGGTAGCTTATTTATAATATGTGACTCTTTTTGTGTTGTTAATCCGATACAATGTGCTATAGCATCAAAGTTTTACTCCTTGGAATTTTCAGGAACTGGCATCCAATTAAATAAAGAAGGGGGGAACCGTTCGTCTCCCAAGCATACATACGAAGTTGTGATTAAAGTAAGACTGAATATAGAGTGAGTTTATACTGTGGGGTGGCTTTTGTGCATGCAAAGCAATCCTGAATTTCTTTTTTAAAAGAGTGAGTTCTATTTGCATATGCCTATCTCTAGGCACAGCTCAATTAGCCTAAATTAGATGACTCATTTATTGGCATCTAATGGGTCATGTTCCATCGTTTGTACTAGTGGGTATTTACCAATACAGCTCTCGCACCACTGGTCCCATCAGTGAGGAGCTGTCCAGGTGTTTTCATTCCAACCTGGTTTCCACTGACAAGGGCCGTTAGAATGGGGAATGCACCAAACAGGTCATTTTTACACTAGTGGGAAAAAAACTAATGAATAATGTGTGTGTGTGTGTGGAGGGACAACTGAATAGGTAAAGATTAGCATTTACTGTGTGTAGCAATCAGTCCAGATTGTGGAAATAATGGTGTACCTGTCAATCAGATGTCTAAGCTGAAGCGCTGCGTGCATCAACATCATAGCATTGTCATGTGGAACTTTTCAGAACATTATGTAAAGAAATAGAAATGATTGCCTAAAAGAATGTCTCTTTTCCCAATTTTACTATGTCACTACGTAGAATAAATACAAAGGGATTTTTTTTGTTTGCTTAGTTTTGTTTTGTGTGTTTTTTAAAAGAAGACCAGAAGGTACAGAATGCAGCATGGAACAGGACACAGAACACAAGAAGAGAAAGAACAGGGAGACTTTGTGATACAAAATGGCTGACAAATTAAGAATTGGATCTAACATCAAGAGACTTGAGCGATCAGGACTAGGGGTGTGTACTTGATATATACCAAGCTGAATAAATGCCACCAAAATACCTTATTGATATTTTTCAGGTATTTATTCAGCTGAAACAGATTTTCTAATCTGATTTGGCTACCAGTTCAGCCGAGCTCGAATAAAAGCCAATATTATTAGGCTTTTATTTGGGCTCAGCCGAAGTAGTGTGAATTTACCCACCTTCTGGATGAACTTGCACCACTTCCAGGTTCCTTGTGCATAGCTTGGCGTTGCAAAAGCCATTTAAAGGGAAAGTTCCTGCTAAATGGCTTTTTGCAAAGCTAAGCCACATGCATGCCTTCTGTTCCCTCACTGAGTCCTGCTGCGGTGGAGCATACATCAGTGAGTGAAGGGAAGGCATGCATGGGGCATGGCGCGACTCAGGGTGGAAAGGTATCTAAAGTTTAAATACATTTCCTTCCCTCGCTGAGTTGCACCTTCTGAATTAGGCTGGGAAACTGCTCTCTACAAGCCTCAAGAGTGTGCACAGCCTAGTTTAGAAGGCTTTTGCATCTGTGTAGAGAAGGAGTTAAAGTACTGGCTTGCTCCTAACATAACATTGAGCTGTATCAACAGGCTGACACCTTTGAAGTGACTAGGATTACTCCTGAGGAAGATTGGGATTTCAAAATGAGCCTATATCTGGGTGTTTATTGAGAGATGGAAGGACTTTTTCTTGGAATATTATAAAAACTTATTTATAAATGTAATACAGTGTTTTACATGCAAAAATTCACCAAATGTCTTAGTCATTATATCACGGTGGTTGTTTGGTTGTATTTCTCTTTTTAAAAAGCAGCAGATGGAAACCATTCTAACCATCAGAATGTTTGGATTGTCTCAAGAGCCTTTGGCATTTTTGTGTCTCTTTCAGTTAAGAACTTGGTATGGTTAACGTTATGTCTGTACCAGCATTTGATGCAGTGGACCCTGGCCCATAAGAGCTTATGCCATAATAAATACGTTAGTTTTCAAAGTGCTGTAGAATATTTTTAATTAACTCTCATTTATTGTACTTCATTTATATCACACTTTCCTCCTCAATGGGGGCCCTAAATGGCTTACAACTCTCTCTGTTTTATCCTCACAACAACCCTGTGAGATAGATTAGTCTGGGAGTATTAGTCTGGGAGTGTGAAAATCTGTGGAGACAGTCATAAGGTTGGTATTGTCTATTCTGACTGGCAGTGGCTGTTCAGGGTCTGGGGCAGAAGTCTTTCACATCACCTAGTCCGTTTTTTTTTTAAAAAACTGGATATGCTGGGATTGAATTTGGGACCTTCTGTATGCCAAGCAGATGATCTACCATTCAGACACAGCCTCTTGCCAAACTGTGAATTCTTTTAATATGGATGGGTATTCATGCTGCAACCTTCTTTCTTTCTGGATTGAATAATTCCATTCCCACCCGGCCTTTTGTCCATTACCATTAGCTTTGGTCTATATCTGCTACTCCTTTTTCAAGAAGTCCCTTGAGGCTGATGGGCTGTTTAATTTCCTGCTGAGGCTTTGCTGCTACAAAGCTGACTGTGTCATTTGCTACTGTGATCCTGCAACCAACCCATCAAATTGTGCTTGCTTTACAGGGAAGTTGCTTCAGTCAGTCAACCAGCTAGCTCAGCTGCTGATCAAGTCTCTGCAGCCTTTTTTCTCTGCTCACAGCAGAGCAGGCATGAGAGGGCATCAGCACCCATTGCCCTTCTGTATTCAGCTCCCGTCTCACTTTCCAAAGGACCTTCTCTTTCAGCCAACTCTATTCGTCCTTCAGACTGAATACCTCTCACACTGAGGTGGAGCTGGGCAAAACCTGTCATACATTACAGGCTAGGGGGACTCCAAGCTCAGTTATACTGCCCCCCAACAAAGTGTCGTTGAAATCTGTCATGAACACAGTCCTCATGAAGAAATTCACCTCATGAAGGCTGTGATCATATGCACAACTAGACCCGATATAGGCATGAATGCTGGGCGGATTTAAAGGGAGTGATCAGACAACAACATCTGGGAAGCACCCCACAGCTGTTGGCAACCCGTTTTGCTCTGCTGCAAAAGTGGAGTTAAAATACACTGGGGAAAATCCGGTAGTAAACAGGTTGCGACAGGCCACAGGAAGACTTCCCCCTGTCTGATTGTTCCAGCATGCTCTCATGGCATCGGGATGGTCTGATCAGGCCATCCTGACTCGGTGCCATTGTTCCCCCCCTTGCAGTATGTGCATCAGTATGTGCATCATAGCAAACTCCATAGGGAGCCCTCAGTGTGGAGGTGCGAGTAATCAATCCCTGTTTAAGCGCATGGGAAAAAATGGGACCAAAAAATGACTCACCCACAGTTGCATCTGAGCTCACACTGACGGATTGCCCCCGCAGCTTCAAAGGGAGGTGTGATCATGCAACTGTGGGTCAAATTCCTCCGCCCTCCCAGCTTTATCTCATGTGTGTAACCACAGCTGAAGAGAAGCTACCAGTGGTAATCCAACAGAGGGAAGCACCAACAAGGCAATGCATTTAAAAGTGAAGATTCTCAAACATTCAGAAGCAGGACCCACTTCTAAACATAGTGTAGTTATTGGGTCCTACTTGTAAGGTAACTCCATGCTACTTTCCCCCTCCCTGGTATAATATGCAGGAATTTCTCACCTGTTTTTTATTTATTTAAAATATTTATATGCCACCTCTTCAGAGTCCTGCTCAAAGTGGCTTACAATTATAAACCACAATATTAAAACACAAGCCATTAAAACACAAGCCATTGGACATAAGCAGTATAAAAACAATCCATAATACAGAAGCAGGCCATTAAAATCTGGTAAGATAACCCCCTAATTAAAAACTTGATTAAAATTGTATGTTTTAGCCTGCCGCCTAAACAGAAATGAAGTAGACACTAGGTGAACTTCAAGGGGGGTGGGCATACCACAGGTGAGGTGCCACCACTGAAAATGCCCTGTCTCTAGTCACCACCAATCTCACCTCCAAAGGCAGCGGCCCAGAGAGCAGGGCTTGAGAGGCAGATCTTAACTGGCAGGCTGGATAGTATGGGATAGTATGAGACGGACTTTCAAGTAACACTGAACCGGTTTATAATTTGATCTGTGATATCTACTATTTATAAATATATAACATTACTAAGCAAGAGACTATGCTTCATGCCCCTACATGACACATTATGCCAAGGAAAATCAAAATTTTTCATCTAGCTACCCAGAGCCCCCTCTTCCTTCCTTCTGATCTTGTGACCCACCTATGAGAGAGTCATGACCCACTTTGGGCTCTGGGCCCACAGTTGGAGAGCCACTTGGGTTCAAATGCCTTCCTACCCATCCACCCCCATTTTTCTTGCCGTGTGCAAAGCGAGAACATGAGAATAATTTCACCCATTTGCTGTATGTTAGAGCTAGAATGCACTATTGTCCAGCACGTAGGTGTCTTTACTGGTTTTTAAGAGCACATGTTTTTAACTGCTTCAAGAGAATGCCCTTTATGTAGCTAGGGAGAAGGATTTGTTTCTCAGTCTGGGCTTTAGTCAGAGAACACCAAATCACCTCTTTGTTTCATACACAATGCTGTCAAATGACCTTTAGCTGTGCAGAATGAATCCACTTGATTATGCCCATTAGATCCTTACCAAATATACAGAGAAAAGCCTGTGTCCAATATGGATCAACATTCTCCAAATGTTAAATCTTATGCATGACTTAAATGATTTGCAGAGAAACCTTTTCCTGACAAACACATGAACTGCCAGGCTGCCTGCCCTTTCTCTGTTCAGAATAACTCAAACATGCATTTATTTTTAGTGTATGAACTAGCAGTTGATTGGAAATGGATGTTACAAGTCATTTTTGCTTTATCTCCCAGTGATCAAATATTTATTTATTAAAATGTGGTCCTCCGCAATTAAATATTTTCCTCTGGTCTGCTTTCTCTCTCCACATATATTTGGAATCTGCTGATACTTACTGGAAGCCGTTTGGGATTGGAAAACTCAGCACTATTGTATTGTGATCAATAATTAAATTTAGTGCTGACATGCATCTAGTTTATGCAGCAATCTCTGACAATCCCATTTTGCAAAATTAATCCTTTCCAATTTCTTTAATAGAAGACTGGTACAATAAAATAATTTCAATGAGTACCAATCCAGGATTATTTTTGGTCAATATTACTTTATTATATATTGGGCACACATACTCATTAGTAAATTAGCTGTCAAATCTGAAAACAGCTTTTTTTTGTTTAAAGGTAATTATTGGTACTGAAGACAAGAAGGCACTTAACCTTGCTATGCAGTTGTCCTTGCCATAGAGGTTTTTTTTTAAAAAAAATCCAGACTATATCTAGCCCATCAAAATACCCGAAGGAAAATAATTAGTGATATTAAATGTATAGAGTATTAACTATTACAATGCTGTGTTCATTTAGCTGCACTGAAGGAAACCTGCCATAATAATGCAGAAATGATGTTTTAATGATTGTTTCAGATTCAAAACCCATCCAAATTATCTTCAGGAAAGAAGATTTTTTAAAAAATCAAAAGAAAAAATATAGACGTAGCAAGTTTTTAGCCAAAATAATACGTTCCACTTAGCTGTTTCCTAAAAACAAAAAAGGGAATTGATTAATGGTGGGTGAGATAGCTGTACACTGCATATTACTTCTTTAATCTCTCTAATTAAAATACTTTTAAAAATAATTCTTTAACATGATTGTTGATGCACAGCTGTAAATGTCGGCCAGGTTATCAGCACGTCAGAAGTCACAAGATTCAGATTCCCAAGTACGGTAGAGGTATTCAAGCTGGATTGAATTGGGCTGGGTCCTCATATAGTATGGTAGTGTGTAGAAAATGATTTGGGGTCTGTGAGGAGTCACAAGAATGTGGAACGATTTGGAAATAAGAGAATCATTCCCCACCTCTAAGATCTCCCCTTCCGGGATTCTATAGACTCCCATGGTTTCTTCTTGTTGTCTCCTTTAACTAAGTTGCGTTCAACATTTTGCACCACTGGGACATACTGACTTCTTTGTAAGCCTGATTTTGTGACCCCTCCCCTTCTCTTTTGGTTAATTTATGAAGTCACATTTTACTCTGTATTTAGGACTATGCAGACACCCTTACCTTGTCTTTGTGCAGCCTGGCTTTGAAACTTCAATAGCTGTTACAGAGCCACTTTACTAGGTATCATGATAAGAGGTCCTTTGCTGTAAAAGGTATCGGAGGCTGATAAATGCAAGTGTGGTTCACATTAAAGGCAGGATGTGGGTTCCAAAAATACAGAGGGCCTTTTCTCACTAGCCTTGCCCCCAGTTTACATTCCTGCCTGAGCCGGTGCTTCTCGTCAATTTCAGAACAGTTGTTCCCGGCTCTCACTTTGTTCGGGGGTATTGCAGAGCTGCATCGGAGTTTGCTTGGAGCAAGAAAAACCTGTTTTTTGAGGTTTTCCAAATTCCCTCCGGAGGCTAAGCTTGAAATGCGCCCGCCCATGCGCCCGCCCTCTAACAAGACCGCCCCATGGTGGGAGTGACTTTTCTTTTCTTTTTTTTATCATTTACACTTTAATAACGATATTTCGTTATTACACCACGATAAAATATAAGTTGCAATTATTTCACTGTATTTTATACTTGTGAGAGTTTTTTTTAGCGATGGCACTGTTTTTAACCTATTCCTAAGGACCATTTAGTTTGTAGGGGGAAATCTTTTGGAAGGGGGAAGGGGGAGCGTTAAAAATCTGGCAGCAGGAAAAATAAAGCCGAGTTTGGCAAAAGGAGGGTGCCTGTGGTCTCTGCCGCTGACTGGCGCCAACTTCTCCCGTGCGTTTACTCCCTCCGCCCCGGCCACCCCCCCCCCCCGTGGAAGGCGACCTTCTCTGGCCTTCGAGCGGACGCTCCCCGTCTCCCGGCTCTCCCCTCCGTCCTCCCGCCCTCCCTGCCCCGTGCGCTCAGCCCTGCCTGCCCGGGGCAAGCACCTCTCGCTTCCACTGTCTCCCTCGCTCCACCCTGGCTCCCTGGCTGCGCTCCCCCTCAGAGGGCGCCTGTGGTCTCTGCCGCTGACTGGCGCCGACTTCTCCTGTGCATTTACTCCCTCTGCCCCGGCTGCCCCCCCGTGGAAGGCGACCTTCTCTGGCCTTTGAGTGGACGCTCCCCGTCTCCCGGCTCTCCCCTCCGTCCTCCCGCCCTCCCTGCCCCGTGCGCTCAGCCCTGCCTGCCCGGGGCGAGCACCTCTTGCTTCCCCTGTCTCCCTTGCTCCACCCCGGCTCCCTGGCTGCGCTCCCCCTCGGAGGGCACCTGTGGTCTCTGCCGCTGACCGGCGCCGACTTCTCCCGTGCGTTTATTCCCTCCACCCCAGCCGCCCCCCCCCCTTGGAAGGCGACCTTCTCTGGCCTTCGAGCGGACGCTCCCTGTCTCCCGGCTCTCCCCTCCGTCCTCCCGCCCTCCCTCCCCCGTGTGCTCAGCCCTGCCTGCCCAGGGCGAGCACCTCTCACTTCCCCTGTCTCCCTCGCTCCACCCCGGCTCCCTGGTTGCGCTCCCCCTTGGAGCAGGTCTATTCTCAAAACAGCACTTCGGTGCAGGGACATTCCATTTTCCCCACAATTAAATGTGTGGTTGTGTGTGTGTGTGATGGGAAGAATGACTTCTTCATCAGGTGAAGACACTAATTGCAATTGCATGCTGTATGGAATGCAGCTGCCTGTTTCTCAGAGGCATGTGGGGAGCTGCCTGTGAGATCATTAGTAAACAATGAGGGGAGGGGAGGGAAAGAGGAGGGGAAAAGGACGGACAAGACTCGAAGGAAATCTTGTGCGAAGTTGGGGAGGAAACGAGGGTGTGTGAAACTGGGGAGGAAACGAGGGTGTGTGAAACTGGGGGAAATGTTCCAGAGAATACTTAAAGGGGAAAACCAGATGCAATTTGGAAGAAACTAACATGTGCGAAAAGGCCCAGAGTATGATCAGGGCCAGTTCCAGATTACAGCTCCACTGATATCAGTGCTTGCATAAGCTCTTCTGGTGGATCATTTCATAAAGTAAGAAGGTCAGAAGGTCTGCAATCAGGATGTTCTGGGTCTGATACACAATTTGTGAGAGCCAGCGTGGCACAGTGGTTAAGAGTGGGGGACACTGATCTGTGTTGGATTATCTGATTTAGCAGAGCCAGGAATCACTATTAATGTAGCAGAGTGCACCAGGCATTCCATGCACCAGAGCTTTGGTACTGACTGTGCTAGCAGACTTAGGCCCAATTTACACCTCCCCTCTGAAGTAGTTTAACTGCTGTCTTTTCCCAAGCTCATTTCACACTGGTTTCAAATTTCACTCCAGGGGGTCTGAAGAGTACTAAGCAACAGCATTTGTTTAAAGCAGTATAATGCTAGCTTGACCACAGGAGGGCAATTAACGAATGTAAACAATAATTTATAAACTAGAACAAGTATGGTTTGAAACTAGAAACAGGTAAAGACAGTTATTTTTGAAACTAGAATGATTCTAGTGGGAAAGTCAGATGTAAATTTGACCTTACAAAGGTACACAGAGCCAGTAGTCAGATTTAAAACTAATAAGAGTTCTTTATTATATGGAACTCAATTCTAGACAGTATAGATGAGAGATAGGGATATAATCTATTCTAACTACCTAGGAAGAGTGTCCCTGCATCCATGGTTCAAATATAGAGATAAAATGTGCTCCTTCTTTGTGTACAAGGGAGACAAAGAGTGTGTGTGTGTGAGAAGTGTCAAGCTGGAAGGAAGGAAACTCATCCCTAAGAATAGCATTCTACTTCAAAGGGGATAGGATCAGATAACAGGAAGGAAACGATGCTGTGTGTGTCCTGACCTGTTTGTCTGACTAAATCTATGGTGACCTCCAGAAGACTGAGGCAGGGGACAGCGCATAGTCCTTCACTTTTCTAACAAGCTGGAGAACCAGGTCTCTGTATGAAGCCTGCTGGGTGACCTTGGGCCAGTCACAGTTCTCTCAGTACTCTGTCAGCCCCACGTACCTTACAAGGTGCCTGTTGTGGGGAGAGGAAAGGAAAGGTGATTGCAAGCCACTTTGAGACTCCTTAAGGAGACAATAGAGAGGAAAGAAAGCCTACTCTTCTTCCTCTTCTTCTTCATTTGTACTCAGGTCTCCCTGCAGGGAGCAATCCCTGGCTATGTGAAAGTCACTAGCCTCTGGGCTCACAAAACAGATTTGTCTGAGGTCGTTCAAATCAGACATTACAAGAGGGAACCCGCAAGGACTTGTGGGAGGCATCTCATTCCACATCCCCCATTATTCCCCTTTCCTGAAAGCCCCCATAGACTGTTCCCTTTTTCTGCTTTCTTCTCTTCTAAGGGTTGCCAGTTCCAGTCTGGGACATTCCTGGAGATTTGGGGGTGGAACCTTGGGAAGGGAAGCAGCCTCAGCAGGGTATAGTGTGATAGAGTGCACCCTCCAAAGCAGCCATTTCTTCCATGAGAACTGATCTTTGTCATCTGGACAGCAGTTGTAATTCTGGGTAATCTCTAGCCCCCACCCGGAGGCAATCCTAGTTCCCATGGAGGAAGTATCTGCTTTGGAAGGTAGAGTCTGATTTGGTCCCTTCCCTCCTCAAGTCCAGGGCTATTTTGGGGCAGGAATGCACAGGAACAGAATTCCAGCTGGCTCCTGAGTTGGCCACACCCAGCAGGAATTCATTAGCATAATAGGCCACACCCAACAGCAGACACTCATTAGGATTGGCCAAATTAAGGGTATGTGGCCTAACATGCAAATTAATTCCTGCTACAAAAAAAAAGCCCTGGGTTTTGACAACAAACAAGGTAAACAGAATAAGAAGCAAAAGGTGGGTGTGGCTGGATGACCAGTCTTCTGGTAACATGGGGGTGTGGCCTAATATGCTAATAAGATGTACTGTCAGTGGTGTGGCCTAATATGCTAATGAGTTTCTACTGTTGGGTGTGGCCTATTATGCTAATGAGTTCCTGCTGGGCTTTTTCTATAAAAAAGCCCTGCTCAAGTCCCACCCTTCCCAGCCATTTTAAGCTTTCCCTCTCACCCTCCCTGCCAGCAGCCTTTACCCAGAAAAACTGTGGCCCAGTTGTGTGGCAATGCTCCCTCTAAGCTGTGGAGTCTTGTGAGCAAAAATTCTGCTTTGTGAGCTACTGGCATTAAAGTTGTGAGCGAATGATTTGGCTGCTGCATAAATTAGTTTGCTCTGGAGCCAACCTTCCTGAGGGAAGACAAAAATGTGTGATCCAGAGGCTAAAAAACTGTGAGCTAGCTCACACTAACTCAGGTTAGAGGGAACTCTGGTGGTGTAGGCCCCAGACCTACTTGCATGGTAAGGAACACTCAAGATTTCACATATTTCTGCAAACCTAGAGCCCTTTTCCAGTTTATAGGAAGATCTTTCTGGCCTGTTCTGGCTCCAGTCACTGGGTTCAAGTATCTTAAAATTTGGCGAACCTGGTTATTCATATATAGATGTGTGTGCATAGCCATTTCCTGATTATGTGACAGTCCGTCTGAGCACATAGGTCCATCTGTGAGCCTTCAGGTCAGAAATACATGCAGAACTACATTTTGGTTGTGATTATACACACAATTAGACCTGACAGAGGTGCAAATGCCAGGCGGATTTAATGGGAGTCATCAGACAGCAACACCTGGGAAGCGCCCCGCAGCTCTGCTGCAGAAGTGGAGTTAAAAGACACCAGGGAAAACCAGTAATAAATGGGTTGCAATGGGCCATGGGCAGACTTCCCCCTGCCTGATCGCTCCAGCGTGCTCTCATGGCATTGGGATGGTCTAATCAGGCCATCCCAACTCCATGCCATTCCCCCCTCCCTCGCAGTATGTGCATCATCGCAAACTCCATAGGGAGCCCTCAGTGCGGAGGTATGATTCATCAATCCCTCATTTAAGAGCATGGGGGAAAAGGGACAACCCCCCCTGACTCAGCCACAGTTGCGTCTGATCACACACTGACGGACTGTGCCTGCAGCTGCAAAGGGAGGTGTGATCATGCAACTGCAGGTAAAATTCTGCCAGTGGAAATAGCCTCTCCTCCCCCTGCTTTATCTCGGGCATGTGACCGCAACCTTTGATTCTCATAAAATTTGTGTCTAAGCTGCCCATTGCGCATCCACAGCACTTCCATTTATACAGTGTGGATGACGCACTCCAGTGTAATGTATGTAATCTACCCTAAATTTGAATCCAGAAATTATAGACACAACCCATCATGTGGGAGTTGTTATCTAAACACATCGGTACATAAACAACCATGATACTCCAGGTAACAAACCAACAAAGTCTGAGAAGATGTGGGTTATTTTATTTATGGGATAAGTTTCAGGAGCACTTTCATAAGTTAATCTTGTGTTATCTTTCACAATTTATTACTTAGCTCAGCTTCTTAAATAAGGTGATAATTATTACAAGTTTGGGATCCACAAAGAATCATGAAGGATGAAAGAAACTATTTAGGTAATTCTCTTTTTTGCATGTAGTCTCTGTGTTAACAGACACAGTCAAGCAGAGATAGAGCTCAGATGTGTGGCCCATTCAGACCTGAAAGTTTTGGGACAAATGGCCACCATTCAGAAGGGAGAGGTTCAATAACAAAGGTGGGCCATAATGAAATAAATGAAAATGAGGTGTAAACAATATAGTGAATCCTTAGGTCTAACTGAGACATAAAGACACAGTTCCAGAGTGTCCATAGTTAAGCCCTGGCAGAGACAAGAGTTAATGGAAAAGACAATAATGTTAGGAAAAGCTGAAGGCAGCAAAAAAAGAGGAAGACTCAACATGAGACAGATTAATTCTAGAAAGGAAGCCACAGCCCTCAGTTTGTAAGATCTGAGCAAGGCTGTTAACAATAAAATGTTTTGGAGGATATTCATTCATAGGGTCACTATAAGACAAAAGCAACTTGACAGCACTTAATATACACACAGAGAGAGCTGCATACTTCAGCTGCATACAACATGTCATAGTTTGGGTCCCCCCCCCCCCCAAAGTACGTATCTCTTTCTACTTAAACATATAATTGGGCCTCCTTCTAGGATTAAAGTACATTGCCGGAAACAGCAAGGCCCCATTACATGGTGGAACTGTGAATCCAAATAATTATTATAAGTTAGCATGAGTTCATGTGCTACAACTGGAAAGTTTCATTGCTGGAAACAGACACGCAGAGTTGTTTTTTCTTCTTCCCTCTCTGACAGCCACGTTTGCTAAATCATTCATTGGGTCCCGGTTTTCAAGTGTCTTCAGCTTTCAGTTATGCTATCCCTTTTCAGTTATTCCAACCTTGGTATGTAATTAATATGGCAAACTGATATTAATCCTGGCCCACATACTACAATCAGCCCTGACAGTGCTGACAGTGATGATTATCTATGCAGAGGGATGGGGTGGGAGACAGATTGTTCTCGCACGAGCCGCCTGCTGCTGAACCAGAACATCTCTGGATCAGAGTTGTCGTATTTAACAGCACAATCCTAAGCAGTGTTCCACCGTTCTTCTCAGCCTCTTGAAGTCAGTGGGCTCAGAAGGGCTTAACTCCGGTTAGGATTTTGCTCTAAATGTCTTGACTTCAGCTGCTTTGTTACACAATGCAATGTCTAATATTAGTCACCGTACCTAGACTAGTATCAGCTTCAAGTGTGAAAGGGATCCTTGGATGTATTTGGATGGCACAGTGTCATCAATAATCAGTGGCCTATGGAAAGTCAGCGTTGTATTTACTTACTGATGGAGATGCATAGTAAGGCATTTATCATGTCACTCAGAAGGTAATATTTACTGTGGGTTTTTTCTTTAATAGTCTACACCCTTACATATTTATAATTTGAAGTGACAGGAGCTGGAGACATGCTTCAACATGGAAATTAAGCTAGTTAAATCATGCATGATTGAATGAAAAATTGAAAATCCACTTTAGGTTTCCTGTTTAATCAGCCCTTTACTCATCTACAGAAACACGCTGGAAGTTAAATGCTTACTTCTAAATGGCATATTAGCTGGCATTCATTTAAGAGCAAAATAATATTTAAAGACTTATGTCTGCTTCATGATTTATAGCTCACAAGCTTGCCAAAGCCACGTTTAAAGGCCTGGAGAGGGGACAAATAATCCCCCCAATAAAAACATTAATATCAGAATTAATTTTTTTACAGCTGTGTAAAACAACCACCAAATACCGGGACTGTTGCTGGAAAGGCCTTTTACTGGGTCTATGTCAGCCCTGTTGGCCAGATTGGTGATTGAATCTCTACCATCAATATCTCACTGAAGATCTTAATAGACAGGAGGAATCGTATGTGAAGAGGCATTTCCAAGATACACTGGATATGGGTTTATAGATTGGAGTCTGAAGCCAAGTGGCAATCAATAGATCCAGTATAAAACTGTGATCTCTCCAGCCACCACTCTCAGGATTATCAGGATCATCCTCCACTCTTACCTCTGCCTTATGTGGATTTGGTTTCAGCTTGTTTGCTCTCATCCGTAGTGTCCCACCACTGGTTGGAAAATTTGACTGCTGTTTCTGAATCTGCTGAGAACGAGGGAAATGGGGCTTGATGGCATTAGTATATTAAGCACACCACGCTTCAAACTTCCAGATGATTTCATTCGGCCACCCTGAGCCTGCTTCAGCAAGGAGGGTGGGGTATAAATCAAACAAATAAAATAAAATAAATACATTATATTTGTATTGAGCAGTAATGGTGTTCGGACTTCCACAGGAAGTCTCCTATGTGGCAGAATACATTCACTTGGTGTTAACAAAGATCTGGATCTGTAAAGTTGCCCAGTGGCAGCTTTTATAGTAGTCTGCAGATATAGATGAGTTGCTTTAATGTGTGGCCCACTATATCACTACTTGACCCTTGCACATGTCAACTTATTACAGCTAGCCACTCGGGGTTCACCTGGCTGGGCACGAGGTATAGGCCTCCTTTGAGAACAAGGTGCTTGAGTGGGTTACGGCTTTGCCGCTCCAGGCTTTCTTCGATGAGAAATTGTCTAGATCCATTTCTGTACAGCTTCTGAATTCGGCTCCACCCGCTGATGGCCCAGCTGTATGGCCGGGGGCCGCTTTTGCCTCCTTTGAAGGAGGAAGAGCGGGCACGTGTGCTGGGCACAGAGCACGTGCCCTGATCAGGGGGCGGAGCCAGCCTTGAGCTTGGCCCACTCTCCCACCCTGATTTCTGTATGGGCTTTTGCAGGTCACTGGTTTTCGGGGCTGGGTAGGAATCTTTGATCCCTGGCTGATTAGCTCAGGTCACGGATGGTTTTTTTCATACAGCTAGTCAGTGGGTTGTGAAATTGGCTTAAGGTGGTGCCTTTGTGTTAGGTTGATCACTTTAGTTGGCTGGATTGGGGCTGGTGAGTGACATGCGGCTAGGGGTAGGACCAATTAACAACCCCGGTTTGGGAGAAATTAGTCTGGCTGGATGAACCTTTGGGTTGCGTGACCCAGGGTAAAGATAGCAGACAGCCTTTGGGAGTGCATGGCTTGATCAGCCACTTAAGTTCTAGGGCTTGGCAGTTGGATCTCCAGGGCTTTGCCTATTGCATGCCTGACTGGTGCGAGCCAAAGAGGTTGGCTCAAGCTGGGGGTAAGCAGGTCCCCATTATATGATTGAGGAAGGGTCAGGTGACCCTTGGTCTGGATTGTGCCTCAGGTCACATTTGGCCCTTGCCATTGTTTAACTCATTGATGAGTTAAATAAAGTGGCCCATAGTTCATCCAATCAACATGTCTGGCTCTTTATTCCGAATAAGGGGGCAAATGGTTTTGGTATGGAAAATGCCCTGGTCACTCTGAGAAAGAAAAGGAAGTGTGACCATGTTGATGCTGCTGGACCCTTGATGCTATCATGTTATCTTTCAGACTTAACTGGTTAAAATCAGACTTGGGGACATGGTGCTCTGGTGGCTCCAATCTTATTTGACTAAATAATATTAGAAGGTTGTGCTGGGTAATAGTTCTTTGGAGAGCTATCAATTGTATTATGGGTCCTTGAAAAGCTCTGTTCCTGTACTCTTTAATGTTTAATAAGCTTACAAGAAAGCATGTTGTAATGGTTAGAGTGTCTAACTAGGATCTGGGAGACCCAGGGTTTTTTTGTATTTTTTGCATTTGTGTGTGTGTGTGTGTACATGCCTGTGCCTGGAAGTCATGGTGACAGCTGGCAATTCCTACTGGGGCACAGAGGATGTTCAGAGAAGTGACTTGATATCTTGCCTCGGCCTCCCAGCCCTGGTATTCTTTTGAGGTCTCCCATCCAAATATTCACTGGGGTCGGTCCTGCTTAGCTTCCAAGATCTGGAGATCAGGCTTGCCTGGGCTGCCCAGGTCAGGGCTGGGAGAACCAGTTTTGAACCCAGTTTCATAGATTGATTCAGAGCTTGCAGAGCCGGGCGCTTACTGCGGCATTGCCTCACCGCCCTAGAGGCAATTGTAGAGGAGGGAGGGAGCTGCCCCCCTGGCCGCCCCTGCTTTTGGCGAGCGAGGCAAGGCCCAGGGAGGGGAGGGAAAATGAAAGTGGCTTTTGGGGGAGGGAGGAGCTTCCCTTTCCACTTCAAGGGGAGGGGGCACCGCAAGATCCCTGCCTACTGGGTGCCCGGCCCTGGGCAGTACTGGATGGCGGCGCCGAAGCCCAGGAGCAGCAAGGCGCAGATGAGGGTGTACAGCACCACTGCCACACCGGTCAAGAGGGCACCTAGGCGGCAGCTGGAATGGTGCTCTTAGAAATAGACCCAGTGAGAGCCAGCACTCCAGTGGGTGGGCAGGCGGGTAGGTGGCAACATGGGAGGGGATGGTTCCGGCCAGCCCTCCCTACCTCCCTGTGGGCAGCACCAGGGGCTCCTTGTGGGGCGTAAGCTTTCAATGGGCCAGTCACTTCTCTTAAAGGGGTGCGGGGGCATGGGGGAGAGTCGGATGGGAGGCCAGTTCAGTACTCACCACCAGGGGGCACCCTAGGCCATTGACTAGTTTGCCTAGCAGGTGGGTCAGCGTAGTCTCCAGTTGATCGTTTCTAGCCCTCCAGTATCACCCACACCCTTAGAGTGCCACAGATGGAGGCTACAAACAGTACTACAGGAAAGATGACAAAGTGCATGCCTCCTGGCCCAACGCCAGCTGCTTGAGTAGTAGCAGGATTACTCCAGAGCAGCTGGCTGCAAGCATGACCCTTAAGCATATGGTTATAAAAACCAGCCAAGGAAGGCTGTTAGGCATGGAAGTGACAAGTCAAAATCCCTCTGACTCTGCGACCACTGCACTGGATCCTGCCTCAATCCTGTGACTCTTTGGACCATTTCCTGACTCTGTCTTCATCTTGTTCCTGACCCTGAACATGAGTAACTCTCAAATTCTCAGACCTTGCCATATGGACTGACTCTTGGACTAGACTCCTTACTCTGTGCATAACCTTGTACTGGACCTTGACTATGCTTTTTGAGTTGGTGCTCTTGTATTACTTGCTCTGCGCTCTGACAGTGCACCCTACGTCATTCCTGGCCCAGCTAGTGACACTCCCAAATTTGCAGGAAAATCTAGTGTCAATGTGGCCCCAATCCGCAGATTTAGATATCCACAGATGGGGGCTACACTTGAGAAACAGATAAATAGATTGCAAATAAATACGGAACTAGGAGGGGACCAGGAAGTGTAAAATGGAGTGAGCCTAGCAGATCAGCCCTTGTGGTGCCACAGGCCAGCACTTCAGGGGCCATTGAACTCATTAGTGCTAACAGTGGGCACTGGCTCACTCTTTGCCTCATCCCCCAAATAGCAGCAGTGCTGGAGGAGACAGTTGATCTGATACCAATCACCTAAATCTGAGCCAAGTGGCTTCTGAGCAGCTGGCAGAGTTGCTGGAGCTTGGCCACCAGTGACCCATTTGAAAATTTCCCTGTAAGTTAAACAGCCAGTCTGCCCTGGAGCACAAGTCTGCACCCAGCACTATGAACTGGGAATAGCAGTACACTTTCTGTAAGTACAGACGTCCTCTTATTGCATTGTACTAGATCCAAACAGGCAAGAATCTAATATCATTGAGTGGTTCTTTGTTTCTCACTCTGTTGTCATAGTGGAGAGAAGGAACATTGCTGTTCTGATTTTAGGGACTAAATAGCTTCCTCCTCAAAGTATGCCAGAAAGATGCATCCATGATTGACGACACAGTGTTCTAAATATATGAGTTGCAAGTACATACTCCATGGGTTGTCAGATTTCTCCAACGTATTTCTGTAGTATTAAAAAAAACAACCAGAGCTTTCAAGTTTGGGCTTGGCAATTGTCATGCCATGTCAGTAGCAATATCAGCTGTATTTTGGAACTTTTCCATTACCTCCCAAGTTTATGGCAATCAATAAAATGAAAACAAATCTGAACTCATTAGCAAGCTTGCTCTTTGGTGCTTGCAAAGAGATTGTGTGCAGACTTTCCTGAAGTATACAAAGACCTATTTATTATTTACCAGTTGGCATGGCAGAGTGCATTAAAATATTGTAAAAGCATTTGCGAATAGATTGTGGGTGAGCGAGTGAAATGTATCTTAATTGGAATCTGTTGTTGTGCTTTGTGTGTGTGTGCGTGTGCATTTATATATCTGCCATTCCTCAATTTTTAAATAGAGGGGAGTTTTGTTTTGGTAGAGAAAAGCTTGGGACGACCCAGGCGTTTCCCCCACCTTCACCATGAGGCTAATTTAAAAATATTATTAGTTGCAAGCCTTCATGTAGTCAGGAAATCAAGACATGAATGCTTGAACATGCTTCTCCAAAGGTGGGCACTTTGGATTACTACTGTGAAAGCAATTGATTCAAGCCAAACACCCTTCCCACACATTGTTAACAGTGGTCTGCACTCCAACTCATTTAACAGCTTTTTAATTCACTAGTTATTCGGTTTTAATAGAGCCATTTCTTCATCATTCTGCATTTAGTGATAAATGGTGCCAGAACATGTGATAAATTAAATCCAAAGGCACTGTGCTAAAGTGGTGTCAGGTCTCTAACTTAAAAGCAAGAAGCACCTGGCTACCTCAGCAACAGCCATGGAACAGGTCCATGAGACGGGGAGGACATTTGTCCCTAAGAAAAAGATGGAGAACAAAAGTAAAAGTCACAGTTGCTTTCCAGGTTTGTTTCTTGCATAAAATATTGCGCTGCTACTCAACCACATTAATAGTCTTGGCAGTGAAAATACATTTGAATGATCCATATGAAATGGATGGACTTAAAAATTGAAATATATAGAACCATGCCAATAGTTCTGCCTGCTCAAGGGGGCTTTGGGCTTATGTTTCATAAACAGCACCTGTCCCCATGTTAAACAGTATATTCCTTTTGAAATGGAGGGGTTTTTCAAGAGGGAAACTCAAGACTACACTATGATGATAATGAGAAGGATGACTTAGAAATACTGGTCCTGTTGGTTGACCAGTCCAGCAAAGATAGGACTTCTGCATCAAATGTGTGTGTGCGTATGTTAAAAAATTATATCTGGAGTCTAGCCTAATGAAGTCCAGTTGGCAGGGCCAATCTTTTTCCTGTTTTGGTTATTAGAATTTGATTCTACAGTCTAGCTGGGGGGTTGAAAATCCCATCTTCCCACAAGTACTTTTCCACAGATGCATTTTTTGGGCGGGAATTGTGTAGGGCTTTTATTCAATAATGCTGAGGACTCTCAAAAATTTGAGGCCCTAAGAGCTTGCTTATTTTGCCTCTTGGCAGATCCAGCTCTGCCCAGCCATGTCAGTGGAACGGATTGTCATGGAGCAAAAGTGCATGAGATGATGTCACCATTCCACGTAGCCAATCTGATTTGCCTATAACATCACTGAGGATTAGTACGTGCAACATAAAAGAATAGCAGCCTCTGAACCACTTGCCAAAAAGGCAAAGAAAAGTCAAGGCATACAGCCTCTAAATCCCTGCTGAGATTTAAGTCTCCGTGATGCTGAGCATCAAAATCCCCTCTTCAGGAATTTTTACTTTGATGCCAATCACAGTCACCAGACCCTCAGTGCCAACTACCCTCACCTCCTTGATTTTGGAAATTTGTTTTACTTCTACATTGAGGATAGGGTCCGCCTTGACCTTAAGGATCAATGTCACCTTGGGTCCAGAAGGAAACCGTGCCTTGACAGCTATCTTTGATCCTAACTCTTCCATCTTCTCAGCGCTGATCTCAGTCCCCTTGACACCATAGTCCTGGTCTGTTCTGAGCAACTGATTAGAAGGCTCTCAATATTGACTTCTCTCCATCAGACCCAAGGCCTAGTGACCCAAGAATGAATGTGTTCCACAGCTCAGATTTTGGGGCCAGTAGCATTCCCTATGATAAAAGGGATATTAGATATAGCTACCAACATCTGAGCTAGACCAGCATCTGGGCAAGCCTCTCCATCCAACAGAGTCAATGCTTGGATTCATTAGGCAGAAAGCCATATTCTTCTGCAGCCCTGAATTTTAGGGTTGCAGATTTCCAGGCCATTATGGGTGGCTATCAGCTCTTCCTGTGGGAGAACCTGTTTCAAGATCTGGACACTCTTCCTGAGGAGCCAAGATATTTGGCCAAGTTGATTCAGTCTGAAGCGGTTAGACTTTCCACACAGGAGATAAATGCAGGCAGACATGTGGCTGATGTGGCAGCAAGGTCCATGGCCTCAGCCATTGTCCCAAGAAGACATTCCTGGCTGCATATGACTGCCCTCCTCTTGGAGACGTGCTGTAAGGTTGAGGACCTCTCACACACCACAGATGAGTTTACAATAAAATAAAATACAATACAATAAAAAGGAACTGTTGAACTGCAAAGTCCCTTGGTGTATTTTCTTCACCTCCTGCCCTATGGCAGCACTTCATTCCAAGGCAGCACAGGCTCACTACTCTCTTTTACAAGGGCCAAAGGCATCATCAACAACAGGCACCCTACCAGTATCCTCAGTGTCAGTATCAGCCCCCCTTCTTCCAAAGGCAAAAGAGTGTTATGAGACCTAGGTCTTAGAGCCAGTTCCCTTTAAATGGCTTTTCCAAGGAAGCCATGCACACATGAACTCAAAGTGAGGTGAGTTCCTTGCAGCCCCATCATAGCCTGCAAGGAGAGCTCTCCCTGCAGGATCAGCTCCTTAACAGGCTCTGTTGAGAAGTCTGGTTTGAACCAGGCTGCCCAGCTGTTAGCCGAATTGTTTTGTTTATTAATTTAAAGGTCAGCAATTGGCACCTATACCGGTTCACAGCCAACCAGGGTCCCACCCCTCCTGGGAGTTCTCCAGGAAATAGTCACGTGAGGCAGATGGCAAATTAAATGATGTTTACTGAATAATGTAGTCAATCACACAAAAACAGAATCACACACTGATGCACACAGATCCTAAGAAACTTAGATAGAGAAAGCACAGTTGCAATTTGCAGGAAACGTTGGTTGGGCAATACTGTACCTGTCCTGAAAAGGAGTTGTCCGCTCAAAGGAAGAGTTGGATGGGGAGAAAAATAGAAAAATGGGGAACGTGTCTTGAACCGGCAAGACCACGTGGTCTCTCTGGCCGCAGACCCAGAGATTAAAGATGGAGACAAGGGTATTTGGATAGCAAGCTGGACATAAGAGAGGGTAAAGCAGATAGGGGACGATGGCTCAAGAAAGCGATTGCTGGCTGGGCAATCTCTTTTATTAGGTGACCTTGGGGGCGGGTAGTGCTGGCCACATCCCTGAAACACACCTACTAGGTGGTCTGTCCCTTCTGACCCTACCATAGGTTAAAGGTAAAAAGGAGGGGAGGCTGGGGAGTGGTCAATATTGTGAAACTAAGTGCTAAGACTGAAGATGACACCTGGGCCCTCCTGCGATGAGTCACTGGATCGCTTCTATTGTCTGTTGATGGCCCTAGCTAGCTGGCAGATGGCCCGACGATTAGTTGCCAGGTAACCTCGTTTAGCATAATACGCAGGCATTTGGGTGGGGGATGGGGGTTGACTAGCGAGTTGACTGGAAGAGCCCCTTGTGCAATGGGGTCCTTGCTGTGAACTATGGCTGGGGTGTGCTTCCTGGAGACTGAAACCTCTTCGCAGCATGGGGGAGGGTGTGTGCAGTTTGCAGCCAGCATCACAAAAACAGTCTCTTTTTAAAGCATCCCATTTCATAGTTCAAAACTTATGAACATTATGTCCATAAGAGCACATAGCTGTGCCTTGCTAGCCAACACAGCAGAGCCCCCACCAAAGCTGCAGAGGGAGTTCTCCCCTCAGAATCAGCTCCTTTGCAGACCCTGTTGGGCTGTTTGGTTTAAACTGGACTGCCCAGCAGAGCCACAGCCGAGCCTGCGGGTAAAGTCAGCTCCCACCACCCTAGCCGATCCTGGGCTGGCTCCTCTCGCATCTTGGTTTAATGTGTCTGCATCATTCATGGACTTGTCTGATCTGTTTTTAGACCAAATAAATGTTGATCCATGCAGGTTATAGTCCCAAGTCACAGCTTAACACAGCCATTTAAAAGGTTCCTTACTTTCACTGGAGTCTCGCCAACCAAGCCAGAAAGAAATGGAAGTCATCATTCAGTAATACTACCTGAAGCGAAAGTAGTATGTTTTGGAAATTCATTTTGGGGGGAGAGAAAACCCAATAAAGATTCAGTCCTGGGTGTCCACAGGTAACTGCTAAAACAAGAAGGCCTGAGGTTTAATCCCTCTGGTGGATCTCCTGATGACACCTGCTATTTTGGCCACTGTATGACAGTGTTGGACTGGATGGGCCATTGGCCTGATCCACCATTGGCTTCTCTTATGTTCTAGTGAAAAGGACCAGGTGGCAGGTGATGTGGAAGATCTCTGCTTGAGACCCTGGAGAGCCACTGTTGGTCAGAGCAGACCTTACTGGAGCTATGGCCAGACTTAGTACAAGACAGCTTCATGTGGCATGGGAACAACAAAAATAATAGGTGAGAGAGACAGATTTGGCTAGTATGACTGTTACCAACAATTGGAAATCCAAATGTGTTTTTTTTTTTTCACTTTCAGTGAGTAGCGAGAGTCTTCCACTTAGCCTTTAATATCTACTAGATTGGTGTTTTCTATTCTTGGTATTGTACTATAACTGTGCGCATAGTAGCTGGTATTTGTGTATGAAAGTGTGCTTGGAAATGCTCACTTAAAAGAGAGACACCAGTGAAAGGAGCATCCTTCCCTCTCCTACAAAAGAAAGACACTCACTCCTTCTCAAAGGCCTTTGTATTAGCTGCAGGAAAGTAAAACTGGATGCCTACTTTCACAGTAGAAGGGCCCCCAAAGGCAGCAAAGGCAGCTAACCAAAACACTAATTTCCCAATACAGACATTTTAAAAGAAAATTATATGGAACAAGAGGTTAATCCCCTCCCCTAAAAATTGTTGCCCTTAGGCAGGGGTCCCCAGTGCAGTGCTTGTGGGCACCATGGTACCTGCCAGCACTTTTCCTGGTGCCCACCAAGTGTTTTAAGAAAATGGGTAAGGTTAGGTGTGGCTCTTCTCCAGCAAGGCTTCTGATTGGCCATTGGAGATTGGACTGGCTGTGCAGATTTTTAAAAAGTTTGCTTTGGCAGCAGCTGCCACCACAGCACAGGGATCTTTACAGTGTGACTGAAGGTAAGCTGCAGCAGCCACTTTGTGGCTGGCTCTGCCTCTCACTGCAGCCATTTGGTGGCTGCCATTTGGTGGCTACACCAACCGCAGTGTTTCAGAATCCCAAAGGAGCTGCAGGCTCAAAAAGGTGGGGGGGGCCCTGCCCTTAGGTTTCCCAACTGAGTTCTGGCAACTGAGTTGTTGGGGGCAGGAACATGCAAAAATAAGTGTAGCAGCACCCACCCACCCCCTTTCCCCCTGGTGGTCTGCTGAGTGGTGGCAAAAGCCCAGGTTCCAGGTCATCTTAGTTGCCCTGGTATAGCAACTCAGCTAAACTGGATATTGAAAAGAACCAATGACTCCATACTGATGTGTAATAATTGTAGAATCAGTGTTATACAAAGATTGTGGCATGATTTCCTTTGTCTAAATGATGCTTTTCTCTTCCTGATTAATCTTTGTTCATTGTCAGCTCAGGCAGACCCTGCAGAATGAGGCAATGTGGGCAATGAATTAGGTCATTCATGGTCCTTGAACTGAATAAAGACATTTTTTGAACAAAGTCACAGCATTCTTTTCTCTGTATCATGTTATTGACATGCCAGGATTGGTGCCATTTACTAGAAGATGCTGGCACACAAGTTCATGGCACACATTTTCCAGCAGTACCATTTTAAACAATTACAGATGCTTGTGAACTAATCCTCATATGTCCTTGCCATCACCATCCACCGAAGAGCTCTGTGGATGTGCAGTAATGGGATGATAGTAAGTGTAATTTCCTTTTGCCTTGAAGTTGCATTCACACCCGCACAGTAGGTGAAATTGATTCTCACCCAAGATCATGGATGGTAGTGGCAGGTAATTAAATGATGCTGGGGATTGGGAACTATGGCTCCAATAGAGCTGTATGAACAGACACATGTGTGAAATAATGTTGAAGGCATGGGCTGAGGGCCAACCTAGGTGTGATGGCATCCTTGTGTCCACCATGGGTGTGCTGCCAGAAACTGAAAATCCTGAAATGGGCAGTTACCCACTTTAGGCTTTAAAATGGCAACATCATGCCCATGGTGGGTACAAGGATGCCATCATGTCTAGTGGAGCCCTTAAATGAATACCAGCTGGCAAGATTTTTGGAAAACACAGTGTTTATAAATAACTGACTGAATGGTTTGCTCACTATTCAGGTAATTGGCTTTGGAGTGGTGTGCAGACATGTCTGTGGGGAGGGGGAAACCAGATCTCCTTCCAGGTTTTGTGAGAACATTCATGGACACATGGAAATATGAAGCTGCCTTGTACTAAATCAGACCATTAATCCATCAGGTTCTGTATTGTCTACTCAGTCTGGCAGCAGCTCTTTAAGGTTTCAGGTGGAGATCTTTTTCATCACCTACTAGCTGATCTTCTTTTTTTTTTAACTGGAGAAGCCAGGGATTGAACCTTGGACTTTCTGTGAGCCAAGCAGATGCTCTATTACTGAGCCATGCCCCCATCCCATGTGTTAAATGATTGCAGTGTACTGTACTGTTTGAATGCATGGAAAGCAGGCTCAATCAGCTCATTAACAGCCAAACTGCCCAATGAAAAACTGGCTCCCTTCTTATGACTAGCAAGCAAAATGTGAGCCAAACTGGAAGGTGCTTGAGCATTCTTGTCTGCATTACCATTTTTGTTCTAATTTTGTTCTCTGATGGTGCATCCGGGGTAAAAAAAATCCATAAAAAGAGAGGGTTGGAAATATTTTTGTGCTTCCCTGGGGGACCCCCCTCCCATTTTTCCGGTGGAAAAATTTGAAATGTAAGGGAAAATTGAAGAGAAAATATTTTAAACATTCCCTTTTCAGTTTAAATTATTTTATAAAACAAGGCTTGAAGATGTTTTTATTACTATTAATTTCTTCAAAATGCTTTCTAAACATCTAATAACAATACTATAAGTTAATATTGAGATTAAATAAATACAACAATTGTATGCAGAATACATGTATGCAAGACATCCACTCAAGGATGCTTCCATCTTCTGCAGAATGTCAAGGAAACTGCATATAGCAGGTTGCTCCTTATTTAAAAGTGGGTTGGTACTTGAGTCAGGGTCTTTTCTGCGGTGGCTCTCTAATGTGGAATTCTTCCTATAGGATAGTCCAAAAACTCTGGGTTGGATCCAACAATGTGTAAGAGGAAAGGAAAATATACTTACCTCAGTTCTGTTTGCACCATTCAGTAGCACAACAGCTCAGCAATTCATAGCACTTGAATATAATTCCAACAACAAAACAGCAATGTCCATGCAGACCATGGAATGTATCACAAATAGGTCACATGGTTTCATTGTATTTGTGTGAAATTGTATCAGAAGAAATGACTCATGTTCTATCTTGAGCATAAGGAAAAGGTAGTGGGGATCGAATGGCTTTCACTTATTGCAAGCAGACAGCAAGGAGTAATTTTAGTGTTTCTGCTCATGTACAGACTAGTTGCATACACAGAATTTACATGGACTAGTTGCACACCATGGTATCCAACATATTGTCTCTGTTGTATTTCAGGTGAAGAAGACTATCCCGTTTATCATCTTTTTTTGAGGGGGGGGGTGTATAAATCTTTGTTGTTGTTTCACTTTAACAGGCTGTCATGATGTTGTTTTCTAAATTATATTCATTTTCTCATTGCATGAGACCAAAAGAGATTTTTTTTCCATGTTTAATCACTGATATTTCAATACAAGTTGGAATGGTTTGTATTGTTTTCATTAGTTCTGTAAAGTGCCTTGAATGCCATATGTTGGAATACATTTTAAAAAAACACACAAATTAATAAATGAATGAAACATACAAAGTTAGAAACAAGCTAACATGAATGAGTAAAGAAGCCTGTTTAACTGGAGCAAATTTTCAGTTTTCTGAAGTCCACGAGATCAAAATAGAAGTACAGCGTCAGAAGCTATTAACCTTTCTGAGTCTGATTCTGATTAAAGAAATAAACTGATCTCAAGGATATTTTTATTTATTGCTTAAATGACATGACACGGTTTTTGAGTGGCTCATTTTGCTGAGTTGCTATGCTTCTTACAGAGAGTGATGCTAGTACACCACTGAAGAGAAATCAGTGTCTTTATAAAATGATTAGAAAATTTAAGTCAATATCCAGACTTACTTATAGTTCCTGGGAAACAGATTTTGCCATTTTGTTGTATTATTTCTCCACTTTCTGGATAATGCTGAGTCTATAGGTCATTTGCTTCTAAGTTCAAATGCTGAAAAAATTATCTTCTATAATTATGATGGATTATATTTTCATCTCTTATTTTATTCCTTCCCATCTTTCCAGCTGACCAAAAACTATACTTTGGTACCTTGAGGTAAAGCACTTTGTTGTATCTTATTATTTGAACAAAGCAAAGATTTTTTTTTACTTTTCAATTTTATAAATATGTCATTGCCAAGTAGTGCAGTCTTATGTGCTACATTAAATACACAATGGACATTCTAATCTTAAGGAGCGAAGTAAATTCAGATATCATAAGATAATGGGTTTTACATATACTTAAATGTTTCCCAAAATCTCCATTTAAACCACCACTGAAAAGTGTTGTTTTCCCTTCCATGAGATCAACATTTAAACAGATCTTGTATCTCGCAGACTACCATTTTTTACATAATCCTCCACTGTTATTCAAAAAGAGATGCATTTGTTACCACATTCCATAACCTTCTTTTCATTGCATGGGTTTTGCCTTAGGGATGTCCACTCATTAACTAAACAAAAAAAATGCAATAATTAAATAAGTGGTATTATAATGCCTCCGTTTGCTAAAAATAGCACCAGTGGGTAATTTTTGGAAATCTTTGGAAATTTCCTCTGTGGCTTCTGGTGCCCATGCAGTCCACTTTTCAGAGTTAGTCAGGGAAGGCAGAGAATGAGAATGGGAGAAAGTGAGTCAAATAATGACCACATTCAAATGTCACCACAAGTGGAGATTTATTCATGACGGGCACCAGCTCTGCTTAGAAGAAGGTCCCTGAGATAACAGGTAGATTCAGCATTTGGTTTGACTTGCTATCCCATGCTGTTACTGATTGGTTCCTCTGTTTTCCCCAGGGACACTCCTGGATTGGACTGAGAGATGTGTTTGAGAATTATGCACTTCTCAGGCACCTGCTCAGATTCAGACTGAGAATGTGGTATGTGGGGAGAGGGGACAGGCATCCTAGTCTTCCCGCATGCCACTTTCCCTATCTGAAAGGGCTACAGGAATTGCTGTTTGCTCCATGGGGGACTCCATGTGTACTGATGAACTATGTAGGGATGCCAGCCTCCAGGTGGGACCTGGGGATCCCCAGGAATTACAGATGATCTCTGGACTACTGAGATCAGTTCTCATGGAGAAAATGGATGCTTTGGAGGGTGGACTCTATGGTGCTGTACACTACTGAGATCCCTGTCCTCCCCAGGCTCCATTCTCAGACCTCCAGGAGTTTCCAAACCTGGATCTGGCAACCCCAATACAGGTTTCATTCCTAAATGAAGCAAACAGCAGTTCCTTGGAGTGGCACTCTAGTTTATCTGTCTCTGGAAACAGAGGGCACGCTAGGCTTTCTCTTCCCTGTGAGCTTGCAATGTCCAGTTGGAGTTGATCCACTTTGGATCATGGTTAATGGGAACACACATATTTTAAGCTAAAGAGAGAGACAGAGTGGGCACAAATCAGGGCATTTGACCTAAGAAGCAGCTTTTCTATTTGGATAGCTGCACCCTTAGTATTAGTTGCACCCTTCCCACCCCCCATTATTTGTCAAACTTTTGTGTTACTGTAACCTGTTCTCTAGTAGTTTTGTGCAAGAAAATCCTAGCTAACTTTTTAAGTGTCCAATTCAGCTGAAGTTCATGCCCCTTTGTTCCTTCGACTTAACACAAGCTCAGATAGCCTCCAGCACTCCTCGACTCTGTTCCCCTCAGGGCTGTGTACACCTTAATAGACTTCCCTGTTAATCACCGTCTCCTTCCAACAAAACACAAAATTGTCCCTTATAACTAAGTTCCCAGTTGTTCCTCTCTATTGTAGTCTCAACTACCCTTCAGACTCTCTTTCTCTAACAAGGTGACTAGAATGACACGAGGCTTTGGGATCTTTTCCTCTGTCTGGGAGTACTTAATCAGGGGCTAGTGATTACTGCTTAATCAGCCACTAATGTTACTGTTGCTACTCTCTGAGAACTGGTGTTTTTGTTCTCCCCGCTGGACACCATTTTGATATTTCAAAAATTGTGTCTCATTATATTACAGATAATTTGACCTTGCCTCTTGATCTTTGTCCTATTGTGGTTTAAATTGGGAAGACTGTCTTTTAATGTGATGTTATGTCGCAGTGTGCCACCTCACTGTTGCAATGATCTGCATAAAGCGACTTTCATCCAGTCAGCATGCAATCCTAATCCAACTGAGGACACGTCCCTCAATGTCTTTCCTCATGAACAGGTCTCATGGTGGAAAATAATGGGACAAAAGTGTTTAGGAAGCTGGAGCAGACTTTCATTTATTTCAGTGGGGTTAGAATTTCACCCTCAGGCTCTTGGTTTGTCCTAAGCCGCTAGTGTGACTTCCAGGACTTTTCACCTTTCTATTGACTTCTTTCCCTCCATTCCACTTTCAGCTCAGCAAAAGAAAAAAAAAGTCTCTCCATTCCCCTCATTCCTTCAATCAGGTCAGTGTTTTTTAAAAAAAACACAGACTCACCAGACTAAACCCTGATGCTTACGGCATCATTCTGCCTGTCTTTATTTTATATTCCGTTCCCCACAAATGACCTCTGTCTATAGTATCTAAACCAGTTCTCTAGCCACCTTAGTGGCACTCCTGCTGACCTTTCTAGGCTACATCAGAGTGTCTGTAGTTCCACTGGTCTCAGGGTACGAAAGACACAGAGTAGGGGAAATTCTGCTTCCCCTCCCCTCTCTTATGTCCCCATATCAAAAACATTCCAAAGTTGTAATGAGTTTTGTCCACAAATTCTCCCATGGAAACTTTTTATTACTTCTGAAAAGAAAAAAAAAGTGTCGCATGAACTTTCCCCTCAATATAATGTGTGTGTTCAATGCAAAAGTATATTTCTTTCCTTGTCGCTGATGAGTGAAGTGTGAGAATCACTTGGCCACTCATTCATTAAAAGGTAAAATTACACAGAAGCAACAGTAAAGGCCTCACCTGTTGGCATTTGCTCATTCCATATTGTGTACATAAACTCCCTCCCCCCCCCTCGTCAAACATAATTGTCTATTTTTCATACTCCTGGTTGCTGACCTACTTTTGAAACTGCTGATCACTCTGTCCTTGCCTGTATCCACATTGCATGCAGGATAGTCACCTCACCTCCTGAATTTTCCTATCCAGGCTGGAGAGTCTAAAAGGGGAATGATTATACTATTCAATGACATGTGGATTTTACCTTTGATTCCTCCTTTTTGGGATTTCAGGATATTGTGCTGTTCTGCTTCTTCCTTCAGTTCCACACTGGTGGGGTTTGCTTTTCTCTTCTGTTTCTTATGCATCTCAGTCTTCTCAGTATTGTCTTTGGGTACTTCTAGTAGTCCATGAGGCTATAGTTTCTGCCTTTATGTAGATAACTTATAGTGCTGTCCTAAGCAGCTTCACACCCTTCTAAGCTCATTTACATCACTGGACTTAGAGGGTGTAATTCTGCTAGGAATGGCACTGTTGTGATCTTCCTGATTTTTTTCCTTCCAAGTATCTCGTTCATGTCTCAGAGTCACTTTAAACATTTAAGCAACTTTAAAACACCATAGTATATTTGAATGTACTTTTAATATCAACTTTTTAAAATCAAGATCAAATCTGTGTGTAAATTCAGAATCCAGCATACAGATGGGATTCTGTCATTGTCTGTGGCAGATGGAGTCCATGATGTGGTCGTGTGGTAAAGGGGGGGGGTCTTTTTCTGATATTGGTAAGGGGAAGCCCTCTTTCCATGTGGGGAGCTGTGTCGCTGAATCTCAGCATGGATTTTTCATTGGACTCCAGATTAAAATGTCATAAGGTTTTTATCAGTTATGATACAACACGAAGCTAGAGCCAGATGAATCAAGAACATTTCTTTTTTTGAAAACATTACTTTTTGAGTTTCTAAAATATTATTTAAGGACTGTATGGTCACATTCAGACAGGTCTTAAGATCCAACCCAGGCACGAATGCCTGGCTGATTTAAAGGGAACGATTAGGCAGTGACATCTGGGAAAGGTGCCGCTTCTGTGATCAGCCCGTTCAGCCCCACCAGGGAGCCAGACTTTAAAGATACCAGAGAAAGTCCGGGGCTTATGCTTGCCAATGGGCCAGTGGCGGACTTTCCCCATCTGATTGTTCCAGCGTGCAATCAGCCTGTTGGGATGGTCTGACTCCAGACCATCCTGAACAGCCACCATCTAAAAAAATTATCTTAGCAATATGTGCATAAACGCATAAACATGTGACAGCCGCAGAGCTCTGCTCAAGTGTTCTGGACACTTTCATGTTTCTGAATGGCCCATGAAATTTATGAACTGTATTAATTGAAATGGTACCTAGAGGGAGAATGAGGTAGGTCTTTCCCCATGCCAAGTAGTCCCGCCACTGAGCTAGATCTCAATGGCAAGGGGGATGGCTGGGACTCATTGAACCTACTTTGCAGGGGTGGTCTGTAAAAGAACCTATGAAATCATAGAACTGGGTGTAGGGATTTCAGCTCTGTGTACTACTGGTGGTGCTTTAACCATTCCGCGTATTCGCGAACCATTCGATTCCGCGTATGTGTGGAAAAACAAGTACACGGTGAGGTGCATATGCGCTTGTGCAAACAGAATTTTTTTAAAAAAAAAACCTGACTGCACGGCCCCTTTAGGTGGACACCGTCTAGACGATCCACCATGGAGTCCATGCATGGTAAGGCGATTCATGGGGGAGCTGTCTCGACATGCAACACTGGTTAAAAAATATCAGGATCAAATTAGAGCCAGGCCAATGTTGGGATTAGCTGCCCATTTGAACAGAACCTATGTTGAGCTGGATCCACCCAGACTTTTTGCTCAAATTCACCCAATTTCCTTCTATATTACAGCCCATGTCCCACATGGCTTTTGTCTTGGCAGATCCCATAATAGCATAGCCTTTTGGTGGTGAAAGGGGACCCCCTCCTCCATTTATCAACTGTGGAAAAACTGGGTGGAACAAATTTTATGTTTCTTTAGTAATTTTGCATCTTTTTGGGAGAAGAATAATCCTTACTATGTAGAAGAAGAAGAGATTGGATTTATACCCTGCCCTTCACTCGGAGTCTCAGAGCAGCTTACAATCTCCTTCCCCTCCTCTCCCCACAGCAGACATCCTGTGAGGTAGGCGGGGCTGAGAAAGCTTTGAGAGAACTGCTCTTGAGAGAACAGCTCTCAAAGAACTTTGACTGATCCAAGGTCACACAGCTGCTGCCTGTGGAGGAGTAGGGAATCAAACCCGGTTCTCCAGGTTAGAGTCTGCCACTCTTAACCACTACACTAAACTGTGTACATGATTATAGTTTTCAAAAAAGGCCTCCTTATATAAAGACGAGGTTGGCTAGAAGGAATAATCTGTTGATTTATTTTCCAGCACACAGATTTTATTCTGCTCTGTGTTTTGTAAATGGGCATGTAATACCTATTACACAAATCTAAAAACTGATTATTCATTTTGATGACCAAGGGTGTGTTTCTAAGGAGGTGTGTTTAGTCCTAGAAATGTTGATGGAGTACAGAGCGTATTCCCTTTCCAGAGGGAAATTTGAACTAGAATTGTAACTTTTGGTTTTGCAAAGTTAAATGAAGAATTGATAGCCAGCATATGGGCACATTAAAATAGTGCTACCACAGGTTATTTAGGTGAGGTATAATTTTGAAATGTGTGTTACTGATTTTGAATGACGTACATGACTTGAATGTTCTTAACCTTTTCTTTCTTGCTTTGAAAATGCCATCTAATCTGACCATGAGTGGTCCCTTCCATGTCTGAAATACTATGTGGTGTCATTAACTGGAGTGGCTTCAAATAGCCATCCTGAGGTATTGCCACTATGTAAGATTAAATCTGCCAAAAAAAGATTGAAATACTTAAACCAAACCCATTCAGAGCACTATTTTCATATTGTAATCACTTGGAAGAGCATTGAAATATTGTGTATTATTTCCTAAATAGATCTTTCTGACGCCCATTGCTCTTACAAGCAATTTTCCTAGGCAAAAGAAACACAGGGCAGATCACTTCCTACAGCAAGGAGGGAATTTGTTGAACAAGTTCTCTCTCTCATTTGAAACTTTTAAAAAATTCTTTTAAGGCAGATTTTCTGCTTTCTAAATGATTGTTGAATGTAAAGGCCCATCACTTAAAATGACACACGGTGAATATATTCTTTCAACATTTTCTTCTACATCAATTTTTCATAAGTAGGGTCCGGAGCATTAAAAGTTGGACACAGAAACCCCAGTCAAATGACTGCATTGAGATTCTTTGGAGCAGGCCTTCCTGTAAAATAAGACATTGATATTCAAACTATTCTTTGTTCATTTGACTAATGAGCCTTTTGTTAGCTTCATGTGCTAAAGACAGTGGCTCTTCAACTGCTTATTAAAAAGGTCTGTCTGGCTGACTGACTTATGCATTAATGATCGAAAGTCTTCTTTAAAGAGACATGAAGAAGTGACTAGACATCAAATCCTTACTCCGGTGTTAAAGCATCTTCTGGAAAGGGGGGAAAAAGATGCTGTTTGGTGGTATGGAGATGGCCATGGTCCTTTGAAAAAAAAATCTAAGATCTGCAGGAAAGCTGATTTCCCCCCCCCCCTCCCCCAGCCGTCACCATTTTTTCCTAAAGATTTTTCTGAAGTAGAACACCGCCGAGGCTAGGGTAGAAACATCTCAATAGGCAAAGGGTAGGAAAATGTACACCAAGTACTCTGTCTACCCTTTGAAAATGGACAGAAATATAGAACCTTCTTTCTTTTATGCAAACATGCATGTTTTTTTAAAAATCCCCTGCAGCTTTAGCAACTATGCCTAATCTATGGTAGCTTTTTTAAAACCCTCCTAAATAATTTCATATAGACGTCTTTTCTATATATGAGAGGACTTGTGTAATTGTATGACACAGCAAATCAGTGTATTTTATTCAATAAAACTTAATTTAGTTCTGGTTGTTAGGTCCTTTAATGCCAAGCCAAGCTTTATTTAGGAGCTTTTGATAAAAGGATAAAATGCATTAAATTGTTAAATCAAGTGAATACATCCTTAATGGTACAAACAATGATTTATTATTACAACCGTTATCAATTTCCTTACTCTTCTTAGGTGGGAAATTGCTACATTTATGCCTCCTGTTCAGATAAGCATGGGACAATTCAGCAGAATTAGTGAATCTGCCAGGTTAGAACCGATGGAATTGTGTTTACTGAAAGTTTACCTCTGCATCTGTTGTACAAAGTTGCTGTCTGCATCTTTCTAGTATATTGCATCAAGCTCTTCTTCCTTCGGTAGTTCAGTGAATCCACTATGGGAAGTTGTGGCCACACCTATGACTTCTCAATTGCTCTTACACACCTTTCTCTGAAGATAATAATAATGTTAAGGTGACCATGTACAAATAGGAGTAATACAGCAGAGCTGCAATGAAAGAAGCTGCAACCGTGGTTTTTTCATCTTCAAGGCTGTTAAGGGATGAGGACCAATGTCTGTATTGAATAGGGTTGCCAGTTCTGATTTGGGAAATTCCCGGAGATTATTCCTGAGAATAGCTCTTGGTTGGGAAAATTCCTGGAGATTTGGGGGGTAGAGACTGGGGACGGCAGGATTTGGTGAGGGGGTGAAGCTCAGCAGGGTACAATACTACAGAGTCCATTGTCAAGAGAAACCATTTTCTCCAGAAAAAATTACCTCTGTTCTCTGGAGATCAGTTGTAATGCCACCCCCCCACCTGGATGTTGGCAACCCTACTTGTGAGGGTGGCATTTAGGGCAGAGAAGGAGTTTAGTGGCTTTAATGCCATGAAGCCTGTTTTCCACAGCTGCCATTTGCTCCATAAGAACTGATTTCTGTAGTCTGGAGATTAGGTGTAATTCTGAGAGAACTTTAGGCCCCGCCTTGAGGTTGATTGCCTTACTACTGAAACATAGGCCTAGTTTAGATCCCTCATGGCAGTGCAAGTCTCCTTAGATAGTAATCTGCTGGTGATCCCTGACCCTAAAGACATCCGGCTGTCCTCAACCAGGGCCAGGGTGTTTTTGGTCCTGGCCCCAACCTGGTGGAACTCTCTGCCAAATTTCATCAGGGCCCTGTGGGATCTGATGCAGTTCCACAGGGCCTGCAAGGCAGAGATGTTCTGCCAATAGGGTTGCCAGCCTCCAGGTGGGGCCTGGGGATCTCCCGCTTTTGCTACTGATCTCCAGCTGACAGAGATCAGCTCCCCTGGAGAAAATGGCTGCTTTGAAGGGTGGACTCTATGGCATTGTACCATGCTGAAGCCCCTTCCCTCCCCAAAACCCACCTTCTCCTGGCTCCACCCCCAAAGTCCCCAGGTATTTTCCAACCCAGACTTGGCAAACCTATCTGCCAAGCTTTTGGCTGAGGACAGGAATGGTTCCATCTTGGCTGGCACCCTTCGTGTTCCCTGCTATTTACACCTATTTTGCCCTCCTTCCCCCTGTCTATGAAGTAGTGGGAGTTGGAATGAGGACTGGTTATTTGCCATCTGATTGTCTTTAATATTGTACTAATGTTTTAATTAATTTTATCTTGTTTTATCTCTGGTTGTACATTGCCCAGAGCCCTGAAGTAGCAGGGGTGGGGCACTTCAACAACAATGTTGTTGTTGTTGTGATGGAACAGGCATGCACCACTGCTGTTCTCATAAGACAATGTAACATAGCACAGGGGCTAGTAGAGTGTCAGACTATGATCTGAGAGACTCAGGTTTGAATCCCCACTCTGCCATGGAAGCTTGCTGGGTGACCTTGGGGTTGTGTTGTCAGGATAAGACAGAAAGGAGAATTATGTAATTATGTACCCCACTTTTCTCCTGAATGGGGATCCAAGGTGGCTTATATAATGAAGTAAAAAAATTTTTTTAAAAAATTGCATTGAGTTATATGTGTAGTATAGAAGAAGAGCATGTCATTGCCTGTGTAAATATCTGAAGTTGTCCAGGATCACCCCATTAGAAGGTTTCGAGAAATCCATTTGGATCAAGTAGGTTCAGGCTTACAAAATAACACTAAAAAGAAATCCCTGCAGTATGTCTATCCAATTTCCTCATACACTTCCTACCTACATTAGGAGCCTGGTGACCATAATCTCTTCCACATTCTGTCATAGCCTTGTTTGTGTTGCCCGGTGACTAACATGAGTCCAAGCACAAATGGCTAAGTGAACGTACAATGGACTTTGCTATAGAAGTTCATGAGGGCAGTCTGGGAACTTTGTGAAACTCATCTTTGCTGCTTTCCATGTAAACTTAATCCAGATTTCAGCCTTTAGAGATCACCTCTCACTCTCTTTTGTAGCCCTGGCAGTGTGCTCAGTTTTCTGGCCACCATCTAGCAAACCTGATTTTGTTACTCCTTAATTTATATCACCAAACAAATCAAGTGTTAGATTCATTACCCTCTCTTGCTGCTGTCTTTGAATCTGTCACACTCATACAGCTGCTTAGTCCTAAAGCAGAATTTTTTGCCAAATAAATAAGTTTAGGATTGCAACTGTAGTGCAGATAGTATGGTTAACAGGGTGCCATTTTGAAACACAGGTGCATTCTCGCTTTGGCAAGGGACATAACTGCAATCCACAAAAGTTCTCTAGTGAGCTGAATTGCTTCTGCTTCCCACATGGCAGTGTGAGAAGCTGACAAATTCAGGGGTAGAATTCAAGGTGGGATTGCTTAGTTATTTTTTTTAGAGTGGGCCAAGACTAGTTTTAAGTATTGAGCGGGAGGCAATGAATCAAACAAACAGGCTTTTATTCAAACCATTGCTTCAGCTCAAAGACAGCTCTATGAGAGTGGCACCTTAATTTATACTGTTTCCAACTCATAACTTCAAACAATGTAACTATGTACAAACAGTCCTATTGGACCTAAGCGAGGCTCAGCAATTGGTTACCTAGAGTGGCTTAAGGACCAATGAGAGTCTTTATTTGTTAGCCAATCAGAAAAGGCCTTTTGCATCCCAAAGTCTCTGCAAGCTGTGGCTGTAAAATAATAAGAATACAACAACTATCTAGCTGTTCTTGTCTTTAGGGTTGGCCCTAAATTCCTAGAGTTTTTTGGGGTGGAGCCTGGAGAGTTTGGGGAGGAGAGGGAGATTGTCAGGGATGTAATTCCATACAGCAGGGTTCCCTGACATGGTGCCCGTGGGGGCCATGGTGCCTGCCAACATCTTTCATGGTACCCACCAAGTGCTTTTTAGAAAGCATGGCTTCTGATTGGAAACTGGAGATCAGATTGCCTGTGCAGATGAAAATAACATTCCTTTGGCAGCAGCTGTCACCACAGTGTTACATTTATTCTCTCTCACTCCTTTTTCTGCTGTATTTTTTAAGGTCACATTTTTTTCTCCCTTACTCTTTGGCTTTCTCTCTGTGTGTGGCTCCACCTTCTGTGGCAGCCATTTTATAGTTGGTTCTGCCTCTTGTGGCAGCCATTTTGTGGTTGGGCCCACCACCCTATCAGAATTCCATATATATGCATGCCCAAATGCTCGAAAAGATTGGAGACCCCTTCCATCAAGTCTGCCTTCTGAAGCTGCCATCCCCCAGAGGACCTGGTCTCTGTAGTCTGCATCTATGGTATCACACCTCTGCTGAGATCCCTCTAGGCTTCATCTGGAGGTTGGCAACATAAATCACTTCCCTTGTGGGAAATGGCAGCTTCAGATGACAGTCTCTGTGGCATCACATCCATCCCTGCTGAGCTCTCTCTCCTCATAAAACCATCTTTCCTGGGCTAGTGTCCCCCGTGCTTCCCCACAATAACTCTTCAGGTATTTTTCGAAACCAGAATGGGCAATGCAAGGTTACATGATAGCGCTGGAGCCTTCATGAAACCTTTATTTTTTGTGTTAGGCTCAGAGTATTTAATCTCCTACTTGTATTAACAGAAAACAATAGCAATATTTAGAAAATTAAACTTCAGATTCCCCTTTTTTTATTTAGTCAAAATATTAAAAGAGACATCCACACCTAATTAACTGGCATTACCAACTCTGCATCATTTTGAGCTCTTTGTGCCAGATTGTATTAGTCTAGATCTTGATAGAATGTAATGTCATATGTGGGGAGTCTTGTGTGTCTTGATTTAGAATTCCCACTCGTGGTGAACCCCAGGCATGCTTGGGAATGAGATACTGTATAACTCAGAGGAGCTCCAAGTGCTTTCAGTTCTGTCTGAATCCTTACAGGCATCACTTGGAAACTTCCCAGCTATGAAAGCCTATGAACCCTGAAGTATTGATCCTGGCTGCTTTTTATGGCAATAGGGGAGAAAGACAGATGTGGAGCATGCTCCCAATTATTCCCATATTTACCAGAATGGAAGACAACTCTGAATGTAAGTCAGTCCCCCTAAAAAGAGGATTATACACAAAAGGGTATATTAAAATTACTGTACATACGTGTTACTTGTATGGGGATTTAAGACTCATGCCTCCTTTTCTTGACGGCATGTGTGGAAAAAATCTAGTCTTCCTTTTGGGTAAATAGGGTATGTGTGCAGCCAACCTATGGTAACCCAACGGGTTTTTGAGGCAAGCAATGAACTGAGGTGGTTTGCCATTGCCTGCCTCTGCATACCAACATTGAACTTCCTTGGTGGTTTCACATCCAAATACTTACAAGGGCCAACCCTTCTTAGCTTCCAGATGTGATAAAGTTGGGTTAGCCTGGGCCATCCAGGTCAGGGTAAATAAAGTACCTACTGTTAAATATTTTAACCCACCCTACCTTTTTTCCAAGGACCTCAGAGAAATGTATTGACTATCCTGCCACATGTTATCTGCACAGGCTGAGAGAGAGAGAGAGAGAGAGAGAGAATGACTGGCCCAGGGTCACCCAATATACTTCGTGGCTCTGTGTAGATAGGAATCCAGCTCCTTAAGTCCCAATCTTGCCCCTACACCATGCTGACTCTAAACTGAAGTCTCTCGGTGCCTTTCACTCAAAAGATGAATGTAAACTGGTTGTAAAATGTAAATTGGTTGCAGTTCAGCGAGCTTTTCAGAATGTTTTAGGACTAAGCTGTTGGTGTTAACACTATTGTTGACTGGTTTTTTGAAAAAAAAATTAGGACTGTATTTTATTAATGTTACTGTACTGCTTGTCCTAATATCTTTTGTACATCATCCATAGTCTGTTGTTAAGGCAGTGTATTTTGGGGGTGGTTAAGTAATAAACGGATTTTCAGATGAAGAAACAATAAGTGATATGGCTTTGAAAAAACATGCCGGTAGGTGAGAGAAAAAGAAAGAATCCTCTTGACATCTAAGCAGAAATTAAAGCAACTTTTTTGGAATGACATGTTCTCCTTAGTTTTTTACTTTGTGGCTTCTGTTTAGGTGACATATTTAAACTAAACTTTCATACAAAATTACAATATAACAAGCTGTCTTTAGCTGGGTTCCTTATTCCACAGCTGTGGTTCAGTGGCAGAGAACTGGTAGGTTCAATCCCCAGCATCTTCAATTCAGAGGTCGAGGTATACCCAAATTATGCAGTCGACAAACTACCAGAAATTATGCAGTCGAGTTTCCTGCATTCAGGGAGACAAAACTGACCGGAATAAGCCAATGGTCTGACTCAGCAGAAGGCAAGTTCATATATATTCGTATTCTCCCTCCCCTTGCTAAATGATCCTGGCTGGATCCCACCCAATTCCCTTTCTCATTACAGCTCCCATCCATGGGCGTTAACTACGGGGGGGGGGGGGCTTGAGGGCTCGAGCCACCCCCGAAATTTCCCGGGGGGGACTGAGCCCCCCGTGGGAAAATGGAGCGCCCGCTGCCTCTCTCCCCCCACCACCTGGCTGCCTCCATCCCTCCCTCCATCCATCCGTCCAGGGGCCAGCTAAGCAAATGCCCAGCTGGCCCCTGGACGGATGGAGGGAGGGATGGAAGCAGGAGTGGCCAGGCCAGGGGGGGAGAGGCAGTGGCAGCGGGGACATGGCGGCGGGGCAGTGGCAGAGAGAGGCAGTGGTGGCAGGGACATGCAAGAGCCCCTGCACATGCAAGAGCTGCCGCCGCCGCCTCTCTCTCCTCCCCACCTGGCTGCCTCCATCCCTCCCTCCGTCCATCCGTCCAGGGGCCAGCTAAGCAAATGCCCAGCTGGCCCCTGGACGGATGGAGGGAGGGAGGGAAGGAAGCAGGAGTGGCCAGGCAGAGGGGGGAGGCAGTGGCAGCAGGGACAAGTCCCAGTGTGCGCACGTGCTTTGCGCGCATGCATGCAAGAGCCCCCCTTCCCCGGAATTTTAAAAGTTGATGCCCCTGCTCCCATCCCATAAGGTTTTAGTCCATGCAGGTTCCAGACTGAAGGGACTCCCTTCCCTATTTTTCACGAGCGGAAAAGCAGGTTGCATCTAACCCCCTGTAAACTGTCAAGGCACATTACTTATTTATTTACACCACAGTGGGGACACAAAGTGGCTCACATCATCCTGACAGTATTCTCTTTATTTTACCCTCACAACAGCTAGGGTTGCTGACTCCAGATTGGAAAATTCCTGGAGATTTGGGGCTGGAACCTGGAAAGGGCAGGGTTTGAGGAGTGGGGAACCTCAGGAGGGTATAATGCCATACCGTCCAGCCCCCCCCCCCCCCAGCAATCATTTTCTTCGGGGTGACCTATCTCTGTTTCTTGGAGATCAGCTGTAATTCTGAGAGATCTCCAAGCTCTGCTTGAAGGCCGGTAACCCTAGCAACAACCCTGTGGAGTAGGTTGCACTGAGCGTGTGTGACTGGCTCAAGTTTCTCCCAGCAAGCTTCCATGGCAGAATGGGAATTCAAACCCGGGTCTCCCAGATCCATCATTCTAACCACTGTGCCACACTGGCTCTCCTTTGTGCCTAACAAGGCTCTGGAAATCAATGAAGCCAATACAAAGTGAGAAAGTGAGCCTATGAGCATAAGCTGAGAAGGAGGGAGAGAGGGAGAGGCTGACATAAAAATCCTGGGACCAGCTGTGTATGTTGTTCACAACACATGTCTCCTTGGGAATGAATCTGTATTGCAGTGCCCCACTGTAGTACTCATATACTGTATAAATACTGAGTATGTGAGGATATTTTTAAAATCAGGAAGTGCAGCATGAATATATGCAGCTATTTGCTCTAATAGCTAAAAGGACCGATCTGGTCTGGATTCTCAGCTGGACAGGCAGTGAGAGATTTGGGTGTTCGCGGCAGGTCACGATTTGCCTCCAGCTGTTCGAGCGTTAATATACTTGTTCCTGTATACTGACAGGACAGTGTGTCCACCCTTGGCAACAGAGCCTTTTCTCTCTCTCTCTCTCTTTTTACCCTATAATTTTTGCTTCTGAGTGTGCTCCGGAGAGTTCTCTAAACTGTATGCGCGCAAGTCCTTTCAAGCTTGTGTGCTTTAGATTTCAGATGTCAGTGCCTTTTACCTATTAGGCTGCAATAAAGGGCAAATCAAAGATTGTACTGCTAACTGCTCCTAAGATGGAGGCTAAAAAGGTGTTGTGGCTTCATGGTATCTGCCTCACTGTTCCTCTGTATTGTGGCAGCTGGCTTTTTTTTTAAATGAAAAAGCCGTGTGTGTTTGCGTATAATCGAAGCCTTCAGCATGACAGAGACTGCGATGAGGGGAGCTTCAAAAGAGTTCTTCTAAGAGCCCCAAAGAGCAAGGATTGGTATATCTGTTTTATCTCTAAGCATCAGAAAGACTTTAATTAAGCTCTCTCTGGGTTCATGCAAGTGCAACGGAGCCTTACACGCCAGGTGGATTTTCTAAGCTCTTGAAACTCATTTTGTAATGATGCCATTCCCAGAGAGTTTGTCTTGAGTGGATCCATTGAAAAAATATAACACAGAAGAGCATACATCTTGCATTGTTCAAACTTATGCTTAAATGCTCTGTTTGAGACATGAATAATAACTGGGATTCTTAATGATTTCTAATTGCTTGAAATTTCTCTCTGCACATCTGGGGAAGTTACTTTAGCTATCAAGCCCTGTTCACATGATCACGGTGCATGCTGATCACATGCTGAGGTGGCACCAATTATTAATGTCCTTCTGTGGGAATGGATTTTTGTTTGTTTGTTTAGGGGAAATGATGACATGAAAAAATCCAGTCCACACTGTGTTCTGCATATGGTATTGGCCTTCACATGGCCAATTTGGCACGTGGTACAGACAATTAGTATGTGGAGCAGATGCTGTACCAGAAAGGATTGTGAGAATTCCACCTTGAATATAAAGCTTCAAGCATCAGTGCTAAACATTTCTGAAGAATGCGTGTAATGGTGGTATAATACCATGGGCTGTGTTGGTGATATAACTGGAATTTTCCTACGGTGATGCGTGAGGAGGTGTTAATTGCTCATTTCATAAATATATCTCATGAACTTAAAACAACAATGGCAACAACAAAATGCTCACCTATATTGTGCAGAATTTCTCATTTTGAGTAAAAGAGGCCCTTGGGCTTCAGCGCTGCATTCTCAGAATGAAGGTGACACTTTCTTGCCTCCCTAGGATTAACGAGTAGGCTCTGATGGGAGAAAGATGCTACAAAAATGCAGCAATTTAAGAATGCCTTCAGTACACATTAACTAAGTAGCATTTATGTACTTGTAAGTAGTATCCAAAGGTTTTCATGCATGCTCAGTTGCTTCCGTAAGCACTTTTCCTACAGCCCCACAGATTGTTTTGAGAGAGTGCCTCCACTTTCAAGAGCGAATTTTCAGTTGATACAAAAAGATGTACTAGGAAATGAGGGGCACAGAAGCTCTGTTGTAGTCATGAATGGTCCTTTCTCCCTGCTCAATATTCCTACCCTTAAGAGCATCTGAACTGTCTTTATTTGTTTATTTCTTTAGCACGTTTGATTGGTTGATTGATTGTGTTTTTATCCTGCTCTTCCACCAAGGTGCTCAGGTCCGTTTATGTGGCTCTTGCCTCCTCTATTTGATCCTCTAAACATGCCTGTGAGCAGTATTCCCTCTAAGCTGAGTTAGTGTAAGCTAGCTCAGTTTTTTAGCCTCTGGCTCACACATTTTGTCTTAGCTCAGGAAGGATGGCTCTAGAGCAAACTAATTTATGCAATAGCCAAATCACTTGCTCACAACTTTAATGCCAGTAGCTTACAAAGTAGATTTTTTGCTCACAGGACTCCACAGCTTAGAGGGAGCATTGCCTGTGAAATAGGTTAAGCTAAGAGAAAATGATTAGCCCAAGGTCACTCAATATGTTTTGTGGAGAGTGAGGACTTGAACCCAGGACTCAAAGTGACAGTCTTGTAGGGTTAAACCAAAGGCCACCCACTTCAGCATTCTCTTACCATCAGCAGCAAGTTAGGTCCTATGAAAGCCCACATGTATGGCACAGAAGGTCCATGCTATGGGCAATCTATAGAGGATGGACATTACTTTCTGTGCCCTGCTTGTGAAATTTTTGAGATGTAGAAAGTACTGGGTTGGATCCAGCTAGCCATCAGTGCAGAGGGTTGCATATTCCCCTCCATGCAACAGTCCAAGGAAGTTGATTGAGAGCCAGTTTGGTGTAGTGGTTAAGTGCATGAACTCTAATCTGGGAGAACCAGGTTTGATTCCCCACTCCTCCACTTACACCTGCTGTATGACCTTGGGCAAGCCATAGCTCTGTGCCAGCAGTTTTCTCAAGGACAGCTTGGGAAAGAGCTCTCTCAGCCCCACCTACCTCACAGGGTGTCTGTTGTGGGGAGGGGAAGGGAAAGGAGTTTGTAAGCCGCTCTGAGACTCCAAGTGAGTGAAGGGCGGGATATAAATCCAATCTCCTCTTCTCTTCTTCTTGATTCCTGGGGTTGTGGGACATGAATGGGACCAATAACCATGTGTCTGTAGGGGCTGCAATAGGGACCTGGAAAGGAACAGCCTGAATTCTTGCCTCAACCATCAGTGAAACTGCACTGACAGAAGAGGGAATTGTGCATAGTTCTTTAGGTGAATTTTGACTAATGCTATTGAGGTGATTTGATCAGCTCATTTGATTTGATCAGGTCAGTGAAGTTGTCACATCATGGTAAGTTTGCCTCCCAGTTGTTTTCATGTCAAAGTTGTGACCATGCTGACACACATAAGTGCTGTCAAGTTGCACCTGACTTTTGGCCACCCCACCGAGGGGCTTTCAGGGGCAAGTGAAAAGCAGAAGTGGTTTGCCATTGCCTTCCTCTGCAGAGTCTTCCTTGGTGATCCCCCATCCAAGTACCAACCCAGCATGGCCTCCGAGATCTGATAAGATCAAACTATACCATGCTGCCTTCCCTCCCTCTTACCACACTTATTTGTATTTTATTGGGATTTTATATTTAGTTAGTATATCTACTTTTGTATACTTTCCCATGTAAGTGTAAGGGGAATGGCAGGATACAAATGATTCAAATAAATACGCAACAAATAACAGAATGTACTATCTTCCAACACTGGAAAAGCCTGATTAAATAAAACTATCAAAGTATTTCTGGGAAATGCCCAAGTTTAGCCTCTGATGGGTCTCTAAAAAGAAAAAAAACCTATTTGCTGAGCCAGCAAATAGCAAATAATTCCCTATGTCCTTATTTTTTTATGTTCATAAGGCTGCATCATGTTTAATTTGAAAATGTGGTGTGACTCCTGAAATTATGTTTAAATGGGGGGTTCTTTAAAAATGGCAACCATGTCAGTAAAGACACAAGATGCCTATTATTTTTGGTAACGTACACGTTTCTTGAACTACAATATGACAGTGTCAATGAATTACTTACATAGATATTGTTAATGTTCTTTCTAATGCTCTCTTGTTACATTTTAATGATATGGATTGTGATATCTAACTTGTATCTCGAAGTTGGTGGATAGCCAAGAGGTTTTATACAAATACATACACTTCTTGCTGATATACTTTGCCACTAGATATTGTACTGAGGAGAGCAGCTTTGCAAATCCCTCCTCACAAAAGATTAAAAACATCCTCCTATTACATCTAGAGATTTCTTTTTGTTAGTCAAAGGCATGAATATATTTAGGGAAAATGTATATCTTTTTTTTGTGCCTTAAACCAGAAAGCCACCTTGATTCCTATTAAAAATTGGAATATTTAATGTTGTCGCTTCTTCTGTGGCACTTTTTTTTGATACTGTGGAGAAGAACAAAAAAGGGTTTCAGAGAACATATAAAACAAAAAAACCTGTGTTTGAAGTATTATAATAAAACAACCTTCTTCTTTTAATGCTAAGTCCCTTTTTAATGAAGATCCTCTGGCAGCTCTTGAATGTATAACTAGTTTATATCATGGGATGAAGCTGTCTGTTCTGATGATTGACATGAGCCCACATTACAATGTGATTCTGAAAATTAGTCCATAGAGGTCCTTTTCAGGTACTTCTCAGACTGAGAGCTGCCCTCCAACTACAGTAAAGCCTTTTTAACCCCACTCATTGGTATTCTAATGTGGAAGTGCTGTCCTGCTTTTTAAATAAATCAGGCATTCAGGCTAGTACCCCCCTTGACACATTACTTAGCCAAAGGATTCAAATGAGATTCAGGAAACATGCGGTAGAGCACAAAGGGACTGGAATATGCACAATTAATAATCACACAGTTAATTCATTTTTAATGCAGGGAGGTTTACCGAAAATTTCAGATTCGCATTTGTAACACAAAGTATCCATCCCTATTATTCTGCCAAAAATATGATTCATTTCCATAAATATCTGACATACACGGGACCAGAATTCATAATTAAAAATAAAATTAAATTAAAAAGTAGTCCATGCACTGAAATAACTTTGTGGTTGTAACTAGGGATGTGCATTCAGTTACACCAGAGCCAAAAGTTTACTCAAAAAATATATCTGGGATTTTTTAGGGGGAAAAAGATCCTGAAAAATCCCAGATATATTTGGGAATTACCAGGAAGATTAGGAGCCAGCATTTGTAGGCTGCTTGGGACTGTTTTTGCTTCCCCCTACTATGTTCCTGTGTATCGGGGGTTTCTGTGGCTTTCTCAATGCTTTTGCCAATTTCAAGTCTTGTCAGTTTCTCCCCCCCCCCTAGAAATAATGGAGAATGGGGGCACCCTGTGTCAGGGATCCATGGTCCAATCAACTTGAAACTTGGGGGTTATTTAAAGGACAGGAACCAGCAGCTCTGCCAAAATTTTGGTGCCTGTTCCTCTAAAAACAACTCCCTCACCCACCCAGAAACCTTTAAAAACAACTGTATCTTTAAAAGCAACTCCTTTAAAAGCCGCTGTTCCCCATACGAAATAATGAACCAAAAAAATCTGGAAATCTGGGGGCGGGGAACCAAATCTGAATACCATACTGGTATTTGGAATTTGGGAATACTGGAATACCAATATTTTTCAGGTCCATTATACCTGAACCCAAAGAAAATTGATTTTTTTTTTGCAACCCCCTAGTTATAACTTGGCCCAATATGGAGAACTGGAACTACCCTCACTGTATGGGGAAAAAAATGAAATCTAAACCATTGGTGCTCACAAGCACAAGCTGAAGGAAAGATGGGAGGATACTCTTTACGTTACATCTTTCCAGACCACTGTCTGTATTACAAGAATAATATGTAGTTGTTTATCCGAGTCTTACACTGGAAGAACAAAAGACTTCAAGAGCCTACTGCCTTGTGCTGTTACTGTATCTTGTGCTCTATCCATGTGTGGCATAATAGTCAGAGTGTTGGACGAGGATCTGGGAGTCCTGGGTTTAGCTCTGCTGCAAAGCCCGCTTGGATGGCTTTGGGACCAATCACTCTCTCACAGGCTTGTTAAAAGAAAGAATGGAGGAGGGGAGGATGAAGCTGCCAGCCACTTTGGGCCCTCTTGGGGAGAAAAGTAGGATATTTGACTAAATTAGGGGACTTGTACAATTCTGTTGTGAGTGGTGCTTGTTAGCTCCCATTCAGATGGTTGCCCTATTCAGTTGTTACATTCTACCACACGAATGGGCAGAATGTGATGCACACAATCCTCTGAGATTGCCTTTCAGACAAAATGGTGATGACACATCTCAGAGGATTGTGTGCATCACATTCATATTTTCAGCTCCAGTACACATTAACCCTTGCTTTGAATCCATGTTGTAAGGAAAATGGAGCAGGTCGTCCCACTCTTTTTCTCAGATTTTGGTTATTTAATTTTTTTTTTTTTTTTTACTAAAATGGAACATTAGAAGCCTTTGCTTGGACTGAGCAGCATAGACAGAAAATGCTCAGCTTGTTTCATAGGTCAGGTCTTTTGGGTTGTTGCTGGAACTGTCCAATGCAGCTGCTAGCCCATGCCCAGTAACAACTTCATCACGAGCATGGACTGTAAAGAGAACATCAGAGCTTGACACTGTACCCGCTTTTTGCTCCTGTTGTAAGGCCACAGCATGATCTGGCTTTCTTCAGTCTTGATCCCCTGCAGGACCCTGACACTTAGCTTGAAGGAAACTCTCCATTGTGGAGGTCCTCAGGCACCGTGCAGGCCTTCCTGGCCTGTTCTCGGTCTGTTGATCTTTGTCAGTGCCTTCACCCCCTGAACTGCCTTATTGATGTAATTTTTTGTCTGGCTGTGAGGGACTTACTAGCTACTACTTGCTTGGCAGAAAAGGGACTGAAGTACATTTTTGCCTGGCCAGCATATGTGTGATCAAGAAGGTCCTTTTCCTTCCCTCCACCAAGCTTATTTACATCCATACCATAAATCTGCATGCTGGCCGTAGAGCTGATCTCATCAAGAGTAAATCCAGACCATCACTTTTCAGACAGTTATATGGAGAGCATAACCCTGGGGGTGTATTAGCCTCTCTTCTTTTGTGAAGCAAGGCTTAAATGCTACATCAACAGATTTAAATAGACAGTTATAGAAATCAGCAAGATAGTCTTATGTGGGGCATCCATAAATTTTCCCATTCAGAAGGTTTATACCATGTGTCTGCTTTTTCATCAGATCAGCCTGTTGCTATGAGAGAGGTTATTTTTGGAACCAGTGGTTTCCCCCTTAGCTTATTCTTGTTCCGGATGATAGGAGCTGCAGTAGGACAAATCACTGCAGTTGGCTGTGTTTCTTTTTCCTAGTTGTTGTTTCTTGGGGCTTTTGAAGATGAGCAGAAGTTCTGCTTAGCACTGTTTCATTAAATCGCCGCATGGTCTGTCTTCCAAAGGAATCTAGGTTGCCCAGATTGTGGTCTCTCATGCTCCACTGGCACGCTCTTCTAATTGAACAGTTCTCGATTTCTCGGAGGAGGCTTTTTCCTAGTTGCAAATTCGCCTCCATATTTTCCTGATTATGAAGCTGTTAGGGCTCTAATCCCTAAGTATTCACATCCCTTTTGCGCTCCTGTGCCTTTGGTTAAGTAGAGACAGTAACTATCAGTCCCTTGATGACTACAATGCCAAACCACACACGACACCCTCTCTGCACTTCCTATTAAAATTTTACAGGTCAAAAATCCAAATTACCCACTTAATAAAAATTGTTCTTCATCCTAACTGACAAGAGAGAACAGGTCAATCTTTGGAATAATAGTGCAGTAATTAGAATCTTTGTAGTTGATAATGTGTGACTGTTAATCAATGTTTGGCTAATTAATCAATATTTTAATCATTAGACCTTTTAAATTTGTTTTAATGAGCATTTCCTCTAATTCCCTTGATTCTGTTTCTTCCAGTGCTTCTGTTATTGCTATTAAATAGCTAAGCAAGTATTCATATGTGCAGAACATACTGGGGCTCTAAAAACTGTGTAGTGTATTGCTAAGACACGTGGATATCCATCTAGGTCTAAGGACCGCCCAGTCCTCCCGTACACATTTCATCCTTCCTGTCAATCTTTGATACAGCAAATTATTTCAAATGTGTCTGGAATGAAGGTTCTAGAACATTTCTTATGTGTCATTTGTTCTTGAAATGCTCTCTTCTCCATAATCAGGAAAGATGAGAAATGGAGAGCAGATTCCAATATTTTCTCCAGAATTCAAAGGCTCTGGTCATGCATGTTCTTTTCTAAAGTCCTGTTTGGGTTTGCCACTGTTTCATTTATTTCTAGGCATACCGTAAACTTTGACACAATTGACAGGTAAATGCACCTTGCTTGAATTCTCCTGATTATGTGCAAGGTGGGCTCTTGATCAGATAGTCTTGATGTTCCCTGGTGAAGTTCATTTGGAGGATGGCACAGTGCCATGCCCAGTAGCTGCTTGTGGGTGCTTTCGCCCAGGCAAAAAAACTGAATCATGTCAATCACTGGAGAAGAATGTGGATGCCTCAGAATAACAACCAGGTCACTAAACTGGCCAATATGTATAAAGCACAGAATTGCTTGCCCTGTTTACACCTGCACAGTCAGATACGTCCTTTAAATGAGTGACAATGGCTACATTGCATGGTCTGCTTTCTGCACTTGTGCAGTCAACAGAATCTGTTTGGGAAGCGATTGCAAGAAGTGTTTGTCAGATTAGCTGGGTTTATGGACAGACACTGAAGGCATGCAGAGACACCTAAGTAGTAAGTATCAACTTACAAATCTCATACATTATTTTTGTTTTACTTTGTGCCTTTGGAAACTGGAAGTGGTAGCAGATAAGTGGGGGTGGGGTGGCATGGCTGCTGTGGGAAAGCCATAAACATCAATCAAGAATACAGTATAATTGTTCAAATGAGATGCTCCTGGAGCATGAAACTGAATTACTGGCTTTGTGCTTGCAACCAGCAAAGTGAAATGTGAATCAAGATAGTGGCTGTTTCTTTCTATCATATGTTACAATGAAATACATCTAACCATAATTTATAAAAAACTGTATTAACTGGCTAGATGTTGGGAAGCAAGAAGGGAAAAAAGAATTTAAACATTGAGAAAGTAAATATTATGAAAGAAAATTTGTGGGAGGAAGGTAGGGCTCTGAAAGGAGACTGTGTTCAAGAAAGAATGAAAACAAATCCCTAATATTAGTTCAGTTTGAAGAGGATTCCCTCGAGCATCATAATGTTCTTGGAATCAACTGAGACATGCAATGTTTCCCATCACCTCCAGCATCATGAAATCACACTGGGCAGTTCGTAGGTGGTTCATATGCGATTTTTCCATTACTGTGGCATTCTTTCAAGTTGGCACCATCCCAGCAATTATATTTACAAATAAACTGCACGGAGTCACCAGTTCACCCCGGTGGTACCTCTCACATGAGGCAGCTGAACCTGCGGTCTCAGCACTTTTGAAGCATCCTTCCAGTCTATTCCTACTGAAGGTGAATTCTTCCAAATACATAACACTAATTAATTAATTAACTTATATTGGCTTTCTGCCTGAGGTTTAAAGTAGTTCTCCATTTGGCTTATGTACGAAAGTGCCTCCAACTTGCTACTGACTTATGGTGACTCCAGAAAGGGGCTTTTGTGACATGTGAAAAACAAAGGTGGTTTGCCATTGCCTTCTTCTGCAGAGTCTTCCCTGGTGGTCTCCCATCCAAGTACTGACCCTGCTTAGCTTCTGAGATCTGACAAGATTGGGCTATACCATACCACCTAACCTTTAGGAGACCATGTATACAATCCCATTTATCTGTATGATTCCTGCAGATGCCAGCCCTCTACACATGACCCCTTTGGACATGGACTGAACATGTGTGGAAGGAGAGCAGGCATGAGCGCAACGGTCCCACCTCCGCACAATCTCTGGGTTACCTGCACAATACAGATTTGTTGGGAGAAGAGTCTACTACCTCCCCATGACTCAGGATGCTGCTTAACAAATGTCATTGGTCCTCATGTAGGCGCTATGCTTACAAGCTGGCGATCATGGGGAAGCGGAGGGAAGGGCCAATATGCTTGTACATGCTCTCCATCTCTATGCATTCACTCAGTGTGTGTGTGTACAGGCTACTACAATAATCTCTGGACTGTCTCTGTATCTTTCTCCTTCATGGCAACCCCATGAATGTACTCAGTCGTTGGGATGGGTATAGGTTGTTGCAGGAGAACTTTGGCTGCATTTTGTTCAGAATTATAGTGAGGATGTGGGTTTTTTTTAAATATGATACCCTTTTAGTGGCACTATTGAACAATCTGGTCTGCTTGAATGGAGGAGTAACACATTTACCTTGCAGTGTTTATATGGTTATGCCCATTTGCATTAATGACATGATGACTGATGTAGTTAAAGGTAATTAGAAGTTTTCGAGTAGGGCTGGGACACATCAAAGAACTTATGACTTTAAAGAACCAAAGGTATTTACTGTGTAGTCCTAGCCAGAGACACACCATTCTGTCTACCGAAGCCAGTGAGCTTAGAAGGGCTTAACTCCTTTTCAGATTATTCTGTTAGTCACTTCCATAGTTGAGCTTCTATTCTAAATTAAAAATAAAAAAGAGTACTGCAGCTCCTTAAAGAATAACATATTTATTGTGGCATGCAGTGTTGGGCTTTCCTCAGTATGTCAGGTGCAGACATAATTCTATTTATTTATTACTTCTAAGTTAGTTCCTGAGAGTATTTCCTCCTGGCCTACTGCTTTCAAAGGCTTATAAATGCCTCTGCCTGCAATTTTCTGTTCACGTCCTTCTGCTGCCTTACCAAAGATGTGGGTTTTACTGAATTTCCAGGTTGGCTAGCCTATTGCAGCAACTAAGATTTCTCCCTAGTCTCCTAAATGCTTTATTTCTCCGGCTATTTGTCAATCTTCTCCACATCCTTCGGTGGAAGTCAGCAAGGGATCGGGAAATAACTTGTTCCAGGCATTTAGAAATCCATGTTTACAGGACTGAGGCTGATCCACTGCTTTAGCTAAATCCAAGAAGCTCTCTAAATCATGCCTTTCCAAGCGAACCACTTCATTTACTCTATAAAAATCTGAGTCTCCAAATAATTTTGAATGCTGTGGAGTAGTTTTCTTCAGTCTCCTAAAAAGACTTTTGCAGACTTTGGCGCTGTTACCTACACCTTGCTATCGGGATGCTAATTTGGCATTATTAAGGGGGGGGGGGGGCTTTGGAAGTATTGAAAATACTGGTACATTTTAAAACTGGAATATGGTAAAGCATCCCAAACAGCTTTAGTGCACACACATTTCTCTGCCTGTAGGAGCTGCAATATCAGCCTATGTTCCACCCACACAATCTCCATTTGATCTGCATTTCTCCAACAATGATTACCAGAAATAGGACAGCCATGAAGCCTTAGAACCGTGGACCATGTCCAAGGGCTACAGAGAGCATGTCATTTGTCCTTTCCACCTGTGAAACATAGACTGTAGTTCAATTCCAGTGGCACCTTTAAGAACAACAAAGTTTTATTTAAGGTATAAGCTTTCATGTGCACACACACTGCTTCAGATACATTGAAAAGGAAGTTACCAGTCCATGCATACAGGTGGTCTTTATTGGACTTAAAGGTACCACTGGACTCGTACTTTGTTCTGCTGCTTCAGACCAACTCAGCTACCCACCTGAATCTATAGTTAGACCATGGAACTGCTTGCTAAGATAATATTGCTTCATTGATTTGCCCTGTCTGAATTGCTTGCTTGCATTTTCCTTTGTTGAGAGTGCATTAAAAAACCTTTGGAACCTAAGTATGCACTCCAAGTCAGAGTTACTCCAGGCCAAGCCTGCTGAAATCAATGGTCCTGGACCAAAATAACTCTACATTAAGATCACACTGTAATACAGGTTTTTTGTGAGCGGATCTCTGTTGTAGCCATGAAAGTCACTTCTTCTGACTTAAACCCTACTGAAATCAATGTGACAATGTCCATCATTAGAACAGGGAGCCAACAAATGACTTCACATGAAGAAACTGGGAAGTTATGAATGTGATGACTTTCCATCATTTGTAGAGAGGGTCAGACCAAGATAACTGATGGTAAAGGTTGGTTGGTTCTTTATTTGACTATAAGCATTGGGACACTAAATAATTTTCAGATCAGACCATAACATTATTTTGGGCTATTTCTTTTATTTATTTAACTCGTTTATACCTTATTTTAACTGCACCATAATTATAGCAATAGAAGAATAACAACACCACGAGGGAAAGTTGAATACAAAAGTAGAAGATGCTAACAATGCCCAACTAAAATCCATCCCTTACCTATCATTTGCTAAATGTCCACAAAACTTGTAAAGCATCTTAAAATGTATGTCTACAGGACTTTCTCAAAATGTTGCTCTTCTGAAATACTGATGGTACACAGATTTAAAGTCTATGGGTTGGATCCAGACTAAATTGGCAATTTCCACCAATTTTCTCTTCCCACTGCAGACTCGCCTCATGTCTCCTGTCCCCTGGAGCGGTGTTTCATGAAGATCAGTGGGCTGAAGTGGTAAAGGGGAGGCAGAAAAGTTCAATTCTGCATTGGAAAATTAATCTGGATCCAACCCTATCTTGGCAAGTTCCAAACCTGTTCAGAACATTGTCCAGATATTCCTGTTTTCAGGGGGCAGCTTGGATTTTACAGCTGAACTCCAGCTGACAGAGATCAGCTCCCCTGGAGAAAATGGCTGCTTTGGAGGGTGGGACTCTATGGCATTGTACCATGCTGAGGCCCCTCCCCTCCCCAAACCCCAACCTCTCCCGGATCCACCCCCAAAGTTTCCAGGTATTTTCCAAGCCAGACCTGGCAACCCTAAGCTTAGGCCTAGCATACCTTTAGAGATTGCATTCTTCTTACATGAACACTAAAAGCACACCTTGACCATTATGATCCACTGTAGGGTACCCTTTAGCCTGTTCTGAGTTTTCTTGACTTATCAGAGAAGAGCATGAGGAAGGGCCATCTGAGTAGCCATGATGCAATAGTAGCACTTCTGAGTCAGGCTGCTGCTGGAGCAGGCTTTCAGTGTCAAGTTATAGTGTCTACCGAAGTGCCAATAGGAACAAGGCCAGAGGGAGTTTCAGAAGCTCAGCATTGGGAACAGTTCAGGAGTCAGGATTACCAAGGATCAATCAAGTTGGGGTTGGCAAATGCAGCATCTAACAAACACTTTGCAACGACTCCAATTCTTTGTTTGAAAACTTTGTCTGGAAACCCTGCAGTGTTGCCAGAAGGCAGATGTGACTTGACAGCACTTTCCACATATTTGAACATATAGGTAAACTAGCCTCAAAGTAGGTTCCTGATAGATACTAGGTTTCTTGTTTGCAGTAATTCATAAAGAAAGAACTATAAAGAACAAAGTTATTACTTCCATATCGCTTGTTGATGTAATTAGTCAATTTTTGACATGACGGTATGTGCTTGCATTTTGTTCTCCCACGCGAGTGTTGAAGGAACAGCTTCAAATTGTTATTTTTACGAGACTGTTTCACTTAGTAAATTTCTTAATTCATTACATTTCATTAGATCAGTAGTAATGAGCCAAAACAATATCATTTATTTTTATTACAGCTAGAAGCTAAATCATAGTGATTTATTCAGCCAGATTGAGGCAATGACTGTGTAACTATTCTTATTGTCAATGATATATTTTTTTCTTGAACAAGATACTTAAATCACATGATTGGGGTTTTATCTTCTATGTTTAAAACAAGCGCCTGCCCGATAGTGTTGTCAGTTTTCATTTCAAATTCATGCAGAGGCTTATTTGATCATGATAGGTGATGCCTTTCTGATTTAAGGCATAATCCAGCCACAGTTCCAAATTGAAGATCACACTGATTTCAATAGGACGAATTGAAACTGTGTGTTTAATATTTCCCACTGAAAGAGCAGGAACTTAAAGGTGTTAAATGTTGTTGTTAGTGAAGGTGTACAGCCGTGTTACAGAAAGTTACCCATGATGCCCATCCTTCTTGTTCCACAGAAAACAACTGTGAGCTGAATATCCCGCAAAGATATACAAAAGGAGACTTCAATACAGTGAACAATATATCTAATCTGAAATAACTCTATACATAATCCATCATGGGAGAATAAAGAAGTCAACAAAATCCATAAAGAGAAAATACAGACTCCAAAAATATAAATACACAAAATAAATATCCAACCCTTTCCCCAGGTAGTATTCAGTGTTTCAGACTTCTGGTCCTTCCTCAGGAAAAAAACAACTATAGGAAGTCTCATTCCATTTCCTGATAGGCTAATATTATTCAGTTTCTTACATATTGGGCAAGGTCTCATGAACTTAAGTCAGCTTCTCTAAAGGCTGCTTCTATGTACCAGGACCAAACAGATGCCTCCTAACAGATGTATAGAGTATATTTGTATAGAGTTATAGAACTCTATGTGTATAGAGTTATTTCAGATTAGATATATTGTTCACTGTATTGAAGTCTCCTTTTGTATATCTTTGCGGGATATTTAGCTCACAGTTGTTTTCTGTGGTTTTTGGCTTTCCTTACTGTGTGCTGTACTGTTTGTTGTTGCTTCATCCTTCTTCCAACATTTTGATGGGACTCAGTGAGAACTCTTTGTTTTATGCATTTTCTTTTTAATTGGTATTAGCTGCTTTGTTGACCAAAAGGGGAGACACAAATATTTCAAACAAATAAGCATAGGTCCCAGAGCATGGTGGTGGAAAGTGACATGGAAACCATGTAGGGTTTTGAAGGCAAGAGACATTCAGAGGTGGTTTGCCATTTTCTGGCTCTGCATAGCGACCATGACCTTCCATGGTGGTCCTCATCCAAGTACTAACCAGGACCAACCCTGTTTAGCTTCTGAAATATGACAAGAGCAGGCCAGCTTGGGCCATGCAAGTCAGAGCACAACTCATGAAGATCTTATTTACAAAATTAATGACTTGGAGAGTGGGAATAGAGAAAATATTAATTAGATATTATTACCTTGAACAAAAAGTTTTGTGCTGAATCCTCCCCACTGCTGCTCTCCTCCCCACACTGCAGAAGGTAATAGGGAAACTGGGAGGTTCAGATGATGAGGAGAGTAAGGAAGGAGCTAAGAGGACTCAAAGGGAATACAGGGAAGGAACCCAGAAGGCTAAAACTTACTGCCTGCTTCCCCTTGGGTGGAATCTAGGGCTGAAGCAACATATAACAGTGCTTCCATAGCAAAAGGGGATGATACTGGTTTCAGTCTTGAGACTCTTTGCTAGTCTGTTATTTTCCAAGCAGGGGCTTTTTCTTAGTTTTGGCAATGCTCCTTTGGGCTATGGGAAAGAACTCTTTTGTAGTCTGTGAAATCCATAGCTAAATTTAAAAAATCTGGATTAATGACACCTTTAATGTCTGTGTTCACAATAAAAATTGGCAACATGTGAGGAGTGCCTTCAGTTTTTATGGTAAACTGAGAGCACTTCCAGCAGCACTTAGCATCTTGAAGGTTTAAGTGTGCTTGTATGTGTGTACATTGAGGTTTTTTAAAAAGATACGATGGCCTTGAGAGTGCGTCTAAAACGAGTAATACAAATGTAAATGCCTTTCAGATTGCAGTGGTTAATGTTCTCTAAAAAGTTGTGGGGGAAAACCCTGAGGCAATAATATCTATAATAACAATGTTTCCTTTGTGTAGTACAGTTGAATCGGAGCGTTCATCTCCTAGATGTTTCAGTGGAATAGCTCAGACACTTAAAAGAACTTAAATATAAAGATGACCAGGTTTTTTTAGAAAAAGATGCTCAAGCTACTTGAGGAAAACTTTTGAATTGTGGGAAAGACAACACTCATGGACAATACTTTGTTCCAGCCCCATAGCCTTCATCTCATAACTCCTGAAGATTCAAAATATGCCTGTTGAAGAGTTTCTTTCAAATGGAGTTTGCCCTTTGGTAGGAAAAATGACCTCAGTGGTTTACTCAATCGTTACAGAGAAGCCAGAAGATGTTATTTCAAACCTGTTGCAAACCAGCATTTTACATGTCAACAGGGGTCATTTTGTAGAAAAAGAGGTGCAGGAGCTCATTAGCATGACTCATTAGCATAACTTATTTGCATATTCTACACCCCCTGACATCACCGGGAGTGTGTCAGAAGGCAACACTCACTGCTCAGGCTCCACCCCAAAAATCTCCAGGTATTTCCCTACTCAGAGCTGATGAGCCACTTTGACTAAAGCCACTTTAGGTTTCCTTTGCTCTAGCAGGGAAGCTAGCCTGCAACAAGCATGAAAATATAGATCAAGTTAGTATGCTTTTGCTCTTTTTCCACAGTGCATCACCATATGTGCCCACTCCTGGGCTTGTTGCTCCTGGAAAGGCGCTCCTGCTCGAAATGACCCCTGCATGACATCACATGTTTTTGACGACCTGGTTAACAGTAATATTTCTGACGTCCAATGCAGTTTCTCAGTCCTAATGGTTATAGTCATTCTGTTCTTCCAAAGACACAGGAAGCTTCTTTCTACCAAGCCAGACCCTCAGTACCTCTAACTCAGTACTATCTTGGACTGGCAGCAGTTCTCCTGGGTCTGGCTTAGAGGGATATTTCCAAACACCTGCTGTCTAACCTTTAATTGGAAAAAACCACAAATTTGGCCTAGAACCCTGTCCAAAGAAAGCACATGCCTTTTCACTTTGTTACAGCTCTTCCTCAATCACTGTCAGGTTTCTAAAATTTGGGAAACACATCTTCTCTGGTAAGATCCCTCCAGATGTGCTCTGGGGAAGAAACTGTGAAAGTTGCCTTGTTATTTTTGCAGCATTTTACCAGTAACATGTTGATAAACATCAAGAGTATTATTTTAAAGATGTTTTTCTTTTAGAAAGGGTCTCAGGTTTACCTACAGATGTTGCAGAATAAAATTAAATGACATGCTTTCATTTCTCTAAGATGCTTTTGATGAAAAACATCCATTTCTCAGCCACTGTTCCAGCCACTGCAAACAGGTCTCCTCTGATAAATATCCCATAGGCTGCATTAGTGAATATGATGGAAAACACCCAACAAAGTTTCATTGTATTGTTTTATACACTTGTTTAATTTTTTTTACAACATGAGATTTCTGTCTCTAACTTTAACTCATGAGGCAGATATATGGCAGTCACACTGTATAGATGTGATAGTACCTCACATTATGGGAAGCAGTGAATATCATTCTAATCATTGGTCAATCTTTTACAATATAGGATCATTGTGCCATTATGACAAATGGTCTTAAACAACTTTGAGCCCATAATTATGGGAAAGGTTATATTGTTTCACAATTATCCTTTTAATCAATCTCACGTGATAATCATTTTGCCTAAAAATCTGTTTCTTGATACCATTTTCATTATCTAGGTGATTTTTATCACTAATCATTAGACTGTGATTCACTACACCCTTAACACCTTTTGTTTTAACTATAAATGGGTAATTAGACTTGATGTGCAGGATATTACCTGCATGATGGACCTCATAATGTATTCTCCTTCCCAACTGTCAAGAATTTTTCCCTAAAAGAAATGTAATACCCTTTCTTATTAGCATCTCTTTTATACTAAATCATAGCTTCAAATATACCAGTAACAGGACCAAAAAAAAAAAAATGAGAGAGAGTGAGAGAGACCAATATTCTTTCTCTGGAGTTCCTCCAAGTAAAGAAATTGCTTCCAGAAGTGGTCCTTGTAATCACGAAACACAGTCCAGCTGTTTTATTGAAGCGAGGTTTTGTGCAAGCCATTAGAAGTGCTGCACTGCTTGGTTGACCAGACCATTATGTTTATGGATGGCGATGGATATATTGTAGGAGTGTTGTTTGGGCTACAATTTTACTTTCTAAAAAACCCTGCTAAATAGGATTCAATCAAAAAATAAATAACTGGCCTGCTGGATAAGACCAGTGGTCCATCTAGTCCAGCATCCTGTTTCATATAGTGGCCAGCACCTTTTGGTGCTGCAGATCTGAAAGATTTAGTCTTCAGAGGCTGAGTAGGTGTCTGTCTAGGAGCAAATAGGTGCAAATAGAGGCATTAGAGAGCATGTGACCCCTTGATTGAGTGTTTTTGGAGAGTCATAGATGCCAAGACAATAATGTAGTTGGGACAAGATCGATACAGTACTTATTTTGGCTTCACTTTTCTTCTCTTGGATGGTGTTCCTTTTTTTGATGTCTTTCTCCTCCTCTTCTCTGCTCTACATGCTGGAAAATTTAGGGCTGCCATGCCAACCACTGGCAAATTTCATCACATGGATTTGGATCACTCCCATTCATGGAGGGAGGATGTCCAGTGAATTTTCTGTACTAAAGTATGAGCTATTCATCTTATGGATTCTTTTATGTGTTAACAGACCTTTAATGTGAAGGATAACTGTCAGTTGGAGCTAGCCATTTGCACCTGGGTGTATGCCACCTAGTGGTACTGCCACAAACTACAGTTTTTGTTCTTCCGTTTCTAATTGAGGTCAATGACCCAGATTTTTCTTTTAAAAACTTTAAAATAGTTACGTAGAATTTTAAAGGAATGTCCATGCCCCATAGTCTTTGAGTCCTTTTATGAGTATTTTTCTGTTCCTTGGATCATTATGTTTAGCCTTATTGATGGATTAGCAATGCCCCACACTGTGCAGAATTCCATATGATGATTTGTTCAGCACAAAGGTTTGACTTCATCCAGATCCTGTGGAAACTCTGACCCTGACAAGGTCCCTGTTGTGAGGATAAAAAAAATCCCACTCTCTGTGTGGAGATTATTGCCTCTTGACACATCACCTGCCACTTTGGAGTGCAGATTTATGAACAGTATGTTTTCATTGAGCACTTAACCCTGGATTTTTACATGAGACTGGGCGTAGAATACACCTTTCACCTTAAAGACCAAAACAGTGAAATATTTTCTGCCTAGGTTTTTAAATAAAGGAACACAAAAGAATTGGGGAGCAGGGAGGAAGACTCAGCAAAAATTTTGTGTGCACGCATCTATATAACTACGCCTGTATATGTATCAAGGTATTTATGAAATAAAGAAATCTTACACTTGTGATACTGTGGAACAAGCAACTTTCTATTTAGCATCAAATGAAAAGGTTTATAATAATTGAGGAGAAGAGCTTTGGCTGGTGATACTCTTGTTAAAAAAAAAATGTACCAGGGATCGTACAGTGCAGAAATGCAAGGTGGGGGAAGGGAAATATACCACCTGGGAAAGACTCTCTCCAATAAATCATAGAAATATGATCTACAGCATTTCTGATACCTCGCTGCCCATGAGATTAAACATACAGTATATTGCTTCATTTAAAACAAGACTCTGTCCAGTTGCGGCTCACAAACACAATGGTTTGCAGGCGTAGGGAGGGAAGGGGGGAAAAACACCTTCTGTCACAATGACTTATACAAGCTTAAGCAGCAGACTTCCTAAACCAAGACTTATCACTTCGGGGTTATTTCCATGTGACCTGTGGAGGATGCCCGTGAATAGCAGTGGAAGGTATGCCGTTTTCTTTGCTGTAGGGCTGAACCGCACAGCGCCAAGACTAGAAGGCCGGTCCGAGTGTTGTGGAGTAATCATTAAGTTACACGCTTGTCATTTCTTGTACATTCACTCAGAACTAATGCACATCACTTTTTCCAATTATAATCATTCCACCATTTAACAAGCACAAAAGGCCTTAGATTCCAATTTGCCACCGATGCTTCACTCTCTCCCTTGCTTATTTCTTGGCATTTAGGGCTGGCTAGGCTGTGCAGACTTCCAATAATGGGAATATATTCACCCAGCTTGCAAGCATCATCCTACATGATGAAGGTAGGAGCAGCTTGTCTGGCAAGGAGAGAGCAACTATTTCTGTTGGTGTAATAATTTTTCTCTTCATACTTTTTCTTTAGATAATTGCAAACCTGGTTTATATTCCTTGGTTTGTTCATTATTAAAAACCAATCCAGATAGGATACAATTAATTAGAACTGTGGATAAATGTAGTTCCGACCACTTTTCCTAGTTAGCTACATCAAAATGTGTTTTTCATTTCATTTAGCTTCTCCCCTCCCCAACTTTTCTCCTTCCACAGTAAAAAATAAAACAAGCCATCATTCAAATTGTTCATCTTTAATCCTGGTGAGCGCCTTACGAATGGTAAACTGCAACGTAGGATGAAATGTTGAAAGCAACCTTCCCCCTAAAGAGTAACCATGGATTTGAGGACTTAGGACTCCATTCCCCATAACAACAACTTATGTTTTGTTTTCAGACTTCAGACCCAATTGTGGTTCTTTCTGTATGAAAATTCTGAGGAAAGTTAACATGACACTCATTTGGACCGTTGTCCAAACAACTCAATTTCAGTCTCATCCCTAGCAGCTTTGAAGAAATTAGAACCTTTCCCTTGAAGGGAACCAGGTCAGGAAAACAAATACCAGGGCTGAGGAACTTGATAGCCAGCTTCATATTATACATATTGTTTCTGTTATCTGACTGGATGGCATAGGTCTTAGAATGAGAGAATGGGGACAAATAATAACAGAGTCAGTCTTTCTGGCATAACTGTGAGACTGATAGTGAAGCCCTAAATATATTTTCACACTTCTGTGACTTCAGTACAAGGGTATTCCTCTGCTTAGGATTGCGCTGTGAATCTTTGAGGCTGGGATATCTTTTGCAGGTACTATCTGTTTCTGTGAGGAAGCCTTTGTCAGACTTTCCCCAATGTCTTTAAATGATGTAGGACCAGGGTGTTTAAAGGACTAGCTGTACCCACACAGACTTGGTCATCCATTACAGTTTTGGGGAGGGGTCCTTCTCTGTGAGTTCCCCAGCTACAGACATTATAAATGGGGACCCACAACAAAAAGTTGCGTATTTTGTTGCAGTTTATTTTCAGTTCAGTTAACCCCCCACCCAGACTGATCCCTGCATGGTGGCTTAGAAGCCATCAGGAAAGTTTGAGGAAGGCAGCTGAGGTGGGTGTGGATACAGAGGTAAGAAGGATTCTCCTTGGCCACCCACGTCTTCCATACCTAGCACCTCAGCTGTGCTCTTTAAACTTTCAGCTTCTAACTAAACTGCCAGCTTCTAACTAGCCAAAATGCAGGGAGAAGCAGTGCTGGAGACAGACAAATGGGTACAAAGAATTATCCATGTACCTCCCCACTCCCAGCACCAATCCCTGCAATCTTGCTGGTTAGAAACCAGTGGGAAAGTTTAAAGCGTGCAGCTGAGGTGCCTGGTATGGAGGTGTGCAGGGAAAGGGGAGTGAGGAGGCAAAGCTGCTTGCTTTAAACTTTAGTCACTGGCTCAGCTGCCTGCTTTGAACTTTGCAGCTGGCTTCTAAACCACCCAGGACTTTAGTGAGGAGCAGTGCCGGAGACTGACGAGTGGAAGTGAAGAATCCTCCCCATCCTCCCATCTCCAGTCATTAAAAGACACTGTTGCCAAGCCTGCTGCAGCTTCCTCTTCCTCCTCCATCGCCACTGATGCTGCCTCAGAGCTCGTCAAGGCTTCTGGCCTCTGCTGCCAGACTTCCTGCAGCTTCCTTCCTCCCATTGGTGTTTCTGCCATCTCTGAGCCTGGTGAGGCTCCCAGCCTCTGTTGCTGAGTCCACTGAGGCATCCTATCCCCCTTCCATTGCTGCTAATGCTGTTGACAGGCCTAGTGAGGCTCCTAGCCTCTGCTGCCGGGCTCACTGTGCCTTTCTCCCCCACCATGGCCATCACAGAAGGTCCTGGCATGGCTTCTGTCTACCCCCACCATCACCACCACTGCTAAAGAGGAGGTAGATTTTCACATTTTCTGAACATGTGTGGCAACACTTTTGTTTTGGAAGGGAATTTACAGCCCCCAGATGGAATTTTTAAAGTATTTCTGGGGCAGTCACTGAGTATGCAGAAGTATCTATTTGCTTTCTGCATGGCCCTGATCTGTGGATTTAGGTATCCACAGATGGGGCCACATTTTGCTATTCGGATATGTGATGTGGAACGCACTAAAGGGAAAGCCTTCTGTGTTGTCATGGCCTAGATCTGGAACAACCTTTTGACAGAAATTTGCCTAGCCCCTAAAGAGCCGAAAGGAAATGTTTCTCTGGCTTTCAGTTGTGTTTCTTTTCTATTTTATTCTTGTTCCTTTTTTGATTTTAATGCTGAGTGACATTTTAGGCTTCTGTTTTTACTGATTGACTTTTGGGGGGGTCAGGACTCGATTTATTGTTAAGAGGTGGATTTTATTTATTACAGTTCTTTGTTTTAATGTCAACTTGGAAACTGCTTCAGGAGCTTGTTTTGGCTGTGTCTGAGGCCTAGACATTTTCAAAACAAATAAATAGTATTGTGCTTTTCAGACTGGCTCTGGATAGTCTAAAGAAGCGGTGTGAGAGTGAGGAAGACTTTCTTCTGTTTCTCTTTTAGTGAGCTACAGAAGCAGTGTTCAAAAGATGGGAGTGAAGGGTGTGATATGCAAATCCAGACTTGGCAAATTCTTCCGTGAAACATTACACCTCAGATGCTAAGGATGGACTCAAATGGCTATTTTCATTACTCTTTTTTTTCTCCTTTTGTACTTGGTCTTTGGTTTCTGTCCACTTCAAAATCATTGCTGATCCATTTGCTTGCCTCCACCTTCCCCAAGCTCCCTCCTAAATCACCAGGAATTTCCCACCCTGTAGTTAGCACAGAACAGACAGCTTGAAGGGAGGAGTCAGAGGTCCTAGCAAGGGAGGATCTGCTTTTTACTGCTAAGTTACTTCCTAGGCAGCTGTTGTGTCCCCACATCATCATGAGGCAGAACGTGAATCCTAGTTGGAGAAACTCTGCATTGTGTCCAAAAGAAAGAGCAGAAGTCTCCCCTGGTCTATAGAAGGATCATTGCAGGGGTATAGTGAATGTCTATAGTATTGACCTTTAAAAATGCTCGATTGATCGAATAATCAGTTAAAAGCATCATAGTTACTTGAATTGAAAAACTTGAGCAGCTTGATAGGCCTGCTTTATATGTGCTTTTGGGCTGCACCAAATCCATCATCCCTAGCCAGTGGCCCGGGAGAAAATGCTTAGCTCCGACTCTTTCCTGCCCCAGTGGGGAACAATTTACACCACAAAACTGGTGGTCTCTTGGTCAGGTGGCTGTAGGTAGCACAAGCACAGAAGGAAATTGCTATTGGGGCTGTGGAGGCCCCCATGTCTATGAAATTTGTAATGTAATTTAGATATTATTTCCATTTGGTTGAAAAGAAAATATTGGACTTTAACTGCCCGAGGTTACAGTTCTGCAAAGTAAACAAAAAGCAGAGCGGCTCTGGAATCTTTTATTGTCTATCTCTGCTAAGCAGTTGGAAATGCACTGGGACTCTCAGAAAGCACTGAGCTGTTGAACTGTAGTCTTGTATGAAGGAGAAATAGTAAGAAACAGGAGACCTCTTCACATGTTACAGTGAATGCACACACAATCTGTGTACAATGTACACTTGATTTTTAAGTAATTTGTGCATTGACTTATTTTCATGTTACACTCAGTGCATGTACAATTGAACAGATGATACAGATCCTGTATCTAGATACTGGTCCTGGATTTTAGCTGCAAAGTAAATGTGCATCTTACAAATGCATGTAAATGTGCATCTTACAAGTGCATCTTACAAATAGATGAACACATGCACATGTAATGTGAACAGGACTACTGTGTGCTATCTTTGGGGGCGGATGTAATTGTACTGGTGGCAATGACATCTGTTTTACTTGTTTTACTTTAATTACTAGAAGTATGGCATGTACACAATCATGGATTTACAAATACTTAAGATCTTGTAAGTTTTTCTCAGGTGAGGTGATTTCTTCTGACTCTCTTCCCCCCCCCCCCCCCCCCCATTGCCATAGCCATAGCCCTCTGAGACTGCCATTTTTTTCCGGAGGTCAGTGAACCTTCAGGAACAATGTTTTTTGGGGGGGAAGTGGGGATCAGTGGCAATCACCATCACCTTTTAAGGAAAGTTAAGTATTTCTTATATGTGGCTGGGTATAGTCCACTTTTTAATACTTACAGGTCATGGCCACATGAGCAAGATAATCCGGAGGGGAATCAAGGCCTTTTTTGCTCTGAAGCAATTTGCCCCGCAGTTGCGTGATCACACAGCTCCATGGACCTGCCAGGGCAAACCGCTACCGTGTGATCAGTCGCAACCGCGGGCGAGTGGGTTTTTTTGTGGTAGGTTTCCGAGGCGCTTAAATGGGGGATCGATGAATCACTACAAGGGAGGAAGGGGGAATCGATACTTTGCTTCTCCCCCCCAAGGGCTTTCAATGATGCGCACACAGAGAAGGGGGGGGGGGAAACAGCATCGCGTCAGGATAGTGTGTGATCACACTATCCGCAACGCTGCACTTCCGCACTGGCATGATCACACAGGGAACCTCCGGCTGTGAGCCGCAGCAAACCGTTTGATACTGGAGTTTCACTAGTAGTTTTTTTCTACGATTCCCCATGTCCCGATCACGGGACTCTCCTGGGCTCCCGGTGCCCTAACGACCCCCACGCCGTCACCAAGACGACCCCCAGCCTGCAGCCAAGACTTACCAGGGGGGTGGGGAGGGCCTCAGGAGGGCTGGAATCTGCCGAGTCCGGCACTTGTGGCCAGGACGCAGGAGGGAGAGGGAGAGCAGGCGGCAGCCGATCCCCCAGCGAACCCTGAAAGCAGCAGTCGGGCCTGCCGCAACAAGCAGGGCCGCTCCTACGCCGCAGCAGAGTAGCACGGGCAGCCAGACGGGATGGGAGGGACAGGATCTCTCCAATGGGCTCCCGGGGGGGGGCGCCCGATGCAAGGCTCCGACAGCCAAGGGGAGGCGGGGAAAGTGCGGGGGCCAGGGCAGGTCGCGCGGGCCAGACAGCGCTCCCGAGCACATCGCCCCAGGACGGGGGAAACAGGAAGGGTGGGTCCAGAAGCCCCAAGGGAGCCTCGGCATCCGACCTTAAGAGGAAGGGCGGGGCGAGAGGGGGAGGAACCCTGGAATGGAGAGCCTTGGGAGGGAGGAAGCATAAAAGGGAGGCAGCATGAAGGAGCTGGGGAGGAGAAGCCTGGTCGTGGATGCCTGTAGGTGCAGAGAGAAAAGGGCAGAAAATCCCGCCAGGGGGTGGCTCAGGGGGGCATGGTGACGTAACCCACCCCCGGCCATCACATCTGAGGCTCCAGCTGCTGGGGAGAGAAGGGAGGACGCAGTGGCGGCACGGGAGGCGGCCGGTGAGTCGAGTGAAAGCGACACCGACTCCAACAGCTCGTGCGACACCCCACCAGATCAAAACAGTTTGCAATGGCTTGACAATGGTTATGGGACGCTTCCCAGATGTGCTGGTGTGATCGCGCAGTTTGATCCATCGATGAATCGTCTCTCTAGCGTGGCAAATAGGTGCGTATGATCGCACCCACAATGTGTTATTTATTTTGCTGACGATAAATTTCAAATTCTTAAAAAATATAACAGTCTATTATTATCTGTTGATCATCTCCGAACACTGATTATTTCTTTTCTTTACTTATATTTCCATTTTTAAATTCCCTTTTATTGCCTTTGGAATAGTGTGAGGTCAGGGTGATACTTAATTTTAGTGTATCTTTGGGTTACTATTGATAGCACGGTATTGAATTCAGATGGGACTGAGATTCCTCCCGGGGGTGGGGGGGAACTGTGTGCCTGAACCCTGGTCTTTTGCTTGCTGTGAAGTTTGACCTTCCAGTCCATTTGATTTTGATACTTTTGCGGGCAGTCAGTCATGTTTGTGGACCTTTCCTACCATTATTCCACTCGGTATGTCTACTCTTTCTGAGAGAAAAGGTAAATTAACAGCTGAGTCCATTTCCCACTGTACCATGTCCAGTCTTCCTGGTCTATGAGAGCCAGTTTGGTGTAGTGGTTAAGTGTGCGGACTCTAAACTGGGAGAACCAGGTTTGATTCCCCACTCCTCCATTTGCACCTGCTGGATGACCTTGGGCAAGCCATAGCTCTGTACCAGCTGTTCTCTCAAGGACAGTTCTGGAAAGAGCTCTCTCAGCCCCACCTACCACACAGGGTGTCTGTTGTGGGGAGGGGAAGGGAAAAGGAGTTTGTAAGCCGCTCTGAGACTCCAAGTGAGTGAAGGGTGGGATATAAATCCAATCTCTTCTCTTCTTCTTTTTCTTCTTCTTATCTCTTATGTTATGATAATTCATCTCTTATGATAATTTCCTCATCGCTTTTCAGTATAGAAGTTTATTTAATATATTTTAAAGATCTAAATCCAAATATTGTCTTTAGAACAACATGGCTTTCTTCCTGAACTACCCCAGTCTCAGTGATCAAGGCAGTCAAGGTTCTCTTCTGCTCCACCAAATGCTTGAGCATGGCATAGGTGGAGTTCCAGCAAGTGCTCACATTGCTGATCAGGTGGTGCTCTGGCATGCTTGTCAGCACCTGCTTCTCGTACAGCAGATGGGTGTCCTTCACACTGTGAGAGAAACGACCTGTGAGATTCCAGCATTTCTGGAGGAGATGCCTGAAATCACAAGTGTCAGTGTCTAGGCTGGGATGCTCTACAGAACCCAGCCCCAAGGCATTCTTAACCATGAGGTGGAGAAGGTGAGCCATGCAGCAAATGTTCCTGAGGTCCAATGCCTGTGCCACTGTCCTCATGTTTGTGCCATTGGTCACCATGAAGCCCATGGAGATGTCTCTGCCTACCCACCCTACTAACTGTTTCTTGATGGCAGCAGAGATGTCATCCACCATGTGCTCCTTGTTGAGAATCTTGGCATGGAGCAGAGCCTGGCACTAGTTGATGCAGCAACCCTTACAATGCCTAACACTGGTTTCCCCACCCACAGCATTGTCGGGTTGCCACCAGCGCTCAGTCAGTGAAAGGTACACATGATACCCCTGAGGGAAAGTCCAGATATCGGATGTGAAGGATACAGTTTTCTTGTGATTAAAAGACAACTGTGCCTTCATGTAGTCCCTGGCACCCCTGTACAACAGGGGCAACACGGCTTTGCTCAGCTTGGCAGGAGGAGAGACCATGTATCAGGAATAAGCATCCTGGAGTAGTCTGCAGAACCATGGAGAAGGGGCGGCCATCTAGCATGATCATCTCACTGATGTGGCGAGTGATCCTCTTCCTTGCCTGCTCCCCCCCCCCCCCCCCGGGCACCCTAGTGCCAATTTCACCAAACATCTCCATCGGAGATGCTTGGTCTCCTTTCCCTACTGAAGAATGTTCAGGGACAGCACTGGAGATGGTCACAGGATGACTCATCTCTTGGCTGGCTGGTGGTGGCTGCATGGGCATCCCAGCAGCAGTCTCTTTGTCCCATCATCAGATGGTTCTGCAGTCCAGAAGTCAAGAGCCAGGTCCCTCCCTCAACTGATCCAGGCCCTACAGAGTTGGCACTATGCAAAGCAGGGGTCCTACATGTACTGGAAGTGCTTCCAGACTATGGAGGTGTAGGGCCACCCATGCTGACTAGCAGCTGTGGGCACCCCGGAACCACATCCTATGAGGAGCTTGGGGGAGACATGCTGTGTCTTGGGGTCCCCTATTTTAAATACTTGGTCAGTGAAAGCTGTTCATGTTAAAAGGTTGGCTACAGTAGCATCAAATACTATTTGTCATTTTTTTTATTCATTTGGGGCTCAGTATATCCCAGCACCATCAAACTGTTTAATGCCAATGTGGCTATGCAAAGTTTATATGGGGCTGGTATCTGGACTGACAAAATAGGGGAGTCCTTCAATTCAGTTCTTCTTAAAGAGTCCCTTTGAGTCCTTCTGCCCAGTAGGGACCGGCCCCGCTTTCCTGATGTCCAAGCGCCTCCCCTTTTGCAAGATTTAAAGGGCCCTCCACCTGATCAGCGGGCTCTTTAAGTCTTGCAGGAGGGAAGGGAGAGAGGTGGCTGCAGGTGATCATTCTTGGGGGTGGGGCTTGGGGCAGGGACATCCCCAGTGTGATGTCATCACAATGGAGATTCCCCACTCCCTCCAGGAATATCCCCCCAAGTAAAGCAAACCCCCAAAAGTAAAGCAAATAAACAGCAAAGGGTGGTGAAGGAGAGGTCACCCAGCAGGGTGGTGAAGAAGAGGTTACCCAGCAGGTTTCATATGGAAGATTGGGGAATCAAACCCAGCTCTCCAGATTTGAGTTTTGCCACTCTTAAACACTACACTAAACTGGGAGGACAAAGCTCTTAGCTCTCTTGAAATAAGCAAGAGAGAAGAGAAAGTGATGGTGCCACACTGTCGGGGAGGAACTATAGCCATGGGTAGGAGGTGTTCTGGGAGGAGTGGGGAGGGCCCAGCCAGTTTTGAGATGGTGGTGCAAAGGCAGTGGGTGCTTGCATTGACGGATGTGTTTAATTTCTCTCACTAAGATGAAGAAGCATTTGGGGTGTGTGGAAACAGTCGGGTTGTCACAAGGTAGAATTAACTATTGTATTAAGCATAGGATGGGTTTTTGGGGGTTTTTTGAACAAATTTTATTAACATTTTCAAAGTTGTACCACGTTGTACAAACCTTATTATATCCAACATATCACAGAGTATATGAGCACTAATGTTCTCCTAACCTAAGCATAGGATGTTCATGGGAGTGGGGTCAAAGAGGAATCTGTAAGGGTTAAAGCTGAAGTAAAATATTTGGTACCCCTGGATCTGAGACTGATAGACTTCACACACCCCTGGTGAACAACTTACTGATTTTTTTCTGACCAAGGTCACATGTGTTCAGTACCAGCTGCTCTGCATGTGTGTACTTTGTTGGGTCAAAGTCAATATCTGTGTTTGCAGATATGTGTCAATCTGACTTCCCCCACTGTATTTATTGACGGAGACTGTGACCCACAAATCATGTAAATATTCAGAGTGCTTTCAGTTGAAGCAGAAAGTCTCACTGAAGTCTTTGGACCGAAGTGCAATTATGTTGCCAAAAATCATTTTAGCATTACAAGTGCCAAAGACCTTCCAAAATGATGAAATTATTGAATTGAGAAAACCAAGTTTTGGAAACACTGATTGGGTCAGTATTTTGTTAATGTAGGTGGCATGATTTAGAGTTGGTGTAGCATACAGGCAAAAGAAGAAATGGGATTCAGTTGCTTCCTATGGCAATTCATGTTTTGCAAAAAAGGGGTGGCATGTACTGATTGGATAAAGATTTAAAGCGGGAGTTAGAGTTATCAGAGTAATGAGTAATCAGGCGTCTCCTTCCATTGATCAGACCATAGATTGGTTCCAACCAGCTTTTTTGCAGGTGAAAAAGAGAGGAGGGAGTCCCTTTTTACCACCCCAAAGACTATGCTGGAGGGTCATGGGACCAGCAGAGTCAAAAGCCATGTGGAATGAGGGCTGTAATAAGGACAGAAATTGGGCAAGACTTTGTCAAAAAGCTGGCTAACTCCCATTCTGTTTTAATGTATATGATATTACCTTCCCAGATTTTGTACATGTTTAAATGTTTTTCTACACAATGTATTTATTTACTATGCAGCTTTGGTATTTCACTTGCAATCCATGTTTATAGCTTAAAATAATGTCAGTCTGAGATTATAGCTCATGACATCGTCTTGTAGCATTTGGGAAGCCCCCTTCTTAAGCATTTATATCCTTGTTCGGCAAATCTTTAAATCAGACAGTTACCTTGCTTGAGATAAAGAATTATATTTTTAGCACTATATTGTAACAACATTTTGGAAAGGTACATTTTGAAAGCCCCTTGACATCTTTCTGCAAGACATTGTGTTGGACCCATGAAGGAAATGTTGAGACAAAATGTGTACAATATATTTTTCTCTACATACAGTGAAGCGTTCTTTAATGACACCGTATTTTTCCCCTGTGAATTCACTTAAACTTTCACTATCCATCTGATTTCTTTTCATAATTCATTGACACAGGAAAAAGCCCCATCCACGTTTGTTTTTCTATTGATCTATTTTCCTTATTTGAAAGATTTTCATATGTTAAAAGTATAGTATGAACATAAGAAAACAATCACCATGGAGATAACCTTTGTATGTAGTTCCTCTCCCCTCCAGCATTAATGCAGTTTTGAGGTTAAAATATCAAGCACTTTAAAGAGACTTGAAAAGTTAGAATTAAATCTGCTCTTATTATTGTCTTAGGGGCAAACTAGATGTTACGCACAAATGGGTGTAACAAAAACCCTGGCGGGTTTTATTAATGAAAAGCAGCTTTGGGAGGCAGAGGAATGGAGGGTGGCAGGCAGGATTTGCAAGCTAATAACATGGACTGTTTTTCTCTTTAAAAATCACTCCTCCAAGCCACTGTTCCCTGTATCCAGATGTTGTACAAGAGACATTCCAGATGTTGTACAAGAGCAAGGGTGCATCAGGAACACTGTGAAGAAATGGAGGAGAGGAGGACTATGGAGGTTCTGAGAGCCAGTGTGGTGTAGTGATTAAGAGCAGTGGACTCTAATCTGGAGAGCTGGGTTTGATTCTCCACTCCTCCATATGAAGCCTGCTGGGTGACCTTGGCTCTGTCACAGTTCTCTCAGAACTATCTCAGCCCCACCAACCTCACAAGACATCTGTTGTGGGGAAAGGAAGGGAAGGAGATTGTAAGTCGCTTTGAAACTCCTTAAGGGAGAGAAAAGTGGTATATAAAAACCAACTCTTTGTTAGACTCACTGGTACAGTATAGCCAGGAATGGCTATTACGTAGCAGAATGCACTAGGTTTATTTGCAGCAGCAGCTTCTCGGTACTGTGTGTGCTAGCACAGATACAAAGGCTGAGGACAGACTGGCAGTCTGGCCCGCTCTGCCTCTGGTTTAAAAGCGGAGGCAGAGTGGCAGTCCAGACTGCCACATCTGCCCGGAGGAGGTGGCCTGGATGCAATGCATCCGGCGCTGCGCTCCTCCCGCAGCAGCCGGGCACCACTTCAAAGTGGTGTCCCGGCTGCTGCGCGTGTGTTCCACCCGCTTGCGGTGGGTGTGAATGCGCGCTGGGCCAGGGGAACTGCGCGGTGTTCTGCTGCCGGCGCCGGAAGCCGCCCGCAGTCTGGACGCTGCGGGCGGCTTCCTTGTGGCGTCATGTGAATGCTGTGCGGCGGGGGCAATTCCCCCCGCCTTGTTCTGCTGCGCTGTGGAGGCGTGGCAGAACTTGAGTCCGTCCTCAGTCAAAGTTACACAGAGCCACTTAGTTTCAAACTAATAGAGTCTTTTATTCAGGGCGTTCCATTCTAGATAGTATAGGTGAGAGATAAGGGTAGAATTAAACCTAACTAGCTAGGATGGATGCAGATGCAGAATGCATATCCTCCATCCATGGTGCCAAAGATGGAGAGGGTGCTCCTTGTGTGTGTGTGTGTGTGTGAGTGAGTGAAAGAGAGAGAGAGAGAGAGAGAGAGAGAGAGAGAGAGTTGTTAAGAAGAAGAAAGGAAGTCTTATCCCTAAGAATAGCATTCTACTTCAAAGGGATGGTATCATAGAGCAGAAAGAAAAGATGCTCTGTGTGTCCTGACCTCTCTCTCTTTCCAAATCTATGGTGCTGTCTCTGAAGTCTGAGGCAGGAGACAGTGTACAGTCCTCCACTTCCAACACTTCTTCTTGTGTGGAAAAATAACCAGAAGGGAGAAACTTAATCACCTCAGTGCTCCCAAGGCTGATTTTTAATTCTAAAACCAACATCCCCTCTCCGGCGATCTCCTCGAGGCAGCTCACAAAATAAAATATGATAAATGCAGAATAAAATTATCATTATTATTGGGCCATGTTCCATCAAGTCAATTCTGACTTATAGGAACCCTAAGAATTAATGACCTGCAGACTGTCCTGTCGTTAACAGCCTTGCTCAGGTCATACAAACTGAAGGTTATGGTTTTGTTTGTGAGTCACTCCATCTCTCGTTTCCTATTGCCTTCAACTTTCCCTAGTATTATTGTCTTTTCCTGTAAGTCTTGTCATTGATATAAATAAACCATAATAAGCCAGCTTAAAATGGCATTTACTCTGTGGTAGAGATTCTCTGTTTTCAGGGTTCAAGGCTTATTGGGTCTGCATGACTGGAGTTGCATGAAGTTGTCATACCCTGAATGAGACCACAATTCCCTGAAGGTGTTATCAACCCTTCACAGTCTTAGGGTCTTTCAAATCACCTATTACCCGGTCTTTTTAAAGTGGAGATCCCAGGGAACGAACTCAGGACCTTCTGCATGCAAAGCACATGCCCTATCACAGAGCCATGGCCATTCCTCAGTTCTCCAATAACTGGCTGAAGGTAGATGCCATATTAAGAAAGGCCATGTGATATAGTGATTAAAAGACTAGTGAAACCTAGTTTCAGACCCCCATTCTACTCCTTTGGTGACCATGGGCTAGTCACATTCAGCCTAACATATTTTAACAGTGTTGTTTTGAGTGCAAACTGGAGTACAAAAGAACCATGTTCACTGCCTTGAGCTCCATGGAGGAAAGCTGGGAGAAAAATGTGATAAATAGATCGGTAGTGTGACACTGCATTCTAGAACTCTTACAAGGGGCAGATTCTCTCTTCCATTATTGAAAACCAGAGAAGCATATTGTATAGTTGCTAATAGTGGGGTAGTGGGGAGGTGGACTAAAGCATTTTCAGCAAAGTGCCATAGAGACCATGAGCACAATGGCAAAAGCAAGGGCTCCTTGAACCTTTAAGCCCAGCATGCATGACAAATTTCCAAGGCACCAGTTGGCTCTGTTGCCACCTCCTGCCAAATGACAAGCAAAGATTTTGATTTTGCAGGCTCACAAAGTAACAAACAAAAATAAAAACAAACAAAAAAGGTGGGGAGGGTGGGATACAAATTGAATAAATAAATAATAAATATTTCAACAATATAAATGTAAAATTGATGGAACATTAACCAAGAATTTTACATTGACCAAAAACAATGGGACCTCCCACACAATTCTGCTCTGGTGGCAGCCATTGGTCCCCAACAAGTGAACCGTTTCAGTGGTTGCTATCACTCTAATCTGAGTCCTGATTGTGCCTTGAAATGCACAGCCATTACAACTGAGTTCAGTTTAGTTACAATACTGTGGCTTTGGCCATTCCAAAATCTATTCAACAGTGTAACAGAAGTTCATGGTAGAAGCTGAACATCAGTGAGCTGTACACTCAGCATGTAAAGTAGCAAAATAATATTGCTAAACACATGATACTATGAGAAAAGGATAGACTCCTGATACCATGCACAAAATGATGTTGAAGTGGTGACACCAGCCATAGAAATCTTCTAAAATTTAGCATCAAACAATACATCAAACAAGATAAACTGTATAGGATTTGATAGTTTTCTATGTAAGATTCAGCCAAAAAAATTGTTATTACCATCCTTATTTTGGACATATTGTCATAGGATACATATTAGAACAAGCAGTTACAGCCTCAAGCATACAAATTCTCTAAATAAATAACCTTATTTTATATCCAGTCTAGCAGTGTAATTTTTGCAGGGTTTTGGTTTAGTTCTGACTCAAATGAGAAAAGTATCATACATTGAATAATTAACTCCAATTCCTTTTGTAAATTAGGATTTTTTAAAAAAAAAAACCCTACAGGTTTCTGATGTAAGAAACAGGTATGGGGTGGACTTTTAATATCCTTGGAGATCTTCTGATGGACTGATGTTTTGGAGGGTTGAAATAATATGGTTACAACCTCTTGGACAGCAGGGGCTACCAAGGGTGTGCAAAAAAAAATCAGTATTTTTTTAGGGTCAGGTATACTGTACCTGAAAAATACTGGTATTTCCTGATAGTCCCAAATCCCAATATTGGTATGGTATTGGGATTAGAGAAATAACTGGGAAACCTGAATTTATTCAGCTCCATTATAGCCTATGGGGACCATTTTCCAAGCTGGCCTGTGCCACCACGGTGTGACTCCACCACTCCAAGCTGTGCCCAAATAAAAGGCAAGTAATACCAGCTTTTATTCAAGCTCAGCTATATTGGTAGCTGAATAAGATTAGAGAATCTGTGTTCAGCTGACTAAATACCAGAAAAATACCAATAAGACATTTTTGGGTGTTTATTCAGTTCAGTTTATACTGAACACACACCCTTAGTGGCTTCTTCCCTATCTGCTTAACTGTTGCCTCTTGGGGGTGACTGCCACCTCAATAAGAGAGTGATCCAGCCTTGTTCTTGCAGAGACGATGGTTTAGACATGGAAGAGTATACGTTTTTTTCTTTGCCTATCCCACAAGGAAGAGGCAGTGAGGAGCTGGTGGCTGCCACCAATGCAGTTCCACCTGGACTAGGTTAAGGTGACATAGGTGTCCGTACTTTGCACATGGAGGCAAACGTAATTATTTCTGTCCCTAAAGAATGGGAAAGAATATGTACATCAGACAATGGTGGAAAAACATGAAAACAAGGCTGAGCCTGGTGGTTAGGTTATACTTAATGAAGGTAATTCAAAGAATAGAAGGCCAACTCTAGTCTCATTTTCCTACATTAAAATAATCCTGCTTGGTATGGAATTCAGGACACTTTCTTTTCCCTGAAAAAGGCTTTGGAATGATGTTGCAAAGCCTTCTTCATCAACACCTTTGATAATCTTAAGCCTACCTCTAAATTTTTTTGTTGAGTCTCCCCTTCCTATAACATTTGGTCGGCTGAATATTCATGTAAGGGTCAAATCTGGCTCATTTTTCCTCATTAAAAAATGGTTCCATCCATTAATGGCTTTAAGAAACAGTTTCAAGGAGAATAGCCAAGGTCAAATAATCAGCCATTTATGTACTCATAGACATTTTGATCCTTAAAGATCCATGTTGAAGCAATGGATCCTGTTGTTCACATGGATGCCACACTGTTGGCTGACCGCATTAAAGCTATGTTACCAAACAGCAGATTTCTCTCTCTGTCTGCGTCTCTTTAATTAATCTAGTAGTCTCACACCTTTGAAATATGAATGCCTTTAAAAATGTAATTAGTACATTGCAGCAAAGAATGCTAATTCTTAAACAACTAAAATATTTTCTAAAAATCTAGAAAGGGACTTTGTCTAAAGCCAGTCTTTTATATGCCCCATCATACATAACACATAATTGTTTATTATTATAAATTTCTCACCCTAATTCTGAACCTCCTTTTTAAATAGCAAAAAACCTCTGTCCTTCCTTGAAATACGTTTAGTTTCAAATCTGCAGTTTACTTGGAGAAATTATACAAGAAACTTACAGAGATTGTTCAAACAAGTTTAACGAGGCTACCAAATAATACTTGTTATATTATGAAACCTCAGAGTTTCAGTTTCTTCCTCTGCGGATGACATTCTTCTTTTAAACAAAACAAGTTAGGCACACTAATTCACTTTGTGAACGCCACATGTTCATGTAAGGGTCAAATTTGGCTCTTATTTTTCCTCAGTTTTTTAAAATGATTACATCCATTAATGGCTTAAAAAAACCAGTTTCAAGGAGAATAGCCAAGGTCAAATAAATGTCTCGGTGCTCACTGTACAACATAATGCTAGACCTGTCAGAGACAAGTTCATAGTTATTAGGATGAGATGGGATAGAGGCCAAACTTGAAAACAAAAGCTTGTGTGGGCTTTAAAAAAACACCTAATTGTATTATTAGGTGGATAAATAGTCGTGGAAGTGAAATCCAATTAAACAAAACTATCTCCAAACTTCCTTGTTATGTCAAGTTTACAAAAGCATTTTCCCGTTAAATGGTGGAGATATTATAGCAGCATGGGTCAAATAAGTCTAATTTTAGTGAGCGATAAAATTGTGTGAAGATGCCCATCATGATGTCTAAGGGCCAAATCAGAGATTGTATGGGAGATCTATGATTGGGTCTTCTATTTTTTATTTTTATTTTAAGGCAATCACGTGGGTCAGCTAATTGAATGGAGAAGAAGGAATGTTTACCTGTTCCCCCCTCCCAACTTCATTTCTCTGGTCTAAATTGTCCTCTGCTGAAACTTGGGTAGACTGGTACAAATATTACACATCTTTTTCAAGTAATAGCTTGGGGTTCAGGTAGGTTGGGTAACAGGTCAGCTGAAAGGGTTAAACACCCCTCCCTGTTAGCACCAATTTCCTGATAACATTAGGAATCTCAAATTTGATGTCAAAGAAAATCCCTTAGGGTTGACTGATGATAGGTCTTCCAAATCACAGCTTAAGTAAATATGCTTAGAGTTAGGCTGAGGACAGACTGGCAGTCTCGGCCGCTCTGCCTGGAGGAGGCGGCCCGGACGCATCGCGTCCGGCGCCGCGCTCCTCCCGCAGCAGCCGAGCACCACTTCAAAGTGGTGCTCGGCTGCTGCGGCGCGCGTTCCACCCGCTGGAGCGGGTGTGAACGCGCACCGGGAGGGGGAGCCACGCGGCATCCGCCCGCCGCTGTAGGAAGCCACCCGCAGTCTGAATGCTGCGGGCGGCTTCCTTTCGGCGGCGTGCAAATGCCACGCCACGGGGGAAATTCCCCCCGCCTTAGTCGGCGTGGCAGACTGCCAGTGTGTCTTCAGCCTCAAGGTGTAACTCTGCCTACAAAGATGTTGTGTCTGATGACCGCCACTAGGCGCCAGCGCAAAAGAGCCCAGAGCTTGGCTCCTAGGACAATAGGAGCCAAGGATCCAGGAGTCCTGCTAATCCTTCAATGAAACCTAGGCGGGAAATTCAAACCCCCCAATAGGATCATAGGAGGGACCTGGGGTGTGTCCTGGGTGTTTCTATATGTTGGCCTTGTGGCCGATTAAGCATGCTTGTTATCTTTAATTAAACCTGAGCTAATCACTATGCCAACTTCATCCTCATCAATGCTGCCGAGAACTCAGTACTTTACAAAAGAGGACAAGGTGAATAGTGTGTGTGTGGGGAAACATTGCAATCCCCTCCCAGCATTTTTGTTCTGAAAATATTTGCATGTATACACTTGATGCAAGCTAATATCTGGTTCCTATGCATGAGCACTAAAATGTAAGAATGGAGGAGCTCACATAATTTTAACTGATACAAAATAGTGAAAAATCAGGCTGGTTGCTCTATCACTTGTTCTCTGTTCCTTAGGGGATATAGTGTTTAGGGTCGTGCACCTAAATAAAATCAGTATTTTTGATATTTGGATTTTGGGAATTGGTATTTGGATATTTTTGGTATTTGGGGATTTTGGGCTCCTGATACTATTTGGGGTTGGGGAGAGGGACTCTGGAATTATTCAGGGTCCATTATTCCCTATGGGGGACTTTGGGAGAGTGGGTCTGGAATAGTTGTTTTCCAGCCAAATGACACTAAAATTGCGGGAGACCTTGTGCTGCCTGTCCACTAAAACCCCCATAAATTCTATGGGCCCTTGAACAAGATGCCTCCAGCCAACCTACCTGTCACCATTATTTCCTATGGGGATAAAAGAAATCAAAGAAAGCATACCCAAACAAACAAACAAAAGCAACCACTGGCCACAAGCCTCCAAATGCAAACAGAACCCAACAAGCCCAACAAAAGCCAGTGTTAAACCAGAGAATCCCAGGAGAACTCAGGGCCAGTGTGGCAAGTCCAGTAGACCGGGGGGGGGGGGGGGGCATGGCTCAATGGTAGAGTTTCTGCTTGGCATGCAGAAGGTTCCAGGTTGAATCCCTGGCATCTCCAGTTTGTGTGCACCAATAACCAAACAAATCCTTTATTTTCTTCAAAAGGGTATTGTATAACACTTGTGGTGTGGATCAGTCTGAAGACCAAAGTTTTACTCCCAAGGAACCATTTTTGCTTAACTTTTTTTTAAAAGAAAAGGTTTACCTGTGATTTATAGATGAAAGAAGATTCTAGACTGACTTTTATCACGAGAGGAAAAACAAGATTCCTATGAAGTTGCAGTGAATATTAAATACTGGCATGCATCCTCCTATTCCACTGATCAAAGCCTGGGGCCCTCCTTAATTTTCAGTAGCTCTTTCTCAAATGGAAATGCCACTTAATTTGGAGAAAGCCTCCTTCAGGTTCAGGAAGACTTCTGTGGCTAGAGGAAGAGCAGCAGCAGCAGAAGTGCTGGTTTTTATACGCTGCTGTTCTCTATCTTAAGGAGTCTCAAAATGGCTTACAATCACATTCCCTTCCCCTCTCCACAGCAGGCACCTTGTGAGGTAGGAAGTGCTGAGAGAATTCTGAGAGAACTGTGACTGGCCCAAGGTCACCCAACAGGCTTCATTTGGAGGGGTGGGGGATCAAACCTGGTTGTCCAGATTAGAGTCGACCACTCTTAACCACAACACCAACATCCTCCAGCCCAAGGCAGGATACATGCCAGTATTTAAACTTCTGTTGTTTAACTAAACCAAGCATGCAATGCATGCAATGGTATCTTTAGCATCTTTAGTGTACTCACAGTACAGTTGCTTGAAAAGAACTGGCTTGTGAGAGCATTGCTGGTTAGAGATAGACTGAAATATGACAGACTAAGATCAAAATGGCTACTGCATACAGTTATACAAGTCAAACCGAAGATGAAGAAACAGTCTCCTTGGAAGACACATTACACACAAATATCAAATCTGCTACTCTAGTGAGTTTTGTTTGCTCTCTGTGTTGCATCAAGCAAATTCCCACAGAAGTTGCAGTTCTTGAACAATTTTCAAATAAGGTCTCTCTCTCTCTCTGTGTGTGTGCATGCATTCATGTGTGGACTACAGTCTCTTGACAGACTGTTTTCTTTCCTGTTGAAAAATACATTTCAGTGCATATTCTGAAACATATCTGCATAAAACCTGCATTGCCATACTGCTGTAACACTGCGATCTTAAAGGCTAAATGGGCTTAGATTTGAACGTTTTTGTGGACCATAGGACCTTACGCATTCATACTGTAGACTCCCCTTGTAGCCCATGAAAAACTGTTCTACAAAGTCATCAGACCTTCTCTTGATTTTTCAGTTTGTCATTTCCTCCATTTTCATCCTTTGAGACCAGTGCCATGGGACTTTTCAGATCATTTGGCCCCTTAGGGTATCTCTGACAGTGACTTCCCCCCCCTGCTCAGCTTAATGACCTATGTGAGGAACCATGGAAGAAACGTCCTCATGCACCATCTTCAGAAGTTATAAAGGGTCTTCACAGGTCTGAATATGCACAACTTAACCACCTCTTGTGCATCATCAGTTGGGTACGCAAGCACAGAGCTTTCAGACGTAATCACAGCTCGTGTGTCAGTCATTTTTCTTCCCCTCCTTTGTCAAAGATGCAAGGAAAGGAAAAGCACCCCTCGATATCCCTTAAAGATGCCAGTTTGTGCTTTTTCTTCCAAAAGCAAGTAATTATCTGTAGGTAACCCACAGGCTCCCTGGTACCAGCAACTGCGAAAACTTTGATCACCGGTTCCTGATCTTGGGTTTCCTAAGAAATTTGGCTCCTGTGTTTGTGCTGTGCTCGAACACTTTTCAAATAAGAAGACCCTGACATCAGGTGCTGTTCCCATCCTCACTGCAATTTTCCCCCATTAATTCAAACACACTCCTCCCCCTCTCCCCTTCCCCATGACAAGCATACCTTATGAGCTCTCCATTTTAACCAAGGCACTAAAGGCTATTTCAATTTGACTACAGCAGTTTTCTGCCAAATGGCTACTCTAAGTTATATTGTGCACATTACCCACCAGAAAGCACAGCGATGATGAGAGTGCACTGTCAACTACCCTGCACATCGATATGGAGGTTATTTGATTTGAAATTGGATTCTAGCCTTCCTTGATCTGTTGTATAAATGGAGAAGCATGTTTTAAAGAAACGCTCCCAAAGTTTATGAAGAATCTGATGGTCTTTTTCTCCCTCCCTCCCTCCCTCTCTTGACTTTGCCTTCTGCTTTGTTAGACTCTCCCACTTCCAGGTTTAATCTTTGTGATAAATATTCAGCAAAAAAAAAGTCTATGGTTTCAAAAGCAGAAAGAAAAACTTACTCAAATTATTCCCTGCATGAATTTCTGCTCGGATATTAGTCAGGTGTGGGTCACACACTTTTGTAGCAGGCTGCCTTTTTGACCTTTGTTTAAACATTTAAGACTTAGTTCAGGAGTTCACCAATGGGGATGAAACATGTTTCTTAAGTACAGAGCTTCCTTTTTTAAAAAAAAAAAAGAAAGAGGGGAAAAAAGAAAGAAAATGTTCTAAATTTCTAAATACATAATATTTTCTGAGAGTCGCATCAGTCATTGTCAAGATGAAAGCTGTTTAAATGATAAGTTCCAGGTAAAGTGTGCCCCCCATTTTTAGGCCCTTCTCCACAAAGAGCGGTAGCATACTGCATGCACAAAGCATGGGGGGAATACACAGTTTCATTGTGGGGCAGATTGAATTGAAGACATTGCGATTCAGAAGGGAAGGAAAACTTGCTGTGCCAGTTACATGCATATCACCAGCATGTGGATGGCCCTAAGGGCAGCACACAGAACTTCACAGACAACATATTAAATGGGCATGGGGGAAACATCCTTTTGACCCACATAAAAGGGGCCTTTGTGCTGATCTCATGAGCACAAGGACTTATTTTGAAACAGATAGAGATGTGTAGTTTCTTCAGAATCAAAGGTAGATGGCCAAACTTTCCCCCCCATGGAAATGGCAAAAATTATTAAAATATATATACCTAGCATTAATTTTCAAATCATTCTGACAGATTTTTAAAAATAGTATCCAGGAGGACATATTACATAGAAGACCCCCATGAGAAAGTGCTCCTTTTTATTTGGCATTAATTGAGGTTTGCCTTTGTCAAATGTTTCAGGTAGGTTAAAAGGAGCAGGACGAAGAAGGAAAACACAGTGCCACAGCAAGTCCCTTGCAGGTTGGTCATGTGACAGATTCAAAGATAAGCTCTAAAGCTATATCAGCTCCAAGGGTCTAAGGATTCTGCCATGGAACAGGGGGTACATGAGATGGGGGGAGAGAAATCTTGCAGGAAGTGGCATCTGGGGTCAAATTGTCTCATCCACAGTACATTTTGTGACACTCTTTTGGAAGTCATTGTACTAGTGCTTGGTGCCCATCTTTTGACAAATTGGAAACTTTTTTTAAAAAGAGGGGGGGGAGATTTTGAACTACTTCAGACATATGATCTGAATCCGATCTATTGTGTGTTCATTTCTAAAGATCAGACAGTAAAGTTCCCCCAAAGAGCAAGTGTCCTTTTCAGGGAGACTTATTTCAAGAGGAAAAAAGTTACATGGTTGATTTACCAAAAAAAAAAAAAAGAAGTTGGACATGTTAAAAGGAGCTCCATTAAGTTTATTTAAAAGGTCTGGATATCCTAGAAACTGCTGAAGTCAAGGAAGGTATGATATAGAATACTTTTCATTAAAATGTTTTCTAGATGCTGACAACTCCAGCAATCATATTGTGTGTCTGTATTAAAAGACTTTCATTAGATGGGTTAGAAATAGAAAGGATTTACACTTCAATTTTGTCTAAGATGTTTTCCTGCTGTGCATTGTTTTGCTGTGCTGGCTGAAATTTTCCTCCCCTTTATACTGCATAAAATTGCAACTTTCAAGTGAGTGTCCATGTTAATGAGATGTAAATAATTCTTGAAAAGCAAAGCTTGTTAAGACATTTCTCATGGTGAAGATAAAATGAGGAAATAAGCAATTGATCACTTGCTGAATTTCATTTGCTCTACTAACTGCTAAGTATATTAAACTGCAGAATTATGTTTTTGTAGGTTCTGGATAGACTCTTGTGCATTATGTTTAAAGGGCTGCTAGCAAACTATAAAAGTACTCTGGTTTTTATTACCCATTAACTCTCTTGTCCCCAAAATACCATTGACATTGCAATTAGAATCCATCCAAGGGTTTTTAGCTCTGTTGTGTTTGACATGTTATACAGATAACTTCATGTTCTGTTTTAAAAATTAAAATTAAAACATTAAGCTGTGGTATTTTAAGACTTACAAGGAACAAAAGCCATCAGTTTTTGTTATTTGCCTATCTTGAAATCTCCTGTATTTTTAGCTCAAACCTCTTTCTTAATACATATTCCTCGGCATCAGGTGTCGTGGTGGTAACAGTTCTCTGCTCCCTTCTCACCTTCCACTGTTTCTCTATATTGCCAGAAACATTTTTAAAGCTTCCCCTCCCCATTCAAAATACATGCAGTAAAACATTGGCTCCATCAAGGACTGAAAAAGACCCCTGAAGGTGGATTAAATAACCAGCCCATGCTCACTTAAAAGACAGAGAGAGAGAGAGATGTTTGTGTCATATATGTGTTACCAGAGGAGAATCCCAGTCTCCAGTTAACCGTTTTGGTATAATTTTTTAAAATGCATGTATGTCCAAACAAAGCAGACAAAGGGATGGGGGACGAAAGATAAGATTCAACAGAAGTGTCTCCATCCAGTGTTCCCTCTAAGCTGAGTTAGTGTGAGCTAGCTCACAGCTTTTTAGCCTCCGGCTCATACATTTTTGTCTTAGCTTGGGAAAGATGGCTCCAGAGCAAATTAGTTTATGCAGTAGCCAAATTGCTCACTCACCACTTTAATGCCAGTAGCTCACAGAGTAGCATTTTTGCTCACAAGACTCCACAGCTTAGAGGGAGCATTGGTCTGAACTCTTTGGAATATCATCAGACCGGGTTTTTATACCCTGCTTTTCTCTACCTTAAGGAGTCTCAAAGCAGCTTACAATTCTCTTTCCTTCCTCTCCCCACAAGAGTCACCTTGTGAGGTAGGTGGGGCTGAGAGAGTTCTGAGGGAACGGTGACTGGCCCCAGTTCACCCAACAGGCTTCATGTGGAAGAGTGGGGAATCAAACCCGGTTATCCAGATTAGAGTCTGCCACATAGTCCAAGTGCATAGGATTTTACTAGAAAGCTAGCTGGGATGAGAGGCACCTGGTATGTGTGTGTGGGAATTAAAAGATGATGTTATTACAGTTGAACTAATTTTAATTTAATTTATTTAAATGTTTATACTCCACTCTCCCCCCCAATGGGGACGCAAAGTGGTTTAAAGTATCATTCTCCCTTCTTCCATCTTTATCCTCACAACAACTGCCATGTGTGGCAAAAGAGCATAACTAGCCCAAAATAACCCAGCACGCTTCCATGGAAAAGTGGAGATTCAGACCTGTGCCTCCCATAGCCTAGCTCAACCCACTTAACTAGTAGAGACTGATTAATTAGCGAGGGCACTTCAAGTGGCTAAAGACCAAACAGGACATTATCTGAAACATGTGATGCCTGCTGATCCAGGTCTCTGTCTTTTTCATCTCACACTAATGCCGAGCTGAAGCAGATGCAGTATTTGATATGCCCCACTGGTGTATCAGCTCTGTGTGAATGACAGAGGGCAATGACATTACACAACATTAGACACTCCCCAAAGTTTCAGGGAAGAGATGTGCCCCCCCCCAGTAATATCTAGTTTGGACCCAAGAGACTAAGGCCTATTACACATGCACAGCTTACTGCAGATATTCCAAGTAGTTGAGTACTTAAACTTGACTTCGGATTCTGTGCCTGTATTATGAATCATTCTTTTTTCTCTGTTGTATTTATTCTGTAGCTACAGAACACCCCCCCCCCCCCCCATACACACACACTTTTCTTAATTAGGGCAGGAATGTCATTTGTGACATGTGGGGACTGGAGTGGTGTCCAAAGTTGTTGTTTTGTTTTGTTTTAAATTTAAGCAATTGCCCTATTGAAGCTGCACAGTAGTGTCAGGTAAGCACCTTCCATTTAAATCCCCCAGGTTCAGTGTTTGCGCACGCGTTTTAGCATGAGTTTTTTGAATGAAAGGGAACACAAAGGAATGCAGGCAAAGGGGAAAAACACCTTCTGAAACTGATAAGAGCAGCTGTGAAGCCCCATTTCCCATAATGCCAAGCACTAGGGGATTCTCTGCTGTGTTATTAGCCACTGGGAAAAATGGGAAAGAGTCACCCGGTCTCATAATATGGGCAAACACGTTGAGCGTACACAATGCCCAGCAGAACCCAGTGACACAGCAAATGCAAGCTTTAATGGACTGATCTTAAAGCAGAGTCACAACACTATTGGAGAAAATGGAAAGAGAACATAAAGGAACCTCAGCAACCCAGGGGGACGGACAGACACCCTCTTGAAACTGATGAGAGTTTGAAACAGACAAGGCAGCAGTGAAGCCCAGAGATGAAAGGAACAGAAAGAACAGTCCAGGGAGCCAGGTGCTTGATCTTTTCTGAATAAATGCACACCCCTCAGAATGCAATCTGAGCAGCAGTGGGGGAATAGACATTTTTTTTCAATGGTTCATCAGCCCTGGCCCCAAAAGTTCCTCATCTTGCTCCACTTTTCTGAAGAAGGTTCCCCATGGAGGGCTTTGGCACTGGGGGGGGGGAAGGGTCAGATGACCAGGAGGTGCAGAGAGCACTGGACTCACCTGCTGGGGGGTATGGGAACAGATGAGAGGTCATCATTACACTAACATTCTATCATTAAATTTTTGTGGCAAAACCAAAAACAAATGGGTACTGGAGAGTTCAACATTTTCTTTCTTTTTATAACTTCTTTTTAAGCCTGGGGAAGACTTCTGTGAAACTTGAATGCTTGCTCTAGAGTTGTAATTTTTTTTTTGTTGGTGTTGATGTTTATTAAGTTGTTCCAATTTGGACCCAAAGGACATGATTTTTTTTGTTGTAAAAAATGCATGCTATTCCTTTTGTTATTGTGGAGCGGTCCAAAATAGTTTCATCTTTAAATTGGACTCTATGTGGCGGCATTTGACTGTATTTGACTCCTGTGAGGACATGTGGAAACTCCCGGGTTTCACTGATCGTTAATAATCAGGACATTAGGCTGTGAAGTAGTGCTGAGAGAGTTACATGTATTGCTGGTTTTCCTCATATAAAAAAAAATAGAATTGGCACCAGGTGTGCTGTTTACAAGAGCTGGCTAATCAGATATAAGCTTTATAGTCTTGTTGATCAATAAGGAGTGATAAAGGTGGCCAACAGAAGCATTTTTCATCATGTAATTAAGCTTTTGGTATAAACATATGATGATAACTTTATCCAGAATCATCTTGGCCAGAATTATCTGGCAGCAACTCTCAGGGGCCTTTCCAATCCCTGCCTTCTGAGATCATTTTTCATGGATAATGGCAGAGGCAAAGCCCGGGGGATTGTACATGCCATATATGTGCCCTACCACAGACCCATGAATTTCCCCTACAACTGAATAAACTTTGGCTGAGGACAGACCGGCAAAATGGAGCACAAGGGAAGCGGGACAAAAAGACCCGGGCCAAGTTGTCACAGGGCTTTCCGTTAGCACTGTGTAGACTGATGTGGGACCATACCGAAGAGGAGGCGGAACGGAGCGTTCACACTGTGGGGCGGCCCCTGGTGGCAGCGCCATGGTGGCACATGGCTTTGGTCCATTTTGCCGACCTGCGCATGGGTGCAGCAGCTGGATCAGCGGGTTCCCATTACCGGCGCTGCTTGATGTGCGGCTTATTTGTGTCCACGCTGCGAGAAAGTGGGAAGAACGCGCACCCAGATGGCTTGACACTGGTTTCACCAGGTACCTTTTTAATGTGGGATGAAAGTGCTTCAGGATAGGGTGAGTCCTGAACATGCCAGAACATGGCAATGTTCTGTGGCTGTGTGAACGGGCTCTCTTAATCCACTTGCAAAGCAGGCCTATATCAGGCCAAACTGCCAGTCTGAACTTGGCCTTTGGTTCTGTCACATGTCCAGGCATGAGGGGTGGGGGTGGGTGGGCTGTCTTTGTATCGCATGGCTGTTTATTCCATCCTTGTGATCTTGCCTTTTCTGTTAACGTGCCATGTATTATATGGTTACTGTCTATGAGATACAGGAGATGAAACTTCAGTGTGCTCAAATGCTCACAAAAAGTGTGACGAATCACAATGACAAGGTTGCATTTGTAAAACGAGGCACAGGCACTTGTCATACGAGGCAGTGAAATGAAATAATCCTTTTCTGCACAAAGCAGGCCACAGGATGCAATGGCACTGAAGATGGTCCTCTCTTAACTGCATGTGGCTGTGTTCATCTGATCATTCCCTTTCTTTTTAAAACCCAATTTCCAATCAACCCCCCCCCCTTTTTTGGAGCGAATGAATGCAAAGTAAATCATTAATAATTATGCAGAGATGATAATGTTCTCTGACTTTGGCTTTCGCAGCAACTTTCCACTTGTAATCTAATGAAATAGCTCCTTTGATAATTTCAGGCAGTGGCATAACCTCTTGTTATGTTCCATGGATGGATTTAGCTAGAAAATACAATGCCTCAAGGTGGAGAAGGAAAAAGTATAACTTGTTAGATTGTGTGTGTGTGTGTGTAGATTGCTGCTGGTCTGAATGGAATTCTCTGGGCCAGGGAATGTTGCCTGTTTAAATGACAGCTAATCATAATCTAGTTTACTCCCCTTTGTTAGAGGCTAAGCTGATTTCAACAGCATTCTATGCAATCCATTTAGCACATGGCAACTATCTATTCTAAGGGTCAAAGTGGACATTATGCAAACCTGGTTCCAAAAGGGTCTGAATCAGAGCAGTAGTAGAAAGAAGGGGTTCTTAACCTTTTTCCTGCTTCAACAATCTTCTGCTCCAAACCTTGGAGCCATGGGTGCATAGCTCGGTAGTAGAGGTCCCAGGTTCAGTTCTCAGAATTTTCAGTTAAAAGGATTAGGTAGAAGAGAGAGAAGAAATTGGATTTATACCTTGCCCTTCACTACCCAAAAGAGTCTCAGAGCGGCTTAGAATCTCCTTTCCCTTCCCCTCCCCACAACAGACACCCTGTGTGAGGTAAGTGGGGCTGAGAGAACTCTTTCGATGATTGCCCTTGAGAGAACAGCTCTGAAAGAATTTATGACTGACCTAAGGTCACACCAGCAGTTTCATGTGGAAAAGTGGGGAATCAAACCCAGTTGTCCCAGATTAGAGTCCGCGTTCCTAACCACAACACCAAACTGGCTCTACACCAAAAGGATTAGCTGGTCACATGAAAGACCTCTGTACCTAGGACCCTGGAGAACTGGCATCACACTGGGGCAATGCTCTAGCGCTCACTCCCCACGATCTATGATTTCCATAGAGTTTCTGGGGAAGTGCTAGAGCATCACTCTGGTGCAATTCCAGCATTTTCGGGTCATGCCAGAAAAAATAAATGTAATTGGGCCGTAATGAAGATCACCACCTCCCCCCCTTTTACTGGCCTGCTTTTGCCTGCTGACCAAATGAGTGTCAATGGGTATTGGAAACAATTATTGGAACTCTACCTACCATTAGTGGACACCTGGTGAGCCTACACACCATGCAGGACCAACCCTGTTCCTTCATTGTCCTGTAATCACAGACTATGGCAATCTTTTCTGCTACCAGCCCCCCGCCCCCTGTCTGTGTCAGTTTGGTGTAGTGGTTAGGAGTGCGGACTCTAATCTGGGAGAACCAGGTTTGAGTCCCCACCCTTCCACTTGCAGCTGCTGGATTGACCTTGGGTCAGTCAAAAGTTCTCTCAGAGCTGTTCTGTCACAAGCAGTTCTGTCAGAGCTCTCTCAGCCCCACCTACCTCACAGGGTGTCTGTTATGGGGAGGGGAAGGGAAAGGAGATTGTAAGCCGCTCTGAGACTCCTTTGGGTAGAGAAGGGCAGGGTATAAATCCAATCTCTTCTTCTTTATTGCAGCAGTTGCCCGGCAGCTCAGCAAGTGTCTGCTGTGGTGACAGAGAGCTGAAAAACAGTCTGTCCAAAAAAACAGTTATTGAATTAGTAGGAAATAAAAAAGCCACTTAGAAATGTTGTATGGCATTTTTCAAATATTTTACTCATTGCTACTGACAAAGAGTGGTCTCTAGATAGAACAGTGATCATTTTGTGAGCACTCTTTTCTCCTGCTCTGTAAATCAGCAGGATGGAATGAAGAACAAATATTCCAGTCTTAGGCATTACCCACCCCGTGGGTGAGATCGACAGAGTTATGACAGACCTGCACTTATATGGTGACAAGACTTGATTTTGGTCTACTGCTTTTTCACATGGAAGTTGTCTCCTGTTTTATAGCAAGCTAATTTTACCTCGTATGATCTTTTTTAACATACAGCTAAATAGGAATGAGATTTTTTTTTGCTTTGTCTTTGACTTTGGCTTAACAAACTTTGGCATCTACATGAAAAGTGTGTCAGTTGTTCTGGAATTCAGTGGAGTATTTGCTGAAAACAAAGGTTGCAGAAAACACACACACACACATATGCATCGTGCATTGATGTTGACATGCTAAAGCTTTTTTTATCTAGTTAGGAGATCAAGGCTGTGGTCACACTGGAGGCTTGGTGTGATCTGACTGTGCCTCTGTTTGCGACAGTTTAAATAGTTGTGGGAAGTTTTGATCAGACATCCCATCCTGAACCGGCTTCACTGCGTGCTTGTCCCATGATCCATCATTCTGATTGTTGTGGCATTCTTCTTCTTTTGTCTTTCACCCATGCACATAAGCGTGTATCTGAATCTCCAACTCCTTTTTAAAAGCTCCACAATCTCTCTGCCTAGTACTTCAGCCTCTCTCAGCCTCCCTCCTTTCCTTCACCTTTCTTCCATAGAATACATGAGGGGGGGGGGGTACAGTTTTACATTAAAATAGTCCCATTGGCTTCAGTGCATTTACCATTGTGTCGGTTGTGGAATGCTCTTAGACTGATGAGAAACAAGAGGGAGGGGTTAGCGGGGGAATTTGACACTCAAAAACACCTCCCCTGGAGACTCCCGATCCAGAATGACTACTTGGCCAATGCTGATTGATAATGCACTTATGCAAACATTTGACAATGTGTTTATGTGCTTATGTGAACATTTTGGGCTACGGTAGGAGGCGGAAGGCAGAAGTCACAAACTGGCTGCCACAAAATGGTTGCTGTAAGAGGCGGAGCCAGTCACAGAATGGCCACTGTAGCTTAACTTCAGTCACACAGTGAAGATTCTCATGCTGGGTTGGCAGCTTTTGCCAAAACAATGTTTTTAAAAATCTGCACAGCCAATCAAATCATCAATGGTCAGTCAGAAGCCTTACTTGGAAAATCCTACCTGGGCCCCAGCCACTTTCTAAAAACACTTGGCTGGCATCATGTTGGAGACCCCTGATCTAAACCAAGGGGTTCATAAAGCAGAACTCCTTACAGGTTGGTGTGCCAGTACATGGTTGGATGGCACACGAAACTGATAGAAGTCTATTCCGCACCTGGATGAGAGACCTTCTGAGTATCTTGAATGTAGTCTGCCTTGTGTCCCAGGATTGAAAAAAGGATATCAATACAGGGTTGGATCTAAAGTCTGGTTTCCATTAACGGAAGGCACCCCAACAGAATAGACTTTTCTTTACTTTCTCCCTCCAACTGCAACCCACTGAGCTCCGCAAAATGGCTCCCTGTCCTCTAGGAGCTGCATTGCAGGGAGTTTAGTGGTCTGCAGTAGGAGGGAGGTGGCAGAAACATCCCATTCTGCTGGTGGAAGTGACTTCCATTAACAGAAAATGCAATCTCAACCCAACCCATACTAAATAAATAGGTGGTGCCAATTTTATTAAGAAAGCCCGATTACTTGTTAGGAGGACAGTCTGTGCAGAAAAAACAATATATTTCTGGTTCCCAGATTACAGTTTGGAGAATACAGTGGCCCCAAGAAAAAGAAAAGAGGACCATTCCTCCTGTATGGTAATTTGAAAACAAATAATGCACATCTTTAATCCCACATTTATTAACAGGAGCAAGACGATGCACATCTGTCAGATAATTCAGATTCATTAGTTACACTTGTAGAATGTATCATTTGAATTAAAAATGACTGATTACTTTCTCCAGGGACTAGATTTTGATCTAACAAAGTAAATTGGACAAACATGGCAGTCATAGGGCTATAATGCAATGCATGCCTACTTGGGAAACAGAACTCGTTGAGACCACTTTTCGGAGTTAACTTGTATAGTTGCTAAAGGCTGCAAGATCAGCCTTCTTAACCGGCTTTTGAGTAGAGCCTACACGAAATAAGGCTTATTCTTTCCTAGGCCTTGCTACACTGCATTGACTGGTTTTGTGAAATGACAGTAAAAAATTCTCTATCCCCCCCCCCCCCTTTCTTAAAACACTGCTTTAACAGTTCATGTTTTTGAAACTGGTTTTAAAGAAGACATTTCCTTGGCACAATTGCAGTTTTTTTCCCTTTTGTAACAACAGCTAGGAGTCTTTGTAGCCAATCTCCACTGGGGTAGAACTAAAATCTGGAAGTAATCAGCCACTGCTGAACATCAGAAATTCTTCAAAAAAACATTTAGACACAGCTGGAGTCTGCTAGCAGTTGGGATAGGATTCAGGTACCTTAATCCCTTGAGGTTAGTTGCCATCCCCCATCTTCCTTATCTTGTATGTGGAACTAAAAAGCCCCAGGGTGTTGATGGTTGTAAAGAAACCACAGTATCTGACACCTGCTGGGAACCATAAATAAAGAACTAGACCTGCCATTGTCAGTTTGCGCTCCAGCTCTTTACCACTGCAGTGGAATTCTTTTCTTTCTCGTATTGGGGGGGGGGGGGGAGAGAGATTTGAGAAAGAGCGGAGGAGCACTATCTGTTTAGCCATGTAAACAAATCAGATAAGTAACAGGAATTGCCGCTGTTAAAGCCAGCAGTTTTTGACACGCATGCTTGACCTGTAATACAAGCAAGACTGGTTAAGGAGTAAACAAAATTGCACCCTTCACTTCAAAGAGTTATTGTAGTAATTACTCCAGAAGCAACGTTGCCCACATTCTTTGGAACCGGCTAAATTCAGACTCTAGCCTATCCCCTTCTTTTTGACATATTTTGAGTTTCCTAATAACAAGTTTGGCGGTATGATCTGTGTGGGTAGAGAGCCAGGATTTATTTGCAATCTTTGAATGCTTTCACTAAACAACCAATTAGTGAGATTATTGTGCTGTCTTAATGACCAAATGATGATAATTTTTTTATTATTATCTTGTGCAAAGATCTATGATGTTGATATGTATGCTGTGGGCTGGGGGAAAAAACAACCCTTTATATCATGTAGACTAACTGAAGCAGTTACAGAATGGGAGTGACATAAAGGAGGCACTTGGTAGTTTTTTGCAAGCTGATGGGAGGGGCTGTCTAATAGACACTGGCTAATTTTTAAAGTTCTGAGTTGAATCATCTCTATGATGGTGGAATGTCCTAGGTTCTTGAGAAGATCACTGCGCTCAGATAACCACCAACAGTCTGGGCTGATACATAAGATGCTCAGGGTTTTGCTGTGGCAAGCCTACAAATGGGAAGCGTCGTCCCTTCAGTTATTCTACTTGGTACTTTAAAGAGGACATGAAGAGTGTTTTAAAAATTCTCCAGGTTCTTTTAGGGAATCTGCTCTTGATTTCCTCAGAGACTTCCATTTCCCCTTTCTGTAAAATGTATTTAAGTCATGTTAGAGGCTTTAAGCCCAATATTTTGTGGTGGTTGGGAAAGTTTTCCTTCCATCCACTTTTTTGTTTCTGGTATTCCCAGTTCTTTTGTTCCTTTACTGGCATTTTATGCCAGTGTTATGCCATTTATATGCTAAAAAAGTCAAATTAAAAATTAAATAAATGTGGCCCAGGGAAACAGAAAATAGCATGAAAATAAAAATTCACAGGTTTGATTCACACAGGATAGGACCAAAGACAAACCCGGGGATTTTTAAGATCTGTTTTATTTATAATATGTTTGAAAAGATATATAAATTAACAAACAATAGGACAAACAAACAAACATCAAATAACTAAAAAATAGGGGAAATAGTAATATGAAGATAAAGCAGATACTCCTCCCAACCACTCTCCATAAGCAATCCTTAAGAAAAATTATTTGAATGAATGACAAAATATGATAGCATTCCTAATGCTAACGCACTCCTGTCTTGTGAATGTGTCACCCATCTTTAGCTCTTCAGCAGTTCTGTTCAGGGGTGGCCCATGACACCTATCCTTCATAGATATGCCTAACACCTAAAGCAGTAATACTTAGTGGTTTAGGAGCCACAGGTGGCTCTTTGACATGGCAGCTGTGGCTCCTTTAAACACTGTTCCCCAATGGGTATGGTTGCCAACCTCCATGTGGTGGTTGGAGATCTGGAATTACAACTGGTCTCCAGATGATAGAGATCAGTTCCTCTGGAGAAAATGGCTGCTTTGGAGGGTGGACTCCATGGCAATATACCCTGCTGAAGTCCCTCCCCTCTCCAAACCCCACTCTTCCTAGGTTGTACCCTCAAAATCTCCAGGAATTTCCCAACCCAGAGCTTGCAAGCCTACTAATGGGGCACCCACACTATGTTTCAGGAAAGTGAACAAGTTCATTACCCTGTAGGGATTGTGGTTGCAGGTGGTTCCCAGGGCTGGAAGTAAAGGTGGCTGTCAGGAGAGGAGCAAGCTGGCTGGAGGCAAAAGAGTACATGTCGTGGGTCAGCCAGGGCTCAGCAATAGCGAGGACTCCTTAGGACAAGAGGATTTCTCAAAAGAAGAGGAGTCTCATGTCACCAGCCTTGAATTAACAGTAATTGACCAGCAAGAGAATGAGATGCAGGCTTTTCAGAATACACAGCCAACAGCCGGTGCAGAGCCACCCTCATCCTCCAGCCCTGATTCAGCAGAGGAACCTCAGTTAGCCATTCCCAGCCAACCAGTAACTCCTACACCCTTAGAGCACCACAGACAGAGGGTGAGAGCAGAACTACAGGCAAGAAGGCAGAGTGCAGGCCTCCTGGCCCAACAACAGTGACTTGCTGATGACAAAGATGAGTAGTTGCAGGATTACTTATGAACAGCTGGCTGCAGGCATGACCCTCATGCATGGGGCTATAAAAACCAGCCAAGAGAAACTGTTAGGCATGGATGAAATGTGTACAACAGACGATAGTTAGCCAATGACTCTACCTTGCCTAATTCTTGGAAACCTGACCTCGGACTGAACAACCTTCTGGATCCCTGACTTTGGACTGCATGACCTCACCCTGCCTGACTTCTGGAATTTGGTACTCAGAGCCTGCAAGCCAATACAGTACAACTACCACAACAGTCACACAGGAAAAGAACAAGCTGAGCACAGTGGGGTGAGGGCTGGCTTTACTCCCCTTTCTCCACAACCAGCTTGCTTTCCACCAGGAGTCTTGGCAGTCTCAGGGCCAAAATACATATGACAGATGCCATGGGTCCATTCTACTCAAAAAGGCAGTTGTAGTTTTTTTAAAAATTGCCACAAGGCTCTGATCTGTATTGGGTGAGCATCATGGTGGCCCCAGGAGTTCTTGTCCCCCCCATACCGTTTCAAGTGCAGAAACATCCTCCCCCCAAGGCTGTTTCTATACTTGAAAAGGCATCAAGGAAGGGACAAGAGTTCTTTGGGCTGCCACACCACACACCCAATCCAAATCAGAGCTTGGAGGCATTTTTAAAAGAACTACAAATGCTTTTAAATTGGCATTGGTAGCCATAGAATCCTTTGTCACTTGTAGCCTTTGTCACTTGTATTTTGGCCCTTGTTCTCTCACATGAACTGCTGCTCTTCATGCTAAGGAATGAGTGAGAAGGCAGAGAGGGAATTTTCCCTCCTCACTGCAGATACACAACAGCTGGATAAGTTTTAGCAGTGGTGGGGAGAGACAAACCTACATGTTTATAACTAATCTGGTAATTTAAAAGATAGTTTAAAATTTAGTATCAATACTTATATTACTGTATGTGTATAGGGTTGCCAGCTCCCCCAGTGAAGGTGGGGAGTCCCCCACTGCCAGGTCCCACTTGCTGCTGATCAGCTGACCAGAGGGGAGACTTAGCAGGAGAGGGAGGAGAGGCAATGTTGCCAGTGATGGGGTGAAGTCACTTCTGGCACACACAGGAAGTAACGTCATCACACAGGCAACATCCAATAATGGTCTGGTATTTGGGCAAAAACTTTATTGTAGAAGCTATTTTTCCCAAAGAGTTTTTGCCCAAATACCAGAGCATCACCAGACATCAGTTTGATGATGTAACTTCCAGTGCATGCCAGAAATTATGCTTCCATGTTGCCTGGGGCTTTCTTTCTCTCCTGGTGAACACCTCCACCCAGGAGGCACCTCACAACCCTATATGTGTATTTAGTGAACTGCAGCACAGGGCATATAAAAGTCATGTGGTTCTTATGGTGGATGGTGATTGTGAATGTGGCTCTTTGTGAGCCACAGAATGAGTACCACTGCCCTAAAAAATACGAGTTTGCACTTAATGTGTTATGCCAGGGACATAAAACCTGGTTGCATGCTTTTTTAGGAAAATGGCCCATTCTTAGATAACAGGTCCAATCCCCTTGTAAGTTTGCAGGTAAAGGTTTCTATGACCCTACTCCTCTTTACAAGCTGTAGTTTTAACTTTCCCTCTGAGGGAACAGATCGGCCCAGCGGTCTATCAGATCAGATCCTAATCAGATCCTAATCAGATCCTTCTCTTATTAACTAGTCTCTTCGGGGATTGGGTTTTTTTTTAGTATGAGTCAGGCACCAAGGCTTTCTCAAGATAAAATAAAACTGTAATTTATTGGCAGAACACAACAGGGGAATATCGGTTGTTTGTACAGAGGACTCTTAGTTGCATACAGATGGTTACACGTTCACTCACTCTTCTATTATACTCTTTCCTGTCCCGCTTTGCGGTTCCTCTATAGCTGTGTCTTACTGGCCTCTTTGAGTCACAGCTGGCCTCTACATAGCTGTCTAGACCCTGCCAGAGTTCAGCCCTCCCACAACCACATCTCACAGGCTCGCCAGGATTGATGTATGTTAGTGTTTGTGTTTGCTTAGTTCACTATGATTGAGTCTGTTCCTTCCTAGAAACAGAATTCTCCACAGAGTCTCTTCAGAAGGTGAAAGTCGCTTCACTCCCTCAGTGTTTCCCTTCTGAGTCTGTCAACTGACAATAACCGGGAGCCCTGAGCTCAAATGGCCCCCTCCTCACTCTGTCATGTGACTCAGCAGGGTTCTATGAACACACTCTGCTGGTCATAGGTTTTTTTTTCTTTAATCCCGTCACAGTTTCCCTTGCTTGAAAGCTAGTCGAATCTGACTCTAGGGGGCGGTGCTCATCTCTGTTTCCAAGCCGAAGAGCCAGCACTGTCCGGAGACTTTAACATTGTCATGTGGCTGGCATGACTAAACGCCAAGGTGCACAGAACACTGTTACCTTCCCACCAAAGTGGTAACTATTTATCTACTTGCAGTTTCTTGCTTTCAGACTGCTAGGTTGGCAAGAGCTGGGGCCAGAGACAGGAGCTCACTCCATCACGTGGCCCTCGGTTCTCGAACTGCCGAGCTACCAACCTTCCAGTCTGCAGCTCAGCGTCTTCTTAACCTTTAGGAGGAGCCATAATTTACCTTCCCTACTATTTGGAGCTTGTTGAGTCAACAAAGTGGAAACTCATCTCCACAGGTTGTCAAACTTTATTTTCAACTTTCCCAGTGGCCCTTTTAAAGAGCCTGTTGACTTAAGGAAAGGAAAAACATCGCACACCTTTAGCAACTTACTGAATTTGTAGTCCACCTCCAGTGTCATCCTAGTTAAAGACACCTTTCTAAGGCCACTGAAGTCAATGCAGGGGGTGTTAAGCCCACTCGTAAGTCTAGGAGGAGCCATACTTTTCCTACCGTACTATTTCAAGCTTGTTGAATGCTTCTCTTTCTTTTCCTTTCCTTCTGTTGTGTTTCTTCCTTTGTCTGTAAGTAATGATACTGATGGTCTCTCTGCAAGCTTCTTGCTATCCTATTGTTACAATATACAAATATAACTCTGTGTGTGTGGGACTGGTTTATTTTCCCCAGCTCTGCTAACACAGGTGTGGATTTTTATCCTACACAACTCCCTCTTGTAGATGCTGGATGGTTGTTGTTTTTTTCTGTGCCCTATCCTTAACTCATGGGATTATGATATACTGAAAACCAGGAGGAATAAAATCTTAGCCTGGAAAAAGTGTTAACTGCATGTCTCTTTAACTTGGGACACCCCCCCCCCCCACTCCAATTCCTGCAAGAAGATTTTTGCTTAGGGTTCCACTGCCTCCCTTCATCTTCATGCATATCTTTTGGCATTCTCTTTTCCAAACTGAAATTGCATGCATGAGCGCTGAATGCTAAACACAGTATCCCTGGAGTACAGTGCTGGATTTATGCACAAAGTAACTCAGCTAAAGTGAGGGACCTCTAAATAAATTTAAAAAAATAAAGTCAAAAAGCTGAATTACCTTTTTTTTTGTGTGTGGCAATGCTGTGGGGCCTCATAAACTTGACATAATTTAGAGCCTCAGCATTTAGAGTCTTAATCCAGACCTGCTGGAGAGTCAGAAAGGAGGAAGTCACTCCCACATTGACCCCCCGTTTGTTCTTCACTTCCATAGCACTCCCTTATTTGTCATATCCCATCTCCCCCTTCTGCATAGGCCTTGTATGCCCCTGCTAGGAAAGCCAGCCTTCAGGTAGGACCTGATGATCCCCTGGAATTACAGATAATTTCCAGATGACAAAGATCAGGTCTTCTGGAGAAAATGGCTGCTTTGGAGGGTGGACTCTGTGGCATTGTACTCCACTGAGGTCTCTGTCCTCCCCAGGCTCCATCCCTAAGTCTCCAGGAGCTTCCCAAACTGGATCTGGCAACCCTACCCTTCCATTCCCTGCCGGTGGCCAGGGAGGACCTGGCAACTCTAGCCCCTGCCAGTCATAGCCTTGCAAGGTTTGGTCAACTGAATATTAAAAAATACCTGCCTGTCTTTCATTCCACCTGAATTTGACATGGCATCTAGCCCCAGGACTCACAGTATTGCTTCTGCCTCTGCTTGCGCTATGACCTTTTGGTTTATCTCAGATTCCATGTACATGACTGAAGCTACTTCCCCTGCTCAAGCAGCTAATGCAGGAAATTCTACTGGTAGTGGGTTTAAAAAAAGTTAGATTAGATATTTTATTCCTTAGTATACCTTATGCCTGAGATGTAGTAGCAGGAAACCTGGGAAAGATCAAATAAAAGGCAATCAAAGCTTCAGAGTCAGGTAAATAATAATAATAATAGTGTGGAAATGTATTTGAATAATAGTTTCTTTTCTTTTGTTTTTTTGAGTGCACAAGATTTGGGTGACATTTGTGCAACAACTATCACACTTGTGCCTCGGTTTATACATTCCTTTCTGAAATAGGAAGACAGTGTTTATGGCTCTTTAGTGGGGGGGTAAATGTATTGCAGTTGCCTTGTTTGTGGCAGGATCCTAGACTGTGATGTTAGAATTCATGTGAAGCCACTTAAAGCATTTTAAATAGTCCACAAACTAAATCCCAGGAAGGCTTTAAGGCTGTGATTATGATTATGTTTCACTATTTACATTTCAGTGGCTGAGACTATTTTCCATTTCTTCTTACATGGTATTTGCTTAAAGTAATTATACCAACTGAGAACAGTGGCAGATTGAAATTAAATGTTTGGATTAAATATTTTGTCAGCAAACATGCAGCAACTGCTTTGCTGCTGCTTCTCTTCATCTCTGCATACTGATTACAGTAAAGATTAGCTTTTATCTTGGCAGGTTTTAAAGAGCTTAGATAAAACGTTATTGGATATGTGGCTTTAATATCACCAACAGAGAATCCAAATCCAGAAAATGAAATCTTAAAACAGAAGGGGAAATAAGAATTGTGCTGGGGGAAGGAGTGTTGAAAAAGCCTTCTATTGTACAGATCTGTTTCCATGTTTCTTAATACTTCGGGTTCCAGTTAGGAAATGGGCCTGATTACCTGAAATATCCCCAATTACAGCTGAATTTAATGCAGTTGAATGCAAGAGTTTTTGGTTGAGACACGAGCCATTTACACCAATATTGTTGTGGTACTTTTGCAGTTTTAATGAGCATGATCAGACAGCAACATCTGCCTTCTGTGCCCCAGTTGTCACCACCCCATTCTGCCCCACTTTGGAATCAGAGTAATCAGGCACCAGGGAAAGTTGGTGTTTAGGGATATCAGCACATTAACCCCACATTTCCAGATGTCTGAACTCCCCTGGTGTGAGCCCCACCCTGTTGGGAAGTCTGATTGCTCTGTTCCGCTTCTGCTCCTTGGGGTTTTTTTTAGTCACTTGGGGATGTGCGCATAACCCCATCTTCGTGCAAACTTTCAGCTGTCCTCTGAGGCAAGAAGGGGGGGGGGGCAGGCTGAGAAGACTCCTTTGTCTTTTTCATGCCAGTTCCTCTGCCTACAGTTTTGCAGCATACAGGGCAGGGAAGGGGTTAATTGAAAATATGAGGTTTTTTTTTCAGAGGGGAAGGCTTTCAAAATAGAGCAATGCTTCAAATAAACGGTTATGCACATATGCAAAAGACAAATCTTAAAAAAGCCACCTCACCACCCACTCTGTGGTTGCCCCGCAGCAATCATCTGAACAATCAACAATGGAGTGAGCACACAGTAAGACTGCTTCAGGTTGTGCTTTCTGGTCAACCCTTCCCACGATGATTCAAATCGCCACAAATAGAGGCACTGCCAGAGTGCGCCAAGCCTCCTGTGTGACCACAGCCTATATTTCTGCTAGACTTGAGTACACACAAATGAAGCTGCCTTATACTGAGTCAAGCCACTGGTCTGAGAATGTCAGTACTGTGTACTCTGGCTGACAGCATTTCTCCAAGGTGTTGAGTAGAGGTCTGTCAGACTGGGGGTCAGTCCGGGGTGGGTGTCTTCCTTTTTCTGGCACATCCCAGACATGTCTCAGCAGCACAGGGAAGGGGGGGGGTTACAACATCCTTGGCCCTCTCTCCTCAGCCCTCAGTCCACCCTCTGATTGCTTAGGTGTGGCTTGGCCTCTTCTCCTAGGCTGCTTTAGAATTATGCCTAATAAAGGCCCACCTGGAGGTGAGGCCAGCCTGGGCTCTGCCAGTGACCTCCAATTAGGAGTGGGGCCTGGCTCATTCCAATTTCTTAGCCAGTGGGCCTCCCTTTGTGATTTCCTCCCTCATTAGCCCTTCCTGACCTAAGGTGTCAAAACAATCTCCTGCTGCCCGGTGCTGCTCCCAAAAAGTCACTGTCTTCTGCAGGGTCATTTGGAGATGGAGTGAGGCGGAGCTGAGCCCCGCCAGCCTGGGAGTGGGCACTAGGGCAGCCATGGGCTGAATCAGATTCTCTGATCTGATTCGTCCTGCTGCCGAATTGCTGCCGAAATTCAGCGGTGGCTTAAAAAATGACTGGAGGGGAGGGAGTTTGAGGGAGAGGCCCCAAACTTGCAGGGTAGCTGCTGGGGCCCCTCCCCCAAATACTCACCAAGTTTCAAGACGATTGGACCAAGGTGTCCAATTCTATGGGCCCCCAAACAGGTTGCTCCCATTCCCTCCATTGTTCTCTATGGTGGGAAAAAAGTAACATTTTTTCCCACCATAGAGAACAATGGAGGGGATGGGGCAACCTGTTTGGGGGGCTGTAGAATTGGACCACATAGTCCAATCTTCTTGAAACTTGGTGGGCAGTTTGGGGAGAGGCCCCAGCAGCTACCCTGCAAGTTTGGGGCCACTCCCTCAAACCCCCTCTCCTCCAGCCCCTCATATACCCTATGAGTTTTTGCCATTGACTTCAATAGCCCATAGGGTATAATGGGGCTGAAACTGACTTTCGGCCGATGATGTCAGGGGGTGTGGCATATGCTAATGAGTTATGCAAATAGGTATGCTAATGAGCTCCTGCACCTTTTTTTCTATGAAATGACCCCTGGTCTTCTGCCTCTGTCTGGCTCCAGGCTCCTCCTGTGGTTCTTGCCCCTGATCTCATCCAACCCTGCTGTGGCCTGTGTGGCCTGGGAGTGCTGGCGAGACTTCCTCCCTGCTTTTTCCCTTCCCCTGGCTGCTCCTGGCAGGTGAGTCTGCCTGGGTGGGCTCACACTGCCCACCTCCCTTGGCTGTTTTCATTGCTTTGCTGCTGCTGCAGACCTCCAGTGCTTCTCTGCTGGGCCATATAGGTGTGTGTGTGTGGGGGGGAATTTTTGTAGCTGGCCTGCCATTGTAGCTGCAGCCATCTGGCTGTCTTGTTCTGATGCTAATGGTGGCCGGTTGAGAGGGCTTCTCCATCTCTGATGTTGCTGTGGCTGCCCAACCAGCCCCTGACCAGTCTTTCACATCACTGATCTCCCCCCTTCTGAAGCTGGAGATATTGCGGATTGAGCTTGGTATATTCTGCATGCCAAGCAGATGCTCTACCACTGAGCCCCGACCCTTCTTTCAGTGCATACCTCTTCCTGGTCATATGGGCTAGGATTTCTAGTTTAAAAGGGCCGTGTTCAGGCATTCTAGCCTAGCTGCCAAGAGCCACTAGGGGATCCTGGGCAAATATTCCTCCAGCCTCCCCCCCCCCCCAATAGCACCTAGATTTAAACAACTGTTTCCAATTTAAATACTGTATTAAAGCAAAATCACATGACTTAGCATGGATCCTCAGGGGGATAAGGGCATTCCCTAGTCACCCCCTCTGGGTGGCCATGGTTCTAACTGGAAAAAATTGCATGCATGCAGGGAGTGAAATTGCAGCAGGAAGCTCCAACCCTGCTCATTGGACATATGTTTACGGGCTACAAAGGTTAGGCTCCTCACTGTGTGATCTGGGACCCTAAAAAGCAAGATTCTTGACCCTTCAGAGAGGTATTTGTATGTACATGTTGACATGCACAAGTGTCTCTGTACATGTGTGTCAGAGAATGTGTCCAGATGAGACAAAACTTGTCTCTAATTCCATTCCCTCTGCAAAACATGTTCATTCTGTGGAGTGAATATCTGAAAAGAGCTATTGATTTTAGTGGAAGAGAATTAAGCCTATGCCTAGCTCTTTTCCATTGAAATTCAGTGGGGCTTAAGTGTGGTTCTCCTTAAATGAGTAGCATCATATACCATGAAGCAAAACTTTGTTTATCAGGAAGGAAAAAGAGCATGTCAGAATTTGTGGTAAAATAGATAAGAAATTTGCAATTGTACAGCCAGGCTAATAAATCCCCCAGTTTATGGGCCCTTTAACTGTAGCTCTTGAGAACTGATATAGATAGCATAATTCAAGCCAAATGTTGTGTAATTCAATTGCAGTGTCTCTGTATGGCCACAGTGAAAACCAGTTAGGATTAATCTATCTGAGCAAGGCTTCCTGAGCACATGGTGGTGATCTCAAAGCTCAGTAGATCCTTCTCCTACCCTAGTCCCGTAAAAATCATCACCTGACAGTTGGAGAAAAATGGTTGTGAACAGGGAACTTCTGTTAATGTGAACAGTCAAGCTAATATTTCCCAATGATTGAACAAAGTCGAGGAAGTATGATTTTTCCCTTCCCTCTACCCCAGGGCTGGTCAAATGGCGGCCCGCGGGCCGCATGCGGCCCGCCACAGGGTTTCTGGCGGCCCGCCAAGGCAGTCGGGCACCAGGGGCTTGCTGGTCCTCCGCAGCCGCCTGTCGCCCGTCACCTCGACAGCTTCCCTCAGCTGGCGGGTCGCCCAGGTTGGGTCCAGCGCGCAGCGCCACTCCGCCCCCAGCGAGAGGTCCAGCAGGAGAGCGCCCGGGCTGCCCCCACCTCCCCCGAGGCAGCTCCCAGCCCGGCGCCAGCAGCCCCGCCAGCCAGGCGGCCACGGGCCAGCAGCGCAGCATCTCCAAGGTTTCCGAGGCCTGCGGGTGACAAAGTCCAGTCCCCGCCGGAGCGGCTCATCCAGCCGCGGGGCATGCAGGGAAGGAGGGGTGCGGGGGCGGCTCCCCCGGCGAGGATCCATCGCCAACTTGGGGCCGGCCAGCCGGCCGCCTCGCTCCCCAAGTCCTCTTGGCAGCCTGCCCCCTCCGCAGGCGGGCTCCCTCGGCTTGGCTCGGCTCACAGGCGCAGCAGTGCTTGTATCGCCGCGGCAGCACCTTCGCTCACTTTCCCCCCGGCCCTTTCCTCCACCACCGCGATGGTGCTGCTGCTGCCCAGGGACCGCAGCCGGGTCGCTCCCGACGGCCAGTGCCAGAGGCAGAGCGGCCTCCCACGATGCAGGCGGGGCAGCAGCAACCTGCAGGAGCTGGAGGGGGCTGTCATCACTCCGAGTCGTCCAGGAGCGTTCTCTTTTGGCCCTGGGGCAGAAGTGCAGGGAGGCAGCCGCTCTCTGACGTCGGGGCTTGGGTCCTTGCGCGGGAAGAAAAAGTGGGCGGGTCTTCAAAAACAGCGAGGAGCCAGGAGTTGTGCACGCGGTGAGAGAGAAGCGGCAGCAAAAAGGAGCTTTCAAATTTCAGTACCTCCTTTAAGCTGTGAGCTTCGCTGGGACTTTGGCTGGCAGGTTAGGGGGGGGGGGGTAGGAGGAGGAGAGGGAGAGAAAAGGAAAACGTCTCTGGGGAGGGGAGGGGAAGGGGTGGGTGGAGGGAGCAGCCAGGATATAAATTCTCCTGACCGGAAAGAATATTCCATCCCTGAGAGCCGCTTCCTTATTTTCTTCTCCCCCAACCCCCGCTTCCTCCTCAAGTCCGGAGCATGTGGCCTCTTCATCATCCCCCCCCCCCCCCCCCCAATATCAGACCCAGAGAGTGTTTCCAGCTGGCTTCTGCAGGGCTGGACGGGAGAGGGTGAAAGTAAACGAAACTCCCCCCCCCCCCCGCTCTTTATTTATAGAGGAGGAAGAAACTGGGAACTCCTCTCTGACTTTACCTGGTTATAAAATGGGAGGGAGAGCGAAGCCCTGGCAGGAAACTCGCGCGCCTGCTCATAGGTATACGAAACAGGAGCGCTTCCCCCCCGCTGAAGTAGTTCCCACTGATTTAAGGTGCAGGGTAAACAACAGTAAATTTCTCCATCGTTTCTGCACCTTTTGTTTTTGCCCTCTGCATGTGTGTGTGTCTCTGTGTCCCTCTGTCTCTCTCTCTGTCCCTATGTGCCCCTGTGTGTCTCTCTCTGTCCCTCTGAGTCTGTCTCTTTGTCTGTCTGTCTCTCTCTGTCCCTCTGTGTGTGTGTCTTCCTCTCTCTCTCTCTCCCTATGTGCCCTGGGTGTCTCTCTCTGTCCCTCAGCGCCACCCCAGATGGCTTTCTTGCTGCCCACAGCCTCCATTGAGAGCCAGTTTGGTAGTAAGTGGTTAAGTGCGCGGACTCTAATCTGGGAGAACTGGGTTTGATTCCCCACTCCTCCACTTGCACCTGCTGGATGACCTTGGGCAAGCCATACCAGCTGTTCTCTCAAGGACAGTTGTTTCAGAGCTCTCTCAGCCCCACCTACCTCACAGGGTGTCTGTTGTGGGGAGGGGAAGGGAAAGGAGTTTGTAAGCCGCTCTGAGACTCCCTTGGGGAGTGGAGGGCGGGGTATAAATCAGATCTCTACATGCAGCTGCTGGTGTGACCTTGGGTCAGTCACAAGTTCTCTCAGAGCTGTTCTCTCATGAGCAGTCCTGGAGAGAGAGCTCTCAGCCCCACCTACCTCACAGGATGTCTGTTGTGGGGAGGGGGAGGGGAAGGGAAAGGAGTTTGTAAGCCGCTCTGAGACTCCTGTGGGTAGTGTAGGGTGGGGTATAAATCAAATCTCTACATGCAACTGCTGGTGTGACCTTGGGTCAGTCACAAGTTCTCTCAGAGCTGTTCTCTCATGAGCAGTCCTGGAGAGAGAGCTCTCAGCCCCACCTACCTCACAGGGTGTCTGTTGTGGAGAGGGGAGGGGAAGGGAAAGGAGTTTGTAAGCCGCTCTGAGACTCCTGTGGGTAATGTAGGGTGGGGTATAAACCAAATCTCTACATGCAGCTGCTGGTGTGACCTTGGGTCAGTCACAAGTTCTCTCAGAGCTGTTCTCTCATGAGCAGTCCTGGAGAGAGAGCTCTCAGCCCCACCTAACTTGCAGGCTGTGATGAGAATCTCTACAAGCAATCTCACTCCTGATTTCAAAAAAATTGTAGAAAACTGTGATAGGGTACATTTGTCTCATTAAAACTGATTCAAAATTAAATGTGCTTGCAGCTATGGATGATATGAAATTAGCACCATAAATAAATTTAATAAAACTACCACTATTTTATTTAATTTATATTTATTGATTTTTATGATACAATTTATACATTTTCTGAAATGCAAAGTTAATTAATGAATGCAATCATTTTAAAAGGTGCGGCCCTCCACCTCCGGGTGACGTCATCACACTGGGCAATGTCTCCACAGCCCAGAAATTTGGGGATGGGGTTCCCCCTGGTGGCCCAATCCGGGCTGGTGGGGAGCAGACCAATCTAGTGGTGGTGTCCCCGCCCCCTAGGGGGACTTGACAACCCTGTATGTGACTATAATTTGTGTTTGTGGTTTCTAATAGATTTTTTCTTAGATTTAGTTAAAGCACATGTGAAGTCTGAGATTAGTAGTTTGAATTACTCCCCCCCTTCCAATTATTATATTTTAAACACTGTTTGTTACTATTGTACTGGTGAGATATCTGATACTTGTCTTTTGCAAATGCAACTACGTATCATTTAGCCCCACTGTATAAGGAGCACCCTGTTTTGCCCCTGGTTTCATGCTGTAAAAAGGTACAAAGGTCAACTGAGAGAGATTTCTTACTGACTGACTTAGTAAAGATTATTATGACATGGAAGTTTTTGTGAACGAGAGCCCCCTTTATCAATGTAAGAAGTATACCCTCTGTTGGTAGATTTATATGTGTGTATTAATTGAAATAACATGTAAATAATAAATTAAGTAAAATCTATTTTAAAAAATCTTGTCCCTTTCCCTGTACCGTTGATAACCTAATGATTATTCTGTTTATTCTGGAGTCAGGAAGCCAAGTGATTTGTTTTGTTAGCTCTGGGTTGGGAAATTCCTGGAGATTGGTGGTAGAGCCTTGGGAAGGTGGGGTGTGGAGAGAAACCAGAGCTCAGCAGGGTACAATGTTGTAAATTTGACCCTCCCAATCTGCCATTTTCTCCTGGGGGACTGATCTGTGTAGTCTGTGGAGATCAGTTGTAATTCTGAGAAACTTCCAGGCCTCACCTGGAGGTTGGAGACCCTGTGAATCAGGGTCATGTAGGGATCAGATGGAATCTTTGTCTGGAGGCCATAATAGTTCTAGGCATCCTTGTGCATAGGAAATAAATACTGGGTACACAAGGTTAGATTGAAAGCCTTCCAATGGTGCAAAGTGTCATCCTCTGGTGCAACCAGCCTTACTTTGGCATCAGAGGAGTGTCTGGTGGAAAGTTCCTGGCACCAGAGGAAGGCTCCAGTGTTAGTGAAATGGAGTCTTTGGACCCAACCCCATAGAAATGGCCCATAAAAATGCACAGTGTGCATATGCAACACAAAAATATCTACAAAACCAACAGTAACATGATGGAAATATAAACCAATAGGGAACAGAAACATTTGATGGAAATGTAAACCAGCAGACAAATAAACACATCAGAGAATATTCACGTGTCCCTGCTGTTATATGTATTCAGACATCTAAGTTGCAACTGAGAAATTATGAACCAATTGAAGCACAATATAAGTTGTAAGTTAGGGAAAAGAGGCTGCAATTAAATGTTTAGCAGAATACATTTGAGGAGCTAATGAGCTCTATTACAGAATGTTATTACCAAAGCTTGTTGGGTCGGGTGGTGCTTGGAATTTATGTATGTCCCGTAGAAACCAAGGGACTCTTTTATTTTTGCTGCTGCTTTTCTCCACCCTCTAAAGTTCAACCACCCTGCTCAGAGCTGGTGTTTTTGTTTTGAGTTTAATGAGTTCGGTTAATTTAAGTCATCAAGTTCCAGCCCTGCCCCACCCACCCCACTCTGCAAAGTGTAGTGACTTTGTTAAATGCCAGCCTTTTGAGCAGAACTGGAACAGCTGACCAAAAATACACCTGAAAGTAATTTGTGCCAGTTGCTAAGACTTGGTCATGTTCAGACAACTCTTTAGAGCCATGCTAGGCACGAGTGCCTGGTGGATTTAAAGGGCACGTCCAGACAGCAACGTTTGGGAAATGTGCCATTTCCGTGATAGTGTACTTAAAGATAATGGTGAAAGTCCGGTCCAAAGCTTACTGATGGGACTTTCCACTGTCTGGTCGTTCTATTGCACAATCAGCCCACTGGGATGTTCTGACTCCAGACCATCCCGAATGGCTGCCATTTTAAAAAATTCTTAGCGATGCGTAAACAAGCAACAGCTGCAGAGCGATGTGTAAACAAGTGACAGCTGCAGAGTTCTGCTTAAACAGTCCGGACAGTTTCATGATTCTGAAGGTCCTGTAAAAAGTTATGAGCTTTGTTAATTGACATGGTACTAGGGCTGCCAAGTCAACCTGGGGGGTGGGGGATCCCCCGCTAAAGGGGTTCCCGAAGTCGTCCAGCCAGGACGACGTAATGATGTCACTGGAAGTGACATCAGCATGTTGGGGGCGTTGCCAGGGCAATGCTCTGGCAATCGCCCCAAAACTCTATGATACCATAGAGTTTTGGGGCGATTGCCAGAGCGTCACCCTGGCAACGCCCCCAACATGCTGACATCACTTCCAGTGACGTCGCCGGGCACGCGCGCGTCGGGGAAACTCCTGGCTGGAGGAGGACTTCCCCCGCCAGTGAGTACTGAAGACTTGGCAACCCTACATGGTACTTAGAGGAAGGTACTGCTGGTGGTACTTTTACCATTTAAGTCTGCGCATGCATGGAAAAAGAAGTAGACGGTGAGGCACACATGAACATGTACAAACAGATTTAAAAAAAAAACAAACTCCACCACCCAGCTCCTTAAGGTGGATGCCACTTAGACAATCCACCATGGAGTCCGCACACAGAAAGGTGATTCATGGGGGAGCTGTCTGGTCATGCAACACTGGATAAAATTTTTTAGATCAAATCAGAGCCAGGCCAAAGGCAGGATTAGCTACCTGTCTGAACAGGGCAAGCTGTACACTACATAATTGTGAGACTCATGCCCAAGGGCACAAAATATGGTCAGAGAAGGGTGCTTTGCTTACCCCTGCTCTGCAGTATGGTACAGGTAAAGATCAGAAGGGTCTGTGTGTCTCACTAATAGATTCCATTGTAAAGGTTCTCTTGGCAGGTTTCAAATGCTGAAGTTTTGGAAGCCATTAGCACAGCTGCACTGTCGTTTGCTGGTACAAAAATGCCTCCTTTTTATATTCTGTTGGCAGTTGTGTGAATTGTAAGGCAGCAGTGTGCTTGACCACATACAGTCATTTTCATTCTCATTTTAATTGCCTTTTAAGGAGCACTGAGGAGGTCCAAATAAATATAATGAGCTTCATCAGCCACCTGTGAAATCTCCCACTTGCAGCCACACCAATATCAAGATGTAAAAATAATAAGCCAGTCTGAGAACTGATCACTATTCCACCTGTGTGAGTAAACAGGGGGTGAGCAGGGTCTACAAGAACATTACGGGGGAAGGGGGAAGAGAAAAACAAAATAAACCAGGCCCACTTGGCTTTGAACGAAAAAATGCTTTCTTAAGAGAAAAACAAAAGGCTGATTCCACAAGAAGGCGACTTTTGGGGTAGCTCCTGAGGAGATCCCTGTTGGAAACAGCATGGTCAAAGGGTCCAAAATGCGTTCCATTTGCAGGCCAACTTTGTGGTGGCTGTCCTTTGTGTGATGGCCAAGGACTACTATTTCACAGGATTTAGGCCATCAATAGGTTTATGTACAAGAGTGCCTAAGGGTTTTCCACATATTTTCATAGGACTTTTCCTCCTTAATTTGCCTTGTTGTGGTGAGAAACATTACTTACAGCACTGTGAAAAGTTTTAGGTTTCCCTTGGCTTCCAAGTTATGGTAGAGTAGTAGGGTTGCCAGCCTCCAGGTGGGGCCTGGAGAATCTCCCACTTTTACAACTGATCCCCAGCTGACAGAGATCAGCTCCCCTGGAGAAAATGGCTGCTCTGAAGAGTGGACTCCTATGGCTTTGTACCATGCTGAGGCCCCTCTCCTCCCCAAACCCCACCCTCTCCTGGCTCCACCCCCAAAGTCTCCAGGTATTTTCCAACCCAGACTTGGCAACCCTATGAGTAGACCAAATGGAGGCAAATTCACAATCATATTGTACTGCATATGTGAATTAGCCCTAAGGTGATAGTTTTTATTACCTCCATGTAGAGATTGTCTTGTATTTCATATTGTTGCTGTTTCATCCCCAAAGTCCCCATTTTGGTTTTGCTTTCCTTTATACGAATTACACTGCAAAACCCATTATTTTTGTGTCATTTTCTGAATTAGTTTTGCTCATAAAATATAAATATATTTCAGTGTTACTTATGCATCAGTAGGTCAGTATTTCACATCTGTGTGTTTGTATCTATATAAATAAGGTACACTGTACATTTAAAAACCATATAGGCTTCATATAAAAATTATACAGTATGCATACATGGTAATGGTATAAATGAGTCTACATATCCACACACAAAACATAGAACTGTAGAGACTCATGGGGAGGGGAAATCTGATTTTCTCCCTTTTCTTTTCTCCTTCCACTATCCGTCAACCTCTCTCCTCCTGCTTCCTGTCGCCTCATTTGCCCTTCTGGCCATCGCGGTGCTTGTCCTAGCCACTTTTGCCTTTGTGGTCCTGCACCAAGAACTTTTTCAGACAGCTTATGTATTCCGCTTCAGGAACCGTTTACTAATGGATTATTTCTGTCATTTCAGACAGATCCGTTTTCGTAACTGGTTGCTGACGGATTATATTTACCTTTTCAGACTATCCTGTTCAGGAGGCGTGCCTAAGGCATTCTAGTTGAAAACTGCTTTGTTCCGTTTTCAAGTCCATCTACCACTTCTGAATTGCTATCCGATGATGTGTAAAATGCCCTCTAAAGTGCTTCCTGTAATGCCACCTCATCTTCCCAACCTGCTCGTGCATGCAGTCTTCTTCAGCCGTTGGTCGGATTGTGGGGTTTTTTTGAAGTCTGTAATGGGAGTCTTAAAAAAACTCCAAACTACCAACAGCTGAAGATCGCGCGCACAAGCAGGGTGAAAAGCGGAAGTGGCACTTTGTGAAAAGGCCAGATCGCTTCAGGGAAGGTAAATTCGCTGTGTGAAAGACCCATCCCTATATTGCTTTACTCAGAACTGGTCCCGTGACAGATACCATCTGGAACATAAAAGTAATGTGAAAAGGGCCCAGATCTCCAGGCAACAACCATGATGTACAATGTGTTGGAAGTGAAGGCACTGTCCCCTGTCTCAGACCCCAGAAGCAAGTGGAAAGAGAGACTAGATAGCTAGATAGGCACACTGACCTTTCCTTCCTATGTTGACTCTTCTGCCGCTGTCCCCTTTGAAATGTAGATTGTGTTCTCAGGGACAATTTCCTTCCTGCCATTCACTCTAATTTCCCAGGGTAGAGTTGACAACCCTAGCACTGTTGCTGTTATAACAACCCATAATACTGGTCAAATTTCAGCCGGGTGTTCAAGAATTTGGCTGAGAGACCTCCAAAGAATACCAGGGCTGGGAGGCAGAGGCAGGCTATCAAGCCAGTTTTCTGAACATCCTCCATGCCCCAGTAGGTGTCACCAGCGGTCGCCATGATTTCCAGGCAGGGGCACACACACACACAAAATGTAAAATAAATAAATAAATTCCAGCCAGGTGGGTTTTTGTTTTTGTTTTTGTTTTAAAAAAGATGCGGTGGCTAAGTTTCTTGGAGTCCCTTAACCATGTATTTCCTTGTTCAATAAAATTAAATTTCCTTTACATTTTTGGCACCCTCCTGCCTCCTTCACAGAATCCTAAATGGCAGTCCTACTTAGACCTACTGCATGGAGACAGCCCTTGGCTGGTGTCAAGGCCTGCCAGCTATGCTGAGAGGAAACAAAATAGGAAACATCCTTGCTTTTTCACAGTAATTAGAATGCCCCTTTGGACCCAAACAGTTTAGCAGATTCTGCGCAAACTATAGTGGCTACCTAGGTTAAGAAATTACAATATAACAGCAGTATTGTCTAATTGAATGCTTACAGTGCATTATACCCTCTTGATTAAAGTACCTGCAAAGTTTAAATAGTCATGCAGAGTCTGAAAGGAGCATCTTATCTGGAAATCGTTTTCTTGGCACTTTTGTGGGAGATAATTGCCACAAAAAACAGATTCTTAGAGAAAGGCTGGGCATGTGTTCAGGCATGGCCTATCACAGGGTGTATCAGGAGGGCCATTTGAAGGGTTGCCAGTTCCAGGTTGGGAAATACCTGGAGATTTTGGGGGTGGAGCCTGAGGAGGGCAGGGTTTGGGGAGGGGAGGGACTTCAGTGGGGTATAATGCCATAGAGTCCAACTTCCAAAGCAGCCATTTTCTCCAGAGGAACTGATCTCTCTTGCCTGGAGATCAGTTATAATCCCAGGAAATCTCCAGCTACCACCTGGAGGTTGGCAAACCTATTTGGCCCAGGCTTCACGTTTGCAGGGGGAATAATATTTAGACTATTGTTATCTCCAAATGAGGTTTATATATACAGTCACAGAGATACAGGGTTGAAAGAAGAAGAGATGCGTCATGCAACTTGTATCCCATTACCGGGCCACACTGCCTGTCCTGGAAGCTTCAAATATGAAATTGGCCCAGGCCTCTCTTGACATCTGAGAAGCCCTGTGTTCAGGTGGTCCTTGTAACAGACACTTCTGCGTTGTCCAAGATAGTCAGGGACAGTCTGTGGTACATACAGGCAGAAGAGGCACACATTTAAAGATATGTGGATCTGCCACACAAATACTATCTTTGTATCTGTCGCTCTAGTGCAACTTAACTTATCTCCTGATGCTAGGGTTGACAGGTCCCCTCAAAGTCCCCAGTGGGGGATTTTGGGGGGGGAGTGTTACTGGAGGGGGGGGGAGTCCCCAACATGATGACATCACACAGAAGTGACGTCATCATGTTGGGGAGTGCCAGCCCCTGCCTCTCCCTAGCAGCATTTAAAGACATCCTTTAAACACTGCTGCGAAGAGGTGGGAGGGAGGCCACGTGCGTCTGCATTCCAAGCCCTGTATTTGGGGCTTAGAGCGCAGGCACGCAGCCCCCACCTCTCCCCAGCAGTGTTTAAAGAATGTCTTTAAACACTGTTGGGAAGAGGTGTGGGGAGGGCCAGATGGTCACTCTTGGGGACATGGCTTCCCCCCACCCACCAGCTGGCTGGTGATGGGAAGGAGCCCCCCAGTCAGGAAACCCCTACAGAACTGGGGGGTCTGGCAACCCTACCTGATGCCCTTGTGCTGAGCATGTCTGTGCTCCTGCTAGCTGTAGTCAATCATACGAACTAGGCCAGGAAAGCTCATAGGCCAGCCCCCCCCCGCCAACCTTTTTGAGCCTGTGGGCACCTTTGAAATTCTGACCCTGTGTGGCTGCCCCAAAACAGCTGCAGCAGAAGGTCGAGCCCAAGCACAAATTGGTGGCCAAAGTGAAGAGCCTTGTACTATGGGGGCAGCTGCTGCTAACATGGTTTTTTAAAATCTTCACAACCGATCAAATCTCCAGTGGTCAGTCAAAACTCTTGATGGGCAAAACCCCCATCTGGCAACTCTCACTTTCTAAAAACCCTTGTTGGGCATCAGGAAAGGGTGCTATGTTGGGGACCCCTGTCACAGACTAATGGTATCAAGAGATGAGATATCTTGTACTACATGTTGTGGAGGGGTAAGAGCTGAAACTTGACTTGAGACTTCAGTGTTTGATGGTGGCTCTTGGTGAAGGCATTTTGAATCATAAAGATTGTGGAACTGTAAGCCAGTTTATATATTTTGTGATTTGAAATTATGGAGTTTTGCTTAAAAGAAATTTTGACATTGTGGGTTGAATTATGGAATCTGCTTAGAAGACGGTTTCTCCTCAAAACGTGGAAACTATCTAGAAAACACATCAGCATTTAAAAAGGGAAGATTCCTATTTGTTATCTATGGACTTTTATAAACAATAAGAATGTATACATAAAGAGTTTTAGAAGGAAGAACCTTGTTTCTTTGTTTTTGAGAATATTATATGTTGGATAAAACTTCTGTTCAAATTCTACTGTAATATTTTGGTTATATAATCTGTCATTAGAATACATTGTGATTGTTCATTTAAATTGTTGCAGTGCTGTTGCAGCCACAGGATATATTGTTGGTACAAGGCCCTGGGTACATCACAACATGGAGCTCTGGTGTGTGGGTCTCTGTGCACATGCTTGCATGTGCGCCTGTCCCTACCTTGTTTAGGAAACTAAACACCAGTCAGGAAAGTGACTTACTGCAGCTTGGAAGCAAAGCATATTTTCCCCCTCACATCTAGGATCAGTCCTCTAGATTGAAGTTTGATTGTGCAGTGGGTGTGGAGGGGACTAAGAGGTTAACCATGCTCATGAATGCCTTTGAAGTAGATGAAACTGAAATATGAGGGCAAGTGTAACATATGAAACCACTTTTAACACTTAAAAAATGACAAGATTTCAAGTTGATGGTGTCTCTTTAAAAGCATTGCTGTACTGGCATGCCAGAGGTTGCAGTAATAAAAGTGACTTCTCTGGTGCTCTTCTCACAAATGTCCTAAAAGCTTGCAGGCTCAAAACGGAGAGTTGGTAAGCACTATTTTAACTATTATTATTCTGCAGCAGATGTATCCCTTGCTCTGAGCCAAGGCGGATGACAGATGGGAAGGTTTTCTACGAAGCAGTAGCTTGATTATATGCATTACTCCAAGTGTGGGGGAAGTTTTTGTCTACTGCACATTCTTAGCTGCATTAAAGTTTGGGGTCTTCAATATGTTACCTACAGGATTGGAATGGTTGTCTGTATTATGCTGGGTAATACTGATTGAAGAAGGTATTCCCCCCAGGCTGTAGGGAGAATCTTCTGAAGGAACAACTTGTCTTCTTGCTTTTCCTCTGTGGCTTTTAGAATTCACAGTACCAAGTGTTGTTTCTGTGCCTTCGAGTGACTTCAACAGCTGCCTTCATTAATCTTTTTTTTTAAAAAATGCATTCATATATGATTGTTTTAGAAGCCTTTTTTAATTTGTGGAGAAGGTATAACCTGATATTATGGTAGCAAGGGGCCCAGTGGAGTCTGTGCAGATATGCTCTGTTTTTATTTTAATCTTTACAGTAGAGTTTGGGATGGATGTTTTCCTAATTTAAAAAAAAATGTCATGGTGATTGTTAAATAGTGGATTCCATGAAGACCCCAAGTCTAGTTATCAGCTCTACTTTATTAGTGATTTCAGCAAGAACAAGACTAAACTCCAGGGCCACAGCCCTGTTTAAATAGCATGCAGTTGCCACACCCAAACACACTCCACTCCCAATGATAGGCTATTTACATAACATTACTTCTTGACTGGTTACTTCCAGAGTCCTGGTGGGCTATTGTTCTTGGACTCCAAGCTCAGCCAGTCTCTGGTAGAACAGTCCTGGAATGTTTCAATCCCAGTACATAACAGTGATACTGGGCTAGATCTCATCCGATTCTCCCCCTTATTGCAGCTCCCCATCCTATATGACTACTGTTTATGTGGGACACACAATCCCCACATAGGCTCTTCAGTTGGCTGAAAGGGCTCCTTTCTCTGTGTTTCATGAGGGAAAAAGTTGCTAAGTTCCAACCATTATCCACATGAACACCTAAAAAAGAATCAGAACCCACTTCAAGTAAAGCACACAAGCACAGAATGCACCTGGGATATTTACATGATCAGAGATTGTTTTAACCTCCTTCCCAACCATCTCCATCTTTAAACAAAGGGATTACAAAATGTATCAGCAAGACATGGAAGGATAGGTTCATCTTCATGGCTTCTCTCCAGTCCTACATGGAACTGCGCTTGTGCAGGCCTGCCACAGAGATCTTTCTCTAAAAGCTCTCTAGAAGATCTGGAGTGCTCTCCCCATCCCCTCATGAGCCAGGTCTTTCTCACCCAGTTGGCACGTGACAGGGCGAACACTCTTTCCCCCAGTCCTTTTGTTGCTGCCGCAGAGATTGGACACTTTGCTCTCTTCTGGTACTCACCTCAGATTTCTTTCTTCTGATCTCTCCTGTTTCTACCATTTTTTTTTACTCTTCCATTGTTGTCACTTCTCTCTTGTCCTTTTTTTTTTAAAAAAAAGGACTCTGTTTCTTCTCATGGTATGGTTCTATTCAAAAAGCATGCTGAATGCAGCCTAAAAATGGCACAGTCAGATGACCACGATCATTGTCTCCAGGGCCTGGGTGAAGCCCACAATGTTTGCCTGATTTACAAACAATGAACCCCCCAAAAAACTCATCTAGATTGAGCTTCAAGGCTAAAAGATGCCCTTTGGGAAAAGGCTTTGGGAGCTCCAGGCAAGAATCGGACCCCTTTTAAGGGGTCAAAACCAGAGCGTAAGGCCTGTGCCCCCCTTAGGGGTCAGTGCCATCAGGATCCATATTGGAACCGGGCCCAGTATTGTTTCCCCAAAAATCCTCGGCACTGCAGAGTTTCTCATAATCATCACTGTAGAAGAAAAAGTTGAAGTCCAAGCATAAGACTTCACACTGTTCCTCTACCCGGTGGGAGTGGATCCATCCTCCACCCAGCAACCCTAGACCCCTCTCCCTGATTCTGAGACTGTCTCCTTCACCTCCTTCCTCTGATGATGAGGTCATTGAGGTTTATCCACAGTCCCCCTCTGCAACTGGTGAAGCGGCATCGCAGATACTCGGGTGACTCTTTGGCTCCGCACTACTGGGGACTACCCCCTCCTCAATGGTTCTAGTACGCTCCATCACCAATGTACTGGCCTATGCAGTGGGAAGAACAATTGCTGCCTCCTGTGGAACTGAGTTCCCAGTCCCATTGTGTCCCACCATCAACATCATTTGCCATAGAACTAAGCCCCTTGGAATCAGATGAAAAGAAACCCCTGTCCTTAACATGGTTCCAATACTCCCTTGGAACCATGTCCTGACAAGACATTCTGGACCCCATCCCCTATTTCTCTGATGAAGGATCTCCGCCTGTATTCCGAACAGTTGATTCACATGGCTAAGTCCCTGAACCCTGATGTGATAAGCTTGGAAATGACTACTTCTTATCTTATCCTAAAGGTACTCTATCCACCCAACACATGCTTGATTGCTTTTACAATGCTTCAGGGCTTACTGGACATAGCCAAATCCATCTGGGCTAAGACAGTCTCAGTCTCGCTCATAGCCAAGAAGATTGACCACATTTATAAGGTTTTGGGAGATGGTTGTGACATTCTCTTTGCTCATCCTACTGCTAACTTGTTTGTGACAGTCACAGAGGTCATTCCAACCAAGCAGCATTCTGGGCCTCATTCCTCACCATTTGACCAGGAAGGCACCATGCTCTATTGTCTTGGCTGTAAGATCTACACATCATTAGCCTTAACCCTGCACGTGCTACCAGATGTTCCTGTGGGAATGAATGGCCGCTTACATTGTCTCTCTCCCAGAAGAGCACAAAGCCATGGCCAAAGTTTTGCAGGCAGAGGGGCTGGAACTTGGAAATCAGCAATTGAATGCAGTATGACATATTGTGGACTCATGCAGTAGGTCCATTGCCTCCACTATAGTCCTGTGGCACCACTTTTGGCTCCATTGCACTGCTCTTCCCAACAACATTAAAGCAAGAACTGAAGATCTTCCCTTTGATAGAAAGAACCTGTTCAGCTCCCAAATGGATGATGTCTTAAACTGTATCCAAAAGAATATGATCACCATAAGGTCCATTGGCATCACTGGTCCACCCGCCCACACCTTCAAACCCCACAACTTTCTGTGGCATATGACACACTCACAGTCTTCTCAGTCCTATCAGTACCACCCCTACTACTCTGATTCTTCCCTGTTCTATTCATTCCAACACCCTCAGGGCAAGAAGCAGCAGGATCTCCAAACGGGGCTCCATGTCACCCCAGGAGACCTCTGGGTGGGGAAAACCCCAATCCTGACTATCCCTTCAATCCCTTCAATCCCATCATCCTTGTTCTATTTGTCTCACCATCTCCTCATCTGGCAGTCAGTCAGTTCTGATGCTTGGGTTCTTAGCATTGTTGGTCAAGGATATTTTCTACAGTTTCATGTTCCACCTGTCGGTTGTCCCCGTTTCTGCCTCCACCCCCCCCTCCTGACTTACAGCAGGAGGTGTTCCAGCTCCTCAAAAAAGGGGTCATTCAGCCTGTTGGCGGTTGAAATGAATGCTGGTTCTTACTCTCATTAGTTTATGGTTGACAAGACAGATGCTGGTAAACACCCAGTCTTAGATTTAAGCAGTCTCAACAAGTTCCTAGTGGCTAACAAGTTCCAAGCTAATGGCCTCAACTACCACTGTGGTTCCCTTTGCCTGGGTGTTCATGAGACCCCTTCAGAACTGGTTCCTCAGATACATCAACATACAGTCAGGTTCCCCCTGGCAGAAGTTGTCCATTCCCAAGGCTGTCACTTGTTCTTTAAACTGGTGGTCCTCTTGGGAGAACCTGTTGAGTGGCTCCCCATTTGAGAAGCCCTCACATCACATTCAAGTCTTTACTGATATGTCCCTTTCAGGCTGCATCTGTGTGCAATGCAGTTCCCACCAGGCCAGTGGTCAATGGTCCCCTTGTGAGCAGGGGATGCTCATAAACCTGTTAGAACTCAGGACAGTAAGATATGCTTTGGTTTCTTTTACAGCCCTAGTCACTGGCAAGCGGGTGCTAATACCCACAGACAACACTACAACAAAGTTCTACATAAACAAGCAGGGAGGCACTGGCTCCCTCTCCCTCTGCTCTGAAGCATCCCTCCTTTGGCCCTGGGCCATTTAGCAAACTGTATCCTTGGAGGCTATCCACATCAACAGGTTGGCAAATGGGACAGTAGACACTCTCAGCAAAGGCACCACATCTACATGAAAATGGTCAATCAAGGACAATTACTTACTTCCTGTATTCTGCCACTGAGGCCAGCCCCAGGTGGACCTGTTTGCCTCCTCTTTAAATGCCAAATGTCCCCAGTTTTGCTTGCCGGCTTGGGCAGGATACCCACTCCTTAGTGGATGCTTTTCAGTTGACATGGCAAGGAACCCTGTGTTATGCCTTCCCCTCGATCCCTTTACTAAGAAATGTTCTTTCCAATTCAGGTGAACGAATCACACTGCATTCTAATTGCACTCTTCTGGCCCAAATGAGCATGGTTTCCGACATTGTGATCCCTGTCTGAAGGCTGTCATGTGCCTCTGCCCATGGTGGGAGACCTGCTCCACATAAGGCCCCTCCTTCACCACGATGTCCAGCTGATACATGGCCATTAGAGTGATCTGAGAGGGTGGCACAGGTACTGTTGTCTTCCAGACACACCTCGACAAGGAAGTCTTATCTTGACAAATAGTCTAGGTTCTCTCTCTGGGCAGCTACCCACAGGTTTTCCTGAGCCCTGCTCACTGAACTATATTTTTGATTCCTATTACATCCGAAAGATACTGGTAGTTACCTCAATCAAAGTTCATTTGTTGGCCATTTCAACCTTCCACATCCCCATCGTAGGCTCCTCTGTTTTTTTTCCTGTCCAGATTTCTAATGACTTTCTTAAGGGCCTGTTTAACCTACACACACACCCTGACACCCCTGCCCATGGAGTCTTTTACTAGTGCTCTCTGCTCTAATGTTCAAACCCTTGAGCCCCTTACCACATGCAACCTGCCTTTCCTATCCTATAAGGTGGCCTTCCTCCTGGCAATTACCTCTGCCTGCAAGTTGGGAGAACTCAGAGCCCCTGTGCTGTTCTCCACCTTTCACCAGGATTCACACTGACAAGGTCATACGCCACCTGAGTCTGGACTTCCTCCTGAAGGTATTGTCCACCTTTCACATTTCCCAGGACATAGTCTTGCTCCTTCCCCCCCTTCCTTTATGTCATACAGGGGACAGACTCTATACACTTTAAATGTTCGTAGATCACTGTTCTTTTATTTAGACCATACTGCATCCCTGCAGAAGGAGGACAACCTGCTGCTCTGTTTTGCTGGCCCCCACAAAGGTTGGGCAGCCTCCTCCCAGACCATCTTATGCTGGGTGGTGAGGGCCATACAGTTAGCCTACTCCATCTCCAAGGTGGCTGCCTGCTCTACCTCAGAGCCCACTTGGCCAAGTCCCAGTCATCTTCTGCAGCATTCCTTGGCAATGTCCTCTTGGACAGTATCTGCAAGGCAGCCACCTGGTTTTCCCTGTCGATGTTCATCATGCGCTACACAGTCGATATTGCTTCCAGGCGAGATGCAGCAGTGGGGAAAGCAGTCCTTCAGACCTTGTTTCATTAAGGATTCCACGCCCACCTCCTTTTGGTAAGTAAGCTTGCTATTCTCCCATGTAGGCTGGCATAGAAGCCACAAAGATTAAAACAGGGTAGCACTTACACGTAACTTGCTCTGCAAGCATACATCCCTCCCTCCTTTCCCAGCTGTGGGATTCTTGTATTCATTTTGTCCTTCCATGGCACCAATGAAAGGACTGAGGGAAGGAGCACTCACCCCACCCCATCACATGCCAGATGGGTGGGAAAGAGCCAGCCCGTGAGGGGCAGGGGAGAGTGCTCCAAGAGAGCTCTTAGAGAAGGATCTCTGTGGCAGGCCTCCGGAAACGTGGCCCCATGTGGACAGAAGACCACTCAATGAATAACAGTTACAGGTAAGTGAAACGCTGTTTTACAGGGATGTTTGCTGAGAGTAAATTTAATCAAAACCAGATTAAAATATTATCTGTTAGTTAAACCCAGGAGTATAACTAACCCAAATTAAATTACCTTTGGCATTTGGAAGCACTGAGGGTGGTTTGTAAATCGTAGGGTCCTGGTGTTTCCGCCATGGTCATGGTTTTGATTCAGCCATGGCAGGCCAGAATGAGGAAGAGACGGGGGAGAATGGTTCAGCAGATTTGTGCTTCGCAGCCCCACCACTCTATCCAACTGGGAGAGTTGTACAGTGGTGGAAAAGGGAGCTTTGGCCCTCAACTTTCTTTGATCAGTTTTGCTGTGCTGTACTATTGGATGCATTTAATTTCCCCCACTGATTCTTCAGTGGATATCAGAAAGTCAGTTAAGTTAGGCATGGGTTGGAAGAAACCTACATAGCATAGGTCTGGGTTTGGTGTATATGTACAGGATTTAATGTCCCTTACAACCCGGATATAAAAGTCGGACCTCATTCCCACACTCTCCTCCCAGTCATATCAGGATCCAGCAGTGGGAAAAGGCAGAGAGAAATTTTCATTATCCTTACCTCTGTCTGCCCAGTCTTCTGAGGAATGTTTTGCTTAGCTTGTAAAATGGAAATCTGGTATCATCTCAGTCTGCAGTTTCCCAGAGAGAATCCCCTTGGTGAAAACTACATTCCCTGAGAATTTCCAGTTGGGTGGCAGATAAAGGTAGACCTGGTAATGTGTTTTGCCTTCAGTCACATCTAGAATGGAGAGGACTTTTCCTATGTAGCTGAAATTTATGAGGGAAAATCCTATGTGTGATGGGTACAGTTCCTGAAAATTTTATCCCAGTTAGGTTGTGTGTATAAAAGTGTTACAAGTGAAAACGTGTAAAGTCACACTCTTTCATTCTAATCTATTTAACAGGGTTGTTATGGTGATAAAATGGAGGAGAGGAGCATCTTGGGCCCCCATTGGGGAGAAATGTTGGATATAAGTGAGGCAAATAAATAAATAAATACTTTGGGAAGGAAATCTTGTGAGTAACAAAGAGAGGGAATCTAATAAAATCACGCAATAAGGAACAACAGACCAGCCCCCTAACAATGTCTAGACTGTTTTTTATGAAACCAGAAAGAAAAGAAAGCCACAAAATCAATCCATCAGTGTGTTCACATGTATGTTAACAGCTCATATTAGATAACTTTGAGAACCTATTAAATCACCAAATTAAACATTAACATGAACAAACAAACAGGAAAAAAACAGCTTTAATTCTCTTTGGTTCACTGACTTTTAAATGTTTTTTTTTAAAAAAACAGTAGGCAATCAGGCCTTCAAGTCTCCATGAAAACCAATGTGGAGAGACCACTAAGTAAAGGGGGGGGGGGGGGGGAAGCACCAAGAAGGAAAGAAGAGAATTCACATGGTTCCTGTTGCTAAGGAAACCATCATTTGTGCATGTTCCTTATTCCAACTTTGGCTCTCAGAGAGTGTCAATCATGTCAGGGCTTCAGGAAAAAAAACAGAGACAGAAAAAGAGTAGATAAATGTATGGACACAAATAGCGTGTGTGTGTGTGTGTGTGCGCACTGTGTAATTCAACAGAGTAAATTAAATATTGGAAGTAATTCAGCAATGATGCATTGTTAATGCATGACATCAGTTTCTTTGTGGTGAAAGGGATCATTAAAACCGACTCAACATACGGGCATGAGGTATTTATCTGAAGATTTCTGTTCCACCTTTCCATAGTTTAAGGCAGTGTATGGTTGATTGAAATAACAATAGATACCATTTTAAACAATGCCAGAGACTGATAAAAACATAGTAAGAGCACAGGAAACCCAACACCAAATGGATCAAAGACCAGTAAAAGAATGCTATCTGGCGGCTCATCCAAAAGCCTTAGGAAATTAGGAGGCCTGGCACATTTCCTCATGCAATTCATATTCCCAGGCAAAAACCACCACTGAAAATGCTCATTGTGCCTCCATGCTGTTCTCTCAGCTTGTGCCCATCAGCAGTATGACACTGTCCTCATTATGGGACAGTTCCTAGTATTCAGCCAACCCCATAACACACTCTTTACAATTTGATATAGCCATGATGGTACGGATGATAATAAGAGGAACATAGGTTTGCCATAACGAACCATATTTAAACTTATCATTATTTTTTATATCATACCTCAAACACCTTATTATAAGTCTGGCTTCTAAGGGAATAAAAGGCTGATTTACCAGTTTATTTATTTAACTAGTTATTACCCTGTTTTCCTCCTTATTGGGGACCTAAAGCAGCTTACAATATTCTCCCTTCCTCCATTTTATTCTTACAGCAACCCTGTGAGGTAGATTAGGCGAGAGAGTTTCTGGCCCAAGGTTGCTCAGTGAACTTCCATGACAGAATAGAAATGTGAACCTGGGTTTCCTGGATCCTAATCTGGCACTCTTAACTACTAAGCCATACTTGCTGGTGGCCCCAGTCAATAGCCTGGGGAGGCCAACCCCCATCCCCCAACCCAGGCTGTTTTTGTACAGAAGCACCATTTGTGGTGGCTCCGTATTTGTTGTGTCCTAGGGAAGTGGAGAAGCCCCATATTGTTGGCTGCATTTCCCCCCCTGATTGCTGCCAACACACAAAAATCAGCGACACTCAGGCCCATAGCTAATGTGGGGCCCATGGGGCCCGGCCCCCTAGTTTTCTTTCTGGCCCCCTTCCTCCTGGGTTGCTCCCAAATTGAATTAATGTAATTAACTTTTATTTAATTAGCTGCCCCCCAGCCCCCTCAATCCCTAGCTACAGGGCTGGTGACAACTTATAACGTCCACTTGGACGTATGAATCTGCAAGTGCTACCGAGGGACACCACCAACATTTTAGAGTCTAATGGAGGGATTTAAAAATGCTACAAGGCAAGGTAGCAGGACCAGGAGCTCTTGTTTCCTCCCCCCTTTTTCAAGTGGAAATGCCCCCCAGCAGCTGCTTTGTCATTTGGAAGGGCAGGGGGTGCCATTGTACTGCCTCAAGGCATTTTTAAATCCTTTGTTGGAATCTAAAATGATGCCATCACATCTGGTTGTGCCCTACCTTTCACCGAGTCAGCCCATTGGTCTGTCAAGGTCAGTACTGTTTGCTCTGACTGCTATAGTCTGTCTCTGGTCTGTCTCCGATACATGTCTTTCACATCACCTACTATCAGATCCCTTTAAATTGGAGATGCCAAATGCCAGTATTGGAGATGAATCTGGGACCACTGGCACACAAAGAAGACACTTACCTCTAAGTCACAGGCCCTCCCCTTGAACACTTGATTCATACAAATTCTGCTTCTGTTTAAGTGGGGCCACTAACCTGTGGAGATCTTCACACTTCCATACTGGAGCACTGGCAAATGAGAATTGGACCCTAGAAACTAGGGCAGCCATTCTCACATTGTAACTCACCTAACTGCTGAAAGCTAAATTCTATGTCAGAAAAAAGCAGCAGTGTCTCAAAGTAGGCAACATATCTCATCAAACAGGATGTCAGGGATTGCTGGAATATAAATGATGTATAAGATCAAGGATGTGAGTTTGGACAGAATCAGGACTGGGAAAACCTGAGCAAGGACCCCACCTTGGTCAGCATATCTCCGCAGAGAATCTAAGGCCGATGAAACCAGAAAAGACAATTTAACCCTAATTGACCTTAACTTGAAACACAGTATTGCCAGGTCAAGAAGTGATTCCTGACACAGAGATGTTTTAGAACCCTAATTCATAACCTGAACAATCACAATGAGTCTTTGAGAGGTTTTTAGAGAAAAAATGGAAACAGCAAGTCCTATGCCTTCTCACATTTTGTGACTGTATGTAAAATGTGTCATGCTTTTGCAGATGTGCTCCAAAAACCGAGCAACTGGATTTTAGAAATGCAAATTAAGAATATAGTTTAAGACTATGCTTTGTGTCTTTCCTGATCCTCAGGATTTCATGGCTTTTTCTATCCTACATCTGTCTATCCAAATATCTGTCTGTCTGTCTGTCTATCCAGCCAAATATTTCAAAATGGTAAATGATTTCAGTGAATTTATTATATTTACAGGGGTCTGTTGGGGTCGGAGCGAGGCAGAGCAAAGCTCCGCCAGCTCAGGACTGGCCAGTAGAGCTGAATCTCTAATCTGATTCAGCTCGCCGCCGAATTTTGGTGGCAACTTTAAAAGCCACTGGAGGGGAGGGGTTTGAGGGAGAGGCTCCAAACTTGCAGGGTAGCTGCTGGGGCCTCTCCTTGAAATGCCCACCAAGTTTCAAGAAGATTGGACCAGGGGGTCCAATTCTACAGGCCCCCAAACAGGTTGCCCCCATTCCCTCCATTGTTCTCTATGGTAGGAAAAAAGTTAACATTTTTTCCCACTATAGAGAACAATGAAGGGGATGGGACAATCTGTTTGGGGGCCCATAGAATTGGACCCCCTGGTCCAATCTTCTTGAAACTTAGTAGGTATTTCGAGGATAGGTCCCAGCAGCTACCCTGCAAGTTTGGAGCCTCTCCCTCAAACGCCCTTTCCTCCAGCCCCTCATATACCCTATGAGTGTTTGCCATTGATTTCAATGGCCCATAGGATATAATGGGGCTGAAACTGACATTCCCTTTCTGACACACTTCTGGTAATGTCAGGGGGCGTGGCATATGCTAATGAGTTATGCTAATGAGTTATGCTAATGAGCTCCTGCACCTCTTTTTCTATGAAAGGACCCCTGATTATTTACACATTTATACCGAACATTTGTACCCAATGGAGACCCCAACTGGCTTAATTACAGCCACTCCTCCATTTTATCCTCACAGTAACTACCCTGTGAAATAGGTTAGGCTGAGAGAGAGAGACTGGCCTGAATTCACCCAGTAAGCTTCCATGGCAGAGCGGGGATTCATACCCAGGTCTCCCAAATCCTAATCTGATATTCAAACCATGACACCACGCCAGTTCTCTTCAGTTCAATGGTTTGTTCCTCCACAAATGTAAACTCACTTTGAATTGATGTCTGTTGATGGCATTTTTCAGGCATCTTTAGATAAGCTATGGGGAAAACCTTGAAGAGGAAACTAACAAGAATTTTTCCTGTGGCCTCTTTCTGTGTTCTTTGTTTCTTCTTGTTTTGGTGATGCAGTAACTGCAGAGAAATGACCCTTAAAGTTATGGTGTCAGGTTGGTAATAAACCAACATCCAGGGGGAAACCCCCCAACAAACCTGTTACTTCGTTCTACCTCCTTGTGTTTTATTCTGTAATTAGACTTGCCACCATCAGGGACAATCTCCGTTATTAACAGCATTTCCCTCACGTCTGTGAGAGGACCAGAAGTATCTAAGTGAAAACATTCCCCTTAAGTACCAGGCTAAGATGTGGACAGAAGCTAGCATTCATACAAGCCATTTCCCCCCTTTTATTAACCTTGGTATCATTAGGGACCGACACTCTTGTCTATACAATTCAACCTGTTTTACTTTCGTGCTGTGTTGTCACTGGGGACCAGTCGTAGAGTTTTGTTTCAAATGTCACCTTTGACACTACAGTTTGGGCCAATCTCTGCCTATAAAAATGTGTACAGCAACTTATTGCTCTGTATAAAGAATTCAGATATGTATACTAGACATGGCGCTCTGCTACTTTGGATTCTCAGATAGCAGGTTGATTGGATCAAGTTTTATATTTAGAAAGGTCATTAATAAAAAGGGCTATGTGTTCTATCTAGAGTCTCCAGATTTTCTGGCAGGCTCCTGTTCCTTTTAACAGTGGCATGAAATAGAGAAAGTCTGCTTTCCAAGCTTCAAGAGAGAATTATGGGAAATGCTCCAGCAGTTGAATTTCTTCAGGTTGTGCAATCATTAAAGGCATAGAACTATTGTTGGGGGGGGGGGGGAACCTTCTACTAACCCCAATTCTCTTAAAGTTGTTCCAGCTGAGGAACATACTATAAATTGGATAAAAAGGATTCAGACCTGGTAGTAATATTTACTGTTGATGTGTCACAACAAATCCACACAGGACATTTTTTTAAAATGCCTAAAAGTAAGAAGAGCCCTGCTGGATCAGACCACTGTTCTATATGGCCCATCTAGTCTAGCATCCTGTCTCACACTGTGGCCAACCAGTTGCCCTGGAGAGCCAGCACGCAGGGCATAAAGGCTTTCCCCAATGGTGCTTTCCAGCTCTGTATTTGGAGGTGTGAAGGTACAGGGTAAGTACTCATGGCAAGCCCATGAGGTAGCATGATCAAGGAAAGACTGACCCTACTTAGAGGCTGAGCTCTGATGAGATAGAACTGGACTTGGCTATTAGGCTTGCTATATTCAGAGGTTTTGTTTTTGCCATCATGTCACATCTGACTGATGGTGACCGTGGTGGGGTTTTCAAGGCAAGAGACACTCATATGTGGTTTGCTATTGCCTGCCTCTGCAGCATGACCCAGCTATTTCTTGGTGGTCTCCCATCCAAATACTGAACAAGGCCAACCCCGCTTAGCGTCCAAGATCCAACAAGATCAGGCCACCTGGGCTAACCAGGTCAGGGCATTCAGATGTTTACTGCTCACAAAGTACAGTTTTTGCTCATGAGACTCCACAGGTTAGAGGGAACATTGTAAATCCCTTTAGTCATCATGGCTACTAGAAATGGATGGGCTTGTCCTCCATGAATCTGTCTAAGCCCATTTTAAAGCCATCTGTGCTTGTGGATCACTGTGTCCACTGGAAGTGACCACAATTTAATTACTTGTTTAATAAAAATGTATTTCCTTTTGTGTGTCCTGAATCTATTGCCTATCAACTTTATTGGGTACCCCAAGTTCTAGTTTTATGGGAGAGGGAGTAAAAGTTCTCCCTATCGACTCTTTCTACCCCATGCATAGTTTTATCAGTTTCTATCATGTCCTCCCTTAGTCATATTTTTTAATCTAAATGGAAAAGTTCCAGACTCTTTAGCTTTTTCTCATAGAAAAGATGCTCCAAGCCCTTAATCATCTTGGTTGCCCTCTTCTGCATTTTTTCCAGCTTTACTTCTTGTTTGTAATAAAATCTCACAACACAGCCTTATTCTGAGTCAGACCCTTGGTTCTTTTAGCTAAGTAGTGTCCATTCTGGTTGGTGGTGGCTCTAGAGACAACTGTCACCCCCCCCCCCCCAAAAAAAAAGCGTGTGTGGTCTTCCACTGTGTCACAGTGAGGAATGGCACAGTGCCATGTAGGAGATACTTGAATTCTGTCCATTGCCTAAGGTTTCATATACCAGTGGAAATATATTCTTGCTTTCAGTGTAAGAGTCTCCTTTTTGCCTGAACATGCTTTAGTGGGTTGTGTAACCATAATCATTGTGTGTGCATGTGCATGTGTGTGCATACGTGTGTGTGTGTGGTGGGCACATAGATTCAATTAAAGTGTGTGTGGTGGGCACATAGATTCAATTACAGCATCCACAGAGGAAGAGAATGTGCAGTTTGGTTGCACATGCCCAGTGTATATTCTGTTTAATCACTCAAAATGTAATCCTGTTTGCATCTCCAGAAGGTCTAATCCATCTATACACTTGACAAGAAGAAGAAGAGAAGAAGAGATTGGATTTATATCCCGCCCTTCACTCACTTGGAGTCTCAGAGCGGCTTACAAACTCCTTTCCCTTCCCCTCCCCACAACCGACACCCTGTGTGGTAGGTGGGGCTGAGAGAGCTCTGAGACAACTGTCCTTGAGAGAACAGCTGGTACAGAGCTATGGCTTGCCCAAGGTCACCCAGCAGGTATAAGTGGAGGAGTGAGGAATCAAACTCAGGTCTCCCAGATTAGAGTCCGTGCACTTAACCACTACACCAAACTGGCTCTCAAGTGAGGGCAGTAGTGATGTCTTGTTTAATTTCCTCCCATTACATATACTAAACTGCAAAGCAGAAGATGTAAAATTTCTGTACTTCCTTTGTTGATTGCAGTAGTGGTTTGTGGTCCAGTTGGTTAGACGCCTGATGAAAGAAGAAGCTGGCATTCTGAACATAGGCCCCTGACATTGGGAAAGATTAGTACTATGTGATAGTGTCATGAGAGTGTTCCAGTATGAGAAATTGGAGAACATTTTGGAGTTTTGTTGCTCATATTTGCTCTCTTATGTTGCGTTTTTTAAACACGAAGAAGAAGAGGAGGAGGAGAAGGATTTTTATACCCCACTTTTCACTGTCCAAAGGAGTCTCAGAGCGGCTTACAATCGCCTTCCTTTCCACTCCCCACAACAGACACCCTGTGAAGTAGGTGGGGCTGACAGAGATCTGAGAGAACTGTGACTGACCCAAAGTCACCCAGCTGGCTTCATGTAGACAAGTGGAGAACTGAACCTGGTTCTCCAGATTAGTGTCCACTGCTCTTGACCACTACACCAAACTGGCTCTCGAGTACCAAACACAGAGAGTTCTTCAAAGGGAAGGTGCTCCAGCCCTTTGGTCATTGTATTGCCCATTTCTTTACCTTTTCCATGTTCTATTATATCCTTTTGAGCTGGAGCAGCCAGAACATACCTAGTAGTCTAGTAATGCAGTTCTAAGGATGTTTCCTTAAAATTAAGCTCCTGAATATGATTTTAACAATTGCAGTAGGTGTGAAGTGAACGCAAGATGTCTAACAGAGTTATGAGACTTGCTGTTTTTTTGTCTTTCTTGTATTCAAACAAAATTGGTAAATGTTTTGTGACATCATGCAGCCCATAATATACTCTGTCAAAGAAGGGAATCCTTCAGATACTTAGATTTTGACAGTTTGATATGAAACATTTCAAATGAAACATCAAAACATTTGAAATAAACTGAGTTTTCCACTGGCATCTTAAGTGAGGGCCCAGGAAGGGGAGGAAATGAATATACTTTATCAGGGCCATAGTTTGGGGGAGGGGATTGGTAGATTTGTGATAGGACTGGGGTGGAGGCATGTTACAAGGTGGAAAGTAACAGTGAAATCAGCATAGCTCTTTATTTGGTGGAGGCCAGTAACAGTGAAATCAGCATAGCTCTTTATTTGCTGATCAGATGAGGCATAGACAACAGAGCTCCAGGGCCCGCTTATATGCTGGCTGGAGCCACATCTCTGGCCGCACCCAAATGACCCGATAGGGTCATACGTGTACAATCTTTTGTCATAGGTTCCTTGGGGAGAACCTAGGTCCCTTATTGGAGACCCCTTAGGATCCGTTCCTCTATTGTTCCCGTGGCCCAAGCTCAGGTCGCTACCTGGCCATGTGCTCAGGCAACGTGGCGGTCACCATTATGGAGCACATGGCAGCAGCCATTACATACACTCAGCATGGTACATTACACAAGGGATCTTAGCCCTTGGCTTTTAGGCCATGACTTGTAACTTTAAATCAGCTGGACTGTTCGATTTAAGACTAGCTCAAGTTACAGTTGGTTAGTTCCTACTTGTTTTGTCTCTTCAGGGAGAAAAGCAATGAGTGAATATATGTGAATAATGAGTGAATAATGAAGATAAAAGAAGCCAGGGCCTTGACTGAGTAAAATCTTTACTCAGATTTTGTTCCCTGAGTAACCTTAGCCATTAGCAGGGACATTCTACTATTCATCCTATCACCATATTATTGTTGAATACATTTAATCATAACAGGAGTGGTTCAGAGCTGAACCCCGCGAGAACCACTCCTCTCTCCACAGTGAAGCTTGTCATTTCCTGTTTTATAATCAGTTACTGATCCGTGAGAGAGAATCTTCATGATTGCTAAGACCCAGTACTCACATTATCCTGGTGGCATGGGAAATACTACAGCGGCTATCTTTCTCACTGGGATAAACAGACAATCCCCAGGCAATGCAGGAGGAAATCAATGCTAGTAGCTCTCTGCCTGCCAGCATACTCCTTTGGGAAACTGGGCTAATGATGGAAAGAAGAGGAGCTGCAGTGTGACCTCCTCCTGGGTAAGCTCCTCACATTAGCTTGCAGTGCAGGGGGAGATGTTGCTGCAGCTCCAGCACTGCTAGAATAACGAGGTTTCCTGAGGCTATAACGATGCCCAAGCGTTGTTTACTGGCAGTGCCCAAGCGTCATTTCTAGGAATACAGTACAAAATATAAGATGGGATGACTAGACCATACCATGGTAATGGGCTTTGCAGCCCATACTGGTTCCCCTGAATCCCTTGAATCCCCTGAGATCCATGCTTGGATCCCACTTACTGGGCGAGTTGATGGAATCCCCCCCCAATAAACAAGGCTACGGTTGGGCGACCTGGAGTGCTTGGTTAGGGATTTGGCCTGTATACTACAATTCCAAAATTTGAAGTCTTCCTCCCACTTTCATCCAAAGGAAGAGCCAGTTAGACTTGAGGAAAGCTCCTTAAGCTGGAGGAACCTCCTCCAGCCTAAGGGAGGATAACATCCTTTGTTAAAACCTTTCAAATTCCATCCCAAGGCCATCATGGTGTAGTGGTTACATTTTCACACTAGGATCTGGAAGACTCAAGGTCAAATAGCCACTTTGTCTTGAAGCGCATGGATAACCTTGGGCCAGGTCACTCTATTGGTCTGGGTCACAGAGTGTTTGTGAGGCTAAAATTAAAGAGGGGAGAACCATATATACTGCCTTGAGCTACCTGGAGGAAGGACAGGTTAAAAATATGCTAAATAAGAGAAATATCTGATCATCCCTATCTGCAGATTTCAAAGAATATTAAACCACTGGCAAGGCAAGACATCAGTTTGTAGAAGTTATGCGGGTTTTTTTCCCTTCAGCAACTTACATAGTTAGCATAACTTGTCTTTCTTTGCTTTCTGCCCGTTTACCAGATCTCGACATTAAGCCAGTGGATCTATAATTTTCCCCAACCCACTACCATTTCCTTTTTTTAAAAATGGCATTAATTTGCTGCCTAGCAAAGAAGTTGATTTTACTGAAATTTTGTACTGCACTGTGGGAAGGAATTTAAAGCCATGTTATTTAAATGCTCATCAACTGTCATACAGTTTGCATAACTAAAACATAACATGGGTATGACCCATTAACTATCCAAACCACTCATAATTCTTCTGTACATTAAAGGTTTTGTGGTTGTTAAAAGAGATCTGTTTGTAGACAGTTCATACCCTACCCAACTAGTATCAGTATAACAGAGCTCTTATTAGTACTGAGCCAAAACAAGGGGCATCTTTTACTGACATTTTCACTGTCACAAAACATGGTGACTATCTGTTGTACCCTTTGGTAGGAATCTCTCCAGAATGCAGCGTATAGCAGAGGAAGGACTGTGTCCCTGTATATGGGGGCAGTGTTTTCATGCCCCCAAACCAATTAAGTACATCATCTTGTTGTAATCCAGACTAACTGGTGCAGAATATGAATGGGGATGTACATTTGAATGTGCATCCAAATATACACCCCATTCAAATTAATGCACGGATAACATCCATTCAAGAGATTTATTTATTTAACAAATGCATAGCCTGCTATTCCGTAGACTTTCTCAAGGCTGCTCTCAGGGGGGAAAGCACAATAGAACCACACAAACCAGAATGTATAAACAAGCCATTCAAATAGGTTGCAGTATAAAAAAAACAAGACGTTAAAAATTAGGCAGAACATGAAACAGCATACAATGTAAACAGCCCTGAGGCTCGAGCAGACTGATCAAACCTCTTCTATAAAATTGGGGGGGATCTGAAAGATGTCTTGGCACTTGAAAGAATGCACAAGGGGTGTCATCTCTGGCAAGGGCACACAGAGCAGGGCTTGGGAAGAGGACCTTCACTGAATGGGCATCCCGTCTGCATTCTGCCCAGTTAGTCCCACATGCATGGCTAGAGCTGGACTCTAGTCACAGTCTTGCTGTGCAGTGCTGGCAGGCAACGACGCGGCTAGTGCAGGACGGCCTGCCTTTCCTCCCCCCCACCCCACTCTCCATTCAGGGACAAATCAGCTGATACTGCATCCCCAAGTCTGCCACACACAAATTTCTTTTTTTCTTTTTCTTTTGTATTTTGTTTGTGTGTGTATGTATATGTTTGTGTGTGCGAGTGTGCACGCACTTAGAAGTCATGGCAACCACTCGTGACTGACCCCTCCTGGGGGCCTGGAGGATATTCAGAGAGGTGGCTGAATAAAGCCTGTCCCCGCCTCCCGCCCCTGGTATTTCAAGGTGGTCTCCCATCCAAGTACTTGCCAGAGTTGACCTTGCTTAACTTCTGAGATCTGGCAAGATTGGACTTGCCTGGGCTATCCAGGTCAGGGCTGCCACACACAATTTTCAACAGCCCAAATGGCCTCCTGGCACTGGAGGGGGATACAGGAGCCTCTCTTCTTCCCATGCTGCAGTCCCAAACATGACTGGGCCACTGTGGCGATTTTAAAAATAAAGGGGAGGGGGGGCTTTAAAATTGTGCCACGTTCCCTTGGTGGACAGAGTTGTCTAGTTTGGCCATCAGAGTGAAGACAATGGGAAGGCTTCATTGGACCTTAATGACAATTTGGTGTAGTGGTTAAGTGGGCGGACTCTAATCTGGGAGAACTGGGTTTGATTCCCCACTAATCCCACTTGCAGCTGCTGGATGACCTTGGGAAGCCATAGTTCTGTCAGAGTTGTTCTCTCAAGGACAGTTCTGTCAGAGCTCTCTCAGCCCCACCTACCTCACAGTGTGTCTGTTGTGGGGAGAAGGGAAAGGAGTTTGTAAGCTGCTCTGAGACTCCAAGTGAAGGGCGGAGTATAAATCCAATCTCCTCCTCTTCCTTTTCCTCCATCTCCTCCTCCTCCTCATCATCATGCAATCAAATCTGATTAGCTCTGTATTGTTATGGTGTTGTCATGCCTCCCTTATTGGCAGGGATGAGCCAGTGAAGTACTTCTTTCAAGTGAAAAACTGATACCAAAGCAGTGGCAGATTTGGGAAATTATGACAAAGAACAGTAGCCGAAAATGCACAAAGGAGGGAGGAAGAGTTTTTCCCCAGAACCTTTTTCTTGCTTTGGAATTGGCAACTTCAAATTGAAAATGGAACACCTTAAAAACTTTGCACAACACTAATTCTTATTTCCTGTCAAATTAATTCTTTCTGCAACTATGTTTTGCAACATTCACATCCTTCCAAAGTGCACTTCAGGGAAACTGCTCAGTGCATGGTATCCCTTGGGTCTTTCTCTTCGCGCCATCCATTTTCTAAAACAGTGATAAAATGAGCTAGTCCCCTGCTGTTTTCTTTGCTTTTCTCCAAGGGTGCTTCCATAGTTGAAATCATACCTGAATGACAGAACAGGCTCCTTGGAGCAAGGCAAGCTTCTGTTTTTCAGGGTGATGGAATACTCAGCATTAATGCCTGAGTTTGTGATGTCAGCATTCTCACACCCAGTGTGGGGCTGATGCCCAGCTCTCCAAAATATCCACTGTGGGACAGATTAAACTACCAGCCTCCCTCAAACAGTTCTAATGGGCTCGTAGCTACAGTGGGACTATTGGGGGCTCTGCACCCTTCCTTAAAGGGCTCCAGCTTCTTCCCAAAAGCATTTAAATGGATCCTTTAAATGCTTTTGAGAAGAAGTGGGGGGGGGGGTGCTATACACCCCTCTCCCTCCCTCCTGCAAAATTTAAATGGCCCTCCAGCTGATAAGCAGGCCACGTGCTCCCCGCTGATCAGCTTACAGGAGGGGAGGAAGAGGGGTGTGCACCCCCCATTCATTATGGCAAATAATGGCAGCCCCATTAGGAAAAACAGATGACCCACAAGCCACAAAAACCTGGCTATGAGCCTGAGTTCTAGCCAATCCTGCTTTCACCTAATTTCAGGTCTTGGTCCTCTCTAAGACTTTGTATGTACAACCAAGAAGCAGGGCTGGTAAGGACTTTACACTGCATGTGCCGTCCCCTTCATGAGAAGCAAACCAAAGGAGTTATCGCTACTGGAGATATTGTCATGTTGCTCTAGTAGTTACTGGCACTGCTAAGAGGAGGCATTTTATTATCTTAAAAAAATATTTAGAACATTTATATGGCACCTTTCCAGAGACCTCCAGATAACTATGCCCAGCATTGTTGTGTAGACAAGCCTACTGTCAACTATTTTGCCTGGGCAGGATGGGGTGTATGTGTATGTTGGATGTGCAGTCCAGTGCCGTTATGAGTTGGTTTAACCCTATTAGCCATGCTTGGAAAACTACGGTTGTGGTCACACGTGCCAGAAAAAATGGGGGGAAAGCGAGCCTATTTCCTCCGGAGGAATTTGACCCGCAGTTGCACGATCACACCTCCCTTTGAAGCTGCAGGCTCAGTCTGTCAGTGTGTGATCAGATGCAACTGTGGGTGAGACATTTTTTGTCCTGTTTTTCCCCCGTGCACTTAAATGAGGGATCGATGAATTGCACCTCCACACCGAGGGCTCCCTATGGAGTTTGTGATGATGCCCATACTGAAGAGGGAGAAAACAATGGCATGGAGTCAGGATGGCCTGTTCAGACCATCCTAATGCACACTGAAGTGATCAGACAGAGGAAAGTCCACCTGTGGCCCGTTGCAACCCGTTTATGACCGGATTTTCCCCAGTGTCTTTTAACTTTGCTTCTGAAGCACAGCGAAACAGGTTGCCGATGGCTGCGGGGTGCTTCCCAGATGTTGTTGTTTGATAACGCCCTTTAAATCCACCTGGCATCTGCACCTATGCAGAGTCTCATTGTGCGTATGATCGCAGCCTACAGGACTTTTAGCTCTTGTAATCAATATCCTGGTTGATTATCTCTTTGTGATACGACCTACTTGTTCAGCTTTTGTCTCAGAGATTGTCTCCCAACACTGGCACCTAAGGACCAGGATGGACCAAAGGCAGATGGTGATGGGACACCTGGTTCTGGAAAACATGGCTAGTCAGGTGTCCCCACCCCCAAATCTGGAAAAGCTATTTATCTGCTTCCAAGGCTTAGCAAGGATTCTATGTTACGGTCCCTAGTTGCAGAACATTACACACACACACACACACACACACACATATTTCAAATACTTTTAAATAATTAGAGGGGGTGGATAAGGTTAAACTGGGTTGGAAAATCATTAAAGATCAAATGGCTTCATTTCAAGGTCCTCTCTTGTCTAATCCTTTGCATTTATCCTGTTGGCATCGGATGCACGAACTAGAGTGTTCAAGTGTGCATAATAAAATAGTCCCACCTTAAAGACTAACAAAATTGATTCCAGCATAAGGTTTCTCAAGCCTTAGCTCACTTCATCAGATACATAGGAGTATAAATCCATCAAGTGTGATTTATACTTTGTTCGTATTTAAGTTGCTGCTGGACTCCTGTTTTTTGTCGTTTTGCTGCTACAGACTTCTGAGGCTATCGGAAATCTTCCAAGCTGCACAGGAATCCATTTATTATGATTCAATTTATTTCAAGTTGTGTAGGACTGTTCCAAGCACTTCTTTATACAACTGGTTTTCAGTTGCCCCTGAGTAAGCGTTTCTTGACTCAAAGCATCCTGGGGCCTAATGAATCAATTCTTGTGCATTCTCCTCATTTTCTGTACCGGAACCGTTTCTCCCTTCTTTCTGCTTAAGAAAGCATCAGAGGAAGTTACATTAATAGATCTATTTGCTAGATTATAGGGTGAATACCATTGTAGCTGAGCTTTGCTCGCTTAAATTATATCTCTTTTGATACTGCCATTTGGACAGTGCACTGCAGTGAATAGAGGGATGATGGGTACATGTTATATAGAGTTTATTTATTTATTTATTATTTATATTTGTATCCCACCTTGCTGAACAAGCTGGCTCAAGGCAGCTTCCAAGATTAAAATGACATCAAACAATAAATACAAAATTTTAAACACAGCTAAGATACAGCTAAAATAGATGACGGCATACAGAATCGAGTGAGATGGTAAAAGCGGCATCCGACGGAGTCTCTGGCCAGTAGATGTTCCAGGGCACAGTTATCAGTGGCGGCTCCTAATCAAAGGCCTGGTGGGAGAGCTCCGTTTTACAGGCCCTGCGGAACTGCAGAAGGTCCCGCAGGGCCCTGATGCCTTCCAGGAGCTCATTCCACCAGTATGGGGCTGCCACTGAAAAAGCCCTGGCTCTGGTAAATGCCAACCTGGCTTCTTTCGGACCAGGGAGAGTCAGGCGAGGTTGTGATCCTTACCTCAGTGCTCTCTGGGACACATATGGGGAGAGGCGGTCCCTCAAGTAGGCAGGCCCCAGACCATATAGGGCTTTAAAGGTTTAAAGAGTTGTTTGTCTCTTCCCATGTCATCCAGCAAACTTTGCCTTTTTGGCTTCCTTGTTGTAGGACAGGCTTTCTTTAGATATTTGTCTGAAGTTGGAGACTCAGCACAGCTCCTCTCCCATTGGCTCTCTCCAGGCATCTTCATCCTGTGCCCCATTGGTGGTATAGTGAGCTAGACTCCAGTACATCTTCTCCATCTTCATAGAGGAATATAACGGGGAAGTGACATTCTCCAAGTTGCAGCTAGAGAAATCTAATACTGGGAAACCGCAAGCAGTTATTGGCCTTCCCTATAGCTAATTCAGTTTCCTTACAATGTCAGAGTAAGCAGTCTGTAATGCAGTGTACGAGTCAAGGAGTGGAGGGTCTGTTAGGCCAGTTTGCCGGATTTCAGAGACATCATGATCAAATAAAATTACTCAGGCTGGCTTTGTGAAAACATCCTACAGTATTTGTGCCAAGGTGAAAGTAATGAGATTTAAATTAACTATAAAATAATTTGAGCTGAACAACAGGGGAAAAACAAACTCCTAATAGCATGTGGAATAGTTTGCCAAGAAAAGTGGTGTTAGCATCATTATATTAAGCCATAAAAAAGAACAGTCTAGACAAAGCAGCGTAGATTATATTGTTAGGGGCCGAACCTACATTAGCTCTTTAGAAAAAAAAAATGGATTAGATGACCTAATAAAGCATTTCTACAGTCTAATGATGATGATAAACCAAGTCAATACCTCTAGGGGATTTTTCATCCTCACAAACCCTGAGGAGTAGGTAATATGGCCAAATTAATTCTTTGTATAATTCAAGTGAGTTGCATCAATACAGAAGAGGAACCAGAGTCTTTAGCACCAGCCTAAGCCTAGGGGGGGGAGAGAGAAAAAGTGAAACCCTTGTCTTTTTCAGTGTGTTTCCAGACATGTTCTAATAATATTAGACCTCAGAGGAAAAATTGGGACTTAATCCAGCACTCAAGTACTGAGTCAGTCTGGTATTATGCCCGACCTGTGCGTTTTTAAGGTAACACAAAGCATAGTACTTCAGAGTATTGTGCACCTTGTGGGAGACAATACAGTCCAGGCATGTTTCCTTCTTTCTCTTCTCTCAGCCTAACATTCTGTTTTACTTTTGAAAATGAATATGAGTTTATAATTGCCACTTCAAGATGGAATGTACTTACAAACAATGTGCTTTTGAGAAGAAGGCATGCTTCTGTCTGGCACTTACCCTGACATAAGGATGGGGAAGGTAAGCAGAAAAGAGGCATTTCTTGTTTGCGCCTCTTATGGGAGTTAAGTCAACTGAATTGCCAATTCAGAGCTCCGTAGATATGCCATTGCCAATTTTGGGGTGAAGAAAGTGCACAAAAGCCAAGGAGGAAAAGGTGATGTTGAGAAGGAAAAAAGATGGGGGGAGGAAGGAGTGTAGAATACAAAGAAGCACACAATCGTGCTGGAAGTCTCTCTGAAGTCCTGGAATATTTCTTGAAGTCGTCACTTGAGTTGTTCAGTATGACCATTTCTTCTTGCGCTCCATGAAATCACACTTGAAATTATTTGCAAAAAAATTGACTTGTGTTCCTCTTCATGTTCATATACAGATCTGTTTATAAGATAGGGGTGACTAAAGAAGAGTCTGTAAGTTGCCCACAAACCCAATTTTTCTACCCTGCGGTGGCCATGCCAAATCTTAATCAAGACTCATTATTGGCTGAGGACAGACTGCCAGTCTGCCACGCCTTCACGGTGCGGCAGACTGGGGTGGGGGGAATTTCCCCCGTGGCACGGTGTTCGCACACCACCGGAAGGAAGCCGCCCGCAGCATTCAGACTGCGGGCGGCTTCCTGCAGTGGTGGGCGGACGCCGCGCGGCTCCCCCCAGCGCGCGTTCACACCCGCTCCGGCGGGTGGAACGCGCGCACGCGGTGCGCCGCAGCAGCCAAGCACCATTTTGAAGTGGTGCTCAGCTGGTGCGGGAGGAGCACGGCGCCAGACGCGATGCGTTCGGGCTGCCTCCTGGTGGCAGATGCGGCAGTCTGAACGGCCGCTCTGCCTCTGCTTTTGAAGCGGAGGCAGAGCGGCTGAGACTGCCAGTCTGTCCTCAGCCATTGGTATTTATTTATTTACATTCTTCTAGAAACCGTTCTCTTGGATGTGTGTGTGGGGGGGGGGGGGGTTTGGCACATAAATTAATGTAATGCTGAGACTTCTGAGAGTGATCCTTTTTGTGCCTCAAATGTGTTACCAGAAACAGAAATGTTACAGAACCAAAGGTAAAGGCAGAGAAAGAAAATAAATGTAATGAGTTGAATTCCATAAATTCTGTTCCTCTGATGTTGGGATCTTTCCAGTGCCAGGAGAATTCCTCCGGTGCACAGAGGTTTGGCCTGGCAGAAGAGGTGTTTGTCTTCAATGGAACATTCCTTGTACCTCAGGAGGACTTCACTGGTAGTGAATATAACATTGAGATCCACCTGGAATCTTTGATTTTTTTTTGAGTGGAGAAGCTCCCTGAATCTTGGCTAACCAAGTTGTTGGGTCATGCAGCTTCTTTCCCTTGGGCTTCAGAGATGTTACTGTCTTAAAAATTAACCCTTTGCAGGGGGGATGTTTAACTTTATTACACCAGGGGTTTTGTATCCAGGACTTGGAAAAGAAAGGCTTTTGTATACTCTGAGAAGCTATTTTTACACTCAGACCAGTGATTAATAAGTGGCATGTAAATGGCATAACTCCAGTGTATGAAAACATGTGCAAAATGGTACATTCCATACCATACACTGAACATAAAGAGATGTGTAGATATTCACAAGAGAGCAAAGTGGTAACAGAATATATATATTTGTGCCCTAGCTTGGATAGTTCAGGCTATTCTGATCTTGTCAGATCTTGGAAGCTAAGTAGGGTCAGTTTTGGTTAGTATTTCGATCAGAGACCACCAAGGAAGTCCAGGGCTGCTACGCAGAGGTAGGCAATGGCAAGTCATCTCTGTTTGTCTCTTGCCTTAAAAACCCTACAAGGATTGCCATGAGTTGATGGCACCTTACACACACACAAATACACACACACACACATTTTCCTGCCCCTCCAACAGTCTGGTAAGGATCTCAGTAATTAGCTTCATCTAACAGTAAAGCTGTAACCAAATTTCATGACTACTCAAAAATTCAGCTCAAAAGTGCGGGTTTCTTTAGTGGTTCCTACAGTCTTGGGATGAAACTATAATCGTTAATTTCCAGATCACATTTTAAAATTTGATAGAAAAATTGCCAACAGAATCTACTCAAGATTTTGGCATTAAAAGTCATGCCCCTCCCATGTTGCGGTTGCTGGATTGTTTAGCGCATCATGTCTAATACTTTGTGCTTTATCCTAGTCTTATTACATTGCTTATTAAATGTCATGTCCTGATGATTACACTGATTTACACTTGGTAATTCTCCTTGAGCCTCAGTGAGAAAAGGGTACTGTAAATAAAGTAAATAATTTTGAAACTGAGGAAGTTTCAAAAACAGCTTGTGAAATGACATGTGAGGTCTACACTTCAAACAGGAAAAGAGACAGATTATTATTGGATGAGCACAAGCTCTTGAGCTTCCCCAGCATAACTCTTCAAATTCTAGCTGTCCCAGCATTTTAACCTTTAATTGTAAGAAAGAACATACCTTTATATATGTGAGGAAGCTCACCGAGACCATTTTCCCCATGTGTTGCTAAACTGGACAATACATTTTTATGTACAATAACATGGGTAACAATGCCAGGACATTCATATTGTTTGCATTTGCCTTCTGTTCCCATTTTCTATGGTACTTGAGAAATTAATCTGTCCTTGCTACCTTTTGTATATCCCTTTCTCATAACGGGGTTCTGTGGTTCTGAGCTGCTTATGGTGCAATCCTATGCCAAATTACTCCGGTCTAAGTTCATTGAAATCCACTGATTTAGACTGAAAGTAACTCTGCGTGGGATTGCATTCTCATTTGCAAATCTCTCCTTCGTACGAAGGGGAATCCCTTTCTGTTTAGCTTAGGGTGTGAGAAGAATGTGAGCAGTTCTTAAGTTTTATTTTACATAAAAGGTACATTATAAAATGAAAAGCAGGTGGAGGGGAGGGAAGGCTGCATTGTGCTGTGTGGATTGCAAGTGGGGAAAAGGGTGTTCGTAATTCAGGTGGTAAATAGAAAATAAAGTGGCCAGCTCTCTTTAATATGTGTCAACAAAAGCTCTGCTTTAACTGGAGAATAAAAGGAATTCTAAAACTGCAGTTATATTGTAAGATAAGAATTTATGAGCAAACAGTATCAGGGGAAAGTAATACATTTGTATTTGTCTCTCACCCTGTGCCGATGTTCATTGACGAATACATTTGCACACATGGAGAAGACGATTGGGGTACACCTACCCGAAACCACCACCCTCAGATTCCACACACCCAAAATCCCATCTGCATGGGACCTTTATACATCCATCTGAACATGCATACACTCCATTTTTGCAATCTGTAGAGAGGCAAGGCGAGTGTGCATCACCCTCTGTGCAACAGGAACCTGAATGCATGGAACTGGAGGCAAAGGTACTAAATGGTTCCTCTCTACCATGTGTTCATTTGTACTTGCAGATGAATGTCTGCACCCTAATACAGTACATCCTCCTTGGAAGCAATTCCATGGGCGGAAGGGCACAGTTCTCTCTTTGGAGTCAGGAGGATGACTTAACATCTGGCCATCTTGTCCCTTTCTGGCCTTCTTTTCAGTGGAGATGTAGTTAAGGAGATTCCTATCTCCAACCTTAATTCGTAACTGCTTGTGTCTCTGGCTATGGTCACACACACTAAATAATCCACTTTCAGTACACTTTCAATGCATTTTCCAACTGGATTTGCCAATTCACATAGTAAAATCCAGTTGGAAAGTGCACTGAAAGTGGATTATTTAGTGCGTATGACCACAGCCTGTGTGTGTGTTGCTATAGTTAGCTTTTTTTTAAGGGGGGGGAACCTTATTTCTATGCTAAATGCTGCTTATTTGATGCATTAGAGCAGCGAGCACACTAAAATGTCAGCAGTCAACAGAATCACCACAAGTCGTAGTTGAATCACAAAATATCCAGAGAAGCTTGTTGAAAAAAACTAATGTACATATTTTGCCCTCATATTATTGGGGAGGAAGGGTACCATTTACTGAGGTTTGCAATGCTCAGGCTCGCGTTCTGTTTAGAGTCTGAGTGGTGATTTATGGAACAAACCCTGGAGCCTTAGAGTATCTAAACAGAAGAGTTTGGTTTGGCGTCCATGGAAAATCAATGTTGATAGAAGGGATTTCCATCAGCAGAGTGTGACTTCCTGGTCTCCCCACTTCTGCAGCAGCTCCAAATGCCCCCCCCCCCCATGGCTCTCCTGACATCACCTCCTAGCGCTGGAATTTGGAGTTTTACTGCATCTGGATGTGAAGGAACACTTTGGTTATCACAGCTAGTAGTTCAAAGTTGGTAAGTGCGAGGTGATTCACATTGGAACAACCAGCTCTGTGTTTCTGACATTTGAACCAGCCAAGACTAAGAGGGAACGATATCTTGGGATTGTAATGGATAGCTCAGTGAAAATACTGACTCACCACGTGGCAGCGGTGGAAAGAAGCAAGCTTTATGCTGAAAATTACTAGGAAAAAGACTGACAGTGAAATGGAGAATATTGTAATGCCCTCAAATAGATCTGTGGTGCAGCTTCATTCGGAATACTGTGTACAGTATCTTTAAAAGGATATTACAGAGCTGGCAGAAGTGCAGACAAAGACAACCAATATGATTGGAGTTTCTTTTCTGTGATGAGAAGCTGAAGAGCCCAATCACATGAGCGAGATAATCCGGGGGGCGAGTGAGCCTTTTTGCGCCGGAGCAAAATGAAGCGTGGTATCCCGATCAGACAGTCTCCCGAGGCTTCGTGCTCAGGCCATCAGCCACCAATCACACGGTGATAGTGAAGCATCGCAAAGTTCAGCAGTACTGCATTTGTGTGCATGCACAGGTCCACGTTTGTGCACATACAATGGAGGCTCAAAAAAAACCCCATCTGAAAGACAAGGATAAAACTGATATGGTGAATAATTATAGACCGATCTCATTATTGAATGCCGACTACAAAATATTCGCAAATATTTTGGCGGAAAGATTCAAAAAGATATTAATACAAATCATTAACAAAGATCAGGTAGGCTTTCTTCCAAAAAGACAATTGAGAGAAAACATAAGAACACTAATTAACATTCTTGAATACTACGAGGCACATCCAGAAAAGTCGGCAGCTTTAATGTTTATGGACGCTGAAAAAGCGTTTGATAATTTATCATGGAAATTCTTGTTAAATAAACTAGAAGAATCTAATCCAGGAGAGAAGTTTAAAACCATGGTAGAAGCAATCTACAAAAAACAACAGGCCAGATTGGTAATAAATGGAGACATATCACATGAAATAAAGATAGAAAAGGGAACCAGACAGGGATGTCCACTTTCACCTTTGCTATTTATTTTTGCATTGGAAACTCTATGTGACAAAGTAAGAGAAGAACAAGAGATAGAGGGACTTAAATGTAAAGATCAAATATACAAACTATGTGCCTATGCTGACGACCTAATGTTTATCATGGAAAAACCAGAAGAGTCGCTTACCAAACTCTTAAAAATAATAAATGAATTTGGTAAAGTAGCAGGATTAAAAATAAATCTTCAAAAAACCAAAATTCTTATGAAAAACTCTACTAAAGAACAGGAAAATAGATGTCAGGAACTTTCCAAAATTACGGTAGTCAAAAAAGTTAAATATTTAGGAATTATTTGTACAAATAAAACGAGTTCACTTATTGATGATAACTATAAAAAATTAATAACAGATACGAAAATAGATTTAAATAATTGGAAAGATTTAAAATTATCATGGTTTGGAAGAATAGCGGCGATAAAAATGAATATTCTCCCCAAGTTCTTATTCCTAGCGCAAACAATACCACTGCTAAATGAGAAATCAAATTTTTATAAAGAATTTAACAAATCAATTAAAAAATTTATTTGGTCTTCCAAAAAACCTAGAGTTAGATGGAAATTTCTACAGGACCAAAAAGACAGAGGTGGAGTTGGTTTACCAAACTGGGAGATATATGGAAAGACAGCGGCACTGGTTTGGGTGAAAGAGTGGATAAAACTAGAAAACCAAAAAGTCTTAGCTCTAGAAGGGCATGACCTCTATATGGGGTGGCATGCATACACATGGTATAATAAAGAAAAAATACATTCCAACTTTTCTAGACATATGCTAAGAGCAGCACTTATGAAAAACTGGCTAGATATCAGATATAAATTCTACACACAGATTCCTAGATGGGTCTCACCCCTAGAAGCATTTATTAAACCCTCATTATTAATCCAAAATAAACTATTGAGTTATGAAAAGATATTAGATGAAAACGGAAACATTAAAACAAAGGAAAAACTAGAGGAAGAATTTGGAATCCAATTAACTTGGTGGGAAGCCATACAGTTAAAATCCAGATATAGAGAGGATAAAAAAATAGGATTTAGTGAAAACTTAAATGAATTAGATCAAATTTGGCTAAATAATGATGATAAATTAATTAAGAAAATATACAATCTACTTATAAACTATGAAATGCACGAAGAGGAAGTAAAACCAGTAATGATAAAATGGATGCAAGATATAGGTTATAACATAGAATTAGATAGATGGGCCAAAACCTGGAAATCAGTAAAATTACTGAAAGCAGTAAATTACAAGGAAAATATTTACAAATTATTCTATCGCTCATATTGGTCTCCCGATAGGTTAAATAAATGTTTTAAAAATGTGTCTAACATGTGTGGGATGTGCGGGAAAAATAAGGGCACATTTTTTCATGTTTGGTGGACTTGTGCTATTGTAAAAAAATTTTGGGAAATGATAAAGAAGATGATCTTCGAAATTATGGATATTGAAATAGATTTAGAACCAGGAATCTATTTGTTAAATATGTTACCAGAGAACCTACTGAAAACGGAACAAAAACTTTTGGCATGTATTTTGACGGCAGCACGTATTCTACGGGCCAAATACTGGAAACTTTCAACTTTACCGAACAAAGAAGAAGTAGTTCAAAAGATTTTGGGATGGGCAGAGATGGATAGAATGTGTTATTTGACTTCGGTAGATAAGAGAAAAGATCCAAGAGATACCTGGTCCAAACTATACTTTTGGTTGAGATAATATATGTACTCTCACTTTGAGAAAATATGAAGTTATATAATGTAAAAGATGTGGAATGGAAACTTAATAAAATATATTAAAAAAAAAAAAAAAAAAAAAAACCCCATCTGGTGTGAGATGGGATGTAGACGGGCATCGGATGTGACAGGATACTGGCGCTTCGGTGATCCGACAACCGCCCCACATTTTTTTGAAAGTACTGCAGTTTTGCAGGTATCTTTTAACTCTGCATCTTCGGCGGGGTGATACGGATTGCCAATGGGTGCAGAGCGCTTGCCAGATGTTTCCGTGTGATCACGCCCTGAGAATCCAGCCAGGAGTTATGCCTAGCACGTGGTTACTTGTGCATGTGATTGGGGCCTGAAGAATCTGGGGCTAAAGTTTAGAAAAAAAATGATTGGGGGGGGCATGATAGGGGATCATAAACTTAAAAGCAGGGAGTCTAGGACTCGTGAGGAATTCATGGGAGAATGGAAATTCTACCTTCCTTGTTTCCTCTGCCTGCCTTGCTCACCTGGTGGAGACACCTCTTATCCTTCCTGCTGCCTCTACTGCTGCTCTGTTTGCTTGCTTGCACTGCTACCTCCACCCTGCCTCTGCTTGCCCACCCCGTGGCAGTACCTCTGTCTGCCCACCTGCTATGCTTACCCTCTGCTGCCCTGTTCACTCATGATGCCAACCCCAAGTGCCTGCCTAACTTGTTCACACAAACTTGTTCACACACCTCTCTTGCCTTCCCCACCACTATCCTACTAATTCATGCCACTGCCTATCTACACTGCTCACCTACCTGCCCAGCACTGGCAGTGCTTCTCTCAGCTTCTCTGCTGCTGCTGCCACCACCCGCCCACCTGCCTTGAATAGCTGGCTGCCCTACAGCAGTGCCTCTCTTGGCTTCCTGCCATCTTCTCCTTCCTTAAAATGTCTTTTTAGATCTCAAGATAAAGCAAGGAGATGAAGGTGTGGGGCTTTTATAAAATCCCCTTACTTTTTCACTTTCAGATTTTTCTGCAACCCAAGGGATTTTTCCATGTTTGTGGGGGGGGGGGGGGCCCTCTCAGTACATGGCCCCATTGTGTGGTTTTTTTTTAATCTATATTTTATGGCATGTTCAGAATTAGATATATGATGCATGAGATGGTGTACATGGATGGGAAGACCTTTTTTTTCTTTCCTATAGCAGTGGATCTTGAGTTACTGATGGGTAGTAGACTCAGAGGAATCAGAACAGACACTTCTAGATTCAGTAGATTCGGAAGAGACAAAAAGAAGTACTACTTTACTCACAAAGTAATTAAAATATGGAATTCACTGTCAGTGGACGTAATGATAACCACAAGCATAGATGGCTTTAAAAGGGGACTGGACAAATTCATGGAGGATAGACTACTAGCCATGATGACTGAAGGGAACTTGAAGTCCATAGTGGACCTCTGAATATCAGTCATAGAAGGCAACATGACAAGGAGGCCTTGGGCTCCACACCCTGTTTGTTGGCCCTTCAGAGCAAATTATTCACCATTGTATGAAACAGAATGCTAGACTACGTGGATCACCAGTCTGGTCCAGCAAAGTTCCTCATACATTCTTATGAGAAGGCCTTGGCCTATAGAACTGAATCAGACCAGGTAAAATAGGGCTGCCAAGTCCCCCTGAGGGGCAGGGATTCCCCCGTTAAATGGGTCCCCAATCCACTAGTCCAGATCTGGCCAGTGGGAGGAACCCCACCTCCAAAGTGGCCCGATCAGGCTGACATGCCAGTGTGATGATGTCACCCAGATGTGACATCATCACGCTGGGCATGTTGCCAGGGTGATGCTCTAGCAATCGCCCTGAAACCTCTATGGTACCATAGAGGTTTAGGGCGATTACCAGAGGAAACCCTCGGCAACATGCCCAGTGTGATGACGTCACTTCTGGGAGACATCACCGTGGGGCACGCACGCTTTGTGCATGCACCAGACTCCTGAACAGGGACCAGAACTCCCCCACTTTTTAAAAGGTAAGACTTGGCAACCCTAAGGTAAAATGAAGTTGCATCAACCTGGTTAACTTAAAATGGCTGCTAATCAAGGCTTAAGTTCATGCTGTTTGATCACCAGTTCAATACTGTACTGTTGTTTTATAGTAGCAGTTGCAATAGAGTTAATAATAAGTAGAGGTATGTGGATTTGCTCAGCCTGACATTCAGAACAAATTAAATTAAAGTCCATTAGGAACATAGAGAATTTTCAGTGTGGAGCACAAATCAGCACTCCACTGTGGCCTCTTAATGTTGCCAAAACATGCACAGCCTCTTATTATAGTTTTGAGGGATTATGGAGATGAGTTGTCAACAAATATTGAGTTCCATTTTTATGATCCTCCAAGTCTCTCTAGAAAAGCTCGATCCACATAAGCAGGCCATGAAGATCCACTGGTAGATGGATGAGTCATCCAGTTTTGTAAGTGCTTAAGCTTGAAGGGCCCTTTCTTTTTGTGCTCTCATGGTTATCTTCCCCAACATTAGCCACTACTTCTCCCAGCTTCTGTTTATAAGTTTCTCAGTTCTTACTTGACAGTAGAGTGAGTTTTGAGCCTCTCCCATTTTGTTCTTCCCTCTGTAGTTACTGTTGTCAGGGAGTCTGCCAGTTAAATCATTCTCTCCCTTCTTCTCAGTGAATTGTACATATCTGCTTTCAATCCACATCCAGCTGCTTGTGAATTATTATTTTTTTATATGATTTCATTCTTTCACTCTGGAAGACCTGGGCATACTTGCAAGAGAAGGTAAGCCTTGGAGGCAGAATCAAAGATGGATATACTGGTGGCTACACGGTCTGGATGGGCAGCCTAGTTTTTTTGTAGAACAAGCTGCCATTGGTATCCTGTGCCACTTCTTCACAAATTCTGGTTGGGTCCTTGGTAAAATGACACACAGGAAGAACCTCATGGACAATTGCATGTTGGTAAGACCTAGCACAGTTATTTTTAATCTGCTTTTTTTATTAGTAGATCTCAAACGCTACTGTGAATAAATAATCCTAAACTTTTAAAAAGACATTTGTTATATACTGTTGAACAAGATGAGCAAAAGAAAATCATTTTCATTATGAAAAACCTGGTAAATAATATATGCTGAATAACAGTGTGCAGCTCCAGAGCCTGGAAGAATATTGCTTAGAGAAATTTTTTGTTTAAAACATTTATTGGAGACATATATTACAGTATATCATTTTCTGGCTCGGAGCCATGCAATATGTGTCTTTACAAAAAATTACCTTGTAATATGAGACCCTCCAAGGCATAATTATATAATAAAGTTCTTATTGGGAAAACTGGAAGTAGGCCAAGTCTTGTCCAAATATAGTGGATGTCAGTGCCAAATTTATTATCCTTAGCTATTAACAGGAGAAGGCAGGTTTTGTTTACCAAGCCTAATTCTCTCCTAATTACAGCCACTATAAAATAATTACTATCCATGGGATAACAACACAAGACAGAGTGACTAACAGAAGAAACTGCAGGGGTTAGAAAACAGAGTGCAATTCTGTGTCATTTTGAACAGATTGTGTACTGCCATGAACAAATTAACGGACTTCATTAAGGAATTATGTTTTTAAGAGTGGCTTTGCAGTGAAGCAGTAAAGCAATTAATGTGTCTTCTTTGGTTCTCTAGATCTGAGTTCCGTTGCAGTTTGAGATAGCGACTTAATTTTTGTTTTTGATATATCAGGTTTAATAGGTTGCAGACTGCATTTATGGAGTGAGATGCTTAATGAAAATCTACCAGAAGGATTCTGCTGTGGACACACGATGTCCGCTTGACTCGCTGTTGTGTGTTTCGTGAGCAAATTCTTTTTATTTTTTGCCAGGCAGGCTTTACAAAGATATGAAGTGAGAAGACTTTATTTGTATGCCATCTCTCTTTAATATAGATTTTTTTGCCCCCTTTAATTTTTACTTAACAGTTGAAGTGCAAAATAAAAAAAGATAGCAAATTCTGTAATGATATTTTGAGCAACAAAACCATTGAAGCTTGCAATATTGTTCCAATATTTCACCGTTGCTTTGCTCACAAACCAAAAAAGGGATATTATCTTGTTGAAACATGCTGCTTCATTAAAGCTACAGTGTTCTCCAACCCCTCATCCCCTAACCTCTTGTTGTCTCATCACACAACCCCAGAGGTGCAGAACAGACCCAGCTGTGGGTTTCTGTACAATTACAACATATGTATCAAAATCAACCCATACACAACGTCTTCACAGGTTAGAGGTCAACGGTTCCTCCCTCTGTGGAGGGCCACTTTCACCCTAAAGAAGGACAAACTCCCTTATTTGGGCGACTTCATGGAAACTGGCAAACTCAGATGCGCTTGGGGAGTCTATTTTACAGACTACTTTTAATAGGCCTCCAGATGGCCACATGAAAGAAGAAGGATTATTATAGCAGCCCCCAGCTGTGTCATTTTAGATAAAGGTATATAAGAGTTTCCTTTACAACTCACCCCCCTTTTAGGGATTTATAACATGATCATAAAAAATTCTCCCTGCACTGTAAGCGAGCAGCTAAGTTAGCCTAGGAACCATCTTTTAGATTTATTTCTTTTACAAATTACATATCTTTCCTTGTTTGTGGGCTTCAGAGCAGTGCTGAGGGGAGGGGGAGGGGACAAGGTCTTGCAAAAGACCTATTTTGCATTACTTGTTTATGAAACAGTCACTACCAAGTGTACAGGCTCGACGGACCAGATTTGGCCCCCAGCAGAAATAAAGCAATATTTCTGATGGCATTAATTTTATTTCAACCAAATTTTAAACATTATGGACCTGTTATGAAGATTGTTAGCTTAATGTGCAAGGGGCCAGGACAAATAACTGAAAACAAGAGAGTTGTGTACTGTAACGACTCATTGTGACCTAAAGGTTGTTATCTGGTTGTTCTGAACATAGCCAGATTTCAGGAATGTTAGTATCTCCTATCATACCCATCACATATCAAATGATATACAAAGTACAGGGTGGGGTTTTTTTTCAGTTTCAGCTCATGTGCGATTTGAGATTTAAGAATTTCCTCACACACAGAGAGAGAGAAAATGCAAGATGAAATTAAAAAACTGCATTGCTTATTCCTTTGGAGTTTGTGTTAAATTCTAAGATCTTGAGCAAATTAATTTTGTTAGTTAATTTCTTTAAGGTACCCCTCTGCCACAGCTTAGTTGTAAATCTGAATACATTCTTGAAAAACTGTCTTGGCAAAGTACTGTTTGTTTCTCAGTAAAAGGCTGGGATGCCTGAATGCTGGACCCAGTTTGGTGTAGCGGTTAAGTGCATGGACTCTAATCTGGGAGAACCGGGTTTGATTCCCCACTCCTCCACTTGCACCTGGCTGGATGACCTTGGGCAAGCCATAGCTCTGTACCAGCTGTTCTCTCAAGGACAATTGTCTCAGAGCTCTCTCAGCCCCACCCACCTCACAGGGTGTCTGTTGTGGGAAGGGGAAGGAGTTTGTAAACCGCTCTGAGACTACAAGTGAAGGGCAGGGTATAAATCCAATCTCCTCTTCTTCTTCTTCTTCTGGATTAGAAGAGTGTGAAAGGGCTAGTGCTCCATTTGAAATGCACCTCTTCTGTCAGCATGGAATTAGAATGTGCTCTTATGGCTGGGAAACATGTATTTAATACAGTCTGTTTTGGTGAGCATCAGTTATTGTGTTTAGTGTGCAACAAGAGCTACCCAGCGAGAGTGGAGCTGATGAAGTGGGACTTTCCTGTTTGCCCCTTATGCTTCAGGCCACTGGAGCGCCTAAACTTTTCTTCCTGAGAATCAGCAGATCCTCATTAATGACCCTGACAAAGACATTGCTCTGTATCCTACCACTCCCTTAAGCAAGTTTGAAGATGTCCTTCAACTTAAGAGGATCTTCTATTGAAAGACACACTCAAGTTGGAGGAAGATTGGAGATCCTTCATAAAGCCTGCACTGTAGCTTCATTTAGTGACTGCATAGGAGAAAGACAACTGATGTTCCAGCCCTGTTCCAGTTAACCATTACGACAAAAAACCTAACGATCTAGTTTGGAATATGAATTTGCGTAGAATGCTCAGCTGCATTACAGCTTGAACACAATTTTCCCAAGAAGTTCAAGGACTCTCTTTACAACCTATTTAAACCCTATTTTTCTAGGGGTTTGTGTGATTTTTGAAGCTGCTGATCTGATTTTAAATTGAGCTGAGGGGAAGTTACCCCTCACTAGTCACAGTCCATGACCTATTTTTCCATGAGGCAGGTCAGGCTTTGGGTCTGGGCTGCACCAAAGTTTTCTGCTATACTCAGTTCTAAAGCATAGCGACTATATGTATATTATTCTAAGGTGTACCATCAGGAACCCACTCTCATACTCTCTTAATCATGGCTGAACTCCCATTGACTTCCACCATTTTAAAACAAGCTTTCCATGCTAGTATTAAAATTTTTATCTTATACTCTAATAGTGAAGTCTTCATATCTTTGGATACTTAAATATGGTGACTGGAGCAGTGAACAGGCAAGACAGGTCTTTCTACAAACCTGAAAAGGAGCCAAGGTTGGGTTACCAGCCCCCAGGTCTGAGTGGGGATTTCCCCACTTCTGGGGCTTCAATCCACCTCTGGCCAGCTGGTCAGCAGGGGAAGCCCCATCCCCCGAAGCAACCATCCACCGGGCCACCCCTCTCCTTCCCCTCCAGCCTGATTTAAAGTGCTTCAGCTGAGTTGCGGGGACCACATGGCTCACTGACCAGCTGGAGGGCTCTTTAAATCTAGCAGGAGGGAGGAAGAGGGATGATCGTGGGCTGCATGCTCAGCTCGCAAAAAGACCCTTTAAAGGTTCTTTTTGCAAGCCAAGTGTACGGCCTTCAACCGCCCGTCTCCCTCCCTCCTGCTAGATTTAAAGGGCCCTCCAGCTGGTCAGTGAGCCATGGGGTCCCCGCAGATCAGCTGAAGCCCATTAAATAGGGCAGGAGGGGAGGGAAAGGGGTGGCTGGGCAGGTAGTTGCTCTTGGGGGTGGGGCTTGGGAACATCCCTGCCCACCCCCAAAATGTCCCCCCCAGTCTCTCCCGCTAGAGTGACAAGGGGACCTGGCAACCCTAGCCTAGGTTTGCTGGAAAACGTGGAATCTAAAAAAAAAAAAAAAAGACATTAGGCAGTTTAGAAAATTTGAAAATTATAAAAGGAGTGCCTATAGCTTTAAGCAACAAATTCCTCCAGTGGCTGTTGCTAGGCAACCATAGTGTTCAGGGCTCAGCTTTTGTGAGTAAAAAGGCAAGGGGAGGGGACAGGGCCCTTTCCAGGGCTATTTTGGCTTTGATGAGTACTCAAAAATTCTACTTTGTGAGCTACTGGCATTACAGTTGTGAGCAAGCAATTTGGCTACTGCATAAATTAGTTTGCTCTGGAGCCATCCTTCCTGAGCTAAGCCAAAAATGTGTGAGCCAGAGGCTAAAAAATGGTGAGCTAGCTCACACTAACTCAGCTTAGAGGGAACACTGCTTGTGACTCCTATATTGAATGTTAAATCTTTAATTCCCCTGTTGTACTTCCTGTAGTGTAATGTGCAGCTATAGTATCCCCTGTGTCAAAGACAGAGGAAACCACAATTCTCACATTTTCTTGTAGGAAATGTCATTCTTGAGCATGTTCAGGAGTGTAATTTCAAGTTAAGTAAAGGTCAGAAAAGTCTCTTTTGTCATTCCACATCCCCTGTTGCCCCCCTTTCTTTGTTATAAAAAGTATGAAAGGGTTGCCTGTAAAAAGAGGGGAGGGCTGGAAGGGAGGGCTGACTAGCAATGGCGTTAGGACTGAGTGAACTGGATCTGATTTGGAAAGGGTCTGGTCTCAACTTGCAATGAGGTAGGCCTTTTCAAACAGGGGAGTCCATATTCTCAATCCTCTTGTTCATATTCTCCATCAGTTTGCTGTTCATGCCGTCTGCTCCATTAACAGTGTGTTTGTGACGATTCATGTTTCAGGCTTCTGCATATGCGCCTACTTTTTGCTGCAAACCGTTGGCATCTTTTAAAAATCACACTTCTTAGAAACAAATTGTAAGATATTTTGGAGAGGCACTTCTGGTTCCAGCCAGTGAACTAGGAATATTGTGCATCAAGTCTCTCTTCTGTTCATTCATCTTCACCATTTTTTAAAAAAAATCACAGATTTACGTGGGGGAAAATTGTGCCTCTAACATGCAACACATTTTGATAATTCTAATTGTGTATTTGGAGGGGGGGGCAGTGTTCCCTCTAAGCTGAGTTTGTGTGAGCTAGCTCACTGTTCTTTAGCCTCCGGCTCACACATTCTTGTCTTAGCTCCGGAAGGATGGCTCCAGAGCAAACTAATTTATGCAGTAGCCAAATCTCTCACTCACAACTTTAATGCCAGTAGCTCACAAAGTAGAATTTTTGCTCACAAGACTCCACAGGTTAGAAGGAGCATTGGAGGGGGGCATACACAATCACACAAATTGAATTAAAACCTTCCAAAATAGCTGTAGTATAAATATTATAAAAACATGCAGCATGTTTACATAGTGTGTGTGTGTGTGGGGGGAGTGTAACAGATTCTCACTCCCTCTCTGTTGCCCTAATAGGCCTCTTGTTAGTCACTGTGTTGATCAGTAAATGCATTTGAATGCAATCCTTGCCTTCAAATGCTGCCGAATATTCAAGTGTGAGATGTCACGTACCACAGCAAATTTGCTGCAATGCCTAGGCACCAAAGGGTGAGTTAAGGATGGACTGTCAGCATTAAGGTCATGACCAGCAATGCAAGTAATGTACAGATCTAGAGCACTAATGAGGGAAACAATGACTTCCACAATAATGATGCACAATACTGAAAAACATCCCATGTATTCTTGGCTAGTCCAGCAAATGTCACAGGCCCTGAATGAGAACAAGAAATTTCTTTACCCTTGCTAGCTTTTTTCATGACTTGTTTATATGTAGTGACATAGATGTTGTTCTGTTTTATGTGTGGGCTAAAGCAATATGGATATAATAAGGCAGCCTGCTCTGTGTTTATAGAACAGAATATTTTAGACTGGAAGAATGTCTGTCATTAGGACAGGTGTTATTGGTAAGAGGGCGGACTTAAGCATGTAATTTCAGGACCTGGCAGCTCCCGCTATTGGAACCAGATGGGACATCCTCAAAGGGAGAGAACCCCCATGCAAGTCCGAATACATGCTGGAGGCAGAATGACTCACAGCGCCATCACAGGAACGCCATTGAGGGTGTTGTGCAGTAGACCTCAGGAATCTAGTTGCATGCCCATTGCCCCATGCCTGGATTTGCCCAGCAGCTCCTGGATTCCCCCAACAGTAAGTTCTATGCTCCAAGAACCAAGATGGTGGCAAGCTAGGAGAGAAGCCATGGTGGAACACTTGCTTGTGGCTTGAATCTTGAAGAGCCTGTGACTTATGCATTTACAGGATCAGACTCCACACTGGTGCACACCAGATGGGTCTGCAGAGTTTGCTGTAAGAGCTGTCAGTGACTCTGGGCCAGTGCTGGTGCAATTCATATTTAGTCAAGCTTCTTGTTCCTTCCTGGAGCTGGATGACTGGACAGCTACTTGCTGTTTCAGCAACCTTGTCTTGGAACCTAGCATTGGGCTTCATTGGTCTGTTGGACAGCTCCCTTCTCTTGTGGATCTCCATAACTGATGAGTATCGGATGTGTATGGTAGCCTGCTGGATCAAACCAAAGATCCACCCAGTCCAGCATTGTGTTCTATCAATGGCTAGCAAACAATCAGAGAATGAAGGCAATTGTTGTCCCCTGTTGTTTGTGACCCCACTTTTCATGTGGTATTGGTAGCTCCAAGGATGAGAGCATTGCAAAAAACGCCACTGGCATTTGAACTTTCTTTGTCTGAAAAGCATTGTTTTTTGAGGTGAGTCTCTATTTGATCACTAAAGATTTGTTTGCAGTTCAAAGCAAGCATTATTATGAATATTTTCATATGCGAGCAGTGGGAACTTTAAGCTTGTGACTGGATGTGTAGCCAAATGATCATGCACACTTGGTTACTATTTGAGCAAATGCTGATTCAAACAGGGAACATTCTTGAACATCCTTATTCTGAACCTGGAAGGTATTACTTGTGTGCTGAGGGCAATGCATCTCTACTAGAAATATGTCCATGTGAAGGATGCCTCCTTCTTACTTAGATCCAAATTAGAGAAACCTTTCGCCAACCACCTGTTCTAAAGGGGCTACAGGTTTTAATACCCAGTGTAAGGGAAAAGGAAAAGAAGGGTGATACACACTTTTGAGGGGATCTTTAAAACAGAAGTCAAAGCTCTTGAGGAGGTATAGTATCAAACCATGGAATTTGGTAGCATAATTAATAATGGTTTGCTAAGCAGAAACAAAACATATTTACACAGTCGGGGGTGTAATCAGAACACTCACAGATACTTTTACAATGGAAGGGACATACTGATGAGGAAAAGGGGGGATAGCAAGGAGGATTGCTTTACCTACCTTATCCTGAGTGAAAAAGTCTCCTGGAGGTGGAAGGAGACTAGGTAGCTGATACTGCAGGCATTCACTGAACCTGCATGAACTGGGAGGTTTGTTCTAGGACAGGAGTCTTGGTAGGGTTGATGTGTGGAATCCAAGAAGAACTTTAGACAGTGATCTAGATAAATGGGCATGTGGAGCAGGAATTGGTGGAGCAAGTGAGCTACAGCTACAGGGTTGTATCCAGACTACATTTTCTGCTAACAGTAGGGAGGTGTAATTTCTGCCAGTTCTCCTTTCCTGCTGTAAACCCAATTTGACACTCATGCCATTCCTGAAGATCCCCTATCCTCCCAGAGCAGCATTACTGGGAGATCATTGGGCTTCAGCTCAAGGGGGGGGGGGAGCAGGAAACTTCTGTTCCACTGACAGAAGTGCCTTCTATTAATGGAAAATTTAGTCTGGATCCAAACCAGACAACAAAGTAGGACCACTTCAGGATCAGAAGCTGAGCTTTAATTGGGCTACTGCTGGCATCTCTTGATATGGGGGGGGGGGCAGGGAAAGTATAGAGAAAGCATTTGGGTGTCTTGTGTTTTGGAAATTAAGGCAAGAAGTCAGAAGCCTTGAGTGGTTAGAAGTCTTGATTGGTCAAAGGTATGACGAAGGGAGGCTCCACAGCCCTAGTTAGTACTTGGATGGGAGACTACCAAGAAGTCCAGTGTTTTCATACAGAGGCAGGCAATGGCTAACCACCTTTGTTTGTCTTTTGCATTGAAAACCCCAAGGGATCGCCATAAGCTGTCTTCACCTTGATGATACTTTACACACACTTTACAACACAAACATAAAATATTATGTTTCAGCCAGCATCCCTTCTCTCCAAATCTCCTTCCTATTCTTTGACCTGATTTTATATTTTTGAAGACCTCTTTCTATTGCATAATCACTTTTGCAATGGAAATGTTTCCTTATTCCTCTATCAGGTTTTTGTGATTTTTAACAGGCATGTTGATGGGACAATGGTCCATTTGTTGAAACTGTTCAGCAAATACATAAATACAGAGAACTTGTACCTTCGCTGTAATTGCGTAGTAAACATTTTTTGAGGGGGCTCCTCGGAGGTCTTGAGCTGATGTCCTCCCATGTTTTACACTGTAAGTTAATGTTCAATCACACACTAATCTGACACAGATAATAAATGACAAATTCTAAGGGCTGTTGAGCACTCCCCACATTTTCCTGGTGGATCAGCAAAAAGTTAAGTAGCACAGGTGTTTGTATAATTGTGATGCATTGGGGAAATTCCTAGATTATAACCATGTGTGTATCTGGGACTGTTGTTGACCGCAGAACTATGAGTGCTAGCCATTTCTTATAAAAAGCAAAAACCTTGGATGAACTTGGAATACTTGATAGTTGTGCTGCTCTTTCCTTGAAGATGCAATGGTAACAGTAGATATGGTGATGACATTGTAATTTTAGCAGGAGCAAACGGTCCCATTTCTAGTGAGGCTGCCCATGTCACAAATGAGGTAGTCAGAATTTAAACTTAATTCTATTTGTAGTCTCCATTTTTAAGTTGGTTCTGTATACATTCAAATTGCTGATACATTTGCAGTTTAAAACGAGCTCTTTAGAGCTGCTTTTGCAACTGAGCTGAGCTAGCAGCATTCGTCGTTCATCAACACCCTAGTCCTAGTGATATACACAGAGTGTTGCACGGTTGCCTAGGCAATACATGTGGGAGCCACCATTTCCAAACTGCGCTGTGAGAAGGTCCATACATAAAGCATTTGCTACCCAATTTAGAACCACTTGGAAGAATAAACAGAACACAGGGATGTCACTGTATTGCATGAGTTTGCATCCTACCATCTACTTCCTATGACATAAAGGCGTTTCTGATGTTGGAACATAGAGAAGGGTGGTTTTTGCTAATAATACATACTCGCACTGTATATACCCTCTTTACTTCCTGAACTGTTCACAAGGATCAGCTGAGCCCCAAGAACAGAATGTTAGGGGAAGACTCAGTGGGCTACAACAGAAGAATCCACAGGTGCATTCCACAAGTGAATGATGTAGGATACAAGCCACTGTTTCAGTCTGAATGTTTCTGCTTCTCCCCAATCAGATGAAACTGCACTCCCTTTTTTGTTCCTGACCTTGTTACCAAAATTTGATAGACATATTACTGTTACAATTGTTATTGCAGCAGTTGTGGAAAAAATGGCATTATAACGGTGTAAAAGAAAGAAATGCTTTGGGAATGCTAGCAATGAATAACGTAAAAAACAAAAATGCACAATGATAACATAAGAGAAAGAAGGCGTAGTTTTAAAGCATGTATACATTCGAGCGCTGAAGGATTCCACTCACAATTTATGCTCAGATTATGAGCTGAAGAGGTCATTCCTCACTACCCACATCCTACAAACCATTGTCTCTTCTCTTGCTCTCTTGGTTGAGAGGATGCTTTTTGCATATTTAGCCTTGCAGTGTGCAAGTGCTCAGAACAGCACTTCAGAATAAAATATATTCTACAGAATTCTATTTCCTTATTAAGGAAACTCCAAGGGTGGCATAGATGTATTTTGGGGACTTTGCTGTGTGATGGCTGGGAATGCAACAGAATCCACCTTGCAGCCATGATTGCTAACTAGAAGAAATGACAAAGGGTACCCAAATACTAGGATTCATTGTCTCTGGTCACACAAAACTGCACTCTTGGAATGCCATGTATTACTTCTTCCAGTTGGATAACTCTGTCTGGAAATCTGAGTTGCAGTAATGGGTAGGAACTTTTTTCCTGAATCAGATTGGCTCTAGTCTTTTTCATTCATAGCTTAGTAACCTGAATGCTAGTCTACTGTAATTGCTTTACTTGGGTCCATCTTGGGTTACTGTGCAGAAGCTATACGTTATACAACATGCAGCAACATGTCTCCTGGTAAATGTGGGTCATAAAGTACTATCCCTTTCTTTTTTTAAGAGGAAAAAACCTACGGGTCTAATAAAGAAACATAAAATATAAATGGGTGGGCTAGTAGAAGTGGCCTTGTAGTTGCTTCATCCCTCTCTTGCAGATGAGCTGGTTGCTGATGTAGCACTGGGTGGTGGTTGGCCTAGTCAAGCCAAAGGAAAGGAGCTCTTTCTTTCCCTTTCATGTTATCCTGCAGAATGGCTGAGTACTGGTACAGTCCAAGAATAGAGGGGCCAGATTGCAGCCAGGCCTCTGGGAAAGGCTTTGCTTTCCCTTCCTTATCTCTCTGCTCAGCTGCATAATTCTAGAGGAAGTCAGGTCAGGTAGGCTGACAGGCATGATCTCACTGTCTGTTGTTTGCTCAAGCTTTGTGTTATCCTTCTGGAACAATTTAATTTGCTGATTTGGACCCAAAGATTCATAAACACCCTTTTTGTTTACCATAGAGACACCCCCCTCCTATTTTCCATCATGAAGGTCATCTGGGAGTCATCCACCCACTTGACAGTGCCACATGTTCATCAAGGTCACATCACCAGGATCTTCTTCGTGGTCTCTGTGCATCACACCTCTGGGATAAAGTGCGCCTGCGCCGATCCCGATCGGTAATCTTCAAAGCCTAACGGATTTTCGCGCCAGCTCCCCGGTCACGTGCACGCCCCACTGCGCATGACCCGGGGAGAGGCACGAGGATCCCGCCAGTTCTCTTCTGACCGCCGCGTCGTGAGGACCCCCTCTCCGCTCCGGTCGGTAGTTAACTTTCGCTTCTTTTTCCAACTTTGGAAAGGCCTTTCGGACTGATTTCTTGGACTTTACTTGACCTACGGACTGTTTTTCTGGACTCTCTTTGGATTCTCCTCCTTCCACTCCCCGCCCGGCCTATGGCCCAGCGGTGGGGTTTCTTTAAACGCTGCCTTAAGTGTGGGAGTAAAATCCCCCCCCCCAGACAAGCACTCCCTCTGCTTGCTGTGCCTAGGCGAGTCGCATCGCTTCGACTCCTGTTCGAGTTGCGCCGCGTTCTCCAAACAAACTCGGAAGAACCGGGCGGCCCGACTCCGAGTGGCTCTCTTGGAGGCAGCGTTGTCACCGAAGATGTCCGCAGCCGACGCTTCGGCAACATCCCCATCGGTACCGACGGGCCCGACGTCGCCACCGATGCGAAGCCCTTCCGGCACCGAGAAATCGGCATCGAAAAGACCCCTCTCACTGCCACGAACTCCCGCTAAGAAGCGTAAGGAGGGCAAAGAGGGTAAGGGCAAGCTGAAGCACAAAACCTCGAGTGCTTCGTCGACGCATCCCGCGTCCGACATGACCCAGCACGGGTCTCCACAGCTTGACCCTCCTGGGCGCGAGCGACCCCGGGGCAGCCCTGTCTCCCCGATGCCGCGACCCATCCAGCTCACAGATTCGGAACCCGACATCGAGCTGACGCAGATCCCTCACAGCAGTCCCGAGACAGGGCCTGACCCGATGCCGGCACCGAGAGGCGAGCGAGACTGGCGCCTTCCCCCATCTTCGGTGCCGTGGGACGTCCGTCAATGGCGATACCTGTATGGTTCCTCCTACCCGCCACCTCCACAATGGTACCCAGCGGAGTGGGATTGCCAATCGACGTCGTCAAGAGTCTCCCGATGCCGAGATCCCCCGGCCCCACCTCCAACTCCGATACCGTTACCGAAACCGAAACAGATACCGAAACTAATGATGCCGATACCCACATCACCCGATATCGACCTCCCTCCTTATCAGCCAGATCCGTCGACCCCTATGTCTCCCTCCGAACATTCCGACCATTCGATGCCCGAATCTCCCGAATCATCCGATGACGAATCTCCCATCCAGCCGTCACCATCCCCTGATGTGGCTGAAAATCTACCAATCTCCCCCTCCGAGGACGTGAAATCCTATGGAGAACTTATCAAACGAATGGCACATTCCTTGGCGCTTGCCACGGTCCAACCAACGCCTACCGCTACCGATGCCATCTTCGATATCGTACAGATGGACACATCCACCGCGGTAGCGTTGCCACTGATTTCGGTGCTCTTGAGCACTGCCAAAGAATCCTGGGGCCACCCTTCCTCAACCCCAATTTCCAACAAGAGGTTGGACCACATGTATAGGCTCCAAGAGCCAGGGGCAGAATTCCTATTCATCCACCCCAAGCCCAACTCAGTCGTCGTGACTCCCTCCGCTAGGGGACGTAGCGGACATTCCTCCCCCTTGGACAAGGAGGGACGGAAGCTAGATTCTTTCGGAAGACGATTTTATTCAGCCGGTGCATTGGGCATAAAAACGGCAAACTACACAGCCTGCATGAGCAGGTACCAGTACTCCCTATGGGAACAGATGACACCACTTCTGGCTCAGCTCCCTGAGGATAAGCAACGTCTTGCTAGGAAGATCCAGAGGGAGGGCATGGTGCTAGCAAAGCATCAGCTTAACGCATCCAAGCATGCTGCGGACGTCACGTCCAAGACACTCACTTCAGCAGTCGCCCTTCGTCGCCACGCCTGGCTGAGGTCGACTTCGCTTCCACAAGACACTAAGTCCTTAGTGGAAGATCTCCCTTTCGAGGGTGAAGGACTGTTCAGCTCCACGACGGACACAGTTCTTCATGATTTAGATAAAAGCATCAAAACATCTCGTAACTTGGGTGTCTCACAACCGAGACAACAGAAGCAGAAAACATGGCAGAGATCTTGGTCCAAACAACAACCGCGAAGCTCTCCCACTGAACCCCAATGGCAGAGACCACCGTCCACTGTCTATCAACAGAAACCTTATGGCCATAAGCCACGATTCCCATCCGCTTCCGCTTCCAAGACTAAACCACCCAAGCCGACCAAGCAGAGTCTTTGACTCTCCCATTCGCTCCGATATTCCCACCCGTCTATCCCCCTTCCTACTAGCATGGCAACGTATCACGACAGACAAATGGGCACTGTCGGTTGTAGCAGAAGGCTACAGAATAGAATTTTTCCAGATTCCACAAGAATCGTACTTCGTAACCACCCCTCCCTCCGACACCCTATCGTCGGAAGTCGAAGCCCTCCTCTCAAAAGACGCCATAGAACAGGTACCAACAAGACACCTTCAGCGGGGGTTCTACTCCCGCTACTTCACGGTCCCAAAAAAGGACGGCGGACTTCGTCCCATACTAGATCTGCGGAATCTCAATGCGTTCATCACCTACAAGAAATTCCGTATGACCACTCTACAGACCATCCTACCGCTACTAGAAGCCAACGCGTGGATGGTGACGCTGGACTTAAAGGACGCATACTTTCATGTGACGATCCACCCGTCACACAGACAGTACCTACGCTTTGCGATTGGTCCGCGTCACTTCCAGTACAAGGCCCTACCCTTCGGCCTCTCTACAGCTCCTCGTGTCTTCACGAAGCTTATGGCAGTAGTAGCGGCACATTTGAGACTCCAAGGTGTCCACCTTTACCCCTACCTGGACGACTGGCTCCTAGTCGCCCCCTCTACGACGGAACTACAGAACCACATCTCTATTACCCTTCACACCCTAGAATTACTAGGGTTGACTATAAACCTCAAAAAGTCCATGCTTATCCCTTCCAGACGGGTTCAGTTTATCGGAGCTATCCTGGACTCCTTGCAATGCAGGGCATTCCTACCCCCCAACAGAGCAGAGGATATAGTCTCCCTTCTCCAGGCTATCCTAGAGACCAAGGAGGCTACAGCCAAACAAATCCTTCGCCTGCTAGGCCTGATGGCCGCGACAACGGCAGTAATTCCCTTCGCCAAATTGCGAATGAGACCACTGCAGCTCTGGTTCTTGAGGCGTTTCCGCCCCAAACTCCACTCCCTCTCCAAACGTTTCCAGATATCTACCCAGGTCCTGGAGACCCTGAATTGGTGGCTCGTACCCCAGAATTTACACTCAGGTGCACCTTTCCGGCTTCCACCACCCTCAGTGACCGTCACCACGGACGCATCCCTATGGGGCTGGGGAGCTCACCTGGAAGGTGTAGGTGTGGGAGACAGGTGGCACCCCTCTGTAGCACACAACCATATCAATTTCTTAGAGCTGCTGGCAGTTCTCTACGCAGTGAGATCTTTCTGCCAATCCCTAACGGGGAAAACGGTGACTGTCCTTACAGACAACACCACCACTATGTTTTACATCAACCGCCAGGGCGGGACGGTCTCCCGTGGACTTTGCCGGTTAGCGATAGAGCTGTGGAACGAGTGCCAGGCGCTAGATGTTCACCTGGTGGCGACTCATCTCCCAGGACTGCTCAACGTCCAAGCGGACTTCCTAAGCAGATGAGGAGCATCCCTACACGAGTGGGAGCTGAACCCCCTCTACCTGACTCCGATCTTCGACCATTGGGGACATCCATCCGTGGATGTATTCGCCTCTCGGGAGAACAAGAAGTGCCATCTATTCTGTTCCAGAGCAGGAACGGACCCGACCTCTCTCGGAGATGGTCTCCTCTTCCGGTGGACAGGGAAACGGTTGTACCTATTTTCCCCAATCCCTCTCATTCCAAGAGTAGTCCACAAACTATTGACAGAGCGACCGTGGGCAATTCTAGTTACCCCATGGTGGCCGAGACAACCCTGGTTCCCCACGCTCCTCAGCCTCTCACGGGGGACGTATGTCCATCTCCCGACGGACCCGGACCTCCTCGGGATGCGCGGGGGCCGAGTACTGCACCACGATGTGCCCAGGCTAAAATTGACAGCGTGGCTGATCCAAACTTAGGGCTAGAATCACGCATTGCTCAAGTTCTACTGAACTCACACAAACTCTCCACTCGACGTTCATATGAGTCAAAGTGGACTAAATTTTTAACCTTCCTGGCGTCTGTAGGACGACCCTCAGTTCCCGCTGGACTTAAAGATGTTTTTGGTTTCCTCCTGTCATGTAAGGACAGGGGACTGTGTCACTCATCTATCCGAGTCTACTTGTCAGCCATCTCAGTCAATCATCCTAAGATTGATGGCTATTCGGTGTTTTCCCACCCAACAACGAAACAATTCCTCAAGGGAATGAATCGCCTCTATCCCCCAGTGCGGACACCAGTCCTGGCATGGGACTTGCCCCTGGTTCTCACTAAGCTGATGGGAAAACCCTTCGAACCCATGGCCTCATGCAGTCTTCAGCTTTTGTCATGGAAGTTGCATTTTTAGTGGCCATCACGTCTACTCGACGCGTGAGTGAGCTCTCGGCGTTCCGTTGCGACCCACCATACCTCACGTTTCATCATAATGCCGTCACTTTGGCTCCAGATGTCGCTTTCCTGCCTAAGATAGTTTCGGACTTCCATATAGGGGCAGATATCACCTTGCCGGTATTTTTTCCTGATCCCCAGGACCCAACGCAACGTAGTCTACACACTTTAGATGTCAAGAGAGCCCTGTCTTTCTACTTGCACCGGACAAAATCCTTTCGCAAGTCTCCAGCTCTCTTCATTTCTTATGCCTTGCCCAGGCAGGGACAGAAACTGTCGTCTCAAAGGCTCTCGAAGTGGATAGTTGAGACGATAAAACTCGCCTATCTTCTGGCCAAAAGGCCACTGCCGGCGTCCCTCCGGGCACACTCCACTCGAGCCGTGGCTACTTCCACAGCATTCCTCAAGGGCATTCCCCTGGGAGACATCTGCAATGCTGCAACGTGGGCGTCCCCTCACACGTTTGTGAAGCACTACGCCCTAGATGTCCGTGTCCATCAGCGTACTGTGGTGGGCCGTGCAGTCCTGCAAGCAGCTCAGATGTGAGACCTCCAGCACCCACCTCCAGGTATGTGGTGTGTTTATTGCTCGCTATTCTCCCAGAGGTGTGATGCACAGAGACCACGAAGAAGATATACAGGTTGCTTACCTGTAATTGGAGATCTTCGAGTGGTCATCTGTGCATTCACACCACCCGCCCTCCTTCCCCTCTGCTGTCGGTCTCCCTCACCTTTTTCCTTGGGGGCTGTTAGCAGCGGTCAGAAGGAACTGGCGGGATCCTCGTGCCTCTCCCCGGGTCATGCGCAGTGGGGCGTGCACGTGACCGGGGAGCTGGCGCGAAAATCCGTTAGGCTTTGAAGATTACCGATCGGGATCGGCGCAGGCGCACTTTATCCCAGAGGTGTGAATGCACAGATGACCACTCGAAGATCTCCAATTACAGGTAAGCAACCTGTATATGTGAAGAAGGCATTCTTGGTAGCTTACCTGAAGCCGTGGAACGTCCTTTCTTTTTGGACATCCATCCAATCCAGACCTAGGAGGGGTATATTTAGAGAGGAGAACCACTGGAGTAAGTTTTCATGGCATTTGCTTTCAGCAGCTGCATAGCCATCAAACAGGTATAAATTTGATGAAATTTGGGTGGCAGTTGGCTTTGTGGAAATAATCCCACAAAAATTGTTAGTCAATACTTATTTTCACTAGCCTGTCTGTTCATTCGTGCTTGAGCCATTCATTTGTGACGCATTGATGGCCAAACAGGAAAAAAATGGAATCTCTCATCTAGAGAGTGCAAATCTTTCCTGATGGGGAGGTGATTCTTACCAATTTTGATGTCAGTTTTGTTATACATTCTGAATGTGAGTAGGGTGATCTTAAAAGGCCCGTGTGGTGTACTGTTCAGAATATCAGAGCAGGAGCTGGAATATACAGCTTCAAACCTATGAAACTGGTTGGGTGACCTTTGGCTGGTTACTTTCTTTCAGCCTACCTCACAGGATCATTGTGAAGATAAAATGGGAAAGAAAGAATGATGTGTGCCACCCCTTGAGCGTCTTGGAGGAAGGGCGGGCTAAAAATATACCAGATCCCCAGTAAATAGTTGCAGATCAGGCTGTAAAAATATCTCTGTATACTGGAGAATAGTCAAAAACATTTGGTTTTGTTCTGGTACATAAGTCCGCCTAATGGAATATTTGGGCATGGAAGATCCTTTCTTAGTTCTGGTTTGGACTGCTTTACTAGCCTTGTATGATTGTCATCCTCATGTAGTATGATATAGAGATCCCTTCCGTACGTACTTGCCAGTAAAACTGCAGCCCTTTCTTAATACAGTTCCTTGGTTTGAGATCTGTTCTGCCTATTGATAAGGCAGGCCTGGGAAATTTGTGACTTGAGAGTCTTCGAAGTGTTAGATGAAAATGTGCATAAATGAAGTCTGGCTTCCCGTGCTTTTAAAATGCTACACTATATCCGTCTTATGGTTTCCTGGCATAACCATATACTGTCTGCCATTAAAGGACAAAAACGATTTATTGTAAAAATAGTTCTAAGTAAAGAAATGCCCATTGAGGATACAATAATTGTTTTCATTTTCCCTTTCCCCATGCCAGTGGAATAATAAAATGCTAATAGATGCAAATTATGTGTGATCTTTAATGCATACTAAAGAGGAACAATTTGAAAAAAGAAGCAGAAGCAGCAGCTACCTTTCGTTAGCGATTTCCTGTAGTAACACATAATTTTGATTCTGGCTCAGTGAGGGCAGTTGCAATATTCGCTAGCCCCATTTCCACAACTCTGGATTTAACTGCCCAGCGACTGACAGGCAGTAACCATTGATGCATTCCTGAAGGGTTTAAAAAAAACCTGGCAAATAAAACCAAACAAATATTTGACTCCAAATAAATTCCACAAGGAAATCTGGGGAGAGAGAAAACAAACATTGCCCCAATAGAAGAGCCACTCTGACTGGAAGAACAGAAAATTGAAATACATGAAAAATCAATGAGGTAATAATTAAATTGTGGAGCCCACACTACAGTGGCCAACGCTCAGCATGCATTTGCTAATGTATACTGGGAGCTGGGGTAATCAGCAGCTAAAGGAGAGCAGAGAATGGCTGTCATTCGGCAGCTAATTTCATGATCCGGCTCTTTAAAAAACACATACCTGCTCCCACACTATCCGGAGAGATATTTATAGGAGGTTAAAGATACAAATTAAAGTCCAGGAGACTATACATTCCTGATTACCCAGCATTCTTAAATCAGCCCATTCCCCAGTCTCACACCTGGGCCTCAGCTGCAGTGTAGCTGTCATTTACGCTATCCATGGCACAGGATTGATGACAGTCATTCGCTGATGAAGCTGTATACATCATTTCTGTCCGGGCTGCACTAGCCAGATGGACCCTGACCATCCATCGCCTGTCAGGGACGCATCTGTTCACACTGCTGCTAGGGGTACTAACAAGTCATTGGCGTTCCAAAAAGGACAGTGTCAGCTGCATAGGGCACAACATAAAAACTCTTCTCTCCCCCCCCTCCCTTCTTAATAAAGATAGTAGTGTATAAGAGCTCTTTACTCAAGTTAAGACATCATAAAAGGAATTTGAGGTGAATGGAGAATGGGAAGAACCTGAGTCTCAGCTCTTTTAATATATTTTCTGCTTTCTATTACGGTCGGGGGACGATGACACATACCACAGTCTTGCTCTCCTTATCAAGGGTAAGACTAAGCCAGTATGAGCCGATACTGAGTACTCATAAGAAAATGGCTGAAGTGGTACCTCCTGTCTTTTACTTCAGGTCTCAAAAGATGATAGATAGATAGGTAGATAGATATAAAATCTGAAACAAATATGTCTTCAGAAATTTACACACACACCCTTCCCTCACAACATACATTTCACATTTATACACCAAAGGAAATAATGTTATTGTAGGGGATATCACATGTCCTCCCTGTCCATAGAAACAACCAATAATTACATTGCTGATATCTCTTTTAACTACATTGCAGTTCCATAACTAGTATGATGACAGTACATTTTATTGCTGGGAAAACTCAGTAGGTTTAGAGGCGACCTAGCATGTCCTTTCGAGACCATCGTGGATATGCTCAAAATCTTGCACATCTGGGATCCTGACCTAAGCTTTTCTGCCTTTGTGTCTTCCTGAACTATTAATCTAATATTGCAGCCATGCTAAGGGGTATAAGCAGCTCTTAGGAGCAGACATTTATAAATCAGACTTCCTGCAGAGGAGCCAAATGCTGAGATTATTTCACCAAAACACACACACACACAGATACAGACTTATTTATTTAAATATTTATATACTGCTTCCCCCCCACACTGGAGACTAAAAAATGGCTTACAAAAACATTAAAATATATAGTTTTGACAAAGAAACAAGGGGGGCAGGAGCACACCACCAATCTGTGGGCTGATCCATTAATGGGCCTATATCTCTCAGGGCTAAAGGCTATAAACTTTGAATCTTGCTGTTTGGCCTGTGTCAAAGGCTCTCTTCTGTGACCAGGCCTATGCTCATGCTAAATACCTGCAACAGAAGAAGAACAGATGTTGAGTCCAGATTCAATACAGCTGGCCCAAAAATGTTTCCAGCCTTTATTCCTGCCAGGCATCAGAAACCCTTCTGAGATGTTTATTCACAATACTGTCGGCACATTCTAGCTTCATTCTGATCCATTTTGTTTCTTATTTATGTATTTGGCAATGGTTTCCATTCTCTGCTTTTAGATGCTGAGTTATTTTTCCATCATATGGTAGCTATTCATGCAATGCACATAATTTATGTTATAATGTACATTGCTGATTCATCAGTGCAGGAATTATAATTGAATGTGTATATTTATACATTGAGGGAGTTGTTTTCTTAAGGTTGCCTGTCAAGTTCATAACAGTTTTTTGACCAGGTACTTCCTGATTCATAGTTCAGTTTCTTATACAGTAATGCTATATGATATTGCTGGCTGATAGTTAAGCAAGATGGAGGAATAGCACCTTAAGGCACAGACATGTACAAAGGCACAAATAGAAGTGGAGAGAATTTGGTGGAAATCATACTCAGACTAATAGCAGGACAACACAGATCATAGGGCACTTAAGAAGAGAGAGAAGAGAAGGGGAGATTGAATTTATACCCTGCCCTTCACTACCCAAAGGAGTCTCAAAACAGCTTACAATCTCCTTTCCGTTCCCCTCCCCACAAGAGACACCCTGTGAGGTAGATGGGGCCGAAAGAGCTCTTTTGAGAACTGCACTTGAGAGATCAGCTCGAAAAGAGCCATGACTGACCCAAGGTCACACAAACAGCTGGGTACTCAAACCCGGTTCTCCCAAATTAGAGTCTGCACTTCTAACCACTACACCAAACTAGCTCTCATGTCATGTAGCTACTCACAACATCCATTTGCAGGTACCACTTAGCATCATATTGTTCTCTCATGTAGTTCTCATGTAGCTTCATGTAGCTACTCACAACATCCATTTGCAGGTACCACTTAGCATCATATTATTGAGCAAGTAGAACAACATCAGTTTATGTTCTGTATTCTCCTAAACTGTGTATTAAAGAAATTTGAAGCTGAGTCCACAAATGGATGGATGGGATGTGTGCTGCACTATGTTGTTCAAATGAGAAGGTGTGTTACAATGTTTTAAGAAAATGAAGTTTGTGGCTGCCTTCATGTGATTAATATTGGTGTAACGTTGCATTTGAGAACAAAGGAAGATCTTGAAATGGGACAGGCATGGCCAAATGGATGCCAACTAAAGGTCAGCTGGATGAGATGAGTCTTGAGAAACGTTATGGCGTTTTCTGCTAAAAGTAGCTTCTTCCACAGAGTAACATTCAATTGGCCAGCCTGAATTAATTAATTAGGAGTCATCGCTGTTTTTTTAAAAAAAATCCTCCAAGGTCTGGTTAATGGTGTCATCACTTGACAGAAAATATATAGGCTTGCTAATACCATGCAGACGCTACTGGTGATTTAGGTTAATAACTTGAACTAGGGAGGACTAAACGCACAGAGCTGACCAGATCAAGCACTTAAGTGATCATTCAAGGCTTTGTTTCTCTTTCAGTATTGCTTCCTAGAAGGCAGGTCTTTCTTCTAGTGACATTGGCTAGGGAAAGTTGCAACATAACATTTTGTGGCTGTACACTTTAGGGAAAACAGAAGAAGAGTTTCACCATTTTCCAAAAGAGGTATCATTTGGTTACTCTTCCTGGATTTCTGATCACATGGAGGTGAAGCCCTAGATTGGACAGTTGGGTAGTGTTTTGTTGGACAGTTGCCAGTGTCCACTTAATCCAGAGTTGTGCCTGAGGATAGTGCCAGGGCTGCCAAGAGCCACCTCCCCCCGCATATGACCCAGATCAAAACCACGTGTCTAATGTTGTAATTTTATATTTTAAAATTTTATAGCCCAGGTTAGCCTGATCAGATTTCAGAAGCTAAGCAGGATTGGCCCTGTCCAATATTTAGATGGGAAACTTCCAAGGAATACCCAGATTGTGATGTGGAGAAAGGCAATGGTAAACCATTTCTGAATGTCCCTTGCTTTGAAAACCCTATGGGGTTGCCATAAGCCAGCTATGACTTCATAGCACTTTCCACTATCATGCACATACACGAGTGTACCAATATTGGACACATCTAATGTAGTGGGCTGTAGTTCATAAATGCTTCATATCACAATGAATCTTTAGTAAGTATACCAGTAAGAAATATATTTCAGGGTACCTTTGTACCTTTACCATGCATAAAAACTGGGGCAAACTGCTAATGTAGTGGCACTGGGTGAGAAGTACTGGGATCACTGGGATTCATTTAGCTGACATACTTTCTAAAGAGATTATGTCATTTGTTATAGAACATGAACCTTAATGTCTACAGTAGTAAAGCAGCATTTACAAAGGGATATTAGATATCTCTCCAAAATAACAGCAACCTACTGCATAAACAGTATTTAAATTTTAATTAAAGCTAATGGGGGAGGAGAAGGAAGTCTAATTCCTGTTCCATATTTGTAATTGCTAAAACAGATTAACATTCCTTTAGCATGCATGCAACCCGGGGGGGGGGGGGGGGGAGCATCCTTTTACTAGTTTGGTAGATCATGGGGAATGGGTTGAGACCAAGAGTGACAACTAAAGGGGAAGGATTAGAAGGATGTAGAGAGAAATGAAGGCATGTTGTGAAAAGAGCAAATGAAGGAGGCAAAAAGTACGGAAAAGAGGAAGAGAAATTAAGAAAATAGGAAAGGTTATTTTGTTTTCTACAACATGCTAACAGGGAAGATCTGGCTAAGCAGACAAAACTATGGCACTGGAGGAAGGAGAGGAAGAAAGAAACAGACTGCTGAAAACAGCAACCGTGTTAGGAGGCTGCAGCCTAGCAATGATTCTAGAAACCATGACCTGTGCTGGCTGGTATTCCCTTGCTCCAGTGCTGGCTTGCTTGATAAATTTAGCAGAATATGCAAGTGTTTGCTTCCTGTTGGTAAACTTTGCAGAAAGGCATAGTGAAATGAAAATAGAGCTACTACTTTAACTACGCTTTTGTGAGATTGTCCCAAAAGATGCAGTCTGCAACAGGTCTCCTTAACCAGAAAGTCCTTTATTTGCAAAGAAGTACTTATTGGAATGGTTACACTTTTCCTGTTAGTAATGACTTTATTGTAAACAAACAGTTAGTCTTATACTAAGCAATTGGAAGTCCCCTCACTTCATCTAGAGTCAGACCAATCAGAAAACGTAAAAGGTTATTCCAACCCCTGAACAGGTTTCACAAGAAAATGGAGGCAAACAGGTTATTATGCTTTAGTTCCCAGGGAACTTCTACTAAATGTTTTCGAGAGCAGCTGCAAAAGGAATAACATAATTGGGGAGGATTTGTCCCAGACCTTGAACAAGCTGGGAGCGAAGCAAGCACACTGGGAGCATAGCGAACTAAAGCGGGGCATGATTAAGGAGCCATACAGCTAAACAGCACATGAGCACATTCCAATGGGTGGGGTCACTGGTCGAGTCTCAACTCCCGGGCGGGATATGACAGCGTAGCTGACAGCTTTGCCTTTCCTGCACCCCTAGTGGCTGCATGCAGAACTGCATTAGAAGTAAAATTAATTGGATGCATTCTGAGTGCAGCATGACTAGAGATGTAAAGGCCCAGAAAAAAATGGAAAAAATTGGAAAAAATGGTTTTTCCCATTTTTTTTCTGAAGCCTTTTTTGTTTTTTCCCCGAAAAATTGAACAAAGAAAAGAAAAGGAAAAAAATTGATTGTGGAACATTTTATTTCAGCATGATGAATAAAACATTTTAAGACAAGGTGTTCAAATATTTTCCAAATCATTTCTAAAAAACATGTATGGTATCAGATTAATCTAATTTCTGTGTACTGAGGACAAGCAAGTCCTAGGTTACAAACTAAACTCTCCAATACATAGAGAGGAAATATAAATAATTGTTACTTCTGGATTTTTAAAAATGGTTTTGTTGAGGGTTTTTTGTCTGTTCCACATAAACTAGTTAACAGTTCAGGAGATTGTTGCCTCATTTGTTACAATTACAAATAAATATTATAAAAAAGTAAATTCTGTTTGTAATAATTGTTTGGATACACTATATTTTTAATATGCTAGTTGTGATAATTTCATGCCAAGTAAAATTGTCCATAGTTATATTTTATGTTCCTAAAGTAACAGAATGACTTCCAATCTGGAAAAGAAAAAAAAGTGCTAATGTAGTATTTTTTCAGTTTTTTTTGAAAATTTTCATTTCCCCCTGAAAAAACTGGGGTTTTTTCCAAGCTTCAAAAATTCTGGAAATTTTACATCTTTAAGCATGATGCTGGCTTCAGGGGCCCTCCAGCTGACTTAGGCTCAGGGAATCCCCCCCCCTTCCCTACCTGTCAGCAGTCTTGCTCAGTGCCTCTACCACAGACTCCACCACCCTGTTTTCATAGATCTTCCACAGTTCCATATTTCCTCCTGAGACCACTCAGTCCCTCTACCTCAACCGCCACTACCCTGTTTCCACCTAAGAAGTAGAATAACTAATCATCTTTCCCTGTCCCCCCATTCCTCTTTAGAAACAGCATGAGATTTGAGGGCAAATTACATGTTATGGTGAAGTTTAGTTATTGGATCTACCAACAGATTAGGTTAGATTAAACTGCCACCATAAGAGCATATGGTACTAGAGAATTAAATTATTCTCCTACACTATTTTCCTGATCAATGTCCCCCTTTGTTTGCCTGTCTTCCCCCCCCCCCCCCCCCACCATGGCTAAAAGCAACACCAGGGATGGGGGCTGACTTTGATTAGAGAAAGTGATTAGGTCAAATATGGTCCTTGTCACTGATTGAAGCCCAGTGGTTTTTGAAGTACTAGTGAGAGCAGCTTGCAATGTACAGAGAAAATGATGGAGAATTAACCAGATAAGGATAAGGAAGTTTGTGAGAAAATGTGGCTTAACACACATTATATCTTGGTTCTGACTAGAAGCATAAAGGTTTAATGAAAAAAAATAGTTTTGATAAGTCTTTGGCAGATCAGAGGTAAAAATAATGTGCAGGGATTTGGAGGGAAGTCCACAGAAGATGGACAAAATCAGTGGAGAGCACTGGCAACCTTGGGAGAATGGAGGATGGCTGTAATAAAAGAAGTCAGTCTCTACTGAAGGCATAAAAAAGAATATGAGCCAAAAGTCAATGGTGTAGTGACAGGAGGAAAAAGAAATGTAAATTACATAAGAAAGAGGATGTTATATTTAGATTCCAGGGGTATAAATTTTATTTTCAAAAGCAACCATTTAAACTATTAAAATGTTTAAACATTAACAAGTTAACAATCTTAGCCCATGTACACATTCTTACATATTAACACTTTTGCTGCTGATTTTTAAGAAAAATCAATATCGTTAAGCTTACATGGGCAGTACCGTACCACTGCCAAGTTTGGAGTGCCTCATTCCCCTATGATGTTCTCTGTTTGTTCGACCCACTCTCACCTCCAGAAATATCATTTCCATGGTCTCAGGACCACTGCACAGGTGTGGGGAACTGAAGTGAATGTCACCTCACTCTCTCTTTCACAAGTGCAGCTCTGCATAGGAAATTTTAATCCTCTTGTCCTTTCTCACCTCAGTCTATCAGGCTTTCTAGTTGTTCTTTTGCACAGTTCCTGCAACCCAGGGGTCATTTCATAGAAAAAGAGGTGCAGGAGCTCATTAGCATAACTCATTAGCATAACTTATTTGCATATGCTAAACCACCTTACATCACTGGAAGTATGTAAGAAGGCGAGAGAGAGAGAAAGGAAGGAAGGAAGGAAGGAAGGAAGGAAGGAAGGAAGGAAGGAAGGAAGAAAGAAAGAAAGAAAGAAAGAAAGAAAGAAAGAAAGAAAGAAAGAAAGAAAGAAAGAAAGAAAGAAAGAAAGAAAGAAAGAAAGAAAGAAAGAAAGAAAGAGCTGGCAGAGAGGGGACAGTTACTAATCAAGCCTCAGAAATATCACTATTCTGGGAGGACAGCTTCAGTGGTGGCTGAAGCCTTCAGAAGGCTGGTCAGAGGAACAAGGACCTTTCCAGGGGACAGGGTCATTTTGCTGCAGTCATGACATAAGCAGGCATTCCCCCCCCCAGGGGGGGGCTGGCACCAACTCCTGGAGCTGAGTTCCCCTGAGCTCCTGTTCAAAATGACCCCTGCTGCAAACCCAGGAATAATAACTTGAGGGAGAAGGGGTCAGAAAGACCTGCAGGAAGGGAGAAAAATGTGGAGAAACCTTCCACACATAAATAGTAAGATAGTGCCCTGTCTGTGCGTGACGAGTGAAAGGCCTTCCCACACTAGCCTATAAGGAGAGTGTGTGTGTGTGTGTGGGGGGTTCCTTTTGTGTCTATTAGAATCCCCAGTGGTGATAGACAGTTTTAACTGGCCCACTGAAATACCAGCAAAGATGACGTTATATAACTGCCATCGCACTCTGGAAGACAGGTTGCTGTGATGCAGGCCTGTAGCCAGAATATTGTAATTTGGGGGGCCTTTAAATAAATCAGGGGGCACTGGCATGACACAATAAAAAATAAAATTAAAAATTAAAAACTCACTTTTGCAACATTCATACCCTGGTTGCCTACATGGGGAAGCAAGCCACGCTTGGGGAAGAGGCGGCGGTGGGGAGTTCTCCAGGTGGCCCAGAGAGTTGGGAGTCCTACAGGTTGCTCAGAGAGCCAGGGAGCTAGGGGCTGGATGGAAGTCAGGGGGACAGGCCTCGAAATGCCCCACTGTAGCTACGGGTTTGCTGCAGTGTTTAATCACTGCATTTCAATAGCAGGAAGCACATATAGTCTTGAAGATAGTACATATTTTTGGTTGTGGAATAATTTGCCAGACAAGTTTCAACATTTACAACAGTATATAAATGGCAAACAAATCCTTTTTAAAATATTTAATATTTTATATCCCTAGCTTTTTACAAAGTTTAATCTTGTTATTTTTCTTCATTCATGCCAAAGGGGGGGAAAGCCTTATTTCCTAACTTGGGGTAGGCTGGAATTTAAAAGTGTTGTTTGGTAGCTGTGGTACTCTAAAGATCACGGACAAAGTGGTTGGGGGTAAGTCAATGGTCACAGTAATTAGTTTTGCTATTATGGCGCGATGACTCCTCAAGTCATACCACATGAAGGGCCTGATAAGCCTTTTGTCTGATCCATCAAGACACCTTAGAGAGCAATTCTCAGATACTGGTTTTTCCACTACGGTTTGTGAAACACCTATGCACAGTCTTCTAGCATATAATGCATACTAGATTTGAAGCTGATACACCAAGCCCAGATATATGACTTTTCCAACTATTTCTGCTGAGTCTGTACTGTTGATGCTATAGTGCATCTTTAGTGCACTTTTAAAATCTACTTTTAAATCCTGCAATGTACTTGATCTTATGTTTTTAACAATAGTGTGTGCCCATTTTCAAAACTAGCCATGAGATTGTAAATAATGTAAAGTACTATTTCTGGCAGAAGGAAAGAAATTTTTTTGTAGGGTATATTTTTATTCTCACATCTAAATGGCCGCGAAATAAAAGCAGTGGCTGTTCATACTTGATTATGAGATATCAAAAGACAGCTGCAAACCCAGGATGTGCTTATGTGCTGTAATTCCAGCTTCAGAAAAGCAAAATGGCACGTGGAGTGTGTTCCTACCATGCCGCACAGAAGATCTTCAGGATACAAATGGGGTGTATATGTGGAAACAGAGCAGATCAAAACAGAATCTAAAATACCCAATACCTTTGTTTAGAATTCCCGCTCCCCGAATAGTTCCTATATCTCTTTTAGCAGTGACAGAACCACCATGGAAGAAGCAAAATTAAATCTCAATGACCAAGTTCCAGGAGTGAAGAGCTGCAAAGCCATGGAGATTTTTGCAAAGAGCCCTAGAAATGTGTAGCCCTTTTCAGTCATGGGGGTTTACCCAGTGATCCTTCCAATACATGTGACCTCCATTTTGTTGGCATATTTTCAGCTTTGGTACAGATATACCAGAATCCCATGGTTCTGGTTTGTATGGACTGAATCTGGAAGTCTGCGCGTTGTCCCTTTCAGACAAAGTGGTGATTGCACATATTGGGATGATCATGTGTAGCACGTTCTTCCATAGGTAATAACTGGAAAGGGCTCTTGCCTTTCCCCCTTCTACAGTACAGCTGTAATGTACTACAGTACTACTGTAATGATGATTCTTGCACTAAGGAAGATGAGATATGATCAACAATTGTTTAGATAGTGCCTAAAAGTAAACAGTGGTGCTGGACTAAGCCAGATATGACTGGTTTTCATGACATGTCAACATTTATTGACATGTTCGAGGGGTGAACCAGAGCTGGGAGAGAACTGAAGGAGAGGAGGAGGAGAGGATGAAGAGGAGGAGGAGTCTCAGAGCAAATTACGATCTCCTTTCCTTCCTCTCTCCACAACAGACACCCTGTGAAGTAAGTGGGGCTGAGAGAGCTCTGAGAGAACTGCTCTTGAGAGAACAGCTCTGAGAGAACTTGTGACTGTCCCAATGTCATCCAGCAGCTGCATATGAAGGAATGGGGAATCAAACCCGGTTCTCCAGATTAGAGTCTGCTGCTCTTAACCACTACACCAAACTGGCTCTGAAGGGGTGTGTTTGCCTCTAGAGGGGTGTGTTGGCATCCTCTGGATGGGTGTGTTTGCCTCTCCTGTACCTAACAAGGATTGGCATTCAGTTTTGTTTCATTTTCCAGAAATTTGAGTAGTGTTCACAGTTGGGCATGGTCTTGGTTGATGACACACCAGATTTGCTGTGAAATAAATAAGAACATTATTTATTTTGTAAATATCATTTCTGCTGTACAGTTCCTCCAGAAACTCAAGGAGATGTACATAGAATTGTCCTTTTTCAAATTATAGCTTTGGCTGTGTGAGAGAAGCTGACCAGCAGAGGCTGCCCAGTGAGCTTCATAGGTAAGCAGGCATCCGTCTCTAAGTCTTCTTGTTCAAGTATAATGCTCATTGATATCCAGCATGGCATCTGTGAGTACTGTGGTGCCCACTGGTGGGTTTCTGGTAACCATTTGCTTCTTTGACAGAGCAGTTCTTTCCCAAAGCAGCCATTGTTGGAGCAGGGGGTGTTTCAGGAGAACCCAGGAGGCTTCATCTTTGTGCGTATAGAAGGCATTCAGTGAGAAAGAGCTGCCTTTCTGATAGGATAATGCTTGGTTTGCATCCTCCCAACATTTTGTGATTGGCTCCAGGACTCCATAGTGGTGGGACATGCTCTGCATTATCAAAATTACAAAAAGTACCTGCAGGATAAAGGCTGTTGTTCTAGCTTCTATACTGCATTGACTCTCCTTGATAAATATACATGAGATATATGAGCGAATCCTTGGTGTATTATATTTTTTTAAGTTCCCTGGTTTTCCAAGCTTTCAGAATTTGATGCTAGTACCTAAATATTTTCTTTTTTTTCCCCCATGACCCCATGGACCACACCACGCCAGGCCCTTCTGTCCTCCACCACTCTCCGGTGTCTGCCCAATCCCATGTTCACGGCATCAATAACACTATCTAACCATCTCATCCTTTGCCATCGCCTTCTTCTTGTACTTCAGTCATTCCCAGCATCAGGGTCTTCTCCAGTGAGTGATCCCTTCTTATATGGTGGCCAAAGTATTTGAGGTTCAGCTACAGTATCTGGCCTTCCAGGGAACAGTCAGGGTTGATTTCTTTTAGGATCAACTGATTTGATCCATGGGGTCGTGAAGAGTCGGACTTGACTGTGCGACTGAACAACCACCACCAAAATATTTTAAGTTTTTCCCCCAGGTCTGCTTTCTCCATCCTGTGGTCTCTGCCATGAGAACTCATAAATAAGGGACTCATTTCTGCTCTTTCATTCCTGCTGTTATGTGTGATTCATGGATTTTACTTCTGATTGTCTCTGGACCTCATGGTGGAAGCCAAAAGCTATGCGCATGACACAAGGACCAAAGAAATGAGAATCTACTATCCAGTGTATGAATAAGTTCCATATGAGAGATGCAATGAAACAGCGACTTGACATTGGATTTTAAAGATAGAAACATATGATATGATATGTGAGCAATAGAAGCACTATCTGGAGGAAAGACCTCTGGATACCTGGATACAATAAATGACAACAGTGCATTTCAGTTTCATTAAAAATTACTATCTGGAAATGCTTCTGGTATCACTTTAGGGGGAAATCATTGCTGGATTTTACTTGGATAGATTCACCTGGCAAAATCGCCTTGACAGATTGCTAGTTATACATTGCTTACCTAGAGAATAAAGAGAGGGCTAGATAGCGAATAGTCCAGTCTTATTGTGTGAGGATGATGGGAACAAAAATGTGGGCAAATACTTTACAGAAACACTTAGTCTCGTTGAACATGGATGACAATGGCCTCCTAAGAGTTACATAAATCATTATCTACTTGATTGCTGCTAAATCTGCTCTTATACCCAAATGGAAAGATAAGAGCCTGCTAAGGATACAAGATCTAGACACTTGGAATATAACAATTACAGTGGGGGAGTAAGAATGGCTTATCAGCCCAGCCTCTATTTTGTGTGTGTGTGTGTGTGTGTGTGTGTGTGAGAGAGAGAGAGAGAGAGAGAGAGAGAGAGAGAGAGTGTTTGCACTTTTTCTTTTACAAAGAGTGAAAGCATAGAGATATCAGCAAACCAACAAACTGGTAATGTGTGCATAGCAATATATTTGAGTCCAAAATAACAAAAATTAAGAAATTTATATTTCACCTTATATCAGGTGGACTGGCAGATCTGGAAATATCTCAAAGCTGTCCATAAATTTTTGTAGTGTGACATTGCACAATGAGATCTAGCCACTATCACCACTAGTATGGCAGTAGAAAGTGCTATCACTCATATGCAGGGCAGGGATTTCCTTTTAGTAGTAGCCAAGCTTCAATCTAGTGATAGTCTATCATACTTCACAGGTTGCTACTCTGGAGGGTTCCCAGACTTTGTGAAGGGGTTTTTATGAGGGAACAGTGGGCTACTACTTGAAGAGAGAACAGAAAAGCCCCCAGAAATGCACAGATTGTCTGTGTATACTGTTACAACAAGTGTCCTGTCTCATTGTTCGGGGAAATTAGCTGGGAGACAGAGGAGGCCAGAAGGGCACAAGAGATTGCACACCTGTATATACCAAGGTCCAGTTCAGTAGAAAGACTCCAGATTTAAAGAGTAATTAAATAATATTATTAAAGAATGTTCCTGATTACAGTCACACTAAGCAGTCAAGAAAAAGCACCCAATCCAGAAAGAGGAGATGATAGTGATGTTATACTACCTGTCCAGATGTGCAGAAGTCCATGAAGAGGATAGTGCAAATGGCTAGTATTCCACGCTATGGAAAAGGAGGCCCAAAGAAGAGGCTCTCTCAGAGTGCATACCAAGGTAACACTTACTCTCTATTCTTATAGGAATTCAAGGGGCAGTCTCCTGGGCCAGAACTTGATGGGATTAATGAACATTGATGGTCCTACCAGGTCCTACCAGGGTAGATTGAATGGGTTTGATGATCATTGATGGTCCTACTGGGGTAGTTTTAATGGGTTTCCAGGCAGACAAAAAGGGGAAAATGGGTCTCTGATAGGCATCAGGAAGGATCGTTGATAAAATAAATGTTCAATCAGTTTATCTTGGTATCCTGAGAGAGGGGGCAGGAAGGACAGGTGCTGAGACAAAAGGTTTCCACATAGGCATAGGTATCACACAAAGGGGATGATGTGGGGGTATGGAGACAGAGAAGGTTCACCAGGTGACTACTGAATAGCTATGGAAATGCAGATACTTTACGTGAAGGAACTCACAGTAATTTCATATGCATACCTTTGCGGGGTGGAAGGGGGAGACTGGAGATTTCCCTGGAGTGCACCTTGTACAACCTGAGATTGAAACCCTTTTGCAGAACTTTGGCTAGCTCTATGGCACAGGTCAAGAGAGTCCTCTTTGGCCTGGTTTTGTGAGTCTCTGGTTCAGGTCAGAGAGTGGGGTGCCCTGCTGTTGCAGCTACCCACAAGTAAGGCAGAGTGCCTCTGGGCTATAATGTCATGTTGGATCCTGGCCATTATATTTATTTTGTTTCATTTGTGAAAGAGAATTGATACTTTTATATTACATTTTGCAAAAACAAAAGTTACAGCTTTTTTTTAAGTGCAGAGAACTGTAGCTAGGAGATTACTGTCCTTTTTCTATGCTTTTTAAAGTGCTTGAAAGGAGCACCTGAAAATATGAGATACTATAGTCCTCGCTCTCAAAAGATAATGTAAACCAGCTGTTAAATACAATTCACTTTCCATCATGACCTAGAGGCTTTTTGACAGCTGTCTGACTGGGAGTGGTGGTGGAAGGATTCCTCCAGAAGACCAACTGAGGTTGCTCCATTGGCCCACTTGGGTGTGTCACCGCCGTATTGACATTTGTATGTTTTTGAGACTAAAGTTTAGCAGCTCTCAAGTTGTTATGGTCATTAAGGAATTGCAGCCTGTAATTCCAAGGGGCATTTCTTAACCCAGCAGATATAGAGCCACCTATTTGACATCTGTATCTCTCCTGGAAAACTACAAAAAAAAATAAACTGTCAGGATACTTGACAGATCTCTTGTCGCTCTCTCTTGCTCTCTAAATTAAAGGAAAGGCCTGAACAGTTGAAATAGCTTTTTTTGTGTGCAAGTAATTAGAACTTCTGGGGCTTAGGGAAAACCTGAACGATATGTTGTTTGCTGGGAAAATATAACTCCTTATACTTGAAATTGAAGTGAATTTGAAGCCAATTTAATTAAAGACAATAGGAAGCTCTTTAAAAAAAAGTCTAGCACTTACATGTGCTATTTTTGTTCTGCTTTCTACACTTCTCTCATTATACCTCTGACTGGTCTCAGGGTAACAGTAACGAATGAGATTGGCTTTATATTACTCAGTAACTAACTATAACAGCTAATGATTGTTTTCTTCTGAAAAACTCCACATCACACACTGCCAGCACTAACTGACTAAGGCCACGATCCTCAAGTTATTTACTCTGGAGTAACCTCAGCGGGTTCAGAGTAGTGGCTATTCCTAGACTTGGTCATGAAAGGAAAAGAAATTCCCACTTCAAGGATAGATAATGGGAGATGGAGGGAAAGTTCTTAACAGACCAACTAAACAAAGAGTAATTTCATACATACACCTATATCACTTAATTTTTCAACTATTGGTTAAGGTAAAGGTAAAGGTTTCCTTTGCTCGAAAGCCAGTCAAATCCGACTCTAGGGTTGTGGTGCTCATCTCCGTTTCCAAGCCGAAGAGCCAGTGCTGTCCGAAGAAATCTCCGTGGTCATGTGGCCGGCATGACTAGACACTGAGGTGCATGGAACGCTGTTACCTTCCCACTGAAGTGGTACCTATTTACCTACTTGCAATTTCTTGCTTTTGTACTGCCCACTTAATGGCTGGCAGTTGCATGCCCTTTTCCCTCCTGGCTATCTCCCCTCCAGTAGCCTGAATCTTAACATCAATACTGCTGAATTGACATTGGTGGCCTGGATTTTAATATCAGTATTGTTGAATTGACATCAGAACTAGCTTGTTTACATAGTATTTTATGGTTTTACTGTTTTAATTGTTGTTTTGATGATATTGTACTGTTGTGAACCACCCTGAGCCTGTCTGCAGGGAGGGCGGTATACAAAGCAAGCAAGCAAGCAAGCAAATAAATAAATAAATAAATAGATAGATAGAACTGGTCTGTTCAAAAGCACAACATTGCTACCTCACACTTCATTACTGTTTTATAATATTACCCTATATGCAATTGTCCCTTCCTGCTATAACTGCCCTTTCCTTAGAATGTTTCCAGTTAGAGCCAGTTTGGTGTAGTGGTTGAGTGCATGGACTCTAATCTGGGAGAACAAAGTCTGATTCCCCACTCCTCCACTTGCAGCTGCTGGGTGGCCTTGGGCAAGCCATAGGTTTGCAGTCTGCAGTTTGGCCCGATATAGGCACATTTCACAAATGGATTAAATGGGCCTGTTCACACAGCCACATCTGTCAGGCATTCCCTGTGCATACTCACCCCATCAGAGGATGCCTTGGAGCTGGGTTAAAAAGTCTCAGAAGGGAGAGGGGAGGGGAAAGGGTGGGGCAATCCAAAGAAATTGGCCTCAGATAGACCACAAAGATCAGTTCCCCTAGAAAAAAAGTCTGCTTTGGAGGGTGGAATCTATGAGGTTATACCCTGCGGAGGTCCCTCCCAGCACCCCACCCTTCTCAGTCTCATCTCCCAAATTTCCAGGAATTTCTGAATCTCGAGTTGACAACCCTAACCTTTATTGCAGTGGTAGATAAATCAGCCATGCAAAAAACCTGCTCAAAACCTCCAGGAACCACCTCTTAGAGCCATGTAAAGAGTCAGCCTGGTTAGACTGTCGGACTGGGATCCTGGAGATTCAAGTTCAAACTTACACTCTTCTTTGGAAGCTTGATAGGTGACCATGGGTCAGTCACACACTCTTAGCCTAACCAATCTCACAGGGTTCTTGTAAGGATAAAATGAAGGCAAATGTTGTAAGCCATTTTGGAGGTATAAAGTGGGGTATAAATGAAGTGAATAAATAAATAGCTCCAGGTGGAAAGCTGGTTTGAAGAGGCCAGAATGTGTGACAACTTAGCTACTCTCCCACTCCAGTCTCCCAGAGTCTCCCATTTATGTTGGGGGTGGGGAAACCATGGTTCCCATACCTTCTGAGGGTGGAACTGAGCTGGTGTTCACTTTCTTCCCATTAGCAACAATAGTATTGAGGGATGAGACAAATACAAGGTACAAGTCAGTTACGTATGTGCTCTTTCGTGGATGCAGGTTGCTGCTTGGCTGTTGTCAGGTGCATACTAAATGTAGAATACTAATACTAATAGCTCTGTCTGCAATACACATGGATATTAGATGTTGGAATGTTAAATGTTGTTTCGAGCATTGGCTGCTTCTTCAAGAAGGAGCTTTTCTCGGTGACATGCCAGTGACTTCTTTATGGAGGGATGCTAGTTTTTCCCCTCAGACCTGTCAATATTACACATGTCAACAAACTCATACCATTCACTTGTTTCTATTCAAATGAGCTTTACATCCAGTGTGATTTTTTTTCTCTACAAACATGGTTGCTGAAATGGTGAAAAGACCAAAAATGCCACATGGTGGTGCAGGTTAATGTGTCACCCAAAATAATATGATCACTATGTATGTAGTAGTAGACATTAACATTTCCTGGAAATAGGCAAGCTGCTTATTGTGGCATCCCACGACTATTATTTTCTCTCTGCAAATATAGCAGTATTACCTTTCTCTGGCAAAAGGCAGCTGTGGATGGCCAATTATCACTGAAATTCAAATTCCACACTGCAAACTCTGTAATATAAGGTATGTCATGCTAATGCACACCCAAGGTGATCCTAAGAAACGTTTCCTCCTGTCCTAATAATGATATTTTAAAACCCTGTTATTATTGGCTGCTTAAAGTGCTCTGGGAGACTTCCACACCCATGTTCAGGTTCCCCTGTATGGCTTCGCTAAAACTTCGTAGCTGCAATAGTTACCGTGAGTCTGTTCAGCGTGCAAGAAAAGGCAAACATTGGATTCAATCTGTAGTTCTAAACAGTTAGCCTGTGATCTGGTAGAGGGACTGGATCTCTAGTTAGTACTATCATCAGACCATTCTCTGTACATGTGGATGTAGCAGCCCTACCTCTCAAGGGAAGGAAATCAGTTAGAATGGTCCATATTCAGAGGCTCCAGTGAATTTCCGGGAGAGCCTGGGGATTTTGAGAATCCTTTCAGTGGTTCTGTGGAAACTGTGGCATTGGGGGGCTGGAATAAAAGGCTCTTTGAGACAATCGACAGGATTGCTCCTTGCCTTTCTCTTCTGCCCTCAAGAGAGAACCTTGGTCCATGGTTTACCATGGAACTGAAGATAGTAATGAGATGACTGGAGCATTGTTGGAGGAGGAGCTAACTCTAACAAATCACATTATGGAATTAATTGAAAAGCATGTGAGATGGTGGTGATAGTGGCCAGTAAAGCAAACTTTTCTGCTACAATTGCAACAGCCAGATCACCTCCAGCTCTGTTACCTAGAACAGTTCCTCTCTGATCAAAGGGGTCTTACGTAGGATTTTGGAAGAGGCTGTTAACACCTGCTGTATATAGCATTGGAACAAAGTTTGAATCCCGTGGTACCTTTAAGACCAACAAAGTTTAATTCAAGGTATAAGCTTTCATGTGCAAGCACACTTCAGATGTGGAGAAGTGTTCTTGCACATGGAAGCTTATACTTTGAATTAAACTTTGTTGGTCTTAAAGGTTCCATTGGACTCAAACTTTGTTGGGAAGTGCTGCTTCAGACCAGCATGGCTACTCATCTGAGTCTGTATATACCATTATTAGATAAGAAGAAGATCTGGATAAGAAGAATTATAGGCCAGTTTCCAACTTGCCCTTCTTGGGAAAGGTGATTGAGAAGGTCATAGAAGAGCAATTCCAGAGGTTTCTGAATATCACATCTGTCCTTGACTCGTTGCAAACTTGTTTCAGGGCTTGCTGTGGTGCAGAAATAGCTTTGACCATTCTGATGGATGATCTCCACTTGCCAGTGGACAAGAGACAAGTTTCCCTTCTATGTTGCTGGATTTATCAAGCAGCCTTTGACACGACTGATCATTCAGTTTTTGTTAGTGTTTGGAAAATGTTGTTGCTAGCTGGGAAGTGCTGGATGCTTCTGTTCTCTCTTTTTTATCTGATTGTATAGAAAGGATTGTAACTGAGATTTCTGATTCAGTCCCCTAGGGTCAATATTGTGGGTTCCCCCCCCCCAAGGTTTTTGTTGTTTACCTATGTTATTTAACACTTATATGAAATCTCTTGATGATAACATCTGTAGCTTTGTAGTGTGGTGTCAACAATATGGTGATAGCGTCTAAGCATCCAGGAGCAGCCATCTTCCTCCTATGTCAGTGCCTGTCAGTTATGGTTAAGTGGCTGAGAGTGAACAGATTGAAACTAAATGTAGACAAGATGAAGGCAACCCTGATTGGAATGGATCATGTGTTAGGGTATTATGCTACATATTCTCACAAAGACTCAAGGTGGATCACACAGTGTAAGTAAGTGCAGCCAACAGGATGGGACATCCAATAAACAATGCAAAAGGATTTGGTTTGCAGAAATCTGAAATAAAATAGAAATCTGAAACTGAGCTGAAATAAAGCATGAGCCTTAACATGACACATTAACAATGCAGAAATTAGTCCAAACCAGGATATCCCAGGCAAGCCTGATTTTGTCAGATCTCAGAAGCTAAGCTGGGCCACCCCATCAAGTATTTGGATGGGAGACCTCTAAAGAATACCAGGGCTGGAAGGCAAAGGCAAGCTATCAAGCCACTTCTCTGAACATCCTCCATGCCCCAGCAGGAGTCACCAGAGGTCACCATGACTACCAGGCAGAGGCACACACACACAAAATGCAAAAATACCCCCCCAAATGCAGAAATTACGTAGGACTGTGCTTATAGCAATGGAAAGTATGTACTATATACGGTAGTATAGTTGGCATCCCTTATCCCTTTACCAAGACATTTTTCTGAATCATTTTGTAAAGCCCTGTTACTTGGGTAAAAAAGCCCTCCTGAATAATTCAGTCTTTGATCATTTGTGGAAAGCCAAGAAAGTGGGATCCTTCCTGAGTCCATCAGAAAGGTTGTACCATAAGGTAGGGGCCACAGCAAAGAATGCCTGAGCACAGGCCCATAGTCGATCATGCCCATATGCAGAATAGCACCTGCTGAAGGCCCATTTAGATGCGCAAAGCTGTCATGGCAGAGCATGGGGGAGAGGTGGCCCCACAGATATGAGGGACCAATGCCATGGAGGGCTTTGTATGTGACAGAGCACAGTAAAACATTCTTAGGCTGGATCCACACATGGTTGCATACTGACTGTCAGGGGTCATTTCATAGAAAAAGAGGTGCAGGAGCTCATTAGCATAACTCATTAGCATTATTTATTTGCATATGCTAAACTACCTGACATCACTGGAAGTATGTCAGAAGAAAGGAAAGAAAGAAAGAAAGAAAGAAAGAAAGAAAGAAAGAAAGAAAGAAAGAAAGAAAGAAAGAAAGAAAGAAAGAAAGAAAGAAAGAAAGCTGGCAGAGAGGGGACAGCTACTAATCCAAGCCTCAGAAATACCACTCTTCCGGGAGGATAGCTTCAGTGGTGGCTGAAGCCTTCAGAAGGCTGGTCAGAGGAACAAGGACCTTTCCAGGGGATGGGGTCATTTTGCTGCAGCCATGACACAAGCAGGCATTCCCCCCCCGGGGGGGGGCTGGCACTAACTCCTGGAGCTGAGCTCCCCCAAACTCCTGTTCGAAATGACCCCTGCTGACTGTGATAGTGCAAACACCTTTTCAAGTCATTATGATTTTTGCACACCGGTGACATGAACTGGCTTCTATGTCTGAAGACAGACTGGCAATCTGGAGCAGGAGGAATCCGGAGGCAAAAGTTGCGGGGGGAAAATTGCCCGGGGCTGGCCATTCACACTGGTCAGTGTATTGCACAAGGATGCTGTTACGGAGCATTCAGACTGCTGCGGAGCGGCCCCGGGTGGGCCGGCCTCCGCAGCTTGTGGCAGGGCTGTTTTTGGCAATGTGTGTATGTGCACATAAGCGCATGAGCACTCATGCACAAATTGCCGCAATGGCACGTTCACACAGCCGCCTCCGTTTGAATCCCGCCTTCTTCCAGTTCACACTGCCTGAAAGCGGGAGGCATGCGGAAGACAGCCCCTGGACACCGGTTTCTCCCGGCGCCCTCCTAAAGCGAAAGGAAACCGGTTGCAAAACGCGTAAGTGCGGAAGGGAGCCGAGGGACACCTGCGGATGTCTGAACGGGCTCCCTTCCCCGCTTCCCAAGCGGAACTCTCCCGCTCCAGATTGCCAGTCTGTCCTCAGCCTATGTGTGGTCACCATTTCATATGAATAGAGGAACATGCATATGTCCCTGCTTTTGTACATGTGAACATGTACCTTGAAAAGAGTTTCAGTTTTAGTGTGCCAAAGCAGGAATACAAAGTGACACATGCACATATGGAGAGCACAGCCTGTAGAGAACATAGCACCATTTCCCCTAAAGAGGTGAATGATTATGACAATGCAGTATTAAATGATGTGTGGGTCCACCTAGAGTGACCTTAGGCCACGCACATTATCTTAGCCTAACAAGGTTATCGTCAGGATAACATGGAGTAGATAACGGTATATGCCACTCTGAGATTCCTGGGGAAAGTATGGGATAAAAACCCAACCCAATCATCATTAAATAAGACATGTTTAAATAAAGTAATGTAGAGTATGTAGTCCATTTGCTGTGATTGTTCCAATCTGAGACATTTGTGGTGTTTTGTAGGATATAGGTGGGAAAGTGTCCAGGCTTTACAATCCTCTGAAATATTTGCAAGAGACATGATTCCTTACTATATGATTCAGAAATGGGCCAATTTTATTTAAAGCCATTAATGGTGAGAAAGAAATGGCCATAAACCAGGGATGCTAGCTTTAATGGAGACCCAGCATGGTGTAGTGGTTAAGAGCAGTGGACTCTAATCTGGAGATCCAGGTCTGATGCCCCACTCCTCCACATAAATATTGATGGGTGACCTTGAGCCAGTCATAGGTTGCAGTCACACCCACTAAATAATCCACTTTCAATCCACTTTCAGGGCACTTTCTAACTGGATTTTACTTGTGTGAACTGGCAACATCCAGTCGGAAAGTGGATTGAAAGTGGATTATTTAGTGTGTGTGACTGCAGTCTTTGGTTGCCTCAGACCTCTCTCAGCCCCACCCACCTCATAAGGTGCCTGTTGGGAGGGAAAAGGAATGTGATAGTAAGCTGCTTTGAGACTCCTTAGGGCAAAGAAAAGCAGGGTATAAAAACCTTCTCTTCTTCTTCTTCTTAATGTGTCTGGATGTCAGTCTGAATTCCTAGCATCTGTAATCGAAGGTAAAATGTGTACTAACAGGAGCAAAATAGCACTTCTCATGGAGTGCTGAAGGGCCTGTTCATGAAAATTATAATGTGGCAGCTCTGCTCTCTTAGCCAGTTAGCCAGAAGAGTTCATTAGACTCTGTATGAGGTGCAAAAGAGAGAAAGGAAGCAGTGTGGAGTTATTCATTGTCTTATGACTCCATTCTAATCACTTCAGTCAGTGTGACTGACAGAGAAATGCTTTCCACTGTGATTGAGTGTATTGATTTCTCAGCCCCTTTTGGGGCACACTGGAGAGACACAATCAGAGCCTTCACTTTTAAAAAAACCCCTCTTCATCTGCCTTAATCATCTGATCGATAATCAACATCAGGACTAGGGATCTTCAACAAAGCTTCCTCCAAACGTCTCTATTTTCTTTCCTCTGCTTGGCTACAAATGTGCTGAGTCAAGGTAATCGTAATAGATCAGAAACTGGAGCACATTAGCCACAACACTTTCTTTCTTTCTTTCTTTCTTTCTTTCTTTCTTTCTTTCTTTCTTTCTTTCTTTCTTTCTTTCTTTCTTTCTTTCTTTCTTTCTTTCTCTCTCTCCCATTGATTACCAAACTGTCGTCTCCAAAAAATGGTGAGAGAGAGAGAGAAATGGAGAACTTAACTAGCAAGTCAAAGTGAGCCACCCAGCTGGAACTGGATGGGTATGAAAACAAAACCACCCTCCACAATAAGATAGTTGGTAGCATCTTGGACAATGGCATTTTGCTGGAACAAATTCCAAACAGCTTTTGTCCATAAGTAGCTGTGGAGTCCTTTGAAGCTGTTATCTGTCTCTGTGGTAGATTTTGTATCTAAGAATTTTTCTTGCTGTTGCTTTGTATCTGTCTTGTAGAGGCAGCAAAAGAATCTTTGCCGGCTTGGTTATTTTATTGCCATGTAGTCAGCATTAAAAGAAATGGTTCTTTACTTTCAGAATATAACAACATTACATGTTCTGCTAATATAGTCCATTTGTAGTGACACAGGAATTTAAATGGTATATTTTGTGCAGCTTGATTAGAATGATCCAAAGTGGTAAATTGTGGGTCATTTAAATCATACATCTTTGCTGAGGGAAATTTAAAAAAAAGAAAGTAGCATTTATCCAAAATATTGCCTAACCATGAAATATTTCCAATTAAAATTTCATCCATGTTTAACCAATTTTTTCAATTGAATTATGAAAAAAAAGACATTGTATAAAACATATCATTGGATTTCTCCTATCGGAAGGGGGCAAACATTGCTTCCACGGATCTCAGAAGAGCCTCGTGCAATATAATCATGGCATTCATTCCCATTTTTAAAAGACCCACATTGTCCAGAGTTCTTCTGTGTGATGTGGTGTCAAGCAGCCCCAGTGCACAGGACTAATTCCTCAAGTAAAAGAGGCAGCGGTTTCCCACAGCAGCTCCTTGATTTAAATTACAGAGCACATTTATTATGCTTCTGTTCCTCTGACTGTGAAATACCAGAGTACAGTAGCTTTGTTCTGACCCCTTCTCCAAAGCCCTGCCTCAAAGTGTGACTAATCTAGTGCCGGATGACAGCTAACTTCAACATCAGACAACACGAAAATTGAAGATACTTTTTATCCTCTTGCCAATCTGCGGAGCGTCTGAATAAGCCTCGTCAACTTCATTACAAACTCATCATCTCTTGTGTAGATAATGATAGCCTAGGCTGGTGGAGAACTCAGCTTCTTGTTGTTTTTACTGACTCTCTCTGCCTCCAGGCCAAGCATCTGTGGGGATAATGAATGGAGCAATTCTTTTGGCACAAAACAAAAGGCTCTTGGGGTGGGGAAAGGACCATGGCGTCAGTCTAGGCCCGGCTCTAACAAATGAAAAATTCTTTGTTATGAATTGGTTCTCAGAAAAAAGAGCTCTGTAGTAACCAGAGAAGAGAAGGACACAAAGTAACTTTGTACTTGTGGTAGAAGAAGCCTAAAGGCAACGGCGGCATGAACGAATTTTCAGGCCTTTCAATCCCTTCCCCTCCTTTTGGTTGCTTTTTTTTGTCTGCGGTGACCTAATGTAAATACAATTGCACACTTACTAAAAAAAAAATCCTGGTTTAAGCAACAAGACACAAAACCTCTTGTTCAGCAATCAGGTATAATAACCACTTTCTCTTCCCCCCTCCCCCACCTCCTGAATAGTTATTTTGTTGCTAATCCATCAGATAAGCTGCGGGACCAAACTGTATTTGTACAAGGCCTGTGATTCTAATTTAAAAAGGATTTAAAAGAAGATAATTGGGAAAATTTTCAAGACCTGTTCTGGTTTTTTAAAAAAACAAAACAAAAAACTTCACTTTCATTAGCAAAAAAGACAACACAGAGCAATCATTAGGCACAATTCGTTTGTTTTCAGCAGTACCGAATCATGTGCAAAGCAAAGTGTCTTGGTGTTGAAGAAGATAATACCTCTTTATAACTTCAGAACAGTTTTATCAAGGGCTTATAAACGAAATGAGCCCCTTAGCTTATGTGGAACAAAGACCTTAAATTCATTAAAGTCCCTCCCAATCATAATTGAAGCTGTGTTTGTTGTCTCTGTTACTTACTACACTGCCATACTATGACTGACTGATACATGTAAGTTTGGAGAGCTGCTGGTGTGGAGAGGGAACTGGTACTGGTCTGGGGAACTAACTATGCCTGCTACACTGGCCAGAAGTTTAATCAACAACTATGTAGTTTAGGTTAATGACTGGCAATGCACTCCTGTGCAAAGTTACTCCAGTCTAAGCCCACTGAATGCTTAACATGATCAAAGTTTCAGGTGCTGGCCCTAACCTGGATAGCCCAGGCAAGCCAGATCTTGTCAGATATCAGAAGCTAAGCAGGGTCAACTCTGGCAAGTACATGGATGGGAGACCTCCTTGGAATACCAGCAGTTGGGAGGTGGGGGCAAGCTTTATTCAGCCACCTCCAAATATCCTCCAGACCCCCAGTAGGAGTCAGTCACCAGAGGTCACCATGACTTCCAGGTGCACATGCACTCACATGCACACATGCGCGCACACGCACACACATGTGAAAAGTACAAAAAAAAAGTTTCAGGTGCTGAATGAAAACAACTTCAAGTTTGTAACAAAGATAGTATGCCTATTTCTCTGGCTATGGCTCTTCAGTGTGGATCTAAGGACCAAATTATGCAATACTTTCCCAGCCTATTTGTTTCTTACCTCAGTTACAGGACAGCCTTAGAACATCCCTGTTAAATCCTGACTCAGGAACATTGTAAGGTGGGAGGGGAGCTCGTATCTCCTCCCCATGACTTTTTCCTGAGCTGAAACGCCCACAGTGGGGTGCTATTTGCATAATGTTGGAGCTGCACTGGGCCAAAAGTGGGCTAAATCCAGGAGACCCAGACTGAACTCTTTAAAGAATGTATTGTGTTGTTTGACAGGTGAACTGTTATGTGCCAAAATTTTATATACTTTTAGAATTTCACAGAGTAATTGTACAAGTGCTATTCACGCTGATGGTCTTTGTACAGTTGCTTAAAGAAAATGGTTGAATAATGGAGGAAGTGTACTACAGAAAACATCAAATCTGCTTCATTTGGCATAGGAACTGATACAGGGAGAACCACATATGCCACCTCAAGTTCCTTGGAAGAAAGGTGGATTAAAATGTAATAGATGTCAGGAGTTACTATAAGCAACTGAGGATGACTTCAGAATGAGGTTGTATGGCAATGATTTCCAACATTTCCTCCTTTGAGGAATCATTTCTGTTATCAATTTGGCTGCTGGGAACCAAAAGTTAGGCATCCTGGGAAAGTCTGCCCCAAGTTTGATGCTTCTGGCTTGCAGGGGAGTCATTTGACACACTGCCCCCCCCCCCCCTTTACACATTGGATGCTTGGGATCTTTTTCCCTTTTTCCCCAAGCCAATCTGAACACAACTTAGAGGGCAAGTGGAGGGGCTTCCCAGGGAGGTCTTCTGCGTTAGAAGCTTCTAGCTTGCAGGGGGGTTGTTTGACACATTCCTCCCTCCTTTATACACTGGACCCTAAGAATCTTTTTCCATTTCCCCAAAGTCAATCTGTGAACAACTTGGAGGGCAGGTAGAGGGGCACCCCGGGGAGGTCTGCCACAAGTCTGATGTTTCTAGTTTGCGGGGGGGGGGGGGGAATTGACACACTCCTCCCCCCCTTTGCACATTGGTCCCTATGGCTATTTTCCCCTTTCCTGAAAGCCAATCTGCACACAACTTGGAGGGCAGGTAGAGGGGCATTCTGGAGAGGTCCTCTGCAAGTGTGCTGCCTCTAGCTTGCAAGGGGTCTGTTAGACATGCTCCTCTAGCTGTGTTTTCCCCCAAAGAGAATTTTCCTGAGGGCACTTGCTTTGGGTGATCGTAACTCCAATTTTCACCAAACTTGGAGGCCCAGCAGAAAAGAATCACCTGGTGACTCCCTATGAGTTTGGCATCTCTAGTACATTGGGGCATTCTACAGCATCCTGAAGTCACAAACCACAAACTGGTCCATTAACCAAAAAGGTCCATGGTCGACACCCACAAACCTGTATGAACTTCCATTCTTCTGGTCTGTGCCCATTCATATTCTGGAACAAGTAGCCAATGTGTACCTTGTAAATACAACCATTTTGTAATGCAACCTCATCACAGAGTCTGAAGTAAGGCAATGACTCTGAATCAATATCCTTTACATTATTAGGCCATTTATTAATTTAAAAATCCTCTTAATTTCTGATGGATTGGGTATGCTAAACATGTAGCTTGGAATTTCCTCTGTGTAACTGTAGCTAGAAAAACAGAGATGTGCAACAACCTCTGCATTCTCTTATGACAAAATGTCTGAGGATGGCAAGGGCAGCCAAGACAACAATCAGTGGCTACATCCTGGCTTACATTCCATCTCATAAGGAAAAGAAAGCAACTATGTTGACCACCTAGCAATTCAATTCCCTACCCGTTTCAATCCTTGTGATATCAACAACATTGTCAGGGGACTATGATCAGTATGTAATTTAAATGCATGGCCCCACAAGTAAGTTCTCCACTTTTCTGTGGCCCAAACACACATCCTTTTCAACCACAGAATGCTTCCGGTCAGCCTCAGTAAGTGTTCTTGACACAAATGCTACTGTTCTTTCCACCTTATTCTCATGGATCTGAGTCAACACAGCTCCCAATCCATTTTCAGAAGCATCAGTTGCCACAATTATAGGCAATGTAAGATCTAACAATACCAAAGCTGGACTATGAACAATCAAATCGTTTACAGTATCAAAACTGGCCTGAGCCACAGGTGACCATACCAAATTTGCACTTCCATATAATAACTACCTAAGTGGTTCAATAACTGAAGCATAATTAGGAATAAACTTTGCATACCATGAAGTCAAACCCAAAAAAGAGTTCAAACCTTATAAATCAATTAGAGGTGGTGCCTGTGAAATTGCTTCAACATGACCTAAATCAGGTTTTAACTCAGCCAAAGAGACAACATGTCCAAAAAGGAAAATTCTGTCTGCCTAAATTTATATTTTTTCCATGTTAAGCTTCAACCCAGCTGCATTAACACACCTCAAAACAGACTGTAAATTTATCTCAGGTTCTTCAGGGGACTTTCCAAATATAACATCATCAGCTAGATAACACTGAACTATCTTCTGACCCTTAAGTATCAAAGACATCATCTTTTGAAAAGCAGCAGGGGCTGAAGCCAACATATGAAACATGCTTAAATCGAAATAATCTGTCATGTTTAATAAATGCTGTAAGATCTCTGTTCTCTTCATGCAGTACAACTTGATGATATGCCCTCTGCAAATCAAGAGTTTTTAAAAACAATTTTTAAAAACACTTCTTCTATATATGGTAATGGGTGGCTATTAGCTACAATAGCCTTATTTAGTTCTCTTAAATCTACACAAAGTCATATGCTTCCAGCTTTCTTCCTTACCACAACTATGAGTGAAACTCATTCCAATGGATCATCTTCTTCAATAATATCCTTCTGCACCAATTTCTTAGGGTCTTCCAACACAGCATCTTTCACCGCAAATGGCAACAGTCATAACTTCAGTTGCACAGGGACCACATTAGACCTCACCTTTACCTTATGGATAAATCCCTTTGCACAACCAACTTCCTTCACAGAATTATCCCCACTCACAAATGAAACTACCCTCTGTGATGATTCAACATCTAATTGGAGAGCCACAATACATCCATCCACCACTATCAATTTTAATGCAGCAAATAAATCCCAACTAAGGATAGGAGTATTGTTAGACACAATACAAAACTCTATTGCTGCACAACATGCACCATAGCTCACTTCAACAGGTAAACAACCACATAAAGGTATTTGGTTCTTTAAATAGCATACCAACTGCAATTTTGGCTCCACCTATAGCCCATTCTTAAAATATTGCAAATAAAGTGTCTCAGATAATACAGAGACTGCTGACCCGGTAGATAACATCAACTCAATATCCTGATCCTTCCAAAAAGGGGTAGCAAAGATTTTGAAAGTCCACATAATTCTTTTTGCTATGGACATAGAGCTACTCCCATCCACACTCAAAATATTTCCGTCAGGCACTTGAATTGCATGCACTTGATAATTACTCTGTTGGCTGTGACAAGCCTTAGCAAAATGTCCAGACTTCTTGCAATAGTTGTATTGTGCTCCTTTTGCAGGACACTCAGGATATCTTGCAAGATGCTGTACAGAACCACAATGGGAACACATTTTTATTGATGTTCCACTTTGTTGATTCCATAACTTTTCAGTATGTTCCTTCAGTTCTTTTGTAGCACTTTGAGTCTGTATTGGAGCTTTCTGCAATGTCCACATTTTGTACTCTATCTCCAGTGCCCAAACTTATCACCTTAGTTCCATTCAAAGCTGCCTCAGCTTCCTCTAAAGAGAGTCCTGGTTCTCATAAAGCAGAAACTAACTGCACGGGACAATAACTTACTTTCATGGGCAGACCAATATGATATTGTAAAATCATTTGTATTGCCAAAATTTATATTTCTTTTCCAGGCAATACCTTTAGATATTGCTGCTACTACTATTAATAAATGGCAATCAGTTCTTCTAGATTTTTTTTGGGGGGGGGGGCACAAAAAACATCGGATTAATAGATGTGCCTTGGTACAATGTGCAGAACATGGGGTTTTTGGAGTACCAAGCCTTATTAATTACTATTACTCAGCACACTTGGCCACGATACTCATCTGTGCCACTGACTGCAAACAGATAATGATCAAAACTATCGAAATCAGTAAAGAAAAAGGCAATTGGAAGTTCACCTGGACTTTGCAAAAAAAGGTGCCTGTGGATTCGAAGGCAAAAAAAAGCCATCCCACTTTTATCACAAATTTGTAATGTCTGTTCAGTAATGCCTCCAAGTCGAATTCCTGAGTATTTATTAGCCAAATAGCAGTTAAAACACATTCCTACAGCTGCATTCCCTTCCACTTCCTACATCCAACTTATATACACCTCTTTCCATAACAACCATTTTCTTAAAGAAACTTATACACATCTACACCACAGGGTGTCTCTCCCCCCCCCCCCCCGGCTTTTCCTTTTAGTTAATTTACTCAGGTGTCACTCAGATTTGTAGACACCAACCTTGACTGTCAGTAGCCACTTTGTATTCTTGTTATTAATCATAATGAGGGCCATCCAGTTTAGCATTCTATATAGTTATGGGTTGCAGGCCTACAAGGGATCATGGGAGGGGAACAGTTCTGGAAATCCATCTCCTGAAATTTAACCTAACATTGTTATGAAGGCTGGAATTTCTTTTTCAGAAATGCACCTTTTCAGATACAGTCAATGATTCCTTATTATCTTTTTTCTCTTTCAAAAGAAAAAATAGCTCTTTGGTTTCTCCTTGCAGTTTTCTGTTAACACCTCTTGAACCCTTTGCAACCTCACCCATTGTAGGGCTGTTTTGTCATGTTACACATCACAGGGTATTCTAGAAGGAAGGTAGGATGGTTTGAAAAGACATTGCTGGTTTCTGAACATTCACAGAGTGAGATTCTGAAATTTTGCACAGTCTCACTTCTTTTTGAATATCTCTTTTGATCAAAATGGAAGTGATTTGAAACTGACTCCAAATTTGTAAAAACAGGAAAAGAAATGGAAAATTTCATGGAGTGCCCACGAGTTATTGTATTGTGAGAAAGGGAGAAAAGTACTTCTTTCTCTGCCTGCTCTATCCCATGTATAATCTCATAAACCTCGATCATGTTACCCCTCAGCTGTCGTTTCTCCAAGCTAAAGAGCCCCAAGCGCTTCAACCTTTTTTCATAGGGAAAGTGTTCCAACCCTTTTATCATTCTAGTTGCTCATTTCTGCACTTTTTCCAATGCTATAATATCTTTTTTGAGGTGTGGTGACCAGAACTGTACACAGTTCCTTTGACTCTCAACCTCTCTCAGAATCCTATGCATTCTGGAGTATGTTTCAGTCATTACCACAACAATTTTTAGGGTACCCCCCCCCCTGCTTTTTGGTTAATTTATAAAACCATTTTTTCTGCATACTAGTGGAATCATCTGAGTAGAGGCCCCCAGCTTGTCTGTGGGTGGACCATCCTTTTAAAAATTCGTATTCATCTTGAGTTCTTTTTAGTCTATATGGAAAGGTTCTAGGTTATAAACTGTTTATTATTTGCTGTATTACAGAGTATGTTAGGTCCCTTATATTGATGCTCAGAATGTAATTTGAACTAATGTTTGAAAATTCTTTAATTGTTAGTCTGTAAGCTTATTTTAAATCATTTTAACACGACAAAATATTGGTATCTATAATCTGTCATATTGTTTATATTGATGTGGTTGCATCTATTTTAACTTTATTAGATCCCCTGACAAAGCTCATTGTGAAACACTGGGATCTAAAAGGTCAAATAAACTGCGCTTTACTCTCCCTTGCTCCTCCTTTTTTTCTCATACTTACCAATGTTTCCTTATTTTCTTCCCCATTCTGTTTTCATCTTCTCCAAGGAGGCTAGACAATTTCCTATCAGAGATCATAATGTTAGTTTACAAAGGAAGTAAGGAGATTGAATTTTCTGAAATCATGTCAGCTGTAACTATTTACCAGCTTTCACAACTAAATAATATTCTAAAATATTTAAAAATAGTCTCAACATACATAATTAAAATTCAGAACCCTCTACATTTCAAGATATTGTACATGTTAGCTAATAAGCTAGTGACTATTGGTTCATTTTCACTAAATATATAGGCTGGATATTCTGAATTGAATTGGTATATTAATTTTGCTGTTTAGATTGATTTTCTGACACTACTTTGGCAGGGATAATCAGAAAAGGAGGAACGAATTACTGAGATGCCTTCAAGTAATTTTGTACTATTATGAGCAATTTAAGCAGGCTACTTCTCACCAATAAGTACTGGGTTAATAAAACAAGGGAAATGAGGCTAAATGAAGCAATACCTCACCACCTATTTGTTTCTTTACTGGATATTTTTTAAAGGAACAAAACACTTTATTAATTATATACTTAGCTCTTGGTGTTTCATAATTAAACATCAAATGATATTACGCTTGGAGATTGATGCGCTTGTGTCTACAAACAGAACAGATTAATGTAATGTTTTGCTACCTTCGACCTTGTATCCTTGAGTCTCTTGATTCTGTGTCACCAAACATAGAACTGTAATAGAGTTGAGGTCTAGCTAATAGTGTGCGCTATTGTGACTGTCATGCTCCATCTTTGTAACTTACGGCGCAAGGTCCCCAAAGTAGTCTGTACACACACAGGAACACGTGCAAGAAAAGTGAATGTGAAGCAGGAAAGGCCTTAAAATGGAAATTCTTCATTCAACTCATTCAAAACCAATCTTATCTGCAAGAAGAAGGTTGCACTCAAAACCTCCAGGAAAGAAAGGCTTTTTAAAGTGCTTGATTCCTAAAAGCCCAACAGTAAATACCACTCCCCAAACAAAAATCAGCTGATGATATTGTTTTGTCTTTATACAGTGCTTTAGAGCAGTGGAAACTTTACAATAAGTTCTCAAGGTAGCCCACTGTTGTATGCTACTGGGATCGAAGGGTTGCCTAAAGGCCTAACTACATATTACATTTTTTCTGGGGATGTCCCTGGGTTGGTGGAGAGCCATGTTCTGAATGCATGCACTTCCCAAGTGTATGTGGGCCCAAATTTGGACTAGTATGACAGTACAAGAAGAGAAAGGCTTTTTTCCCAGTCTGAAATGCCCCCAGGGACGACTTGATTTGCCCCATTGTGGAAATGAGCACAGCCCTCAACGAACAAATTGGCATCCCCACCAGACCATGTCAGATAGAGAAACAGAGTGTGTGTGTGTCTTAAAAAGGGTTGCCAACTTCTAGGTCTTAAATAGCAGTGTCTTAAATGAGCTCTTGTGAGTCACTGCTCTCTTCTGAAGTGAGCAGTGATTCACGAGAGCTTATACCCTGCCTCATATTTTGTTAGTCTTTAAGGTGGTACAGGACTCTTGCTCTTTTCTGCTGCATTGTGGAGAAAGACAGCATATCAATGAAGTAAATAAACTTCAGAAAATGTCTCCCCTGGGATTGCCAGTCTTCAGGTGAGACCTGAAGATCTGGAATTACAACTGATCTGCAGACTGCAAAAATCTGATCCCTTGGAGAAAATAGCTGCTTTGGAGGGTGGACTTTATGGCATTATACCCCACTGAATTCTCTCCTCAGGCTCCACTCCTAAATCTCCAGAAATTTCCCAAACCGGAATTGGCAATGCTACTCCACCTGAAACTGTAATAAGTACTTAGGCCCTAAACTGTCCAGTTAGACCACGGCTGTGGTGGGATTTAAACCAGCCACTTCCAAGCTCATAATTCATTGCTTTTAGCAGCTCTACTATTCAGGCTTCTCAGGTAGTGTACATGGTTCTCCCTTCCCCATTTTACCATTGCAACAACCTTCAGGTTGAGGTCAGGATGAGAGAACATGCCTTCCCCCAGTAGGGTTTCCAGGTCTTACCTGGCTGCCAGTGTGTGTGTGTGTGTGTGTGTGTGTGTGTGTGTGTGTGTTCTGGTCCTTCTCTGGGATTTCTTTGGTGTGCGCACCACAATGACGTGAGTGACAGAGTACTTCCTCCGCAATGTGCCCTGCGTGATGATATCACCTCTGGGTGACGTCGTTGCGCCATGCACATTGACGCAAACAGGGTGCCTTGGGGCAGGGTTCCCCCACCGCCTGGATCGGGGCTGGAGGATCTGGGGTCCTGAAAGTGGGTGAACCCCCACCCCCAACAGGGGAATGGCAGTCTTAGACTCAAGGCCACCCAGGGAACTCCATAGCAGAATGGGGATTCAAACCCAGATCTCCCTAATCCTAGGTCTGAATCATGGCACTGGAAGGCATTTGCTACCAGGTAGGAATGCTGTGTTAACTCTACGTATTTACATAAGTGCTGCCAGCAAGGGGCTTTCAAGGCAAGTGAGAAGCAGAGGTGGTTTGCCATCGCCTTCATCTGCAGTCTTCCTTGGTGGTCTCCCATTAGGGTTGCCAAGTCTCTGTTGGAAAATACCTGGAGACTTTGGGGGTGGATCCAGGAGAGGGCGGGGTTTGGGGAGGGGAGAGGTCTCAGCATGGTACAATGCCATAGAATCTACCCTCCAAAGCAGCCATTTTCTCCAGGGCAGGTGGTCTCTGTCAGCTGGATATCAGCTGTAAAAGCGGGAGATCCCCAGGCCCCACCTGGAGGCTGGCAACCCTATCTCCCATCCAAGTACCAACCCTGCTTAGCTTCCGAGATCTGACAAGACCATGCTGCTTTTTCTCCTAAACCCAGTAATTCTTCAGCTCTCATTTTACTTTCATTCATACTAGGGGAGGGTTAGGCCAACTACTACAGGGGTTGCAATCGAATAATCAGTCAATCGATTTAATACGGATTTGGTATTTTGATTTTTTATGTCTGGGCAGTAAAAACAAGAGAATAAAATTGAGTGTACTGTTGAGATGCAAAAATCATCCTTTGCAAGGATACCACGTGAAGAAGAAGAAGAAGCTACCCTGTGAGGTAGGTGAGGCTGAGAGAGCTCTTTGAAAACTGCTCTTGACAGAACAGCTCTGAAAGAACTTGCAACTGACCCAAGGTCACACCAACAGCTGCATGTGGAGGAGTGAGGAATCAAACCTGGTTCTCCCAGATTAGAGTCCGCACTCTTAACCACTATACCAAACTGGCTGTTTCACACTGTCAGCTTAGAGCTGGTTGGGCTAAGGAAGGGAGATGCTGCTTCAGGAATAAAGTCCACATGAGGCTTGTTGCTGTAGAAAAGAAATAGAAGTCCTTTATTGTTACAGACCTCCATAGCAGGACAGGAAAGGAAGAACAAGCATTCGACCTGCCTGTCTAAGATAGGATGGGTAGAGAGGAGGAGAACACATCTCTCCTTTGTGGAGGTTAGACAAAGAAGTAGGAAGAGAAAGGGATGAGCAGAAAGGAAGGAAGTCCCTGAGAGTAGCGGTCTGGGTAAACAAAGAGGCAGCAGCAGAGCAGACTAGAAGTAGGATACCAAGGAAACTGACTTATCAACATTACTAGTCGGAGTATTAGTGTGCTTGGCACAAAAAGACATTGTACAGTCTTTCACTTCCAACACACACAACCAGGGCTGAGGAGGAGAATTACGATGTGCCGGTTTTCTCAAAAGTTTTTTTCTTTTCAGCTGGCCCACAATGCTAGCACACAAGCTCTATTCCAATCTGAAGAACCTAAAGCCCTCCGTTTAAATTACAGTTTTGATCATAACTGCTGCTAACTGGGATTGCATTATTGTTTTGTTGTGAGCTGCCTCAAGCAGGTTCTGGAGAGTGGCGCACACATTTTCAAAGTAAATACGTAACTAATATGGCACTATAGTTCATTTGCCTCAGAAGGTCATGGTGAGGAAGAAATGGGAAAAGTCCTCCTAAAAGATGCAGGAAGAATCTTCAAAGCTCATCTAGTAATGGGAGATTCAGAGTGGCACAGAAGCACATTGGAACCCTCAGTAGCTCATTGCAGTAGTGCACATCTGTAGAGTTGCCCGGTCTGGGTTGGAAAATATCTCAAGACTTTGGGGGTAGATCTAGGAAAGGGCAGGATTTGGGGATGGGAGGGGCCTCAGCATTGTACAATACCATAGAGTCCACCCTTCAAAGCAGCCATTTTCTCCAGGGAGATCAGTTGTAAAAGTGGGAGGTCGCCAGGCCTCACCTGGAGGCTGGCAACCCTACACAACCTAATGCAGTTGTTCAGAGAAGAGGGGCCTGGAGAGATGCAGTAGGGGGATGGGAAAACACAAAGAACCAGGCGTAAGTTCTCCTAAGGGGTTAAGAAGAAAACACAAATGCTTGATTGCTTTGAATCAAAGCATGATAGTCCACCATTGCACTAATAGTAGGTTTCCTGTATAACATAATGACTGAGAATCATAAGAGATTTTGATTGTTATACTAGAGCTGAGCCAAAATCCAAATCCATTTTTTCCCCACAGTAAATTACCTTTGGGAGGAAAGGAGGAATGGTATAACCTGATCTTAGAAGCTAAGCAGGGTGGGAGACCACCAAGGAAGACTCTACAGAGGAAGGCCATGGCAAACCACTTCTGATTCTCACTTGCCTGGAAACCCCTTGCTGGGATCACCATAGTTCAGTTGTGACTTGGTGGCATTCATGCACATAAATAAACTTTGTGTAAATCACCTTTTTTAAGGCCATTTGCACGTTCTCATCACCAGTCTGCTGGTTCGACACTCCTTCAGTTTTCTTGACACTCCTTCTTTTTCCCTGGTGGTGCCTTTGTATCCAGTCAGGGTTCACGAACATGATGATGTCAGTGAGGGCGAATGGAGTCAATCAGACTTGGGGCGCTTGTCATTGTAAAGAAGAAGAAGAGACTGGATTTATAGCCCACCCTTCATTACCCAAAGGAGTCTCAGAATGGTTTACAATCTCCTTTCCCTTCCCCTCCCCACAACAGACACCATGTGAGGTAGGTGGGGCTGAGAGAGCTCTGACAGAAACTGCTCTCTTTTTTTCAAGAACAGCTGTGCCAGAACTATGGCTTGCCCAAGGTTATCCAGCAGATGTAAGTGGAGGAGTGGGGAATCAAACCCAGTTCTCTTAGATTAGAGTCTGTGCACTTAACCATGACACCAAACTGGCTCTGTTAATCCATCTCTCCCTGACTCACTTGGTCTGGCTCTCTTGTGTTCCTGCAGCCCACCTTACAACTTTACAAAGAGCATCAACATGTCCATCATGTTCTAAAATTGTCCACATAGTGAGGCCGAGGACAGACTGGCGCAGCGCTGCGCCACGAAAGCGGGGCTAAGCAACCAAGGGCCAAAGTTTCCCGGAGCTTGCCATTCGCACTGACCACAGCGCAGCGTGCGTATTCCAGTGAGGAGGCAGGCCACAGCGTACACACTGCGGGCAGCTTCTGGTGACGGCGGCAGCGCAGTGCACAGCTGCACTGTTCTGGCGCGTTCCCACTGGCTGGAAGCGGGAGGCACACGCACCCAGACGCGTGGGCACCAGTTCCCCCCAGTGTACGGCTGACACGGGAGGAGAGCGCCGCAGGACCCGGTGAGTAAGGCAGGGCTACACCGGGCAGCTGCGGCTGTGTGCACGGGCCCTCCTCCTCTGCCTGCAAAGCAGACGTAATGTGGTTCAGCACGTAATGTGGTTCAGCCTGAGTTAGGCAGCACAGTAGGTATATGTCATGATACCACTATGTTTGTGATATCACTATGAATCCAAAAAGAAAAACCCAGAAGTAAGGGAAATATTTTGGCTTCTCAGCTTTTAATACTGGGAAGTAAAAGAAGCCAACAGAGGCTAACCTAGTATACAGTGTGAGAACCTGTTTGCAAGGTTAACATACCTACATATGTATTTTGCCCTGACCTGGATAACCCAGGCTAGCCTGATCTTGTCAGATCTCAGAAGCTAAACAGGGTCAGCCCTGGCCATTATTTGAATGGGAAACCTCCAAGGAACACCAGGGTCCCAACACGGAGGCAGGAAATGGTAATCCACCTCTGAACATCTCTTGCCTTGAAAACCCTTCGGGGTCACCATAAGTCAGCTGTGACTTGACAGCAAAAAAAAGATAGAATGTAGTTACATATATCCTGCATTCCTCCCCAGTAGGGACCCAAAGCATGTTGCATTGTTGTCTTCTGAAAAAGAGTGGTAGAACATTGGCCATTCACTGTATCCCACCAAGGCATTTGTTGTCCAAGCAGAGCATGTGTATTCCGACCACCAGTTTGGTACTCAGAGCCAGTTTGGTGTAGTGGTTAGGAGCGTGGACTCTAATCCAGGAGAACCGGGTTTGATTCCCCACTCCTCCACATGCAGCTGCTGGTTTGACCTTGGGTCAGTTACAAGATCTTTCAGAGCTGTTCTCTCACGAGCAGTTCTCAAAAGAGCTCTCTCAGCCCCACCTACCTCACAGGGTATCTGTTCTGGGAAGGGGAAGGGAAAGGAGATTGTAAACCGCTCTGAAACTCCTTTGGGTAGTGAAGGGCGGGGTATGAATCCAATCTCTTCTTCTTCTTTCACCACACATTTTAAAATGTCTGTTATCATTCTGATCCTCGTGAAAGCGGGTTTAATTTCTATAAACAAAATCTACTCTCAAATAGATGTCTTGCTTTATGGCTACAAGTCTCAGCTACTCTAGTGGAACACACAGCTCTGCTGATAATAAAGGAAAGGGATTTTGTCAGCAAGCAGGCTAGGAAGTGTGTGTGGGGGGGTTCTGTTCCTTCCAGCCCCACAGTCTGTGTTCAATCAGCACACAGCTAATGGAAGCCCTCCAGTGCTAAGCAATAAACAAACACAGTTGGGCAAATAGTCCAAAATCAAATCTAGTATATAAGGTGGACAATACATAGTTAGTTCCATTACAGAACACTCCCCTGGGAACCAGAGCAGCTTTGGAGCCCTTCTCATTATACACCAGCACCATCTGTAGCCAGCCTGAACCTTATTTGGGAATTTATAAAGTACACGGGGAGGGAAAAAAATAGACTCGGAATCAAGTGCCGGAGAATCCTATTTCAAGTTTAAATTTTGCTTGTGAAAGATCATTTGGTTTTAGACTCCGCAAACAGTAGGCCTCATCACTCACAATGAGCTACGCATGTAGCAGGGATTACTTCAGATCAGGGAGATTGAAGGTAATTGCTACTTTCCACAGGGAGATAGCAAGTCCTGGTGCCGCTTGAGAGAGATACAGTATGGTGCTGTTATTTGCAACTCTTCAAAAAAAAAAACCAGCTGCCAACTGGAACCATCTTTTCACACTTTCTGTTCCCTCTCCATATAAATTATGACAATAATAGAATTTTTAAAAGGGTACTGTATTTCATTGACCACAGGAATATTATCCCCCCCTTTTTAAAAAAATGAATCAAAGATGACCCCAGCACAGAGAACACAGTGATAAATTCCGTGGCTTAGATCCAAAAATGAGTGGCAAAGCCCATGAGCGGCAAGCACGTTTCTGCTTTCTTTACAAATAATGGGCTCCAACAGGGCTATTTTGGGGCAGAAACGCACAGGAACGGAGTTCCGGCTGGCTTCTGAGTTGGCCATGCCTAAAGCCTCCCTCCCCCACCCCCGGTTCCCCAGACACCTTGCAAGCCGCGGGGCACCTGGGGAAGCCGATCCTGGGAGGCAACTGCACTGTCAGGGGGTGTGGCCTAATATACTAATAAGTTTCTGCTGTTGGGTGTGGCCTGTTATGCTAATGAGTTCCTGCTGGGCTTTTTCTACATAAAAAGCCCTGGGCTCCAAGATGGAACTGTCTCTGCTCACAAAGCCCGTTTGGCTCTTGAGTTGAGGAGCCCTTATGCTTGCATTGATGTGTTTGTTCACCGTTCGAGTTGAAAAGTATTTCCAGATGTTTTAGCTCCATGCCATTGATGGTATTCAGTATGCTGGTGGCCTGGGTAGCTGCTCTCAATGGGTGCCCACCATTTACTAGATTGCTGAGATTATGTAAATCCCAGGGTCATCATGGGAAGTCATGCAACATTTAAAATCAGCTATATTTGAAGTGTATGTGCTGGGGTCCGCGCCCCCCCCCCCCCCCGTACAGCTGATAGCGTTAATCATTCTGTGGCAATCATCATGTCAGCGCATGCTCAGAAAACACTCGATCTGAGTACAGTTTGCAGGCAGAACTTCAATCCAGTTTATAACACTCAGTGCAAATACACTTTGCTTGGGGAGGCAGGCAGGAAAAATGGGCAAAGTACAAGCTGTATACTTACTCACTGCATACTTACACAAGACAGTCAAAGAATGCCCTGACCTGGATAACCCAGGCAAGTCCAATCTCGTCAGATCTCAGAAGCTAAGCAGAGCCAACTCTGGCAAGTACTTGGATGGCAGACCTCCAAAGGAATACCAGGGTTGGGACGCAGAGGCAGGCATATCAAGCCACCTCTCTGAAAACGTCCAAGCCCCAGTAGGGGTCAACAGAAGTCACCATGACTTCCAGGCATGCAAGCACACGCACACACAAATTTTAAAAAGACAATCAAGGAATGCACTAAAAATTAAATTGACTTTTTAAAAATCTTAGAATTGACAGTCTTTCTACATTTTTTCTTTTTCCATTTGCCACTGAATCCTTTCACCTGTGCAAACACACACCTTCTTTCAACCACATCTGTGGGCCGCCCTCTGCCATCTTACACAGCTGATTACTGTTCCTCTGCCCTTCTCCAAAATTCTTGATGGACTGCTGTACTTGTCCACTTGTATATTCATCAGAATGTGGCCAGTGTTGGCCCATGAGGCATTCAAATGCTTTAAGGTCAGCTACTGAATGTCCTTTCCACTCATTACAAATCTCTGTGTAGATATGAGGCATTTTAGCCAAATAACCATGGATTCAGCTGCATCTATGCAAATGGGATTGACTTGTCCAAATTCCCTCACCAGCACTGGCTGAAAAAGCTAGATTTTACAAAATTAGAAAGATCACCAAAATTTATCCCAACATAAAGCATCATGAGTCAGAGCTCCTTCCCTCACATGTGTGAAGTGTAAGGATGCTACAAATTTCACCCCAAATACATTTGACAGTTGAACTTACTGTATTCAAAGGTTTTGCTCAAATGTGGACTGATCAGCCATCATGTTCAGCTTGTGCTAAATGGATGTGAACACCTGCCGAACAGATTTGCATCAAATTTCTGCAAAACTGCACATGCCTGTTTTGGAGAGACAATTCACGTTGAGCTGTGATAGGTCAGGTATTCAGTAACTTGAGTGCTGAGAAATCCAACCTTCCCAGTAAGGACCTGCATGCCTTGGGGGGGGGGGGGGGGGAGACGGACCTGAGAATTCATGTGCATTTCACCTAGTTGTAGCTTCCTCCCATCTCTCTGAGTAGGAAGAAGACAAATAGGACATGTGATAGTGTGTCTATATAGATACACTATATATGAGGCTGTTTGTTTCTATGCATGACACTGGGCATGCATGTCCCAAAGGCTCCCCCCATGCTCTTCATCCTGTAGGATATGTCCAGAAGTGTGAATAAAAAGTCCTTTAGCAGCTGCAGAATGTCCACAAGGAGAAAATGCATAAACCTGTGAGTGTTTGCATTGCCAGGTTTGCAGTTGGCACCACCAATCATGTCTAACCCCACACACCGTATTGCGTCTTCCTTCTTTTACTGCTAGTCCCACCCAGCATGCAAATCAGGCAGAGATCAGTCAGTCCCCCAAGTCAAACTGGAAACCAGGAGGTGGGGGTCAGATGACTTTTCCTCAAGCACAGTGTCAGTTACCAGATAGCTGCTGACCTCCTCCTATTGGGTGACATCAGCAGACTTTTCATTACTGAGGGATCTTTGTGCCTGTCCTGGGTTATACCTGTCACAGAGCCAGACTGAATGATGCAATACACTCTTTATTGTTTTTCACAGCACTGCTGTTGTTCACAGCACACCTCAGCTGTAGTTCTGAACAGAGTATTCCTGAATCCTGTAGGGCATCAAATCCTTATCTAAGCTACGAGACTAATACAGATGGGATTACTCTTACCAGCTACATATACAGTATTGTGCTTGGCTGGCCAAACACAAGGCAGACCCTACAACCATTATTTCTTCATTGATCTCACAGAGCTCTGCCATGGATCCAGTGTTCCCCATTCTCCCTCCTTACCCAGCCATCTGGCCTTTTTATATCTTCTAGCACCCAGTCTTTGATTGTAATTGGCCTGTACTCAGTAGCCTAATTCTGTTCTAACTTAGGTCAGTCTAAGTGTTATGTACCTTCTTTACCGTCTTCATTCCTATATGTTTTTCCAGTATTCTATCCTCTTAGGGATACGCTACCCTCTTAACATAGACAAATGTAATTCCATATGTTCTTAACACTTTCATAATATAAGTTGAATGGGTATTGTTTTCTGGAACTGGGATTTTCCATGGGGGCTTGATCTTTATTCTTACTCCTTTCTAATTCTTATTTCTTTCTCGTGGTTACTGATAGTTCAAGTAGCCTGTCTTTTCAATTGCACTAGTCCCGAGTACTACAGATATGTGTTTCTGCTCATTCCCACACACTGCATCCAAACCTGTTCTGAACTTCAAAGCAAGTTCTCTTTGGTTATACTCAAGTCAGTGACTTAGATACCAGCACCTAAGAATTACCAGACCAATACTAAGTGGAGCCTCACCCTTCTAAGCCTGTAGTGGGTTTAAAAGGGTATAATTCTGTTTAGGATTGTATTATACATGTGTACCATTTCTTTTTGTTTTTCAGCCACAATGTGGCAACAATTTTTCTTGTGCGTAACCAACTTAAAGTAGTTATCCTTGATGGAATAGTGCTGAAAGTCAAGTTTGAGTCCCGTGGCACCTTTAAGATGAACAAAGTTTTATTCAAGGTATAAGCTTTCATGTGCATGCACACTTCTTCAGATACAGTGAAACAGAATTTCCTCAACCATTACATATAGAAGGGGGGGCGGGGTTAGTTGCCAGGAAAGGACAATTAGAGTCAAGACACAGACAGAAACAAAAATGGAAATCACCTGTCCATACATATAGGTAGAGGGTGAGCAGTAAATTATCATATATCATAATGAAGATGTTTAATAGACACAGGGATCAAACAGGAATAATAAACTTAGTTTATATGGTAACCCTTTGTTTGGGTTCAGTTCTGGGACAAAAACAGTGAAGAAAACAGTTACAAGGGCCAGGGCCTTCTCAGTGGCAGCTCTGTACTGGTAGAAAAAGCTCCCAGAGGATATCAGGGCCCTGCAGGACTTCTTACAGTTCTGCAGGGCCTGCAAGATGGAGCTCTTCCACCAGGCCTTTGATTAAGGAGCCATACCCAAGAAACTGAGGCCCTGGCCCCAATATTAACATCATCATCAATAGCCTAATATACCCCAAACTTGATGTTAGCTGGGTGTTGCCTTGGCAGCTCTGTACTGGTAGAATGTCGACCCCTCACCTGTTTACCAACCAGTCCCCTAACTCTGACCGACAGCGAGCGAGCGGATCTCCTGTCTTACTTCGGGTGACGGGGTCCCTGAGGTAACCTGGATCAGCCTCTCTCTAAATAATAATAAACCCGCTGACCAGTTTCCTCCAATTAGAGTAGCTACAGTTTTACAATATAGTCTCTTCGGGGTTTGCTGATATTTGGTCTCTGCGTTTAGTATCTGAGGTAAATATTTGGGACCCTGTGTACTTTGGTCTGAAATCCCTTTTCAAAAGGCACCACAGCTTTTCTTTTACTGAATACAACTTTATTGGTACAATTGAGTATAAGTGGAGGGATATTGCGGAGATTGCTTATATTGTCCCGATGTTACTGTTTCTGATGTCACATTAAGCTTTACTGTTTTACAGACTCGTTGTTACTTTGTTGCAGATGGTATGTTTTGATACACTTTGCACACACTCGCTAAACACTCAGACTTCACCCTCCTGTCCTGCTGTGTGGAGATGTACAGTTTCTTGGCTTGGCACTACCCCCAGTTGGCTCTTGACCATCCTGCCCCTCAGCCTCACTAATCTCCCTTTTAGTCAGGATCCTTTGGTTGACAGTACTGAATAGCGTTTGTGTGTATTCTTAAATTCACTTGTCTGCTCCCACTCTGGCAAGTCAGACACCTTAGCTCTTCTCACTGAGCTTTCACACGCTGTTCGCTCCCACAGAGCACCGAGAGACACCGACTGCCCTTCTGCTCTCTCTGACGTCCCAGGCTGGACTCCCTCTCCACCTCACAGTTCTCTGACTGTTCGTTCCTAACTGACCACTCCGACAGTTATCTGTCTATCAACAATGGGTTCTGAGCCCCTGGGCCCCCACCTTTTCAAGTCATGTGACTTTCCAGGCATTCTACTCTGCCCCTTTAAGTTCCATTTCGTCACACCTGTGATGCTGCTAATGCCTTCCATTTTGATGCAAACTGTACTAGCACTTTATATTATACTAGTAGCAAGGCCCATTGTAAAATCAATACAACGGGCTCTAAAAAGTTAGGAGGTGGAACGAATGCATTGGCTATCTCTCAGGGTGCTTGCACCTTGCCCCTGTTGCCCATCTGCTTTCTCTCCCTCCCTCAATCCTGGGGCCAACGGTCAGCGGAATGCCCCACGATGTGACTGCTTCCCCAGCCAACTTCCCAGCTGCTTCTGCGGCCCTCCATCCTGGTGGCACATGCAGCCTTTTTGAGGTGGGCCATGGTGGTGGCGGAGTTCATGAAGACATACCAGAGCTTCTGCCACTTGTGCTTGGGCAGTGGTGGGGAAGTGGCGGTGGCAGCTGCAATATTTTTGCTGACCTCCTGAAGCTTGGGCAGGAGGGTGCCTTCATTGTGCTGGGCCTTGGCCAGGCACTGCCACTCTCACCTGCTGAAGCAGTGCTCAGGCCCGTGCAGCTCGGCCGCATAATCTTCCGCCCGCCGGAGCATTTGGCTCATCCGTCACCTTGCAGCACACTGAGGCCAAGATGCTGGGCAGTGCTTCTGTGGGCGGGACTATGGCAATGCAGCCAGGGGATAGGGACAATGCCACCAGTGAATAGAGACCCCTAGTGAGTGACACACCAGGGAGCCAACTGATTTGGAAGCACGTGGAATCTTCAGGAGAGTCCACGGTGAAAACACAATTATATATAAGGAGAGATTATGTTTTTATATTTGTATTGTTATTGTTTTATGCAATTTTGTTTATATATTTTATGTAAGGCACCCTGAGCCAACCTTGGCTGGGAGGGCAGGATATAGATTTAAATAAATAAATAAATAAGTCAAAATTGGAGATTGATGTATCCTTAATTGTAGAATGCTGAGAGCAATTAATTGAGTGGAATGTTACTCTTGACTTCTCAGTCACCCACAGCTGCTTTTTGTGAAAAGTGACTGGAAAAAGAGTTAGGGGGATTTTGAGCCGGTCAGTGAGGAGAGGGTCAAGCCTCCCCTTTCTCCTGTTGCTTTTCTGTATCCAGTTGCAGCCTCCAGAGGCTGCTCTCCATTGAAAGACAAAATGATTGGTGAGCATTCTACTTGTCGCATTGCTGATTCCAGGGAGGAGGCAGGTTTGACTCTTGTGGGAGTCCTCCATGCCACATAGCATATTATGCTGGAGGGCACCTTGACCCCCCTACTAGTAACTTTATGGGGGAGTCAGAGAGCTACCAGGAGAAGAGGAAGCTGGGAAAAACCTGCTTCTGCTAGCTTCTTCCATTCAAAACCATAGTTCTGTGACTTTTATGGTATGAGACTCTTTATTCACATAAGTTAATTTCTGGGTGTTTTCCTCTAATAAAGCAAAAACTTGAAATAAAAGTTAAACATGAAGATTAGGTTGATCCTTCAACTCTCTGTAGCCGTGCTGGGTGATGAGACTTGGTGGGCCTGAAGTTTAATCATTATAACAATGTGTATTAGAGGAGGTTCAAAGCAAACGGGAGCATTATCAAATTAAAACCCAGTTATCAAAATAAAGGGCAGCATGTGACATTGCCCTTATCAGAAATAATTGTTTGCTTACGCTATCGCTTGTAGCATGTGGTAAATCATGTTGGTTCTTCTTGTCGAGAGATTTAATCAACAAATTTTCTCTCTGTGTTGTGTAGGTGAACAATTTATTTGTGTATACATACATTTTTTTGTTTTCCATGGATGTGTTAATTATTTACCAATACAACAATTGGATAATAGTAACTGTCAGAATTTATGATAGCACAGTCTGACAAGCCTCCCGGTTTTAACAATCTGCCATCTTTGCATTGGTTCGGTTTGGACAGGGGCAGTTGCTTAATTTCTTCATGTCTTCCCTCCCCCTCCCCCTGCTTGCCTAAGTTTAAAACACAACTTTGAACCTTGGACACAGGTCTCTTGGAGCTTGCTGTTAGCTGACAAGTCCCTGTCAGCATGAAACTGAAATGGTAGACAAAAGAATTTGCTGTACTTTTCCCCCTGTAGTTTTCATTCCATCTCTTTCTTTTAATGAAATGACCATTGCTTGCCGCCTCATCTTACCATTAAGCAACCTCACGCTTTGCAGGCTAAACTTCAAATGTTTTATTAAATGAACAACAAAACAGACATTTTAAAAGGTGGTGGGCATGCATGGTTTCGCTGGATCCTTATTTACGTTTAGCCATATTATGCAGACCTCCATAGGATGCAGTTTTTAATTGAGAGAGATGTTGGCACGAGCCGTCAGGAACATCTCCGATGCAAGCTCAGTTTCACTGAATGAGCAAATGAATGAAAAGGCAGCTTGCAGAGGAAGGGTCCCTAGCAGGTGTCTCGTGAGTGCTGAATGTCCACTGGTTGCATGCCATTTTATTTCATATGTATAATATTAGGTTGGATCCAGCCTCAGTTTACTGCTAGCAGAATAATGATAGATAGAGATGGGTAGCCATGTTGGCAGTCTGTAGCAGTAGAAAAGATCAAGAGTCCAGGAGCACCTTAAAGACTAACAAAATATGTGGCAGGGCATGAGCTTATGTGAGTCACTGCTCACTAATGCTCCCTCTGAGCTGTGGAGTCCTGTGAGCAAAAATGCTACTTTGTGAGCTACTAGCATTAAAGCGATTTGGCTACTGTATAAATAGTTTGCACTGGAGCCATCCTTCCTGAGCTAAGACAAAAAGATGTGAGCCAGAGGCTAAAAAAAGGTGAGCTCGCTCACACTCACTCAGCTTAGAGGAAACACTGCTGCTCACTTCTTCAAATAACCAGTATCTGAAGAATCAGTATCTGAAGTATCCGAAGAAGTGAGCAGTGACTCACAAAAGCTCATACCCTGCCATATATTTTGTTAGTCTTTTAGGGAGCTACTGGACTCTTTCTCTTTTCTACTAAAATAATAATAATAATTGCATGATGTCACATCACGAGACTCATGGTGACCCTGGGACTGTGGCATTTTAAAGGCAAGAGATGAGCAGAGGTGGGTAGTTGTTGCCTTCCTCTGTGCAGCAACCCTGGACTTCCTTGGTGGTCTCCCATGGCTGTGGCCAACCCAGTTTAGCTTCCAGGCTCTGATAAGATTGGGCTAGTCAGGACTATTCGGGGTTGCTAACAGCAGAGGGGATCAGTTTCCTGTTGAAGACACCTGATTTGCCCCCTAATGCTATTCCCAAGGGTGCCCAGTCTCCTGGGAGCAGCATTTCAGGGACATGAGTGCGCTGCAGCACGAGAAGGAGAGGCAAAAATGTTCTGTTCCACTGACTAAGGTGCCTTCTGTTAGGTGGGAAATTTAGTCCAGAACCAAAATTATTATCATCACCACCACAATATTATTGCAATAATTACAATTATTGAAATATTACAGTTATTACTATTGTTATCATTGTTACATATTGCATGTTTATCTATTCAAGGAGCCCAAGATGGTGTCTATTCCTTCTTTCATCCTCGCATGAACCCTATGAGGTAAGATAGAACTGAACAAGAGTGACTGGCCCAAGGTCACCCAGTTAGCTTCACCGCAAGGTAGGTCTTGAAGCTTAGAGCTTCCCAGTCAAAGTCTAATATACTAAACATCACACCTCCCTGGCCCTCAGCTGTTGTGTGGATCTAGATGCCTACCACTGAGAATGCATCACTTTTGTGGCAAAGTACCATTTATCTCAGCACTCAGAAATGGAGTAGTGTGTCATCAGGAAAACAGCATTGCTCTTCCACACCAACCCCATGCTAAAGCTTTCAGTGTGATGGGGAGTTCCTCTGTGTCTCTTGTGGCTGAGTGCATATAATGGATATCTATTGGATGGAAAGACTGCAATCCCATGGATGGAAAGGAGGGCATTTCTGCCAATCCCCCTGCCTGCTGCAGGCCTCTGACACCTCCCCCCCCCCCCGCTGTTCCTGGGGTCCCTTGTCCTCCAGGAGCTGCATTTCAAGGAACATTGTGGAATACAGCAGGAAGGCAAGGCAAGGAAGTCACAATCTACATATGGAAGTCTCTTCTATCTGCAGAAATTACCAGTGGATTCAAACCCATGACATTATAGGAGTTAAGCCCCTCACTGTATCACATGGGTGTTTTGCTCAAAGTTTTGATTTGGAAAGCTTTCTACCAGGGCAGTTTGCAACATTAATCCTGGCAGCTGTCCAGGTAGTTTTTCTAGAAGCTTTCCTGCACAACAGGCTGTGTGAGATGTGCATGCACAAATGGTTCCCGATCCAGACAGTTTGTCTGCCTTTGCCTTAATAAACAGCCAATTACACAACCATAAGGGACAACTCATATCTGTAAGTCAGTTAACTGTGAAATGTCAATGTTTGAGTACATAAAGATGTATTGAAAAGCAGACCAAAAGCAGTATGAGAACACATGCATCTCTCATTTTTTGCTGTAATGACCATGTGCAAATGATTGGGATACAAAAAAAAAATCTGCAGTCTTCTGTTCAGTTTTGGCTGGAATGTTCTGTTCATTTGTGAAGCATACTGTCAGGCAAACAAGCATCTGTAATGTTCTACTTTCTCCCTGCTTCAGCCATATCCTTCTTTCTATTTTGGGGACCACGTCCACCTTTATTTTGGCCCTTTCTGTGTATACAGCTCATTGTGCTTACTCCTGCCTTCAAGAAACACACATAAAATACAAAGATAACCATCTATTAGAAGCCAAAAGATTAGGTATGAAGTTTGTAGCATCAAATAAACACCAAAAAAAATGTGGGGTAGTAACATATGCTAATCAAACTCTATGTCCTGAATTGATATATGGGAGTAATGATGGTAGGATTTTAATTGTTAAGGTTCATAGATATGTAAGGTCATTACTGATAGTTAATGTGTATGCCCCTAACCAACAAGACAAATTTTTTAGTAAAGTTCGAACATTGCTAGCTAAACTTGAATTTGATGATCTTTGTATTGTTGGTGATTTAAATGCTGTTTCTGATAATAGATTGGATAGGAAAATAGTAGGTCCCAGAAGATGTAAAGGTAATGAACTGCCAAGTACCTTTTTATTATTAGCTGAGGAATTCTGTTTAATGGATACTTGGAGAGTTAAAAATGGTGAGCAAAAGGATTATACTTTCTATTCAGGCAGACATAAGTCGGGGTCGCGTATCAATATGATTTGGTCTTCTTTTTTGTTATTAACAGATATTTCTGAGGTAGAAATATTACCCGCGACATACGCTGACCATAACCCGGTGATTTTAACACTTAATGATCTACCCAGAATAGGTAGATGGTCAATGAAATGTCAGCCCTTGAGGGATGTAACTTTTGTGAATGAATGTAAGACAGAATTTGATGAATTTTTTGCTAGAAATATTTCTTCAGAAATAAGTATACATATAGTCTGGGATGCGTTCAACGCCTTTGTAAGAGGTAAAATGATCTCCCAAGAAAGTTGGCAAAGGAAACAACAAAAGGCCAAATATCAAGACCTATTGCTACAAATTAGGAAAGTGGAGGGTAGGTTGAAGGAGGATCCACAATGTAATAGAAGTAGAGACAAACTGCGGAAGTTACAGCATTTACTAAATTGTCTACTGTCAGATGAACTCGCAAAGAAAATTATATATGCTAAACAACATATGTTTGACAATGCAAACAAATCTAGCAGATGGCTTGCCTATAAAATTAAAAAAGATAAAGCCAATAGATATATAAAAACCCTGAAGAACATAAATGGTGAAGAGTGCACCTCAATTAATAAACTTAAAGAGATTATTAACACGTTTTATAGAGAATTATACAAGCAGGAACAGGTTAATATAAACGAAACTGAATCTTATCTAGATAAATTTATTAACAAAAAATTATCCGAGGATCAAAAGAAATTACTGAATGGTACCATTACAACAATGGAGATAACAGAAGCAATTCAAAAACTTAAGGTAAATAAGGCACCGGGCTCAGATGCTATTATACCAGAATTTTACCAAATTTTTGAAAATAATATTACTCCTAATTTGAAAAAAGTTATACAGAATATTTATGATGGGGGGCAGATGCCCGATTCCTGGAAGGAAGCTCTAATAACTCTAATTCCAAAACAGGGTACCAACTTGGCTGATATTAAAAATTACCGCCGGATATCACTACTTAATGTGGATTATAAAATCTACACAGCAATCCTGGCTAGCAGACTTAAAAAAGTCCTGTCCCAAATTATTAAAACAGATCAATCTGGTTTTTTACCACATAGATAACAGAACCATAATATACGTATTATACTGAATATCCTAGAAGACTATGAGCAACACCCTGGTAAACAATTGGCACTTTGTTTTGTAGATGCCGAAAAGGTCTTCGACAAACTAAACTGGGATTTTATGTTACTTCAACTCAAAAAATGGGATTGTGGATATAATTTCTTTACAATGATTAAAACGATATATCAAGAACAAGAAGCCAAGGTACTTTTTAATGGTGATTCCACGCCCAGCTTTGCCATACAAAAGGGTGTGAGGCAGGGATGTCCTCTCTCCCCACTTTTGTTTATTTTTGTATTAGAAACACTGTGTGACATTGTAAGAGAGGAACACAGTATAAAAGGTCTAAAGTTAAAAGAAGAATCCTTTAAACTGTTGGCATTTGCAGACGATTTGGTTTTTATTTTAGAAGACCCTTTGCGGTCATCAGAAAAACTCTTGAATGTCCTTGAAGATTTTGGTTAGGTGGCTGAGTTTAAAGTAAATGAAAATAAAACAAAAATTTTAACCAAAAATTGCATAAAAGAAATTAATACACTGTTGCAAAATAGAACCAATTTTGTAGTGATTAAAAAAGTTAAATATCTAGGGATTATACTTTCAAATAAATGTAGTTCTTTGTATAAAGATAATTATGAAAAGGTTTTAATTGAGATTTTTAAAAAATTAGAAATATGGACAAAACTGCAAATTTCACTCCTAGGACTCATTGCCTTAATTAAGATGAATATCCTACTGCGTCTCATGTTTTTTCCCCCAAAATTTACCAATTTTAAAAAAACATTTTTTCAATGCCTTAGATAAGTGCGTAGCACGTTTTATATGGCAAGCAAAAAAACCCCTAGGATCAAACTCAAATACTTACAGGATAAAGTAGAACGAGGGGTCTTCGGCCTACCAGATTGGTATCTTTATTACACTGCTGCCACGATGGTTTGGTTAAAGGAATGGGCAAAACCTAAGAATGCACTAATTTTGAACTTAGAAGGCCATGACTTGCTGGTAGGTTGGCATGCTGTATTTTGGTACAACCAAAAAAATAAAAGTTTTAAGTCACACGCCTTTAGGGGACCCTTGTTAAAAATTTGGCTAGAAACGAAACCAAAATTTTACCATAAAATACCGAATTGGGTGTCACCTTTAGAAGCCTTTATCAAACTGACCCTTTTAACAAGGGATAAAACTTGTGGCTGTACAAATTTACTGGAAGATGATTTATCCTTGAAAAGCTTCGAAATGCTAATAACACAAGGAATCCATCTATCTTGGTGGGAACAAATACAATTACTTTCAAGATATAAAATAGATTTAAAAAACAGGTTTTTACAGAGAACTGATAGATTTTGATAAAGTGTGGTTAATTATGGAAGAAAAAAATATTCAAAAAATATATAAAATTTTGTTAGAATACAAGATGCAAGACGAGTGGATTAAACCAAATATGATTATGTGGGCTAGGTGTATTGGACATAATATTGACTTAGATGAGTGGGAAAAAGTTTGGAAAAGGAATATTAAGTTTACAAGAGCAAGCGTATTTAAAGAAAAATTTTACAAAATGTTTTATTTGTGGCACTTCTCCCCCGATAAACTTGCTAGATTTTCAAAGCATGTTTCCAAAACATGTTGGAAATGTAAACAGTGTACCGGTACTTACTTCCACATGTGGTGGTCTTGCTCTCGTGCCAAGAAGTTTTGGGGTTTTGTTCAGAAAATTGTACAGGAGATAACAGAGTGCAGAGTTCCGATGAACCCGGAGTTATTTTTGCTTAATGTACTTCCAAATGATTATAAATATGTTGATAAGAGAATAATAATTCATGCTATAACAGCGGCGAGACTGCTCTTTGCCAAATACTGGAAGTCGGACAGGATACCTGAGGAGGAAAAATTTATAACAAAGCTACTGGATATTGTAGAAATGGACAATTTGACTTTGAGACTGAATAACACTCAGGAGTCGTTCAAGCCAATGTGGGATAAATTTTATTATTGGTATGATGAGCATTATTTAAAAGTATCTTAATATTTGGCAGAATATGTGGAAAATAACTGGTTTGATCTTCTTTCTTTGTTACATATAGTTTTCTGCTATGTTGGATTTATTACAATGTAAAATTAAAAATAAAACGGGAAAAAAATAGAAAGAAATGCAGGGCGAAAGTGGGAGACAATGCAGAACAACAAATATACCATGAAGCAGAGCAGCTGTGAGAGTGGGGGTAAGCCCCATGCAGAAAGGGCTCCTGTTTGGTTCTTTTCAGGACATACATGCCACCAGTCGAAGAGCCAGCGTACATACTGGTTAGAGTGGAGAATGGGGACCCCCTATAGAGTGTGGAACTGAACTGAAGGGAGCAGGAGAAGTAAGATTCACAAACATTTTTGGTACTTCAGAACTGGATAACATTTTAAACAACTGGGGGTTGTAGTGTGAATCAAAAAGATCAAACATGTTCCTGAGGTAATTTTTGCTTTAAAAAATTAAGGCCACATGTTTACTAACAACTGGTGTTCAAGTGTCTTTTAATTTATATTGGTGCACAGCAACTGACTTTGAAAAGCATTTTCTAAAAAAATGTAGACACAAATTAGTCCGCTGTCTTTTGGAAAACATTAATAAACAGCAATAGGCTTTCAAACAGTGTGAGTTAATTTTGCAGTTGTTTGTAAGGCCAAGCATTATGCACGATAGGCTCATAGGAAAGTGGTGTGTGTGTGTGTGTGTGTGTGTGTGTGTGTGTCTTTTAATACGTTAGTACTCAGCAACAGGCTTTAAAGGAAAGTGCTAATTCCCATGATTCTTTCTAAAGCCAGGCATTCATACACAAGTGCTTAGGAAGTGGGGGGGGGGGGGGTGTTTGTCTCTTAATGTGCATTAGCATGCACATCAGCTCATAGCAACAGAATTTTCCACTCAGGTGAGCTTTTATCTTTTTTAAGAAATCTACTCATGTTCTTGACTTTACCCACGAACCCCTCAAACAGCTGTGTTCTGTTCTTAGCCCCACTCAGACCACAGGGTTCTGCCTCAAATTCCCATCCAGGTACTAAAAGTGCAGCTTTAAAACAAAATGTTTCAAGAGTAAGCAAGCCTCTTTAGAGTACATCACAGAAGAAAAGACAGGCTTGAGAAAATTTCTCCTCCTTATGCAATATTCAGCCCTTGATTCTGGATGAAATATGCTCCATTCTCTTGTTGCCTTTATTAACGTGCCAGTATTTTCCCTGCTATGTTAATTTTTCCCTGTGTACAAAATTAAGACAAAAAAATGATCGCCAGCATAAGCTGATCCAGACTTAATAATAAAGGAGTATTTTAATAGCAGGTGCATCAGGGAATGCTGAAATAAATCTACAGGCGACTTAGTGTCATAATCATAAGTCTGAACTACTTGACCCATTTTTGGGTATCTAGCAAAATGAATGCTAATAATTATTTGAGGATCCCCTATGCTCGGAGGTTTCTGAGCCAGGTCAGAGAGAGTGTGTGACTCCAGCAATGAATTCAAACACCTTCATCCAGGGAACAGAAATGCGGTGGCAGAACTCAGCATCAGCTGTTCGGTCAGATGGGAACTGGGGGTGGGGGAGGGGTGTCCTTTGGTACCCCCTCACTTGTAGCACATTATGATGATGAGCAAGTACTATATGAAGCTTCTTACAGAATCAGTTTTCCCTTAAGCAGGGAAGGGGACAACCAATGAACAGAACAACACTTTCTTCACCTGCGGCAGGTGTACCTCATCAGTTGCTAGATAATGCTCCCCTTTTGGGGTAGGGTTGCCAACTCCAGGTTGAGAAATTCTTGGAGATTTGGGGGTGGAGTCTAAGGAAGGCAAAGTTTGGGGAAATGAAGGAACTTATTGGGGTATAATGTTGTAGAGTTCACTCTCCAAAGCAGCCATTTTCTCCTGGGGAATTGACTTCTGTAGTCTGGAGATCAGTTGTAATTCTGGGAGCTCTCCAGACGCCATTGGTGCAGTTTTGCTGTGTACTGCTAGCACTGGTATACTTGATCCAGTTATGGCTGCTATGACTGGGTGAGAGTTGAGTTATTTTATGAATATTCTGATGGCATCTTGTGCTCTTGTTTATCCAGTTAAACATGTTGTTCCTTGATTCCTGATTCAGGGTGTGTGTGTATGTGTGAATTTCCTGACCCAAAATCTATAACAAAAAATAATACTGAGACTTTTGTTTCCTATTTTCTGCACAGTGCCTGGATGTGAGCTTGTGCTGGGTACTGAAATGGTGAAAAACATATGACCATCACCTAGCTCTTACCAAAGGAAGGAAGAAATTGCACGATAACCATCTGTAGCAGCTAAACCAACCTCCTTTCAGCAATTGGGCAGAGGGGGTCAGGTGATCTGACCTGGACCTTAGAAAGGCTTTGGGGTCTACCTTTCCCACTAAGAACTTTCAATTTATGGTGATACCATGCTAAGTTGGGGTTATAGCCCATACAGTATGTTACAAAGAAAATGTTTTGCACATTTCTCAAGATCCCAGATTCTGGGACCTTGAGGCTAAATCTTTTTCAAGAGCCAGTTTGGTATAGTGGTAAAGAGTGTGGAATCTAATCTGGGAGAACCAAGTTTGATTCCTCACTCCTCTATATGCAGCTGCTGGTGTGACAAGTTCTCTCGGAGCTGTTCTCTCAAGAGCAGTCCTTGAAAGAGCTGTCTCAGTCCCACTTACCTCACAGGGTGTCTGTTGTGGGGAGGGGAAGGGAAAGGATATTGTAAACCATTCTGAGACTCCAAGTGAAGGGTAGTGTATAAATCCAGTCTCTTCTGCTCTCTCTTCTTAAAAACCATGGTCATAATCCAACACCATGCAGGGCTGTTAGATACAGAGGTTGCCTCATTCTCTTGAAAGTCAGGGAATGACACACACATTCCATTATTGTGGAAGGCCAGGCCATAGCCAGCCTTCCTCACTAGGTGGGGCCATGGCTTGGGGTGCGGGTGTTCCTGTCTCCAAATACCTTGGCCAGTGATAATTCAGTTCCCAAGAGGAAGACATTGGCCACCCTGCTTTAAGTTATCTCTTACTTCTTTGAAGCCTACTGCTATACTTACTGTAGCTAAAGGGTTTTAACTCAGAATTTACTTGAAACAAGGTCCCATTCTTTAAATGGAAACTGTACATAACAGATGTTCTTTAAAAAAATGTGGAGGCAGGGCAAAACAGTGGAGTGGAGAACCTAATGGTCCTACTCTGGCTACAAAGATGGAAGAGAATGACAGAGTTTGCTCACAACTCTCATTTGTATACCTAAAGAATTGGGCTGGAACACTGCTGAGCAAATTCCCATCCTATTTGTTTATTTAGATATTTATATCCCACTTCCCCCCCCAAAAAAAGGGGACCAAAAGTGATTTATAACCTCATTCTCCCCTCCTCCATTTTATCCACATAACAACAATCCTCTGAGGCAAGTTAGGCTGAGAGCGAGTGACTGGACTAAGGTCACCCAGCAAGCTTCTGTAGCTGAGTGAGGATCTGAACCTGGGTCTCACGGATTCTAGTCTGACACTAACTGCTACTCTGGTCTCTTAAGAACATAAGAGAAGCCAATATTGGATCAGGCCAATGGACCATCCAGTCCAACACTCTGTCACACAGTGGCCAAAAATACCAGGTGCCATCAGGAGGTCCAGCAGTGGGGCCAGGACACTAGAAGCCCTCCCACTGTTGCCCCCCCCCTCAAAGCACCAAGAATACAGAGCATCACTTGCCCCAGACTGAGAGTTCCTATCTATACCTTGTGGCTAATAGCCACTGATGGACCTCTGCTCCATATGTTTATCTAATTCCCTCTTGAAACCGTCCATGCTTGTAGCCGCCGCCGCCACCTCCTGTGGCAGTGAATTCCACGTGTTAATCACTCTTTGGGTGAAAAAGTACTTTCTTTTATCAGTTCTAACCCAACTGCTCAGCAATTTTATTGAGTGCCCATGAGTTCTTGTATTGTGAGAAAGGGAGAAAAGTAGTTCTATCTCTACCTGCTCTATTCCATGCATAATCTTGTAAACCTTGAGCATGTCACCCCTCCATCATTGTTTCTTCAAGCTAAAGAGCCCCAATCGCTTTAACCTTTCTTCATAGGGAAAGTGTTCAACCCTTTTATTATTCTAGTTGTCCTTTTCTGCACTTTCCCCAATGCTATAATATCTTTTTTGAGGTGTGGTGACCAGAACTGTACACACTATTCCAAATGAGGTTGCACCATCAATTTATACAGGGGCATTATGATACTGGCTGATTTGTTTTCAGTTCCTTTCCTAATATTCCCCAGAACAGTGTTGGCCTTTTTTATTGTAGTTGCACACTGTCTCAACATTTTCAGTGAGTTATCTACTACAACTTCAAGATCTCTCTCTTGGTCAGTCTCTGTCAGTTCAGACCCCATCAATGTTTATCACTTTGCACTTGGCTACACTGAACTCCATTTGCCACATTGCCACCCACTCGCCCATCCTTAACAGATCCTTTTGGAGTGCCTCACAATCCTCACTGGTTTTCACCACCCTGAACAATTTAGTGCCATCCGCAAATTTAGCCCCTTTGCTGCTTACTCCCAACTCCAAATCATAAATAAACAAGTTAAAAAGCATAGGATCCAGTACTGATCCCTGTGGTACCCCACTATTTACCAGCCTCCACTGAGAAAATTGCTCATTTATACTCACTGTCTGTTTCCCATTAATTAGCCAGTTTTTGATCCACAAGAGGACTTGTCTTTTTATCTCATGACTATTGAGCTTACATAGGAGCCTTTGATGAGGAACTTTATCAAAAGCTTTCATTTACATGCTCATCCTTCAAGCAACATCATTGACTTTTGAATCTGAAAAGAAGAGGCATCCAAAAGCAAGTTCTCCAACACGCCACCCTCAAACATTTTCACTTGTGATGCCATGTAAGATTGATGGCTTTGGGTGTTGGCTATCATGGTTGTAAGTAGTTGTCGGTACACCTTGTCTTAAGTTCTAAGGTTGAGTCGTGGAGCTATCATAGACTATCCTTCAGAGCAGGGGTCTCCAATGTGGTGCCCATGGGTACCATGGTGCTTACCAACACCTTTCCTGGTGTTCACCTAATGTTGCTAGAAAGCAGGCAGGACCTGATGGGGCCTTGATCTAGCAAGGCTTCTTATTGGCCATTGGAGATTTGATTGGCTGGGCATACTTTTTGAAATATTGCTTCGGCAGCAGCTGATACCACAACATAAGGGTCTTCACTGTGTGACTGAAGCTAAACTATAGCCATTGTGTGGCTAGCTGCACCCTCTTGTGCAGCCATTTTGTGGCAGCCATTTTGTGGCTGCACCCACCACCCTATGTCAGAATTCCAAAGATGCCCGCATGCTCAAAAAGGTTGGGGACTCCTGCCTCAGAGCATGCAATATTTCTTCTAGCATCTTAGAAGAGGTAAAATGGTTACTGTGAAGGGTTACTTTCAAGATCAGCTTTGGATATTCTTTTTGAAGCCTTCAAGCTTTCCTGCTAAACTTTTAAGCCCCAACCAATTTCATATCATCATTAAAGCCTACAAACCGACAAACGGCTGGTGGAGAAAGAGGTAGGCTGAATGAGTATGCTTATGGGAAATCAAGTTTGTTGTTTTCTACGGAAGGTTAATAAATTTCCAATAAATGATAAAGGCTGCCATTAGGTAGCTGAGCAGCAGGGCCACATAACAGCCGGCCTAGGCCAGGCTGGATTATCCAGTTTGCTCAGTGGGTGTGGAGGGTCAATTTTTCTGGCTCTTTTGTATTGAGGCATAAAAATCCACAAGAGTGAAGAGCCTTATTAACATGCTCTCCAAGGAAGGCTCTCACACAACCAGCTGGAAATGGCTCAGCGACACAGACCCATTTTCTGCTGTATAACTGAATAACTCTTCTGGGTGTGTAAAGCCAGGATCTGTGACCTTCTGTAGATCTCTCTCAGTAAACAGCCCCTCGTCTCTAAAACTCCAAGCATGAAAACAGCGGCTTGGCTGATTAGTGGCCATTTCTGAGCCACGTGCACACCAAGACATGCTATCAAGTGGTACATTGCATTACTGGTAATGAAGGAAATCTCCTGTGCCATCAAACATGGGCGACATATATATATATATATATATATATATATATATATATATATATATATATATATATATCAAATAACTAGCAGCCATCTGAAGAACAGTTGTCTGTTGCAGGTACAAATTCATGGGAGAATTTATTTTGATGGGTATTCCAAAAATATAACTTATTTAGTACATGGGCTACCGAGGGGGAAAATAATCATTTCACAAGCAATTACTGGAAATTTCTGAAAGGTGTTGGATTGCTGGTAATAATGTCCTTTTTTCATTCATGGGTGTAAGTTTTATGATGCCATTTTTCTTTCTACCAAAAAAAACCCCAACCTCCAAAATATTGCCTTCTAAATATATGTATAACATTGCCTTATAATGACATTGTCTGAAATCATTTTACATATACAACAATATGCTTCTCAACGTGCCGTGTGCTTTGGCCATGACTAAGTAGAGAGAAATGCCCTTGGCTGTGCCTCGGGCCCTAAGTGCCTCCAGCTGGTATAAAATTAGCTGATTTACTGGGAAAATAAAGAGGCGCAATACATAGCTGGACGTTTCTGTTGCTTCCCAATCAGTAGCAAAGAGATCAGCACCTCTCTTCGAAGCACCAGATACCTTTCTTTATAAATATGAAGCACATTGTCAGCGGCAGTGTACTGACCTGACATGCACAATAGCCTGAATCGTGTGGAAAATTACGTTTAAAGGAAGGTGGTAATGTAATTATGATCAAAATGAATTTATGCCTCAAATAACCCAAATTTAATTTCGTGTCTTCCAGTGGAAATGATTTAGCTGAATTCAGCCCAGGTGCTTCTCCTGTTAGGCTTTTAATTGCAGCAAATCAGAGCGACATCCAGGATGTGGGATTTGTTGTGTTTTTTTTTTAAAAAAGAAAAGAAATCAAAGGGCTTCTGACATTCCTTGGAATAGAAATGTTTTGCCTATCATTCTGCTTAAATAGTAACAATTTATTTTTTCAAGCACTTAGTTTCTTGATCAGAATCCATATTCATGCCGGCCCGCTGTAATCCACTTTACCACTTAATGTTGCAATTCAAATGTTCGGTAAGAAGCAAAGCCCTCCAGAATAAAGCATGAATATTACCGTGTGGGGCTGTAAAGAGAAGACTATTAGAATATATCACCAACACACTAGGGGACCATTTAGTGCTCTGCTCTAAATACATCATTTAATTACAATGGAGACATTACTTCATGTTTCTACTGATGTAAGTATTATTAGAATTCATGATATTCGCAGGCTACTGTGGGCCATTACATTGGCCATAAGCTATTCCATAAGATTTACTACTAAAGGCCCGCAAGGGTATTTGAGCATTCATGGATTCTGAAGCAGTAAGCTTTTATCTAAGACACATAAGTGAGGGACAACCGAGTTATTATCTCTAAGAAACATAGCTTAATATTTTGGATTCTAAAGGTTAAGGTACCATAAATCCTGAATTACTCTGAGATATCACATAAAAAGACATTTTTATTTTATTTTACTCCACTCTGCCTCTTAAAATATTTTATGGCGGCCGTTTTCTAGAGCCGTGCCATGTTGTTTACATGCAGTCCCTGGGTGGACCAAGAACACTGACACAGCATTTATTTTCACCTGTGGTAATAGGGACTTCCGTTGCCCACCATCTACTCCTGTAGATGGTGGACAGGAGAGGGTACAAAGGGCCATCACGTGATTGGGGAGTCACATTCCCAAGTGTAAATACAAATGGCGTACCAGATCCAGGAGGTTCTATAAGTACTCCTGCTCCTAATATTCATTGGAGCAATGTAATTACTTAGATCTGTCCAGCTCAAGCCGCTATCACTGTTGACGATGATACACTTGTCAGGATAGGAGTGCTGAATGAAGAGAAGCCATCCTTCCAGGGCTTGATCCAGGAACTGATCAGGCCTATACCTATTTCATTGATACAACAGCACCAGATACTTCCTGATTTAAAAAAAACATAATGATGAAGCTGGTCAAAGTTTCACATCAGTAGCCTAAAGGCATGAACCCCTCATTTCTCATGTCCTTTAACAGTTCGAGTACACTTTGTATTTAAGAGTGCATCACGGCAATGGCTAAAGTTGAAGTTGACTCCAGAAGTGCACTGAATCTACTTCAGCATAAATGAGGTCCTGTGGCTTGTGGCTAGTATAACTTTTTTTTTTTTTGGCCTGTCTCGTTACATAGTAAAAGGGGTGTCCCTGCTTTTAGAAGAAGAAGAAGAGAAAAGATTGGATTTATATCCCGCCCTTCACTCACTTAAGAGTCTCAGAGCGGCTTACAAACTCCTTTCCCCTCCCCTCCCCACAACAGACACCCTGTGAGGTAGGTGGGGCTGAGAGAACTCTTTCCCAAGCTGTCCTTGAGGGAACAGCTGGTACAGAGCTATGGCTTGCCCAAGGTCATCCAGCCAGGTGCAAGTGGAGGAGTGGGGAATCAAACCCGGTTCTCCCAGATTAGAGTCCGCGCACTTAACCACTACACCAGACTGGCTCTCGATTTTAAAATTCAGTGTTTTTGTTTTGAAAATTATTGGCAAGTCACAGAGCCCTCATTTCTAAAAGATCTTCTTGACAATGATACTTAAATGTGGTGATAATAGTTCAGATGTATTCCATTATCTTGCCTTAATCTCTGCTTGTGTGAGAAGTGCCATCAAGTCACAGCCCATTTATGGTGACCTGTAGGGTTTTCAAGGTAAGGGATAATAGAGGTGGTTTGCTATTACCTTCCTTTGCACAGCAACCCTGGAATTCCTTGGTAGTTTCCCATCCAAATACTAACTAGGGCTGACCTTGCTTAACTTCCAGTATCTGACAAGATCAGACTACTGGGGACTTAATCCCTACATAGGGGGAAATCCCTTGTGGAAAAATATCCTTGGAAATCAGGGCTGCTCAGAACAGCCACAGACTTTCAGAAAAACATTTCCTCTACTTGCCCTTATACCATGAAAACCCAGCCCAAATACCTTAGAAAGGAAATCACATCCTGCAGACTGACTAAAGTCCTGGAATACTATTTCCCTACTACTCTTTCCATCTTGGTAGTCCTGATGTAAAAGATACTTATCAAAGGGCACTATCATTAATGAATGGGAATTTTCGCTGAAAAGAACTGAACGTATGGGTCTATCTTGCCATGTGTCAAAGAGAGCAGAGTGGTGGTGAAGATGCCATTAGGAGGTATCTTTTAAACCAATCAGCCTAATTCAGGGAGGGATGATAGCTCAATGGTAGAACATATGCTTTGTATGCCAAAGGTCAGCATGTGGAACAGGGCCCCGAGAGATCCTTCCTGAAGACACTGGAGAGATGCTGCTCCTGATCAGCAGCCAAGTTAGAACAGCAGCTTATGCTCATTCTCCCATACCATCTTGGCTACCAGGTAAGATCTGCATCTTGGTACCTATTCTGTGCCCCTCACCCCAGAGACAGCAGCTAGAGGCAGGGATTTTTAAGTGTTGGCGCCCTGTGGGTGGAATGCTGTCCCCCCCAATAAGTTTGTATGGTGCCCATATTATTGTCTTTTAGATGCCAAGTGAAAACCACTGTAGTTGCCCAGGCCTTTGACTGTCTAGTCCCTGAAGCCTCCTCAGCCAGAAGTATCCCTGTGCACGCCTTCAAGTCGAGTTATTCATGGAGGTGACACCATTGCATTGATGCGGGTTTCTTGAGGCTTTCCCCCCTCAGTTATTGCACTCCCCCTTAGACGCAAACACTGCAGCCAGCTATATTGATTCTCTTCCCTTGTGACTCCTGGACTGTCTCCCCCCACCCACCTCTTCCCACTGGAAAGCTGTGTGTTAGGGTAAAAACTCTCCTGTCTATCCAACACAGAAATTGCTCAAGCAATACATTCAGCATTGTAAATGTCTCTGAATTAATTTGTACAGACCAATCCTGAGAGATTTGAGTCTATCACATAAACATTGAAGATTTGGTCACAGAGAAGTGAGATTTTACTCTTAAATCAAAACGATGTATATTTTTCAGAAACCACACACAAGGGGTAGCATGAAAACAACTCTGCTTTCTGCCGTTTATTTAACACTAATTACCCACCTCCTGTCCGCTGGCCTTACATAGCTCCTCCATTTACCTCGTAAATATAATGTTTCTGCTTTTCCAGAATCCCCCCTTGGATTTAGTTAAATGTTTAATAAATTCACTTTTGCTTTGCTCTGCCCTTGCAAATCTATGAAAGGGAATGAGCCGTCTAAATCAGATCAGCCCTTGGAATCAGACTTCAGAAGGAGCAGAGTGTGCTCACTTTGCCCTCCAGCTTCAAACCTGTCTGTGGAGCGTATTTGATTCTTTCAAGAATGATTGTCATGCACTTTATAAAAATGTACTTTTCTTGCCTGGGTCACACCAAGCCCAAGAGAACCTTAGAAAGAGGTGTCTTTTTGGATGACCCCTGGAGAACATGGAGTGCCACAGAGGCAACTGCTTGGGATACCTTTTCTAGTGTTGCAGTCTTTTAAGGATTAACACTGATTTCCCTTCTGTTAGCACACCGGGAATCCAGAGTACGTCCTTTGACCTATCACCCGATTGTGGCACTAATAGATAAGGCTGAAAAGCTGTTGTATTATGAAACCCGGATGTGGTAGCACCATGCCTGATCTGAAGCTTTTCTTTCCTACTGTGCTGGGAAATCAACTTCTTCCTTGAGCCTATACAAAACTGTTTCAAACCAATTTACATCCATGGGTTGCTTAGTGTATCTGAGGAAGGTTTTGTTTCTTTCAGAGTAGAAACAATGTCCTCATTAATCGCTGTTCAATAGTTTTGTTGATTAGTGGGTATGTTTGTAGTAAATTTAGAACAAATAGCACTGTTTTCCTCAGGTGGTGTATTTTGGGTGACCACCTCCATGCTTCACTGCATCATTCTTCTTTAGACCAAAAGCAAAATGGTACAAACATACGAGGACCATGTTGGGTACTTCTGAATGAATTATTCATGAAGTCATGTTTCCCTTACTGTGGACAGTACATTTTAAAGACAGGAGTCCATAGCACTGTTTTCCTTCCTTGCCACCACCATATGGTGATCTCACAGAAATTCTTACTGTGTTCCCTATAATACAAATAGTGATGAGCTCTGTGGAAAGTGGGCAACTTGGAAAAAGGCAAGTTGGCCATACTCACATAATGTTCACTTAAAATGTCTGGTCCCGGACTTGCCACCCAGGACGGCCAGGCTAAGGGCATTGCCCAAAATGGCAGGGCAGTGGGAGAAACCCCCTGCCCTGCCGAAGACAACTTCCACCAAGCCCCAACCGTGGGACTCCACACCACCCAGGGACCTGCACCTGGCTTCAGGCAGTCCCAAGTCAGCCTCAAGAGAACAGAATAGCACCCAAAATTTCCCTCTTGCTCAACAGGAAGAGCTGACCATGCCACTGGTGGTGGGGAGAGCTGGGGGAAGGCCAGCCAGGGACAAATTGTGCCCCACCTCCTGAGGCCCCACGGAACCTGCCCAGGGTATCAGTAAAGTTACAGGGCAGAGCTCCCAAAGCCTTGAGGCAGGAACCTTCATTGGGCTGAACCAGGGCAAGGGACAGAGGGAGGAGGGAATGGGGAAGGGAAACCACTAAAGAGAAGGGATCCTTACCTGGGGTTGCAATAGGAATGCCAGGGAGAACAGAGGAAGAAGCTGAACCCAGCCACACCCAGGACAAACAAGCAAGAGAAGGAACAAGGGAGGAGTTGGGAAAGTGGGCTTTAAGGGGAGCACTAAGAGAACCAATGGGAAGATGGCTAGGGATGGATAAGGATTCACTGCAAGGAACAGGAGGGAGAGGGAGAGGGGAGGCACGTACAAAGAACTGGATAAAAGGGACCGACAGCTGAGGTTGAGGAAGAGGATGTTGGTCTAAGTCCACACTGGGGGGGGGGGGGGGGGGCAAAGAGACCAGGAGTTGGCTAATGGGCGAGGTAACTCCCAGCCCTCCCTATTTTGAGACCTCAGCATCCCTGGAACGATGGCAGAGGAGGTAAGTGCCCGGAGTGAGGTGGAAAGAACTCACATAGAGCTACTTTGTACACCTGATCTGTCAACTCTTAATAAGAATAATCACAAAATTATTTGCTTTTGAATTTTGCTTTTGAATTTTGACCTGTCCATTCACAGAATGATAGGTCAAAATGGGCCTAAATGTACACCTCCCTCCCCCCATTACAAAATGATAATTCAGTATGTATTGATTCACAGAACAGGTTTTGCCGCTCTCTTCAGCTTGATGTCAGATCACCCAGAAGTCAATAGGTAGAAAAGTCTAAGCAGCAGTACCCAGTTTCTGTATTCCTTGCCTTACAGCTCCTCCATCCCAAATGACCATACAAATGGCTGCACGCCATATGTTATGTTCAGGGGATTTTAAAAAGTTAGTTCAAATGCAGAATTAGAGAAATGGTGCCTGATATTTGAGTTGCAGCATTCCCAAATGTTTTTGTTTTAAAACAGGGTGTAGAAATGACCAAAGACCCATGTAGTGCTATGTACCATTAGGTTGCTCTGGGCAGGAGTAGTGGCTCAGAGGTTAAGATGCTGAGTTGCAGTTCGGAAGAAATCCTAGTGCCGCGTGACGGAGTGAGCTCCCATCTCTGGCCTCAGCTCCTGGTACTGCTTTGGTGGGAAGGTAACAGCGTTCCATGCACCCTAGCATTTAGTCATGCTGGCCACATGACCACAGAGAAGTCTTTGGACAGCGCTGGCTCTTCGGCTTGGAAACGGAGATGAGCACCGCATTCAACTGGCTTTCAAGCAAGGGAAACCTTTAAGTTGCTCTGACCTGGATGGTCCAGGCTAGCCTGATCTTGTCAGATCTTGGAAGCTAAGCAAGGTTAGCCCAGTTTAATACTGGAATGGGACACTATCCAGATGGGAGATGACCAGTTGGGATACTACATCAAAGTAGGCAATGTTGGTCTCTTGCCTTCAAAACCCTACAGAATTGCCGTAAGTTGACTGCAACTTGACAGCACGTTCTACCTCCACCTACTGAGCTACTAGAATTCTCAGTTTAAATTATAAGGAAAAGACATTTACCAAAGTAAGACAACTTTTGTAGCTTGAATCTGGCAAGGCAGCACAAGGCTCTATAACTTGAAGAAATGATGGCTGAGGGGTGACATGATTGAGGTTTACAAGATTATGCATGGAATAGAGCAGGTAGAGATAGAACTACTTTTCTCCCTTTCTCACAATACAAGAATTCGGGGGCACTCCATGAAATTGCTGAGCAGTTGGGTTAGAATGGATAAAAGGAAGTACTTCTTCACCCAAAGAGCGATTAACACATGGAATTCACTGCCACAGGAGGTGGTGGCGGCGATAAGCATGGACGGTTTCAAGAGGGAATTAGATAAACATATGGAGCTGAGGTCCATCAGTGGCTATTAGCCATAAGATATGGGTAGGAACTCTCAGTCTGGGGCAAGTGATGCACTGTATTTTTGGTGCGGGGGGCAACAGTGGGAGGGCTTCTAGTGTCCTGGCCCCACTGCTGGACCTCCTGAGTGACCATTCTGTGTGACAGAGTGTTGGACTAGATGGGCCACTGGCCTGATCCAACATTGGCTTCTCTTATGTTCTTATGTTCTTAAGGAGGATCTGAAACAAAGTTTTATTCTTCTATCTTACTTAACAGCTTATTTTTCTCTGTCCAGTCTTACTTTCTTTTTCAGTATAGTCAGCTTGGCGACACACTACGGACTCACACATGGGGAAACTTCTAAATAGTAATACTGAAACAGTCTGAGGTAGGGTTGCCAGCCAGCAAGAGCAAAAATGAGGAGTGGCCATGATCTGCATGATAACAAGCATAGAAGTTGGGAAATTCCTCAAGGGTTATGACATCAGTTCCAGGTGCAACTGGAAGTGATGTTATGACATCACTTCCTTCCTCCCTGTTTTGGGTCCTGGTGGAGTGAAGAGAGGTGGCAGGGGGCAGGATATTGCCTGCAATGGCAAGCAATTTGGTAAGCCTAACCCCCTTAGGTGGGAAAGACCATGTAGGCAAGTGGATCTCCTTCAATACATTCAACATGGCAGACCTTTATGCACAGTTTTCCTATCTTATGGAAAGGCTGGGATCTAATTGGAAAATAACTGAACATCCTTTGCATTTTCCACATGCATTATGCATTATGCCTGTGTGCTTATACATTTAACTCTGGATCTTGGGACCAGCCTAGACAAGTGTCAGATGTAATGGGGACTGTATTAAGGAGGGCCAGTGGATGGTACTGAGTTAAATAGATAGCTGAATCCAACCCACAGATTCCCTTGTTGAAGGGATCTCTGTTAACTCAGATGGACACTATAGTGGCAATAACAGCTGAGGGTCTTGCTGGAAATTCAGGCACCCAGTTTTTTTATGCTGATTACTATAAATAAAAAATTGAGGAGGCACCGAGTTCACACACACACACAGTTCTTTCACAGCTAATTGAAACCTTCAATTGAATCACATTTTTTGTTGCGAGCACTACAATTTATCATGCAACTGGAGTTGAAAGCAGTCCCAGAATCCAGCAGGAAGATGGATCCACCTTCTAGGGGTCAGGTAAGACAAAATTTTCAAAATAAAAGGCCATAACATGAAATGTTCCTCTGCACCAAATATCTGCTGATGGATATTTTCCGGTTCTTCTTGGCTTACTTGGACCTGGGTAAGTTTGGGGGGAGGGGGCTTTCAAGGGTGGTTGTTTCGCTCTCAGATGTCATTCCTCTGTATGCATTCATGTCTCTTGAGGCTTAAGGTCTAACAACTTGGCATGGAAAGATGAATAGCTTTCAGAACGTTGTGTAGACTGCATTTATTGTGGGAGGGAGAAATGGGTTTAGCATAACTGCAACACTTTTCTTTTTTTCCCAGCTTGATTTTTCAAGAATTATCACATGCACATTGAAGTAGACAAATCCGCAGAAATTAGAATAATTTCCTGAGCATGCAGTCAAAGTCCAGAAACTGCAGAGCTAAAAGCAAATAGCACAACCTGCTTTAATCAAAGTAGTCTAGCAAGAAACAATCAATTAAAGAACAGTCTGATTCTCTGTGACATCAATGTATGAAAATCTGTTAGACGCCAGATTGTGTCTCAAGACACATATGATGAACTGAACAAAATGACCTGCTAATAGCTTTTACGGGTAATAAATGCATCATGTTATTGGTAATTCTGCAGATGGTAAATCAAGCTAATATCCGAGCTGAAACAGGCAACTTGGTAAATATCTTTCAAAAGTGTTCTTGTAATTCCCTAATTGTATTACACAGAAAACAATAAAATGATTATTATTTGCAATTTAACCACTTTGAATTAAAATATCTCCTTTCTGCAAGCTTATAGCATTTTAATTTTGAGAACTATTTTGTAAATGATACCTTTTACCTTCTGATGGCTGTTCAAATACAAAATATATAGGATCATTCATTAGTAGTGTGTGTGCAGTATGCAGTGGAAAGGATGTATCCTTAATTTTTTTTGCCAGAACAGAACTGAAACATCTCACACATCTTTTAGTTTCTGTGCAGGACAAACCAAGAATGTTGGGGGTGCTGCAACTTTAATATAGAAAAAAAAAGTGGGGCAATTTTTTCATTGTGAGAACTTAATATCACAAGCTGGGACAAAAAAAAATTGCTAGAGGTCCAACACAACCCATGGGCCATGATAGTAGGCTTTGGAACTTATTAGCAACCGTGCAATCCTAAACAGGGATATATTCTTCCCTGACTAAGTCATCATTTTCCCTGTTTTGATTAATTTTCCGCCTGAAAGAGAAAAGGAGAGTTTTCTTACAATTGTAAGATTTACAAAATACATTACCACCACCACCCTATCTCTTAACCTCTCTTTTTTAAAAAGTGTATATTCATTTTATTTTCTAGCACTTTTTTTAAGAATTAAAAAAGGTAAATTTATGTTCATTTCCTTCCATTAGGAACAATTACTTGTATCTGAAAAGTACCAACTGGTAGTACTCCAAACCACAAGTTACCTAGTTTGTTTTTTTTTAAAGAAAAGAACAGATGTTCATTACCCAATTTTGAAACTATCTGCTAAAAAGTGTTTCTGACAGGCTCATTCATCAGGAAACAAGTAAACGATTGAAATACATTAAATAAACTTGAGAGTAACAACCTAACATGTTAAATTCTGAGATGTCGTAGAAGCTGTCAGGCATCTCTGGGAGGTAGAGGTGAAGTTCAGCAAATGTGATAAAGCAACCCAAAACAGAGACAGAAAGAAAGAAAGAACTGGAGAGGGGGGAAGGCTATATCAGAGTATCTTGAACAATCTGCATTTCCTAAAATTTTGTGAGAGCTCATGACCTTAACCTTACTTTCAGATCTTCAGCTTTTTCAGCTGTATGCATGTTTTCTGCATATTAGTAGTAGAAGTAGTAGTAGTAGTATTTGTCACAGATACTTGACTGGTAGACAGTGTTCTGAAATTCAAGATATAGCCAAGTTCTTGGAAACTGCAGATGTATCTTCATAGGATTCTTGCTGTTCCAAGCAACACTGTCTTCTCATTATTATTATTATTATTAGTACTATTATTATTATTATTACAACTACAATGACGATGACTACCACTACTATTATGCTACTTCTCCATAAACACATCCAATAAATAGTATATGGGGAACCCACAAGGACTTGCAGGCGGGGGGGGGGTTATTTTCCCCTAAACACAAAGGGAAGGAGGTGCATTGATTGTGAGTCAACCATGCAGAAATCAATGGCCCAGGTTAGAGCTCCAGGACCTTGGTGTCTAGCTGTCATTCAAGCATTAAGTGGATTCCTCTGATTGCTGTGTCATGATTTTGACTTTTTAAACTTTTAACAACAGCATGATTTTGAATATTAACACCTAAAAATATTCTGAACAATGACTCATTTTTCTGTGTTGGATGTGTTCCAGCCTTGATATTTGGTTTAAGAAAAATAAATGGCGACAGGGGTTGCCACAAGCAGGGAAGATATTTGTAAAATTTTCCTCTGCTTTCTTATTAACTATGTAAAGGTTAAATGGTCAGACTGATGTGAACACTGAAGTAGGACTTCTGTAAAAAGACAAAATAGTTTTTCACTGGCTTCAAATTTAAACTATGAATGGGTCAAGGCATTCTTACATGCATTTTTCGAATATAAGTAGATGAGCCAGCATAGCAGAATTGCATTACATGGGCTGTGTGTTTAGAATAGTACAGTGAAGTCGGAAGAATCTCCTTGGGACTGCCTCTGTACACCTTCTTCCTGCTCGCCATCTGTGTAATTCAAATAGGCCAGGATTTTGTTCTACACTTCTATGGAAACTACTCAAATATTTTAAAACAGTAATTAAGCTAAAAATCGTATTAACTGAGCCAAGAGCTGATGGAGTTGGCAACATTCCTAAACCAAAAATGTCATTTGGAAGATTATGCTAGATATCAATTGAGACATTCCTGGCCAGGAACTTAACCCACATTGTGCAAGTACACTGAAGAGGTTTCAGACATTAATGGCATGTGTAAATACAGGAAGCAGGAGTTGCACTTCCTGCATTTGTTACCATTTGACATGGGAAACCATTCTTCTCTGCCTCAAAGAGACAGACATGCAGCCCTGACCTGGATAGCTCAGGCAAGCCCAATCTCATCACATCTCGGAAGCTAAGCAGGGCTGACCCTGGCAAGTAATTGGAAGGGAGACCTCCAAGGAATGCCAGGGCTCAGAATGCAGAGGCAAGCTATCAAGCCACTTCTCTGAAAAATGTCCAACTTCCCCAGTATGGGTCATAAGAACATAGGAGAAGCCAATGTTGGATCAGGCCAATGGCCCATCCAGTCCAACACTGACAGTCCAACACCATGACTTCCAGGCATGCAAGCACATACACACACAAATACCCACAAAAAGGAGAAACACATGCATTGGACAGGAGTAGAACCTAGGCATCTCTCAATGAAGGTGATATGTGAGTGTCCCTCTTTGAACATGAGTTATATTTTCAAATACAAGACACAGTTGTACGTCATGTATTAGTGCATGTCATTAATACCCAATGCTGACCTTATTTTCAGCATACAGCTATGCTAGCAATGGCATGTAAGGGGAGAGAACAAATATGCATTGCTATTGATTTCTTCTTGTTCAGGTTTTTGAGAGTAAGTAGCTTTGCATGCTTGCTGGCTGATGATAATTGCTTTGGTATGTTGATGACTCAGCTGATGTTTAGGGATGCACAACAGAAAATAATTCAGTATTTTTCAGATCTGGATATTACGAGGGGCATAATTATTGGTATTTTGGATTATTTGAATCTCAAATAATGGTTTGGTATCCAGATTTCAGTTTTCTTTTTGGGGGGGAAGGGGGGTTTTCCAAAATTATTTGAGTCTATTATTTCCTATGGGAAATCTTTCCAGGAGGCTGGAGGGGCTGTTTTATGAGCAAATAACACCAAAATTGCAGCAGAGTTAGTGGTACCTGTCTCCTAAAGATGCCCACAGGGTCCATTTCTATGGGCCCCTGAACAAAATGCACCAGCCACCCTCCATTGTTTCCTGTGGGGAAAAGCTTTCCATGCTTTCTCCAGGGAAAAGAATATGCAAAAATACAAGAGTAAGCAACCATTGGCCAAATGACAAAGCAAACAGAACCAACAAGCCCAGAAGAAACAGCAAGTCCAAAAAAACCAACATAAAACCAAAGAATCTCAGCAGACTCACAGGTCAATGTGGCAAGCCCAATACAACCAGTGTCAAACAGATGATCCAAGCCAAGTCAATTTAAGCAAGGAGGATACTGTTACAAGCTCAACAGAACCAATGTCAAACCACAGAATGCTGACCAAATCTAATGTGTGATTGCATTTATCTGTGAGAACTGCCCCCCCTCCTGCCACCCAGGAAACCTGCAAAAAACAGAAACCACACACACACCCCACACAAGTTTGGCACTTTAAAACACTAGCCCCTTACTACCAGGAAGGTATTTTTGTGTACATTTTTGGACCAGATACAGGGGTCCGTTGGAGCGGGAGCGCACAGGAGCACAGCTCCGGGAGTTAAGAGCCCAGGGGGCGGGGACATGACCAAGCCCCACCCCCTCCTCGGCTTCCCCGAGCAGTGCAGAGGCGCAACGCCCCGGGGAAAGCCCTGCTAGGGTCTTTATTGTTTTTAATGTTTTGTTTTAATATTGATAATTTTATCATTGTTCCTTTTATGACTGTGTGCTGCTTTTCCAGAGACTTGCTCAAGGTGGCATATAAATTTTCTAGGTATACCATTTTTTATCTGGGCACATGGCCCATTAGTACTGAAGAAATTTCACCAACCCTTCAGCAGCTTCCACCCCATCAGTTTGATGTAGTGGTCAGGAGTTGGACTCTAATCTGGGAGAACCGGGTTTGATTCCCCACTCCTTTACATGCAGCTGCTGGTGTGACCTTGGGCCAGTCACAAGTTCTCTCAGAGCTGTTCTCTCATGAGCAGTTTTCAAAAGACCTCTCTCAGCCCCACCTACCTCACAGGGTGTCTTGTTGTGGGGAGGGGAAGGGAAAGGGATGGGTGGTGCACATGTCCTGGTATCTCAAGTCTACTTGAAATCTGGTGGTTTCAAGGGAGCAGGAAGAGAATGAGGGTGTGTTCTTTATGCTTATTTTTATTGCACAAAGTATTGGATGGGGAAGGGAACGGAGGAAGAGCAGGTCAGTTTCACTCACCTGTGGAGTGGAGCCTGAGGGGTGGGTGTTGCCTTCTGACACACTTCCAGTATGTTAGGGGGTGTGGCATATGCAAATGAGTTATGCTAATGAGCTCCTGCACCTCTTTTTCTATGAAATGACCCCTGACCAGATATATCCAAGTACACATTGTTAGTTCAGTCAACACTGTAAATCAGGAGACTGGAGTGTAGCTCAGAGCCATTATATTCATTTGGAAATACTGCATTTCAAGAAAAGCACTTTGCAATCAGCTTCAGAGCTTCTATCCTTCAACCTTTCCTGATCTAGTACCTACCTTTAGCACCCAGGCAGCTGCCTAGAACCCACTGAGCTAAAAAGCTCATATCAGGAAATCACATGATATCCAAGTCACATAATGCAGGAACTAGAATTATGACTTCATTGGAGGGGAGAGGGGATCATTCTATATGGAGCTTCTGAGGAACAACTTATAAGGTTGGGGAGCAGGTCAGGCCAAGCTAGGGGAAGAAGAAGAACCCAAGGAAGAGGGGTTTTTTTGTGGAAAGAAAGTCTCTGAACCTGCCTATGCTAAGAAGAATCCTGCTCACCACTGAGTGACTGTTTCTCATTGTCTGCTGCTTCTTTGAGCGTGTATTCAAAGACGGCTAGTTAGTATTTTATTAGTTACATAATTTCATCTACAATCTGTCTAACAGTATGTACCAGTTCTGAGAATGTGTCAGGTGACTGTGTTTCAATCAAGAATTCCAAGAAGGGCTGGGATAGAGCAAGGTATGCAGCCAAGATTGCATGTGTGTTTAGACTTCAAGGCAGAATTGGGAATAAAAATGACTCTTGTGATTGGCATGCACTAAGATACTTCCAGATTCCAGGCCCAATATAAGGAGAAAAATCTGCTCCTACCTTTGCCTTGTTTAACTAAAGTCTATCAATAAGTATTAGCCCTGATAGCAGAATAGAAACTCCTTAATTATCTATTTGAATACTAGAGGTTGCAAATGGAAAATGGGAACCTGCATGTCCTATTAAAAATATGAAATCAGGATTTCAAGGAGGGGAAGGACTACAGAGACAAAATACTGTGTGTCCTGTCTTTTACCAGTTTGGTGTAGTGGTTAAGTGCTCGGACTCTAATCTGGGAGAACCGGGTTTGATTCCCCACTCCTCCACTTGCACCTGGCTGGATGACCTTGGGCAAGCCATAGCTCTGTACCAGCTGTTCCCTCAAGGACAGCTTGGGAAAGAGCTCTCTCAGCCCCACCTACCTCACAGGGTGTCTGTTGTGGGGAGGGGAAGGGAAAAGGAGTTTGTAAGCCGCTCTGAGACTCCCTTGGGGAGTGGAGGGCGGGGTATAAATCCAATCTCTTCTTCTTCTTCTTCTTCTTACACTTGGTGTTCATGGAAACAGGCCATGTGACTTATTTTGTATGACATTTTGGTCAGGTCTCCCTGGTGCAGAGGGTAGCACAGGAGATCCTTGTGAGGGCCTGTGAAGGCTTTTAACAGTTCTGGATGTAACTAGTATGCTTGTAGTATAAAACCGAATATACACACAGTGCCCACCATTCAAGGAGAATAAAATTGCTCGATGTCAGGATTTCATTTTGAAGCTTGACCTTGGCCATGAAAGCCTTTGGACAAAAGATATTACCATTGTTTGACTCTCTTGTGGTCTAGCTGGAAGAAAGTTTGGGAAAAGCTCCACTAGTTAAGACAGAGCTAGGCTGAACTTCTGTCCCCTTCTTTGTTGCAGATATTTAAGCTTGGACATAACCAAAGAAGCAGGCAGATGGGCTGTTGGCTCTTAGTCTGTGGCTTGGCATAACCTTGACTGATGGATCCACTTCATTGTCTCCTTGAATAGCTGGCAGATCCCTCTATCATTCCCACCAGATATGAGTAGTGATTTTTCAAAGATTAGTTTTCAAGATTTCTTACATAAGAACCTACCTCTTACAAATGGTCGAGACATTATCCTTATTTATTTATATCAAATGGATAAAGGAAAGCAGTGGGACTCTGCAGCTATCACCCAGGTTTAAGCTAGAGATGGTATTATGAAGCCTTTATTATGAAATTTCGCCTCCCCCAGCAGAACAATGGAAAGTACTGCTTTAAATGTCCATATGCTTCTCTAGATGACTTCATGAAGAAAAGTGGTGTGCCTTGAACAATTATTTCTTAATCTGAATTTTATTTCAATTGAGCATTGGCTATCATTTTATATATCTAACCTCATGGTTGATATTTAGTGAAAATTTAGGGGGAGCTTAAATAGTTTTACAATAGCTCATTGTGTAGATACATGTAATTGTTTTCAAATTTTTGAATTCCATGGTCTATTTGGCCATTAAATGTATGCTTAGAAAATGCAAGAGAGTATAGGTATAGTATGCAGATATAGAACAAATAAGCTGACTGATTTAATTAGGGTTTCTTTTTGCTATATTTAAAGAATTGTATTGTGACAAAACTGCAGCTTTCTTCCCTTCATATTCTTCCATAATCTCTCTAGCTTTTGCAGAAAAGCTGAGATCTTGATGAAATGGCCTTAAATTTTGAGGCAAACGGATGTCATAGAGGTAAACTATCCCAGTGAAATCCTGTGGAGCAGAAGTTTAAGTGCCAGACTCTACTGACTGTGTCAAGGGTAGCCGAAATAGCTAAAAATAATGTACAGTTGCCTTACACTGTGGAATAAGACATGATTTTAAATGATTCTATTATGGGGGAGTGATACTATGGCACATTTTTGCTCCTGGCAAGAGTTGTATGGAATGGCTTGTGTTTAATAAAAATGTGGGCAGCAAACCAGATGGGCTTAAAGAGAAATAGAAAATGGATAAGTTTTTTTCGAGATGAACTTTTCCCCAGAATTCCCATGTATGTGCAATGAAAAAAGGAAAGAGAAGAAAAAAAGAGAGTGTTTGAACTAGCACTCTTCTTGACCAGTCTATGCTAGATGGCTACAACATCCACTGTTTTTTTGTACACAAGTACTGCACAACTTACTCCTGTCTATGAAAAGCACTGACCAAAAATTCATTTAGAATAATGAAGAAGATAAAGAAGAGTTGGTTTTTATACCCCACTTTTCTCTACTTTAAGGAGAGAAAGCAGCTTACAATTGCCTTTCCTTCCGCTCCCCACAACAGGCACCTTGTGAAGTAGGTGGGACTGAGAGACTTCTGAGAGGAGTGTGATTGGCCCAAGGTAGGGCTGCCAAGTCCAACTTGGGAAATATCTGGGGACTTTGGGGGTGGAGCCAGGAGACTTTGGGGGTGGAGCCAGGAGAAAGGAAGTGACATCATTTTGTGATGTCACATCCTGTGATGTTGCTTCCACATGCTTCCACATGAACTCATGAAGTTTCCTAATACTGAATCAGGCCATTGGTCCATCAAGGTCAGTATTGACTACTCAGACTGGTAGTGGCTCTCCAGGGTCTCAGGCTGAGATCTTTAATGTCACCTATTACCTGATCCTTTTTTAGCTGAAGAGGCTGATACCTCCTGCATGTCAAGCAGATGCTCTATCACTGAGCAATGGCCCTACTGAATCCTTCCTCATCTCAGCAGAATATGAAGCCCTAAGTGCTACACAAGTGCTAAATATGATTTTCATATCATAAGAACAGGAGAGAAGCCACAGTGGATCAGGCCAACAGCCCATCCAGTACAACACTGTGTCACAACAGTGGCCAAAAATACCAGGTGCCCTCAGGAGGTCCAGCAGCGGGGCCAGAACTCCAGAAGCCCTCCCACTGTTGCCCCCCAAGCACCAAGAATTCAGAGCATCACTGCCCCAGACAAAGGGCTCCATTTAGACCTTGTGGCTAATAATAGCCACTGACAGACCTCTGCTGGATGGGGACAGAGAGAGAGAGAGAGAGAGAGACAGAGACAGACAGACAGCTTTTTCACTTACTCTTGCCCAATTCCCAGGCTTTATTTCTGGCCCTTGTTTCACCCAGCTGTTGTCCATGTAAGTCCCATAACTTCTCTCCCCCCCCCCCCCCCAGCATAGGCTTTTTGGTGGCTAAAGAGGACCTTTGTCCTCCCCTTTTAGCCAGCAGAAAAGCTAGTTGGATCCATCCCTAATTTAAAATACCGGTTACTTGATGTACAAATGCTTTTAAAAATGCAGATTTTTACTGGGGGGGGGGGGGGGACACGGTTGAAAGAAACAGAAAATTGGCATAAAAATGAGGAATCCCAACTTTTATTTGCAGAAGGGAAATGAGGATTGGGGGGACCCAAGCAGCCACGACAAGACATTTTAAACAATCCCACTCCCAGACCTTCTACAGGCAACCTCTCCTTGTGATGTTTACCTCTTTGGAAGTGACAGTTTATTCCTTTGACAAAACCACAGTGGACAGACAGACAGAAAAAAGAAAGAGGGGGAGGGGGAGAGACAGAGAAGGAAAAGAGCTCGCAGACGCCAGCAGCTTACCGGAGCAGTTTACTCCAGCAGCAACCTTGCACGCAGTAGAAAGAGCTTAGTCCCGCCTTAATCTCTGGGTGGGGCTCTCTTGCTGGCTCAGCTCTTAAAGGGGAAATTTCCCTTTTAAGAAGTTCAAGAGGCCAGCAGGGCAGGCTCCGAGGTTCCCCTGCTGGCAGCCATTTTGTCCCCCCGGTGGCCAATTTTGGAAAAGCGGGGGAAAGCTTTAAAAATCGGTGTTTCCCCCGCTCTACCGGGGGACTTGGCAGCCCTAGCCCAAGGTCACCTAGCAGGCTTCATGTGGTGGAGTGGGGAATCAGACCTGGTACCCCAGATTAGAGGCCACTGCTCTTAATCACTACACAGCGCTGTCTGAAATGCAAACCAAGCCAGTTATCAGTGCAATCCTAAACAGAAGAAAAGAGTAAGAGTCCAGGTGCTACTGCTTTTCTACTTGGCCACACTGAACCCCATTAGCCATGTTGATGAGTGGGCGTCAATATGGCAAACGAGGTTCAATGCCGCCAAGTGCAAAGTGATGCACATTGGAGCCAAAAATCCTAACTATAAATACACATTGATGAGGTCCGAAATGGCAGAGACTGACCAAGAGAGAGATCTTGGAGTCATAGTGGATAACTCACTGAAAATGTCAAGACAGTGTGCGACTGCAATGAAAAAGTCCAGTGCTATGCTGGGGATTATTAGGAAGGGAATTGAAAACAGATCAGCTAGTATCATAATGCCCCTGTATAAATAAATTGTGTGACCTCATTTGGAATACTGTGTACAGTTCTGGTCACCACACCTCAGAAAGGATATTATAGCATTGGAAAAAGTGCTGAAAAGGGCAACTAAAATGATAAAAGGGTTGGAACAATTTCCCTATGAAGGAATGTTAAAGCACTTGGGGCTCTTTAGCTTGGAGAAATAATGACTGAGGGGTGACATGAACTTGTGAACACTCAATGAAATTGCTGAGCAGTTGGGTTAGAAAGGATAAAAGGAAGTACTTCTTCACCCATAGAGTAATTAACACATGGAATTCACTGCTATGGGAGGAGGTGGTGGCTACAGGCACGGACAGCTTCAAGAGGGAATTAGATAAATATATGGAGCAGAGGTCCATCAGTGGTTATTAACCACAAGGTATAGATAAGATCTCTCAGTCTGGGGCAAGTGATGCACTATATTCTTGGTGCTGGGAGGGAACAGTGGGAGGGTTTCTAGTGTCCTGGCCCCACTGGTGGACCTCCTGAGGGCACCTAGTATTTTTGGCCACTGTGTGACAGAGTTTTGAAGAAGAGGAGGAGGAGGAGATTGGATTTATACCCCACCCTTCACTACCTAAAGGAGTCTCAGAGCGGCTTACAAACTCCTTTCTCTTCCCCTCCCCACAACAGACACCCTGTGAGGTAGGTGGGGCTGAGAGAGCTCTGACAGAAACTGCTCTTTTTCAAGAAAAGCTATGCCAGAGTTGACTTACCCAAGGTCATCCAGCAGGTGAAAGTGGAGGAGTGGGGAATCAAACCCGGTTCTCCCAGATTAGAGTCCGTGCACTTAATCACTACACTAAACTGGCTGGAAGGGCCATTGGCCTCTCTTATGATCCAACATTAGCTTCTCTTATGTTCTTATGTACTGCTACAGACAGGCTAATGTGGCTACCCATCTTGATCTAATCCTAAACAGAGTTGTGCTCTTCTAAACCCATTGAAGTAATTGAGCATAGAAGAATGTAACTCTGTTTAAGATTGCACTGTGCGTGTCTTAATTTGGTTTGAGGGTCTTTTGAGAAAATGCATGTTTTGCTCAGGAATACGCTCCTCAGGTAAAAATGGTGAACTATGTCTGAACTTTTTTTCTTCAGTGACTTTTTAAACATCACTTTTGATTGCTTTAAAGATTTGCTTGCTAAGTATTGCAAGGAGTTGGGTCATCTGCAGCATGGCAGCATTCAGCGTGGGAGCTGGTTAAGTAGCTTGGTCTGATGGCTCTGGGTCATTACGGGAGGTCTCTTTTAAAAACAGCTGTTAGGATGCATGTACTGGTTTGGCATCTAAGCTAGGGATGGGCATGAACCGGATCACAAGCCAAAATTCAGCATGAATTTGGGATGGTTTGGAGCTCGGGAACCAAAATTCGGTGAAGGCACCTTCCCCGAACATTTACCAGACTTTTGGCTGGTTGGGTTCAGCTGTTCAGGGCCAGCCATTTAAACCTTAGAATGGAGTGGCACAAGGTCCACAGCTGAGCTATTAGGTTTAAATTGCAGTGATCAATTTAAACCTTCAGATTTGCTTCCCCCCTTCAATGGCAGCCATTTAAACCTAACAGCTCAGTGGCTGACCTGCTCAGCTGTTAGATTTAAATAGCTGGCAGCCATTTAACCCTTCCTGGGTGATCCTCGCCCCTTTTCTCCTGGCCATGGCAGGAGAAAGGGGAAAAGGAAGTCGTTCCCTGAGCAATTCTCCCTTTCTCCTGGCCCTGAAAAGCCACAGCTAGGAGAAAGGTAGAAGGGAACTCCCTTCCAGGGCGGTACCTGACCCCTTTCTCCAAGAAAGGGGGAACCAAACTTCCGAGACCAGTTTGGGCTGGGCCTGTTTTGGGTCTGTCCAATTCAGTGTTTAGTTTGTGGGTCACCCTGAACCAAATTGCCCATGTTAGGTTCATGCCCATCCCTATTCTATGCAATTGGAAATATTTATCAGCAAGTGACATTTCTTTGCTTCTCTTTTTCTTTTTCTCTACAGCAAGGAGCCCAGGGGTCATTTTGAGCAGGAGCTCAGGGGAGCGCAACTCCGGGAGTTGGTGCCAGCCCCCCCCCCCCCGCGAGGGAATGCCTGCTTGTGTCATGGCTGCAGCAAAATGAATTCGCCCCCTGGAAAGGTCCTTGTTCCTCCGACCAGCCTTCTGAAGGCTTCAGCCACCACTGAAGCTATCCTCCCAGAAGAGTGGTATTTCTGAGGCTTGGATTAGTAGCTGTCCCCTCTCTGCCAGCCAGCTTGCTCGCTCGCTCCTTCCTTCCTTCCTTCCTTCCTTCCTTCCTTGCCTTCTGACATACTTCCGGTGATGTCAGGTGGTGTAGCATATACAAATAAGTTATGCTAATGAGTTATGCTAGTTAGCTCCTGCACCTCTTTTTCTACGAAATGACCCCTGAAGGAACCTACCATTTCCTTTAAAAAATTGGGGGGGGGGGGAAGGTTCTGGGGTTCTTTTTGCAAAGCTAAGAAAGCTTTGGTCAATTTAAGTTTGTGTAGACTTGTAGCTGCTTTCCCATCCAAACTAGTGTGGTAGTATTGTCAGAGAAATATAGAGCAGAAAGTCTCCTGGTTATGGAGAGCTCATCCCTAACTAAAAGACACCCTGTTTTCTGCAGACACACAGTCTTCCTTGATGCTTTGAGTAGATGGATATGGAGGAGGGGGAAGGCACAGCTGTGGCAAATATTCGCAAGATCACACAAAAGAAGCATTTACTATCAATTTTTGAGCATTTTCAAACATCAAAAGAATAACTTTCTTTTTGGCGCGTTCAAAGGTGCTGATCTATTTTCATCTTCAGTTTTGGCTGCGTTAACCATAAGAAAGACTAAGGCTCCAGCTCTAAGATCATGGTCCTGTAAGTAAACTCTATTTAATATCATTAGACTTACTTCTGAGTAGGCCTGCTTAGGATTGCTGCTTAAGACTTTTAAGATAACTCTGTGATCTTCAGCAACATTAATATCTAAGTAACTGAGGCTTTCATGAAACATTTGGATCAATGTAATGCTAATATTTAAGAATATATTGTTTCTTGGATATGCCGGATTTATTTAAATTTAGCACCAACCTTGTGTAGACTGAACAAAGTTTGAGTCCAGTGGCACCTTTAAGTTTTATTTGATCGATGCAACAAACATGAAGTTAAGGACACTCCAGAGGACAGTGGAAGACAGGAGGGCCTGGCGTGATGTGGCCCACGGGGTCGCAAAGAGTCAGACTTGACTGTGTGACTGAACAACAAGTTTTATTCAAGGTATGAGCTTTTGTACACATGCACACAACCAACACAGCTACCCACCTGGATTTAGATTGTGTAGACTGATTCCCACCCCCTCTTTCTTTTTGGATTTGTGAAATACTAATTTTGAAATAAATTATTGGTACTATTCCCCAGGCCCCATTACCTCTGACAGCCCCCCAAGGGGTGGTGGCAGCCACTGAGGCATGGCAATGTTGTGGAGCATTGTATAAATGGCAAAGAGCTTGATCACTGCCAGAGGCTGAATGACTCAGCAGCCCCCTCTACAGTGGAGGCAACAGAACCACATTTTCAGTTGACCAAATGCCCACTTGATCACAATGCATGTTTGGCAATGGGCTTGGTTGTAGGATGCACGGTCTGATGGATCATCTTCTGGAAACAAGGTCAACAAATATGAACAGCAGGGGGGTTCCACAGCCACCTCGGGGGAATGTAACAATAGTTATCAGGGGTGATATCCTCCGCCAAATGGGCACCCACCCCTCCATGTGATTCTGATCCAGTAGCCATCCTTTTACCTTGAGCCAGGTGGCTAACAGGTGGTTGAGGCTGGATGCTGCAAAAATATGGGCATCATGCCAAGGAACTGAGCATTCAGGCTGTAGAAGTGGTGATGGTTAAAGTATACCTGTGGCTCCTCCCATGGGGCAATGAGGGTAATGTTGGTGCATTCCATGACCCTGATGACGTTGGGGAACCAGAAATTTGTGAAACCAGCCCCGATGGGTGTCAGATTCCTCCTCCTCACTGGGGAGGCGCAAATGTTCCCATAGGTGGGCAAGCATGACATCCAGAAAGCTGTGTAAGCAGCAGCTAGATGTGGACTGGAACACCTTGAGGACTTCAGCAACAATCTCCTGGAAGGATCTGGTGCCAGAAACTTCAGTGACAGCAGCACCTTCTGCAAGGTGAAGACAGCACAGGGTGCAGGAGCTTGGCCCTGGAGGGTTGGGCCCAGCTCCTCACACAGGGCCTGGATGCTGGCTCTGTCTAGGCAAAATTGATTGAGGCAGGTGCTCTCCAACAGACAGTAGGCACTGATGCAAGGTCAGTAACAGCAGGCACAGCATCTTCTCTGCTGTCACTGTGTCACCCAGATGTACAGCATCAGCAGTATGTGGACCAATGCTCCCTCTAAGCTGTGAAGTCTTGTGAGCAAAAATTCTACTTTGTGAACTACTGGCATTGAAGTTGTGAGCAGGTGATTTGGCTACTGCATATATTAGTTTGCTCTGGAGCCATCCTTCCTAAGAAAAAATTGTGTGAGCCAAAGGCTAAAAAACTGAGCTAGCTCAATGTAATTCAGCTTAGAGGGAACATTGGATGTGGCAAACGGCTAGTTGTCAGAATCTAGGATCAGTCCAAGCCAAATTCCAGAATCAGAGTCAAAGTTCAGTCCAAAGGTCAGTTACTGAGAGAGCAGAGTCCAGTTCAGAACATTATACAGGAAGCAAGGTTGAACAGTCCAAGGACATTCACAAGTGCCAGGAGGAAGATGTCAGAATCAAGAGCCAGTCCAAGGGTTGCAGGAGCAGAGTTTAGCACTGCAGTCACTAAGTCAAAAGGTTCATGGATTCTTTCTTCCACAACATGCAGCCTCCCAGCCCTGGGTTTTATAGGCACTTCCTAACAAGCACTTGTTAGCAGCCAGCTGCTTGAGAGTACTGCTGCAAGTACTCCAGGCTGTCATCAGAAGCAGCTGGTGACAGGCCAGGAGACGTGCATTCTGCCTCCTTGCTTGCAGCTCTTTTCTAAGCTTCTGACTTTGTCATTCAAAGGGTGGAGGTGAGCCTGGTGGACTGGTCTTAATCAGCTGAGTCTCACCTGCTGCATCGGGGCTGGGTGGTGGCTCTGGACCAGCTGTTGGTGGTGAGTCTTGGTCAGCCTGCAGCTCATCAGCCTGTTTGCTGGCTTCTGCTGACTCAGAGGCAGCCATACATAGCTCCCCTTCTCCTGAAGAGTCCTCTTCCCCTGAGGACTTCATGATGAGTTCAGGCTGACCCACAACACTAGTATAGGCAGCAAGGGCAAGAGGGTAGTGGTTGACCTGGTTCTGCAGGAAGAGGTGGCAGCATTCAAAATGGCGACGGGCAGCCAAGGCCATGTTCTTCTGGGTAGCGTGACTGCCCTGCTGGATGGTACAGCCACTGGTGAGTAGAAGGCACCCGCAAATCCATGTTGTTGTGACAATGGACCACCCTGACAGTCATGGCCTTTGGGGGCCATTTGCTCTATGTGTGCCATGTGTGCCATGGGAGTGGCCATGGAGGGAATGGCAGGACTTCTGAAAGGAGCCCATCTCTCTAAAGGGGCATGTGCTGCTGACCACACACAAGGCTTCTCTGGCCTGCCTCTCTCACCCCTGTCAGTGATGGATGCTTGGACCAGCCCACTTGATGCATGACCCCTGATTGGCCTTGCCTGCCCTGGCTACCATGCCGACACAACCTAGGAACAATGTTGGCATGGAACCCCACAGTGCAAACACCATGGACACTATTGAGGGGGCAGCCAGAATTAAAAATGAACACCTTTTTTTCTGGCCAGTCACCATGTACCTTTCCCCTTAGGGGGATGACTAGTGGTGCCACAGTTGCGCCATGGCCAGCTGCTACAACACAACCACAGCACAGGATTGCTCTGGTCCACTCTAATCATTCCACTCTATTATATCCCTACCACTCACACTTGGCATGTCTAATAGTAATTACTGAAAGATTGTTGATATTAGACTTTCATTGAGGCATAATTATTAAAATGCTTTTGATTTATTTGCTTTTTCTCCAAGTTAGAAATGTGATATGTCTTGTTTCCCTTAGGCATTCATGTTAATTTGTTTACACAATGACAAGTTTTGAGAAAAGTTTGCATTGTAGTGGTTTTCTTTTTTCCTATGGACATTTGACAGTCTCACCATTCAGAGAAATATATTTCTGAATAATAAACTTTGGTGATTAACAACAGGGCAAATGTTGATTGTTACCTTCCGGAGGCTTCTGGCTAGCCCCTTGGGAACAGAGTGTAGAACAAGATAGGCCTTTGCCCTGGTATAATAAACCAGTTCTTATGTTCTTAAATCCTATTATTATAAAGGAACACTCTCTCCAATATAAACCTGCCTTCAAACTGAGGTCATCTGGTGAGGACCTGGCTTGTGTGTCATTACCAATGGAGAGCTGATAAGTGGTAATATGTGACAGGGCCTTTTTGGTGGTGGTTCCAAGATTAAGGAACTCTCTCCCCCTTAAGGCATAACTGGCACCATCCCTTGTAGCCTTTGGGAAAGCAATCAAAAGTCTTTCTTCTGCCAAGTTTGGTTTCTACTCTGTTAGAGATTTGAAATCTTTTTCTTAAAGTTGGTGGTTGTTTATATATACCTTGCTTTCCTGGCTTTTGAGGGGTTTTGTGAATATTCTGCAACTTTTGTTATTGTTTTGCCAAGCTGCCTTGGGATTTCCAACATTAAATAAATATTGTTAGTATCACAATTAAGAAAGGATCACCAATTAATTATCTATGAAGGCATTTTTAAAAATGTTGGTGCTTCCTTCAACATCTACAGGAGCAGAATTTGTTGTAGGTGGGAAATGGAGGGGATCACCAGCCTGTTTTTGTACTGGAAGTGATGCCATCACATCTGGCAACTCTAGGATCTGCCCACAATTCTATGCTTTAACCATAGAGTTTGGGACAAATCCTACAAGGTTGACCTGATGTGATGACATCACTTCTAGTTTTGCACCAGAAGTGATGTCATGTGGTGGTGCAATGCTGGTGAGCCTGTCTCTCACCCCACAATTTCTCATGGTAGGTTGCCAGCCACAGCTTTTTCTGCACAAGGATTCAGTATTCTCAGTTTGGACTGAGATTTTGAAGTGTTTTCAAACCTTTTTTAAAAAAGTACCTATTTCATCTTGAAGACATAAAAACAGGCTGTGTCTCCAGCACTGCATGAGTCCAATATCCAGAATTAACATAAAGGGTTGGAATTATCCTGAGGAGGGAGTTGCATTAGCATTGCACCCTAATTAAGCTTACCTAAGCAGTGACACTATATTTTGGTGAATTTGGAGACCGGGAGTGCTTTGTTGTGTAATTAAGTACAGTAGGTCAACGTGCAATGTTGGCAGTGTTGTTTTGCAGTGCCAAAAGCAATGGGTATTGTCATCGGCTGCCTAGCCATTAATTGCTTGATGGGAAAAGAGATGAATACTGTGGAAGGGTTTAAGTGGTTTTGCATAAATGCTAGCAAGAAGGAAATGGTTTTATGCCTTACTAGTATGCATTTTTAATAATGCCAGATCTGTAGCCTGCCCATAAAGGCGGAAACGGCAACAAAACTAAGAGTAATGGTGAAACCACCCTGGTTGTTTGCAAACTGACCCTGTGAGTTTCCATCAGGGACATTTCCAATTTATTGCTGCTGGTTTAAAAAATCTAAAGGACTTACTTTTATTAACTCAACAATTTGCCTGTTTGCGAGCTTGCACTAAAGACGGGAAACAACAGCAAACAACACCGATTATAGGCTGTTGTAACGTGGAGTAGAAATTTCTATAAATACCCACCCTTAGACCTGCCAGACGTGTGCAGCTTGCCTGTTGGATTCCTTCCCCAATCCTATGCAATATAGTTTCCCATCTAAAAAAGGGATCCAACCTACATTTTGAAATAGATGGTTATTTTTTTTCTAATAATGCTGAAGGAATGCTCATGGAAGCATCTTTGTCGGACTTCCAGTATTGACTGGCTTCATGGCGAGCGCAACTTCCTGAAGCTCCGGGAGGCACGACCTGAACCCAGCAGCGAGAAGGGGCTCCGAATAGGCTTTGAACCCCCAGGAGCCTTTGGAGAGGGCTCCTGCCTGAGGCATGAGGGATAGCCTCTCCCGGGGTGGCAATTGAGGAATCGAGGCTCCCCTTTGCCTCTAAAGCTTCCACCGCCACAGCAGCCTCCAGGCTCACAGAAGCACACACCGGACGACTGCAGAATCAAAGCAAGTGGCAAGAAAAAGATTGCTAAACAGAGACACATGGCAAAACCGTGAGTGACTACTCTAAAAAGGAATTCTCAGGTTGGAACTGAAAGCGTGGAAATGGGGGTTTAAATTTTAAATCCCCCCTTTTTTCAAAAAGTGGCTATATATTAACACCTGCGAATCTGAACTATATCTGAGTGGCTGAAATTTGGTGGGAGTGAGACTGCTAAAAGAGAATTAAAAAAGAATAACTTTTAACTTGCTTTTGGAAACTTTTTTGGAATTGTAAACAAAAAATAATAACTGGACGAAGAGAAAAGATGGGGGGAAACCCAGACCTTCTCCGAAGTTGGCATCAACACTTCCAGCAGCTAAGACTGAGACGAGTACAGACTTAACTGCAGCATTGGCAACAGCATTGCGCCCTCTGATGGAACAACTGACTGTTGTTAATTCCAAATTGGATAGCATGCAACAACAGCTGGCAGATATGAACAGAAAATCTGACCAAACAGCCAAAGAACTGGTAGAGGTCAAAGCCAAATCAGAGAAACTTGATTTAAGGCTAGACGTGATGGGAAAAGACAGGATCTCAGACAAGGACAACGTATTGAGACTCCAGATGGATCATTCATCATACTTTTTAAGGTTCCAGGGGGTTCCTGAACAAAAAGGTGAGAACCTCAAGAAGATATTGAGTGAAGCCCATGGGCGTCAACTACGGGGGGGCTCGAGGGCTCGAGCCTCCCCCGAAATTTCCCGGGGGGGGCTCAGCCACCCCCGGCAAAATGCTCGCCCAGCAGCCGACCGTCGCCACCTCTCCTTCCCCCCCACCCCCGGCCTGCCCTCCTGCCTCCCTGGGGCGGGGGGGGGGGAGAGAGGCGGCGGGGACATAGTTGCGCGCTTCGCGCGGGCGGCAGTCAGCCTGCCAGCTGGCTGCCGCCGCCGCCGCGGGTCTGCCTCCCCGGGCCGGGGGGGGGGGGACGGAGCGGCAGGGACAAAGGCGCGCACAGGCGCGCTTCGCTCGGGCGGCAGTCAGCTGGCCAGCTGGCTGCTGCCGCCGCAGGTCTGCCTCCCTGGGCGGGGGGGGAAGAGCGCCAGGGACATGGTCCCGTGCGCGCGCGCGCGCTTTGCGCGCGCGCACAGGAGAGCCACTGCCCCCCCCGGGGATTTAGAAAGTCGACGCCCCTGGTGAAGCCTTACCTCCAATGGCAGGTTTGCATGCGGATATACTACAAAGCAACATGGATATGGTCTATAGGACCTATCCTGAATTTGTAAAAAGGAAACATCTGCCAGGAGAAATTATGGCGAGGTTCTCCAAAAAATCAACTAGAGATGTGCTGCTCAAGGCCACAAACAGAGCTTCCCTGAAGATTCAAGAAGAAGACATTAAGGTTTTGAAGGACATTCCATTTGAGATAAGGAAGAAGAGGAAACCCTACAAAAGCTTAACCATGTTCTTGCAAGCAGAAGGCATCACGTACTGATGGATTACTCCTGAGGGTTTAGTATTTGTCTACAAAGAGTAAGAAGCAAAAGACTGACTCAGTTCTAAAAGCCAAGAAATTTTTGGAATATTCCAAAGAAAGAAAAGAGAACTTCCGCAGAGGGCTCATTAGAACAGCAAGACAGCATTTATGGTCGGAAAGCTCAGATGAATCTGAAGGAAAACAATCTGGGGACGAAGAGTCTGATGCTGACTTGAGAGCGGCAGTACCAAACCCCCCAAGGCCAGAGAAGAAAAAGAAAAAAAAACAGAAAAATAATAAGCATTGTTTTTGTTAGAAGTTATATTTGCGTAATGTATCCTATTTAAGATCTTAGCCATGTATGAATCTTGTTATAAACCTGAGATAGGTGGTATTTAGCAATGCCTGAATATTATGTTTTTCTTGAAATATCTGAAGAAAAGATTTACAATAGCATAGAATTTTGATTCTGTACACCTTAGGGTAGTTTAGGTTTTTAGTTAGTGTAGTAGTTTTAGCATTTTTAGCATAAAAAAAGAAGTTTTAGCATTAAAAAATTATTTTAAAAATGGAAGCATCTTTACCGGTGGTACGTACACTCATCTCACACTGGGTGAACAGGTTTCAAATGTTTTTAAAGTACTCAAACCCCCCCCCCCCCCAAAAAAACAACCCTGTTGAATCTGTTTGGCTAGAGAAAAGAAACAAGGACAACAATGCCCCTTTCACTGTGCATTCTACTCTTTTCAGAACGAGAATCTGCTTTCTACCTGTGCTGTATGAAGCAGAGGCAGGTATGCAGGGAAAGTTCTTCTAATGACATAGCTCATATGTCACCTCATACATCAAAGGTCTAAAGATTCTGAAGTCGGTTATGTCCAAGGGACTAGTTACTCTCAGTTGGTACCTTTGCCCACTGCAGTCCATAGGCCTATGGCTCTTAAATATGCATGGCAATCCAACATGTTGAAACACCTTTCCTATGAGGAAAGACTAAAGAATCTGGGACTTTTCGGTTTAGAAAAAAGTCAGCTGGGAGCAGGTCCGTAGGCAGGAAATTTTTGGTGGGGGGCATGTTGCTTCCTACATCATGTGCCTACGTCACATGCTTATGTCACTGGTGGCATGGGCCAGCTTAGGGCCAGCACTTAAAGAGACTGGCATCCTCCCGGGGTGGGGCAGGGCTCATCCATGGGAGGTATCATCCCCAAATGTCCCACTGTGGCTACAGGTTTGGCTGGCGGTGGGGGGGGGGGGGCATGATGAAGACATTTGAAATCCTACACAGAGTAGAGAAAGTGAATAGAGAGAAACTTTTCTCCTTTTCCATAATACAAGAAATCAGGGGCACCGAATGAAACTGATGAGCCATAGATTCAGGGTGGACAAAATGATGTATGTCTTTACAAAATGAGTAATTCAGTGGTAGAATTCACTGCCCCTGGATGTAGTAAGAGTATAAGAGAAGCCATGTTGGATCAGGCTAATGGTGCATCCAGTCCAATATTCTGTGTTACACAGCGGTCAAAACCCAGGTGACATCTGGAGGTCCACCAGTGGGGGCAGATGACCACTAGTAATGGTGACCACTAGTACAGATGGCTTTAAGGAGGGGTTAGGCAGATTCATAGAGGTTATGTCTATCTGTGGCTACTAGTCATGGTGACTATAGGGACCATCCTCATTCAGAGCCTCTGAATACCAGTGTTGGGAGGCCACAGCAGGGGAAGGCTTTGGCCTCTCTATGCCCTGTTTGTTGACCCTCCAGGGCAACTGGTTGGCCACTATGTGAAACAGAATGCTGGACTAGATGGGTTACTGGTCTGATTCAGCCAGGCTCTTCTTTTATGCTCACACATTTGAATGAGAATGATTTGAGGACAGCTGAGAGTGCACTTTTCTCTAAAAACTACTGCATGATGATGGCATCACACTTAGCAGGAAGATGACATTTCCTATGTCACTAGAGGGCAGAACTGGAAGTACCCCATGTGTATTTCATTGGTTTGCTGGCAATTATTTTGTTGGTATCTGTTATCTTGTGGTTCTCCATGTTGGTCCTCTTTTCAAGCCTTGCTTAAAACAGTTAATATTAGCCATTCGACTATAATAAAATGAAAATAAAATACTAGCTAGGACACGGAGCCCTAGATGCCACAAGAGAATAAGAATAATTTCACTATCTCTTTGTCTGAACCAGGATTATTCCTTTGAAGACGCACAGTGATGATCTCATATGACTGTGTTAACTATTAAAATCAAAATCCTGACCTTGGATATGTGGCTCCATTTGGATTTGGGTGCATCCTGCTCTGAAATTAAAATCTGGCTAAAAATCCTGCTAAAAATAAAGCCCCTCCCCTCACTTTTTCCCGTTTTCTTTTTACCCAATATTTTTAAAAGTTCTTTCAGTATAGTACCAATTAGTATGGCTTCTGAACTGAACTGTAACCCTGTAACTTAGCTTTTCTTGTTGCTTTCCTTTCTGAAATAAATAAGGGACCCATGTCTAAGTTGATTAGTTATGTCCATTTCACAGGCTATAGGGGATTTGCTGAAATTGACAAAATATGTTAACAGTGTCAGTCATGGTATCAGTTCCCTATTTGTTAATTAAAATCTATCTATCCTCAGTCTTGTTTTCTTGGATGTACTTGTTTTTATATACTCTCTGTATGGCATATTCAGCTGCCTCTGTTGTTTCATATTACATAAACTCTGGCAAACCTGGCCAATATTCTAAGTTAAAGTGTGGATTCCCTATAACTTTCTATGATGAAAAGTTATTTTGATACAAGGGCAATTAAAGAATTAAGCAGGATGTCTTCAGTAACAAAAAGATTTCCAGTCTGAACTTATTTGCTTAAACATTTTTGACAGTAAAAGTGGATCTACTTTGCCTTGCTTTGGCACTGAAACACATTGTTTATTTATTACAGGTGTGTTTTCCTATCCTTTCTCCAAGAAGCAGCTGCTAAATTCCTTCTTGAATGGGCTTGTTCTCCTCTCCTTGCAGGTACTTAGCCCAGGTGAGGCCAGAGGCCTGCAGAAGGCAGCCTAGAAGATGAAGATGAGCCCAGGTAGGCTTGTGTTTTGTTTATCTGTCTTATTTGTTTAAATGGCTATATCATTCGGAAGTTTCTGTAAATCACTTTGGGGATGAAAGCAGCATACAAATGCTCCAACAAATAAGACGCTCCAACTAGGTGAGCAGGGGACACAATGAAACAAGCTGTGACTTCTAATGCAGTGACTAGTACTTTGGCACACTGTGGTCACACACGCTAAATAATCCACTTTCAGTGCACTTTCCAACTGGATTTTGCCAGTTCACACAGTAAAATCCAGTTGGAAAGTGCACTGAAAGTGGATTATTTAGTGTGTGTGACCGCAGCCTTTGGTTGCCAAGTGACGAAGGAGGGCGGGGGGGGGGGGGGGGACCCAGCCCTGCTCTTGTCCCTTCAATGGCAGTTTGTTTTACAGAAATTAGCCAGTGAACTTGTTCACATAAGCATCACCAACTGGTTTCAATGGATGTAGCTGCTGGTTAAGGCCCGTTTAAAGTTGTTGATAACCCTGGTGTTCATTCATGCTGTATCAATTATTGTTTGGTGCTTGTCCCTTTAAAATGGGCAGAAGTGAGGGGACATGGTGGTGCCATAAATGCTGCTTTTAAGTTTGTTTTTCTAAAAGATAAGAGGTGAGATAAGAGATAATGAGAGACAAAAATAAATAAACCTAATCTTCACAACAGGTGTATTCTCACTTGATGAGAAGCCACCATGACATTGCTTTAACATATCTTCCATTGGTAATGCTGTTTTTGTGCCTGGCCAGCATGGGTAACCACATCATATATCTGTCAACCATTTTTCCACTTCAAAAACAATGGGACCGTTTTTGAAATAAATGATACAGAACCATTGGTGTATAGTTTCCTAGACAAAAAGTTGCTACCACAGATAGGTTGCTACGACAAGGAATGCTGCTTTGACACCGCAGTCACCTTAGAAAACCAGATGGATGTGGTGACTTGGAGTGCTTTTACCCAGCTTTGGTGGTGCCCCAGCTGCACCTGTCCCTGGTTTCAGTCAGATCTGTCACCAGTGGTCTGTGCCTTAGTTACATCTAGACTAGACTATTATAATGCTCTGTACTTGGTGCTACCCTTGAAGAGCGTTTGGAAGCTGCAGTTAATACAGAAAATCTGTGGCTAGATTGCCAGTTGGGGCCAGTTACTGCAATACTACAGCAATTTAAGTGTTCAGGTGTGCCATCAATATGAACATCTTGACACATAATAAAAAGCTTCCCATATACTCTATGTCCTACTGATTTAGTAATAACTCTCTGTAAGCTATTGGGGGAGGGAAGAGGGGTTAGATAAATTGCCCCTAGGTTGTGAGGCAGTCAGTTGTATGCTTGCATGGCTTCCCAAGTTCTCTGTTACCAAGATATGATTTTGATCAGCTTGATTGAGATGTTGGAGGATACTTTGACTGAAAGTGTGGGATCCAATAGCCAGTATGGCATTAGTGGTGAGAGTGATAGACTAGACTGTGAAGATCCAGGATCTAATTCCTACTCAGCCATTAAGCTCCCTGGGTGCCCTTGGGCAAGTCATTCTCTCTCTGCCTAACCTACCTCAAAGAGTTGTTACAAGGATAAAATGGAGGAGAGGAGACCCACATAGGCTATCTGGAGCACCCTGGAGGTTAGTTGGATAAAATAAATGGTATAGATAGAAATGGCTTGAGAGAGAAAGGCGCACAGAAACCAGTAAATTTTCTGAAGTGTGCAGTGTTTTTACACACACACAAAATGTGGGGGGCTGCTTCTTCATGGTTATATCCCACGTGGTTTCAATATGTATCTGAAAACTACAACTTTGTTGGTAGATTAATCACAAAGACCTCTCCCATGTAGGCAGCATCCTCCTTCTCAGCAGGGTGGCTTTAAAAGGAAAAGATTCATCCAGTTGGCCCCATTCATACACATTCCTTAGCCAAATGGAATAGCACGTTGTGTGTGTTTGTGAAGAGTCTTGAAATATGTCCCATGTCTGCTCCGTTAGCAGTACACATACAAGGCCTTTCAAGACATTACAACCATGTGTACCAGAATCCCATCCGTAATGCATAGTGGGAGTTAACACTATCTACAGTCCTCTTAATATGTACGGTCATCATGTTGTATGAACAGTGGCAGCACACATCCATCCTTGGTGTGCAATGAACACGAACTCTCCAAAATCCAGTGATCAGTTTGTGTGCACCAAAGTAGTGCATGTATGGTAAATACACAATACGATGACTGTGCATATCAGGACTGTGGGTAACACATGCTCCTGTTAGGTATGGTTGGTGGACTCCCAGTAGTATTTAAAAAGCCAAAGAGATGCACTGAGATCCTATATTTCCATATTCTTTTTGTGTGTGTGTTTCTGCTCATGTATGCTTATAAGCAAACATTTGTGTTCCTTTGACTATATTAACCACATCTTGGTATTTGAAACCCATGCTTAACAAATTTGGACTAATGTATCAGAAAAATTCTAACTCAAGAGAAGGTTCTTTTTTTCTGTGCTGTGATTTGAGGGAAATTGAGACCTTTGTTGTGTAATTAAGTACAATAGGTCAGTGCAATGTGGACAGTGTTATTTTCCACTGTAAGATACAATGCACATTGTCATCAGCTGCCAAGTATTAATTGCTAGATGGAAAAGGAGATTAATATTGTCAGTGGTTTAAAGCAGTGTTGCATAAATGCTGGCAGTAAGGAAATGGGTTTATGTTTTATTGTTATGCATTTTTAATAAAGCCAGAATTGGAGCCTGTTCATAAAGAGAAGCTTTATGAAAGTAACAATAACTGAGAAATAGACACACACACACACACACACATCCTTCAACAGATATTTACTGAATAGCTGAGTGCTGTGTCCCCCTGTGACCATTCAAATGTCCCTATTTTAAGACTCTCTTTGGAGGTGGGAGATCTTCTACAGAAAACTAAATACACTAAAAGTAATATCCCCAAAGTAGATCTTAACATACAAGTGGTGCCCCATCTTTTGTGTGGGGCAAGTTTTGGAGACATCTGTAGGGGCTATAAATGCTTTAAATAAATAAATACTAACCCCCCCCCCCCCCCCCAATTTCACATCTGTGGGATTTTTACATTTGTATTCCATCATGAAGTTCCAAAGCGTTAAGCCCATTTATGTTTTCCAAAGAAGAGGTGGCAATTTCTGCCCATTCCCCCTGCCCGCAACAATCCACTGAGCCACCCTCCCCAATTTTTTTGTTCCTGAAGATCAGGAACAGCACAGGGGACTAAACAGAAGTCTGCAGTGGCTGGATAGAGGCCACTTATCTCCTGCTTCCTTGCTGATTTTGATCCTAAGAAAATGCTTAGATTCCTCACCACAGTTCCTCTAAGCTGTGCTAGGGGGCACTGGCACACTACATTTCAGAGGCCAGCTCAGAAAATTTCTGCTCAGCTCACAACCAAACTTCCATAGCAAACAATGGGGGCAACTCCGAGGCCCACAGAATTGGACCCCCTGGTCCAATCTTTTTGAACCTTGGGGAGTTTTTTGAGAAGAGGTATCAGCAGCTATGCTGTAAATTTGGTGTCTCTACCTCAAAAAAAGGCCTCCCAGAGCTCCAGAGATCAATTCTCTATTATTGCCTATGGGGCCCATTGACTATAATTGTCCCCAGAGGCTATAATTGAGCCAGAAAAAATGATTGTTTTTGCACACCCCTATTATGCTTTTCAGTATGATCTGTAACCTGCCTTGAGTCACAGGGAAAAGTGGGATATACATATCTGAATAAATACGTAGTTTGGGCAGGTTGACAACGTATAAGCAACTTCCTAGTTGTTAGGTTAGGCAGCATTCTGACAGTGATTGTTCCACCTCTGTTATACTTGACTTGTAATGCTGGTTGTCATATTTCACTAAAAAAAAAACCCAAAGTAGACTGCAAGAGTTCCCCCTTCCCCCAAGTACTGGTATGTTTTTTAAGGGTCAGTGCAGGGCGATGGTCCATGGCCAGGTCTACCAATATAGTTGACTAGGGTGGGTATTCAGGTTCTCCGGAGGCCAGGTCTACCAATATAGTGGCCTGAGGTGGGTAGACCTGTTCTCCAGAGGCCAGGTCTACCAATATAGTGGAAAGGGGCAGGTAGACCTGTTCTCCAGAGGCATGGTCTATCCCTTTAGAAGACATCATTTTGTGTAATGAAATTTGACTTGATTCTTTTTTCTCTTATATTGTTTAAATTATTCTTAAAATATAGTTTAAATACAGTTTAAAATAATTCATTCTGAGACTTTTACAAGGTTATGGAAATGATCTTCTTAAAAAAAATTTAGGCAATAGTCAAATGTAGACTTGCTCATGACTTTAATGCTACTAGCTTTTTTCACTCATGAGGTAGAATTTCTGTTCCCAACACTGTGGAGTTTAGAGGAAACATTGTCACCCTGAAACAATAGGACTGTAACAATGGAATTGTAAGCACAGTTATACCCACTGACCTCAAGGCTATAACTGTAGAAGCATGTAGAGTTATTCTGTAAAGCTCTTTACCCTGACTAACTTGTTTTTATTGTCTCAAAGGTACGATAGTATTTTCTAGGACTTTGTAGATATGAACTTAGATATCTAATATTTTGAAACTTATGAGTGTAAATGGGAATGAGAGAACCTTTACCTTCCGCCACCCTACTACAATGCACACATAACCTGATGATCCAAGATTGCTTTGAGTGCTTGTGTTCCATGTGCCTAAGTACAGCTGTTGGTGGTACTTAGCTACTCAAACAGTATGTCAGTTTAATCATTTATCCTAAGAGGAATTCAGTAGAAGGAGAAGGTAAATGGAATCAGAGAGAAGAGTAAGGGGGGGGGGAGGAAGACAAGAGGTTCTAGAAAAGCTTTTAAATAAAGCTCTTAATTAAAAGTATTTTGATGTATTTGTTAAGGAAGAAAGATGCAAAACCATCCACTAAGTAATGATGGTGTTTAAGGTCTTTCACTGCTAAACTTTTTGTAACCTCCCATTTTGCAGAAGTGAAATAAATTTTGGTTGGCCTTCTGAGATAATGTCAACCGGTAGTCTGTGATTATTGCACCCTAACAAAGGCCATATGGTCACCAGATGACACCATGGCTTTCCCCCTACTCTGGTGCCATGAATGGCAAACTTTCCCCCCAGAATTTCTCTCTTTGTGCGGGGGAATTGACCTTTGCCACTCTAAACTCCACACTTAAATCAAAGCACTTCATGATCCAAACAAACCAAACTGGAATACGGAAGCCCTTTGTTTATGCAGGATATAGATTTGTGCTGGGGAAAGAACTTTGTAGCAGTGCTCTGTAGCAGTAGCATCTCAGGGTCTCATTTATATTACATTTATAGTATATTAATAAAATTGTATTAAATGTTTTGTTTTTAAACAGCATCAGCAGAGCCTATTCATTCAGGATTGTGTGTGTGTTAAGTGCCTTAAAGTTGCTTCCAATTAATGGTGACCCTATGAATTAATGACCTTAAAAATGTCCTATCATTAACAGCCTTGCTTGAGTCTTGCAAACTGAGGGCCATGGCTTCCTTCACTGTCAATCCCTCTCATGCTGGTCTTCCTCTTTTCCTGCTGCTTTCAACTTTTCCTAGCATTATTGTCTTTTCCAATGACTCTTGTCTTCTCATAATGTGACCAAAGTATGATAATCTCAGTTTACTCATATTATTTTCTAGGGAGAGTTCAGGCTTGATGTGATCTAGAACTCAATTATCTGTCCTTTTTGGGGTCCAAGGTATTTGTAAAACCCTCCTTCAGCACTACATTTCAAATGAATCAACTTTCTTCCTGTTGGCTTTCTTCATTGTCCAACTTTCACACCCATAAATAGAAAGGGGGAATACTATGATATGAATATGATATGATCAAGAAGTGGGGACCCGCAGTACTTGCAGGTGGGGAGAGTTTTCCCCACAGGTCCCCCGCTGAAGCAGTAGGAGCTCCCCATGGAGGAGGAGGAAGCGGCTGCAGGTAAGTTCAGCAGGTGGGCCCATCAGTCTAAACTGGCTACAAATGACAAAATGGCATCCAGAAAACAAAGAACAGGTCCAGAACTTATCAAAAAAGATGAATCTGATAATGTCATCCAGTGTTCCCTCTAAGCTGAGTTAGTGTGAGCTAGCTCACAGTTTTTTAGCCTCTGGAACGATGGCTCCAGAACAAACTAATTTATGCAGCAGCCAAATTGCTCACTCACAACTTTAATGCCAGTAGCTCACAAAGTAGAATTTTTGTTCACAAGACTCCACAGTTTAGAGGGAGCTGTGTCATCCTAAGCAAAGCTATATCATTAAAATAAATGGGTTTAGAAGGGTGTTTATGCTTGTACTGCCAGTCTTCAGAGAGAATACCAGCCTATGCAACACAGATTGTATTCCTCCTTCGAGATCAAATTAATAATAAACTGCACTTCTATTTTGTATGGATTAAGCATCAATGTGTTGGCACTAATCCAGCCTGTTGCTGCGTTTGGGCACCAGTTCAGCCAATGTCCTGCTACCACGGTGGTGGAAAGTGCCGTCAAGTTACAGCTGACCTATGACAGCTGTAGGGTTTTCAGGGCAAGAGATGTTCAAAGGTGGTTTGCCATTCCCACTCTGTGTCATGACTCTGGTGTTCCTTGGAGTTTTCCCATCCAAATACCAGCTAGGTCCGACCCTACTTAGCTTGCGATATCTGATGAGACTGGGCTAGCCTGGGCTACCCAGGTCAGGGCACTGCTTCCATAAATCTAATGAAAATGATAGATCATTCACATACTGTTAACTCTGTACCCCAAATAATAGGCAAACTAAGGGTTTTTAAAATCCGTTTTTCTAGAGGCATGGTAAGTCATGATGTTTCACTGAGTAAATCTGGACCCCTGCACTGGACAACTTTGGTGATAATGCTGAGACCACGGAGTATTGCAGGGCTGCCTGAAGCAGAACCAATAGCCCTGTTTGAGCAGTCACTTCTTTTTAAAATTGCTTTTCATTTGTATCTACATAGATCTGAGATGGTGCCACTGTTTGTCAGCATCCTGTGTAGAATGCTTTGCTGGCTTCAGTGCATACACTCAACACATACATAAAGTGAATCTTCACAGGACAATGTCCTGAATCTGACAAACCTCAACAGAGCCAGTGTAGAGGTTAGACTAGGATCTGGGAGGCTCAGGTTTGAATCCCCAATTCTACCATGGAAGATTAACCTTGGGCCAGTCACACATTCACAAGCCCAACCTATCTCACAGGGCTGTTGTGAGGTAGGTTTGTCAGGTCTTACCTGGCTGCTGGTGGGCGGGGTCCCTCTCTATGGCTGGGGCTTTTTGGCACGTGTGCTTCATGCACATGCCGCAATGATGTTACCCGGAAGTGATGTCATCACACATGGCACATTGCAGAGGGACCCTCTAGCATTTGAGATAAAACTCTATGGTAACCATAGAGGTGTTTGTTTTTTTTAAAACGACCCCTAGAGTATCCCCCTGCAACATACCCTGTGCGATGACGTCGCCTCTGGGTGATATCCTTGCACCAGGCACATTGGCATGGATGGGGCTTTTGAGGGGTAGCTCCCCCCACCGGCCAGCTGGGCAGCGGTGGATTGGGGACCCTGAAAGTGGGTAATGGCAACCGTATTGTGAGGATAAAATGGGAGGAGTCCCCTTTGAGTCCCTATTCATGGAGAAAAGTGGGGTATAAATGAAGTAAATGAATACAGATAGGACCGCTAAGGAGAATGCTTGTCTAAAGGGAGCACTTAAAAATATTCCCTGCCAGATCCTAAGGAGCTGGATAGTGGAAATGGGAAAGTTTGCCCTCTCATCCCAGATCCAGGCCAGAAAGGACTTTTCAGTACCAGTGTCTTGAATTGAGCCCTGGAATATATTTATTTGCACCTGTGAATGCCATATAAAATTGGCCTTTGCATTACTCTAACAGCTCAGAAATCAATCTGGGTCTGATGCATTCTGGGCCAACTGCAGCCTTGATCAGAGCATTTTTCTGGCAAAGCAAGCTCAGAGGTCATGCTTCTCAGGGCAAAAACATTCACCATTTTAGGTGGCTTCTCTGGAAGAAACCAGGTCAACTCAGAGCCCCTCCTCCCCCTGCCTCCTTTTGTCAATAATTCCAAAGAGACCTAGAACAATTTGCCCTGAATCCAAGACTGAAATAATCAAACTGTCACCAGAGAAAGCGATATTCATAAATATTAACTAAGTTTGTCTAAGTGACTGATAAATAACTCATAGGGCACCAGGAGTAGCATTTTCTGCCTCAGTTGTAGTTCAGATTGGCCTGCGTATATAAAAAAAATATACAGCTTATTGCCTCATGTAATTAATAGAGTTATCAAAACTCATAAAGATTTGATTGTTTTGTCTTTAATACTCTTATTTAAAACCATTCTGGATCATTGCGTAATTTGAAAAGTGGAATATTTTTTAAAAAAGAATTTGATCATTATAAACGAATAAAAGTATCGTTAGTATAGAAGTCCCAGACTACTTTGCTCATGGATATTCACCATCTAATGACCACCAAGTGGTGATCTCCCTGTTTCAGCCACCAGAGACAGGACCTTTGAATCATGTTCCTTCATCTTCTCAGTATGGGATACCATAGCAAGTTCCCACCTGCCTCCTTACTTACTCTCATCCAAGGGGTGGCTCAGTTTCGTCTCACAGAATATGGCAAGCAAGTTCCTCCCTACAAATGCTCCTTTAACAGTTCTAGGAGAGGGTAAGGGAAGGCTCTTAGGAACAGGGATATTTTTACCCATTCAGAAGCAACTGGAGGAGGAATACTGGGAGAAGGCAAGAAAAAACTTGACACACGGAACCAGAAGGTCCTTACAGAATCCATTTGCTAGTCGGGAACTCTGAGAGATGCCCTGGCCAATGAGCTGGTTTCCTTGGGCCTGGACTGGGAGGATGGGTGTGGCCTGGCCTAAGACTGGGCTGCTGCTGCTTTTGCTTTTACCTTCTGTCTGAGGGACAGCTTCTTTCACTTGAGCAAATTTCTTCTGTGGCAACAACTGTATGCTGGTGAGGAGAGAAGATATGTGAGTTTTGTTTTGCTGTTCTGTGGAGTTGGGTGTTTTGGGGGCTGCTGTTAATCTAGTGTTGGTTTGTTAAGGTTAGATCAATCTATGCGTTTATAGGGTGTGAATTTAGTGTATAAAGTTCAATCTGGATGTCACTTGTTTTCACACTTTATTTATTTCATAGATTAGTAATGTAAGAACTCTCTGTCCTACTGGCTCTAGTGGGCGCTAGTTGCCAATGAGATTCAGTTTACATTGTAGCCCTTTTCAGATGTTCAGAGGTGAAGTGGTGATGAGATGGAGCTTTTTTCTTCTTTTTTTTTGCCTGTGGCATTCACCTTCCCTTGAGGCTAAGCTTGATGCTGGCAAGTCTCCTGCTTGCAAGCCCTAGAAAAAAATAAAATGATAAACACTGATGTCACTATGTCACTTCTGGGTTTTACCATAGAGTTTCCTGACATTCCTAGAACTACCTTTTGTTACTTCCAGGTTTATCCAGAAGCAATGTAGCAAAGTTGGTGATGTTATCATCACATGGACTCTATGCAGTCCTCCCACTTGAAGTTTGCCTGGCACTTATTGTATTCTTTAAAAAAATTTCTTTTTACCAGAGCAAGGAACAAGTTTTTTAAAATAAAAAAATAACCTTCATCCCCTTTTAATCTTAGAAGTGCTTTATGAGACTGAAGGTGCTGTATGTTTTCACCGGACTTTATGCTCTTGCTGGGTTTTTTAATATTGAGTTTCTAACAGATTATTAATCTACACATTTTACAGTGTGTTTTTTTTTACTTAGTAAGCTGCTTTGAGCAGGTTCTATGGAGAAGTGGTGTAGAAACTGTCTAAACAAATCCATACAAAATGGTCAGCCAGGGAGGTCTGGTTCTGTGTTCCTTCCTTTGTGAATGCTATAACTACATGGGTATGGGCTTGTGGAATTCATCGCTGTGTGAAACTTATTTGGCCGTATTTTGACTGACTTTGGGGCAACGAGTTAAAACATGGATTTTTTAAAAAAAATGGTACATTTTTAACTGACTGATTGGTGCTGGGGCTGGCTTTTCGGTGGTTGTTCAGGTCACATGTTACTTGGCTATGTGAGCTTTTTCAATTTGGTTGCTGTACTGGCTTAAAGTTATTTAATGATGGCAGGAAGTTCTGTTGTTTTAGGAGTCTGTAGCTTCAGTGTTTTCTAAGGGCAGAAAATGCCACATAAAACCTTTTAAAATAAATATAGCACTGAAACAGTAATTTTTGGTTTGCCCCTGGTTAGGGTCATGCTGAACAAGTACAATCCTATGCCTGGTTACTCAAAAGTTGTTCTACATTAATCCAGTCAGTATGTCATTTGGTTTAACCAAGATATTTTCTGCTGCAAGACTGCCTCTATCTGTAGACAAACTTTGTTCTGCCACTTCAGACCAACATGGCTACCCACCTGAACCTGAAAATCTTGTTCATCTTTAAGGTGCTGTGACTTCACAGCACTTTCCACCACCAAGGTGCTACTGGTCTCAAATCTAGCTAGTCTAAAACTAGATGAGATGAAATGCCATCAATGGTATTAGAAGGGAGATACGAGAAGATCCCATATTCTGAAAGGATTTGTCCCTGCTCCCTAGGTGAGGTGGAAACATTGGAACTTGTTTTCATCCACTGCCCCTTTTATAAAGAAATTTGAGATAAGTCAATTCTTCTTTTTTTGGATGGACTAGTAATGGTGATGGATAGAGCGTGTTTGGAGAAACTATTGAGAGATGAAATTCCAGCTATCACTAAGTTTTGTGCCCAGGCGATTGAAATGTGAAGCAAATAATAGACCTGTTTTTTAGGACTTCTCCTGTCTGGTTTTGAGTTTGTGGTTTTTTTAGATTTAATATGATTTTTTTTTATTCTTGAAATGTGATGATTGGTATATTTTATCCTTGTAATGTGATGTCTTGTATATCTTAATGGTGTCACACTTTTTAGCTATTATATCTAAATATGTTTTTATTCTGCTGTATTTTTGAATATGGTTGTTGACAGTAAATAAACAAACATTTCCTGGTATTAAACTTCACTGAACTCTGGGGGACTTACTCCTCCTCCTCCTCCTCTTCTTCCTCTTCCTCTTCCACCATTTTAGGATTAAACTGCATTTTGCTTTCATCTGAGTTACATTAGTAGGTATTGGAAGTGGTAGTCCAATAACCTACCCAATTTGTATCAACATAATCAGTCGGCATCATTGCCACAGTATCATATTTTTGTTGGATAGGCCTCATTGTAAGTATGGATAGGCTTGAATGGGCGTGATGGTTTTCTTTTTCATGCAACCTGAGAAAAATATGATCTGTTTTATATCAAATAGATATAACTTTGAAGGCTTTCAGAGGACAACATTTTATGTAGAACCACGGCAAAATAACTGCAGGCAACTTGAGAGATGTGAGAACTCTTTACAGTAAAGTGCCTAAAACAGAGGTAAAAATAAAGCATAGAAAGATGTAGCAGTGAGTGATTTGAATTGTGGATTCAGACCAGAGAGATCTGGATAAGCTGTGTTTTATTTTATTGTGAAGTCTTTATGGCTGATGCTCATAGATCATACTTGAATGGATCTCATAAACGTCTGAAAATAAAAACTTTAACGGCATCCCCCCATTTTTCCTCCCTTCTACTTCAGCGTTCCAATAGCTTCCATGCAGCTAGACTGTGCTCCTACATTAGCAAGTCTCCACACCTCTTTTATTAACTAATGATATATTAATCTTTTTTAATTTCTGGATCCACAATTGAGTAGCAAACAGGACATCTAAAGAAAGTTGTGTGCATCAAGGGATTCTTTCACTAGTATGCCATTTGGTCTCTGGAAGACAGCATGTCCATTGGGGGAACTGTGGCTCAATTGCTGGCAACCAGAGCAAGGGGGGGACATTGGGGGGCAGATGGTGCCATGATGACATTGGTGTGATGTCAATGGTGTGATATAATTGTGGTACTCTAGGATTTGGGCAAAACTCTATGGTAAAACCATAGTGTTTTGCCCAGATCCTAAAACACTGCATCAATGTCATACCAGCAAAGTGACATCATTTCCAGGTACTCACTGGAAATGATGTTGCACTGCTAGTGCAGCAGTGGAACCATTTAAAAAAATCCTTCCCAGTGGCCCTCATCAGGCTGACGGGCTATGAGTAGGGAGACCAGGGCTGAGGACAGACTACTGTTCTGCCGCGCTACAAGAGCGCAGCAGAACAAAGCGAGGGGGAACTGCCCCATAGCGCGGCGTTCAGACGCCACCGCAAGGAAGCCGCCTTCAGCATCCACACTGCGGGTGGCTTCTGGCAGCGGCGGCAGAATGCCGTATGGCTCCACCCGCCCACGCGCTTTCACACCCACCGGAAGTGAGTGGAACGCGCGCACAGCTGCCGGGACACCACTTGGAAGTGGTGCCCAGCTGCTGCGGGAGGAGCGTGCCACCAGACGAGGTAAGTCCGGGGTGCCTCCGCGGGGCAGATGCAGCAGTCTGAATACCCACTCTGCCTTCACTTTTAAAGCGAAGGCAGAGCAGGCCAGACTGGCAGTCTGTCCTCAGCCCAGGTCTCCCACATCAGTGGGAGACAGAGCATCTGATTTGCATTCAGAAGGCTCTAGGTTCTTCCCAGTCATCTCCAGTAATAAGGATCAAGTAGCAGGTGATGCCAAAGACTTTCCCTGAGAGTGGAGAGAGAGCTGCTGCCAACCAGAGTAGGCAATACCAACTGTAATAAATCAGTGGTCTAATTCATTGTAAGGTAATTTCATGTGTGCTCACAACCCATGCTGGCCTATTATAGTTCTTTCCTGTCATGTAGAAGAAGACCAGAGAGTCAATGTGATGTCGTGGATGTAAAGTTTCGGATCTTGTATACTTAGGATGGACCCCCACTCTGCCATTTAACTTTGTTAATCACTATTAGCCTGACCTACTTCATAGGGTTTTTGAGAGGATAAAATGGAGGAAATATTGTAATTTGGGTCCCCATTGGGTCGAAAGATGGAATATAAATGAAGTAAATAAATAAATCAGGATACTTGTAGCTTGCAGGGATTGGATGAACTGGATCCCACACCAGTTCAGCACTGACAACTGTATGTGCTGGTGAGTGGAGGCAGCTTTTGCATGCAACCCTCCAAAGGGGAGAGAACAGTGCAAAGCACAGGACTTTACACCTTGCGTGTTGGTAATGAGTGGCAGATTCGTAGCAGACTACTTTAGCCCACTGCATCGCCTGCAGGGTTGTTGCGTACTCTGAAATAGCACCCTCTCTAACAGCCCATGAATGGAGCTGTTTGTCTTTTTAGAGCCAAACAGGATTTTTCCATTCCTTTGTCCCAAACTGGCCAAGGGGATTCTTTTCTCTTTTTTTGCTTACTTTGCATTACAGTGTTCAGAAGAATTCCTTATTAGGTTGTTTAATCATGTTTTATAGATTATGGTCTAGGCTATTACAGAGTTAGTGCGAATGAAAGAAAATGTTATGTGGGTTTTTCATTGTGTTTTATTGTTTGCTTCTTTTTTGCAATCTCTCTCCCCCCCTCCCCCCGCTGCCTCTTTTGGGGAAGTAAGTGTGATTATATCAATTTTAGAATTGCAAGAACATGAGCTGTAATATAATCGGGTGCAGGGTAGTCTTTCCACAATCTTCTTTTTTCATGAATTTTCCATTTCTAAAAATGTGTTGTCTCATAACATTAATAATGGTCATAACAAATGGATACAATACCAGCTAAACTGGGTCATTTCAAAGTTGTGTTTGACTATTGTCAAGTGACCCTTCATGTACATATTATATATTAGTGCACATATTGCATAATATTTTAACCCATTAAAAATACTTTTTGAATGTTTTCCCCCTAACAAATCATTTGATTGAACTAGATTTACCTATTGGGGAAAACAATTAAGATATTTATATGACAAGTAAATTAATGTGGCATGCTTTTTTTGAGTCTTGCTTACTATATAATGTCAAATGAACATGCTAAACGAGATCCCACGTTACTGAAGTGTAATAACAATAATAGTATGATTGTAAACGTTGAGAAAGGTCTTCCATATGCCATGAAGTCTGGATATTTTAATAAGTGTTACTTTTAAAGGCTGCACTCTCTAATCTACACAGAACACAAGAACGAAGATTTGAAGAGTGTAACGAATTAGAGCCGATAAGTCTGCAAACAGCTCCCAACTCAACAACAATTACGGAATGCCACTAGACAGGCCTTGATTGTGCAAACTGTTCGCATGTTGAAATCTGCATTTTCTCCTGTGTATTCCCAAAATGCCTCGTGCCTCTCCGAAAAGAAAATAATTGCTTTTGACATTATTTGACTGGTTTGATTGGAGCAGGCTGTAATTACATAGTACTGCTCAGGTTTCCATAGGGGTTTCAGATACAAGAATGAATAGCACAAACATGAGGGTTAATCACAAACAGATACAAACCAGATTCTGTCTACATCCCCCCCCCCCGGTCCAAGCTTTAATACAATTCTTTCAGACTTTTGAGTATCTGGAAGAGCAAATGCCCCAAAAATAACTGAGACATAAACTCTGATGAGTATAAAGCTAGTATAACTGATAGGGGATAGTTTTGTTTACTAGTGCTATTGACATATTTTCAACACCAGCAGACCTCCCAAATCCATGTTCCACATTCACTAGCTCTTTAAAAGCTTTGCTTAATGGGGAAAATTACCATAACAAAGTCAGGGCCCCCAATTCACGTCTGAAGCATGTGTCCCATAAGCAGCTAGAGCAAAGATTTTCCTATGAGAGAAAAGATTTCTGGACTTGATATAACTCTCAGTGCTGGACTAAGACTATATATCATTTTTTTAAAAAACCCTTCTATTTAAAAGAAGGTTCTTACAATTTGACTCATACCAAAAAAAGGGGGAAGGTATTGTAAGTGAAGGCTGTTGTCTTTGCTTCCACATCATAGGAACAGTACAGATGTTATCCATTTTGACATACAACTCCACTTTCCTTTCCCTTTTTAGTCCCCCACCCCACTGGCTTTGCTGTGACATCCATCACTTTAAGCAGGCATTCGCTGACATTAATATTTGTTGTCTAGCCAAATTATTATTAAACATTTATATTGCACAGATCCCGTCTTTAGTCACTTCATGGGGTGAGGAGAGGCTCCTCCCTCTGCCCTTTTTTTTAAGAGGGCAGGACAGCTCTGCACAAGGCAAGCAGAAACCACCACAAGCCACTGGACTTCACTTTCTGCCTGCTGTTTTTCTTTCCTTCCTTTCTCCCCTCTGTGTGTTCGGGGGGCTTTTAAAAGCTCATTTTGCCCTCCTGATCATCCTCTTGGGCAGGGTATTCCACCTGTAGTTGCCACCCATCTCTATTCAGGCAGAGGCACAAAAAAAAATAATCAAAGCTTGGAAAGAGGTTCTTTGATGTGATAGGAGCGAATGCCCAGGAATCAAATTCCAAACAGCATGCTGGGGGATCCATTCTCTCCTAACTTGCAATAATTCATACAACGTATCCATGATAAGTGGACATGCAAGGGAGGAGTAAGTATGGGAGCTAGCCTAGAGCACACATGGATGCAACAGTATGTTACACTCATAAATTCAACTAAACAGATTTCCTTCCCCTACCCCTACCTGCTTACACCGGGTTTCCAATTGTGTAGAGAGCCCTATGTGCATGTCTACACACCATGTAGATTTGAACATGTGTAGGTTCCTCTTGCATGCATGTTTGCTCACTTTTGCTATGTCCTGAATAGGGCTGATGAAAAAGGACTTTCTTCATGGACATTTGTTAAACTACTGAATGTATTTGCTCAGAAGATACAGGAAAGATCCACTTCAAGATCAAGTTTCCTGCAGAGTCTTAAAAGATTAGACTTCCAGCCGTGAATTTGCTCTCGTTGCCTCAGGACGGGCAAGAAATCAGAAATGAGCATCTGACAAGAGCCTTCATGAAAGTGTTGAAAGATTCCTATTAGTACCAGCCTGCCCGTAACACAGCCTGATCTCATCGCATGGGCACTGAAACAACTCCCATTGAGTTCAATAGGGCTTACTCCCAAGTAAGCATATATAGGATTGCAGCCTAGGTACTCTGTGGATTTCCCACATATCTGGTTTTCCATACATTTTGCATTAAGGCAGCAAAGTAGCAACCCAAACATTTCAGTTCTAAGGCTCGGTTAAGGAGCAGGATGTGATGGTTGTTTTAGCATGCAAATGATGGCCAGGAGGAAATCCTTGATCCCATTTTCCAGTGATGTTATCAGGTGTGCAGCAATAGGCTCTTCTCTTATATGTTGTCGTTGTTGACAGTGATCCCAATTCATTTGTTCCTCTTTGAAAAGGCTGTAAAATGGGGTCTTAACATAATTCTTTCCATAATTTATACGTTGGCCTGTTGTCCATCCCAAAAATTTAAGGGCACTTATTTCTTTTAAAGAAGTGGTGATTTCCACCGATCCCCTCTCCCACTGTAGCCCCCCCCCTCACTTTATTCCTGTGATGTTCCTGAGGGTCAGCTGATCAACAGGGGAAAAGTTGGGGGGGGGGGTTCAGTGGTTTTCAGTGGGAGGGGGGAATTGGTGAAGATTGTGACCACTGTTTGGAAAAAAAAACCCTAAGGAAGTTGAACCTTAAGAAAGCTTAAATCTTTGTAACGTATGATTGGATAGAGGCCGTTATGCTGCATTTGTACCTCACAATAATCCAGAATAGCAATGGGAAGAATTCAGTGCAAGGAACCACAAAATGTTGTGAAAATGGAGAGTCACAAATTCTATTTTCACAAGGGAGCCACAAAATTAAAATTGAAATTCAAAATACTGGGGCACTGAAATCTGGTAGAGTCTCACGCCATTATTTTATATATTAACATTTTTGTACAATTGCTTTGTTGGAGCAATGGTCTTCTTACATCCCTGTATTCATTTTGTAATTTCTGTTCCCTATCAGAAAGTACATCTTTTTTCATCTCCTTAGTCATATCTCTTTAAATATTGAAGTTTCAAAGTTCATTATGTAATTGGAAAGTAAGACAGGCCCAGCTGCAAAAAAGAGCTAACTCTGCTCAGATTTATTTTATGTTTGATTGACTGGGGAAATGACTTTCAGTTGACATCTAAGCCAACAAGTTAGCTGAAATAAAATTTTGCTTAATACCTTTGCATCAATAATCTAGGCACAGCACCATTGATTGAAAATGTCTGATCAATAGAGTATTACTGACTGCCTAACTGTAACTTTGCCAGGCTTTTTTTTTTTTTTTTTGCTAATTCTGCTGATGACCTTTTTACCACTGTGTTTCAGGTTCACCTTTTTTCTCTCTCTTTGAAATTTAATTTGATCCTTTTGCTATTATTTAAAGAATTTACACATCCAATTGATTTCATTCTACCTGATATGGTATGAGTATCGGATAGGAAAGATTTGTGTGAGCCTGGCACAAAACACTTAGAAGTTTTATAAAGAGAGAATGAATTACATGTTAGTGTAACTTTAAATCAGATCTCTGTTTGGGTAATACACATTCACAGGATTGTAGAATCAGCAGGAGACAAATGGCTGTCTAGTTCAAGTAGGGTTGCCGGCTCTGGTTAGGGAAATACCTGGAGATTTTGGGGGTGGAGCCTGAGGAGGGTGGAATTTGCGTAGGGGAGGGAGCTTTGTAGGGCATGATGTCATAGAGTTTACCTTCCAAAGCAGCCATTTTCTCCAGGTGAGCTAATCTGTCACCTGGAGAGCAGACCAGGAGATCTCCAGCTTCCACCTGGAGGTTGGCAATCCTAAGTCTTGTTGGGTTAGACCTCCTGGATCTCATGGTGTTCGGAGGCTGAACATTTGATGCGTGTATTGAATCAGATGAGCCAATAGTCTGGTCCGGAACTGTTTGTAGGACAAGGAACTCCTACAGGTAGCTCATGAGCTGTCAGTAGCTCACACATCCCCTGGAAGACCTCGGGAAACATCATGAAAAGATCTGCTCGGGGCATAGATTTGAAAAGAGGGTTTTATTTCATAGGCTTTTTCTCTGTACTGTTGAGCTGATAGCTTCATTTCTGGTGCTCTTCCCAGCCCATGTTCCTAGGACAGCCATGTTCCTAGGACAGAACAAAACTGTGCTTGGGATATTTTTCTTCACTCAGATGTAGCTCTCATGGAAGAAACAATTGGCAACCTCTGGTATCAGTTTGGTGGCATGCTCACAGATGTCTATTGGTATTGTTATTTTAACCTGTGATTTCCAGGAGTGAATTATATTATTGAAGTATTCTGTTATTAAAAGTGTATGACATCTCCAGTGTTTTTAATTTGGTCAACTAACTGGTTCATTTGTGGTTCCTTATAATTTTTTATTGTGTGAATGGGATGTGACTATACTAATTAGGTTTCTAGCATAATCTACTGATGAAGGCTGTTTGCCAAAACACACATATAGCACATCTTTGCCAGTGGATGTTTGCATTCTGTTTTTGAATTGTTACTATACTGAATTATCTGTGTAGTGCTTTGTAGACACAGTTGAATTAATCATATATATTGCATCATGTATTGTTCTTTTGTTTTCTCAACCTTTTGGTTTACCATGCTTCATCAGGAGAGTGGCCAGCTCTGGATTGGGAATACTTGGAGATTTGGGGGGATACGCAGGTTTTGGGGCGGGATGGACCTCAGCAGTGTATGATGCCATAGAGTCCATCTTCCAAAGCAGCCATCTTCTTCAGGTGAACTGATCTCTTTCATCTGGAGATCAGTTGTAATCCCAGGAGATGTCCAGCTGCTACCTGGAGATTGGCAACCCTATTTCATCAGCATCCTGACAACTAGGGTTGCCAAGTCTTACCTTCATAACAGCGGGGGAGTCCCGGTCCCTCTCTGGGAGTCCCGTGCATGAGTGAAGTGCACGCCGTGAGGAGATCACCTGGAAATGACGTCATCACGCTGGGTACATTGCTGGGGCAACGCTCTGGTAATCACCCTAAAATTCTATGGTACCATAGAGTTTTTAGGGCAATTGCTAGAGCATCACCCAGCGACGTGCCCTGTGAGATGACGTCGCTTCCGGGTGACATCATCACGCCGGGCATGTCAGCCTGATTGGGCCACTTCGGGGGTGGGGTTCCCCCCACCAATCGGATCCTGGCCGCAGATTGGGGACCCTTTAATGGGGGAATCCCCACCCCCACGGGGGGGGGGGGACTTGACATCCCTACTGACAACACCAACAGTCATTAGGTTTCTACATCCAGGATCCCACACAGATCCTAATGATAGTGGGCAAGAAGAACATAAGAACATAAGAGAAGCCAGTGTTAGATCAGGCCAGTGGCCCATCCAGTCCAACACTCTCACACAGTGGCCATAAACACCAGGTGCCCTCAGGAAGTCCAGCAGTGGGGCCAGGACACTAGAAGCCCTCCCACTGTTGCCCCCCCCCCCCCCCAAGCACCAAGAAGTTGCAGTGTTGTGAAGTAACCCAACTTTCCCATGCGTTAACTGGGCAAAACCTAGGTCATTTCCTTGCGCATGGCCAGCAGGCTGTAAACACCAGCTATCATTGCAAATCTTGTGTGCTTAAAACCAGAAGGCTCAAAATAGCTTTTAAAAACATGTGTAAGCAGGTGACAGCATTACATTGGTTATGGCTTTTAAGTTTCATTGACACAATATTGTGTGTATACCTGGTGCTGGTGATGTCCTTGGTGACTGGAAGTATGGTCTTCCAGCCAGATTCTATCACTTCACATCAGGGTCGTCATTTGTAAGACTTAAATATCTACCTAGCTGCAGATAGGCTGCATATTCTGTGAAACTGTACAAGATTACATAAATAATGGGTGAGAATCAATTTTATTAGCACTGGTATTTTAAAGGGAGGTGAAGAAATACAGACGTCACTGCAATGGGCTTTAATAAATAAATGTATTATGAGATAATTGGTCATTTAATAGTTACATGGAGGGAAAAAAAACCTCATCCATATTTCACAACCCTGTCTCAAAGTATGTCTGACTAGAATATCTGAATCTCTCAAGAGCATCCACATTAAAAGACAGAATAGAAATCATAAAGTATAAAATTAATGAAACTGTTATATATTAATCCAGAAAGAGCAACACAAAATTGAGGCTCTTGAGGGAAGTTTTGGATATTTCATAATCTGTAAAAGATTTGCTAGGTATTGCGGGGGGGTTAAAAAAAAGAAGTCTTTTTTTACAGGCAGAATATCTGCCTGTATTCATTTTATAACCAGTCACCTGACATGATAATTTAGATTTAAAATACTGTTTCTTTGCTAATTGAAATAACTGGACATCCTCTGTGTCAGCCAGCAGACCTGGGAGTGCTTCGTGAATAGGAAAGCTGTCGAGCGTGTTGCAAATCCCTTACACATCTTTATTAGGGCTTCATTGATTTCAGGGGGCCTTGCATCTAAATCCATGGTCTCACATGTTACAGTGATTTGGTGACTGCCAGCATTTACATGGGAATGTTGAGTATCCCAGACAGAATAGGGGAATGCTGAAAGGTCAGGGATGTACCAGTGAATGATGACAATCCCCTTAATGTGATTATCAGCCTTCATGTCCCCCAAATGGGGAAACATAAATCAGTTTTAAGGCATTCACAAAATTTCTTCTGCATTGGTGAGCATTCAGAAGAATGTCAGTAGTGATTAGAGAAAGTCAGACTGAGATAAGGGATATCAGGATTCAAACACCACCACTGCAGCCACAAAGGTGTCAGGGCTACCTGGATGAGTCACATTCACCCAGCCCACCTCACTGGGTCCTTGTGATGGAGAGAACTATATACACCACTCTGAGCTCTTTGGTGATGAATAGGTGACAGGTACGAAGGGACATGCAAACCAAGAAAGTCCTTGCATTAAAATGAGTGGCTAAGAATTTTTTAGGAGCTCTACATGGACAGTGATAGCACTCAGGAACCTCTCATATAGGAGTTATGGAATTAGGAACTCTCAGGTGATTATGAGCAGGGTAGACATTACTGAGTTCACAGGGACTGAGTAAAGTGACCAGTGTATTGCAAGACTCATTTTTGTTTTGTTAAACATGGCACTATTTAAGGTGTGAAACATTTGGTGAGAGTTTGGGTCATTACAAAAGGCTATCTGTATATCAGATAGCAAAGTTGGCCCCCATCTGCGGATATCAAAATCTGTGGATCGGGCCCACACCAACACTAAAGAGATTTCTCTGTAAACTTGGAGACCCCCAAGGTTTGCAGAAAAATCTGAAATCTTAACAAAAATATATTGAGGGGGGGTTAAATTGCCCCCCCCCCAATTAAAACCCATTGTCTGCGCTTGCACAGACAGTGCACTTACCAGTAGAGCTGGTGGTGGTGGCTGCTGCATGGAGCTGCTCTGAGCCTGGCTGCTGTGTCAGAGGATGCCAGCAGCTGCTTCAGGGAGCTGCTCCTGGCCCAGCTCCTGTGGCAGAGGGTGCTGGAAGTGGCTCGGGCTCAGCCACCATAGTGGAGGATGCCTGGAGAGGCTCTCAGGCACTGCTGCTGCCATTGCTGAGCTCAAAGGTGGGTGGTGGTGCCCAGAGCTGTGTCAGGCTAGGCAATGTAGGAGGAGAGATGGGATTCACCCCAATGAGTCTTGTGGGACCCACACTTATGAAACTCTAGTAGTGAGACTGGTGGGAATTGTAGGATTCCAACTGCTATATAAATCTAGATTGTGCCCAGTCTTAAAAATGCAAATAATTGTTGGCTATATCCTGCAATAATGTCAATGACATGATCTCTATTGTACTATACAAGCATAATTGATGTCTGTAATTAACATCGGGTCACACTTGCCTATCTTGCACTAAAAGAATTATCTTTGGAATATTGTTTTAATGGCCATGTGTTTGTGCCAAAAATATGTATCCTAGATATATGATCAGAGAGTCATGCTGGCAAATTTTGTAATCTACAAATGCCCTTCAAAGACATCCTTTGCCTCCAGTTCTATGCAGCATTTTACATAAATCACCTACCAAACAATGAATTATCTAATTCAGCATAATCCACACATTCGGTGATCCACACAGCTCACAGTTTTTCCACCCTTCTCTCTGCTGAGTAGCAGGAGGCCCAAGTAGGGTTGCCAGCCTCCAGGTGGGGCCTGGGGATCTTCCGCTTTTACAACTGATCTCCAGCTGACAAAGATCAGTTCCCTTGGAGAAAATGGCTGCTTTGCAGGGTGAACTCTATGGCATTGTACCATGCTGAGGCCCCTCCCCTCTCCAAATCCTGCCGTCTCCTGGATCTACCCCCAAAGTTTTCAGGTATTTTCCAACCCAGACCTGGCAACCCTAGGCACAAGAGGCTTTTAATGTTCTCCTCTCCTAACTAGGGAGAAAAGCTGACGGCTGTGTGAGTGTCACACTGTGTACACAGCCTTGTGGATGAAAACCTTGGGACTGGTTCATGTAGGTAGGTAGGCTGGCCTGTTGGATACATAGGTTTTTACACTATTGTATAGGCTTCTTCCACATGTGATGGCAGCAGTATGGACATGGAAACCAAGTGGATATCTGCCCACAAATTGTTTATTGCTTTTTCCCTGCTTTCCAACAATACTAAAATTTGGGGACACCCAATGAAATTGGTGGGCAGTAGATTCAGGCCAAGCCAAGGGAAGTACAATTAGTAACTAAATTTTGGGATTCCTTGCTCGCAGATGCAGTGATGGCCATGAGCATCAATGGCTTTGGAGATCAGACGGATTAATGGGAGATAGCTCTACCAGAGTCTACTGGGCCATGGTGATTAAAGGAAACTTCCACTCCCAGAGCCTCTGACTGCCAGAGCTGGGAGATAGAACCAGTGGAAGGCCTTGGCCTCTGTCCCTTCTTTGTTGACCCCCCCCCCCCCCCGGACAACTGTTTGGCAACTGTGTGGAGCAGAATGCAGGACTAGATGGATCACAGGTCTGATCCAGGAGGACTGTTCTTATGTACTCTCACTGGTTCCTGGTTATTTTCAAGAGAAAAGTCACTAGACTGAGGCTGCTAAGAGTCCTGGGCCAGCATCTGCTGTACAGCAGGACCCAAAGACCCAGGTAGAGTAGGCTGGATCCTGTAACTCCTGAGTGAAAGCCATGCTCCAAAAGAGCAATGCTCCTGTTTGCTTAGAGGAAGAATCCAACCCAGCATGTTCTGTTGCTGCCTTTATTGTCCTTTGAAACAGCAGAAACCAACAGCTGGCTCCAGGAACCATTTTCTAGTCAGGGAACTTCCCCAAATGTAGTTTCCATACAGGCAGAAACACTCTCTTCTGTGGTTCCCAGTTCTAACTCTTCTTGACAACATCCCTTCCTTCCTGTAGCGTTTCATTTTTCTTTCTCTTATGACAGACAAAAGGTTAGTTGTCATTGAACACTTTTGTCATTAATGTCTGCCCAAGTGGAAGGACTAGCAGTACTGGTTGAGTATTCCTTAGCTTTGAAAGGACGTTACCGGCTGATTTCTCCAGACAAGGAGAGCTGCTGTGGCACCTTAGCTTTCTGACGTGAATATTGACATATTTGCTGTTTCCTTCTAGATGCTGAGTGGCAGGTTTTGTGATGTCTTTTTCTTCCTCCTCAACATTTTTTTTAAATGACCTTACTCATCCCTAAATGTCTTGAAAGCTTTGTGGAGGGCATTTTTCACATTTTAATCTCAAACACATTGCAGACCTTACATTTTTAAGGAGGCAGAAAGGAAGGAGGGCATCTCACAGTGTAATCTGGTTTGAACTTGGCTTGTCTCATTCCTCTGAACTGGGTCCAGAGCCCAAAAAAGACAGAACATTCAGTTGGTTCCCCAACACAGCATCTAAGGTGTCATGGCTCTCACAAATACTTCACCTGGTGCCCACTGAGCTCTTCTGATAGTGGGCGAGGCTACTGTAACGCAGGGCTTGTCAGTGGCTGGCCCCATTCCAATGAATGGACTATTGACAGCTGTAATAGTAGCTGCAGCCACTGGAGGACTGGTAAGCACCTGGGCTTTCCTTGTTCAGCATGTGCTTCCATTCCCTCTTTTCCTTCTTCTTTTCCTCCCTGCCTGGATTTCCTCTGTTTCTTTTTATTGCCCAGTCTCTCCCTCCCTCCCTCTCTCCCTCCCTTGTGCATAGTGGTGCTTTCCTGCTCACAGCCCCTGACCCCTGCTCCCATTTAGTAGGCTTTTTGGGTGTGTATGTAGAGAAAATAGCTATTGCTGTAATGAAATGTCACTTCCTGTGCAAGCCTGGAAGTGACATCATCACATTGGGTTACAGAATAGGATTCTCCTCAAAAACATTCCTTCAGTGGAATCCTAGAGTGTTGCCAAGAATGTAATGGTGTAACTTATAACTCTGTGCTGGAAAACATGTTGTGGTGTCTGCGCAGTGGCGATCCCTCTCCCTGCCCCAGCCTTTCTCCAGTTGCCAGCACTCAAGTGGCAATCATCCTCATGCAGGACCAACGTCTTTTAGTAAGATGCAAAGTGCCTAGTGCAAAAGCAACTGGCTGTGCAGCAGAGGACAAAGGAGACACAAGTGGAAACAAGGCATAGGATCCCGGCCATTATTTAGTTGTGGGTGGTGGTACATTTTTTTATCAGATCAAACAAAAAATATTGTACCTTGAAAACAATGCCGCATGGGAGAGGCATCTATTCTGCATATATGTGCATGTTATCAAGCAGTGACACAGTTACATTTGGGGTTTCTGACTCCATCCAATATATGGCCTGAACCATTGTGTTGAAGGAAGAGATAGCAAGCGCATTTCTTGTCTTGCAGTGCCATGCAAAGAGAAACTGCTTGCTGAAAAATATCTTTGGACATTAGAGGCTGCTGGTTGGAACATCTTGCAACATCCTCATTAAATAATTCCTTGTCTTACAAAATTTCCTTTAGACCAGCAGTCTTCCTCAGAACTTCCAGATACAAGACTTCTGCAAGTCACACTCTGCATGCATCCTACCTTAGGCTGGGGGATGTTCCTGCAGCATACAGAGCCTTCCTCTAACAAAAGAGCCTTCCTTAAGTTGGAGGAAGGTATGTTGGGCTGGAGGCACCTTTGCTCCGTGGAAAGGTTAGATACACGCTAATGGGTCATCATGGGATAAGTGGGCGTTTGAGTTCACTGCAGCAAAATTCAGGGCACATTTGCAGTGCAGTCCTAGTTTCACCGTTCTATAGGGTCGCCTGTATAGCATCATTTCACAAGTGCCTTTAATTATCGAGGCTGAGTTCTCCAGGCACCAGATGCCTCTATTTAGAAAGGACACTTTCAGAAAGCTCAGAAAATTGTAGAAAAGGGAATGATGGCAGAATATTCTTGCATCAGTTCTCAGGCTGGTTTAGAATTGGTAAGTCTAATGGAAAGGGGGAAACCTGGCTTTTTTTGTGCAGGAGAGTCCAGCTTGGGAGATTGAAGTTTGCCTTCTTTAGTTTGTGCAACAAGAATCAAAAGTTTTCTGGAAAAATTGGTGAGTAGAAACATAGCTTTCTGTAGGAAGATCTGCAGCACCAGGCAGAGAGGTGAGGGGCAGGTACAGGGGACTGGCATGAACTTGAGCAGAGGTGCAAGAGAGTCACCATGAGCTGTAAGCATTTCCAAAACCACTTGCCTTTCTTGAGGCACAGTTCTCAGTGTCTTTGGGTAAGGCATGGTAACACAATGCAGATGTGACATGTTGGTGTGAAACCAAGTTTTTCAGTACACCGTCCTACCCTTTGGCCTAGCCATGGCACCCAGGGTATTCTATAAGTTGCACTTACCTGTAACTATTGTTTGAGTATCTTCTGTGCAGGCACCCATACCCTCCCTCCTGCCCCATTGCATGCTCTGGCTTCAGTGGTGCTAGAGGTACTGAGGGTAGGGGGCACTGCTTTATGGGAGCATGTGGTCCCTGGGTGGGAGCAAGCTTCTGGCTCTGTCACACAGCCCCCCCCCCCCCCCCCCCCGGGAGACTGTTAGCTGTAAAGACCTATCCGATGACAGGCCTGCCCATAGGCAAAGTTCCCATGTGTGCCTGCACAGAAGATACTTGATAAACAATAGTTACAGTTAAGTGTTACTTTATTTTCCTTTAGAGTAGGGCCATGATCCACAAGAGCAGTGATGAACAGATATGGTGGTGCTGTGAGCCCCACAGCCTTCAAGAGACTCTGCCTGTAGGAGACTTTTCTGAACTTGTACCAAGAAAAATAAATCAGAAGAGCTTCCTTCTTCCAGTGCAGGATAAGGAGGTGGAGAAGGCATCCAGCGATGAGAGAATGCGTGTCCAGTGCAATCACAATATACAACCTCTGGGACTCAATTTTGAAGAGTGTTCCTCAGTTCAAAACATGTCTGATTGATTGATCTAATGAAATAACTTTTACCTAAACAATCAATTAATTCAATAAATATAAATCTTTATTTTTTACTTATATATCTTCTCTCCCATTAGAAATTATGAAAAGACAATATCTATAATAAGCCCCCCTCCCACCTGTTTCAATGTTCAAAACCAATTTGCATACCATTATGTTTAATAATATTTTACTGGCACTTGAAAACTGTGCACTTGCTCCTGATTTGTTTCCTGGCACAAAGAGCTGGTGTCAAACTTTAAAGCTCTCAGCAGCTCTGGGAACAGAGTAGGGATGCCAGCCTCCAGGTGGGGAAGGGCTGTGGTACTTGGTATGTAGAAGACCCCAGGTTCAATCCCTGGCATCTCCAATTCAAGGATCAGGTTGTAGGTGATGTGAAAGACCTTTGCCTGAGACCCTGGAGAGCAGCTGTCAGTCTGACTAGACAATACTGACTTTGATGGACTGATGGTCTGATTTGGTATAAGGTGGTTTCATGTGTGTTCAGATCCTCCCTGGCCACCATTGGGGGTCAGAGCGGTAGGATTGCTAGCTCCAGGTTCGGATACTCCTGGGGTTTTAGGGGTGGAGCCTCGGGGAGGTCAGCAACCGCAGTGGGGTACAATGACATAGAGTTCTACCTCCAAAGCATCCATTTTCTCAATTGACTTAAGTGAATTTGGAAGCTTGCAACCAGTGTTCCCTCTAAGCTGAGTTAGTGTGAGCTAGCTCACAGTTTTTTAGCCTCCGGCTCACACACTTTTGTCTTAGCTCAGGAAGAATGGCTCCAGAGCAGACTAATTTATGCAGCAGTGAAATCGCTGGCTCACAACTTTAATGCCAGTAGCTCACAAAGTAGAATTTTTGCTCACAGGACTCCACAGCTTGGAGGGTGTATTGCTTGCAACCCTGTTTAGGGCTGCACTGCTATTCACCTGATACTGAGTTTCACTCTGCCGATTTTACAGGTCTTGAAGCTGAGACTGTGAACTTGTAAAACAGTTAACTCAGGCTGATCTGAAGCTGAATGAATGTGTCCTTGAACTGCTTCTCTGTGTGTTTATGCGCATAGACACCCATCCACCATAAAAACAGCTTATTTTAGCGACCATCTTTCCTTTGCAGCTGCTTTTATCATCCAGAGTTTCTATTATCCATTATTCTGTACTAGCCCTTAAATGCAGGAATATCTTTTTCTTTTTCCACATCTTATTTCTTTTTGGCTTTAAATGTTAAAGAATGGGACCACCTTTGGTCTCTCTGCATCCTTTCGTAGCAAATCCCTTAGACAAATGCATCTCTTTTGGTTATTTATTCAGGCCTCCAGAATGCTGCTTCCTGTGGATGGACAGCTGATAGTATTTTTCTTTCCTGAATCTGACCCCCATACATTGTATATCATGATTATTCAGTATGGAATTCTTCAATCTGGAATAATAGGGGAGTTCCTGAAATACCAGAAAGATGCCGATCAAAGCAAGCAAGATCTGTCAACTTAGAAAGGGCAAGAAGCATGTTTGTTATAGTTTGGCATAATAATTATGACAAATAAGGAGGCTGTAAAGGATTTTAGGTTCTTAGTCGCTTCCTGCTGCTTTAATATGATGCAAAACTCTCAGCAGAATTACCCTTTACGTTTTAGTCTCTCCTTCCACCATGGCTCTGTATCCTGGAATACTGCTTGATGTCGGGATTGCTGCTAGCTACTGCAAATAGTTGCAATAAAGATGGTATCCCATACAATCTCAGCATTATAAAACATTTGATGAAAAATAGCCAAGTCAAGTATAAAGCACAGAATCCCCTATAGAACAGCTGGGAGAAAACAAAACAAAACAAAACCCTGCGCGTTTCCCCAACTTGTTTTCTTTTCCATTTTTGCTTTGTGATAAATGAAAGTGATTGGACCTACTCGAACAGACACTTACACGAGGCTACAATAACATTAAATGCAAGTACTAATAAATCTTCAATCCTGTTATTTCTTTTACCCTTCCCCCCCCCCCCCACTGTAAATGATACAGTTGTTTCGTCTGTATGCAACAACGTGAACTAAGCTGGTAGGGTTATATCAGTCCTCCCCACTGCCTATGGCAATTTTTTTGCTATCCCATTCAAAATTCAATTTAGTAAATACATTTCTTCCTTGAACACTGTCATCAGTCCCGGCACCGCCACTCACCCCATGGGCTTACCAGAGGAGGTTAGAGAGGCTGAGCAGAACCTTGGAAATGGAATGTGCTATTTTACGAGGCACATCTAATCGAGAGTTTTTGGCCTCTGCTAGGTAGTGTGTGGTGGAGATGCGGCTAGGGCAACTGTTTGGCTGCCCGTACCTGCCTATCCTGCTCTTGTCAAGCACAAGTTTTATTTTATGTATTTACTTGATTTATACACCACCTTTCTCCCCAACGGGGACCTGGAGTGGCTTACATTGTCCTCGTTTCCTCCCAGGGGAGGGGGCTGTGGCTCAGTGGAAGAGCCTCGGCTTTGCAGGCGGAAGGTCCCAGGTTCTATCCCTGGCATCTCCAGTTAAAGGGCCAGGCAGTCGGTGGAGAGAAAGACCTCCACCCAAGACCCCAGAGGGCTGCTGCCAGCCAGAGCAGACAGGATTGACCTTGATGTGTGTTCATTTTATCCTCACATCTGTGAGGTTGACTAGGCTGTAAGGTAGGTGACTGGTCCAAGGTCACCCAGCAAACTTACATGCCAGAGTGGGGATTTGAACCTGGGGTCCCTAAATCATAGTCCAGCACTCAAACCGCTATATCAGACTGGCTCTGTGAAGGAGGTCATGCCCACTGGGTTAACAGCTTTGCTTGTTCTCTTATTTGGTTTCATTCCATGCGTTCTTTCTTTTCGTTTAAACCCTGCTGCTTGTACTCATCTTTGCAATACAAATACTATTTATATTTCCCTGGCATTTCCTCAGTAGGTTGCATCCCATTGAAGATTTTCACACACCCAGTAGTCCTTGTGGAAGCACTAAAATTAGTCTTCAGCATCTGCTTGCAGTAAAAGAATGTAACTATATTCCCACTATCATTCCGCATGTAGGAAATGATGGTGCCAGGGATTTCCTCTCCTATTATTTCAAAACCAAATTAAATGAAATCAGATGAACAATCCATTGCACACTGTATTGCTCCATAGGCACATAATTTTTGATTAAAATTAAAGAGCTAGGTGTTCATAGAATCACAGAATCATAGAACTGGAAGGGACCTCCAGCATCATCTAGTCCAACCCCCTGCTCAATGCAGGAAATTCAAAAATGGCTCCCCCACACACCCCCAGTGACCCCTGTTCCATGCCCAGAAGATGACAAAAAACCTCCAGGACTTCCAACCAAATTGGCCTGGAGAAAAATTGCTTCCTGGCCCCAAAGTGGCGACCGGCATTTCCCTGGGCGTGTAAGAAAGGGCCAGAAGCACGAAGCACTGATGCAACCACTCCTGCCCTCCCTCTCATGCTCTGTTGCTGTAGCCATTGCACTGTAGCTTGCTTGAGTGGAACTGTGGGAAGTACATTTCCCTTCCTGCTCATGTATTGCCCAATCCAACCCAATGGATTGACGTTACTTCTGTTTACTGTTTGTCTTTTATTCTCACCATCGCCCTAGCAAGATCCAATTTCTTTTTGTTGCTGTTGTTATTAAAAGTCTGCTCCCTACGTTCAAGTAATAGTAAAAATGTTTACAGCCCAATCTTAAAAGGTTTACTCAGAAGTAACTCCCACTGCATTCAGTGGATCATACTCCCAGGTAAACGTGCATAGAACTGAAGCCACACTCATTCATTTTCAGTACACTTTGCTGTCTGCACAAAGCAGATGTAGAAAATATATACACAACATCCTCCCACCCAAAGAGCGGTTAGACAGTATGGGGAGAGTGATCAATGGCTGGGATACAGCCCCCATAATAATGAGTAAGGAGGAGGCTGCACAGTGGCCGTTCACCCAAGATAATGATCGAGTGGCCGCACAGTAAAGACACTCTGCATTTGTCCAGGGAATGTCATGTATGCTGTATAATATAAGGCAAGCGATGGAGCGTGTAGATATACAAATACTGCCAGTGCCACCCAGGCTGGGTGTGGCAAGAAGGGAGCCTGATTAAGTAGTCGGTGATAAACACATTGTCTTACTCTCACTGTCCCGGAGACAGAGTTAATAATAATTATATCGAGTCCCTCTATCACATCCAAATGTAGCATTTGAATATGGTAGGCATTTATAGGTTTTTTCTTATCTCATAAGACTTAAGGTGTCTTTGAAAGTCATCTAGTCACCTGATTCTAGGGACCAAGCAATTGGAAAATTGGCATGCTGACCTCATCCTTCCATTTCTCTGTGTAGTTATTGGTGTGAGTACAGAGGTGCTTTTAGTGGCAACAGAGCATTCGCACAGCGATTTCCCCTGAACCTTGCTGGTGACAGCCCCCTGCAGCAGCTGTTGTGCCTCCTCCTGCAGCCAGAGGGCTTTGTTTTTTAATCAGCAGTTGCTAGATTATAATGGTATAGCAATCAGTTGACATGATCTACTAGTTCCCATGAAGTTCCATTTTTTTTATTTTTAAGCTTATGTCTCTGGCCGTTTTTGTTGCGGGATGCACCTTTCCCATTATATCACCACAACAAAAATGGTGGAGTGCTAGTTTTTTTGTTCTTTTTAAATGAAAGCTCTAAATTCAAAGGAACTTTTGCATATTGTTATAGTATAGCAAATGCTGGGTTTTATTTAAAAAAAAGCTTTTAAAAACTTTTTGGTAGTGTGGACGAAAGGGTAGCTGTGAGGGCAGGATGGTGGCTGTGTGGGGGCCAAGACAAGGCAAATGGGGGTCATAAAATGCATATTTTCCTATCCACATGGCATGCAAAGGTGTTTTCACTCTGATCTTTCCAAAAAGATTGTATCAAACTAAGTTTGCGGAAGACTGCAGGGGAAAGCCCCAAAAAGGGAGCGATTGGGGTATAATATGTGGATGCTAGACGAAAAACCTGCTCCAGTTTGGATACTGAACCAGAGCAAACCCTCCAAGTTGGAAACAACCCATGTTTATGGAATACAAAGCCACTCTCGATTGGTTTCAACTGAATGAAGGCAATCAAATTCTAACCCCAATACAATATTGTTTTTATGATATTTCAGATGTTGAACTTCTCACTGCTGGCTATATGGAAATGGTAATAGTTTTTTTACCATATAGATTGGATCCAAGTGCAAAAAAGAGGAGGAGGCTTCTTATGAACAAGGAGCATGTCTCACAAAGCAAGCAGCATCATGTAGGGGTCAGAATGTGGGGAGGCCCAGAATCACATACCCAGTAAGTCATAAAGCTCAGCAGGTGATCTTGAGCCATTCAGTTTGCCTCAGTGCAGCCTCCCTTTTAGGACTATTGTGAGTGTATAATGGAGGATCAGCGATGCCATCCTTTGCAGCCAATCAGGGCTTTTTTTCTGGGGGAACAGGTCAGAATGGAGTTCTGGAACCTCTTTGACAAAATTCTTCTTCAAATGTTTAGAAGTTCATGAGTTTTCAGTATACAGATTGAAAATTTCATTTCCCTCTTGAGAGTTCCAGCAGGTGAACAGAGTTCACCCACTGAGGTTCAAGGCATAGTGGGAATTTAAAGCCCAATCTTGTTGACCCTAGTCCTAATCTAATGCTCTAACCACTGTACTACAGTGGCCCACATTCTTGGCATTTCACTGTTAATTCTTTCCATATCAACTTCCTTAAAAAAATCATTGTAAATTTTGTAAAATTTAGTGCTGCTACCCAATACACTTTAGTCCTCCCCTTCCTCATCTTCCTTGTAGTTTTCAGGTATGATAGTTATTATTCAGGATACAATATACTTTTAAGTTGTGATATCAATAGAAAAAAGAAGGGAAAAGATAATGAGGACCTAAACAACTAGGTAAAAGTAAATGAAGAGATGGTTGCTAAGATGTTATTTGTTTTTCCATTCAAGGTCATCTCTGATGGTTACAAAAAGAAGAGATATTCTCAACACTAGGCAAAAAAGGAAATGACTCTATTCTCATCCAAGGATCTCATTCCCCTTATATGCCTGGTGTCTCGCAGTCCTTTCTTACTTCCATTGTATTTATCTTAATTCATTTCCATGTTCTTTTTACTTGCCTATGCATATGTTCCAACATTTCTTAATCTAGTGTCTTACTTATTTTAGAATCACATGGAATTTTTTCCTGGTTTTCCAACATCTCCTTGTTCATAAAAAAAATACCTTGTATGTTCACAAGATCTCAAGCAGGACTCTGGAGAGGTGGTATATATGTTTGGTTAAGTATGCGGACTCTAATATGGGAGAACCAGGTTTGATTCCCCACACTTCCACTTGCAGCTGTTGGATGACCTTGGGCAAGCCATGGTTTTGACAAGAAAGGGCAGTCCTTGAAAGAGCTCTCTCAGCCTCACCTACCTCACAGGGTGTCTGTTGTGGGGAGGGGAAGGGAAAGGAGTTTGTAAACTGCTCTGAGATTCCAAGGGAAGGACATGGTATAAATCCAATCTCCTCTCCCTCCCCCTTTTCCATCCTCCTCCTCTTCTTCTTCTTCCTAAATAAATATATAAGATGCCCTGAAGAGCTTGCTTCATCCAAGAGCTTGCTTCATCCATTACTGAGGCTAGATCTGCAATTGCCAAATCATTATATATCCATGTAACAGAAGTTGCAAACCAAGGACCACAGATTGTAAACTGAGATTCAAAGAGGCACTTAAGCATGCCTGAAGCCCAATGGCATGCCCAATGGGATCTATGACTTTTTTTAAAAAAATGACTGACTCTCATGCCATGCCACAAGCTGGTGGAAAGATCCTTCCATCTCAAAAGAGTGGTATGGTGTGCTGCTATTGAAGATATGCCAGCCCACAACCTCCTTCAGTTCTTGGTATCCTAACCATGGTATCTTGCAAGCAAAAATCAAATCTGGGCTGGGGAGCAAATTTTAAGAAGTACTAAGAAGAATCAAGCAGTGAACTAGGATGCTTGGAACAGACCCTCCTCCAAAAACATTTGGCCTTTCTGGCTCCCTACTGTTGCTTTGTGTAGGGGATGGTAACAAAATCATGGAAGGGAAATAACAGTAATGCTCTGTTAGATGCCAAAAAAGTATTGGTTCAGTAGAATAAATATAGCCATGGTGCTACTTGAGATGTGTTTTCTTCAGAAATTGAAGGGGAGGACATCATATTTATAGATGCTGGCTTGACTGAAATATCAAACATAGGAGATAACAACGTTATGTATGGGTTCAATCACCCTAGCCATAGTAATCCATTTAATGGTCACCTCTAGGCTTGATTACTGTAACTTACTCTACACTGGGCTGCCTTTGAGGCTGACCCAGAAGTTACAGCTTATCCAGAATGCAGCAGCATGGCACCTCACAGGGACACCGATTACTGCACATATACAACCTGGGCTCCGCCAGCTGCACTGGCTCCAAGTCAAATACCAGGTCAGGTTCAAGGTGTTGGTTTTGACCTTTAAAGCCCTAAACAGTCAGGGACCAGCGTACCTGCAGGACTGCCTCTCCTGGTATGTCCCCTGGAGAACATTATGCTCAATTGACCAACATCTACTGGAAGTGCTAGAGAAGACTCTTGAGAGTCCCTTGGACTGCAAGGAGATCAAATCAGTCAATCCTAAAGGAAATCAACCCTGACTGTTCCCTGGAAGGACAGATACTGAAGCTGAAGCTCAAATACTTTGGCCACAAATGAGCACTCGCTGGAGATGACCCTGATGCTGGGAAAGATTGAAGGTAAAAGAAGAAGGGAATGGCAAATGATGAGATGGTTAGACAGTGTTATTGATGCAACGAACATAAAATTAAGCAAACTCCAGAGGACAGTGAAAGACAGGAGGGCCTGGCGTGATGTGATCCATAGGGTCGTGAAGAGTCGGACTCAGCTGTGCGACTGAGCAACAGCAACAACAACAGAGCTAGATTTGAGTCCAGTAGCACCTTGGAGACTAACAAGATTTTCAAGGTGTAAGTGTATATCTCAAAAATCTTTTTGGTCTCTAAGGTTCTACTGGAATGTAGCTGTTCCAAAACTAGAATCTCTTTGGATTAAAAGGTTTATGATAATTAATTTGTAAAGAAATTGGAGCCAAGATGCAATTACATTTTTCTGTTTCATATTTTCTTCCCAATATCTGTAACAATATGTGTATTATGAAATGGTTGCAAGAAGACCCCCATCTTGAAAATGAGAATGCTGGTCAAAATCACCACTCGAGCAACCTTACAGAAACATGTCAGCAGCTAACGCAAATGGGGGAAAGTTACTTTGATATGAACATGGATTTTCCTCTCAAGCTTCTAAGAGATTATCATAAACAAAGGAAGAGGAAAGTGTTATTTAAATACTTAACTAATGCTCTCACACATGGGCTTTAAGGAATTCCAAGGGAAATTCTAAACTATATGTACATTTTTATGAACATTTAAATGAATCTCTCTGTCTAATCTCGAGTGCATTTGATTTTTTAAAAGGACAATTTTGATGTTCCGTGTTGAATTATTAAGCAAAAATATTCAGTTATCAGATAGTTAATTAAGTGGAACTGACTGTATTCATTAAAATATTTGTTCCAAACAAATGTATTTAACATTCAGATATTATGCAGAATAGGTGACAATTGCATATCTCCATGGAGATCGATAATGGTATTCAGATCATTGTGTAAAGAGTCTGCAAGTTTAATGCAGAGAGAATGTCGTTATTATTTCTCTCTTAATGATGGTCATTATGCGCAAACACTGATTGAATTCCATTTGTTACCTGCATTTGAGCTGAGAGGAATAATTACAATTTAAGTGTCTCCATTAAAATTCATAAAAGAATATGAATGCAAAAATTATACTTGAATCTGACAAAATATACTTTGAGGATATAAATTGTGTTTTCTGATAGGCCTCTTAAAAGTATTAAAAATAGCTTCATTTTAATAGGATAGCATATAAAGATCATGCATTCTCACCTTTATGTTAATTCTGGTAATACATGACTAATACTAAAAAGTAAAGAAATTAACTTTTGGAAAGTAGAAGGGAACAAAACAATAGAACACTGGAACTGATCTGTTTAGATTAAAGTTAATAGTGTCCGAAGCCACAATCTCTGGCTAACTAGTTCATTGTACAGCTAACTAGTGTTGTGAAGTCAAAGCCAGCCATCCTTTCTGTGGTCTTTTTCATTTGGCTTTTTTTTTTTTTTTGTCAAATTGGATATCTTAGAGGAGCATTCATTAAAAAATATTTCCCCTCACACACGGTGCTTTGCTCTGTGGCATCAGCTGTTTCTGGCCCAATGAGTACCATTGAAGTCCTTATTAAGGCTGAAGGCCCTGATTCTAAAGGGAGGTAACCAGCCTCTTGTGGTTTCTTCTCCTCTTGGCATCCCACCAAGCTGCACTGCACTTCATAGGACTGGACCCTTAAGCCCTAATTAATAACGGTAACTATATTTCTGAGGTTCAGATTAATGACTTCTCTCTTACTTCAGCAAATGAGATCTCCAAGCTTGTCAGTGTTCCTTGCTGCAATCCACACGGTAGACTGAGTAGCAAAAGCTGGGCCTTCCCTTAAATGAGCACACTGGTAGAGAGTTCTTCCTGCTTGCTAGTGTTGTTAAACTGTCACTTGAGGGATAGCTTAGGATCATTCCCTTTACTTTTAGTTGACGCTGATGGTACTGCATTCAGGAACCTGCGTCGGCCCTAGATCTTCGTCTGACACTTAGTCCCCGGTCTCACTGAACCTGTGGGTGCTTTTTGAATTTTGAGGGTGGAGGGTGCTGGCCATCACAAAATGGCTGACATGGGTGGGAAATCACACAATGGCTGCCTGGGGTGTTGGGAATCATTTCAAAATGTTGGGATGCTGCAAGCCAAGCTTTTTTGCTATGGTAGGAGGCCATTTCCGAATAGGTGATACTTCCTGGGTTCATCTGAAGTACATCCTGCTCCAATGAGATGGAGGAAAGCCAAGACTGGTTCTTGGTTTTGGGGAGGAGATGCACAGGAACCATGCTGGGTGGTCACTGCTCTTACCGCTTCATCATACTGGCCCTCTCAGTTGGCTTTTTTGGTACAACTGAGGATATAAAAAGTATTCAAACACAGGCAAACAGTGTATTGTATGTTTGGTAGCAACTGTAACTTGCAGCCAGGCTGTGAACCAAATCATTGGATGAACAAACTCCTTTGATGTCCAAGAAACTTCAGATCCTGAATCAGTGGATCTATCTTGCACTGAAAGGTGGTCTGATCCTTTGTCATCACTCTTCTCTCTTACCTAAATGTGTGTGTGTTTGCTCTTTACTGTTGGCAGGCCCTTAAACCTCTGCCTCTATCCCCTATCACCTGGAAAGTGCAAAGTCTGAGATGCTGCCTCTGTTTGCATCCTGCTGGCACGTTGCAAGCAAGGCCTTTGCCTCCGTCTCCTTTGGGCTGTCTAGTAGGGAGGGGGAGAACCTCTGACTTTATCCCACCTCTAGCCTGCAGGTGAGCTACTTTTGTAGAGGGGAACCATATTCTTTGCCTCTGTCCTTCTTCCAGTCTTCTGCCTGCCAGCATGTGCAGTCAACCTGACCTGCCTGCCAGCATGTGAAGGCTCTTGACTAGCAGTTGAAATCTGAGGAAACATAATTAATGCAGTCAGGACTCTTGTTCATGTAGAATTAGAGAGTCATCTCAAAAGTAGCGATTGGAAGAAATCAGAAATGTTGTGCACAGAAATACCAATTGGCAGGGGTCATTTGGGGCCAGAGCTAGGCGAAGCAGTGCTCCACCAGCCCAGGAGTGGGCACTAGGGCAGCCACAGGCCAAATCAGATTCTCAGCAAATCAGAAATTCAGCAGTGGCTTAAAAAGCAGCTGGAGGGGAGGGGGTTTGAGGGAAAGGCTCCAAACTTGCAGGGTAGCTGCTGGAGCCTCTCCCCGAAATACCCACCAAGTTTCAAGAAGATTGGAGCAGGGGGTCCAATTCTACAGGCCCCCAAACAGGTTGCCCCCATTCCCTCCATTGTTCTCTATGGTGGGAAAAAAGTTACGTTTTTAGAATTGGACCCCGTGGTCCAACCTTCTTGAAACTTGGTGGGTATTTTGGGGAGAGGCCCCAGCAGCTACCCTGCAAGTTTGGAGTCTCTCCCTCAAACCCCCTTTCCTCCAGCCCCTCATATACCCTATGAGTTTTTGTCATTGACTTCAATGGCCCATAGGGTATAATGGGGCTGAAACTGACATTCGGCCAGTGATGTCAGGGGGTGTGGCATATGCTAATGAGTTGTGCCAATGAGCTCCTGCACCTCTTTTTCTACGAAATGACCCCTGCTAATTGGTATGATCCTGTTTGGGAGCAAGAGGGGCTAGCAGTTCCGTTTAGACAATGTTCCAGCCAGACACTTATCTCCTGAATCCTTTTTCTCCCTCACTTGTCCCTCCCACCACTTGGGAAGAGGAAACTAAACAATGAGGCACCATGGATAGACTTGTAGACTTCTGACTGCTGTTGAGTGATGGGAATAATTTGGTTCAGATTTGGAACATTTTACTGTAAAAATAAATAAAAGCAACAGACATGGGCAAATTGATTGTGATTCATGAACTTCCAAATGCACACCCTCTCAAGTTTATCTCTGTAACTTTGGCACTAACTACATGTTACCCACAAATGTGTGCAATGAGTACCTAGCAAGCACTATTGCAAATAAAATCTTACTTCAGGATCTGGCAATTTTGAGCAAAGCAACAGTGAGAAATGGGGTTAACCAATACCACCACTCCCAGCAACTTTTCGATTTCACATTACACCATGTCACAACTGCTTCTCTGTTGAGAAAACAATTTTGGGGGGCTTAGTGTGCATGTGTTATAGTGTGGAATAACTAGGTTGTAAATATCAAAATTAACTGGAAACAGGCAAGACAGTCACTACCACTGAGAGACTGCAATTCTTAGTGTGTATATGTCCTAGTGGTTATAAGAGAGCATTCCAGAAACTGAGAAAATTAGCCCACCAGCTCGCAAGATTCAATTTCTTCACTTTCTTTTTCTCCCTAAGTACAAAAAGATCTCCAGGCTGAAGCGCACAACAATTACAATTTATTATTACAGTGATTTTTTTTATGATGACAGTAGAAGCCTGTTAATTGGGTTATCAGTGGACAGTCTGTCATGCTGATTAAGTGGCTGCTCCAATTAAGAGAAGAGACCATTAAAAAGAAGACCAAAAAAAAGCTCCTTAAAATGACATTAAAATACCATACCAAACTAAGAGGCGCCAAATAAGCAATGCTACATCTTTATTTGATATTGTGTCCCTTTCTGTTTTTTAATTTGGAAACTTCTCTATTAAAATAAAGGAGATGGTGCTTAGGGTTTTTTTTTTTTTTTAAACCAGTTTAACAGTTGGTTAAGCACCACTTAAGTTCCTGTCACTAGGCAAACACTTTCCTATTAAACAGAATTTACGGTAACATAGTACTTATTAAGAAGCATTTGTTGGCATTTATGGCTCTCATGCAAAAATCTTAGACTATCCAGGCTTAAGTCTATGTGCATTAAAGGTAAAGATAAAGGTTTCCCTTGCTCAAAAGCCAGTCGAATCTGACTCCAGGGGACAGTGCTCATCTCCGTTTCCAAGCCGAAGAGCCAGCACCATCCGAAGACTTTTCTGTGGCTATGTGGCCGGCATGACTAAACGCCGAGGTGCACAGAACACTGTTACCTTCCCACAAAGAGGTACCTATTTATCTACTTGAAGAAGAAGAAGAAGTGAAGAAGAGATTGGATTTATATCCCACCCTTCACTCACTTAGAGTCTCAGCATGGCTTACAAACTCCTTTCGCTTCCCCTCCCCACAACAGACATCCTGTGAGGTAGGTGGGGCTGAGAGAACTCTGAGACAACTGTCCTTGAGAGAACAGCTGGTACAGAGCTATGGCTTGCCCAAGGTCATTCAGCAGGTGCAAGTGGAGGAGTGGGGAATCAAACCCAGTTCTCCCAGATTAGAGTCCGCACACTTAACCGCTACACCAAACTGGCTCTCAATTTCTTGCTTTCAAACTGCTAGGCTGGCAGGAGCTGGGGCCAGAGTTGGGAGCTCACTCCATCACATGGCACTCAGGTCTCAAACTGCGAAGCTTCGAACCTTCTGGTCTGCAGCTCAGCATCTTAACCTCTAAGCCACCACAGCATTTATGGCTCTCAGGCAAAAATGTCTTCCCCTTAGAATATCCAGGCTTAAGTCTATGTGCACTAGGAGTCATAAAAAGGGAGAGGAACAGGGTAGGAGGTGGGGGGTTGATATCTCTCTAACACTGGGATGGCAAGGACTGTCCCCTTGCATATAACCTTTGTTCTTCTCTCAGGTTATATCTAGCATTCATTTAAGAAGTAGTTTTCTAATGACTAGACAGAGGTAGCTCTCCTCATAGCCCAGACTACCCCAATCTTGTCAAAGCTCAGACACTAAGCAGGGTCAGTACTGAGTGGGAGCCCACCACCACCACCACCAAGAAAGTTAGGGTAGAAGAGGTAGAGCATCTGCTTGGTATGCCAAAGATCCCAGGTTCAATCCCTGGCATCTCCAGTTAAAAAGGATCAGGTAGTTGATGATGTGAAAGATATCTCCCTGAGACCCTGAGGAGTGTTGCTGCCACTCTGAGTAGTAGGGTTGCCAGGTCTTATCTCCATGCTGGTGGGGGGTGAGAGGGAGCTCTCCAGGAGTGGGGAGCGGGGTGACATCCCTGATGTAATATCAACCATAGAGTTTTGCCCAAAATACCAGAGTGCTGCTGCGCAACATCCCCAGTGTGATGACATCACTGCTGCATGATGTCATCACACTGGGGATGTTGCACTGGGTCATGCCTGTAGGGGGCGGAGCTTCTCCACCTGCCAGGTGGCCACTGGTGGGCAGGAGCCAAAAAATTGGGGGATCCCTTGCTCCAGCCTGGGGGCTGTCAATCCTACTGAGTAGACTATACTGACTTTGATGGTCTGATTCAGTATAAGGGAGTTTCATGTGTGTTCAAGACTGGGGCTGCTATGAAGGTAATGGCAAACCACCTCTGCCCATCTCTTGCCTTGAAAACCCATGAGGCGGAACTTAATGGGGTCGCTGTGAGTTGATTGTGTCTTGATGCCACATGTCACTTTTTATCTAGGCAGAGAGATCACAGCTGGCCAGATCAGTTTCAAATAAAAAAGGTTATCATTGGTGGACCAGAATCTGGGATCAAACTTTAAACCAAATCGTAAGCAGTCCAGTACTGTTCCTGACAGACTAAGGAAGGGAGCACTCCTTGTGAGTTGTTGGTAGACTTCTCAGCATGAACTCAGTATGGGCCTTTGGGTTGCTTCAGTTTTGGAAGCAAACGTTCTGTCCCTCCTCTGCTCAGTTTGTCATTCATCTTTGCCCTTATGAAGATGAGTTTGTTGTTGAGAGTCAGGGCGGTAGTTGCAGATGATACACTGCATCTGGTTCCCCCTCCCCTTTGGAATGGAATTAGTAACTTCACAAGGTTACTTGTGTTTTTTGGGGGGGAGCTGCAGGCAAAATGAAAGGACAAAGGAAGCATCCTTTCACATTGCCAGCAGCTCTGCAGTCTTCTGTTTCCAGAAGTTTAGATCCAAACCACTTTTTCATTTCTGAGTGAGACAGGATGCTATTCAACAGTGTTGGGCAAATGTTAATCTAATGGCAATTCACCTGGTAGATTAGAGAAAGACCTGTGACTTGTACAAGTTGCTTGGGCACTGTGTAGACTGAAGTCCTCCTTCTTGCTGGGCTATCCAATAAGACTGACTGCCAGTAGGTACCAGGCAAACAAAAGGAAGTATTTCTTCATGCAGTGCAAAAAAAATGTATGGAAACCATCACATGAAGATGCTCGATCACTTTAACAAAGGTATATAGAGCTATCCTGGCCACACGTCCTGCACTGATAGGATCATGGTTAAATTGTGAGAACTGAGCCAGCTGGGCTGGGAGACAGACCCAAGAGAGCTGCTGGGTGTGTGTGCTTTTTTTGGGGGGGGGGGGTTGCCTTTCCCAAACTACTAAATTACTGAAGAGCATTAACTGAGGTTGCTTTGTGAGAGGACAGAGTTTGAGGGTGAGTGGGTGCTTAGGGTTGCCAGGTCTTACTTGGCTGCCGATGGGGGTATCCTTCTTCATCCCCTGGAGTTTTTGCACACACGCCATGATGACATCCCCCTGAAGTGACATTGCAGGGGGACACTCTAGCACTTGAGGAAAAACTTGAGGTTTTTTCACAAATGCTAGAGTGTCCCCCCATCTGCTGACTGGCTCGGTGGTGGCAGATCAGGGCCCCCAAAAGTGGGTAAACCCCTGCCCCCCATCTGGAGAGTGGTGTTTTTGTCTGGGTCTGTTTGGGTCTTTGTCTGGTCTGTTGCTCATTGCCTGTTTGCCTAGGGTTGATTGCAGGCCCCACCCTCTGCTGTCCTGGGAGAATGGAGGCTGTGGGCCTCTGAACTGTAAGGCTCCTCCAAGGCAAAGGCGCAACCCTTTGGTGTGAGCCAAAGGGTGTCAAAGGGCTCTTGGCCAGTGGCTCTTAGCCTAGGGATCAGGCCTGGGGACCCTCCATCACTCTTTAAACCACTAACCATTATGACTGTAGAAAGCCAGCAGGGGAGCGGGGGCTATCCAGTGTTTTGCAAAGAGTGCCACATGTACAATTATCTACCCACTGGGGAGAAAACGGAGAAGGAAACAGCCAGAGAAGCAGTGGGGCCTTTGGATGACAAAGGAATAAAGGGATTGCTAAAGGAAGATGGGGAGATGCTCCCTCTAACTTGGAGTCTTGTGAGCAAAAATTCTGCTTTGTGAGCTACTGGCATTAAAGTTGTGAGCAAGTGATTTGGCTACTGCATAAATTAGTTTGCTCTGGAGCCATCCTTTTTAAGCTAAGACAAAAATGTGTGAGCTGAAGCCTAACAAACTGTGAGCTAGCTCACACTAACTCAACTTAGAGGGAACACTAGAGATGACAGAGAAAGTCAATTACTTTTCTGCTTCTGTGTTCACTGTAGAAAGTGTGGGCTGTGTACCCATGCCACAGCCCCTATTTTCAGGAATGGAGTCTGGAGAACTGAGCCAAATTGAGGTGACCAGAGATGAAATTCTAGATCTACTGGGGAAATTAAAATCCAATGTCTCCAGGTCCTGATGGCATAGACCCGAGGGTTCTTAAGGAATTCAGATGTGAGATCATTGATCTATTAACCTGTATATATAACCTATCACTAAATTCAGCCACTGTACCAGAAGATTGGAAAGTAGCAAGTATGACATCAATTTTTAAAACGGAAATTACAGGCCAGTCAGCCTAATATCTGCCCCAGGCAAATTAGTAGAAACTGTAATCAAAGGTAGAATTGTTAGGCACATAGAGGGACAAAGCCTTCTGAGGGAAAATCAACATGGCTTCTGCAGAGGGAAGTCTTGCCTCACCAACCTTTTGGAGTTTTCTAAGAAAGTGAAGGGACTTTCAAAAAGCTTTTGACAAGGTACCTCACCAAAGACTCCTGAGTTATCTTAGCAGTCATGAGATAAGAGGATGGGTTCGTTTATGAATTAAAAACTAGTTAAATGACAAGAAGTAAAGAGTAGGAATAAATGGACAGTTCACACAATGGAGGGAAGTAAGCAGCGGGGTACCACAAGAATCGGTATTGCAATTGGTACTATTTAATTTATTCATAATGATCTGAAACTAGGGGTGAGTAGTGTAGAGGCCAAGTTTACAGATGATACAAAATTATTCAAGATGGTGAAAGCCAAGGCCGACTGTGAAGAGCTCCAAGAAGACCTCCACAAACTGAGTGAGTGGGCAAAATATGGCACATGAAGTTTGATGTTGGTAAGTGTAAGGTGATGCACATTGGAACAACCCCCCCCCCCCAACTGAGCCCGCTTGCGGGGAGGGCGGGATATAAATGTGAAAAATAAATAAATAAATAAATAAACTTCAGATATAGTCTGATGGGGTCCGAACTTACTGAGACTGAGAGAGAAAAAGATCTTGGGGTCATAGTGGATAGCTCAATGAAAATGTCAACCCAGTGTGCTGCAGCAGTGAAAAAGGCAAACTCTGTATTAGGGATTATTAGAAAAGGGATTGAGAATGAAACAATGATATTGTAATGCCCATGTATAGATCTATGGTGCAGCCTTATTTGGAATACTGTGTACAGTTCTGCTCACCATATCTCCATCTCTAAGAGGGCATTGCAGAGCTGGAAAATGTACAGAGGAGGGCAACCAAGATGCTTAGGGGGTTGGTAGCACCTTCCCTTTGAGGAAAGACTGAAGAGCCTGGGACTTTTCAGTTTAGAAAAGAGATTACTAAGGGGGAACATGATAGAGGTTCATAAAATTATGCATGGGATGGAGAGAGATGACAAAGAGAAATTTTTCTCCCTCTCCCAAAATACTAGAACTTGAGGGCATCCAATGAAACTGATGGGTCATAGGTTCAGGATGGACAAAAGGAAATACCACTTTACACAGAGTGATTAAAATATGGAATTCGCTGCCAGAGGATATAGTGATGGCCACAGGAATAAACAGATTCATGGTGACTGAGGGGAACCTCCAAATTCAGAGCCTCTGAAGCCCAGAGACCAGAGGGAACATGAGGGGAAGGCTGTGGTTGGCTGTCCAGAGGAATTGGTTGGCCACTGTGTGAGACAGGAGGCTGGACTAGATGGACCATTGGTCTGATCCAGCAGGACTCTTCTTATATCCTTTTCTTCTTAAATTCTTTTGCTCCACTGTAACTCATAGCAAAGGTGCGCTAGTGCAGCACTACCAGAAGCAAGTTGCAGTGGCAAAACCATTACATTGTTGTGGAAATGTGTTGTGTTCAGTATGACGGGGGGACATCAGATGGGGAGCCCATCCCTTCACTGGTGGTGGGAAGTGCCATAAAGTCGCAGCAAACTTATGGTAAGAGATGAATGGAGGTGGTTTGCCATTGCCTGCCTCTGCATAGAAACCCTGGACTTCCTTGGTGGTCTCCCAACCTGGGCCAATCCTAAACTTCCAAGATCTAACAAGGTCTGGCTAATCTGGGCCATCCAGGTCAGGGCATCCTTCCCTAGCCTAAAGTTATACCTACCAAAGAATGGCTTATGAAAAATACTCTAATTGGAGTTAGTGGAGAGGCCTTTCCTTCTGCCCCATCTACATACATCCAGCCCTATTGAAGGCTAAGATTCTAACAACTCAGTGGCCAATCCCAGCCCCAGCAAGGGAACACAGTTCACAGGTATTGGTGGAGGACAGACTGGCAGAATGAAGCACAAAGGAAGCAGGGCAAAAAGACCCGTGCCAAGTTGTCGTGGGGCTTTCTGGTCACACTGCATGGACTGATGCGGGACCATACTGGAGAGGAGGCAGAATGGAGCATTCACACTGCAGGGCAGCCCCTGGTAGCACCGCCCTGGTTGCGCACGGCTTTGGTCCATTTCACCAAACTGCACATAGGCACAGTAGCAATTGGGGCAGGATCCCATGGCTGGAAGCTTTAACTCCACGAGCCGGAAGAGTCCCCACGGGTGGTTGTGCACTCAAGTGCACAGTATGCATGAGGGGTTGTGCCGGATCAGCGGGTTCACATTATCGGTGCCACTTAATTGTGGCTTATTTGCATCCACACTTCCAGGAAGCGGGATCAACGCGCACCCAAACGGCTTGCCATGGCTTTCACCTGGTACATTTTAAAAGCGGGATCAAAACTCTTCAGGACGGCAACAACTTCTTCCTGTTCTTGTAAAAAATCTGCTATTGCTTCTTGCATTCTTGTAAAAATATCCTCATTCAATTTTTCCTCAATCCCTCGAAATCTCAAGTGGTTTTGCATATCTTTATAATGCATCATCTTTTCCATCCTCTCGTTCTCTCTCATTGTCTTATGGGTGTTTTCTTCCAGTTCTTTTACTTTAGTTTCTATATCTTGTGTTCTTGTGGATAATTTTTGAAATTCTGCTTTTAATTCCATGCAATTTTTATCTGCTTGAGCTGCTATATTATTCATTTTAACATTTACCTCTCCTATAGCGTCTAACATTTTCTTTTCCATTGCTTCCATAACAGCTAGTAGCTCTTTTTCTTTTTTTGCTGCCATTGTAGGAGAGGACCATGTGGCTGCTCTCGATCTTAGTCCTCGGTCCGTTTTGCCTCTTTAAAAAGATCGATTTTATCTTGTCTTCCAAATCAAACACCAATTAGTGCATTCAAACAGGCTAATCTTGCCAAGTCAAATTATGTTGGTTTCAGCCTTCTACGTTATATAATCTTTGAGATATTGCAGTTTAAAAATTTTATAAATCCAAAATGGCGGCCGCGACTTCTCTATGGTTAATGTCAAAGGTTATAGTCTTTTTACCTTGCTTCTGGCTTGCCGTAGTTTCCTTTTGTCCCTTCCTTTTCTTTACTTGTCTGCTCTCTGCACGTCACTTCCTGTTATGGTCTTTCTGGTCCGGCAGTATTTAGAGTCCCCTTTCTGGTCCGGCAGTATTTAGAGTCCCCTTTCTGGTCCGGCAGTATTTAGAGTCCCCTTTACCTTCTTCCGGTTCTTCTCCTTTTTCCTTCTTGTCTGCTCTTCTAGCCGTCACTTCCTGATTCAGTCCTCACGTCTTAATCTCGCGATGCTTGGTTCCCTTCTCCCTCTTTGTCTCGCGATGCTTGGCTTCCCCTCCCGACTCCTTTTAACCGCAGGAATGTTAAACAACTTGTTTTTTTGGCTTTTTAAGTTCAAATTCGGTTTTTTAGCACTTCAAAACTGCTCTCATCCAATCAACATCAGTCTATTGCTTCACCCGATCTGTTTTTCATCTTTCAAAACGCGGCAATGGTAAGGCAAAAAACTTTTTTCCGTTACCTTTTGTTGTTACTTCGCTTCAGATGTGGTCCCAACGTTTAAACTTTGTCTTCTTTGTTAAGGAATCAGGGGAATTGGAGGTTTTATGCTGAATTTTTCAGCTCAGCTCGGCTCCTTAGAGATACTCGCAAGAATCCTCTTCGGCTGCAGTGCTCAAGGTGTCGGAAAAGTCTCCTCCGAGACTTTCCCTTCACCGAGGTTGCTCAAACCTGGATTATATTGCTTGCTGGTCCTCACACTACCTGTGTGAGGTTGCGTCGGGTGGATTAACCCACCCAAGCTGTCAGGAAGAGCCGCTGTCCGCCTTGCGCATTTGCAAAGCGTGTCAGACCTCCATTCTCCCAACTGGAAACCTTTGATAATTTAAACTGGGATTTTATGTTTGAAGTTTTAGAACATCTTGAGATCGGTGAATATATGCTTAACTTCATTAAAGCAATATATAAAGAACAGAAATCCTCAATAATAATTAATACTGAAAAGACAGACGATTTTAAAGTTGAAAAAGGAACAAGACAAGGATGCCCGCTTTCGCCGCTGCTATTTATTTGGATTTTAGAAGTTCTACTGTTAAATGTGAAGGAAGACAAAGATATTAAAGGCTTAACAACTAAAGGTTTTTCTTTCAAATATAGGGCCTTTGCAGATGATGTGATGTTTATAGTGGAAGACCCCTTATCCACATTACCACATTTGTTACAGAGAGTAAAAGAGTTTGGTGACTTAGCAGGATTTTATGTAAATAAAAACAAATCGAAAGTAATGTGCAAAAATATGTCAAATAAGAAACAAAACGAGTTACAAAAACTTACAGAATGTGAGGTGGTGAAAAAGACAAAATATCTGGGTGTAAACCTAACTATGAAAAATATTGATCTTTATAAAAATAATTATGAAAAATTATGGTTGCAAATTATGCAGGATATTAAAAAGTGGAATGTATTGAATTTGTCATTGCTGGGTAGAATTGCGGTGGTCAAGATGAATGTGTTACCACGATTAATGTTTTTGTTTCAAACTATTCCAATTGTGAAAGATGTAAAAACATTCAAATGTTGGCAGAAGGAGCTGTCTAAATTTGTGTGGGGTGGGAAAAAACCAAGAATTAAGATGAAAATAATGTGTGATGCCAAAGAAAGAGGAGGGTTTCAACTACCAAATCTAAGGTTATACCATGATGCAATATGTTTGACCTGGGTAGGGGCATGGACTATGTTACAAGATAGAATGTTATTGTCCCTGGAAGGTCATGATTGTAGATTTGGGTGGCATGCATATTTGTATTATGGCAAAACAAAAATGGACAATATGTTTAAACATCATTATTTGAGAAGAACACTAATGGATACGTGGACAAGATATAAAAACTTTTTTTCAGAAGAGATACCCATGTGGATTGTACCCGCAGAAGTCTTACATCCAATATCAAGATATAAAGGACAAGATTGGCTGAAGTATAGAGACTTATTAATAAGACATGGCAAGGATTTCAAACTGAAGGAGCAGCATCAGATTGATTTTGATTATGGTTGGTTAAGATATAGACAAATATATGACTTGTATAGAAGTGATAAAAAACACGGTTTCAGGGAAAAAAATAATGAAATAGAACAAGTTTGGGAGGAAGGTGGGAAAAAAATGATTTCTAAAATGTATAAAGTCTTGCTAAAATGGTTTAATGCTGATGAAATGGTAAAAGAGCAAATGGTAAAATGGGCGATAAACTTTAACAAAGACATTGAAATGGAATCTTGGGAATTTTATGGAAAAATGCTATGAGTATATCTACGTGTTATAACTTAAAAGAAAATTGTTTTAAAATGATGTATAGATGGTATATGACACCAAAAAAAATTGCAAATATTGGTCAAAATATGTCTAACAAGTGTTGGAAGTGTAAAAAGAAAGAAGGGTCTTTTTATCATATGTGGTGGACTTGTGATAAAGCAAAGACTTATTGGTCAAAAATACATGCAGAAATGGAAAAAATCTTGAAATGTACATTTAAGAAGTTGCCTGAAATGTTATTGCTAGGACTTAAACTAGAAGAGATAAATGTAAAGAAAAGGACAATAATATGGTATATGATTACAACAGCAAGAATGGTGTATGCACAAAACTGGAAAAATGAAAAAATACCAGAGGTGTGGGAATGGTTGAAAAAACTGTTATATATGGCTGAAATGGATAAGTGGACTAGAAAATTGAATAATCTCTACTCAGAGACCTTTCTGGAAGACTGGAAAGATTTGAAAGAATATGTTGAAAAGTATTGGGATATGAAAAACTATATCTATACATGGTTATAATAGCATAAAGGAATAGAAATATATTATATGAATGTTTTAGTTAAAATTAGACAATGAAACTGTTTTTATTTAGAAATACATAAGAGTATAGAAAATAAGAATTGGTGTATAAGTATAAGTATTTTAAAGCTATATAACCGTTACCAGAAACGAAACATAGATATAAGTATTACTATTTTGAATAAAATGGAAAATGTGTTATGCTTCAGATGTGGTGGGAAACCACCAAAACAAGATAAAAATAGAATGTACAAATAGAACAAAATGTTATCTAATATGGAAAAAGGGATTTGTATAAGGTTAAATGTATTATTTTCGATGTTTTTTTTTTTTTTTAAATAAAAATTTCTTTACAAAAAAAAAAAAAAAACTCTTCAGGACGGGGTGAGTACGGCATGGGAACGCTAGGCAGCTGTGGCTGCGTGAACCGGCCCACTTAATCCACTTGAGAAACATGCCTATATTGGGCCAAACTGCCAGTCTGAACTCAAGCAGAGAGAGAGAGAGAGAGCGCTTGGGCCTACACTGTTTTTATTCCTGCCTGCTTAAAAGCAACCACTCTGACCCACAATGCTTTCTACAGTATGGGTAAGAGCTTGTTTCTACTGCTCAGTGCAAAAGGAAAAACAATCTGCATATGCTCAAAAAGCATTCTTGTCGCTCATTTTACATGTTCCAAGGCACTGCCTTGCCATTTAAGACAAGTGTCAAGGCTAAGTCCTTGAGCTCTGGAAATCTAAAGTTTTTAATATTATATAATGTATACTTTATAGAAGTAGTGAAGTGCAATATTAATAAACGCAGTATACCAGGGGTGCCAAACATATGGTCTGGAGGCTGGAACTGGCCCATCCAGGGCTCTTATCTGGCCTACAAGCAACTGGTGCGAGATAGGGAAGGCAGGAGGCTGCTGGGGGGGGGAGGGGAGCAAGTGTGCAGGTGCACACAGTGAGATCAATTTCCCACAAGCAGCTGTGCCACCCTTGCTCTTCTGCTTGCCCTGTTTGCATTGGTCAATTTCACACTCTTTGCTGCGTGGCCACATTTTGACCCACATCTCCCCTCGATTTTCTCCGCGTCTTCTCGATCTTTGTTTTTTGAGATTGAGAAAATGCGGGGGAAATCAGAGGGAGATACAGGTAAAAGTGCGGCTGCACAGCGAAGAGTGTGAAATTGATGAATGCAACTGGGGGAAATGGAAGAGTGAGGGCGGCACAGCTGATTGTGGGAAATCGGTCTGAGGTGTGTGTGGTCAAAGCTGTCAAGAAATGAAAGGAAGGGGACAGGTATGGTATTCCTTGGAAAAAAATTAGTCTTGCATGTAATTAAATACTTTTACTGGGGCTTTTGTGAATTCTCCAGTAAATCAATTGCTTTCACGCCTAGGAATCAATTGCTTTAGTTTGTGTTTTGAGTTTAAAATAATATTGTTAATTGGGATTGCCTGTGTCATTTATAAAGTTTATATATCTGGTACCTGTCATTACATTTTATAGCAGACATAGCCCGGCCTGACAAAGTAACATTTATGTCAGATCTGGCCCTCATAACAAATGAGTTTGACACCTCTGCAGTATGCCATTTTTAACTCTGAAAGATAAGGATTTTATTGCAAATTAGTTTCTTAGCACATATTCATTGTGGTTCCAATAAAGTTGTATTAAACTATGAGGTAAATGTAGGGATAAAAAACAGCTGCTAGGTAAATTTCTTAACTAGCTGCTTCTTAACTAGCCTTCCATTTTCCTGCTTGAGTTGCTGTTTTCCAGGTATGCACACTAATTTCTAAATCTTTGGTGGAAAGAGATTTTTCAGAGATTAAAACAACATCATCTGTTCCCTGAAGTATTTATTGTATACTGTGTCATAATAAAAATACAAAGCAACAGTGGAACAACTCAATGTATGTGGGTCAGGAGAACAAAGGCAGTTTCAGGGATGGAGACAGAAAAGAGAGAGGGCAAAATGGAAAAGGATTATTTTAAAATCAAGTCATGTGGTCTTGCTAGTATTTATGGTTCTTCTATGGTACTATTAGATTACTTCCTGGTCATTTGAGGTGGCCTATTCGAAGTAAGAGAAAAATATATCCTATGCTGATTATCACTAGTGAAGTAAGCGGCCAGAAATAATCCAAAAAAGGGGGGATGAACTTCCTCACAATGTCATGGTTACTTTTCACACAAGGGGAACTGCTGGAAAATCCAAGGAACCAGCCATGATTCGTTTTACATAAGCATGAAAGTGTCAAAAATTCTGGATTTTCAAACAGTTGTTTGGATGGGAAATTACATGTGTAAACTCTAATTTTATAAACCAGCATGGATTTCCAGATTTTCTTGGCAGGAGTTTGTGAGGACAAAGCAATACAATTTATTATTAATGAGCCATATCCTTTCAACTGAATGCCAACCCAAGGTTTTCTCTGGTGGAAGGGGCCTTTTTTGCAGTGGGAGAAATTCTTCCTCCAGAAGTAGGATACAGCCTGACAATAAATGCATTGTTATGATGACAGTGTACTCCATGTACATGGCAATGTCTCTGCCATGAAGAGTTTACAAGTTAAAATTAAGACAAGAAAGGGAAAGGAAAGAGGTGAGGGCAAGAATAAACAGGGGGAAGCCCAGGTAACATGTTTTCTTCTCCCTTGAAGAAACCTTGGCTGTCCCACCCTGTCAGTAAGATATATTTTGGCTGTTTGCTCAGCCCAGGAATCTGAGGGAAAGGAAAGGATCACCTTTTTAACTTAAACCCTTGAAAATGTCACATACCTTTGACCAAAGAATGGTACACTCCTTCTATCTGGGATGGTCATCCTCTTTGACCGAGTGTGCAGCTTCAGGAGGGATGCACATGGAGTGGTGAGAATGGGAGGGGACACTTGCCTAGCCAGCCAAATCAACTGAATCAGCCCTGGCAATCAGTGGGGTGACAGATGTTGCAGCCAGATCACCCTCACTTGAGACACTTTTAAAATTCAAAAATAACAAAAGGTTTTATTTAACACTGAGGGAAAAGAGGAAGTGAAATCAGGGATTGAAATCACTGAACTAAAACTAGTACAAGCAAAGACTTTTGTTCTTATATATCATGAGAGGTTCTTCATTTATTCACAGTTATTTAGATATTTATATTGAGAGGCTTTTGCTCTCGTGTTTCCCCCAAACACTCTAGTCTACTGTATTTGAGCAATCACTGACTCTTTTGGTGCCCAGAAGGCTGGTACCCTCTTCCCAGTACCCAAAACACCTTCTCTTGGAATACCAGTACTCTTCTTGAGTTGTTCACTGACTTTTAAGGTCTCTATAGGCAGTTTCTAATCACACCAGACCAGGGAATTTTGTACTCCTCAGAGATAAAGCTCCCTGTTTGACTGGTTAGGGAATTTCTCTTCTCCCACTGACCCTCAGTGCTCCCCTCAAGTGAGGTCCAAGTATTCCAGGCTACAATCCTTATAGTATGATGTACTATGCGATGAGGGAGGGTGGCACTGAACAGCCCGATCTCATCAGATCTTGAAAGCCAAGAAGGGTCAGCCCTGATTAGTACTTGGATGGGAGACCTCCAAGGAAGACAGCTGTGACTTGACGGCACTTTACACACACACACTATACAGTGTACAATATTGTATGTTGTACAATACAGACAATATTGTATATACAATGTACAATACCGACTTAACCCACAAGTGTCTGGTCTCCTTGTTCAAACTCTTCCTTCTTTAATAACTTCCTATGCCTGTCCATGAGCTTGCTATCTGTTTCACACAGCCCTGACAATTTCAAAGCTTTAAGTAAAGATTTTCCTGAATTCTCCTTCCCATTTCTTCATTCGGTTCTTCCTTCTACAGCCATTTTTGCATTTCCTTAAGCGTCATGAAATTTGGGCCATCCTGTATCAGTTCCCTTGCTTCCTGTACCCTTGTCGCACTCTGCTTGCAGACCCTCAAGTTCTCTTATCTAGCATCTCTGCTTTTGCACACTTTTCCTGCTAGGACCATATTGCTTCTCCAGTCTGTAAGCCTCGTATCAACTCAGCTCCCCCCCAATCCAAATGGAATTGTCTCAGAGGTGCTGCATTGTTTGTCAATATTCTACTGCTGACATTTTGTCCTTGAGCAGCTAGAATTGTAAGAGTATTCCACAATATCATCACACAGCTCAGTCAAACAAATGACTGGATCTGGGGTAGAGGAAGCAGCTCACAGTTGACAAATGGATGCCATCCTGTTTTCAACCGGCTAAAAGTGTACGTATTTCCCCCCTCCTCCAACGTCCCATTATGTTGTAACCAGGAATTAATATTAACATATACATTAATTCACCGTTGTATTTTGCATCCTGTCTCATGGTTGCTTTCTTCTGAGTCAGCTTGTGTGTTAAATACCCAGTTTACTCAGAGAGAGCTTCTGCACAAGTCCCAAGTACTCGGTATTCATACGATTCTGAGCCCTCGATATAGCCTTCTAAGATGCTTTGCCCGTACACAGAATCCCTTATGCTGATTGGAATTTTAAATCACAGCCCAACAGAGCTCACATGCCGATGTGCTCAATTGTCAAAACGTGTTGCCTTGTTGTTGACAATTTATCAGCGGTGGCCATTTAACTCATACTCACTTGAGCAGAATTAAGAGTGTTTACTTTCCTCATAAGAGGGCAATCAGATATGTACCAATTTTGTTTTTTAACTGCAGAGAGCCAGGGAGCTGCAAACTGAGTGGCGAGGGGGGATTCAGGCAGGCCTAATCAATCACTGACAGATTACAGCGAAAGCCACTTCCATACCCATTAAAGCAGGACAAATGCAGAATTGCAACTGAACAACTTCTAGTTTTAAGCCAACAGTGGGACTTCCTAGTTATTTATCAAAGTCATTGCTGGTAAGCAGCATGCCTCACTGCTCAATTGTACTTCACAGCAGACAGAGCCGACTGAAGCTTCAGCCATGAAAGAAGTGTTTATGCCCTCAGCTGTGGTGCTGTCAGCCCTCTGGAATTTACTGTAAATCACACCGCTTTTATTGCAAGATTTAGTAGCTTATCCTCTGTGGGCTCTATTCACTGCAAGCTTGTTACTATTTGGATGTTAGCCTCAGTCCATAAAGGGACTTGCTACACATCATCAAACAGCAACGAAAAAACCAAAGGTTTCATTTTTCAATTTTCTAAACCCTAAACTCCTCAACAGTCATTGAATTTCATTGCGGAAAAGTGGAAGTCTCCTTTATTATGGTACTCAATTTCCCCAATGGAGTTATACACTTATAACATTACTTTTATTTCCAATGACAGGATCCGGCCATCTGTCCTGGCGGTAATTTCATAACACACTCGCTAGTTTTTATTTTAAGGGAATTTCCTGATATTACATTGAGCCGGTGACAAAATTGTAATGTAGATCTAAAGGCCACACAATAAGGATAACTATATTAAGTTCTGCCTAACATTTTAACCGAGCATTCTATTTTTTCCTCTCCCCCCCCCCCTTTCCCATATTTGTTCGGCGTATGGAAAAACTGATAATCTTTGAGCATGCTCGAATTGGCAAATGGAACAAGAGTGCCTGGAAATACAAACAGTCTCTGGGGTAGGAAGAGGACTAATGAAGACTAAGAAGACTACTGTATAGTGTTATCAAAATTAATATTTTGCACCAGCTTTGTAACACCTGCAAATTAAAGGCTAGGAAATTCTGGAATGCTGTTTTATCATAATGGCCCATAATGGTCTAGGAATATGACAGTGTGTGTTCTTCATCCCGCCCCCCACCAATCATGACGGCACTAATTCCTTGCATCCCCTCCCCTCCTCTGCTGAGAAGTGTGGTCTCTTCCCTCCCTGTCCCCTCTCTGAAAGAGGTCACCAAAGGCTCTCTTCCACTTTGTAATAGCTTTTCCTTCAATTGAGGAGGCCCAAGGTTATTGTCTCTTCCGTGAGATATTTCTTAGTCAAGAAGCAATAAAACAAAACCAACAACATTATGCTGGAAAATCAGTCAGTGCTTTTTTTTTTGCGGGGAGGGGGACACTCTTGAACCGAGCTACTTCAGCCTGCAGAGATTCTGCTTCAGGGGTGGCCAACCTTGCTTAACGTAAGAGCCACATAGAATAAACGTCAGATGTCTGAGAGCCGCAAGACAGGAACAAATATCACACACACGTTTTTATTTTTAAAAATATGCAAATTTGCTTTTTATTAACATTAAATGGGACTGCCAAAAATAAAAACAAATGAGGAAAACCGGTTATTGATAATGATATTACTTGTTTGCTAATGATATTGAGAGAGAGAGAGAGAAAGAGAGAGAGATGGAAAGAAAGAATTAAAGAAGTGGAAAGAAAGAGAGAGAGAGAAACTAGGAAAGCAAATAGATGGGAGGGAGGAGGGAAGGAAGGAAGGAAGGAAGGGAGAAAGAGAGAAAAAGCATGCCTCCCCTTTGCTTCCCCAGCCGCCCTGCCAGGAGCCGCACAATATGTGTGAAAGAGCCACATGTGGCTCCCGAGCCACAGGTTGGCCACCCCTGTTCTGCTTGGAGCTACACAGGATACTTACCATGTATTACTGGTGAAGTTTGGTAGCCTAAGCTCTTACGTTAGGGTTGTATGGCAACATAGGCCCTTTTGTTCTTGTGGTTAGGTGTGTGATCTTATTTGTGTGTGCACCACTAGGATGATAAGGATGAGTAAATGGGCAAATTTGATCCCCCCATTTGGTGCAATCTGCGGTTGCAAATATTTTTTGTGTATTCAGTGCAGTATGCATATCCTTCTGTCTCTGTCCCTGTTTACTGCATCCCTGATCAGAGCTCTGTTTTGGAAAGCATTTCAAAAGAGGCTGGAATCCTGCTGCTGTACCTATCTGTGTGTATAGCAGTGGGACTCACTGAGGTGATACAGGATAGCAGGGCTCCCCTTTCAGTGGCATCTTCCTATGATGTTGTGATTGGGACTTAATAAGTTCTCACATGGCATGGTTGGATCCCATGGGAAAAACCCATAGCCATGCTGCTAGCACTAGTAAGAGCCAGGGGCGTAGACTTTTTAATTTCTGGGGGGGGGGGCTCTTGTGCACATGCGAAGCGCACATGCATGCTGGGACGATGTCCCTGCCACCAGAGCTTCCCCCCGCCCAGCTCCCCTGAACCCACTCCCCTGAACCCACTCGCTTTCTCCCTCCCTCCCTCCTGGGGCCATCCGGGCGACTGCCCAGTGTGATGACATCACCCGGAAGTGCCGTCATCATGCCAGGCATGTTGCCAGGGCAACACTCTGGCAATCACCCCGAAACTCTATGGTGCCATAGAGTTTCAGGGCAATTGCTAGAGCATCGCTCCGGCAGTCGCCCAGATGGCCCCGGGAGGGAGGAAGGGAGGGAGAGAGCAAGTGGGTTCAGGGGAGTCGGGTGGGAGGCCTAGGAAGGGAGGTGGGGAGGCGTGGCGGTGGGCGGGCTCCCCGTTTCACTGCGGGGGGCTCAGTCCCCCCTGGGAAATTTCAGGGGTGGCCTGCGCCCCCGAGCCTTCCCGCCTGTAGTTGACGCCTATGGTGGGAGCATCACCAGTCTTGTACTGCCATGACCACATTCCACCTCGTCTAAGCAATGGATTTAGCCATTACCACAGTAATGTGGGATGGTGCACTGGGAAGCATCAACTGTGCTGCTCCCTAAATCATCTCTTTAAAGACTTCTGATTGGGAGCAAAATTACAGCCAGAAGGAATAGTGACTTTTCAACCATAAGTTTTGACAAAGCGTAGGGTTGCCAGATCTGGGTTGAAAAATACCTGGAGACTTTGGGGGTGGATCCAGGAGAGGGTGGGGTTTGAGGAGGGGAGGGGCCGCGGAATGGTACAATGCATAGAGTCCACCCTTCAAGGCAGCTATTTTCTCCAGGAGAGTTGATCTCTTGTCAGCTGGAGATCAATTGTAAAAGCAGGCAATCTCCAGGCCACACCTGGAAGCTGGCAACCCTAACAAAGCATCATCATGAATATTGTCTTGCCCCTCCTCTTTCGTTAGCAGAGTCCTTTTTCACTATTGGATTTAATGTTTTAGACTTGATTTAGCACATTTCCACCACCTATTAATTTCTTTAATGAATTTCTTGGGAAGGGAGGACAGCTAGGAGGGAGTGTTGCTTCTCACATTATATAACCCTGGCTATATGGATACCCAACAGCAATATCTCAACGTTCCATTTACAGTGCATCAAATCCTTGATGTAGGTTGCATGGGTGCACATGGAATTGCATAGATTCAGTGTATTTTTAAAAAGAAGAAATCTGATTAAAGAAAAATTGCATATTTGAGGAACAATGATGATCATTAGTGAGAAAAATCGGGGGAAAGTGAAATGAAAAAAACTATCTATGGCAGGGACACTGGTTCCAGCCTGCTTAAATAGGAAACAGTCCTCTGTTGAGCATGTGGTTGAGATTCATGCAGTTCACATTTTAATTAGGGCTGATCATTTCTACCACTTGTTTTACATAAAATCAGGAGATTAAAACTAAAATAGTTATGATAAAACCTTTTCAACAAACTATTTAAACAAATACTTTCTGAAACGATACGGTTACCCACTGAAGAATACCAGCCAAATCAGTCTGAGGCAACAAAAGTCCCATATGTTCAGTTTCTGAGTAAATTCAGTTGCACTGGCAAAGAACTCTCATGCAATAACCAGCTGAATAGATTTGGATCCTACTTATTTGGCAAGAAGTAGAAAGCCAGGCTGGTCCCCCGTCACCCTCCTTTTTAAAATTTGGCTCTACAGCCGCTTGTTTGTACTGTACGACGGGCAACAGATACTGGGAAGGAGAAATTTGGAGAATGTGAATTTAAACTTTGTATTACACAGATGATGCATTCCTATTGCTTTCTAATGCTGGGACCTCTTCCCTGGCCCTTGCGACAATAATTAACAATGATGGTAGATTCTCTGGTTACAAAATAAATAGTGATAGATCAGAAGATTTCCAGTGTATAATGCCAGCATGCAAATAGGCCTATAACTGGTTTTTTCCCAACCTGAAATGCCCCAGGGTGTTTATTTTTCCATATGCCCCCTTGCACCATTTTGGTTGGAAAAACAGTGTGTGGAGGGAGGGAGGGTCCCCTCCTCTCCCCGAAATCACAGTGGTCCCGATCTGCTATGCAATTTAAAGGAGTTCCTGGGTGGAAACTAATTCTCTGAAATAGTGGTGAGTCTCAAGGCATACTCAGGGACACCCATCTCATCTGTGTTGCCTCTCAGAGGGGAAATATTGGACAGTCCTTCCCTCTGGACAACTGGGTTGTTGGAGAAGCCTGATCAGTTGAATGTTTTGGTTCAGGGTTACACTCCTTCCTTATAGATGCCTTCAAAATATGATTTATGGGTTCAGTCATTGATGGCACTGAGATGGATATTTGCAAGTCTCGTGAGAGATGAAATGGTAGGTCTCCATGTGCTACAGAAAGAACAGGACTTCTGAATCTTATACTTTTATATGATAGACGTGTGGATTTGTAAAAGAACAGACATGTACTTACTTCTTGCATTTACAATGATTCTGGATTCACCCTTAACTCTAACATATCTCTGCTCTTTTCCTTCTTCTATATCTTCATTGTTGCCCTTTTTATAGTTTTGAACCAAATGTCTATTTTCACCAATGAACGGAGATGATTACTGTTGCTTCACTCATCCCTTGCACTTCACACTTCTGTGCTACCTCCATGCTGTTTCTGAAGGTCTCCTAACCTCTCAGAGCAACATTTTGAGGCTCTTGATGGGCTGCAGCAGAAGGAGGAAGGTGGAAACTTCTTTTCTGATGGTGGAAGTGCTGTACATCTGGGGGAAATGGCATGGCCTTTGTATCCAACCTTACAATTCTTTCTTCTTTCTATTTCTAAGCTATTCTTTTCTTGTAAGGTCTCTCTATAGAATGCATGCAATGCACTATGCCAGTCTTTGTATTAAGGCAACTTCTGATACTACATCATTGGTTTGCTATCTGGATGGGGGGTAAAATTGGACTACAAATCCTCAGTGTCACATGGGATAATAGCAGAGAGGGCCAGGCCAACAACCAATCCACAGTTACATTCAAATGCTTGATTCTGACCTCACTTGCATCAGTCTAACCTCAATGTGAAATTCGAATCAGGCTCAGGAAATTTGCCTACAGATAATACTTATTAGCGAGCAAATTTTGCTGTCCAAGTCCTGTTAATTTTACTTCAGAGTTACTTTTTATATGACCTCCATCTCCTGATCATCGATTCTCTTGTTTTAAATCTGGACAGACCAGCTCTCCATACAATAACAATTACCTAATAGGTTTTCTGAGAGAAATGACACAGTAGTTATTCCGAAAATTGTCAAAGACTCTAAGTAAATGAAAATTACTGTATTTGAATGATCAAGCCAGCATCCACAATAGAAGAATAATTTACCAATGTTGAAAGAATGGCCAATTAACTTTGACAATTTATTCTAAGTAATATGGATGCATAGGATAGTTAGTAATTACAATCTATGAAATTTAGGAAAAGATAATCTCATCTGGGTTTTTTTTTCTCCCTCTCTGTTCCGGAGAAATATGGCCTGGTCTTTTTAAAGTGAGTTTGTTCTTTCAGATTCCAGTTTGGCAGTGCCTAAAACTTGCATTTCCATAGATTAGACAGACAGCTTTACCTCTCCTCAGTGTTTAGGAATTTTATGTGGGAGATCCCCCGGGACTCACCTTATGCTGTAAAGTATGTTGTGATCACATTTAGTGAGTTCTCTGTTCACAAAAGCCCCTCCAGGCAGTTCAGCGCTGTCGTCCTGAGGGATGTAAACTCAAAGGAGAGTCTTCAAATGGAAAGGTATTTTTAGCTCTGAGGAGAAATATGAATCCATTGTTGAGGCTGCCGGAATAGTGCTCTCATAAGTGGGGCCCACATTCATTTACTTCAGTAAGTTCAAGCTTAGTTCTAACAGTGGTGGGTCTGACTCTAGATGTGTAAATCAAACACATCTATACCCACATCGCTTTATAGAAAGAAATGTGTTTGTGGAATGGAAACATCTGGTAGGTCTCGAATTCATTTGCCTGTACAGCTATAATTGAAGGTGGTTTGTTTAAAGAATAGCACCTTAACTGACATGGGAATGCTTTTGTGTTTTTCAAAGTCTGTCACCGGCTAGTAGAACCTGATGACTGTCATTGGTTTAGCACTGTACAAAATAATCTCCCTTAGGATCTCCCAGTTTTCACATTAAACACTCCTGGCTCCCCACACCCAGCCCAAGATACATGCAGACTTTCACATGTACCAATTGCCTTTCTGAAAAAAGATAATTATGGGGAGGGGGAGGCAGCTGGATGGTATGGCTATTAGTGATATTGTAATCTTTGTAAATATCATGCTAAAAATAGAACTTACCCTGGCTTGCTATGCCCATTTTTCTTGCGCTGAGCGCCTCATAAAATTTCATTGATAATACGTTCACAATTGATAATTATAACAATTACAACAAAAGCTGGCTGTATGTCAACTAATAACTTCTAGCACTTTATATGTTTTATACTTTGTTTTTAAAATTTGTATTAAAGAATTTTTATTGTGTATGGAACTACAATTCCACATTGTTTACATTGCTGTAAGCTGCCCTGAGCCGGCCTTGCTGGAAGGGCGGGATAAAAGTTGAACAAATAAATAAATAATGAGTGATATTGTGAGTACATCTGTTGGCAGGAGTAGTCAGCACCTACACTGATGTCTTAAACCACTGATGGCTTAAACTGTCATGACTTTCCTCAGAGCTCAGTCCTGGGGATTCTAGTTGGGTAAACTGAAGAAGAATGTACTATTGAGTCACAACCAACTTATGATGACCCCTTCCTTGGGACATTCCAGGCATGAGATGAGCAGAGGTGGTTTACCTTGGTGATCTCTCATCCAAGTACTGACTGTGGCCTACCCTGCTTAGCTCCAAAGCTCTCATGCCCCTCCAGTCAGCATTAAAGGTTGGTGTGAAATCTGTCACAGATCTTACAGGTCTTTCTCTGTAAAAAAGGAAGGCACTGAGGTAAAAAGTGTGAATCCTGTCATAAATCTTCCAAGGGTGAATTCTCTACGCAGGTGGCTAGAACAGAATTGGCAGTTAGCAGGACTGATTTTAAAAGCCTGCAGGGGCTTTGGGTGGCACCATTAGAAGCCTTGAGTTAGTGATTTACAGAGAAAAGAAAGTTGCATTTACAGTTTCAGCTTTCAATAACTGGAAGAAGGCTCTCAGACTTCTTCATTTCTGCAAACTATGTAAAACAGTTGCTTGGGAGGGCATTTTTATCTTATGCAGAACAGGACTGTAGTCTATGCCACAGTGTACACTATATATTATTGATTGTATGTTTTATCATGCTCTTACTACATTGTTTTTATTTTTTGTAATTCCATTTTTTGCATTGCTTGACTTAGCATGTTTGATACTTTTTTTTGCATTTTTGTAATTTTTGTATGCCTAGTCCTATTGCATTTTTATTATATCTCATGCTGTTTGATTACACTGTTCTATACCATGTAATCCACTTCGAGTCTTAAGTAGAAAATTGGTAAATAACTAATAAAGTATAAATAATAAAGTAACTAAATAATGATGGGCTGACCACCATTGTACTCATCCCCCCCCCCCTAAAAATTTTCTGATACAGGCCTGCTACAAAGTCCTGACCATAGGTGTCAACTTCAGGAGGGCTGGGGAACTGGAGCCCCCCCTGAACTTTTCCAGGACATGCTAAGCCTCCCCCAGAGACAATGGCCTGTAATGTCTCTGGCCCAGCCCCAGCTCTCCCCACCCCCCGGGAAATTGGAAAGTCTACGCCCTTGGTCCTGACAAGCTCTGGCCAAACTAGGCCAATCAGTCTATTAAAAGCAGAGCATGCCATTGAGTCACAGCCAGTTCATGGCAACCCCACCCATGGGGCATTTAAGACAAGAAAGGAAGTGGTTTGCCATTGACTTCCTCTGCATAGCAACCTGAGTCTTGCTTGATGGTCTCTTACCCAAGTGCTGACTGTGGGTGACCCTCCTTAGCTCTCAACCCCAGGTGAACTTGAGCCAAAGTGAGCTATTCCGGCAACAACCCGTCTCTTACAGAACTACAGAAGATTACATAGATATGTCCAGAGAGAGATGGAAGCCAGAACTACCACCACTGTCCCAAGCACCATGGTCCCAGGTGCCCCTTAGTATCTGCACTGGCTCAGGACTGAATGACTACTGGTTATCTATATGCATTTGTATTCTTAGATGTTTTACCTAAATATACTGTGTTTTCTGTGTAACCATAAGTCAACCTAATCAGCTTTATTCAAACTTCTGATTATCCGAATGTTCTGGATATCTTTCAGAACATTTCAAGGAATAGATATGCACCATGCTTGGGGTGGAGAGATTCATACAGCATTGCACAAGGGGATATTTTGTTGTGGCTAATTCTAGCCACAACATGTGTCTGATGAACAGGCTGTCTGAACCATTCATCGGGAGCATTTCAGCTGTTTTAAACTTTATTAATTTGGTTTTGTTGTATCTGTCCCCTGATGTTACCCACCCTGAGCCCATTTGGGAAGGACGGGATATAAATTTAATGAACAAATAAATAAATTTACTTTTGACCATCTCAGTTCAACTCACATCTGTTAATAATTGTGACAGCATTTTAAAACTGTGATTTGTTCTTGTGACAGGCCATTCAGAAGACCCTGTATACGAGGGGAAACCAGTACTTACTTGCCAAGCAAAGAGGAGTAGTATAAATTTATCAGCGCACAAAATGACCTCTGTAAACTTCCCATTATTTGCTATTTTACATGTTGAGAGTATCCCATTCTGTTAAAGAAGAATGGATAATAAAAGAACTGTGTTTTTGTGATTCATAGTACACAACTCTTAGAAGACTGTGCCAGAGGAACTCTTAAACAACCCATAACCTTAAAAAAAATTATATTCAGACTATTTGGCGGATCCTTATGAATAACAATTACATTCCCAGAAATCAAAGATCATTTTCTGAATGGGTTGTGAATAGGAAAGGGGCTAATTTCTTCACAATGTATAACTCAACCAGCTCCACACTTCAGACACAGCAGACTTTTTTCTGCTGTACTTTGGAGATTTAAAGCATGAAATAGGATCTCCATGTTAAATGCTGATTAGCCGTGCATGTGCCGCTACACAGCAAAACATGTCGCCCTCCTGAATGAAGACGTGCGGAGTGTAATTTTCCATTTGGATAAATTTGTCAGATTAGAGCAGAGGGGATTTAGCTGTGAAACTTCTATTAATGTCAGAGGGAGTCAAGCAGTCAAAAAAGGTACCCCTCTGTGTTATGGTGATGTTAACATGAGGGGCCACTCTGCAAGGACCACATTCGTATTATCTTGTGAAGTTCACAGGGTTGTCTAGGACAGAAAGAAGAGCTAGGATGTCAGCTGTAATCTCAACTCTGGGGCCCAATTTTAGCATGGCGGGTTCTCATCTGTCTTTGGACGAAGGGCCTCTTCTGACATATTTGTCAGGATGCATAAAATCCCACCCATAAGTCACATCTGTAATTTTTTTAAAAAAGATGACTGCAAAAGGAATAATAGCTATTATTGTCTACCTGGGAATTGGATCTAAATAGATGGGGAATCCAGATAACTATTAAAAATTCCATTGACCATTCTAGGATGATAGGGGTTCTTTTTGTTGTTTGTTTGTTTTTAAGCATTGCGATTAAGGGTAGGCACATGCCTGTGAGTTCAAGTAGCCCTTGTCTTCTCTTGTCTGTACAAGGCATTATTGTTTATGTTCTGTTGTAAATTAAAATTGCTCAGCAACCAGGATGGGCTTTGTCAATGCAGCATTTTTTGGTCTTTTCCGCAATCGGGAACAAGGCTGGCTGTGTGTTCTGACAAGTTGGGACAATGGTGGAGGCTCAGCCACTTGGGGCACTGATAGCCCATCCAGAGTCCCACTGTGCCATCGCAATGGACTCTGGGCCAATATATATATTTTAAAATAGCAATGAGCATGCCAAGGATATCCTGATTTTATTGTGACATTAATTATTGCTTGGGAACAAATCCAAAGCAACAATGAGTGCTTCCCTGTAGTGCTTCAGGGTCCACTTAAGCCATATTCAGCCCTCAAGTGGGGCTTAAGTGGAAAAGGTCTTTATGCAAGTCCTTGGCACTGGAGTGGATGCAGCCACGAGAGCAGTGACATGATGAAGTGTAACAGCACGAGGGAAATGTAACAGAGCATGTGTGCACAGCAGCAGTGTCATCAGCCTGGATCGTGTAAAAAATTTTTTAGGGAAAGCTTTGCAATGAAATGGGTTGGGATATTCAAAAACAAGACCCACAGTTGATTTTGAGAATCCCTGTACATATTCTTTTTTGTCGTCTTGGGATTGTTGGGATTTTTTGCCATGTTGTTGGGATTTTTTAGTTTACATTCAGGGGTCAAATTTCAAAATATGCATGAACCCACCAGATATCTGATTCTAAGGGAAGTTCCAAAGATCTTTTGGCCCCCTTCAATTGAGCTGTGGTCATTGGTCTTTGCTATGAGGTGTAAATCAAGTAGAAATGGATTCTCTGAATAGATACAATGAGGTGGGCAAAAAGTAAATAGTGACAAGTAAGTCAGTCTGCTGACTTCCTCAGATAAATTGGCTGTATTTATTTAATCCCTTCCTTCCCAGAATATGTATACACTGTTTCATGTTTTGAAATGGCATGCATAAACTACTCTGAGCTAGGGATGCTTGAACACTCTCTGGTTCAGCTCACATCCTGTTTGCTGGTTATGAACAAAGAGCTGATTTTTTAATGGTCTGTTTGTTAGTTTGTTTCACCATATTCCTTCCTAACCATGCAGAACAGCGGAATTGGCTTTTTGCACATGTGCATTTTCACACAGCCTGATTAAGTTCTGCTACTTCCCCCACCCCCCGCTTCATAACTGCTCCACTCAGAAGGCAATTGTTTAAATAGACAATTAGATCACTTACAACGCACATGAATCAGTCATAAATAAATGCTGCGTTTCAATAAAATCCTACCCTTTGGTGTTCGTTTAAGAAGTCCTTAGGGATGCTGAGGGTTAACAGCATCTTTGAACATGTGCATTTTTGGAAAAACCCTGTTCAAACCAGTTCAGTGGGCATTTGTAGCTGTTCAGCACAAACTGATCAGGTAAATTTGACTGTCAAGCACATCCATGGTGAAATCTGCAGAATCCTTGTTCTGAAACTGGTGGCTGCTAGATTCAGGACTGACCAAAGGAGAGACTTCTTCACTCCAAGAGGGATTAGATGGTGAAAATCTTTGTCACAGATTGTGGATATGGTTGCTACTTTAGTTGTCTTTAAAGTAGGATTAGACAAGTTCATGGAGGAAAGATCTATCAATGGCTGTTAGCCTCAATGATTGCATGGAACCTCTAAATACCAGTTGTTGGGTGCATCAACAGGGAGATACTCTGACCTCTGTCTCCTGCTTATAGCCTTCTGGGGGCATCTGGATGGCCATTTTGTAGAACTGAACTAGGTTGGCCATTGGTGTGATGCAGCATGGCTGCTCTTATGATCTCTTACATTTTTATGTCCTTATTCTATTGCCATGTATCATAGAGTTATTTCCTGCGTTTCCCAGTTCAGATATAGTTTGCTTCTGATTTACCTCTTATACAAGCAGGGTGATGGTAAGTGACCATCCTTAATTATGCTAATGACTTCTAATATCCAAAAGGGCCTTCTTAGTCGTGGCACCAAAATTATGAATTCCCTCCCAAAGGAGGTTCATCTGTCCCCATCATTGTCTTCCAGCGGGTAAAGGTTTTTCTGTTTTGCTTGGCAAACTGACCCGCCTTCCAGTTTATATATGTGTGTGTGTTCCATTAATAATTATGTGTGTGTGTGTGTGTCTGTGTTTTGATTGCTACTTTGGGGACTCTAAATTGAGTGGAAAGATGGCATAAATATGTTTTCTGGTTGACACCTATTAATAAGAGCCAATTTACTAGGATCCATCTTCCTGACTGTGATAGGAGAAAGATAACTATTTCAGATTGAATGTGGGACATGGGAAAAGAGCTGTACATTATCTGGGATTATCTAAAAACTAAGAAGCTGCACTATGGATGTCGGTTCTCTGATGCAGAGATAGTGGGACTGGTAACTGCTTTTAGGGTTCTATTTGCTTCCAATAGATCCTACTTGCATTTTTAAAAAAATAAAACCTTACAAAGTGCTCTTTTATCTGAAGGAAATTTAAACATGGTAATACTGTTCCGGGATCATCCCAGTCTTGTGGAAGGGGGGAAACCTTGATATTATGATGCTGGGCTAATGAACAAAACAGTTCTATTAAAATGGATTTATACAAGAATTTTATACCTGCCCTGAGATGTCACAACGTTGCCTGGTGGTTGTGTAAAGTGCCATCAAGTTACAGCTGACTTAAGGCAACCTTGTGGGTTTTTCAAGGCAAGAGACGTTCATGGGTGATTTGCAATTGCCTGCTTCTATGTCATGACATGGCCCCCATCCAAATACTAACCAGGGCCGACCCTGTTTAGCTTTTGAGATTTGATGAGATTGGGCTAGCCTGAGCCATCCAGATCAGGGCACAAAGTTGCCTAGAACTAATATATAAGTTTAAAAGATTTCTAACCATCCCAGAAAAAGACACCATGGTAAGGGGAACACCATCCTGGTCCCAGCCATCAGCCATAAAATGAGAGCAGTCTTGGGAAGAAGTTATGATTTCTGTTGTACTAATCTGTAATGGGTTGCCAATGCTTGATTGAAAAATTCCTGGGTGGAGCCTAGGGAGTTTAAGGCTGAGGCAGAGCAGCAGTCCAGATTGCCACATCTGCCCGGAGGAGGTGGCCTGGATGCAATGCGTCCGGCGCCGCGCTCCTCCCGCAGCAGCTGGGCACCACTTCAAAGTGGTGTCCTGACTGCTGCGCGTGTGTTCCACCCACTTCCGGCGGGTGTGAACGCGCACCGGGCCGGGGGAGCCACGCGGTGTTCTGCCGCTGCAGGCCACCCACAGTCTGGGCGCTGCGGGCGGGTGTGAAAGCCGTGCGGCGGGGGCAATTCCCCCCACCTTGTTCTGCCACGCTGCGGAAGCGCAGCAGAACACCAATCTGTCCTCGGCCTTTCTCTATTCTCTGTTGTCGTTTATAATCCCATGAGATCTCCAGGCACTCCTTGCAGGTTGGCCACCCTGTAAACCACACTACAGAAGATTAGATTGAAAGGCTGGATATATATCTTTAAATCAGACTGATGGATTAATAGACATGACTGCAATCCTGTGCCCCAGTTCTAAATGAATAACCCTCTGGGACCTAAGTCTGCATTACTGGATATATGACTGCAGCATGTGCAGCTATCAACATGGAAAATGCTACATCTAAAATACAAAAACAACTCCTAAGTCCGACCAAAAAGAAAGGAAGCACTGCATCAGAAATTACACATATAGTTATGAACCTGACATGGTTAAGCAGAGTGGAAACCAATAACATTAATGCCAATCAAAGGAGCAACTTTCAGTGAGCTTAAAATATACTGTTGGCTTGTAGAACTCAGCATAGCAAGACACGCTTAGGAGGATTTTGCAGGAGATTAAACAAATGAAAAGAATAGCAAGATGGTAAAGTCTTGAGAGACCATCTGGAAAAGGAATCGAACAAGGCTGGTGCTAGAAACTCTTCTGCCAATCGGTGAAGACTTAGCTGCCTAGTGCAACTACCAGTATGTCAGAAGAATGCCAATCTATTGTGCTTTGCTAATACTGAGAGCAAGTAATCAAGCCTCTACAACAGGACAGTCTTATGCTATAAACATCGATAATAAGCATAGCAGTGGTGACATCTGCGAGTTAGAGGGAGAATCTATTCTAATGCAGTTTGAATTGGCAAATAAGGTATTGTGTTTACCTGAAAGGAAGATGTCCCTGAATGTAATTCAGTCCCCCTAAAAACAAGTTATACCTAAGTATAGGATGTAGTGTTCAACATGGTTCATTTCAGGACGTTTATCAACCTAAATGGGGTTGCCATTCTCCAGATAGAACCTGGAGATCTCCCTGAATTAGAACAGATCTCCAGATTACATAAATCAGTTCCCTTGGGAAAAAATGGCTGCTTTGAAGGATGGACTGCATGGTGTTATAACCTGCTAAAGTCCCTCCCTCTTTCAAACCCAGCCCTCTCCAGGTTCCACTCCCAAACCTCCAGGAGTTTCACAGTCTGGAGTTGGTAACTCTAGTCCAAAACCAGGCTGTTCATTTGAACAAGGCCTCAACATCTGAATCTGCTTTTACAATGCTTGGTTTATGCCTGAACTAATAATAAATATGTGAAGTAATGGTCTGTTTATTTATACTCCCCTCCTAATTTCTCTTTCAGTGGGAACAAGAGAATGGGATGGAATTGCTGGCCTTCATTCTTCCCCAGCTAAGGATTTGATGAAAGTTACTACGAGAAATGGCCATACTGCTTGTTAAATGAATGAACTATATAAAAATTTCAACACTATACACTCTGACAAAGTTGTGAATGAAACTAGACTTGATATGCATAGTCTGTTGTGTTGTCGGAGTTATTATGAATGATTTTTGAGAGGTTGATTTGTTTTGTTCCAAGTAAACTAGATATTGGATAAGAACGTTTAAGCTTGTGGATATTTTTCTTGGCATAATATATCATGGTTGTTCTGCTCATCTCCATGGCCCAGTGTAAGGCACACTTAGCTGTTGAAAGACAAGCTCAGGGAAGGATGGTAGATATAAGTCTCTATTTATCTCAGCGACCTTGGAGATGGTCCATAATATTCAAATAATTAGAAGTCTGGAAAAATCAGTGCTGTTGGCAGTGGCTTATGAGACTGAGAAGTATTGGAGTCGGGAGTCCATGGAACAGTGAAACAGCTAGATCTTTATTGCTGGTTCGAATCCACCTGGCCTTTGTTCTACTTGGCTGAAGCTCAGGTAGTTTCTTGGCCATGTGCTCTGGCCACATGGCGGTCGCCATTACTGGAGCACATGGCGACCACATGGTCAATACATAACAGAGACCGTTCACAAAAGTTACAAAAGCATCAATGGGAGAAAAGGGGAGGCCCAATGCCTTTTGCCGAATGTATTATAGGGCAGCCATGTGGATACACGAAACCCGTTAACTCAACCATTATGCAGGCATCTAACTGCAGGCCCAGTGAGGGCAGCTGTTGCCTTGGTCACATGACTCTGCTTGTGGAAGGCTCTGATGATACAGTGGTGGTATCAACAGTGTGGATGTTCTCTGCTCACATTCGTGTCTTGTTGATTCTTCCAGCATAAGGCCTGAGGAGCAGACATATCCCCAAGCAGGGTTGCCAAGTCTCCTGAAACTATTACATCTCTGGCAATTCCTACAGCAACATGACATCAATTCCAGTTTTTTTTTTCCAGAAGTGACATCATTGTGCATCCAACATCACTTCTCTGCATGCCCTCTCCCCAGCTCCCGGCATGGCCTGGCAACCCTATCCCTAATAGGTATAAATTGAGGATGGGATTGCACAGACTTGTGTATTATGGAGTTCAGAGTTCTAACTATGGGGCATTGTCTAGACAATGTTAGATTCACTTAAGATCCGTTGGTTTTAATAGGGGAGATTTAAACACCTTTTTAGTTCTTCTGGTAAAATAAGTGAGACTTACTAGTAACCAGGAGTCATTTCATAGAAAAAGAGGTGCAGGAGCTCATTAGCATAACTCATTAGCATAACTTACTTGCATATGCTACACCCCCTGACATCACTGGAAGTATGTCAGAAGGCAAGAAAGAGAGAGAGAGAGAGAAAGAGCTGGCAGAGAGGAGACAGCTACTAATCCAAGCCTCAGAAATACCACTATTCTGGGAGGATAGCTTCCATGGTGGCTGAAGCCTTCAGAAGGCTGGTTGAAGGAACAAGGACCTTTCCAGAAGACGGGGTCATTTTGCTGCAGCCATGACACAAGCAGGCATTCCCCGGTGGGGGGGGGCTGGCACCAACTCCCGGATTTGCCTCCCCAGAGCTCCTACTTGAAATGACCCCTGCTAGTAACATAAAACGTTACGTAGGCTGTGTTCACATGTGCCAGTTGAAGCGCAGAGGAAGAGAGGCTATTTCCTCCTGAGGAATTTGACATGCAGTTGTGAGATCACACAGCTCTTTGAAGCTGCGGGTGCAGCCCGTCACTGTGAGATCAGTCTTTCTTTTTTGCCATTTGTTTCCTTTGCGCATAAATGAGCAATCGAGGAATTGCACCTCCACACTGAGGGCCCCATATGGAGTATGCGATGATGCGCATACTGCGAAGGGGGGGGGACACAACACTGAGTCAGGATGGCATGATCAGACCATCCCGACAGCATGAAAGCATGCTTGAGTGATCAGACAGGGGAAAGTCCACCTGTAGCCCGCCTTATCTGGATAACACTGGACTTTTCCTGGTGTCTTTTAACTCTTCTTCTGTGGCAGAGCAGCACGGGTGGCTGATGACTGCAGGACGCTTCCCATGTTGGATCTAAAGGAGTGTGTGATCGCAGCCATAGTATCATAAAATGGTAGCCAAAGATCGGGGGGGCAAATGCACATTTTTTTTAAAAAAAAATCTAGTTGCTTTCTATATGTTAAACACCTTTGCAATGGATAGCATGTCTAATCTGAATGTATGTGCTCCCCTGGATGTGCAGCCCTGTATGTATCATACTGTTCAGGTTAATGGGGATGTGCATTTTTTCCATCCAGGGCCACTAGTTGTTACTTTAGGCTAAGCAGAGGTTGTTGTTTTTGTGGTCAAGTTGCAGCCGACTTATGAAAGCCCCATAGGTTTTTCAAGGCAAGAAACGTTCAGAGGTGGTTTTGCCATTGCCTGCTTCTGCATAAACAACCCACGTCTTCCTTGGTGGTTTCGCATCCAGATACTAACCACCGCTGACTGTACTTAGCTTCCATGATCTAATGAGATGTGGCTATCCTGGTCTATCCAGGCAGAGTTACACACTTGTAAATCCATTGTGAGCTTAGAAAGGCGTGTAACTGCTTAGGACAGCACTGCAAGAGCCCAACACTGGAACTGCTCACTTCTTTCCAAACTGCCTCATTAGGCTGCCCCTGCAGCAAATTCGGAAGCTGCAGCTAGTGCAGAATGCTGCAGCCAGGCTTCTGATGGCCTTCCAAGATGGGGGTACATCTAGCCTGTGCTGAGGGCACTGCATTGGCTGCCAATAGCATACCGAATTTGCTTCAAGGTGCTGGTACTTACCTTTAAAGCCCTATATGGCCAGGGTCCAACATACCTAAGGGTCCGCCTTTCCCCATATATACCCTAGAGAGCACTGAGGTTGGGGTCCCAGAACCAGCTGACCCTTCCAGGCCCCAAGGATGCCAGACTCACCACCGCTAGCCAGGGCTTTCTCAGTGGCGGCTCCGTATTGGTGGAATGAGCTCTCAGAGGAGATCAGGGCCTGCAAGATGGAGGGCCTGCAAGACGGAGCTCTTCCACCAGGCTTTCAACTAGGAACCACCCCCCACTACTACCAATGAGCCTGGCCAGTGGCCTTAAGTTCTGGCCTCTACTGCTATGTCCAGGAAGATCACTGAATGGCAGATGGTTTAGTAACAGGGAGACTCCAGCACACCATCTTGTGCAATCATGCAATTATAGGAACAGCATTGGCACTTTGATTGGTATTACTGTACTTGAAATTTTATTGCAATTATTGTATGTGATAGTTTTAAACTGTTTTATGTATTTTTAATGGTCAGTGTAGACCAATTATGTAAGCCGCCCTGAGCCTGCTTGCAGGGAGGGCAGGATATAAATTAATTAATTAAATAAATAAGAGAGCTTATTTAGAATCAAAATGTTTAAGAAGATTAGATGAGGTATGGAACTCTGTGATTCAAAGTTTGGAACACAGACATCTAATAGAATACGAGAGAAATGGTTGAGATCATGTATAGAAGCATAGAAAGGCTTATTTGTACCAAACCTTATTTGTTTATTTTCCAATTCTATACAAATATTTAATTCAAAGAACTGCCAACAAAGAAGTGATTTTATAAAAGAAGAAAAAGAAAGAAGGATAAGTAGTTTATCCCCCCGAAGTATACAATAGATTCTATTGTCTTACAACCTCAGATTTTTATTTTATTGGGGTTTGCTTTGACTTTTGGCTTTTGCATACCATGCATATGCATGACACTCTAGAGTCAGAAAAAGGGCTGTCCCATACTAATTCCTTGAGGGATTTATTTACTATCTAGGAGCATGGAGAGATATGAACAAAAGGAAATAGATCTAAGGGCACAATCATACGCACCCATTTGCGAGGCGAGAGGGACGATTCCCCACCAGCTCAAAGTGGTGCGATCACACCAGCACTTCTGGGAAGCATTCCACAAGTGTTGTCAAACTGTCACAAGCCGCTTTGAGCCGATGGGGAATCGGCGTAAAAAGCTACCAGTGAAAAGGCAGTAGCAGCCCGGAGCCAGACTTTCCCTGTGTGATCGTGGCGGCGAAAACGTGCGGCGTCGGGGATCAGGCTTTCTCTCCCCCCCCCCCCCCCCCCCGGTATTCACATCATCAGACAACCCCCAGGGTGAAGAGGCAATTCATCAATCCCTTGTTTAAGCAAATAAATGAATCAAAAATGGCCGGGGGGGGGACCAATTTGCCCGCAGTTGTGAGTGATCACGCAGCGGTGGTTTGCCCTCGCAGGTCCATGGACCTGTGTGATCATGCAAATGCGGCGCAAATTGCACCAGCACAAATTTGTGTCGATTCCCGTCCGGATTATCTTGCTTGTGTGGCTGCAACCTAAGTGTATTATTTAGGTTTTCCTATAACAATTCATGTACTGAATTGTAAAACCATTGCTGGTAATGAAATGAATGAAAAATTGATGAATGGAGGTAGAATGTTGCAGGCAGATTCTATAGTTGTCATTACAACCAACTTGGCCCATATTCTCTGGCTTTTGCCAGCCTCTTGGCAACACAGCAGTTGTTGGAAACAGGACCAGTGGTTTGATGAAATCCAGTCAGCTGAAATGTATTCAAGCAGCTGAAGCAAATGGCCCCTTTTAACACTTCCCCTACCTGTTTCAAGAACATAAATGTTGGGTGGGATATAATATAACCAGAGTAGTCATTTTTTTTATGATTGCCTTAGTATACCATGAGTGGTTTTTAATGTTGATCTCTGCTAAGGCTGATCAGTTGGCAGGAGACTGAGAATTAAGGAATTTGAGAGTTGAATCCTAAAGAACCTCAAGCAAGAGCTCCACTTGCAGAACAGATCTTCCTGCCCTCCCCCATTTCTAGCAGCCCCCAGTGCCACTCCTGAGCTGTCCCTGGGGACCTTTAGGAACAGTACTGGGATGCAGCATTAGCTTGTGTATGAATCTCTGATGGGAAATTATTGGGAAGTGCAGATCCCTCTTTCATAGGGTTGCAATCTCCCAGAATTACATCTGATATCCAAGCTGCAGAGATCTGTCTCCCTGGAGAGAATGGCTGTTTTGGACTCCATGGCATCATACCCTGCCCAAACCCCCTTGGCATTATACCCCTCCCCAAACTCTGCCCTCCCCAGGCTCTACTCCTAAATCTCCAGGGATTTCCCAGTCCTTAGTTGGCAACCCTATGGAAGTGCTTTCCTTGGACATTAAGGTTCAAAACCATGTTCTTCCCCATGTTGGTCCATCAGTGTATCTTGGGTTGGATCTTGTCTAAAGTCCATATACAGAAGCACAGCTTTCCTGCTTCCCCTCTCTTAAAGCAGTCCTAAATGCCCCTGAAATGTTGCTTCTGGGGAAGAGCTGCTGTAGGAGAGGAAAATTGCCCCAATGCTCATGTGAGTTTTTAAAATGGGATCCAGCCTACTGAATCTCCCTGAGATTTGAGACTGATAAGAGAAGCCCTGTTCCAGATAACGATTCATTTAAAAGTAAGGTGAAATGAGAAGCAGTAATCATCTTTGAGTTTTGGAATACCCTTTTACAGGCAATTTGAGTGAACATTACCCCCTAAGACAATGGGAAGGGGGAGAGAAATTTTTATAAAGGTAATAATCTACCAAATGGTACATTTGTACTTCAGCAGACCTTTCAAAACTGAGTTTTGATTTATAATGTTAATTCTGTAACCTTTCTGTTTTTAAAGATGCATTTTCTTATTTACCCAGTTTTCATTTTGGTATTGGTTTTATTTTATAATAATTATTTAAAATTGTTATTCTCTGAAATGTTTGAAGAACTCTTAGTTAAAAACAAAGCAAAAGCACCATGAGCCACTTTGGAATTACAAATGAGAATTAGGATAAAAATGTTGCAAGTAAATATTGGGGAAAGTAAAATAAAAACCCAAGAGTCTGTTTCTTTAATGATTCAGCGCTCTCTATATGCTACCTTTCTCCAGGGATTCAGACTGCTAATGAAGTGCCTACAAGCAAGAAGCAGAATCAAACAAAAATAAAATGTTAACAATACTAAATACATCAGACAACCTGCAAATAACTATCCTAAAATATCCTACTCATCGCTTCTACACAACGGCATAGAGCCGCACTGCTGACAAAGAAAGAGCCCTCTGAAATAAGACAGATGCGCTAACTCTTCCATTAAATTCTAGTCCCGAAAAGTGATTCCATACTGGAGAGCAGGAAACTGACCGGTAAGCTTTTTTGCCTACTGGGGGGTGGGGGGTGTCGGGCCCCGAATTAAAAGTTAAGGAGATCACAGCCCAGCTCAGCTTATTTACTAGAGAAGATAATGATGATGAAAGGTAGCACTCTACCAGTGGTGGTGGGGAGAAAGTCAGTATCCATTTCATTTCCCTTCTACTTGAAATTCAAATGGATCATAATATTTAAGAAACAGAAAAAGAAGACATTCGAGTTGATTGCTGGGTTTGTGCTGTCGTCAGGAGCACACGACTATCAATGACTATCAGCCATGACAGTTAAATGGAACTGATGTTGGAGACAAACAAGTTTCAGTAGCTGCATTATATCTTATTTTTGTAAGCCTCAAGTTCTTGTCTTATGCAATCTCCTGGCTTGGGCTCTCTCCTATGCCTACTTTCTAAAGGCTAGAGTCAGGTCCTGCCATCTGCTTTGGAAGGCCCTGCTTCTTAATCCTAAAGTTGTGTAGTAGCAGGCTGTGGATATTCACTCTGCTTCGGGAAATGAACTTGGCACATGTTCAGAGGCACTCCTCTTCATGCATGTTTCACATATCACAGGACTGAGCCTTGGTCATGGAAACTGATTCTAGGGCTCAGGCCTAGCACAGCCTGTGGCCAGCCTCTCTCCCTCCTGACTCCCAGTTAAGCCACTGACAGGAAGGGAATGGGATTTGAAAACTTTTCGATCCTCTGTTGCAATTTGTCTGGCACACTGTTGATACCTTCCACCACTAAGATAAGAGCCCAAGTTCATATCCAAACAGGAAAAAACAATAACCGTAGAAAAATAACTAATTAACTCTAAACAAATCTTCTTTTTAATGTATCAATTTACTAAGTAAATGAATGTCAAAGAGTAGAAATAATACCTCTGAGTCCATTTAACAAAGCTATTTGCGCAGTGCAAGTCTACGGATTATCCATGCAGAAGTCCCGAGTTTATTCATGCATAGGATCCACACATTGGCTTGGATCCACCAGAGTATTTCCAGGGATGGAAAAATTTCAACCCATGGAGTGTGACTCCCCCCCCCCCCCCTCCGTCCTTCTGTTGCAGCTTCAAATGCCTCCTAAAATGCTGGGGGGTGGGTCGGCAGAAATCCTTCCATCTGCAGAATCCCTTCAGTGGATCCAACCCATAGACCAGATAGGAAAATCCAGTTGGTGAAGGACTGCAGTAGCCAACAATTCATGTATCCAGCCTAGGAAGTAGGGTTGCCAGCCTCCAGGTGAGGCCTGGGGATCTCCTGCTTTTACAACTGATCTCCAGCTGACAGAGATCAACTCCCTGGAGAAAATGGCTGCTTTGAAGGGTGGACTCTATGGCTTTGTACCATGCTGAGGCCCCTCCCCTCCCTAAACCCTGCTCTCTCCCGAATCCACCCCCAAAGTCTCTAGGTGTTTTCCAATCCAGCCCTGGCAACCCTACTAGGAAGCTATTTTTACAGTGCCATCCCATAGCCTCTACCCTTCAATTACTTCAGCCAAAGTTTCCTGAAATTCGTGGGCTTAAGACTGAAGTAACTCTACACAGGAATGCACTGTAAGTCACTGATTTCGTACAGCGATGTACTTCATCTCTCTTTTTATTTAAAAAACTGGGGTTTGATGTCAAAATTATAATCAATTATTACCTGACAGAAATAAAAAGTCAAGCAATACTTAAATATTGCTTTTCCACATTTTACCCAAGGGTAACGTGTTCTCTGCTCGCATATGCACACTATTCATGCTGCCCACTGTTATGTAAATTAGGAAGCAAACTGGGAAATGTCTTGGCGAGGATACTATTAAGATATCAACAAAGGACCAGAATAAGGCCAGAGTCGGCACAAGCTCCCACCAGCGCCGTCTGATTCCCTTTTCATTGGCAATCCTGATTACAGGCTCGCACTACCACAAAGGCAGCAGCGCTCATGCCGCTTTCTCTGGAGTAGTCCCTTTCAAATCGGCCTGATTCCTTCAAAATAAGGGATTCAAGGCTTTCATCTAGAGTCTCTAGAGAGAGCTCTGTTAACTTTGACAGAATAAGCAGGAGGTGTAGTGACCATGAAACTAGCTTAGCTAAAGTAACTGATAAATAATTACTTCTCCATTCTGCTGCAGTAGTCACTCAGGTCTAGTTCACGATGCCCACAGTGTTCCCTCTAAGCTGAGTTAGTATGAGCTAGCTCAGAGTTTTTTAGCCTCCGGCTCACACATTTTTGTCTTAGCTCAGGAAGGATGTCTCCAGAGCAAACTAATTTATACAGTAGACAAACTGGTCACTCACAACTTTAATGCCAGTAGGTCACAAAGTAGAATTTTTGCTCACAAGACTCCATAGCTTAGAGGGAGCATTGCCCGCAGTGACAGCCACTCAACGCAGTTCAGTGAAACGTGTAGATCTCTGCTTCTGGCATCTTCTGGAAACCAGAAGCCCAAGTCCTAAGAAGCAAAGGGAAATCCATAATTCAATATTGGGTTGGATCCAAAGTACCACTAATGGAGCTCTTCTGAGGGAGCAGAAATTTTATTCTTCCCCCTCCCATTGTACTCCACAGAATTTCCAGAAATGCTGCTTCTAGAGACCTTCTTGAACAGGGTGGGGGGCAAAGGACCAGGGCTGCAGTGGGAGAAAGACTTGCCAAAAATTCCCCCCTCTTTCCCCAGAACTAACCGAATCTATCTGTTCTCGCTTAAAAAAAATTAAACTTAATGCCTCAAATTCCATTCAGTACAAAAGTGTCATATTTTGAGACTGGATTTATTTAAGGCATTAATAATTATTTTAAAACTGAACTGTACTAGTGCAGGCACCCTACCCCATGGGTTTGCTAATATATGGGTAATCCCATCCTGGCTCCAAGCCCAGAGCAAAAATATAGCTACTCTTTGCTTGCACAGGCAAATTGTACTGAGATGCTGCTGATTAAGGCCATTGACTCATACTGGTCAGCCTCAGGTTGCCAGTCTTGTGCTGGCAAATGTCACTACGGGGTGGTGTCTGGGGATGGTAGAGTTTCAAGGGTTGTGACATCACATCCTCCATGATGCTCTAGGGATTCCCCAATCTCTGTAGTAAAGACCATAGAGACTGGGGGAATCCCTAGAAGATCACAGAGGATATGATGTTACTTCTGGGTGGAGATTTGGAGGATGAGATGTCACCTCCAGATGATGCTCTAGGAATCTCTCCAGTCTCTATGGTCTTTACAATCTGTTTATCATAGAGATTTGGGTCATTTGTAGAGCATCATCAGCAATGCACTTCCCCCATTTTTTTTCTCCTGCTCTTCAAATCATCAAGGGCGGGGACTGAGGGAGGGGGTTCAGAACTGCCTGCTGTCAGCAGTCAAATGGCAAGCCTCGGTCAGCCTTTGGGTTCACCCACTAATAAGCATCAGAGAGTTCCCTTCTCAGGATCCTGGTCAGACAGCCTAAGGAGTCTGGTTTAGTTACCTCTCTTTATTTTAAGGTATCTCAAGGTGCTTGCTTATATAATTGACATAACAATCAACGTTCACTAAACCTTTCACCTCAAGAGTTTTCCCAGTCTACTCTTAACTAGGTCTATTGAGCTGTGAATGCCTTCTAATTACACTGGTGAAAGAAGGACAGTCTTCTAGGCCAGCTGAAGGCAGACCCAAACAATTCTAACTCATTCCTGAAGTGACCAGCTAATCCCAGTCTGTACCAGTGTTCCCTCTAAACTCACAGTTTTTTTGCCTCCGGCTCACACATTTTTGTCTTAGTTCAGGAAGGATGTCTCCTGAGCAAACTAATTTATGCAGTAGCCAAATTGCTCGCTCACAGCTTTAATGCCAGTAGCTTACAAAGTAGATTTTTTGCTCACAAGACTCCACAGCTTAGAGGGAGCATTAGCTCTGTACCTAAAGTGAAGGAGGGTAGGGCAGCTCTGCTGGCAGAAGGTGGCCTGAGGGGCATGTGCTGGCTTTAAATAGCCAGCTCCTGTGCTCCCCTGATGGATTGTAGCAGGCTACCCAGCCCCAACTAATCATCTGGTGCCATCCTTTTGAAAGTGGGGAAACATCAAAAAAGGACTCCTATCAAAGCCAAGAACTGATCTTTCTCCTAGTAATCTGGATATCTTGGATAACATGGCTCCACCTTGTTGGGAAGTCCTAAACAATTTCAGTATCCACATTACTGAGCTAGGGAGTCCTACGTATAGATTGATCTATCAATCATTCAGTAGATAATTGGTTAGTATATGCATGGCTGTTGTGCACAATTGTTATACTCACACATCTGTACAGAGAAACAAGCAACAAATAATTACATAGCTGTTGTTTTGATATTGTGGCTCTTATAGTGACCAAAGGAATATGCAGTCTTGCACCCGTGAACATCCCTTTAAGTGTCACTGCACCCAGAGAACTAGGTTCAGGGCTGGATTTCAAGAAACATGATATGAAATCAGGTTAGTATTCTAGACTTACGGTTGATCTGAAAGAAAAATGCACTAAATAGGTTCATATGCACAAAATATAGGAATATTTATTTATTAAAATATACACAGCTCTCTTGTGGTTTTTATTATAAATGATAGAACTATTATTGGGTGACCCTTCTAACTGTATGAATTTCACAACTGTTCATGTTCACAGTGGGAACCATCCAGGAAAAGGTAGGTTTGTGTGTGGGCCTGTAGTGTGACTCAGTAATTCATCCTCTAACATATATGTGCCCAGGGCTATTTTGGGGCAGGAACGCACAGGAATGGAGTTCCGGCTGGCTTCCAAGTTGGCCACACCTACAGCCTCCCTCCCTCCCAGGGTTTCCCAGGTGCCTTGCAAGCCACGGGGCACCTGGAGAAGCCAAGCCTGGTGGATGGCACCTGCTGTTTTTTGGCAACTGGATGGGCCTCTGGCCTGATCCAACATTGGCTTCTCTTATATTCTTATGTTCTTAAGCCAATCTTAAACTGCCTCTCCTTCTCGGGTTCCCCAGGCACACCACAAGCCGTGGGGCACCTGCGGAAGCAGGGAGCTGTGCTGTCAGGGGTGTGTCCTATTATGCTAATGAGTTCCTGCTGGGCTTTTTCTACAAAAACAAGCCCTGTATGTGCCATATGACAGCTGACGAAGTGCAGTAGTTTAGAGCTGCAGACTCTAATCTGGGGAACCAGGTTTAATTCCCTTCTCCTCCACATGAAGCCTGCTGGGTGACCTTGAGCCAGTCACAATTCTCTCAGAGCTGTTCTCTCAAGAGCAGTTTTCTCAGAGCTCTCTCAGCCCCACCTAACTCACAAGGTCCCTGTTGTGAGGAGAGGAAGGAAAGGAGATTGTAAACTGCTTTGACAATCCTTGAGGTAGAGAAAAGCAAGGTAAGAAAACCTATTCTTCTTCTGTAAACCACTGCACATTCTAAAATTCCTTTAAATTATCCTGGTATATTGGATGGTTTTATAATATGCTATAGAAAAGAAAGAAGCATTAATAATGTTAGTCAGAAATGACTCTGTTTTGGGGATGAATATTGAAAATAAGATTGACATTTCAGTAATATGGGAAGACTCAAAACAATAACCTCTTTTATTAATTGGTGTCATGCTGTTAGAGTAGCAACATGATATCACAGAGATCGCCATAGGAAAGGGCCCTCAAGTGTGGCTATGAGACTCAGTTAAAAATTGGCAGTGTGATACAATTGTGAAAAAGGCTAAAACTACTTTAGACTGCATGAAATGAAGCATAATATCCAAGTTACAAGAAATAATAGATCGACATTATTGTTGGCCAGCAAGGCACCCTTGGGTGCTCTTATGGATTTTTATCCATAAGTTTGAACTCTGTGTCGCCAGCAGTGGAAGGGACTTGCGCTTTCTTCTCCACATAGGAGCCAGCTCCAGCCCAAGCCAGGAGGCTGACACCCCAAGCAGTTCACCCAAGACAAGGACAAAGGATTCCTCTTGCCATGAGGCCTCCTTCTGTCAGACATCCGCTGGTTAACCCCCATTCCTCAATATACACCTGAATAAGTTATGCTAACAAGACTGCCTAGCACCTACTGTGCCAGCCATCAGATACTTGGCTAAAACCATCAACTGACAATAGGTTGGCCAGGTGAGTCATCGGACCCCAGACTCAGTGTCTGTTTCCTGGTGAAGTCATACTTTTGCAACACTGACCAAACCCCTGGACCTCCTCCCTTTGTTCACCTTTAACCTATAGCAAGGTCCAACAGGGACGAACCGCCTAGTAGGTGTGTTAGTGGGTTGTGGTCTGCAGAGCCCGCCCCAAGACCCCCAATAAAAGGCCAAACCCAGAGTCACTCGGCCTCTTGAGCCATCGCCCTCTATCTTACCTATTGACCCTTCAGTCCAGCTTTCTGTCCCCAACCCTCGCCTCCATCTTTAAACCCTTTTTCTCTCTCTGGACACGCGATCCAGGAGAACCACGTGGTCTTGCCGGTTCAAGCCTCGTGGCCCCATAGCTTTTATACCTTTCCTCCCAAATCCAACTCATCTTGACATCGGACAACGCACCTAAGGTAACGTGCTTTCCCCACCAACGAAACCTGCTCATGCAACAGTGCTATTTTCTCTCTTTATTTTATTAGTCCTGTAAGAGTGTGTGTATGATTACGATTTTTGTATGCTTGATTACATGATCCAGTAAACAACATTGAACTTGGAACTCGCCTCACGTGCCTCTTTCCTTGAGATCTCCCGGGAGGGGTGGGACCCTGGTATAGTTGGCAAGAACCCGTGTATTTTGCTGATTGCTAAGTGTAAATTAAAGCAATTCGGCTAACAGAATTGGGGGCTCGTCCGGGATGTGCCCTGAGGGTTAAACTTCGCGCCATAGTCGACAGGCGTGTCTTTAACCCACAGACGTAAGGGAAAAACCACTTCCGGAGCTCTTGGAGAGGCTGTATGATTGGTTTCTGTCTGCGTGCCTGGCTCTAGTGAGCAACCTATCGTGGGTGGCTTCCCCCTCTTTCTCTCTCTCTTTGAACCCCAGGTCAAACTGTGTGACCGTCCGCGCGTCTATTTTGTGGGAAGGGACCCCAAAGAAGACCAGAGTAGGGCGCTAGGCCAGTTGCACCAACACTACATACACTACATACACACGCTGAGTCCGAAAAAGAACTTTTCCCTTGAACACATCTTTGTTCTTCCCTTGCCCTACTTCGCTCAGCGAAGTGGAAATAAGTAATTTAGGTTCGGGGTTACCCTGAGAGGCATATTGTCTGGAAACCCTACTGGCTAGAGATAGTCCAGTGCTCAGTGAGCCCGCCATAGCTCAGTGAGTCCGCCATAGCTCACTATTTTCCGAGTCCGCCATAGCTCGTAGTTGTGTTGAGCCCGCCATAGCTCAGTGAGTCCGCCATAGCTCACTATTTTCCGAGTCCGCCATAGCTCGTAGTTGTGTTGAGCCCGCCATAGCTCAGTGAGTCCGCCATAGCTCACTATAGACTGAGTCCGCCATAGCTCAGGTCTGTGGTTAAAGGTAATCCAGAAAGGCTAGGAGAAGCCTAGAAACCTTATAATACGGGTTAGGAGGTAATCCCGTCAGAGAAGCGAGGCTTGGCCACCCCGTTCTCGAAACCCCAAAGTTAAGAGGTAGAGGAACCTCGGAGACAAAGGAGTCTCTTTGGGTTGGAGGCACCCGGAGTCTGAAGGAACGGATATTCCTCAGCTTCAAACGCCAGGTTTTTGGGTTAAAAAGTAATCCCTGAGTGTCGCGGGGTGAGAGTCCCCCGGCCCTAAAAACTGCATAGAAAGTGTGCTAATTAATAGTAACGTTAGCCTCCTTGTGCTAACAAAAGCAGCTTTGAGATCTAAGAGAAGCGGAAGAGACAACTTCCCAGTCTTTGCCCCTGTTGTAAGTGAAAGCAGGAGAACTCCTTGAAAGATGTTTCGCTCTAAGAGTGACGAGCCCAAACTTGAGAAATGGTTGATCAAGAAAGGTGCGTCGCCTTGGAAGGAAGGATCTTTCAAAGGCCCCGATCCCTTAAATTTGGTACAAAACGCTTTCCAAGACTATTGCAAGGAGCAAAAACCAGGCTCCGCGGCTAAGGATCAGGCCGCCAGTTGGGCTTTGTATACAGCTGTGCGGGACGCCGCTGCTGTAATCAAACGCCTTCAGGAAGACGTAGAGAAACAAGAAGAATTAGTCCGGCAACGTGAATCTGACCTGACTAGAGAAATAGACCGGTTTGAGAAATTGGAATCCAAATATTTAGAAGCTAAAGAGGAACTGAGTGGTATTAAAAGTAAACATGAACAGGATCTCACGTTCCAGCGTACAAATTATGAGGAACTTATGGCCAATAAGCAAGATGAGCTAGAACAAGAAATTAACCAGCTGAAAGTAGCCCATGAGGACGAGGAGCATAGGCTGAGGACCGAGAAACTAAATGTAATTCTGGCAAACCAGAGTCTTACTATTGCTGTCCAAGATGCTAATAAAAAGATAGAGGGCCTAAACCGTAAAGTAGAACTGACAGAGAGCGCACTAACTCAAGCGAGGGAAGAGATAAATACTTCTAAGGCTGCGGCAAAATTCCTAGTGGAACAGAACCAAATTAAAATACAGCAAGCCAACCACGAGGCTTGTCAAAGGGAAATTGCCACCCTAAAGAAGCAAGTGGGAATACAGAATGCGGTAATCTCCACTGTACACCCCGGAAGCATGATAAACCTCTCCGAAATCTCGGCCATTGAACCCAGTGCCCCTATGCACCCCATTAGCACGAAACATACGGTGATCACAGAAGGCGATGATACATCTACACAGGTTGTGACCGAGACCAGACTCTGGAAACCCGATGAGGTTAAAGCAGTAGCTGAACAATTGGGCCCTCTTACTAGGGAAAATTCCGTACAATGGATGGCTAATGTAGATATGATTTACAACTCCGCTAGCGGAGAAGACCTCACATTGGTGGCCCGTCAGTGCGTAGCAGCTCCCCAGCTTCCAACTCTCAATGCAGCCATTGCGAGTGGCAACTTAACTGCAGCTTCAAAGACGAAGTGGATGCAGGACGTCCTTAAATATCTAAATCCCAACACTACTCTACTTGCTCTCTATGTGTTGGAAAGACAGAGCCCCAATGAAGATCCAGAGACATATATGGCTAGGAAACAACTATTAGCTGTCCTAGCAGACCAAGTTGCTATAAAACCTACCACTGGTGCGCCTGACTATGAGGAGGACGATTTCAAGGAAGCCCTTGTAAGTGGCCTCCAAACCCAAGCCCAACTGTCTTTAAACATAGCAGATGGTGCATCAACTACTTGGACAGATCTGGAGAAGAAGATTAAAAGAATAGCCTCTCTTCTCCGAGGTGCTGGAGCACTGAAACCCCACAAAGGCAAGAAATTAAAGGATAGGGAGGATGACGAACCCATACAGGCGATAACCTACGCCAACCATGGGCCCCATTCGCAGTTCCAACCGTCTGGAAAGTATGAGCCCAGAAATGACCGATACCCTAGACAGGACCGGTATGAGAGGGGCAAACCTTGGCAGAACAATTATCAGAGAGGAGGAGGAAATTTCAGAGGAAAAAGGGAGTATCGAGACTACCGCAGCAATCCTGCCCAAGCACACCTCCAGCCTTCCGCACCACCTCCTCAAAACTATCAGGGCCCCCCTCAAGGCCAATACGGGCAGCCACAAGGCCAACCAAACCAGCCACAGGCGTATCAGCCGTCGGCACCTGAACCGAACCCCAGCTATCAGCCTCCGGAAACGTCCGATACCTTGAGGAGGCAGGTATGGATGCAGCTTAGGGAAAGGGGATACGAGATGGAAAGATTCCACAAGCAGCCTAATAGTGTTCTGCTTCGTGCCTTGGCGGAGAGTGAGGAGAAGGCACAGGCACCAGGTCAGCCCATCTACCCAGTGCTTAGTAAGGAACTGTCGGAACTCACGAAGCACAGCTAGGGCTGCCCGGAGTCCCAAGCTCTCCCCAATGGCGTTGTGGCTCCCTTGAAGCCCGATACCTGGGGGAGACCGACCGTGAAAGCAGGGGTCGGGACTCCAGGGAACAGTAAACCTGCTACTCTTCTCATCGACACCGGAGCCGCTCTTAATGTATTAAGTCCATATCTAGCTGCCCACGGTCAACCCACTCAGGAGGCCATTATGCTCGCCGGTTTTGCTGGAGGCGCACACAGAGCCACGGTCTGGAAAGACGTTCCTTTAACTGTAGGAACTCTTTCTACCCTCGTGTCTGCCTGCGACAATCAAGGTGAGGATGCTGGCATCCTAGGGGTCCCCTTTTTCCAAGAACATGGCTTGACTATTGATCTAGCAAACGGCTTCCTCTGGCAAATTCCAGAGGGCCCTCGCGAAATCAATGCAATCCATAGATGCGCTGCCCTCAAAGCTCCTCTCCCTCTGGCCCCAATTGAGCCTAGTGATCCCTGGATCCGAGATTTTCCTGAGGTCTGGATCAAAGACAAGGCAGAATGTGGGACAGTGAGAGATGCCTGTGTTCTCATAGAAGGCCAAGATCCTCCACCTCAGAAACAATATAAATACCCTGCAGAAGCTGAAAATGGAATAGCCAAAACCATAGAAGGCCTTTTACAATGGGACGTAATCCTCCCCATGCAGTCTATATGCAATGCCCCTCTGTGGCCAGTCCTAAAGGCTGACGGTGTAACCTGGAGAATGACTGTGGACTTCCGAGCTCTGAATGCTGTAACCCCACCAGTAGCGCCTGTAGTAGCCAAATACCACGAGATCCTTGCAGCCATTGCCGCCGGATCTCGATACTATAGTGTGATTGATCTGGCTAACGCGTTCCACTCGATCAAGCTACACGAGTCTTGCTGGTATAAATTCGCGTTCACTTTTCGCGGCCAGCAATATGCATTCAAAAGAACACCACAAGGCTTCCATTCTAGTCCCAGCATTTGCCACGCACATGTGGTCCGTATGTGGGATCGTCTCGGCCCCTCCTCCAAGGAACACGTGTTGTCGTATGTGGACGACATCTTGGTCCACGCCCCCACTGAGGAAGAAACCATGGAAGTCACTAGAGAAGTCCTCCACCTTCTAAAAGCTGATGGCTTCAAGGCCAGTAGGGACAAAGCACAGCTGGTTCAAACCAACGTAAAATACCTCGGCCTAGCACTAGGACCCGACGGCAGGACGCCCGACTCACAGAGAATGGCCGTAATCGCCAAGCTCCCCGCCCCAACAGATGTGCCTTCCCTCCGTGCTCTCCTCGGAACCTTCAATTTTTCCAGGGATTTCATGGAAGGGTTCGCTGACAAAGCTCGGCCACTCTATGCTCTCCTTAAGAGGGACGCTCCATGGGTCTGGGGACCTGACCAACAATATGCATTTGCCAGTCTGAAGCAAGCGCTTGCCTCAGCTCCTGCCTTAGCTCACCCGGATCCAACAAAGCCCTTTTACATTCAGTTAGCCCACACGGAGAAAAGTATCGGGGCCACGCTCATCCAGCATCATGCCGGGGCCCCCAGAATTGTAGCCTATGCCTCCAGGAATCTTTCTTCCGTCGAAATAAAGTTCACCCCGTGTGAAAAGATATGTCTAGCCCTAGTCTGGAGCCTTACGCATTGGGAGTTTATAATCGGGGGAGCCAAAGTCATTGTGCAAACAACACACACTCCCCTTAAGTATATCCTCTCAGGGAAGATCCAGGACGGTCAGGTATCCAATGCCCGCATTGCCCAGTGGACGCTTGCCCTGGTCAATAAGGGGATTGAATATAAGAAAGAACAAAAGGAGCAACCTGCCCCGTACGGTCTGCTCATCACTGGGGACGAGCATGAATGCCCCCTTCCAGATGTGGAACATCTGCCTTGGCCCGCTATATGGGGAGTGCCATTAGAAGAAGCCAAGCAACAAGGGTTTAATTGCTGGTTCTGTGATGGCTCGTCCTTCCATATAGCTGGCACCCCACATACAGGATATGGCGCAGTCCGGGTCCACGATAATTACACCCTGCAAGCGGCTGTCCGTCCCCACTCTAGTCAAGCCGCAGAGGTCGCTGCCCTTAAGGCTGTTCTTGAGTTTGAACCTTCAGACTGCCCCGTAGCCATCTTCACGGACTCGGACTGGACGGCCAAGGCCGCCACCGTCTGGCTCCCACACTGGGAAAGACAGCAATGGGTCAATGCGGAAGGAAAGCCAGTAGCTCATTTAATATTGTGGAGAGAAGTCGTGCGGCTCCTCCATAAACGCTCGGCCGAGACACAAATTTCCCATGTCAAAGGCCACCAAAAGGCAGACACCGAAGTAGCTTATTGGAATGATCAGGCAGATCTCTTAGCCAAGGAAGCGGCACGTTTTAACTCATCCTCAGATCAACCCGCTTGCCCGGTAAACCCAGTAGTGACTAGAAGCCAGGCAAACACCTTCCACGACCGTCCTGCCATTCCCCCTGTATTTATAGATCTCGGGGAACTCCAAGCAAATGATGCCGATGTTCAGGATCTCCTCTCCAAGGGCAAAGATCCCACTGGGAGATACACCATCAAGGAAGAAGAGGGAGTTATATGGGCTTTTGACAACACAGGGACCCGACACTGGGTTGTCCCTGTCGAAGTCCGGGCCGATTTAATTCAATTTATCCATGAGCAAGGACACCGGGGTAAAGAACCGACTCTGGAACGGGTCAGGGACGCGGGCTGGTGGCCAAACATCCGCAAAGACGTGGCACAGTGGGTGGATAATTGCCTATCATGTGCCATGGTTAACGCGGACTCTTCAGGTCCCAAAGCCCCCATTCAGCACCAGAGGGTAGAAGGACCCTGGGCTCGGGTTCAAATTGATTTTATCGGACCTCTGCCTAAGACTCGCAGGGGGAACAAATATTGTTTGACTGTGATTGATCCATTCTCGAAATGGGTCGAAGCATTCCCCTGCCACAATAACACGGCCTCCACTACGGCCCAATTACTTTTTAATAACCTTTTTTCCCGCTGGGGTATCCCTAAGGTCATCGATTCCGACCGCGGACCCCACTTTTTAGGTGAGGTCACCCAGGAGCTCTGTAAGGCTCTCGGAATTAAGCAGCGGTTCCACGTTGCCGCTCACCCTCAGTCGTCAGGGGCAATTGAACGCACAAACCGCACCCTCAAGGAAGCTCTGGCCAAGATAGTCACTTCTACAGGTCGCACCTGGGACGAAAAACTGCCCATAGTTCTCATGGCAATACGAGGGACTACAGCCAGACATGGTTACTCCCCTCATATGGTCATGACCGGGAGAAAGATGCGCATGCCTGAAGCCTTTTGGCTCCAACATGATATGCCAGGCGATCTGGAAACGCAAGTGGCACACGATATCTGGGTTAAGACTCTTATCCGAGACTTACTGGTCATTCACCTCCAAGTGGCTAACGAATTAGGGCAAAGCCAACTGGCAGTGGATAAAAAGCTCGGCTGGGTGCGCAATCCTCAGCTTTGGGAACCCGGACAGCAGGTTCTATACCGGAAATTTAGCAGGCATCAGCATGCTCTCATGGCCAAATGGGCTGGCCCGGTCCCCATTGTGGATCGCGTAAGCCCTGCGGTCTACAAGCTTGCCATTCCCAGGAAGCATGGTCAGACGTGGTACAAGTTCTTCCATTCCTCTCAGCTCAAGCTGTGGAAGGGGAATCCAGTTCCACAACCTCCTGACCTCACTCCGGATCCCGGGGGAACTTCGCAGCCTCTTGCCGCTGTTACCTTCGGACCTCACTTGCCCACGGATGTTTTTGATCTTGTGCCACTTTTCTCCCTTGGAGAGACCTGCCTTGCCTTTTAAATGCTTCCTCACGGCTTTAGTTGCCTTTTCGGAAGCAAGGGGGGGAGACCATGGTGTATAAACAGTGTTCCCTTTTAAGTGAAGCCGCGGGAGCGTGCAGTACAAATCGCACCGGGCTTACACATGGGAACCACTACACTCACCCCCAGCCTTAGGTAAAGGGAACCATACTGTGACTGCTTGGGTATGTCGACCACAGTATGGAAGTTCAGGAATTTCACTCACACACCCCTCAAACATTATATTACAGAATGCATCCAGGATCTTCCACCCCAGCAGCAGACAAATTGGTAAGATCATTAAAACTTGTATTCTTATTTGGATTGTCCTTGTTTTGTTATACCTCAGCAACACAAATAGCCAACCATACGGTAGTCTTGACCAAATGGAGATGCGTGGGAATAAACATGCCTTTTAGAATTTTTACCTGTGTAACAGGACGGCATGACAGAGCAGTCACACTTACACCTATAGATCGATGTCCACCACAGCAGCTCACACATTGCATCCACAGTCGCACCGGAGAAAAGGTGACTCTATGCACCTCCGGGAAATATTCTATGGATGAAATGGAAGTGGTCCTGTGTAAACAGCCACAAGCCAAAACCAACACCTCCACCATTGAATATACTGCTCCTACCCCCATCTCCCTATACACAGACATAGCTGTAATATCAGCTGCCGTATGGGACATTGGCGATCCTTTAAAAGTAATCATTTCCATTGGCTCCCGACACTTCCATAACGACACAGAGGTCCCAATAACGCTCACGGACCCATTTGGCGAAGACATAGACCTAGAGCCATTGGCATGGGGCAAGCTCAATTGGCATTTTAACTGCTCTGCGTTAAAGCAGCAAGGTCCCCCAGACTGGACCCTACTTTTAAACACGTCTGTCTGCCTCAATGCCACCGATACTGTAAACCTTACAGCTATCGGAACAACAATTCTACAGCTCACTCATCAGGAAGGGAATTATACTTTAATAATTGGTGATACAAATCACACACTAAATTTGGACCCACTTATCCAAAATGTAGACGCACTGGCCTCATTGACCTACCCGGTAGTGGGAGCACACACTCTAAAATTTAATCATCAAGAAACAGTCTTGATGCAGCCGCAAATATCAGTCAAAAGAGTCAATGTCAGCTTAAATGGGCTCGGCACTTCTTTCAGCCATGCCCTCTGTGACTCTTACTTACACACGACCCAGCAAGGTTGGGACAATTGGATCTTAATGTGGCGTAAAGGAGAGCTCTCTAGAAGGACTAAACGCGATCTTTCTGATTGGGTCGCACCCGTAGGAGCGGGCATGGCAGCCATAGATGCTGCAAACATAGAAGTGATAGCGAATAAAGCCTCCAAGGTTTCATTCGACATCTCTCAAATGAGCCTCCCTCTCACGCAATCATTGGATTCCCTTGCCCACGTGGAACGCTCCACCAATCCCTTGCTGGTTACTTGGGAACAAATCATGGAAAAAGATTTTACCAATCTCCTTGATGACATTCAGTCTTTACAAAACAATATCTCATTGGCTCTTGCTTGCACTCAAGCACAAACTCTTAATGTAGTCACTGCCATGACTATAATCAAACAAGCTATGGCTGGAGTTATACCTTTAGAAATAAGGGAATTGATTAAAGGAAATCTCACTGCCAGTGAAATCTCGCTCGAGCACTGGTGGTCGTTGGCAAATGCCTCTTTTGACGCAGTAACCCAGACCTTGCAATTGATTATAACCACAGTGACCGCTAAAGAAATTTTCCACATCTATCCAGTGGTTCCGCTGGGTATTCAAGTTGATTCGGATACCGTATTATATGCCAGGAACAGTGACCGATGGGCTAAAGTAAGCTCATCAAGCTGGCATATGATCAATCTAGACGGATGTACCCATAAGGAAAACTTAGGCTTCATCTGTGATGACGAAGCCCTAGAAAAACATCACCCATGCCTAGTTCCCAAGAAACACGCCATCTCTCACTGTCAATTTGACGCAGTCAGTGAGACCGGATCCACTATTATATATATAGGCAAAGCTTGTGTCTGTCTCCGAACTACCTGCGAACACATTCACCTCAATACACTATACTACCAACAAATGTTGCCTGGAATAAACAGATGCTTTTGTAATGTTACCTCCATACGAGGGTGTGATTTTTATTTTGAAACCCCCATTTGGACACAACAAGAAATGGCCCTATCCCCAGAATTATATGACTCTATTGCTCCAGTGCCTTTGGGGTTAGGACTGGAAGCCCTACGGAAATTGCTCTCTCACCCAGACCTCCAAGAACGCCTGGCTCAGCTAAAGAAAGCGGGAGATAAAGCCGCCTTAAACGTTTCCCATAATGGTGCCAGAATTAAGGAACTGGCTGTGGAAATAAAAGAGGCTGGCAAACATAGCTGGTGGGAATCTCTTCTTGGTTGGTCGCCGACAACGACGGGATATTTAAATTTAATGCTCCACCCCATAGTCGTCATTTTGGCCTTCCAAATTATTTTGATAGTGGCGCTAATTACAATGACTTGTTGGGTGAGAAGACAAATCCACAAATTGGAAACTCAATCTAAAGCCACGGACTTCCAAGCCTTGATGCACGTTGCATCTAAGGTTTCGAATTCTTAGCCCCTCCTTTCCAGCCTCTGGCATACCTTTACTGTTGCCCTTTTCCCTATGTTTGTCTGTCTTCCTCCATTTCCAGACCCTTATGTGTGTTTATGTTTGTGTTTCTATTCTTTAACCGTTATTGGGTGGGTCTCTTAGACGAGACCCATGAGGTAGGAAAATTGGCCTTTAGCAGCAGTCTATCGAACCCAAGGGAACATCAGCGAGACTACAAATGCAGCCGAAAGCGGTTCAGTCTCCTGCACATACTCAGAAGACCTAAATCTTGCTGCCTTTTTGATTCCTCTGTAGCATCGCTGGCACCAAAAAAACCATATTGTCAAGCCGCCAAGAAGCCAGTGGAGCTTTCTCAGGATGACTGAGATCCATTGTGGCAATATGGTCACGTTTGGAGGCCAGCGCGACGGAGCAGGCCAAGAAAGGGAGTGCAAATGTGCAGGTCCTACTGGAAAACCAGTGGGAGAAATGCAATCCTTTCAAAAAGGTTAAGGCAAGCCCCGATCTTTTTGTGCAAACCCTCCCCTGGCAAGGACTTTTTCGATTATAGGACATAAAAATATTGAATCACTTTTACCCCTGGGTTCCCAATTTGAAACCTCCTAAAGTATTTTTAATTGTGACATTGGCAGTTTTCAAAATAACAACTTATTGAACAAAAATCCGGCCTTCAGAAATTAAGAACCAGCGTGCTTTGCGGCAGCTCTATTTTGCATACGCCCAGACACGTGGATCTTAAAATTAGTTCTCTCAAAATGTGTGCTATTACGTTGTATATCTTTTGACCGTTCCAATCCGTGCCCCGGACTTCTTTATTTTTGGTTTCACTTTTGCAAAAAGTCTCCCACCAATGTCAGTACACCCTTTTTACGGTTCATAACCAGCCACACCTTGGGATTATCACAAGCCTCTGCTTGTTCCCAAGAATTTTCCTTTTTGTTGTTTCTATTCTTTAACCAGTATTGGGCGGGCCGAAGCCCTAACGAACCGTAGGGAGCAATGAGAGAAAGAAAAGGGAGATAGGGGGTGGGAGGACCGAAAGCATTTCTTCATGGGAGATCAGAAGAGCCGGGGGCGCATTCAAAGATGCCGTCGACAAAAGCTCCGTAGTTGCATTTGTGGCTAGCACGAATGTCAAGCTGAGTAGGCGGCTTCTCCCGGTGGTGCGCACAGAAGTTGGGGTCGGAAGTTACTCCGATCCTCCACCTCTCTCGCCCCATCTCCACCAGGCGTGCAATCCGATCGCCACTCGAGGCAGCGACGGGTGCCTGGGGAAAGGCCCCAAGGTTAGCCCGCTCCAGCCAGAGCCTCCCCGGCCACATATTTCTGCATCTCTGTATGTTAGAGTGACCTCCTCCCTAACTATCTGCCCCAGCGATCCTCAACCCCAAAACACTCGGCCATCTCGGGGTGAGCTTCTTATTCAACCCTTGAGTTTCTAAAATATATTTTGCTCATGATATCTTTTCTCCCAGCATGCCTTTACTGACGCCCAATCTGCATAATACGTCAATCATCATTAACTTATTTAGTCTTCATATGTACTTTCCCTTATTTATTTATTTTTATGAGCATGTAGCCTCATCCACAAACTTTGTACTGTGTGCACAGTTTTGTTTTTGTCTCCGCCTCTTTGTTTTTGTGCACTCTACGGGCAAGAAACAAACCGTTTTGTTTGCAAACCAAGTCTTCTGTTTGCAAAGCAAAACCGGTTGCTTGCCAAAACACTTTTGCTCTGCGCTTGCTTTTCTATTCTTTACCAGTGTTGGGAGGGCCGAGGCCCAGACGAACCGTGGGGAGTCATTAGTGAGCAGGACAACAAGCACAAGGAGGACATGGAAGCCCGAGAGACGGCTCAGGAGGAAGAAGTAGGACAAACGAGTCCTTTGTCTCCCTCTGCCATGCGGCCCCTCCAAGCCGAAATGATCTGGAGGACATGCAGAAGTTGGGTTCGGAATTTAAATCCGGCCCATGCTCTCTTTCACCAGGCGTGCAAGCTCTCCCTGCACGAAGCAGTGGAGAGTGCCTGGGAAGGACTCCCCGGTTAGATCAGAACCTCGGACCAAGACCCCTGTCCCCTCTTTTTAACATCTTTCTAAGTTAAAGGGAGATTTTCGCCAGCTCTATCCCCGAAGTGCCTGCAAGCTAAAACGTATCCTCGCTCCAACACTGGTGTCCAATTCGATTGTTTTTGATTTGTAATAAATTTATTTTTCTCGAAATGTTTGTGTATCCCAGAATGCCCAAACAATCCTCTCATTTGCATACGCAACGACCTCCAGCCGTAACATATACAGCCAAGTCCAAAACACGCGACCTTTGAGGGGTTCTGCCTAGTGACTAGCTGCCCAGTCCGCTCCTCATTGGATATGGGACGGTACCACTGGGATCAGGCTTAAGGGGGAAAGATTGTTCTATTTTTGTACAGTATTAGGGGAGGGCCCCCCGAAGGGAGCCCTCCAAGCTAAAACGGGTACGCAGCTAATGGCGTCCCCGCGGAGCCACCCGGCTCCAGATAAAAAGGTCAGAGTCGACCGGACGCAACTCCCGAACCCAGCTTTTGCATGCCCTGCCTGTGAGTGTGTGCGCGTCTGAGCCACACAGCTCACAAATGCTCCCCAGGGTTCGGGAGGCGTGCCCGGAGACTCCGCCAACCCCGAAGGGTGAATACCTTGCCTGTGATTATTCCAGCCAGGACCCCAAGATGATGTGTCTTTCATAATACAATGATTCCAGATGTCTGACCTGTTTTGACCTTTTCCGTATTTCTTGAATGCCTTTAGACACTCTGCTTGCAAAATCATTAAACTATGTTTTATTTTAATATCCTTTTTTCTTAAATTAAGTAAGTACCCATGATGCTTTTAGATAGCAAGGGGGGGCGACTCCTCAATATGCAAACCGGTCTCCTCCTTCCCGGCCGAACTGACTCGTGTCCGTGCCGAGGAAGGACGGGCGTAGCCGAGAGCTTCATGAGCTATTGATTAAGACCCGAGTGGCTTCCGAAGAGCCGAAGACATACGAGTCCTGGTGTTCCATTAGATACAATGTAAAGCGCGCCTCTCTCCTGTTCAAACAGCACCAGTTGCCCTGTTCCAGCAGAAAAGCCTTGCCGCTCAGGAGAGATGGACGAAGAATTGTTTGTAACCATTTTATTTCCTTGTACATTCCTTGTGGAGTATTTTTATTGATACAAATGTGTGCACTTCCGCTATAAGTATTAAATGCTTTATGTATAGATACTATAAGAACTTTATAATGCTTCTATAAGGCTTTTCACAATGAATTTAAAGTAAGCAATTTTTAGAATTACTCTTTATATTTCAGTTAAAGATATTTCTCTAATTAAAGAATGAAATATTTCTACGTAGGCTCCCTTGGTGGTCTAATGCACAAAGCCTTGTTTTTATGTCCGCCCCAGCAACAATTTGGCATTTTTATTGCGATAGATTTTTGTCATCTTCTGGGTCCGTCCCTTGCCAACCCTTTCTTCCAGGGTCACCATCATGCAGTCTGTCTCAGTTTTCATCATCGTATCGCTCATATTCGGAGACCTTCACCTGACGCCTTCAGGTCTCCGAGGGGGGGAAATGTTGGCCAGCAAGGCACCCTTGGGTGCTCTTATGGATTTTTATCCAGAGTTTGAACTCTGTGTCGCCAGCAGTGGAAGGGACTTGCGCTTTCTTCTCCACATAGGAGCCAGCTCCAGCCCAAGCCAGGAGGCTGACACCCCAAGCAGTTCACCCAAGACAAGGACAAAGGATTCCTCTTGCCATGAGGCCTCCTTCTGTCAGACATCCGCTGGTTAACCCCCATTCCTCAATATACACCTGAATAAGTTATGCTAACAAGACTGCCTAGCACCTACTGTGCCAGCCATCAGATACTTGGCTAAAACCATCAACTGACAATAGGTTGGCCAGGTGAGTCATCGGACCCCAGACTCAGTGTCTGTTTCCTGGTGAAGTCATACTTTTGCAACACTGACCAAACCCCTGGACCTCCTCCCTTTGTTCACCTTTAACCTATAGCAAGGTCCAACAGGGACGAACCGCCTAGTAGGTGTGTTAGTGGGTTGTGGTCTGCAGAGCCCGCCCCAAGACCCCCAATAAAAGGCCAAACCCAGAGTCACTCGGCCTCTTGAGCCATCGCCCTCTATCTTACCTATTGACCCTTCAGTCCAGCTTTCTGTCCCCAACCCTCGCCTCCATCTTTAAACCCTTTTTCTCTCTCTGGACTCGCGATCCAGGAGAACCACGTGGTCTTGCCGGTTCAAGCCTCGTGGCCCCATAGCTTTTATACCTTTCCTCCCAAATCCAACTCATCTTGACATCGGACAACGCACCTAAGGTAACGTGCTTTCCCCACCAACGAAACCTGCTCATGCAACAGTGCTATTTTCTCTCTTTATTTTATTAGTCCTGTAAGAGTGTGTGTATGATTACGATTTTTGTATGCTTGATTACATGATCCAGTAAACAACATTGAACTTGGAACTCACCTCACGTGCCTCTTTCCTTGAGATCTCCCGGGAGGGGTGGGACCCTGGTATAGTTGGCAAGAACCCGTGTATTTTGCTGATTGCTAAGTGTAAATTAAAGCAATTCGGCTAACAATTATGTATGTCTGTGCCATCAGGTGGTAACCAACTTATGGCAAGCCCAGCAAGGGGATATCAGGGCAAGTGAGAGGCAGAGGTGGTTGCTATTTCCTTCCTCAGCAGAACCTTTTTTGGAGGTCATCCTTCCAAGTACTGATCCTGCTTAGCTTCTGAGATCTGATGAGAGCAGGCTAGACCATATCATTCCTTAGACCAGTTCCATTCTACTCTGCACTAATCAGATATTGTCTGGAGCACTGTGTCCAGTTCCAAATGCCACATTTTAAGAAAAATGCAGATAAATGCTGTTCAGAGCAGGGCAACCAGACAGAAGATCCGGAAAGTAAGTTTTGTCAGGAAAGGTTGAAGGAACTGAGCACATTTAGCCTGGAGAAGAGAAAACTAGATCTGGACTGTTCCAGAGGGCACGACTAGATGGAATGTGTTTAAGATATGCGAAGGGAGTTTTCAGTAGGACATTAGGAAAAACTTGCCCACAGTATGTGAAACTGTGAAACTAATTGCTTGGAAGGAGGCTATCCCATCCTGGAGTTCATCTGTCAGGGATGCTCTAGCTTTTGATACATGTTATTGGCTGTACTTGATTACCTACAAGGCCCCTTCCAGCTCCATGACTCTAGGAATGCTACAAACACATGGAGAGGAAGGGGATCCCAGCTGCTGACCCCACTCCTGGATGCCCATAGGTACAGCCAAACATCTGCAGAAGTCCCCCACATGTACACATTCCAAACTGCATGACTGGAAGTGCTATAAAAGCAGGGTCTTCCTGATTGTGTGAAGTGTGCTTATTCATATACACCTGCACAGGACATTAACATTGGGCCAGCTCTCCTGTCTGGCTTTTCTTTGGTATGTTTGTTTCCCCACCCCCCCTTGTTCCTCAGTTCAATAGAAGGGGAAAAGTCTACTACATGCTGTGACACAGAGGGCCTTAATATGAATTGTAGAGTAGCCCTCTCTTGTCTTGCTCAAAGTCATTGGTTACCAGTGTGGCATAGTGGTTAGAGTGTCGGACTAGGATCTGGGAGACCAAGGGTTGCCAGTCCCCAGGTGGTGGCTGGAGATCTCCTGAGATTATGGCTCATTTCCAGACAACAGAGCTCAGTTCACCAGGAGAAAATAGCTGCTTTGGAAGGTGGACTCTGTGGCATTATACCCCACTGAAGTCCCTCCCCTCCCCAACCACACCCTCCTCAGGTTCCACCACCCCCCCCCCCAAAAAAAAATCTTCAGGTATTTCCCAGCTCAGAGCAGGCAGCCGTCGAGAGATCCCAGCTCAAATCCACACTTCGCCATAGAACTTTGCTGAGTTACCTTGGGCCAGTCATGCGCACTCCACCTGACCTACTTCAAAGGTTGCTTTGAGAGTAAAAGGAAGGAGAGGAGTGTGATAAAAGCCACTTTGGGTCCCTGCTGGGAGAAGGGCAGGATTTAAATGAAGTAAATAATACTAAGTAAGGCAATCAGTGATTGCAGTGACATCATTTTGTATAGTTCCTGATAAATTGTCCCTTACATTTCTGATTGGGAACAAATAGAGAGGAAACAGCGTGATGCATAATGTACACACTTGCATGAGACTAGCCATGCTTCTTCTTTTTTTAAGCCATTGGCATTTGAAGTGAATGTCACGGAGCTGCCCAGCTTGCACGGATCTGTGTTCAGTAAAACTCTAGCTGTAGCTCCACTTCCCAAATCTCAGTTGATTAATTTAAGAAGTTCTCAGTAGCCTGGAACACTTCATGCCTTATGCCCATGGGTAAGTAAAGGCAGTGGCATGCGGAGACTGAAAGAATGAACAAATTAACGGACAGCCTGGAGCAACAAGCAGATCAATCTGTCCTGACAATAAAAGAGAAGGAGCGGAGCAGGGGGGAAAGAGAGGAGAAGAGGACGGGGAAACTCAAATACTTATCTGTTTCCACTAGGTTTGAGTAGGATAATAAATTCATCAATTCTAGGAGGAACTCTTAGAAAAACAGATAAGGTGAACACACAATTTACAAATCATCGGAAACCCAGTGGGGGAGGAAGGCAAAGGAGCGGCCACAAATCTGCCTGTTTGCTATGGCGCACAGTTCGCCATGTACTGCGAGCTTATCATATTACTGCAAAGAGGGCTCCATAGGAGACCAGCAACGGCTCTCCTAAAGTTAATGGAGGGTCAAGGAGAGAGGATTCTTGCCTGCACAAAGCATCAAGGACATTAATGGAGGAAAGTTGCATTCCCTCCCTTCCCCTTCCTTCTCTGAAGCAGCATGCCCATCTCTTGGGCAGAACCAGGCTTTTCAAAACCCAGAAAATGCACTTGGTAAGAAAAAAGACTGTTCTCATGGAGCATAATCTGGCTGGAGTCGAGGGCTGAATGGGGAAAGATATGCTGAAATAGGTGGAAGAGCGAGGGGTGGTTTGGAGAGGGTGAAACTGGTCACATTTTTGATCTTGAATTCTGTCAGTTAAGTAAAACAGAGCAGAATTTTGACCAAACTGACCTTAATTGTCTGGGCCCTAAAGGCAGTCTTACTGATTCTAGGGCCCAAGGCAAGAATCCAGGGTGGGGTGGTCCCAGAATTACTGCCACCCCCACCACACATATCCCCTGTTACCAGTGTCCAAGCAACAAGTGGCCCTGTTCCCGTGTGAGAGTGTTATAGCACTGGAAAAAGGGCAGAAAAAGGCAACTAGGATGATAAAAGGGTTGGGACACTTTCCCTATGAAGAAAGGTTGAAGTGCTTGCAGCTCTTTAGCTTGAAGAAACGACAGCTGAGGGGTGACATGATCGAGGTTTATAAGATTATGCATGGGATAGAGCAGGTAGAGAAAGAAGTACTTTTCTCCCTTTCTCACAATACAAGAACTTGTGAGCACTCCATGAAATTGCTGAGTTAGAACAGATAAAAGGAAGGACTTCTTCACCCAAAGAGTGATTAACACATGGAATTCACTGCCACAGGAGGTGGTGGCAGCTACAAGCATGGACGGCTTCAAGAGGTAATTAGATAAACACATGGAGCAGAGGTCCATCAGTGGCTATTAGCCACAAGGTATAGACAGGAACTCTCAGTCTGGGGCAAGTGATGCTCTGTATTCTTGGTGCTTGGGGGGGACAACAGTGGGAGGGCTTCTAGTGTCCTGGCTCCACTGGTGAACTTCCTGATGGCACCTGGTATTTTTTGGCCATTGTGTGACAAGAGTGTTAGACTGGATGGGCCATTGGCCTGATCCAACATTGGCTTCTCTTATGTTCTTATGCCACCACCTGAAACTAACTACCCAAGCCTTGGATGGGGTGGGTGTGAGTGGGTGCTGTTGCTGAGCCAGCTGCCCAGACAGGACAAATGGGAGTAGCTACTGCTACTGAGCAAGCTGTCCCCCTCTGTTGGGGGGCAGGGTCATGGGCAGTTGCTCCCCTCAGCATGGCGCCCAGGGCAACTCCCCCTGTTGCCCATCAGTTAAGACCCCCCCTGCTCCCAACTTCATTTTATATCCACAATTGTAATGAAGGATGGGCTTACTAAAGAGATGAGTGTTTCTAGTTGCAGTTACATTCAGCTAGGTTTTCTTTTGAATGGGAAGCACCTGCTATGAGGAAAGGAACAGAATGGAGCTTGGGCTACGTTCAGTGCATTATCTACTCTTTTGGTGGGAAATGTGACATGTCTAACCCAGTTCTGAAGAAAGAAACCCATGTTTGTGAAACTGCCGTATAACATGTCAGACCTTTGGTCTATCAAGGTCAGAACTGTCTACTCTGACTGGTAGCAGCTCTCCAGGGGTTTCAATAGACATTTTTTTAAACATCACCTTCTACTTGATCCTTTTAATCAAAGATGAACCCGGGACCTTCTGGTCCAAGGCAGATACTGTGCCACTGAATCATAGTCCCTTCTCTTGATTCAAATCTCACTATTGGCTCCTGGCTTTACTGAATTATTTTGGCTGAGTGAAAACAGTACACAGTTGAACCACTGCTATAGGAATGTGTACCTGGCCATGGCTGTGTACTCTCAAGAATGAGGCTTTGGATTAATATCCTTGCCTTGGGTCACAGACAATATTTATCAGAATAACTTCATCTTGGTCAGTTTATGATAAATGAAAGTTGAATTGTTATGTCAGGAGCCATGTTGTCATGTTATTAGTTTGACCACTGAGGAGAAGGAGGAGATGGAGGAGGAGACTGGATTTATACCACACGCTTCACTATCTGAAGGAGTCTCAGAGTGCCTTACAATCCCTTTCCCTTCCTCTCCCCACAACAGATACTCTGTGAGGTAGGTGGGACCGAGAGAGCTCTGAGAGAACTGCCCTTGAGAGAACAGCTCTGAAAGAAGTTATGACTGACCCAAGGTCACACCAGCAGCTACATGTGGAGGAGTGGGGAATCAAACCTGGTTCTCCCAGATTAGAGTCCATGCTCTCAACCACTACACCAAGCTGGCCAATTGGGCCGAAACGCGTCTGTTCAGGGTCAATATTTGTTACTTTTAGAGGTAATTGTACATTATTAATGATAATTGAGGTCCAATATCTATTTTTAATCCACTGTCAAATAAATGCATGTATATTTTTATTACAAGTGTTAATGTTTATTAACTTTTTGGGTATTTTTTGTATGTACATGTGTGCATGCCCATGTGAGTGCATGTGCACCTGGAAGTCATGGTGATCTCTGGTGACTGACCCTTCCTGGGGGCCTGGAGGATATACAGAGAGGTGGCTGAATAAAGCCTGCCCCTGCCTCCTGTCTCTGGTATTTCAAGGAGGTCTCCCATCAAAGTACTTGCCACAGTTGACCCTGCTTAGCTTCCAAGATCTGATGAGATCAGGCTTGCCTGGGCTATCCAGGTTAGGGCAACATTTATTAACTTTTAATTTGACCAACAGCATTATTGGGTCTATACATTTATATTTTCTTAACCTTCAGGTACTTAATTCAGTTAGGTTTGGATTCAGTTCTTTTTTCATTTTCATCCAGGTTCTGAAAGCCATCAGCAAGATGTTGGTCCAGATGTTGTATCTCTTTCTTTCCACACACACTAGGCATGTCTACCCCTACCCCCAGAAGTTAGGCAGGCATCTCCTGCCATTGCCAATCCCTGGCCTGCCTGCTTAAGTGGGAAGCAATGGTGGCTACAAGCAGGCAGCACTCCTTTGCCACTTTCATCTCCTAGAAGCCCTGGCTGCTGTTCTAAGTTGCTCGTGCCACTGACTCCATCAAGGAAACAGAAACTGCAAATGGAGAAAGCAGCAAACAGAAACCAGAGCCCCTGCCCTAGAAGCCAAAGAGGAGGGGGAAGAAGAGGAGGGAGATAGGGCTGCCAAGTCGAACTCACCTACTGGTGGGGGGGGAGTCCTTCTTCGCCCGGGAGCCGCCCGGAAGCCTCCCTGATATAAATACCAAAACAAATTCATTAATACTAACAATCTATTCAAAACAAACTCCCATCTCTATTTTCTATCAAATCAGCAGATATCCTGACAGGCTCTGTGGGGAAGGAACCTTGCACGAGATAAGGAAGGGACTGTCGAGGAGTGCATTGTGGCTCTGAACACTCTGAACTCCAGATGTTTCACCCCCTTGGTTCTTACCACAGAAAATATGGTCAGACCACTTGAGCTTCATCCATTGTCCTGCTTGTGAACAGCAAGTTGAATTTGTTTGTTTATTTAATTCAAAACATTTTTATTCTGCCTTTCCACCAAATAGGGTCCCAGAAGTGGCAAACATGAAAACATTTAAACATTAAAACATTTAAAATAATGTATAAAATTATTCGATCAAAACATATAAATTTATTAACAAACAACACCAGAACCAGGAAGGAAGGCCAGTAACTGGGGTGGGGTTGCCAGGTCTTACTGGCCTTCCAGTGGGGGGTCCCCGGGTCTATGCCTGGATCGTCTGGTAACCACAGAATTTCGGCCAAAATGATAGAGTGTCGATGCACGATGTGTCTGGCATGGTGATATCACTTTGTGGTGATGTCATCACGCTGATGACATTGACGCGAGAGGGAGCTATTCAGGGGTGGGGCTTCCCCCACCGGCCAGTTTGGTGTAGTGATTAAGTGCACGGATTCTAATCTGGGAGAACCGGGTTTGATTCCCCACTCCTCCACTTGCAACTGCTAAATGACCTTGGGCAAGTCACAGTTCTATCAGAGTTGTTCTTGAAAGACCAGTTCTTGGGAGAGTTCTCTCAACAAAAAACTCCCCACCTCACAGGGTGTCTGTTGTGGGGAGGGGAAGGGAAAGGAAATTGTAAGCCGCTCTGAGACTTCAAGTGAAGGGTGGGATATAAAGCCAATCTCCTCCTCCTTCTCCATCTAGCTGGCAGTGGACTGGAGCCCCCAAAATTGGGAGAACCAGTCTGGCAACCCTAAACTGGAGGTACATCAAACCAAACAAAGAAGCCTTCACCCACTGGCAGAAGACAACAACAGCAGGAAACAGATACATTTCCCTTGGGAAGGTGTTCCAGAGTTTTGGAGCCACAACTGAGAAGGCATAGGCGTAGAGTACGGGGGGGCTCGAGGGCTTGAGCCACCCCCGAAATTTCCCAGGGGGCTCAGCCACCCCCGGGAGAACGGAGCGCCTGCCGCTGCACCTCCCCAGGTCCTTCCAAGGCCCGGCTGCCGCTGCTGGAGAGGGAGAGGGAAGGGGTGGCGGGGGGGGGGGAGAGAGAGGCACCGGCAGCAGTGGCTGGCGGGCCTCGGAAGGGCCCGGGGAGGTGAGGCAGTTTCAGGGGGGGAGACCATCGCTCCAGCAAGCGCACACGCTAAGGAGCCCCCGTGCCCCCCGGGATTTCCAAAAGTCTACGCCCCTGAGAAGGCCCTTTCTAAAGCTGCCATCTGTCTGGCTTCAAATGGCTAGGGCACCCAGAACAGGGCCTCTGAAGTATTTGGATACGTTCATGTGGGAGAAGGCTGACTTTAAGGAATGCATTATGCCTTTGTTGAGCACTAATACTTACACTGGAAATACCTCATAAGACAAAAGACAGTCTACTTGCATACTTAAGCACTTGAAAACATGCTATAAACGTCTCAGTGAAGAGACTTCATAGGATGCCTTTAAAGATTCATATCATTTATGTAGGCTTTCGTTAAAAAACAATGGTTATGTTTTATTTCATTTGTGATACTGCTGTTCTTGACCTGCTTTTACACCGAGTCACCATTTTTCTGAAAATGCAGCTCTTAGCATTCAACAACAAAGACAATTGGCAGCATAGACATGTGTAAGCAAATAGGCTGGATTAAGTCTGCATGATACTTAGCATGCATTGCAAGCATTACATTAACAAAAATATCCCTGGAACCATGAGGACCAGAAACATAATAAATTAAAGGTAAGCAAAGAATGTTAGCATTTAAAAAAAAAAAGATTTTATTGATTTTCCAAACTACACTATCACCTAAAAAAGAAAAAAAACTACTTAACTAAAATCTAAACTACCCATATAATGACAGGTGTCCAGTTAATTAATAGTCTATACTTAAGAATTTTAGCATTTTAACAAGTGTTCAAAGAGCTCACAAATGTCAGAGGGGTTGTGTGCAAGTTATAGAATACATTCATGACACATACGTCTTTTGAAAATGTCCGCTGCCTCCGTCAAATATTCTTTTACAATTATTCCATTAGAAACCATTGTTGGTTCCTAATTTGCAGACAAGCAGGATTATAACACAGTATCGTGATAATTTACAGGATAAAATCCCCATTTCACTCAATGATCCTATTCCCACTTACATTACAATTAAATATTGCCCTCTAGGTGAATATGCCTTTTTCCTTCTTTTCTGTCTACCTTGCTAGGGGATGGAGAGAGTTGGCTCTATCCGGGTGCAGCAGTCGTTGAATATAAATGTAAAAATATTTAAATTGATGCTCTGATCCGCACACCATGGCAAACTCTCTTTGCAGCATCTGAGACTGTTGTGCCCCATTGATCTGAGAGCCTTAGAGCACATCCTCTCCAAACGGACACGCCAGACAGCTTGCCCTTGCCCAGTTTTGGAATGTGAAATCTTTTTTTTTTATGTTGGGAGGTGAGAGCTTTTAGGGGGAGATGTCACTTGAAATCAGCAATCCCTGGTGACTAAAACAGAGAGCCTACATTTGGCATGTATCAAATAATCCACTTGTAGCCTTTTCAAATATTTCCTTCGGGCTAAATTTTAGTAATCCCTGATATCCCACCTGGCAGAAATCAGCAAATAATTTGGTCCTTCCTATCTCCCTCTTAACTCTGATTGCTTACCCTAATTTAAAGCAGCTTGAGAAACCACTCTTCCTAAATTAGCTTCATACAGGGAACACACCTCAAAAATTTAATAGTGCGGTGCGCCATCCCCCCCCCCCCCCGGCCCAGGTGGCTCTTATACTAGCACAGCAATAAAGTCCAGACTCCAGAGGTGCTGCTTTCCATCTGGAGAGATCTTGCCATTAAGGCCGACTATTTCCACCTGCTCAGCCCCACCCCATGGCTGCTGATGGCTTTAAAAGCTCTAACCTGGAGATGCTGCTTCCTGCCTGGGGAGACCCTGCTATTGGAGGCTGAGCTTTTCTCCGCCCCCAGCCCCACCCCCTAGCTATCTGCCTGTAAGAAGAAGAAGAAAAACTTGAAAGTGGGTTCCCTTTTGCTCACTATTAGCTTATTAGTTCATGACTGTATTATAGTACAATGTTTATATTCGTTAGCCGCCTTGAGTATTCTTTCAAACAGAAAGGAAGGATGCAAATGAACTAGTAAATAAAATAAAGTATTTAAATACATGATTTTAAAAAAAAATTAAGGGAGCCATTCAGTTGCAACTGATCCTGTAGGGAAGGAATTGCGGTTGGGTTCTATTGAATTGTCTTCCGTCTTTCCATTCACTAGCTAGCCCCAAAGCTGTATCCTGGCATGGAGGCCTTAATTTCAAATGGGAGTGCAATGAGCACTTCCTGTATTGGGATCTACCCACCTTTCTCCATCCCAATTGTTAAGTGCTGGAGCCACACTGTAATTACTGGACTTAATGCACACCATATTTGCTCCTAGTTGCTGGGTATTTTGCAATAGATACTTTAAGGTTCAAGATTTGTAATGTATGGATAAATCCACATGCCATCTGTCATCACTTTTTGATTACTGTCCCTGTGAGGAAAGGCTGAAGAGTCTGAGGCTCTTCAGTTTAGAAAAGAGATGACGGAGGAGGGACATGACAGGTATATAAAATTATGCATGGGGAGGAGAGAGTTGACAAAGAGATTTTTTTCTCCCTCTCTCAAAATACTAGAACTCAAAGGTATCCAATGAAGGCTGATGGGCAGTAGGTTCATGATGGACAAAAGGAAAAGCTGAGCTTTGGAAGGCAGTAAAAAGGTGGAAGAGCAATTTTTAAACTGAATTATGGGGGAAAGCCGACAGGAGATGAAAAATCTCTGGTTTGGGATGGTTCATCTCAAAGAGATGAAGGGGTAGTTGTTACTTTCCTACAAGGGCTGAGGACAGACTGGCAATCTAAAGCGGAGGCAAAGTGGAGGGAACTGGTGCGGGGGGAAAACCCCACGGAGCTGGCCGTTCACACTGGCCAGAGCAATGCGGACCAGCGGCGATACGGAGCGTTCAGACTGCCACAGAGCATTCAGACTGCCGCGTAGCCAGCGCATGCAGCTTGCGCACGCCGCTGCGCTTTTTTTTGTTTTCCTTTGATGTGTTTCGCATGTGTTTCGCACAACCACTTTTAACTTTAAAAGGGGTAACTTCTCTGATATGAGGGGACCCGTGAGGAGAAAACTGAAAGGAAAAGTAGAAAGGGTCAAAACCATTGGGAGACTATTTAAATTACAGTCCTAGAGGCTCAGAGAAAATATATACTATGGGTTAGGAAAGGCACAAATAGGTATAGAAAAGAGCCTGCATGGTTAACAAACAAAGTAATGGAAGCTGTAAAAGGTAAGAAGGATTCCTTTAAGCAGTGGAAAGCTAGTCTCAGTGAGGCTGATAAAAGGGAACACAGGTTGTGGCAAATAAAATACAAGTCTGATCAGGCGGGCAAAAAGGGAATATGAGGAGCATATTGCAAAAAACATAAAGACCAACAATAAAACTTTCTTCAAATACGTTAGAAGTAGGAAACCAGCCAGGGAAGCAGTGGGGCCCTTGGATGACCAAGGGGTAAAAGGTGTACTGAAGGGTGATAGGGAAATGGCTGAGAAGCTGAATGCATTTTTTGCCTCTGTCTTCACTGTGGAAGATGAGAAGTGCTTGCCCACTCCAGAACCACTGATTTTGGGAGGGATGTTGAAAGACCTGAGTCAGATTGAGGTGATGAGAGAGGAGGTCTTACAACTGGTAGACAACTTAAAAACAAATAAATCACCGGGCCCGGATGGCATACATCCGAGAGTTTTGAAAGAACTCTAATGTGAACTTGTGGCTCTTCTGACAAGAATATGTAATCTTTCATTAAAATCTGCCTCCATTCCTGAGGACTGGAAGGTAGTGAATGTCACTCCCATCTTTAAAAAGGGGTTCCAGAAGAGATCCGGGAAATTATAGACCAGTCAGTCTGACGTCGATACCGGGTAAGTTGGTGGAAACTGTTATTAAGGAAAAAATTAGTAGGCACATTGATGAACAGAATCTATTGAGGAAGACTTACCATGGGTTCTGTAAGGGAAGATCTTGTCTTACTAACCTGTTAGTGTTCTTTGAGGGAGTAAACAAATATGTGGACAAGGGGGACCCAATAGATGTTGTTTTCCTTGACTTCCAGAAAGCTTTTGATAAAGTTTCTTATCAAAGGCTCCTAAGTACGCTCCATAGTCATGGAATAAAAGGACAAGTCCTTTTTTGGATCAAAAACTGGCTAATTAAAAGGAAACAGAGAGTGAGTATAAATGGGCAATTTTCTCAGTGGAGCGAGGTAAGCAGTGCAGTACTGCAGGGATCAGTACTCGGTCCGATGCTTTTTAACTTGTTTATTAATGATTTGGAGTTGGGAGTAAGCAGTGAAGTGGCTAAATTTGCAGATGACACAAAGTTGTTCAGGGTGGTGAGAACCAGGGAGGATTGTGAGGCTCTCCACAGGGATTTGTCGAGGATGGGCGAGTGGACATCAATGTGGCAAATGGGGTTCAATATGGCCAAGTGCAAAGTGATGCATATTGGAGCCAAAAATCCTAACTATAAATACACGTTGATGGGGTCCGAACTGGCGGAGACTGACCAAGAGAGAGATCTTGGAGTCATAGTAGATAACTCACTGAAAATGTCAAGACAGTGTGCAACTGCAGTGAAAAAGGCCAATGCTGTGCTGGGGGTTATTACAAAGGGAAATGAAAACAAATCAGCCAGTATCATAATGCCCCTGTATAAATTGATGGTGCGACCTGTTTTGGAGTACTGTGTGCAGTTCTGGTCACCACACCTCAAAAAAGATATAGCACTAAAAAAAGTGCAGAAAGGGGCAACTAGAATGATAAAAGGGTTGGAACACTTTCCCTATGAAGAAAGACTGAAGCACTTGGGGCTCTTTAGCTTGGAGAAATGACGGCTGAGGGGTGACATGATCGAGGTTTATAAGATTATGCATGGGATAGAGCAGGTAGAGAAAGAAGTCCTTTTCTCCCTTTCTCACGATGCAAGAACTTGTGGGCACTCCATGAAATTGCGGAGCAGTCGTGTTAGAACAGATAAAAGGAAATATTTCTTCACCCAAAAAGTGATTAACATGTGGAATTCACTGCCACAGGAGGTGGTGGCGGCTACAAGCATGGACGGCTTCAAGAGAGAATTAGATAAACACAAGAAGGGGGACCCGCGATACTTGCAGGGGGGAGTATCCACAGGAGGAGGAAGGTACCAGGTAAACCTTCTTCCTCCTCTCCCCGGAAGGCTATGCAGCTCACCGCGAGCCAAGCCTTCCCCCCTCCCTCCTCCTTCCCTCCCAGACAACGGCGGTGGCGAGAGGACCCGCCACGCCCCGAGCCTTCTCCCTTCCCTCCCCCTTACCTCCCAGACAACAGTGGCGCCTGGTGGTGGTGCCCACCGTCCACCAAACCTTCTCCCCTCCCCGATAGTGGCGGCAGGGCCCGCCGCCTGCTGAGCCCCCCCCCCAACAGCCAAAGCATTCCCTGCGCGTGTGCAGGGAACGCTTTTACTTTTCGGGGGATTTAAATATCCCCCCAAAAGTTTTTTTTAACTTTTAGGATTTTTCTGCACATGTGGAGACTCCTCCATGTGTATAGGAAAATCTCCCTGCCCCCCAAATGCCTCTCCAAACAGATTTAGATATTCACATGGAGGGGGCCACTTCGGAATTAGATATCTAGATATGGAGCAGAGGTCCATCAGTGGCTATTAGCCACAAAGTATAGATAGGAACTCTCAGTCTGAGACAAGTGATGCTCTGTATTCTTGGTGCTTTGGGGGGGGGCAACAGTGGGAGGGCTTCTAGTGTCCTGGCCCCACTGCTGGACCTCCTGATGGCACCTGGTATTTTTGGCCATTGTGTGACAGTGTTGGACTGGATGGGCCACTGGCCTGATCCAACATTGACTTCTCTTATGTTCTTATGTTCTTAAACACTACTTTACACAGAGAGTGACTAAAATGTGGAATTCACTGCCATTGGATGTAGTAACGGCCACAGCAATAAACAGCTTTAAAAGATGATTAGATACATTCATCAAGGACAAGTCTGACAATGGCTACTAGCCATGGTGACTGAGGGAAACCTCTACATTCAGAGGTACTATGCCTCTTAAATCCCAGAGCCAGGAGGGAACATCAGGGGAAGTGTGAGTATATGTGTTCACATGTGAGTGTGTATGCATCTGGAAGTCATGGCAACCTCTGGTGACTGACCCCTACTGCGGGGCTGAAGGATACTCAGAGTGGTAACTAAATAAAGCCTGCCCCTGCTCCTGTCTCTGGTATTTCAAGGAGGTCTCCCATCATAGTACTTGCCAGCCCTGCTTACCTTCTGATACCTGATGAGATCCGGCTTGCCTGGGCTATCCAGGTCAGGGCACATACACGTTTGTTTTTGGACTTTGTTCAGAGTGCAGTTTCCTACCTTTAAAGTTCTTCATGACCTGGGTCACAAATGCTTGAAGGACCAACTCTCCCTATGTCAACCTGAATGCCAGCTTCAGTCCGCACACCTGCTTGTTTTTAACTGGGCTTGCCTCCCCTCAGATATGAACTTCCTCACTAAGGCTGAGGACCTTTTTAAGCTATGTCACCTGTTCTTGGGAACCTGAGGAGGCTTACAGGGATTAGTACTTCATGTCAGTTTCTAAGTTTCATGCAAGACTGCTCTCTTTCAGAGAGCATTTACATTCTGAGATTTTTATGTTTTTTGAATACTGGATATTTTTGTGAATAATGAGAAGTTGGTATGGCCGTCATCTGCTCTGAATGTTCCTTTTTTATTAGTGCATTTTAATAGGGTTGGTACATAAGCCTTTCCGAGTGCATGGATGTACAAATCTTCAAATAAATTGGAAACTGAAATTCCAGAGGGTTGACTCTGTTTGTCTGGTGCAGACCAAATAACAAAGAGTCTCATTTTACCCTAAAGATAGATTTATTGTAGCAAAAGCTTTCATAAGCCAGCAACCACTTTGTCAGATGCTCAGAAATTAAGGCATAGAAATAGAAGTCAATTAACAAATCTGGATTAAATTTGGAGGAGAATCTAAGATTACAGTCCGTGGTAGTAAAACCTCATTGAAATCACTGGGGCTTCCTTCTGGGTAACTCAAGTTGCATAGCTGCCCCACATTCTATTTTTACTCACCCACCCACCCCCCAAAAAACCCTACAGATTTTGGTACAGGTATTTAGTCTGGTCTCTTTGTCCCTTATGACGTTAGATTCCATTCTGGGTTTTCCTCCTTCCTGTGCCTTTAAATGATTATATTTCTCATATTAGTGCAAATCCTGTCCCCTATACATGGGTGATGTCATTAATCTTGTTTTACCCCATGATATATTGCTAAGTGACACCATGCATTGTGCGTGTATTGTTACTCAGCTCACATGCCTAGTGAAGACATTGCTGGCATGAGGAATGCACACCTCAAGCCAGCTGTGAAGGATTTCTTTTTAAAACATAGAGAAAGTGGAGTCGAGCATTGCCCTTTTTTCCTCTTTACTGTGAATTGGAATAACAAAGTGAACGATGTCTCTGAAGGACACTCACTAAAAGTTTAAAATAAAAGTTCAGTTCACATTTTTTTTAAAAATAACAGCCCAGTCCAAATCACATTTACTCGGCAGTTAAGTCCTGTGGATTTCTGAGAGACCTGCTTCCTTGTGAGGAGTCTTAAGAGGACAGCCTTAGGCTGTTTTCATGAGGGACATGAACTGCTTTTTCTTAAAAAAAAATCTGTGTGTAATTAAAAGCCAGTGGATAAAATGTACATTGGAGAGAAAAGTCGGCCCCCGATTTCTGCTTTCTCTTTCACAGCTCCCAGATTCCAAAAATGTTGTATAGTCTATTAAAATATCCCTTGTGAAATCCCTGTGAGACTCCATCCTTGCCCTCAGTTAAGCGTACAAAAGTCCAGTAGGCCTTGGGAAGCCTCTGCAATGGGGAGCTTTTCTTGTCCCATGAAGAAAGCTTCAGAGGGTAGCCGTGTTGGTCTGCAGGAAGAACAGCTAGATTTGTGTCCAGCAGCACCTTAGAGACCAGCAAAATCTCCAAGGTATAAGCTTTCAAGAGTCAAAGCTCCCTAGGGTTGCCAGGTCCAAAGGACAAGCTGGCAGGAACTTACTGGGATGCTTCGGGAGAGGGGAGAGAAGAAGCACACTGTGTCTACATCACCCAGAAGTGATGTCGGAGGGCAACACACTGGTTTTTGGGCAATACTCTGTGGTAAGAAGCTAATTCTACTGTAGAGTTTTGCCCTAAGCCCAGAGCCCTAACCCCCCCCCCCCCCCACGTCACTTCTGGGTGTGGTGGGCATGTCGCATTTGGGGTGGTAATTCTCCCCCACCGGCCAGCTGGCCAACAACAGAGAGCAGCACCGGAAACCAGGGGGTCCCCTGCGTGCCAGGGGAATTTGGCAACCGTAAAGCTCCCTTCATCAGATATGCCACATACTATCTGTTGAACAGAGCTTTGTCTCTCAAAAACTTATACACTGAAAATCTTGTTGGTCTCTGACCCAAAAATAGGGATTACTTTTAGCAGTAACATCTCTCTTAAATTTCATTAATATGGGTTGGGGGAGGGGGAAGAATTGTTGTTTGGTCCTGAGTGGGGAAAAAGCTTTCAGAAATGGAAACATCCAGATCGAAACAGTGGGCAGTCTCCTCTCTCAGGCTAGAAGACATCCCTCCATCTTCAGGGTCCTTTCTCCAAGTTCAGTGGCTCTTCCACTGGCGGAAAAGCCCCTTAAAATGGAAGGAGGCTCTTTAGGCTGGGTGAAGGCTTAAAACTATGCTTAGTGGTGCGGTAAGACAGCAGCCACTATGTTCACAACGTTTGGAGACGTTCCTTTGCCAACTGCACAAAATTCACAGCAGTTCCTTTGCCAACTACCCATGTCAGCAAACACTTGGGTGTAGGGATCCCTGAGTATTACCATTGCCTGGAAAATAGGTCATACCTCTGGGCCCAGACAGAGGAGTCAAAGGGGAATGCAGGCCTCTGGGGCTAATTGGTCTATTCCACAACTGCTTGCATATTGTTCACTGCTTGAGAAAATACCTATTCTCCCCCCCACACACACACACACACAGTCTAAGAGCAAAGTGTCTTTCCAATTTAAATCCAGGGCGGGGGGAATCTCTGTGTCCTGGCTACCAAAAAAAAATCCAAAATCCTAGTCTTCAACAAGCCGACTGCTGGACTCTGGCTGCCTCTACTTAGGTTTGGTCTTGAATAAAGCTCCGAATGATGCATTAAGACACCGGATGATGAGTGAGGCAGAAAACCTCCTTGCTGTGCGGGTGTTTGTTAGAGTGTGTCAAGACAGGAAAGGCATTTCCTGCCGTTTTTGCATTGTCAGTGCCACGGAGAATAGCAGGACTGGCCCCACTGACATGCATGAGGGATGCTACAGTGGGTAATTTGAAATGCTGGAATCCCAGGGTACTTGTACTAGTCCAAACCACTTCTTAGGTTCTGCTTGCTTATTACACTGGAATTGTTTCTGAATATTTGCTCCACGTTCCTAATGTTTCATCACACACACATATGAGGAAAAAACGCATTAAAAACTTTGGTATAATTTCCGAATAATGAATTCCAAATCCTAAACCTTGCCATGGATCGGAGATGTTAACTTGTTGTGTTGTTCCCCGCCATTATACTGTCAGCATTGTGTCGACAAAGCTGCAAATTCCTGATCCCTTTAAAAGGAAAGCACTGCCAAGGCGTTCCTTCCCTAGCAACTATATTCATAGCAGCAATCGACTGCAGTCAGTCAAACTAAATAAACCATCAAGAACTCCAAGCTAGAAATGAGCTGTTGGTGGATCTCATTATCATGTTCTCTCTGAGGTCAGATTATCATTAAATGTAATATTTTCACCACTGGTGGATCTGCAACTAGTGCTGGAATTAGATTTCAGAGGGAGACAAGCCCCTCACCATTGCTGATGGTGTCCAAAAAAAAATCCCTTTCAAAAATGTATTTTTATGAGCATTACAAAGGTTGCCATTTTGTTTTCTTAATGCAACTCCCAGGAAAATTCCTCCATTCAGATGGATAAGGTCTTTTCTTGTCTGGTTCTCAGTACCACCCACTGACTGGGAAATCCATTGCTCTGATATAATGTTTTATGATTCCCAATTTGTCTTTCAATACTAGGTTTCAAATGGAGGTATCTGAAGGGCTGTCACCATGCCACAGCTGAATGAACCATTGTTCATGGAACATAAGGTCTATATTTCAGTCAAAAGATTCTTAAAATGGACCGTTTGCTTCAGTTACTGGTCAAAGGTGGGGGGCTATCTTTTCTTTAATTGCATTCCAGAGCAGATTTGAAGTTTATAAGGTGACTTTATCCAATACAGTGTATAAAAATTTTTGTTTCTCTTCTCCATTCATTTTGTACATTCTTGAAGGGAGAGAGGAAAACAAGAATAAACCCACCACTGTTCCACAACTCTGACCTTCTTCCCTAACCAGTATCCATGCCTGAGGATCTAATGAAAACACAATAAGTCATTTCAAACTGTCTTTCAAAGGACAGAGTTAATTTTATTTCAGTTTGTAGAGTTCTCTCTGCATCCACACATAGTTAGATATTGCATGACCATTGCATGACCACTGTACTGTAGCAGCCATTCACAACTGGATTTTCCCATGTGTGAAGATTCTACACAGTGCAATAATTGCATGATATCGAATAAAGTGTTTTACATTTCCACCCCCCTCCCCCTTTTAGGCATCTCATGGCAGACCCAATTCTACAAATAAGTCAGCCACTATCCCATTTAGTTTGACCCCAAGACTATCAATGGAGTATAAAGGTGCTTGAACACTATTTTAGCTCACCATCTTTTTGCTGCAGAGCCAATTATCCATTGATGAGTTTGTGGATAGTTTTAGCCTAGTCATTTAGTTACTTTTTAAATATTGGAAAGGTACAGTGCAATTGGCAGTGTCTGATACATGTGCATTCTTGTGTAGCCTGATAGTAGTCCTACTGTCTCCTCCACACAGTCCTGGTGTCATTGTATGCTACTTGACAACCAACAACATAAAATAAATAGAGATCAAATTAATCCGATTGTAAGTATATGGTCATGTTTTCTGAACAAGGTATTACCATTTAGCATTCAAGTCCATGCTGTCAACATTCTTTCATGCATGGAGTTTTCCGCAGACCTGTGGGAGATGTTCTTACCCTCTCACATCTTTTAATGACTCGACATGCCCATCTGTGAACCCAGAGACAATCTATTTTACCTACTGTAAAAGAGCCAGTTTGGTGTAGTGGTTGAGTACGTGGACTCTAAGCTGGGAGAACTGGGTTTGATTCCCCACTCCTCCTCTTGCACCTGTTCGATGACCTTGGGCAAGCCATAGTTCTGACAAGAGCTGTTCTTGAAAAACAGCAGTTCTCTCAGAGCTCTCTCAGCCCCACCTACCTCACAGGGTGTCTGTTGTGGGTAGGGGAAGGAATTTGTAAACTGCCCTGAAACTCCTTTGGGTAGTGAAGGGTGGGGTATAAATCCAATCTCTTTTCTTCTTCTTCTTACTGCACAAAAGTCCTTGTGAGGCAAGGAAATGATATTCCACCACTGCAGTTACTGCACAGCTACACATTCAACAGTCATTTGGTGGTTGATGGGCAGGTGGACAGACTGAACATTTGGCTCACAAGGGATTGTGACTGTCAACCATGGTATGATTGCATATCGAATACATTTGCCATCAAGTCTGCAGAGTCTCTCATGCATTAGCACAGGCTAGCATAACCATTTCTAGCCTAACCATTTCACTGGCCTTTAGCATGGCATGTGCCCTAATCTAACAACTAGGGATGGGCATGAACTGGCTCATGATGGATTTGGCTGGTTTGTTCTTCATGAAGCCAAGTTCGCAGCAGGTCACCCAGCAGGAACCTTCCACAAACTTTCAAGCTGTTCATGGAGATTTGTGCTGGTTTGTGAATGAAGACATTTCCAGACAGTCTCCACTCAATCAAAATGTTTACACAACTTTGAAGCAACAACTTGGAGGGCATGTAGAGGAGCATCCAGGGGCGGTCCCCTGTGACTTTGATGTCTCTAGCTTGCACAGGATCCATTCTATACACTCCTGAACTTCAGTCATTTTAATGGGCGCAGGTTCAGGAGTGTGTAGAGCAGCAAATTCACAGTGGACCTCCTCCAGATGCTCCTCTGCATGCCTTCCAAGTTCAGTGTCTCTAGCTTGCACAGGATCCCTTCTATACACTCCTAACCTGTGCCTGTCAAAATGACCACTGCAGTCATTTTGACAGGTGCAGGTTCAGGAGTGTATAGAACAGATTCTTTGCAAGCTAGAGACACTAAATTCATAGGGGGTCTCTGGATAACTCCATGGACCCACACAGTTCTAGAATCCCCTCCTACATAGGGATGCCAGCCTTTAGGTGGGACCTGGGGATCTCCCAGAATTACAACATCTCCAGACTACAGAGATCAGTTTCCACAGAGAAAACAGAGGCTTTGGAGGGTGGACTGTGTGACATTGTATCCCTCTGGGGTCCCTATCCTCCCCAGGCTCCATCCCCAAATCTCTAGGAATTTCCCAACCTGGATCTAGCAATTAGGGTTGCCAGCCCCCTGCTGGGGGTGGAGGAACCCCTGCTTTTGGGGGTGCTTCCCCACCACTGGCCAGCTGGCCTGCAGGGGGAAATCCAACCCCCAACTGGGCTGAAAGGCAACATGATGATGTCACCCAGAAGTGATGTCATCACATCACCAATGTTTCTTTAGGTTTGGGCAAAACTCTATGTTAAAATCATCTACAAACCATAGAGGTTTGCACAAAAATTAGAGTGTCACTTCCCCAACATCAGAAATGTGATGACATCACTTCTGGGTGATGTCATCACACTGCACATGCTTTGCACACATAGCATAAGATCCCAGAAAGCACCAAGGATCCCTCTGCTGGCTGCCAGGTAGGACCTGACAACCCTACTGGCAATCCTACCCCACTATCCCCCACCAGTGGCCAGGGGGGACCCGGCAACCCTACCCCCCACATAATACTTTCATGGTCTTTCTCTATTACAAAACTAAATCTTCTGTAAGGGGGCTTTTGATGTGACATTTGGGTGTTTTTTTTTAAATAATGTGATCCACCACCATTCAGGCAAATGATGTATCAAAACGTTAGTGTGTTCAGTCATTTCTCATAACCTTCTTAAAGATAACAACACAGTAAAGAGCAGCTTGGGGTACGTAAATTATTAGAAATGACCAGAAACACGCATTCTTTTATTGTGCATTTTGATGCACGGGGCAGGAGAACACAATGTGTACTAGAACCCATTGAGTAAATGCATGTCTCAGGCTGCCCTAAGAACTTGCATGTGACTAATAAGCAGGAAATCACCAGACTGAAATGCTTGATGTGTCATTCTTGTCTCATTTTAGATATCCGGAGACGACGACAGAAGGCGGCGTCCCTTTGGGAAGCTGTGCTGCCATGTTACCTTTGTGTTTGAAAGTGATTGACTGCAAGAGTTCAAATAATTTATAATACCGACATTATTGTGAGAGTGTTGCAAGGATTTGTGACTTTCAATAAATTAGAAAAATGGAATCTTGTGAATGATCTTGCAGGGTTTACAAAAAAAGGGGGGGAAAGAACAGAAAGCTGTGCCTTGAGAATACAGGCGGCACTAGTCAGAAGTGCTGTGAGGAATCAAGTCAAACAAGAATGACAGAAGACCAACTGGGTAAAAAAGATGGCGCTCAACTATCGGTTTTCATGACCTTCTCGTAAATCAAGCAAAGCAATGCCCAGGACCTTACCAAAACAATGCCCAAGACACTGTTTAGGGTGGGGAAACAGGTGTTGCTTTGATGATACATAAAGTGCAATATTTCTATCAGATCCTCTGTGGGCATCAGAATATGCTAGAGCTACCATGTCCCTGCCCAGGTGGGTTCCCTGAGTTCCTGTTCCCACCACTTGGAGCAGCAAGGGAGGGGAATTAAAAATTAAAATTAAAAATTAAAAAAACCCACCAGAGTTGCCTGCATAATGATTTCACTTCTGGGGAATATCCAGAAGCAACAGTGGTAGATCTAGGAATAATCTCTATGGTTTTACCATAGAGTTTTACTATATTTTTTACCATAGAGTTTCTGGCAATTCCTAGATCTACTGCCATTGCTTCTGGGTATTTCCAGGAAATGACATTATAGTGCTGGCGATGCTGCCCTCCCCCTCTAATATGCAAGCTTTGTGAGTTGCACAGAACTGTCCAACAGTCTGACAACAAACTCTGGATTATTCAAAAACTCATAATCAAAGGCTTATCCTATAAGATATTTTATCATCTATTTGGTATTCTTCATTGCCATTGCTGACAGGTTTGCTGACAGCTGACAGGCTGCCATGTTTATTTATAGTAAATATTCACAACAAACTTCTAATTTAATGAATTTTGCAGATTCCTGTCAGTTTGAACTTGGATAGTGGTGAAAACAGATGAACAAAAATGATCTGTGCATCCAAAATGCAATATTTGTGTTTGGAATCATCATAACCAAAATAAAAATATATCAGATAATTAAAATAATCAGTCTATACAATTTTGGCAATTGCAACACTGAATTGGACTGAGCAAGCTTTTTCACTCAATCCCACCTAATTCCCCTCCTTACTACAGCCTCTGTCCCACACATCTTTTATCTATGTCAATCCCATCATCCTCAGCAAACCCTTCTTTAGTGGTCAATGGGACGCCTCCTTCCCTTTTCACAAGTAGAAAAGCTGGTTGGATTCAACCTGTGGTGATTTACAGTGTTTATCAAGCAACTCTGCTTGAAAACATTGTGTCTGAAGAGATGTGAGCTACTGTGAAAGTTTGTCTGTTGTATGAAAACTGTGTTGACTTGTATAAGTTATTATTTTATTATTATTAATTCACATTTTTACCCCGCCCTCCCCGCGAACGGGCTCTGGGCAGCTTACAAGTTAGCCCTGAGTACCCATTCCAGAGATGTTACTTTTCAGGTGATTTTTCAAAGAGGTGCCTTTCCTTGCAGTGGCTATTTTTCAAAAATATCACAACATGCAAACGTGATGCAAGTTCTTGTGCAGAAGAATCCTGTGACTATACAGATGTACAGATGTATGTGCATGTGTTCAAACCTCCACTGCATCTATGCATGCATCTTGTCAAACCTTCACTGAATTCACAGCTATCGGGGGCAACAGGTCCCACTGCAATCCCACTACTGCCTCATACTTTCAGTTTCTCCTGTTCTGGATCTCAACAGGATTAGTGAATTGTAGCAATCTTGCATTATTTCAGTTTAACTCAGGAGAACCAAAACAATTTCAGGAAGGGATTCTTCAGTGAATACCAGTTGCCATTGCATAGTGCTTATCCACATTGTTAAGGATTTGTTCTAAGAATATCATTTGAGATATGGCACATGCAGGCTTCCTTCAGCATGACTGACCTTTAAGCTGACCAGAAGAATATGAAAATCCCTCTTACAATATGTAACTCCTCTGATCAACAAGAAGCAATGAAGTCATTCAGTTTACATCCTTTACTGGAAGATCCAGTTCCAAAATACAAGTTTTGCAGAAATGCTTTCCTAAAGTTTTATGGGGTTTTTTAAGGGCCCAAAGCTTGTTCACAGAATCATTAAAGGCTGACATTTCTGTTGGTCTGAATCTATGCAATGGAAAGGATAATTCCCAAGGTTGGAGGGAAAGGGTAATTCCCAAGGTAGAAGAGGACTAGATGTTTCTGGCATCCATTTTATGGGGTGTTGCAGGGTATTTTTCACCTACTCAGCCAATCAAAGCATCTGGTAAGACAGAGTGTTGGACTGGATGGACCACTGGCCTGATCCAACATTGGCTTCTCTTTTGCTCTTACGTATTTGGCAGATTTGCTGAATTTATATCGTATCATGTTCCGCTGTTCTTGTGTTTCTCAGAATTTGATCTTGTAATTTTAATTGTTTTAATATTCCTTCCCTTTCAGAAAAGTAGTGCACTGGTCTACCTGTTGGTTTCTCTAGCAAACATATGGATCTTTGTTTTGTATTTTTATCACACTCTATGGGATAGCTTTTGCCTTCTGGATGGAGCAATAACTTACTATACTTAGATAGCCCTGTGTGCATAACCTAATAGAGAAGCACATAAGAAGGAGAAGTGGGAGCTCTTCCAGCTACACCTGTACACCCTAACACTGATACAGAGACTGTGCCCATACAAATTATATATCCGTTGTCTCCATTCACACAAATGGTAACATGCCTTTTCAAGGCTTTCCAAATGTAGAAAGAGAGGTGATATACAATGAACATAAGTTGTATGACATAGTATTGAGCCTAAAGTAACAAGGTGAGGCTAGTATCTCTTCTTTTCATTAGTTACCACCGTGTGATTATGTTGTTTGGACAGGCTATATCTAAAGTCTAATAGGTTGTAAACTAACACAGGCTGGAATGGCTCAAGGTCCACCCAGTATTATTGGTGAGGACTGCTGCGAATGACTTCTGCCACCTGACTCAGCCAAAATAGAAAGTCCATAGACATTTGGAAGGTTCCAAGTCAAAGTTCTACCCTACACCAGCAGTCTCCTAGAGGGCTGACATTGGGGGAGAAAGGAGCTATGTCATGGGCTCCTCCTGTATTCCTTATTATGAATGGAGTCGAGTTGGATCAGGATCCATTGCAGCTGTTTCCTTGCTGCCAACATTAAATGAAACCTGAGGTACCAGAATTGCTGGATGTTTTGTAAACAACTGATGATTAACTTTTTAATGACCATACATGTTTGGATACCTTTTATCAGCTTTCTTGTTAGGATATCTTGACCGGACCCTTAATAACAAAAAGGAAAGTGGCCATGTCCAAATAAGAGTAAAAGGATCTGAGATGTAAATTTTATTTTAAAACTATCTTGTGCTGCTATAGTGCTTTATGTTTAATGTTGGATAAGGGATGAGAATATGGCAAAATTCACAATGCAGTCCTAAGTACATTTACCCGCTTCTAAATCTATTGATTCCAGTGGGCTTAGAAGAATGGAACTCTGCTTAGGATTCCACCACAGGTCTCTTTGAAAGCAGTGACAAAAGTACTATTGGATCCATGGAAAATTCCCAGTGACTGAGGAGGGAGGCATTGTCAGCAATTCTCCCGCATGGCAGACCTTCAACGTCCTCTTACACTGTGTCTGGAGGATCCCCTGTACCTTAAGAGCAGCATTGTGGGGGTACATTTTGGACGGCAACAGAAAGCTGAGAAATCTTGGTCCACTGATGGAAATTCCTTTAACCGGTGAAGGTTTTACATAGAATCCCAGCCATTAATTGCAGCTTCACAAGAGTTTGGCCCATCACAAAAATGCATCATAAATTAGAGAGGGTCAGAGCCAATTATCCAAAGACATAAATGGTTTTCCAGTAAAATATGTTACGAGTATTTGAGGCATTTGGGGGGGGGGGAGGGTTGTAAATGATTCTGGTAGATCTAAAAGCCCCATCTATTTTCTGCATAATCATATCTCTACATGCGTGCACAAAGAGACAGAGGGAGAGATTTGAAAAGTTGCATCGTATGTTTTAAAGCAAGCAGGTGTATGTATTATGTAAATTCTTCTGTAGCCTGGGCCATTTCAGTGTAATACAAATAACTGCTCTGATTCCAGGCCCCCCAAGGCAAATACATTTATGAGCAGCTGTAGTGTGCTAGCTGAAAGATCCATTATATTTTTTTGCAGTAGATGGTGAGGTTTTTAAGAATCCACAGAGTGTTTGGCTCGTGGTTCCAATCATTGCGGTGTGCCTGGGAGCACCATTGCAGTGGCTCTCTAGAGCAAGCTTAAATGGCTTATCATTGAATTTTAAACTCTTACACAAAGTAGAAAGCTGGGAAAGATGTCAATGAAACTAAAAGGGAGTGAGTGGTAAAGGCCTCTGTCAAAATTTAAAATGATAGGAATGAGTGTTTAGGAGAGAATGTGGTATGTGATACTTTAATAATCTTACATAAGAATGTATACCTCTGCCTTAGTTTGCTGGCGCCGAAGAGGCACCACCTGGGGAGAAAGTAACTTGTAATCTTTCTCCTGGGAAAAGAACCCCCTCCTCCAGTAGCAGAGGGCTCTGTCTCTCTAAGAACTTCATCAGGGGATAACAAGTGCCTTTCCTTTCCTTAAGAGATCGGTGCCTTTGTGACATCAGTCGCCACTATATAACCCTCGCCTTCATCTCAGTCATATTTGCATGTCCAGCAACCAGCATTCTTCAGCCACATACTATAATTCTTAGCCAACCTGGATGAAAAGAGTTGGGAATGAATGTAGACACACTGCTAAATCTATGTTATATACCCCCCCACACACATACCCCATTTACCAAGCATTCTGGTAATTGTTCATGGGAGGTAATGGATTTGTTCCTGATACTAAAATGTCAGATGTCATTTTTGCAAGGAAAGACAGGGCAGGTCTAAAAAAGTAAAGTCAAACATGAGACTTCCCATACAAGCAGAGGCTTGTGTGTGTGTTGTCAAAGATCAGACTTCCATGTTGAGCTATACTGGTGGACAGCTTTCCACTTGCCATCCCTGGTGCTGACAGAGGTAGGGTTGCCAAGAGGCCTAGAGAGAAATGTCCTGTCCCGTTACTATAGTCTTAATGGGATGTTATTAACCACTTGATGTTAATTTACCTCCATGCCGTGAAAAGCATTAATTCCCCATTCTCTTATGTTATGCCTGTATTAAAGAGACAAGACATTTTGCTCCAGGCTGAGTGGTGCCCACCAAATGTTTTGGGAAGGTGGGTGGGGCCAGGTGGAACTTTTACCCAGCAAGGTTCTATTGGTCATTGGTGGTTTGATTGGGTGAGCAGATTTTTTTTTAAAGCCATTGTTTTTGCAGCAGCAGCCACCACAGCTCAAAGATCTTCACTGTGTGGCTGAAGGTAAGTGGTGGCAGCCATTTTCTGGCAGCTCTACTGTGTCACAATTCTGAAGGTGCCCGCAGACTCGAAATGGTTGGGGATGCCTGGGTTAGAGCATTGAACAGGGATCTTGGAGACCCAGGCTCAAATCCCCAGTCAACCATGAAAGCTCACTGAGGTGATTTGGGGCCAGTCACTCTTTCTCACCCTGACCTTCCTCACAGGGTGGTGGTTGTGAGAATAAAATGGAGGAGATGAAATGTTGTAAACTGCTTTGGGTCCCCATTGGTTTAAATAAGCAACATGGGCCATGTGGGTGGCAGAAATAATATGTGTGGTTATCTTCCAAGTTAAAAAACCCTCTGCTATCTGAGCACAAGGAGAATATTATAATGCCAGGGGTGTGTATCGGGCCTGGGAGAACCTAGTGCTAAGTAATCATATGGTGTGTTTGTGATTTGGTGGCATGTTTCAGCTGAAAGGCCTGCAAATGCTTTGAAAACTAGAACAACGTACATTCCATCAACATTAGACTACAGCAGAGTCTATCCCAAAATGTCAATCTCATTCCAAGACTGGATGAATAGCAAAACTACCTCTATTGGATTAATGTCCCTGCTCATAAGGTACATTCCCCACGTCTTTGGGTAATCCGTTTTTGATACTTATTAATACCAAGAAATATACTTAGGTCTTTCTTAATCTCACTAACTCGTCTTGGATTGGGGTGATCAAGTTTACTGAGAACAATGCCTATTGGTAGTGTGATAAGACCTGATTCTTCAATGTATTTGAGTTTTCACAGAGCTCCTGTGTCCTACAGCAATGCAAATTGTTATGTTCTGAAGGGGAATTAATATAGCAGCACTTTAATCCTTGTATCTATATTCTTTATAGGTATAATGGGTGTCTGGATCCTTAAAAGTATATCCCAGTACTCTGGCATATGCACACTCATGCCCATCTGCTACAGTGGCAATACGCCCATCCAGGCACACGGCAATATTACTATTTAAACAGGAGACAGTTGCCAAGCACATATAAGTTTATAAGTATGGCTTGCAAAATGTGGCATGTGTTCCAAGCTGGGCATTTCCCCCCCCCCCCAAGATTCTCCTGAGATAAGAGCTACCGAATTAAGCCTTATAAACACACATTTCATTACCAGAGATCACATCTGCTGGATACCTAGTATAAAATTCGCGTGTGGGAATTCTGCCATTATCCTCAACTTCGATAGATATTTTTGTAGGCTGTTCCTACATGGATGAAGTCCAATCATAGCTTCTTAAAACAGATGAAAAACGATGATCCTGCCACTACTCTTGAGTCCACTTTATTCTGAAGAACATATATCAGCATCACAATTAAACGATAGCTATCTGCTCTTATTACTATTGCATTGTACTTGACTAAATTCTAATACAAAGAGCTATTGCTTTGTGAGAGACTTTGTCTTTATTCTTTTTTGGGGGGGGTTGTCTTTGTTTTAGCTGAAAAAACTTTTAAAGTGCAAAAGTACTGTTGAAATGAGTGCAATGGCACCTCATGGCAAATCACCTAAGTGGTGCCAAATGATGATGTCATACTTGAGGGACCAGCATTCTGCAACAAAAGTAACGTGAGAAAGTGCTTAAAAATAAAGAGATTATTAAACAGTAGATTAGCGAGATTCGAGTCCCAGTAGCACTTTAGAAACCAGCAGGTTTTTTTGGAGGTATAAAATTTTGAGAGTCAAAGCTTCCTTCATCAGATACAAGTCAAAGCAGAGATCTCGCTTGTTTGCCTGTCAGATGATGAGAGGGGTGTTGCAGAGGAGAAACTCGGGATGCAGAGGTACAATGTACATTGTAATTAAAGCAGAGGAGAAATGCTTAGGGGCGGGAAAGCCTCACTACAGATGCTAATTTTCTTATATCTGATAGAGTGTGCATGCACCCAAAAGCTTATACCCACAATTAAACTTCATTGTTTTCAAATTTCATTAGAAGAAGAGACGAGAGAAGAGATTGGATTTATACCCCACCCGTCACTACCCAAGGGAGTCTCAAAGCGGCTTACAAACTCCTTTCCTTTCCCCTCCCAACAACAGACACCCTGTGAGGTAGGTGGGGCTGAGACAGCTCTGACAGAAACTGCTCTTTTTCAAGAACAGCTCTGTCAGAACTATGGTTTGCCCAAGGTCATCCAGCAGGTTCAAGTGGACGCACTTAACCACTACACCCTATTAAAACTTGCCAAGATTAATCCAGACAAGGCACAGGTGATGCTGGTTGGGAAGGTAGATTTTTCAGCTGGTATTGATTTCAATGATATGATCTTGGACCAAGCCTTGTCAGTGGCAAACAGGTTGGTGCTATTGCCAGGAGTGCATTCGTGTGACATCTGTGTCAGGAATTGGCCCTTTGTTTAGATGTTGACAACCTTGCCAGAATTATCCATGGTACCATAAGCCTCCAGACTGGAGTACTGTAATGTGTTCTTTGTGGGGCTGCCTTTGAAGGCTTCTCAGATGTTTCCTTTGCTACAAAACATAATCTTGGGACTCTTGGTGATGGTGATGGAAAGTGCCGTCAAGTCACAGCAGTTTTCACAGCAAGAGACATTCAGAAGTGGTTTGCCATTGCCTCCCCCTGCATCGTGACTCTGGACTTCACTGCAGTCTCCCATCCAAATACTAACCAGGGCTGACCCTACTTAGTTTACAAGATCTGATGAGATTAGATTAGCCTGGGCTGTCCTGGTCAGGGCCTTGGGACTATTACAGTACTTATTAGATGTCTCATCCTGTTGAGGGCATCTGGAACCTGCTTTGAGTCTCACTGAGAAAAGTGGACTATAAAGTAAATATAGGCCAGCCACTTGGAAGTATCGGTTGTTACCTTACAAATCCTTCATGGTCTGCTGTTCTCATACTCATCAAATCTAATTTCCCAGTATACTCCCACACTCTAGCTGTGATCTTCAGACCCCTAGGTGATGGGCTTTTTCCATGGGAGGGGGCAGCCCTTTGGAATGGATTAATCAACGTGTCTCTGGAGGGAGCTTTTGCTTTCTGAATTTAGAAAGGCAATCAAAATGGTTTCATTTCAAAAGGCATTTGGTAGCGGTGAATTGTTTTGGCAGACGTGGCTGCATTTTTTATCTCATGTCTTTGTTTTTATCTTGCTGGTTGTTATGCTGTTTTTACGTTTGCATCTTTTTGTTGCTTTGGATGTATAAGCATTTTAAATAAATAAATGCTAGATGGCTATCTGACAGCAATGCTGGTCCTGTGAACTTAGGCAGATCATGAGAGGGAGGGCAGGGAGGATTGCCTCAGTGCTCAGTTCTTGTGGCCCTTTCTTACACACCCAGGGAAATGCTGATGGCCACTTTGGAGTCAGGAAGCAATTTTTCTCCAGGCCAGTTTGGCCAGGGATCCTGGAGGTTTTTGGGCATGGGACAATGGTCACTGGGGGTGAATTTCCTGCATTGTATAGGGGGTTGGACTAGATGACCCTGGAGGTCCTTTCCAGCTCTATGATTCTAAATTTATATATCAAGAAATATCACTGTAGATTTATTATTATTTGTTATTTGTTTCCAAAATTGCCTTAGGAGGTGCAGGTTTATAGAAACAGCTAAGCTTTAGAGTTTACTACCTTTATATAACATATGTAGTGGTAAGCAAACCTGCACTAGTTTGCATTTTTACAAAAACGCATCCATGTGCATTTGCGTGCAGAGATGCCTGCTCTAGGTAAGTTCTCCTTTCTACCACTTCCACCTTACCAGTTCTCTTCTTCCCTAAGCTATACAACCTGACCTCTTTAAAAGTTGGGGAACTGACCAGCCACAGGGGATGGCTCTTTGAACTGGAAATATACTCCCCCAGGACCTGCCTTTCCTGTAAATTTCCAGGCTTTGCCAGCATGGGTTCCTTCCGGAGCAGATGGAAGTTGCAGCTTCCTCAGCCTCTAAAATGGAATCAAAACATCGAGGAAACCACAATTTCCAGCAATCCAGTAAGTGCTGAACATCTGCCAACAGCAGCTACCAGCTGGTTGTCCACGTTGCCTGCGGCCAACTGTGCAGATGCATAATGCATTCAAAATGCTGTTCCTTTGAAACTGTGAGCAAAACCGTCAAGGTAACCATATGGAGTGCTAGATAAGGAAGGAAATCGGAGTTGTCAGCTGGGCAAGTTGGAGTTTTGAACATGAATCCCTCTGATGTTGCCAAACATGTTTAGGGTGGGGGTGCATGGTGCTAAGAAACAATGCATGTGTTTCAGGTACCAGAAACTGAAAGCAAACATCACATTTTCCAGGCATCACAAAAAACACTAATATGGTCCTACCATATTTTCCTTTTCATTCATTGAGAAGAAATAGAAAAGTTCTGGATCAATTAATGGGTCTTCTGGCTCTGAACACAAGCCACATTTTGTGTTGAACAAGAACTAGAAGGGGCCAGGAAAACTGGTCCTATCACTCCACTGAAGAGGGTTGGAAGCTTTCCTACAGTTAGAGGAACTTCCTCCAGCGTAAGGCTGAATGCATGCCAGAGCTTACCCATAGATTGGCTGAGGACAGACTGGCAAAATGAAGTGGAAGGGAAGCGGGGCAAAAAGACATGGGCCAAGTTGTCACTGGGCTTTCCGTTCACACTGTGTAGACTGATGTGGGACCATACCGGGGAGGAGGCGGAACGGAGCATTCACACTGTGGGGCAACCCATGGCGGTGGCAGTGTGGTGGTGCATGGCTTCGGTCCGTTTTGCCGACCTGCGCATATGCGCATGGGCACATGTGTGCAGCAGCCGGATCAGTGGGTTCACATTATTGGAGCCACTTGATGTGCGGCTTATTTGCGTTCACACTGCCAGGAAGCAGGATGAACGCGCACCCAGACAGCTTGACACCGGGTTCCCCAGGTACCTTTTTGAAGTGCAATGAAAGTGCTTCAGGACCGGGTAAGTGCGGCACAGCAATGCCGGGCAGGTGTGGCTCTCTGAATGGGCTCTCTTCATCTGCTTGAAAAGTGGACCTATATCGGGCCAAACTGCCAGTCTGTCCTCAGCCATTCATTCTCACTTCCCCGGCGTGAAGTATTGAAGACTTTAGAAGAGCCCTCCCCTTCACTTTCCCAAGAAACAGGGAAAGACTCTTTGAAAGGCTTAATAGGAGTCTGTGTCTTTGAAATATTAAAAACCACAAACTCTTGAGGGCTCAAAGCTGGCAGTTTCTACTTCTCACTAATCTAGAAGTGCTTGTTTCATCCAGTTTACTTGTGAGGATAGGAAACCATACTTTTTTTTTCATTCAGGAAGATTCTCCCTGCCAAAATAGGCCAAATCAAATGATATTCCAGAGAACAGATTGTGGTGGTCTTTCATGAATATGTCGTACTTTTGATCATGAAGGCATAATGCTCATGATGCCCAGGTATGCGATGGTATGAAAACTGGATCTCATTGTATCTTCTTGACCTGAAGCAATCTGCCCTTTAAGACCAGGTGATGCGACAGCAGTAGCAGAAAACTAATTTATTCTGCCTGCAATTGGTTTGATTGCACAGTGGAAGAGAATCTGGTCACAACTATCTTATCCAGAGTATTTTTTTTAAAAAAATCAGCTGTTGGTGAGGTAATATAATCAACAGCCTTTTGGGTAGCATGTCTCTACTAATGTCTATCAGAAATATATCTACTGGATGCGGAGTATTTGGTCCTAACAATGATGCTATCTAAACAATAGTTTCTTCGTTGATGGAGGCTATTAGGCAAGTACGGCCACATCGGTGCAGAGGTTAAGATGCTGAGCTGCAGACTGTAAGGTTGGTAGCTGAGCAGTTTGAGACCCTAGTGCTACGTGATGGAGTGAGCTCCCGTCTCTGGCCCCAGCTCCTGCCAACCTAGCAGTTCGAAAGCAAAAAAATGCAAGTAGATAAATAGATACTGCTTCAGTGGAAAGGTAACAGCGTTCCGTACACCTCGGCGTTTAGTCATGCCAGCCACATGACCATGGAAATGTCTTCGGATAGCGCTGGCTCTTCAGCTTGGAAACAGAGATGAGCACTGCCCCTAGAGTCAGATTTGACTGGCTTTCGAGCAAGGAAAACCTTTACCGTAGGTAAGTACGGAGCTTCAATGAGTTGTATCATAGTCCCAACTGAAGAAGCTGAACAGTGCCATCCTAAGCAGAGTCGCTTCTTTCTAAGTCCCTTCAAGTCAATGGGTTTGTAAGGATGTAACTCAGTTTAGGATTACACTGATGGGGACAGACGATTGTTTCCTTTTGCAACTACAATACCCATGAGAAAATGGGCAAAGAGCAATTTTAATTTTCCTTTTGGCTGCCGGGAACAACTCGTGGTCACTATTTTTCCACTGGTTTTTCAATCATTGTCCTTGGCGCCTCACCAATTTTCTGAAAAAAGCTTAATTCTCACCCACCATGGCCTGTACAGGCAAGTCGTTTTTGTAAAGGAGGATTCCAAAATAAAATTCAGCAGCATGAGACACAAAAGTGGGGATTTGATTGGATCCTGTTTTTTCCTTCCTGCCGAGCTAGTCTGTCCAGGAATAATGACTATGGTTGTAGCAGATTGCTTTACCTAGCTGGGATAAAGTGCTATTCTTCATACAGGCATTCTCTCAGCAGGAGAGAGAACCCCAAAAAGTGGACCTATATGAATGATATTGCTCCATTCAATGCCGGGTCATTAGATAATGGCTGAGTTGGCAGGGATCCAGAAGTGCGAATTTCTGCTCCAAAGCTCTTCTTTCCTAGTCATGACTGTGAACTATGGTGGGACATAAGCCATTATGAGGGAGCAAAAAATGAGTTGGGGATAAAAGCGATTAAAAAAAAGGAATAGGAAATTATTCTGTTTCAGAAGACGACATTTGGTGTTTTCAAAGTATTGCATTCTCTCTCTTTTGTTGCCTTATGACAAATGAATGTAAAAATTCTCGTGCCTTGTGGCCTAAAGGACAACACAGTAGGATCAATGTTCTCTTTGTACTCTATGAAGCTTGAGATTAAAGTCTCCACTGATAAACTGAACATTCTTTAAAACTGACCAGAAGCAAACATTGTCTGTTTGCTGCTACTTTATTACAAAGATACCACTGAGAATAGGGAAGACGGCTGTTTGATCTTAAACAGGTTGACCGAATGATTGCCGCAGTCAGTTTGTGGTACGTGAGACGCTGTCTGCAAATTATTGTTTCTGGTTCGAAACCTTTATCATAATATCTAGGAATGAATTATGTATGTATTTCATGTTTTCTCTTCTCCTATCAGCCTTGATGTTCTCATTTCAAGTTTCACCCGAGCCTCCTAATAATGCAATATTGAGGCCATTCAGACACTAATTATGCCTCTATGGCTTTCTTGAAATGACTAAATCAGCATCACTTCTATAATTATCATTAGCAACTTTGTATCAGTGGCTCACATTACACACACACACACACACACAACCTTGGCTTTAAATGAGTTATGAATATATATGCGTCCACAGCAATGAATATATATCCTCCACCTATCTATAGATTTGTCTGGGATATGTATACACACACACATACACACACAGATATGCATTTGCATAAGGGTATAAAAGTGTATCCTCACCGATGTAATGATACTTCATAATGCTGTCTGCATATGATTAATGATCTTTTGTAAAATATGCACATTCCATATACTGATGTTTTAATATAATGACATGGTATGAAGGACAATATGCTTTGGGCTGGTTGTAGACATTTTTGTTCTACCCTTCTTCTAAGGATCTCTGGGTGAAAGGCCTGATCTTCCCTTCTCCATTTTATTTTCCAACAATCATGTGAGGTAAGGCTGAGAAATCATGCTTGGTCCAAAGTCACCTCCATGACTCTGTGTCCATTTGAACCTGGGTTTACCAAGTCCTAGTCTGACATTTTAATCATAACACCACACAAATAATGTGTAAGACAAAGCATTAGTTAGGACCAACTTTTATACCTGAGAACTTTCTAATTTCTCATATGTTGTGTTTAATTAGAAATACAATAAGCATGATCTGGTGGAACATGACAAAGTAGCCCAGACATTTCTCTTTTTGAATGACTGATGGCACGGATAGTCATGTATACTGGAAACAAAGAGAGATGCACATGCAATTCTTACATACCCTAGCATTATGCCTTTGGCATGCTTTGAATCTCTTGACTACATGGTTTAGCATAGTTCAGGTAACACATGAGGGAAAAAACTTTCCCAACTTATAGACCATTCAGACTATTCAGCATGAACGTATCTAAGAAAGATGTATGGGCACCATGTACAAAATTGATGTTGTCCAATGGGCATGAACTAGCAATACCTGCCTTCTGAGTCAGGCCAAGTTGTAACGCCAGGAATGGTTGAGCCAGGCTAAAACTGGAAGGATTCATGGGGGAAGAGTGCTAAAATAGAATGTGAAAAGTCAGAGGCAGAGCCAAGACTAAATTTGGCAGGCCAGGGTTAGAATTAAGTAGACTGTAGAAACAGTCTAGCAAAATCTGGTGGGCAATGGGCAGAGCCTAAAAAGAATGTAGAACTTACCGACTCGTTGGACATCAGTATGGTTTCCCTGGATGAACAGTTTTACTGGTTGAATCAATACAGGCAACCTTAACAAGAACAAGGGTTTGAGTTCTGGTTTAGTTAGTGCTGGTGCCTTGGGATGCTGTTATTGACATTCTGTAGACCAAATGTGGACAGTAACAGCACTAATGAGGCAATCCTAAGCAGAGTTACAACCTTCTAAGCCCTCTGACTTCAACAGACCAGGCTGACTAGTAGCAGAGTCCACAGGTGTAACTCTGTTTAGGATTGCGCTGTAAGAGAGACATTGATTTGTTGTTATTGTTTAAATTAAACTCTTTTCTTGTTTTTCTGTTCCCCAAATGACTTTCTTGATAGATGTTGTGCATCCCCCCCCCCCATCCTCTGATGCTGATAGTCCCAATCCTGCACATTTTACAAAAGCAGCACAAGCCTGTTTTGTGTGGATTGCTATTTGACGATTGGGATTAAATATCTAAGTGGTTATTCGAATTACTGTATTTTATTTATTGCTGGCCCACTTGAGAGAAAGTTAATTGCACTTAAGTCACATTGAAATCAATGAAGCAAGTTAGTCATCAGGGCTAATGTAAGGCTCATTGATTTCGGTGGCACATTATTATTACTTCGGTCTTTGAGTTGGACCCTACAGATATGCGAGCAGAAGTGCTTCCACAAGAGGCTGTTCCCCACCTCTACAAAATTGTACTTTGTCATTGTTGTGGAGGCTGAGGCTTGCTGGGGCACGAAAGAAAGGTTAGTGATTTTGCCCAATCCCCCCTCCTCACTGCATCCTCTTGTATCCTACAAAGGTCCCATGAACCTCACCAGAGGGTTTTGAGGTGTGCAAGCGGGCTGTCAGGGAAAGGTAATGATGGGGAAGAGACCCTCTTGCACAAGCTCATTTTTGCTCATTGTGACTGTAGGATCTAACCCTATATCTCTGAATGAAGATAGACATACACAATTTTAGTAGCGTGTCAGTTCTGGAAACAGTTGCCACGTATCCGCCATGTGTAAACACCTCCTTCTGACTATAAGACTTAGGGGAAGGGAAACCAGTTTAACTGAGTGCAGAAATCTAAAATGAACAGTGCATTGGCTCTCTTTTCTATCTATCAAAGCACCAAATGTCCTACTTGTGGACCCAGTTGTGAACCAAGTTTATTGGATGACTGTTGTGTCAACCATGAAGGCGCCACCTTTCTGCTATCAGAGGAAACAGTAAAATCTAAATATTTCTGTTTATGGCTCTGATTGCAAAAACAGTAAAGAGAATAAAATAAAGCCTAAATAAATAGAGAAGATTTGTGATATATTGATACTGTTAATTTAAGGCCAATTCCCACAGGCTCTCTAGAAAGGAGAGTCTCAGGTCATGTGACCAGTATGGGAGGAGGAGTTAGAATTACTGAAGTCTAATTGTGACCAGTTAAATATTGTGTTCCAATAAACACAGCTCTTGTGATTATTACTGCCTCCACTACTGATTATTTCATTGCCTAGTAGGGTTGCTAGCTTTCAGGTGGGGCCTGGGGGTCCCCTGGAATCACAGATCTTCAGACTACAGAGATCCGTTCCCCTGGATAAAATGGATGCTTTGTAGGGTGGCCTGTATGGTATTGTACCCCAATGAGGTCACTGTCCTCCTCAGGCTCCATCCCCAAATTTCCATGAGTTTCCCTAGCTGGATCTGCCCTTATCCCCTGCTGGTGGCCAGAAGTGACCTGGCAACCCTATTGCCTAGAGAGTCAACATTAACAAACATCAGAGTTGATGAACAAACCAAGTGTGTTTTTTGGGGGGGGGGGGATTAACTGGATTGCCTGCCCAAAGTTCTCTACAGTATGGCTTTGTATTATTGGTGGTGCCTAGCAGTGGTCTCTCGGGACAATTGCAGTCAAAGACATCTTGGGCTCCCTCTCACCTAGCAATGTGCCAGGCTTGGATGTTGGAGGGGTGGGGCTGGCAAGGCTTGGCATCTCAACTGGGCACTCCATCCACATGCAGCTTCTGCATTTCCTTGCTTCCTTTGGTCCTTCTGTCCCTGTTTTACCTTATCACGAGCTGGTTGCCCTCTCTAGCAGTTGCTAACAAGGATGAAGGAAGGTTCCACCCATTCACCTTCTCTTGCAGATACTCAGGCGTAACATTGTATAGTTTTTGGCCAGCAGATCTACAACTGTTCAGATCCTGGACCTCAGAGCCCACCAGCCACTTTTTCAGCAGTCACTTTGTCTTCACCACAAAATGTCCAAAAGCTTCCCTTCCCATCCATTACACAGTTTGCCTGCATAGTTTTGTCAGGACCCCAAAAGGTTTGCAGGCCCTTTCCCTGAACAGGTCAAAATCTGCTATTTCCCTCAGCTTGACATTGCCCAGTTAAGTACTGTGGCCTCTGGCTTCTCAAGAAATCAGCCTTAGGAATGTTCTCTTCCATGAAGAAGAGCTCTAAATCTTCATTTTCTGCCTTACGGTGTAGTCTCTTGAAATCCATGTTAGTGGAGTTGGGGATTGGAGGGGCCCTCAGCTACATTCACCCTTCCCCTTGGTACTTTTTAGGGGTTGGAGTTGTGGCTTTAGCACTTCCAATTCCGGCATGTGTATTTCTCTTTCATGTTCCAAGGACATCCTGAGCCAAGCCTGTGTCACCACTGCCTCCTCTTAGGGTGGGTCTGTTGTAGGCAAAGCAGTTGCAGCCCTCAGTCCTCCTGGGCTAGCCATCTCTGCTCCCACAACTGCTGGGCTTCTTTTGGTGTAGTGGTTAAGTGTGTGGACTCTAATTTGGGAGAACTGGGTTTGATTCCCCACTCCTCCACTTGCACCTGCTGGATGACCTTGGGCAAGCCATAGCTCTGTACCAGCTGTTCTCTCAAGGACAGTTGTCTCAGAGCTCTCTCAGCCCCACCTACCTCACAGGGTGTCTGTTGTGGGGAGGGGAAGCGAAAGGAGTTTGTAAGCCACTCTGAGACTCTAAGTGAGTGAAGGGCAGGATATAAATCCAATCTCTTCTCTTCTTCTTCTTTGATGTGCTGATCTCAACTCGATTCCTCTGACATGCTGCCCCTTTGCCTCTGGAGATACCAGGGCTGCCCCACAACTGGGTGCTTTTTTTTGTTCTGTCCATCCCATGGGAAAAGGCTGCAGAGACTGCCTCACTCCACATTGCTGCTTCTGCTGGACTTCTCAAGCATGTTTGGGCCCTGGTGGGACTGATTTGTACCATTCCTGACCAGCCAAATAGCCCTGACAAATGAAAGCCCAATTTTGATATTTCCCCAGAGAAGTGTCCTCTCCATTTCCCAACTGTGCCAAATTCTCACCTTGATCCCATGAGCAAGGAGAGCAGGGAGAGGAGCTGGTGGATCATCACTGGTATAAATATCCATATAAGAGGTACGGGTTGTACTCTTAAGGAAGAGCAACAGCATGAAACACAGTGCAACTTTATGCATGTTTACTCAGAAGTAAGATGCATTTGATTCAATAAGGCTTACTCCATAGTTTAGCGCTTTTAGGACTGCAGCCATCAATTTGGTTCCTGTAGAGCATATCCACTGATGAAAGAGCACCTTTCTTGAGCAGGGAGGTGAGGAAGATGCATTCCGCTGATGGAGATCCTTCCCTCAGTAGAAAAGCTCTGTGGGATCTAAGTCATAGGCTGCAGACCTGCCAATGTTTAGATTGCTTGCATCCCATTGAAATCAATGGGATTTAAGCAGTTCAACTGTATGGGATTGCAGCCTGAATGCTTCATAATTAAATGGGACAATGAACTCACCTTCATTAATTGCACTTTTCCTATTCTTCCCTCTGTGATGCTGGTTCAGGTCTGTTTCTAACCATCAAGAGGAAGCAGTCTGATACAAGGAAGGAAGGAAGGCAGGCAGGCAGGCTGGCTAAGGAACTCAAATGGCCATGGTTACCTGGTTCACTGTTCCACACCTTCAGCAACCAGTCCTACATAGGCCCATAGCCTATGCAAGTTCCTTCAATGCTTTCTGCTTTACATTACCTGTACTTTAAAAAGTCACCTGCGGGGCCAGGTTCACAGAGATTAGGCTATGTGAACCCCATAAAAAGGGACCTATAACATGGTCCATCAGAAGCCAAAGCTCTTATACTGCCTAACCGTAACACATTTTAAATTTCTGACCTATGGCTTTCTCCCCTATAACAATTCTTAGTTTTGTCCGTATGTGTGTATGTATATATATAAAAACTTGTAATAGGCTTTTATATTTTATGACCTATATTTATTGCTCTCAGGGTAGCAGAATGATGGTGCCAAACTAATTATTGCTTTGTCTAATTTTAAATCCAGGTCTAGTGAGATTAACAACTTGCACATTAATTCCAAGTATCAACAGACTACATAACATACTGCAGTTTTAAAGGCATTAAGTAGCCTGTTTTGAAAAAACCTTTATATGTTTTAGCTGATGTACAGTATTTTTCATCATGATGCTTTAGGTGGAGACATGGAAACCACCATTTGCTGAAGAGGTGACCTTTAAAAACAACACTTTGGGCATGATCCAGGACAGAGGCTGCATTCAGACATCAGGATGAACCTTGGTTTGTTTAAGCCATGTTTTATGTTCACATGAAGATTCCTTATACCAAGTTGGACCACTGGTTTATCATGGCGAGTGCTGTCTACTCTGAATGGGAGTGGTTCTCCAGGGTGTCAACCTGAAGTCTTCCACATTACCTACTACCTCATCCTTTTAGCTATGAACACTGGGGGCTGAATTTGGGACTCTCTGCATGCAAAGCAGATGTTTTACCACTGAGCCCCAGCTCTGTGCCCACATAATAAACCCTGGTTAGTCTATAAGATACCAAATCCCAGCCTGTGAATAAACCTTGGTTCGTCTGCTTCTTGGTTCTCTTCCACTTCTCAGAAGGGAAAACATCCTCCCTATTGTGCTGTCCCTGCAGCCAGGTGGCTGTGATGGGCAGTACCACCCCAAACCTCTGATTTGTGAATTCCGACATCACAAGAAACCACCATTAGTAGTACCTGAGGTTAACAAACAATCTACAGTGTCACTTTAAAATCATGCTTGGGGGTCAAGAAAGGCCAGTTGGTTAGCCCAACTGGAGTTTGATCAAACCATGATTTTAAAACCAGGTTTATTACAATGTCTCAGTTTAGGCACAGACACTCTTAAATCCACTGAAGTTGAAGAGCTTCCCAAAATTTAATTTTGGATCTGAAAATGATATCTATATTTGCCCAGGGATAAATTCATGGAAAATAAACTATGCTTGCTTACAAAATTCTTGAAAAGAAACTGCTGTTTTTCTGTTTCCTAGGTTCAGGATGGTTAAAAGCATACATAATATATGTCAAAATAATAAGTTTCCTAAAAAATTTTGAATCTGTAAGAGCTTAAAATCTGATCTTTGGCAGATCTTCATGGAAAAGACATTTGAGAACTGGGAAGTGGACACCAGCGCCATAATAACCCCATTCCTTTTTGTGTCAGGGCCGAACTAGATATGGTGGCATCCTTATGGCAGCCAGGATGCTACTGCTGTTGCCATTTTAAAGTAATTAAAATGCTGTGAGGGTCCAATCCAGATCGGGCCTGTAACATGGAGCTCTTGTCTCCCTCCACCATGCCTTTTCAAGTGTGGAAACAGCCACAGGGGGAGGCACTTGTTAAGACTCAGGGAGAGGGGAACAAGAACACCTCAGCCTGAAGCAACCTTTCTAAGGTAACTTTAAAATGGTGGTGGTGTCCTCGTGATAGCCAAGATGCAGGGGTCATTTTGTAGAAAAAGAGGTGCAGGAGCTCATTAGCATAATTCATTAGCATAACTTATTTGCATATGCCACACCCCGTGACATCACCAGAAGTGCGTCAGAAGGCAACATCCACCACTCAGGCTCCACCCCAAAAATCTCCAGGTATTTCCCAACTCAAAGCTGGCAAGCCAGCTTTAATCTTTGACTAAAGACACTTTGGGTTTCCTTTGCTCTTGCAGGGAAGCTACCTTACAAGAAGCATGAAAATACAGATCAAGTTAGTATGCTTTTGCTTTTTTCTGTAGCACATCACCATATGTGCCCGCTCCTGGGCTTATTACTCTCGGAACAGCGTTCCTGCTTGAAATGACCCCTGGCCAAGAGGATGCTCTCATGTCTAGTTTAGGTCTCAGGGTTACCAGGTCCCCCTTGGCCTGTGGCCACTGATGGGGGATCGGGGATAGGATTGCCAGATCCAGGCTGGGAAACTTGTATAAATTTGGTGATGGAGCCTGGAGAATACTGGGGTACAATGCCATAGAGTCCACCCTCCAAAGCATCCATTTTCTCCAGGGGAAGTGATCTCTGTAGTCTGGAGATGAGCTGTAATTCCAGGGGATCCCCAGGTCCCACCTGGAGGCTGGCATGCCTAGCCTCAGATAATTGCAGATAGGATCCAATACAAATGTTGCTGCTATGTTTTCTCCATTTTTGCTTCCAGTTTGAGAGAGTGTAACTTAGACAATATCCAATGGCGTTTGTGCAAGCAATTTCCCCCTATTGACTCACTCACAAAACTTTGGCTTGTGGCTAAAGGATGACCAAATACTGGTTGAGATCTATATTTTGCATGCAGGAATTACAAAGAGCTTGCAGCAAAATATGTGGAATATATATATCAGTCCTTGTGTGTGTGTGTGTACAAGTGTTTGTTTAAGGGGAACCAGTATTGGAAAGGATATTAATGCCTTCTCCAAGCACTGAGTCACAGAGAGAATATTATGTGGATGGATTAATCAAAGAGCAAACAAAATTTTATCAGCAGGGGCTACCATGTGCTTGAACAGACCCTATTTAGTGCAGAAAGTGGGTGCGAGAGATGCCGTTTCAATGGAAGGATCGCAACTTTCTCATTTGACTTTGGCAGCTGTCAGGTTCAATTGGGTTCTAGAAAATGGCATTAGGTCGTAGCAGTGGGGCTGAAGAAGAATGTGCTGCTAAGCTGTAAACAACTCATGACAACCCCAACCAGGGGTGCTCAAGGGAAGTAGTGAGCAGAGGTGGTCTGCCATTGCCTTCCTCTGCATCACGTGACAGACAGGAGGCTGTGTTATCCCTGAAGGGGAAAAAATTACTCAGCTGAGCCTATGGGAGTGTTGCTCCAGCATCCAGTCACCTTTGAGAAGGTTGTTAGGCCTGTCTCTGGTAATGAACTGCACCATTCAGTCTGAATCTTGGGAAAGGGCAGGCTGGTGTGGGTAGAACCCTGGGTGCATGAGAAGATCCAACCTAGTGCCTAGTCAGTAAAAGCCTGTTTGTGCCTGAAAGCATTACAGAAAATTCTAACTACTCTCTGGAGCCATAACTAATTTAAATTTAGGCGCCTCGACCAGGTTTCTCCTTTGTCTACCTGAAGACCTGTGCTGCTGGTCTGCTCCTTGAAACCAACCTGTAAATAAATTTATCTTCATTGTTGTTTAATCCTGCCTCAATGATCTCCATATTCTACTTGAGCACCACAAAACTTACCTCACAGTAGTGAACCCATTCCTATACACTTGCTGCCTTAAGAACAGCTGGTAACTGAGGCAAAGGTTTATAGTTTAAAAAAAACTGGTTCCCCAATAATCATAGGAGGCTGTGTGGTAGAAAAGACCTGTCACAATACCAAAGCTGGTCTTTCTCGGTGGTCTCCCATCCAAGTACTCACTGTGGCCAACCCTGATTAACACCCAAGTCCTGATGGGCTCTTTGGGCTGACTGCTAGTTGAAGCTCTGAGGGCTATTCTAACACAGTTTTACTTTTCCCTCAATGCATCTGAAGCAATCTGATGCCCTAGGCAAAATGGCTGTTTGATTGAACTGTGCATTCTGGGACAACATTTTGTACACACAACCACATTTATCACAAACATACAGTGAAGGATATCAGATTGGTGATACCTTTTTATAGATCAAAACTTTACCATTCTTTTCACTTGCTCTGACATCAGTGCAGATTTCTGAAGCATTCCTTTAAAAAAAAATCTGTTAGGAGGGTTAGGTTGTAGCCGCTCCCTTACTTAGAGGCATTTCAAACAACAAAATTCAAAAATCAGAGATTTCCTCCCAAACCAAACACAAGTATTGATGTACATTTTAGTTGCTATGAATGGTTAATAATAGCAATGTGTTAGGTATATCTGAACAAGTATTTTAAAGTTTTTACCTACATAGAATGAATACCTTTCTTCATTATACCCTTTCAGTTTAAACACACTGCCAAGCTCCCAGTCATGGTAGCTGAAGAAAGATCCTCCCCCCCCCCCCCCGGAGCACAGAAGTGTGGTAAAGTCATAGTGGTCTTTAAGAACCAGTCTTCAGCTAGAAGTAGTCTTTGATACGCAGAGTAGACAAAGTCCTGGAACACTACCACTGAGCTAGAGAAGGAGGAGATCCAGCTTCCTACCACTGTTTTTTTTAAAAAGTGGTGTTCCTGTTTTAAGAAAAGTGTTAACCTTTACATGGAAGCTGTTATGTCAAAAACATAAAAGCCTGTTTTTTGGGGACGAATTTTAGGACACATCAGTGATCCAGGTGGGGCTTTTCACCTGCAAGTTACAGGAAGGATGCAGTCCTACTGGGCAGACTTTAAAATGTCCTGATTTCCTATTATTGTCCTGGGGGGTAAAAAAGGGGAAAAACTACTGAAGGATTATAGAACTAGCACACTACTGTTATCGACAAAACTATTACTAAAAGAGTCTCAGAAGGAACCAGGTGCTACACAAGCCATTGCAATGATTCTGAAATCACCTTTGCATCTGTGGTACAGGTTGTTGAAGGATCACTCTGACCCCCTTGATACCACTGCATTTTTACATTGACTCATCTCTTAATTCTGATTATGTGGTGCAATTGTATCAGTTTAAGGTCAAGGGCCTGAATAAATTCTTTTGTGAGAACTATTAGCAGGTCTTTTAAAATTGAAAAGACCCCTGCGTCTAATGGTCTTATGAGAACAGAATTACAAATGAAGAGCTTTAAAATAAATTGTAATTTTATGGAAACTTATTAAGAGAACTTATTGTATTGGCAATTTAGAATATTGTTAAGTGATGCTGTCCATTTGGGAAGGAATAATAGAAAGGGGATGGGCAACTTTTTAAACTGATGTATGTTTTTTTCTTTGCTTTTTTCAGTTTATTTGCCCGTAGATTTGTGCAAAGTGTGAGGTCTTATACAAACTTTTTTGAGTCTCCTTTGTAGAAAATTAATGAAGTGAACTGTTAAGCACTCTGCCCCACAGTTCATTAGAAAATAATCAAACAGAAATCTTTTAAACTTATTCTGCCAACTCTGAGTATCAGACGGAGGGTACCTACAAACAGGAACAGCAGCAAGTTTATTCTCCGGTACTTCCTCCATCTTTTACTCCTCAAAGGACATATCTACCACATGCACATAAAATGTTCATCTCTTCCCAGTTAAACTTCAGCCAATGATTCAGGTGATGTGTCTGCCTGAATTTCCCCCCAAGCACCTGGCATTTTTATCTGGTCAAATGGTTGTTTGTTTACTGAACAATTAAAAAAACCCTTTTAATTAAACTTTATAAAACGACTCCAGGTAGAGGGAAAAGTGGATTCCTGATTGTCACAAGGACCAACCCCTTCAGCACTAGACCAGAAGAACTAGGGTGCCAACTACATGTCTAGGCAGAGGAAAAAATTAGTTGCTTAGAAATTTGCAGGAGGGCCCAGTTGGGCCCTGTCACAGCGGCACCAGTTGTCTCTCTCTCCCCACTTCGCCACGTTTTCAATTGTGATAACAGACATGGGTACTAGGCTGTTTTGGCACTTTAAAAGGCTCAAAGAAGGGAAACGAGATCGCTTTGTTGCTGCTATGCTGCCTGATGACAATGTTCAAAAAGCTAAAAATTTCTTGACGGTAGTGTCAGCAGGTATGGGTTGGACCCATGTCCACCATAATGTGTAGTTTGGCTCTTGTTTCCCCTGAATTCAGTATCATGGAGAATATTTGATGGTATGACCAAATCAAGGAAAGAGCACTTCCACACTGACATCTCTGCCCAGACAAGTACATCTGTATATAATGGGTTGGGTCCCACCAACTTTTCCATTCAATTTCACACAATTCTCCTACTTACTACAGTCCCCACCCCCACTTGGCTTTTGTCCATGCAGCTCCCATAATCTCCAGCACAGGCCTTTTGTGGTCAAAGGGGTCTCCCTCTTCCCCCTTTTACCAGTGGAAAGCCTGGTCGAATCCAAACCAATGTCTCCAACATGCTTTTCTTGAATATGAGATGACCTTGCAACTCCAGATGTTCTTGGAAGATTGTTTGGAGCACTGGTGCGGCTTGTGACCTAGGCTTAGTGCTTGGCTACCTTAGTTCCTGACCTAAGCCAAGAGATAAATGGGGAGCTGTGGCTCTTCAGAAGGCAATGAGACTCCTGCTCTTCCCTTAGGCTTAGTGGGTTTCCTCTTGTCTCATGTGCCAACCAACTTCTACATAAAACTGTTGAAAGAAGTCACTGTTGAATTTAAGGCTGCAGTGTTATCACTATGCTGATGACACCCTTTCATTTGGCAGATGCTGAAGAAGCACTGGATCAGCTATTGGTGATGAGAGGAAGATAAATTCAGACAAGATGGAAACACTGTTTCTTGGCTGATTTAGGAGCTGTACTTTCCCTAAAAGCTCAAGTCCACAACAAGTGCCTTTTATCAGCTTAGGCTGCTCTGCTGGCTTTGACCTTCCAGGGAAAGTCTGACCTGCCACCATTTGCACAACTTCTGATCAACTCCAGATTAGATATGTTCTTTATGTAGGGCTGACGTTGAAAAGTTCCTGGAAAGGCAGTGTTCAAATTACAGGGGCCCCAGTGGATCTTACCCCCTATCGCTCACAATAGTCTTCTTAGGACTGTTTTACCTGCAGATTTCAGGAGTACCATCTCTATTCAAGGGTCCCTTGTGCCTCCATCCCATCTGGATCTCTCTACCATCACTCTCTGTGGCTGTGTGTCTGACTGAAGCCAGCAACCTGTTCACCAGTGATGCAACGCTTTGTTTTCTGCATCCAGATCCACCAATGTTATGACCCCACATAGGATCTTTCTTTCTGACTGCCTGTACTTCTCCAAGCGTTCACTTGGTTTGGTCAGATACTTGCTCCTGTGAGTCAGTCTTTTTTCCTGGAGTCCTAGGTGCCTTAGAATCTTCAACATACAAATGCTGAGGGAGCTTTTCAGTCTGGTAAAAACTGCATCATTTAAAACTTCCCTTCTGTCTGGGGTAATGGCAGGATTTTTTTTTTAAAAGCAGATAACCCAAAGTGAGAAAGGCATATGGTAGGAGATCAAAAAAGTGAAGGTTGGGAAGAACCCTTTTCAGATGGCTATTTGGAACCCTCAAAAAGAGTGCTGGAACCTGTCTGTTTCACCTTTAGGCCCTGCTGGGGAGTGTCTCTGGGGGAGTGTCTCTATTCAGTGAGCCCACCAGCAATGGGGAGTATTGTTTCTTTCTGGAACTTAGTGGAGTTCTTTCTGGACAAGCTTAAGTGATTAGAAAGAAGAAGGCTAATTCTACAGGTTTTCAGGATTTAGATTTATTTTTTTGGTAACAGGAACCAAAAAATCAATGTTCCTGAAAACAGACAATGATTCAGTGCAGTTAATCAGGAGTAGGAGGTTAGTTCTGGTGACATTTGCAGTCTGAATTGAAAAGGGAATAAGTTTCCAAAGCGTTTCTCATAGTCTTGACTCACAAGGATTCCAGAGTTATGACCAGGGGTCCTTTCGTAAAAAAAGAGGTGCAGGAGCTCATTAGCATAACTTATTTGCATATGCCACACCCCCTGATGTCACCGGAAGTGTCAGAAGGCCACACACCCCTGACATCACTGGAAGTGTGTTAGAAGAAAGGAAGAAAGGAATGAAGGGATGGAGGGAGGGAGGGGGGAAGGAATGAAAGGAACAGGAAGGAAGGTATGTAGGTGGGGGAGAGAGAGAAGAAAGAAAGGAAGGAAGGAAGAGGAAGGTAGGTAGGTAGGTGGGGGAGAAAGAAAAAAAGAAAGAAAGAAAGAAAGAAAGAAAGGAAGGAAGAAAGGAAGAAAGGAAGAAAGGAAGAAAGGAAGGGAGGAAAGGAACAGGAAGATAGGTAGATAGGTAGGTAGGTAGGTAGGTGGGGGAGAGAGAGAAGAAAGGAAGGAACAGGTAGGTAAGTAGGTGGGGGGGAGAGAGAGACAAGGAAGGAAGGAAGGAAGGAAGGAAGGAAGGAAGGAAGGAAGGAAGAGGAAGGTAGGTAGGTAGGTAGGTAGGTGGGGGAAAAGAGAGACAAGAAAGAAAGGAAGGAAGGAAGACAAAGAGACAGACTAGGTGCTTCTCCCCCCTCCTTCAGGCCTAGTGGCTGTCAGCCAGGCAGCCAGTGCCCCCCCCCTTGCTTGGGCCTGAGTGGCCTTAAGCCACTCAGGCCCAGCTTTTCCCTCCCTTCCTCCCTGCGGCCCGGGAAGGGCGAGCTGGGGGGAGGGATGGGGGCTTGAGTGGGGGGGAGGAACGGGGGCTTCTTCCCAGGTGGCGGCGCTTGCCGCGGCCCAGGAAGGGAGAACTGGGGGAGGGACGAGGGCTTGAGTGGGGTGGGGGAAGACGGGGGCTTCTTCCCAGGCGGTGGCTCTTGCCGTGGCCCGGGAAGGGAGAGATGGGAGAGGGACGAGGGCTTGAGAGGGGTGGGGGAAGACGGGGGCTTCTTCCCGGGCGGCGGCTTGCCGCGGCCCGGGAAGGGAGAGCTGGGAGAGGGACGAGGGCTTGAGAGGGGTGGGGGAAGACGGGGGCTTCTTCCCGGGCGGCGGCTTGCCGCGGCCCGAGAAGGGAGAGCTGGGAGAGGGACGAGGGCTTGAGTGGGGTGGGGGAAGACGGGGGCTTCTTCCCGGGCGGCGGCTTGCCGCGGCCCGGGAAGGGAGAGCTGGGAGAGGGACGAGGGCTTGAGTGGGGTGGGGGAAGACGGGGGCTTCTTCCCGGGCGGCGGCTTGCCGCGGCCCGGGAAGGGAGAGCTGGGAGAGGGACGAGGGCTTGAGTGGGGTGGGGGAAGACGGGGGCTTCTTTCCGGGTGGCGGCTCTTGCCGTGGCCTGGGAAGGGAGAGCTGGGGGGAGGGATGGGGGCTTGAGTGGGGGGGGAAGATGGGGGCCGGGGGAAAGGAGAGCCGGGGGGAGGGAAGGGAGAGCCGGGGGAAGGGACAGGGGCTTCATCCCAGGTGGCGCTTGCCGCGGCCGGGAAAGGAAGAGCCAGGGGGGGAGGCTTATCTTACAGAACACACAGGAACGCCTGAGGAGACTCAACCACAGCGTGGCCAAGGAGACTGCCCGCTGGAAGGCCATGCTCGAGGCGACTGGAAGTTACCCACAAGGTTCCCCCAGCAAGTGAGGGCTGAACGAGGGCGCTGCCTCCGATAAAAGGAGAGATGCCGCCTGCTGTTTTTTGGACCGCCGCTTTGAGCGGAGGTCCGACCCAGCGGCGGCCCTGCTGGGGGCGGGGCTTGGCAATGTGCCCGCCCCCAGCGTCTTCACTGGCGGGGCGGCGCTCCACTTCGCTCCGGCTCCAACGGAGCCCTGGTTATGACTAATTTATATGGTTCTTGTGAAAACAAAGCAAGGGGGATGGTTAATCAAAACCAGTGGGAGGGCGTAAAGTTGACAGGAATCAAGGGGTGGAGGTGATGGATTTCATTAAGGGCCATCTTACCTATCTTCCAATAATTTGCGCTCTGTGTAAACTTTATTAATCCAGGAGTGCAGTTGCCCAATTTTTGTTTAGTGTAAACATAATATTATGCCAGGTTTAATCCAATAGAATCAGGATACATGAAGGACCACCTTCTCCAACATGAACCCAGACCCTGAACTTGACCCAGAAACTGCAGCTGTGCAAATGTGCTGGCATGCATGCTGAATGGCAATGCTTGAGTGGGCACACATTCAGCCGGTGCTCTGCCAATGGCACTGACTGCCTATAGAGCACCAGATCCAGTTCAAGGTTCTACTGTTGCCTTCCAAAGCCCTGTGCAGCCAGGGACCCGCGTATCTCAGGGACCATCTCTCTCCATATGTGTCCTACAGAGCCTTGCACTCAACTGATCAACATCTTCTGGTTGTCCCTGTCCTGAAGGATGTTCGGCTAGCTTCAATTAGGGCCAGGACCTTTTCAGCCCTGGCCCCAGCTTGGTGGAACAAGCTCCCATCTGAGATCAGGGCCCTGTGGGATCTGTTACAACTCCACAGGACCTGCAAAATGAAGCTGTTCCACCGGGCTTTCAGTTGAGGCAGCAGGTGTCCAAATTCCATTCTTGGTCTCCCCTGCTAACAGCCATAGCCTTAGGGTTGCCAAGTTGAATTTACCATTTAGTAAGGGGAGTCCCATCCCCGTCTGGGAGTCTTCTGGTGCATGCGCTGCGATGACATCACCCGGAAGTGACGTCATCACGTTGGGCACGTTGGGAGTGGGACCTGTATAAGTCGAGGGAAAACCATAGAGTTTTCCCTTGAATGATAGAGCGTCCCCTCCCCCCGAAATGTGCCCGACATGATGACATCACCTCCGGGTGACGTCATCACACCGGGCACATCTCCACAGCCTGGCAGTTTGGGGGTGGGGTTCCCCCCAGCAGCCCAGGCCAGGCCAGCAGGGAGCAAGCCAATCAAGCAGTTGTTTTCCCGCCCTCCTGGGGAACTTGGCAACCCTACATAGCCTAGTGGTTAGTGGCTTGATATCTCTCAACACTGTTCAGGTTTCCATCCGAGCACCACTACTGAGGCAACTTTCACTCTGGTTTGTAAGGAGCTTTGGATTTTTAAAATTTTAATTGTTTGAATTTTATATATTGTTCTTTGATTCTATGTGACCTTGTAAGCCACCCTGAGCCTGCTTTCAGGGAGGGCAGGATATAAATCTAAAAAACAAATAAACCAGACACAGATCATGGGATTAAATTCTTCTTTGTGTACCACCTCTGTCAGAGCTTTTGCAGATGGCAACTTATAATAAGGTATTTCAGTGGTGGCACTGACATTCTAGAATGTTCTCCCTTGGATGCATGACTGGTCTAGTACCCTTTGGGGTTTTTAATAGGCAGTGAAAATTTTGCTGGAACATACAAAATCTATAGTACACCTACTTGAGGAAGATCAGAAGAACAGCCTATAGGGGACAACGGAAGGACTGCTAGTTAGCATAGCTAGATTAGGGACTTCTCACAATTTCAAATTAGGTCCTTCCTGTCACCTGATTGGCTCTTTGGAGGCTTCCTGCTCCAATTAACCCCCCCTTTGTTCCTGCTTCTCACAGCAGTTAGTCAGTTAGTTAAGCCTCTCTCCCTCTCTTCTATTCTATCAGAGTTTATTTCTTCTTTTATTTTCTTTAAACAGTTGGTGCTCCATTCCTCTGCATGTTTAAACTCTGCCGACAAATTTGCCTTTTCTGGTATTATCTTGAGGACTGGTTCTGCTGGAGGATTTCTCTGTGTTGTTCCTTGATACTGGCTGTGGCTCTTGAGGAACTGTGCTGTTGTTACTCCTGACAGTTCCACTTGTGGCTTTGTGTCCTGTATGGAAATAATGTATTTTCACCATTGCTTTTATTGTGATTTTCATTCTAGGTGATGAGCTTCGGGGGGGGGGGGGGGATTTGTGCCAAACAGCAGGCTTTTTGAAAATTGCTTAAATAAATTCTTTACCTCTCCTAATACAAACACCTTCCTTGTGAAATGCTCCTAGGCTTGTTTTCAGAGAGACAAAAAAATACTTTGCAGAATTAGAGATATATCTGTGTCTTGTGTTATATGGTTATAATAATCTTGCACTATGGTTAGGGTTTTTTAAAGTGCAATCTTAAAACTCAGAGCAAGAAAAGACAAGCAAGGCTTTTGTTAATTATCCCTTCATGGTTGGTGAGGAAAACAATCCTTTGAGCTGCCCCTTACATTCATTAAGATTCAGGATGGACAAAAGGAAGTACAACATGACTCAGTGAGTAATCAAATTGTGGAATTCACTGCCAGAGAACACAGTAAAGACAATGAGCACAGGTGGCATTAAAAAGGGTTGAGACTCATGGCTGCTGGCCATGGTGACGAAACAGGACTTCCACATCCAGAGGCAGTAAACTTCTGAATACCAATGCTAGGAAGAAACATCAGGGGAAGGCCTTGGCCCCCATGCCCTATTATTGGCTCTCCAGAGGAACTGGTTGGCCACTGTGTGACACAAAGTGCTGGACTAGATGGACCACTGGTCTGATCCAGCAGGGCACTTTTATTTTCTTAGATGCAATCAGTGCAGCGAGTTGGGAGACTTCCTATGGTGGAAGGAACTTTGAAGTTCTATAAAACACATATATTGCTATTTTATAGTATGAGAACCATTCCCTGAGCTCCTTGGAGGAAGGGTGAGATAAAGATATGACGAGATAGAGCTCATCAAGACTGCACACTTATTTACTTACAAGTATTGTCAAATTCAGCGGTACTTACTTCTGGATCATGCCATGTTCCTTTAGATTCCATGTACATGTAGGTTCCAGGTAATCCTGTGCATTTCTGTGCACAGTCCTATAGGTTATAACAAACCTTTAATATAGACCAATAGTACTTTCCTTCAAGGAGAAGTGAAGCAAGTGGGCTTAGAAGGGTATAACTCCACTTACAATCGCCCTGGTGGTTCATGGCTGAGTTGAGACTTGTACTATTGGGTAATTTGTAATTTACAGCTCGTTCTCACCACTGCCTCTTCTTGAGCTGTCAAAATGCTTCCAGGGTTGTTATGGCCCCTTCCCTTTATGTAGCAAAATATATATCATGGGCTGGCAAAAAAAGACATTCTTTTTTGACAAAGGACGTGACTGCCAAGAACTGGTGGCTGGGGAGGTGAGACGAGATGGTGCTTCGTCCCATAATTAATTTTATCTGAGAATGTAGCTTATGCAGCACTTGCCAAATTAGAATTATCCAAATTGTCCTTGGAGATGCTTAAATCTCTAGAACATTGGCTCAATTTAGCAAAACAGCTCTGTGAGTGGAAACGGTTCCTGTGTTTGCAGGGTTATCCTTTGCACACAGTGATGCTCAGAGATGGTGGGGCTTGGGGGGGGGGGGAGAGCCGCTGTTGACCCTCCTGCAGCGTATCCACATTACACAAACATCTCCAAACAGAACATTAATGCCGTCAGCTCTGAAAGTATTAATCCCTTTGCAGGAGACTGTATGTGTGTGTGTGGTAGAAATAATGTATTTACTTATTTGTCTAAAATAATTGTATCTTGACTTTCTGTATATCTATAACCAAAAAGGATCTAAAATAGCATAATCAGAAATAACGTCCATATATTGAAAGTTACAGTCCTAAAAATAGAATTGCAGTGTATTGCAATACAACAGTCTTTTACTGAGAAATTGGTGTTTCCAACAGATACCTGTTTTCCTAGCCTTCCTAAAGGCTAAGGAGGAAGGCACACAGCTACAAGTTGTGTGGGAAATCATTCCCAAGGCACTGGGGCTACAGCTAGAAAGTCTCTGTTCCTTTGTGATTAGTTCATGTTATGCAGTTGGTAATACTTACAAAGGAATAATATGGACACATGACGCTGACTTGTACAGAGTCAGACCATCGGTCTATCAAGGTCAGTTGCATCTGTGCAGACTGGCAGCATCTCTCCATAGTTTGAGGCAGAAGATTCGTATCACTGATTACCTGATCCCTTTAAATGGAGATGGTGGGGATCGAACCTGGAACCTTTTATATAAAAAGCAGACCTCTTAGCCACAGACCCTCCCAATATAAGTTGTTCAAACTCCCAATATAAGTTGTCTGACTGACAAGAAAGCAGATTAAAAACTTGAAACTGCAGCGCATACATGCACAGGAAGTGCCATCTTGGCGTAGCAATTAAGAGCGGCGGACTCTAGCCTGGAGAACCAGGTCTGATTCACCACTCCTCCACATGAAGCCCCTGTATACTCATCTTGGAGTCAAGTCTAGTAGTGCAAATGTGCCGTCAAGTTGCAACCAACTCATGGCAGTCCTGGCAAGGGGCTTCCAAGATGAGAAGCAGAGGCGGTTTGCTATTGCCTTTCTCTGCAGAGTCTTCCTTGGTGGTCTCCCATCCAAGTACCGACCCAGCATAGCATTGAAAATCTGGGCTTTTACCATGCCACCTTCCGTCCCAAGTCTGGCTGGGTATATTATGGATGGGGTCAGGCTGCCAACTTTATGTCTGTGCCAACTTTATGTTTGTCCTTGAGCAGACAAAGCATTTCGCAATTGTGCACAAGAGAAATTCTCATATATCAGAGGTGTCAAACTAATTTGTTACGAGGGCTGGATCTGACATGAACGCCGCTTTGTCGGGCCAGGCCATGTGTGCCATAAAATGTAATGACAGGGAAGAGAGATACAAACTTTATAAGGGACACAGACAAACCCAATTAATGGTACTATTTTTTACTCAAAACACCAACATGCTTAAAACATTAACACTCTTACAGTATTTCCTTAAAGTATCTCGCCGATGCCCATTTTCCTGCTTCCACCACCCATTACTCATTAGCACGGGGACAGTATACAGGGACATAATGCACAGCCTCTGTCACCTGGCAATAAAGGTAATGACCAGATGCTTGCAGGCCAGATAAGAGCCCTGGATGAACCCGTTCCGGTCCACAGGCCTTATGTTTGACACCCCAGTCATAGATTCACTGCAGCAACAGGGAAAAATCATGTGTACTGATGTGGGAGATCATGATGTCCCAGAGCACGGAAAGCCAAGCGACAAACACCATGTGGGATTTCTTTTAAACTGGATGGAAGTAGATATATAGCAGCTGCCTAGCCTCTTTTGATGCCAGTCCTTTTGCAGGAGTTGGGAATGTGCCATTTTTGGCTGGTAAAATGTTCCTCTGGGGCTGTTGGCACTTGAGCACACATTCAGCTATTGAGTCTGCTCTAACCTGCTCCTGTACCTGATACGCTTTGTGGCTGCTTTGGGAGTGTACGAATCACATATTGTACTGTCATGAATCACAAGAAAACAAGCCAGATAGCGTTGTCTATGTATGTTTACTTGGGAGGAAGCCCCACTGAAATCAAGGAGACTTCTGCGTAAACGGGCATAGGAGCAGCCTACATGTCATTTATTTAGTCACTATATTTTAATCTTGCCATTTCTCCAAGGATACTCAGGGCAATGGACACCATTTCCCCCTCCTCCATTTTCCCCTTCCAACAACCTTGTGAGGTAGGCTTCAATGTGTGTGACTGGCCTAAAATCACCCAGTGAGCTTCCATGGCAGAGAGGGGATCTGCAATCCAAGTCTCCTAGATGGGAGTCCAACATAGTAAGTGCTACACAGTGAGTTTGCATCTTTTATTTCTGGTCCAGAAAGCTGCTGGGGCAGCAACGAATCTCCAGATAAGACCTGAAGACCACCCAAATGATGAAACATGTGATTTTCCTATGACAAGCTCAAGCAGTTAGCTGGGATAAATAATGCAGTGTTAGAGCCACCGAAAATCAAGACAGCCCTCGTTCTCTAAATCAAAGTGGATAAAAGGGCATGAAAGATTACAGAGAGAGACTTGACTACAATTTAACACTAAGCCAAGGGCAGCAATTTATTTATTTGGTACATTTTTATTGTACCCTTCCTTCAAGGAGAAACAGAGCATGAGAATCTAATTTGAAGGTGTGGTGGATTCACACGTAAGCTAAGCATCAAGTGATCTGACGGAACAACCAAACGGGTTTAAGAGCCCGTGTTGTTTAAGGGTTAGTGTGTCATGCTAGGATACGGGAGATGAACTCCCTACACTGTTGTGAAGTTTAGTGGGTGAACTTGGGCCTTTCTTGCTCAACTCAGTCTGGTTATGCTTGTTGTGCAGACAACATGGAAGAGAACTGTGTTACAGGACCCCGGATCCCTTGGTGGAAAGGTGGGCTAAAATTTTAGTAGACATGAAGCTGTCTTTCACTGAATCAGATCATTGGTCTATCATAATCAGGATTGACTGACTAGCAGTGGCTCTCCTGGATCTTAAGCTGAGGTTTTTCACATCACCAACTACCTGAATACCTTTAGGTAGAGGCGGGAGTGAACCTGGAACCTTCTGCATGCAAAGCAGAGGCTTTGCCACTGAGCTGCACCCCCTCCCCATGGCAAATCTTTCGTATTGCTACAAGTCACTCAAATGCAGGGAAATTCACTGAAGGCAGTTCATGCACTCCTATGAATCACCAAACTGTAAATCATCAAGTAATAAGAAAACTAACAGATTATATATGTTTATATATAAATCAACATTCATTCTAAAGATGCAGTCGCTGTGTTCAGTTGTACCCAAACACAATAGTTGCTGGGAATAATCCATGAACCACCAAAGGAGTCCGAAGAAGCATTGCCAATGAATCGTCATAGCTTAAGTTATGGGGAAGGTAATGCAGGAACAGAGGGCATATGTGAATTACTTCTAAGAAAAGAGGGGCTGTGGCTCAGCGGAAGATCTTCCGCTTTGCATGCCAAAGGTCTCAGGTTCAATCCTCGGCAGCTGTTGCCAGTCTGAGTAGATAATACTGACCTTGATGGACCAATGCTCTGACTTGGTATAATAAGGCAACTTCAAAAGGCTCCAGGGTGAAATGAAATTTTCCAAAGAAAACATGGCGAGCACCTTGAGGCATCTATTGATGAAAGGTGTTTGCTTCAGCTAGCTGCCTATTGGCTGTCTGGCCAAGGGGGCATGGGGGGGTGCTCCCTGGGTGCTGGGCAGCATGCAACTGAACCCTGTACAGCATGGGAGATGTTGATGGGGCTCTGCAACTCGCAGCACCATTTGGTGCAGAAAATAAACACAGTGCTAAAGAAAATGTTCTGGCCACTTTCAAGAAGAAAAAAGCAAACCCAATAGGCTGCAGGGGAAACCTTGCCCCTAAAAACCAAACAATGCATTGTCATAATTATGGGGAGCAGGGAAGGCAGTCACATAAGATCTCGGAGGCCAAACAGGGTAAGTACTTGGAAGGGAGGACACCAGAGGAAGACTTTGAAGAGGAAGGAAATGGCAAACCACCACTGCTTCTCACTTGCCTTGAAATCCCATCACCATAGGTTGGCTGCTACTTGACTAGACTGCATGCACGTACGCATGCACGTGCGCGTGTGCACACACACACACGTTACAGGAAAGGTAATGCAGGAACAGAGGGTGTAAGTGATCTGCTACTGAAAACAGAGTTCCAGAGCTGACCCTGATTCTTCACATTTCACAGATGGAGAAACTGACTGTTGCCCATGACAGCTGGATGGGTCACAAGAGGAAGTGCCTGACTGTTATTCCTTGGGGTACATGCTAGGAAGAGCAGCTGGCTCAGCCTGTGCTGCATCTCAGAGGGAGGCACTGATCTGAGTCCACTTGTTGCAAGGAAATCAGTACCTCTCCAAAGAAGTGTAGTCTGGTTAGGAAGCACCTTATGTATCTACCTTGTGAAAGCCAGGCAGTTAGTGACTGGACAAACCCATTGCTAAGAGTTGCAGGGAAGGATATCAGCGTAATAAAGAAGCAAGCCAGGACTTCAGTGGAACTTCTAAGAATGTATGTGTGGGGCAGTGCCCTTACAGAACGATCGGTAGCAAGGCTGAGCCCAACAAATTCCCCAGTGGACTGCACAGTCCCCAGCTTCTGCGCCCTGCATCAGGTTTGTGGAGAAAGAACGCCCCAGTGAAATCAGCAGGGCTCCTCCCAAACAGGTGCGCAGCTTTCCATTTAAACTCCTCTGGGCCTTCCTTCTGGGCTGTGAAATCCATGGGCCTTCTTCCTCCGGGTCCACTCTGCCCAGGAGTTCTGATCCGGGGGAGCAAACTCACAGTCGGGCTGACCTGGGATTAAACACGCCCCGAATTGCATTGTCAGAGAGTGTGCACAATTTTGTCTTTTGTAGAGGGAGCAATGCAAAGTGGCTCCGAGGCAGGGCCCCTCAACCCCCCCTTCTTCCGTCACGTACGTTGCCTTTTCCCAGGGCCCCTTCGCAGGCTGCGGCCGCCCCGACCCTACGCCGCGCACGTGGGAGGAAGCCTCCCTTGGGCCGCGGCAGCACTTACCTCCGAGCAAGCCCCTTGCGCCGCGCGCCCCTTGCGACATCTCAACCCTAGCACCCCCCCCCCCCGCCCGCCGGGAAAGAGCGGTCCAGTCTGTCCCACCCGAGGCGGAATCCCTGGAGAGCAGGGGCGGAACGAGCCCAAGGCTGGAGCGGGATGGGGAGCGCCGCCGCCGCCCGCGCGCCCAGGGAGCTGCGGTAGGGGCCGGAGGCGCCGCGGCTGCTGCTGCTGCCGCCGCTGCTCCGCGCACAGGGGGAGGGGAAGCCCGAGCCGCTCGCTTGCTCTCGCCGCCGCTGCTTCGCTCCTCGGGCGGCGAGCGGGGGGAGATGGGGCTCCTCGGGCTATGGAGCGCCTTCCCCCGCTGAAGGGAACCGCCAGCGCCGGGCGAAGTCTCTCTTGCCGCGGGGAGGCGTGGGGCCGGGGTCCCAACTCCACTTTCTCCCCCTCCCCAAGTTCCCGCTTCCCCCTCCCGCCGGCCCCGCAGGGGAGGAGGGCGTGCTTCCTGGCTGACCTCCCGGCCACCTCCGGGCGGTGTTTGCATGTTGCTTCGCGAGCGGCGGCAGCCCCTAGACCGTGTAACCTGACCTGTGTGCAGCCCGAGGGGGGCCTAGCGCCGCGGCCATTGAGCGCCGCTCCGCTTCGCCCATGAATCTGGTGCGCCGCTCTTCGTTTCTCTCCTCTCCCCACCCCCGTCCCCCCAAGCCGACCCCCAAATCTCCTCCTTTTTTCTTTCTTTCTTTTTTTTGAAAAACTGATCTTTGGCTCCTCGTGTGAAAGTGATTTGAATTTGGCTCGGCGGCGCTCTGCGCAGGCGTTTCAGCTGCTGGCATGCTGGCTCTGTGCGAAGCAGCTGTTTGGGGTTTGAAATTCCAACATGGCAGAGGCTGCAGTCAGTCTTCCCTTCAAAAACTTGGAATGATTTCAAATCAGAGGCACCTTCACTTAACCCAAGCCCCCATTCATCAGCGAATAGAGAGGATCGATGCTACTCTAACCTACTGGGCTTCTGTAACAAACCTCCAGGTAAGGCGCTTCCATTGCTATTTCCATTCACTCTCTCTCCCCCCCCCCCCGCGCTCTGTTTAAAATTTTATATAATTTCTATATGTATCCCAGGCGGCTACGTGTGCTTTAAAGTCCCTGCGCGTGCTTTTAAATGTTGAAGCTAAGTGGTGCCGCTTAAAATGTGGATTTAGGTATAGGGAACCCTCTTGCCTGCTTTATTGTTATTATTTCTCCTCCTAAGCGCGGTGTGGAAAGTAAAAGAGAGAGACTCGCAGGATATATGTGTCCTCCCCGATCATCGCTAAACAATAGTAGAGTTCGGGATTGCAAAGACACCTTCTCTCTCGCCCCCCTTTACTTAAGCGCGTCTCCTTTTAAAAAATCCCCCCCCCCCCCCAAGTTCTAGTTAAGGCAATAGCGTATGGGTTAAGATTTCATTTAAGTCGATTCCGGGGCAATGAACTTTTTTAAAAAAACAAACAAAAACAAATTAGTGCAAATAATCATAGTTAAGGGAACAAAAGTTGGGGTTAAATTGCAGTATCTTAGTTGAGGCTGGGGGGCGTGAATATGTCAGAGAAGCTGATGCAGTGAAATGTAAGCACATCATCATGGACGGGGGGGGGGGGGGAGCACCCACACGGTGGGCGTATTGTTGGCTCAGAACGGAGAGAAAGATGTACAATTTAATGGTATATACAATCCACTGATCCTATTACTATCCTCCCTGGAGCTCTTGTTAGTTTCAATGGGAGTGAGTGAAATTGACATGGACTTGTATTCGTGGTCATGTGCTCTCTCTTCTCTCCCCCCCCCCCCTTTCTTTCTTCTCTTGTGATCTGAGATCCCCTTTTTGTTGATGTTGCTTTCCCACTTAATTATATGCATGTAGGTTAAATGAATACCTGACGAAAGGGCCCATGTTTCAAGGCAGTGACATTTGAGAGCGGAGAGGAAAAGTGGCTTTAATGAAAAGCAACCTTTGGAATTCCTGCTTGTGAGAAAGAGAAAAAAAAATCCAATTCAGCTTTTTTTGTGCTGCCAGCAAGAAATGATCAGCAGCACCAGTGTTTATGGTATGTCCGTTTGGAGATCTACTTCCTCCTTTTATTATTACTGTTGTTGTTATTTTGCGTCTAGATTTTTTTTTTAAGTGCATGATGAAAATCTCTGAGGACTTTTGCATGTGAATTTGGCTAGAGATAAAATGCCTGATGTTAATGGTAAAGCTCCCAACTGTATGAATAAGCAATCTGTGTTTGTCCGTGCTGTGCTTTTATCATTTGTTTCTAATTTTCTCCTTTTTGATTTGAGCGTTACGTTGGTTCTCAGTTGTAAGCTTAAAGTTGCATGTTACTAGCGGTGCGCTGTGTACGCTCAAATAGTATGTAAATTAGGAAACTCGCTGACTGTAAAAGGGGGAGGGGAAACCGTACACCCATCTAAACATACACAGTCGGTGTTTTCTTTTAAAAAAAAATCTTTTAAGTAATAGTTATTGACTGTATTTTCTCTTAACTACCGCTTATTTTTTTCACTTATGAATTTTGATGGGTTTTAGTGTGATACAAAAAAGAATGAAATATTTCCTATAGGGACAATAACCAACCCACCCACCCCTCCACCCTCCAATTTTCAGCGATACTTCAACGGCCTTGTATATTTTTCCTGTCCTCTTTCCATGCGTCTGCTTGTCACTGCTGCTTTGCACAATGCATTGATGAAGTGCTGAGACAGACTTCTAAATGATTGCAAGAGGACATGCTCTACCTTCTTCCCTTTTTAAAAAGTAGGGTGCGGATGCAGGGGAGACGGATGAAATTGAGTGGGGAGGGTTTCAGTATGTTTTTGCAGTGCAGTGTACTCAAGTCCAGGTACAGAAGTCTGGGAAACTATAATAGCAGGTTGTGTTTTTGCACACATTATCTCCCTCCGCCCCCAAAAGAGGAATTAGAGGTGGGGTAGGGAAAGGGGAATAGATTCACTTTTTATAGCCTGTGGCAAAACAAATTAAGGACTGAAGCAAGAGCTCCTGACGGGGTGTGTGTGTGTGTGGAGCCATGGATCTTTCATAACAACACCAACCTGTGCTCTGGGAAAAGTGGAGAGAATCATGCCCAACGTGTTCTCCTACGCTGATGCTGTAGTTGTCCAAAGTAACCCGGCGCTGCTGTGACAATAGGACTGATGATCTGACTGAAGGCTTTTTTTTGTGCATTTTAAACTTGTTGATTTTGAGGTGATCAATATGACCCCTGTTTATCTGAGATGCACATAATTTGCCCCAAGACTTGGTTTAAGGTTGCAGAGGGAGAGTGGGGACACACTGCTTTTTCTTCTCTCTCCATCCCCCCCCCTTCTTCTTCTTTTCTTTCCTAGAGCTGATGGAGCGAATGTGATTGCCAGATGGGAGATTTCCCTCTGTGATGTTAAAGCTGTAATATATATTCACAGCAGATTGGACCTGCTGCTTGTGATGAGGATATTACATTTATAAATTTTAAATCGGGAATTGGATAGTGTGTGCTGAGAGCTGAAATTGGATGGGGTGGTTGGTAGCCACTGTTTAAATGCAATTTTGGGGCAATGATAATGATAATTCTAATAGGAGTAATATACAGTAAACATGGTTGGGCTGTACTGCTTGTATATTGAATGTCACTTGTCTACCCCCCCCTTGTGCCCTTTTTTGCTCTTCCCCCACCCCTCATTCCTACTTCTCGATTTCCTAGTAGAATATCTTAACCAGCAGTGTGGATGTGAAAACAGTCCAGTTTGGGGGAAGGGACAGAGAACCAGTTCTGTAACTGAATTAAAATGGAAAAAAACCCTCCCCCAGATGATGCAGTGATTGTCAGCAGAGGTACCCGCGTCCAGTTTTTGCCTTGTACAGCTATGTGCCCTGTTGGCGACTGAATTCTTCTAAGCTGGAATGAAGAACTGAGTCTCACTCTACCAGTTCCGGTGGTGGTGTGAATTTAAAAAGTGTGTTTGTGGTCAGGAAATGACAGCTACAGTGTATGTGTGTATGTGTCTTTTGAACAAGTCATTTATCAATGAGGTGGTTGGGGGGGGGGGGAGGACCATCAGGCAGCCACTTGCCACAGTGATGCACCAGAAAACAAAGTTAGGCCCAACTTGGGAAAGATGCTTTGAAGGCATCCCCCCTGCAAATCTCACCTGTAGAAATCGGGGGGGGGGGGGGGGGGAGCATTTATTCCTGGTTTATCTATTTGTATTTACTTAAACTCTCTCCCTGGGAGTGATAGTGTCTTTCAGTGGTGGTTCTGCATTTTGAAAATAAGGGCGCACAAAACATTTCCCCTGTGCTTTCAAATATTGTGTGTAATTCTGCACGGAAGCTCAGAGTCACTTAGCTTTCTCTGCTTTGCATGCCTTTCATCTGCAAGATAAAACGCGTGTTTACATTGTTTTCTAGGTGGTGGTTAGGTGGTGTGGTGGTTGTGTAGCTTAGACAGAAAACAACAGCCCTTCTCCTCTCTCTCCCCCCCTCTTACTTTCCCAAATCTTGTGCATTCCATTGTATTTGCCATTACCACTGTGTTGTGGAAATCTTACCCCGGTGCTGTTCTGGCGCAAGGCAATGCCAGTTTCTTGCCATTAATATCATAGCTTTGACAAGTCAACGACTTGCTATAAGCAGTTGTATTGCAGACAGGAAATAACAGCCACAGACCTTTCCAATCAAAAATATCTTTTTTTAAATACCGATGCATGGCACATAACATTCTTCAGGAAATTACATTGCAGGTGAAGTTTTACTTGTGCCTTAAGAAAAGTTCTCTGTTCTCTAAGCAGCTTTTGCTTAATGGGGAGAATGAATTGTTCCTTGAAACTGGCTAATTTTGAGTTGTCATCCCCCCCCCCCCCATCATAACTAAGAAAGAACTACCAGCTGTGGCCACTTAGGAACTGGATGTAAACAAAAGTATAGCTGTTATCTGGGTGAATGTTGTCTTGGCAAATGAATTCTGTCTGATTCAAAGGAATTGCAAGGTAACATGGAAGCCTTATTGCTTGTAAGGAGATAGGATTGCAACCCAAACCTTGTGTATCCTGCTGTATCTCCCCCCCCCCCCAATTTGTGCTAGCGTTGCTAGTTGTACTATACAAGAGACTTGATATGCTTGGGGGAAGAGGGGGATGTGTCTTATTCTATGCAGCCATAGAAGGTAATGTTTAATATTATTAGTTGGGCAAGAAACAATGATTGCGGGCGTCCATACACAGAAACATAGCTAGGTATCTAATGAATGACAGCTTTAGTCCCCTCCAAGATGAATACAACTGAAACGTCAATGAACTTTTCTCCAACTCTTTGCTGATGGCAGACATTCAGCACGAGGACTCCCATTGCCCGGATTTTCCAGTGTGCGTGGGGCCCCCAGAATACATTCTTTAAGCAATTTGGCCACAGTAATAATGGTGTTGTCTTTTCGTTATCATGTGGGGGTTTTATTGTTGTATTTGCAATTTTGTGTTGTTGTTTTTTAAATAGTGATGGAGTTGTTGGGGGAAAAAAATCGGCCTCATCCTTTTAGGTAGCAAAGCTTGAACTGTAAAATGAAACTCTTTTGTTTATGGAGGATAAAACTGCTGAGGAAGGGAAACATTTGAGGTGTGAGCCTGATGGGTGCTTGTAAATGACTGCTTTTTGGAGAACAATCATTCCTCTGTGTGTGTGTGGTTGTCAATCAGTTGAGCTCTGTGTGTGCATGCAAGAAGTATTTGGATGTAATGAATGATCTTCCTGCGGTCTTAATCATCAATTAATCAGCTAATCTGCTTGTTTAGGAGCTGTTTTAATGATCCAAGATCAGCACGAGAGCTGTACCTAGCAACAGTCCCTTCCATGCTTTTTTTTTTTTTAATCCGCTGGTCTAATCTAGTGTTATTACGTCCAATAAGAGAAATATTTTGCCTTCCATTAATATTACCTTTTGGAAAACAAAACTTTAGGCTCTTAACTTTTTTTAAATAGAAAGTGTTTAGAACTATTGACACAATGTTGATTTAATTAACTGGAATTTCATCTTGATTTATTGATAGAAGGGAATTGTCACATGGGCGTTTTGTGAAGTAATGGAACATTTTTCCTGTCAATAAATGTGAGAACTGATTCATCAGCCCAGCCCCCCCCCAAACACTCTGCAAACTTATCCCTTTGCTTAAGTGAGCAGAACATTTTGAGATGGCAATATATCATTCATACATTCCAAGCCCCCCCACCCCCGGAAGTTTTTTTATTATTATTAGTTTTGAAGTTGCTATTCTGCTGCTATTAAATCAACACATTTCTCTTTCTTTGGGAGGAGACATGGTAACAGTCTGTACCTTAAGTATTAGGCTCACTATTCCTTTCAGGAAAGAGAAAAAAGAGTTAATTTTTAAATTGTGGTTTAGTCGCTAAAATACATAGAATTTTAATTAGTTTTCATTTTGTAACAGATTTTTCAGGGCTGTAAAATCCTATTTGTATGTTACTATATAGGGTATTAAACTCTTTGCAGGTGCTCTCCTTTATGTAAAAAATGTCTTATGAATTGGGGGGGGGGATCTATTGGTAGAAGTTTGATACTTTTAAAAATATAATCCCAGTGAATATACATAAATGCAAGAAAATTTTCTAGGCATAAAATCCATGCCCTAGTTAAATTTTTATGTAGTATTTGAGCAAACTGTCGAGTCCATTTTTAAAAAAAAGTCGGGATAGGAACATGGAAAATAGATACCAAAATATCTCCTCCCCCCCCCCCCCTCCTCAAATTAATTGTTTCCATTAATTGTACTGCTGGAAATTTTCAAACAACCTCATGTGTCTTCAAAGAACGGTAGTTAAAATAAATAAAAAAAGGAGAAATACCAGGGAGGAAAAATGAAATCCAATATAGGCAGCCTACTGACTCTGTGTTTGTTTTCTGGGTGCAGGATCTTTATCTTCTACCACAATGAAGCCAAAACTTTTACCAGGGTCACATTTTAAATGTTAGATGTATCCATAGGCAGAGGTAAAGGGAGTATGGGCTCTGTTTCCTAGATCTACAATTGCGAATGTGGAAAATACCTGTTGAGTAGGCGTTGAGAGTCAGTCTGAAAGGAGAATGAGTTTTCCCCCCTCTCCTGTATAATAGCAAGAGAAGGCTTGGAAAAATCAAAACTATGTTACCTGAAGGAATAATCACAGTCACATTCTCTGTCCAGCTGCATGGCAAGCCGGTTTTCTCTGCATCAACATAGTTCCATGTAGGCACTGATATCGGAGTATTACAGGAACAATGTTGGTCCCCTTTTTTTGTCAGTGTCAATAATTGTTCCTGTCAGGAGCTTCAAGGCAACATGTTTTATTCCAAGGCTAAATTTCATTTAAGGTGAAATGAATTTTCTTTATGAAGGATACAAGTAAAAGGTAGCGATTTTCTTTAATGAATCTTGTTTTTTCCCCTCACCTATACTTTAAGAATCTTCTGTCTGTGACTACCTTTTATCACTGAAGAGCCTTTTTATTGTAAATGCTAAGAAGTTATATTATTGAAGGATGTTAACTCTTATATATTCTGTTAATGTGAGTTAACTCTCAAGGATCCTGCAGTTGTACAGTATGACTCCGATGTCAAATCAGTGTACAAAAAAGATATCCATGTGCTTTTGGAACAGCAGTCAATTAATGTATAGGGTTTCTTGTGTGACTTATTGTGAGAATAAAGCACACACCCATGCCAAATACTCTTGTTCCTTCTACTTCTAAATCATAAGTTGCTATTACAAGAAGAGACATAACTAGGTAGGACTTGGGTCCTATAGACTGAAATATGGTTTTGGATACTGTTTATTTGTATCACTCAGTTAACCTCTCCCATTGCTCTACTGACTGTGTGCGACAAAGTAGATTGTTGTGGGGACGGATGTTTTGAGTTTTTTGTGAAACTGTATAGGCCTTTTAATGAATTTTTCCTCTTACACCCTAGACAATATGCCTACGTTTTCCTGTCAGGTTTCTTTTTGTTTTGTCTCTCCTATATTCTCAGCTCCAGTTCTGTAGTGTCCCCTAAGTAGGAGTCTGATGTTAATATTGGCACTGGGGCTGCCAGTTCTGTGCGCTGTTATACTGACTTTAAATCTGACTGAAGTCAGTAGGATTTCAGTAAGCGAATTGTGTGCAAGACTGTAACCCAACTAATGTAGTGACAACTATCAATTAACATTTGAACCCATACCTTGTTTGTCTTTTGTGAAAGGCAAGGGAGTTAGATTGGGACTGAAATCAGCATTTTTCATTCCCTGGAAGTCCCCATCCCCCCCATTCCTCCTAAACTGGTATTCTGAGGAGTGTGAGTCCATGTATATATTAATAATTTCTGTTTTTTCTGTTGAAGGCCATGTTTGTGGCTAATTTGTAGGTGTGCTTAAGGACAGTGATAGAGCTGTAATTCTTGGCACACATACTTGGGAAGAAGCTGGGTAAGTGTGCCGAGAAGCGCACTTCAATGAAATACCCGTAACAGTGGGGCTACATGGATGTATACCAAGACAGTTACCACTGGGCGAGGTCATTTTGTACTGATGCTTTAACTCTTTTGAGGTGATTAGTGTGCTGTAAGTATGTGGTGACAGGGCTGCTTATGGATGTGGAGAAACTGTTAAGTGCAGTAACATTAACCTTTTCAATATGTCATATGCAAAGTGTGAACTTAGTTTGTTTGGATGTGCAGCAACAATCGCCTAGCCTGTTCTCCCCCCCCCCCCCCCATTCACCTCCACTCCCGGTCCAATTTAGTGTCTTCCTCCCATGTTGATGTGTCGAACAGAAGCCCTCAATCTTGTACTCAGAGAATAAGGCTTGAAGGCTGATAGCAGGCGTCACATTTTGATACCTAAAACAAATTTAAAAATCAAGCATCCTTTTCAAGTCCTAACTGAGGCACACAGGAAGGTCCAGCCAGGATGTATCTGAACACACTTGAAGGGACGCCATTTATTTTCAAAAGAAATTTCTCCCATCACTCATGAATGGCTCCACCATGGAGAGAGAGAGAGATATCAAAAGAGCTCAGAAAAAGCAACAATATTCTTTCATGTCCTCGAGTACTCAGATACTTACAAGATTGTTTCCAAGAAGGAAAAGAATTGATCCTGTTTTGAATTCCTTGGTGTTGGCATTTGTGAGCCACGCTCCAGATAGAGAGCTATAAAAATTAAATTCCGGATCGTCTGGGCTTGTAATGTGAATACAGATTTACTTGGTGCATATGTACCTGTTTTCGCCTAAGTGAGGGAACTGGGGCTACACATTTGAAAGAGAATCAGAACAGCTGGGGTTTTGTGTTTTTTTTAAAAAATTGTGTGACTATGTAGATATTACCTTTTCAGTTTCTGCAAATACTGGCACAGTTTTTACTGAAGACAGTGACATGGATTTTGAACAAGAATGTATATACTTGCCCGGTGTAACCGGTAGGTTAGCATACAGTTGCATGCAGCCGGAGTCTTTGCATGCTTACTCAGAAGTAAGCCACAGTGTATTCAGTTGGGTGTGTTCCCTAGTGCATCTAGAATTGTGGTCTAAGGCTTCCTTCTTGTTTCCTATTCTGTTTTTATAGCAGCCTGAGAGGTGGAAAACTAGCAGTGAAAAGGTGTGCATTAAATTACTTTCTCTTCCAAAAAAACTTTTCCGTGTTTGTTCCATATGCCAGGCTGATGCATAGACACTTGTTGAGGATGATGTTTTTAAAACTCAAGGGCATCTCGGCAATCTCTGATTTGGGCTGTTTAGCAAAAATAGCTGAAATAATAAGGCAGCATTTGTTGAAATAACAATATTATACCAATAGGAGGAATTTTTATGCTGTTAAATTCCATGAAACGGCTTGTACTAGCAAGCAGCAGGGAACCTCTGGTTCACAGGCAGAGGTGTTTATAGGCTGAATTGCCTTCAGAATAGCAGTCAGATTTTTAGCTTTTAAACTGCTTAAAGGGAAGAAAAAGGGGAACACCCTACTGATTCTAGCATTTGAGTCAACCTATCGCCATTGCTGGGATTACTCCAGAGTAAGCAATTTGAGCATGAAAGCTTATTGAAGCAAATCTATATCTGAAATGGCTAATGAAGAAATGAAAGAACACGAAACATCTTGTGATCTTTGTTTCATTAACCTCATTACTTCGAACTGTTACTAATTATATGCCAGACAGCGGTTTGTGCAAAGTGTATACTATGGAAGCTTTCTCTTGCTCTTCCTTTGTTACTCTTCATATACCCTGCAAAATTCCTCAATTGCCATGGATTTAACTGCCTCATTATCTGTATGCAGGAAGCCCGAGAGGAGAAAAGCATTTCTCACTCAGTTGCTTTCAGTTCCAGGTGTTCTGAGGTTTGATGGACCGTGTTGTTTACATTGACCACGTTTTGGGGGAGCTTTTGACATTTTGGTTGGATCTCCGCTTTACGTAGTAGGACGAGACAGTAGCACCCCAAAAATTTCAGGGGTTCTGAGAGTGGGCCTTGAGATGAAGGAATTCTTTGTTACCTATACAGGAATATATGAATAAAGATGATTATGCTAGGATTTCCCCTGCGTTGCTTTACATGATTCCAGCTATTTCTATGAATGGGTCATAGTACACTAGTGATAATCACTGGAACACTTTGTATGAGGCGGTATGTTGAATGTTCTTTGTGGGGCATCCATACAGTTTGGAATGTTACCTTTTTATAGGACTTTTTTTTTGCTGTAAGAGAATGAGATTCTGTACAAGAACGTGGTTTACTAACAAGTTAATATCCCTTGAAAGTAAACTGTGACTAGGTAGTCCCCAAGAGGCCATCTTCCCTTCCCAGCTCATGCTGCTCTACATTGTATACTCTCACCCCTCCTCCACTTTTGGCAGCCCACCTGTATGTAGAGTGGTGTATTACCCCCCCACCCCCCAATCTGGGCACACACAGGGGAGGAACCGTATCGGGCCTTTTGCGTCTCAGTTTCTAGTACTTTCTGTGCACTATCACTATGACAGAATTCGATACAGGGTGGAATGGATGGCAACAGAAGCAGTAATGTGGATTTTAAATAAATAATTAAAATAATATTAGCAGAATTTTACATAACAACACAAGACAGCACATATACCATGTAGAAGCCCCTGGAGTTTGTCTCTGTTTCTATCCCACATTTGGCACATCGAACACAACTGATTTGCAGCACGACGAGTCCTAACAACTATAGATACACAGACTGTATTTATTTATTTGGGTGGGATATTTTCCATGGGAAAAAGGGGTAACATTGGAAAATTTTCCATTTTGGAAAGTCACTGAATAGAAGCATCTACAGTTGAGGGCTTGATGCAAACTGATATTAGCTTGGCTGGTGCGATTAATGAAACAATTGAGTTTTGGGGGAGTGTGGATATCTTTTTTGTGTCTGAATTTCATCTGTAAGCTTCTGTCAGACCTTTGTTGTTTAACCAGCCATGCTGGCACCCCGGCCATCGCATACTGTGGCTTGTTCTCTGTTCATTTCTATGGGACTGGCTTTTATCAGTGTAAACAAGAATTTTAACTCTGGGTTTTGGAATCATAGTAAAAATTGGACCCAGTGAGATGTGCTGAATGGCAGGCAGATGCACACCCTCCTTGTGTTTGTAGAGAACTTCAAGGGCCAAACTGTGGCTTTAATCTGTACTTAAAACATCTCGACATAACCAATCCATTAAAACGATGACACTTCTCTGACTGGAGCAACTTGATTTTTCTCTTTTGTCCCTTTTCTTCTGCTCAAACAATTACAGGCACAATGGTTACTTCTTCGTTATTTTAAAGTTAGGAAGCCGAGAATTGTCAGTGTCTGATGATAATGGAAAGGGGAAAATGGCTAGTCAGTTAGCAGCATGCTGGTATCTGTGTAGGAATATGTATCTATGAAACAGCAGACTGATTATCTTGTTTTGGGAAATACCTTTTGTTGTAATTGCAAGCATTTTACAGGCAACTGTGCACATGGGCACGCGGTTGTATTTTATTGTTTCCAGCTCTAACCACTTCAGGCTGAGATTCCTTAATTAGTCTTATGTTGTACTTACAAATAATAAACCGTAGTGATAACGACACATTAATTTCCCCCCTCCTAGCTGTGCTATTACATGCTATGTTGTATGTAGCCACTGTGCAATTATGTGAAAGAAAATGACCTTTTAAAGGTGCTTTATAACCCTCCTCCTCATTTTCTTTTTAAAGAAACCCTGGAGTTTGGAAACCTTTCGGTTCAGAGTAGCGTTTTCTGTGGTTGATCCAAGTCTTGGCAGAGGTCAGCGGGGTTTATTTTATTTATTTTTCAAGCAGTTGTCCATAGGATTGCAGCCTTGATTTTGGCGAGCCGGATGCATTTGTGTAGTCTCATGGTCAGAAGGCTCGAGAAGAACCTTGTGCATTGCAGAGTTGCTATGTAGGGTGAGGCTCCTTTGCTTTTTAGTTGTGTGGGGTATTTTTCGGCAGGTTGGTTTACTTCTCTGCCACTGTGAGGTGTACAGCTAGCTGCATTAGCTGGCTTGCTCTAGACTATTCACAGTGACATTGCTGTCTTCCATGTTGATTCCTCAAAAAGCCAGGCCTTATCTAGCAATATGGTTACATTTCATGGTGCTGTTTTCTTTTCAATTAGACTTGACACTACGCTGGTTACATATGAACTTCTGATGGCCAAAAGAGTGCTAGGGGAAAAAACCTTCTCGACATGCCTAGGAGCACTGTTTCTTTTACCCCAAAATCAAATGTGTTCACCACCCTCAGACCCATGGAGGAAATCTTTGATTTTAGGGAGTGGGTAAAAATTTGGGTATGTATGTCTTATGAATTGCCAGTCCTCAGTGAGAAAAATGAAGTGTGTTCTTCGTCTGGGATCACACATACACTCCCCCCCCCCCCAGCAAACAAATTCCATCTGAAGTAATGTTAAGTGGTCAGATTTGTAGAGGGCATGCTATACAAAGGGTAGGCATCTGGGAGCGGAGCCTAATTATGGTTTTCAATTAATTATCCCTGCATATATTTGAACAGAGGAGTCTGTTTCGCTTGTACAAATATATATTGATTGTCCCTAATAAAACGATCATTCAGTGCTGTCGGGAGGGTTCCAGAGGTTTTGGGGTGGCTTCGAGTTGCTTCAATAGAAGGAAAAACAAGTTGTTAAAACTAAAGCAAAAAACATGTTAAGAAACCAGAAACTCTCTCTTTTGCTTCACCAGAGAACATTATAAAGAGATGGAGACCAAGTGCATGTCTGAAAGCAACAGAAAGGTTGCTTTTGATAAATAGTTGTGTCCTATACGTGGTGGCTGGTTCGTGGCTGGCTGTCTCTACAGATAACATGTACAGGTACCTTTTTATTAGGAGCAATTAAGATATCACAAAGTCATTGGTAAGGTTTCACACTTGCCCAGACCTTTTCATTAGTCTTGGTATTAAGCAAAACAGAATCGTGGGGCTCATTGGGGGCCGACGGTGTTTTTATTTCCACCCCAGAGTTCTGGGTAACTTGACAAGGTGCTCTCAATTTTGTGATGTTGTTGTTGCTCCTAATAAAGGTATTGGGCAATTGCTGCTATTGGAATCTCACTTTCTGTGGACCAAATTGTATTTTCTATCCATGAAATAGTGTTTTTCTTGCATGCCTTTTCATTCTCCAGTCCTCAGGTCCCCAGTAAATGTTACCCATGTCGTCTGCCGGTTGTGTATCCACTTGTAGGTGAAGTTTTTTTATCAGGCGTTCCTAACAGCTGTTCTGTGTGTTGCTTTCTGGCGCTTAGGGTGATAAGAAATTGATAGAAGGATATTTCCATGTTGGAGACTCTTGCATATCATTACAGGTGGTTGCAAACCACCCCGATTGAAACATTAGTGGGAAAACTGCAGCTTTTTAAAAAAAAGTTTCAGCAATTTTTTTTTGGGGGGGGGGTGATGATCCTAACTTGCTCAATGAATATGGCTTTCATTAATGTGATAGATGGCAAACTAACTGTGGAGGATGTTGGTCTTAGGGCTGAAGCTGATCCACGTAACCATTTGGGAACACGCTGGTGGTTTGAAAACCCTGTGTGTGTCGATTCCTCTCTGCCTGCAGCAGGCACCAGTGTAAACGGGATTCACCTTTTTGGTGCATGTTTGGCAATGGTGTTTTGATGGTGCACCGTACGACATATATCCACTATTTGGTGGTAGTTCATGTCTAGCGAGAGAAAATCTGTGCGGGCCTTACAAGGAGATTTTTAAACATGCCCATTGGCAGCTGACTTTGCTTTTGTTTTCCAAATAGGCTTAGAAAAGCAGCACATTTGAAATAAAGACTGGGAAATGGTGATAGACCCAAAACAGAACTGAATCTTTATGGTTTTCCTTTTTTAAAAAAAATCTAGTGGCATTTTTAAAAATGTAACACCCTTTAAAGAGATTTCTTTAACCATAAGGACTAGAAACAGTGACCTCCACCAGGGTTGCCAGATCTGGGCTGGGAAATTCCTGGAGGTTTTGGGGATGAAGCCTGAAGCAGGTTGGGTTTGGGGAGGGGAAGGACTTCAATGGGGTATAAAGCCATAGATTCCACCTTCCACAATGGCCATTTTCTCCAGGTGAACTTATCTCTGTTGCTTGGAGATCCGTTGTAATAGCAAGAGATCTCCATCTACTACCTGGAGATTGGCAACCCTAACCTCCACCCATACACACAGAGGGCTGGATTTAACACCCTGCCCCCTGTTTGTGCAAGATGGGGATGTGCTTCTTCTTCTTTTTTTATTTATCCTGATGCAGCCCCTTGTGTCACATCCTACATCGTTTGCCAGACTCTCAGGAACAGAGCTGTGGTAAGAAAAGCATATGTCTGTTATATGATAAGAGCTCACTTCTGGTTCTTTGCAACCAAGCCACTGAAAGCTGGAATTCTGCACATTCTGTTCAGCCCCAACTGGGGTGTTGCACATCTTGGTCGTAAAGCAACTGATGAGCTTAGAACATGTTTTGATACTGTGAAGAAAAGTGGCAAAAAGAAATTACACTTGTTTTTTTTGTATGCACAAATTGTTGATGGATGTTGGGAATGCAGAAGGCTGTCATTTCCCCGCACTATCAGCATTGCTTAAGGTAGTGCAAACTGTTGATGCAGTTTTCAGTGAGCCTTTCATAAGAATGCAACAAAAGGATACTTTGCTGGTTTGGGGTAACAAGGAAATGTGCCCACATGTGCTTTCTTGGCTTCAGTTTTCTATTTCATGTAGTTTGTTTTGCTCAGTGTTTCTGAGTTTAACAGGCAGTATGAATTTTGCATCCTTAAAGGTCTATATTTGTTACAGTTAAATACAAAGCGTGTGTATGCACTTGTTAGGCTATAACTAGGCTTGCCATCTTCCAGGCTGGCAGTCACCTGGAATGACAACTGATCTCCAGTCTGCAGAGCTCAGTTCCCCTGGAGGAAATGGCTACTTTTGGAGGATGGGCTCTGTATGGCATTATACCCTGCTGAGGTCCCTCCCTTCCTCAATCCTCCCACACTTTCCAAGCTCCATTCTCAGATCACCAAGAATTTCCCAACCCAGAGCTGACAACTGTAGGCTGAATATATGTGAAGTTGGTCACATGAAATATGGGATGGCCCATATGGCAGTGTTCGAGTTGAAAGCGTTATAATTTTGGACAATGTTCATGAAGGGGATATAACAACAAGATGCTGGGAATGTGTTTGCAAAGGTGCATGACACATGGTCATGAACTTGTTTAATTCATTTCAGTTGATTATTTTACCACACATCTTGCATTTGATGTGGAATACGTAACAGTGCTATAAAATCTGGTGGGTTAAGATGCTGAATTAAAATACGTAGAAAACCAAATTAAAATTAGCCCTAGTCTTTAAAGCTAATTTGAACAAAAAATGTTTTATAATGCTTCTAAGAAAATATTTGGACTTACATTTTAGCAGATACGCTGGATTTAGCTGTTGTGGTCAATCAGTGAACAGCCCTTTTTAGAATACAAAGTCTGCAGTATTTTTTTTTAATTTTATTTTTGTATTTGTATGTATATGTGTGTTCATGCCTGGAAGTCATGGCGACCTCTGGCAACTCCGGCTGGGGGCACGGAGGACATTCAGAGAAGTGGCTTGATAGCCGGCCTCTGCCTTCCTGGTCCTGGTATTCTCTGGAGGTCTCCCATCCAAATACTTGCCAGGGTCGGCTGTGCTTAGCTTCAGAGATCTGATGAGATTGGGCTTGCTTGGGCTATCCAGGTCAGGGCATTTAAATTCTGCAGTCTTCTAGTCACTAAGGCTGCGATCCTACGTCCATGTTCTTCTGGGGGTAGGCCCCATTGAACACAGTGGAAATGACTTCTTCATAAACATTAGAACATAAGAGAAGCCAATGTTGGATCAGGCCAATGGCCCATCCAGTCCAACACTCTGCCACACCGTGGCCAAAAACACCAGCTGCCCTCAGGAGGTCCAGCAGTGGGGCCAGAACACTGGAAGCCCTCCCACTGTTGCCCCCCACCCCCCCAGCACCAACAATGCAGAGCATCACGTGCCCCAGACTGAGAGTTCCTATCTATACCTTGTGGCTAATAGCCACTGATGGACCTCTGCTCCATATGTTTATCCAGTTCCCTCTTGAAGCCATCCATATTTGTAGCTGCCACCACCTCCTGTGGCAGTGTATTTCATGTGTTAAACACTCTTTGGGTGAAGAGGTACTTCCTTTATCTGTTCTTACCCAACTGCTCAGCAATTTCATTGAGTGCCCATGAGTTCCTGTATTGTGAGAAAGGGAGAAAAGTACTTCTTTCTCTACCTGCTCTATCCCATGCATAATCTTGTAAACCTCGATCATGTTTACACCTGTGCTTTCAAATCTGAAGATAGACTTGATTATAAATATAGGAAAATGTTTATAGTAAGCCTCCTGGAATAAAGGGGTGGGGGGAGAAAGATGTAAATAAATAGTTTTGAACTACCGGAAGCCAAAGGAGAAAATCCAGCTATATTTTTTTCTGCTGGGAAGGAGGGATAGTGTCATACATAATTTATGCAAAACAAACAAATCCGTGGAAATCTGTAAGCAAAACTCTGTGCCAAAGTAACCTGAATTTGGTGACCAATTTCCTCAAGTCCTATAAACGGTAGAATTTGGGTTAATTTTGCCTAGATTTTTTCTAAAAATATTCCTCAGCATGTTTTTGTTTTCATAAATGGCTACTTTTTGTGTCTCAGAGTCATAGAGAATGTATTTTGAAAGAAGATTGGAGAGAGGCATCGACACTATGTTAATAGATCCCTTCTGGTGTGAAGTGCGGGAAAGTTAATTAGGTAGACCTCCCATTCCCTAGAGGGCATTCTAATAGTCCATCAGATTCTGGGGTGAAGGTAGCTCTGTGGTAAGCTATTGAAATTAAAAATATAATTCATACTTCAGTGCAGCTGAATGTATAGTATTCTTCATTCTGACAAAGGACTGTTGTTTGTGCTACTGCTACTTAAACTACAAAATAGCATATTGAAGTAACTTGTTTTACTGCTGGTTTCTCCAGGAAGCTTATTTATATTTATTTATTTATTTATTGAATTTGTATCCCACCCTCCCCGTGAACGGGCTCAGGGCGGCTTCCATGGGCCCAAGGCCTAAATATTACATTAAAACACATAAAATCGATTAAAATACATTCCTAGATAAATACATAATTAATACATATTAAAAGCTTCCAATAGTATAACCTCTGATGGCAGGTCCGATGGCAGCTTGTTTTTGTTTTCTTCAATACCATCCATGTGAGTAGGTTGCCAGCCAGCGACTGGCAACCAGCAGGAGTCTGGGTGGTAGGAGGACATGGGAGAACGCAAATGGGGAGTGGTGTGAATCATTCTGGGGAAAACCTCAAAGGGACATTATACCTCTCTAGGAATTGCCAGAACATCTATGCTAAACGCATAGAGTTTCTGGCGATTCCTAGGGCAGACTGACATGGCTTCTGGGCTTTCCTCAGGAGTGGCATCACTGACGTTTTTTTGCTGTCAGTAGTAGATGTGGGGCTAGCAAAAGGTTCTCTATATTGACTATTTTTGCCCCCATATGGAGGTTAGAAGTTTTATTCTAAATTAACTGAGCTGTAAGTCAGATATATCCTTTGTAATATGAAGAATAAAGCAGGTGTCAGGTTCTAATATAGCCTTTGGTATGGAGTGGGGTAAAATTCTAAATGCTTCTAGGACACTTCCTGGGAGCACTCTAACTGAACTTAAAGGTCCGCCTTTGTAAGTAAACATGTTGATTGTGCGGCTATTTGGAAATCTGAAATGAATGGAACCTACTCCCAAAGTAAATACATAGTTTTTGGTATGTAAGGGAGGTACTCTGTACCCGACTTTGCTTCATCATAAAAAATTACAGTGACAAATGAGGATGTCACAGTTCCACTTACCTTTGTAATGCATGCAGAAGCTTAGCGAACTATTCAGTTCAATTTGTAGGACACTTGTAACAAAATGTTCTTGAAAGGCAGTACACAAAACTGTGGGGGAAGCTTAGTAAGGTTTCCTGCTAAACAGTGGTAAAAAGAATCTAGTAACAAGAGTGGCAACAAATGGGATTCACCATACTTTGCATCCACGTGGGTTTCCCTGGCACAGTACCAAATTCCAGATGTCTTTGTTTTGAATATATCTGGTAATGATGCACTGTGTTGTAAATCTAGGCGTAAGCAGCCATCTTCTCTACCTAATACCCCTCTGATGCGATGATCTTCAGAATTATTCCAGTTGGTGTAGGTCTCCGAAGCCAGAAAAGCCCACCCCAAAGACTTTCTTAGCAAACCAATTGGCACTCTTTTCCTTCTGTCTCTCTGGCCTGTTTACTGTATGGCTTGCACAGCATATTGTGATTCTAGCAAGGTTCCCAAGATGCATAGTGGACACTATTCCTAATGTGGCATTCATAGGCTAGAGGAGATGTAGTACCCTCAAGGCAAGACAAGAACTTTGTGAGATTTTGTGGGGGGGCAACTGAAGGAATGAGTTGTGTCTGATCAGCCTCTTTTCCTGTTGCTGAATCAGATCTGTTAGCCAGTGCAGTGTTAAGTTAATCACTCCATTAATACTGCAATGGAGGAAAAGGAGGATTGGACAGCAAAGCTCTCCTTGCTTTCTGCCCTGAGCCCATTCAGACATGTGTACTGTTCATGAGCCTGGTCCATTTTAGAATGCCAGTGAAAATCACTTCCTCAGAAAGTTCCCTCATCATTATTTCCTTCTATGAGAAAAGGTTTGGGATGCTTGCTTCCGTCAATGGGAAATACAATGTGTTCAAAGCTCTTCTGAGGCAATTTGTTCAGTTTTGGTATCACAGTTCAAGAAGAGTGCTGAAAACATACTGAGGAGTTGGAAGAAAAAGGAGGATTGTAGAGGGTCTAGAAAACGCACACGATTGAAGGGAATATATTTTAGCCCAGAGAAAAAGCTGGATATGCTGATTATAGAGTAAAAGGATCGCAGAGGAGGAGAGAAAATTGTTGTCTACTTAGACTTGAGGATGAAGTAGTGGGTTCGAGCGACAAGGAATCATATGTAGGTTAATTGTAAGAAAAAAGTTTATAGCCTCCCCATGTTGAAGCCACTGAAAATTGCTTCCATGTGGCTGTGCTCCATGCAGTAGCTGTAACATTTGAAAACTGCTTTCCACCTGGTTTGTCCTAATAGCATGGGATTCTGTGCCAGCACTAGAGGCTGCTGGGCCTTTACAGTCTCGGTAGAGAGATTGATATGTGGTCTGCTTTCCGGGGAGATTTTCAGGGAGCGGAAAGACTTCCTGTAGTGTCAAAGCCACTAGGCTACACCAGTTATATGTCCTTGTTTGTGAAGGAAGTTCCAGACCTCTTTGCCCAGAGAGCAGCACTGTTGCTGGGATACGGTGTGTTGTCGCGGCGCAAGCCACAATATTTTGTTAGTGGGGAAAATGCCATTCTCCGAACTGGGTAAGGCTGTTGGTGCAGAAATGTCTTTGGCATGTACTGAACTGTGCCTTTGTGGTAGGTGATAATAAGGCAACTTTTTCCTGGCCTGTGCTATTTTATGAACTTTTATGCATTTTCTCCCCCCCTTTTTAATTGGAGTTGTTCTTCATAGTGTACATCTAGTAGTAACTGCACACTTGTCTTTTTGAAGGACTAAGCAAAAAACCCCAGCATTTTTCTGTAACACCCCCCCCCCCCGCGTGCACAATGCTGCCTTCCTGCAGCAGCACCTTCCCCTGCTTCTGTGGGATGGTCACTTGCCAGCATCCATTCTCAAGGTTCTTGCACGCAAGAGGTGTTGGAAAGCACCGGCCAGCCTTATGTGGGATATGCAACGTGCCCTGGTATATTCCAGTACTGCAGCAGAGTTGCACTGCAGAAAAGTAGGGTTGAGGCGTGCATCGACTGATCATTTTGAAAAGTCCAAAGTAATCTCTTGGCTCCTGCCCAGCCCCTCGATTCTGTTAATGTTGCTGTGCTCCATACCATGCAGGGATGCATTATTAAATTCTCCTTATATCACTGGATTAAGCCCAGAGGTACAATGTATGCTTTGCCAATGCTGCAGTGCTGCTAGGATATAAGAAGCCCTGCTAATCTGGTTCCTTGAAAGCGACTGTTCAGTATTTGGGGCAGTTTATCACCTGCAGTTTTTGGTATGAGAAGTATTTACCTGATTTATAGAGCTCTCAGTATTCTGAGTGAATATTGGGAGGGTTGTTGTTTTTTTTTTGGGGGGGGGTGCCTTGCTGAGAAGATAGGCAGGTTTTATAAATTGCCAGCAGTGGTGTGGCTGCTTGCATGCTTTTCTTGTAACATTGAAAAGCAGTAGACCAAGGGGGCAGCTGTGGCAATGTGGTAGCTTCTGTTAACTGGGGTCTTGTATCCTTGGTGTCCTAATAATTATGTTGTCCCTCCCAATCCACATGGCAGCTCCCTTCCAGTAGGAACAGACGAGACATAATATATGAATCAGAGCTAATTTTTCAGTGCCATTCAAGAATATCAACATAATGTGGTATAAAAATGTTACCAGAGAGAGACTGGAAAAGATGGATTCGTAAGATAGCTGGCCCGACAGTACAGACAAGAGAGGAGAGAGTCCTCCTGGAAATGATTTGTGATCTTACTCAATTTTTAATTAGTTGGTGCTTGTGAGCACTGCATTTGGTGCTGGTGTGCCTGGGCTTTGATAGCGGTCTAATCTTTAAACCAGTTCAGTTATGAAATCCATCAGAGCCCTTTTGCAAGCTTTGGTTGCCTGTTTGAAATGAAGTTTGTATCATTTAAGGACTTGATCAATTTTTTTTGCTGGGTGGGGGGAGAATATGACATTATGGTTTGATCTGGTAGCACATGGCTGTTCATTTTTAGCTTGGCTGAAAATAGACATTCCTCCCAATACTTTCTTCCTTGCTTTCTTCCTTAAGGCATCGGGTACATCTGCAGAGAGGGTATCTCCTCTTTCAAAATTGTACCTACTTTTCGTCTGTGACATAAATGAATTCCTAGTAGTAAAGAGAGATGGGCATTAAGCAAAGAAGCTTCTCATGAACCCCCGTCTCTGAAGATGGCAGTGTTCTGTGTTTTACTAAAGTTATAGCCACAGCCTCCCTACCCTTGGGATGCCAGCCTCCAGGTGGGACCTGGGGATCTCCCAGAATTACAGCTCATCTCCAGACTACACAAATCAGTTCCCCTGGAGAAAATGGGTGCTTTGGAGGATGGACTCTAAGGCATTGCACTCCCCCTGAGGCCCCTGTCCTCCCCAGGCACCATCCCCAAATCTCTAGGAGCTTCCTAACCTAGATCTGGCAACCTTACCCCCTTCATCCTCTGCCAGTGGCCAGGGAGGACCTGACAAACCTGCCCTATTCCATGGTCCAAGTGTTGGCCCAGGTGGGAAAAAAACAGAAAGAGAAGTTGGGGAGGAAACAGGCTGGAAGGATTAGAATTAGAACAGGTTATTTTTAGTTTAACAGCAGAAGACTGCCTCTGGCTAATGTAACAAATAACCCAAATCAGATGGGTTCCATACATTAGGCTTGTATACAAGTATTTTGTATCTAAACCTCACCTCACATGTCTCCCTCCACCCACTGTCTATAGTGTTGTGACTCAGTTGGCCTGTAACTTGGATCGGGTTGCCAGGTCTAGATTGGAAAATGCCTGGAGACTTTGGGGGTGGATCCAGGAGAGGGCGGGGTTTGGGGAGGGGAGGCCTCAGGATGGTACAATGCCATAGAGTCCACCCTTCAAAGCAGCCATTTTCTTCAGGGGAACTGATCTCTGTCAGCTGGAGATCAGTTATAAAAGCAGGGAATCCCCAAGCCCCACCTGGAGGATGGCAACCCTAAACTTGGACTTTAGCTTACAGTCAAAATCATGGTCCTGACCTGGATGGCCCAGGCTAGCCCAGTCTTGTCAAATCTCAAAAGGTAAGCAGGGTTGGCTCTGGTTAATATTTGGACGGAAGGCTACCAAGGAATTCCAGGGTCTCTATGCAGAGAAAGGCAATAGCAAACCACCTCTGAATGTCTCTTACCTTGAAAACCCTATGGGGTCTTCATAATTTGGTTGTATGGCTTGATGGCACTTTACACACACAAAATCATAGTGGATGCCTTGTGGGCTCTTGAGGATTTGTCAGACTTGTGACTAGTGTAACATAGGCAAGGAGTGGTTCCACAGCTTCTGTAAGCTGGAAGCAGAGACCTCTCACAAAAACTGTAATTTATATGAATACTCCCCCCCCCCCCCGAATGAGCCAGCTTGGTGTTGTAGTTAAGAGCAGTGGACTCTAATCTGGAGAACTGAGTTTGATTCCCCGCTCCTCTGCATAAAGCCTGTTGGGTGACCTTGGGTCAGTCACAGTTCTCTCAGAGCTCTCTCAGTCCTACCTACCTCACAGGTTGTTTGTTGTGGGGAAAAGAAGGGAAGGCAGTTGTAAGTTGCTTCTCCCCTTACACACGTAGTTCAGTTTGATAAGCTGTTGTTCACCCAATACAGGACCAAGAACTCCTATTCTACAATGGCATTTTATTTTGAAAATAATAAGCCTGATGTGCTTCATTTTAACTGAATATCGTACAAAGTATTTAGGAAATAATAAATCATACATGTTAGTTATGACCACATAGTACACCACATCTGGACAAGTGTTCTTTAATGAATGAAGTTCATTTTGATGTTTTTATGCTGGTAATAATGATTATCAAAAAATAGGTGGATGGCTCCTCCCCCATGATGGGGATGAAGGGGGACCTGGAAAGAGCATAAAGTTTTAAGACAGGAGTGGATTTTGAGGCAGGTTGAATGCTTCTGCCGCTAAACTGTCTTTGATTCACAATCAGTTTTATGATGAGGGTGACTCTATCCTTTCTAGGGTTGCCAACTCTGGGTTGGGAAATCCCTGGTGATTTGGTAGAGCCTGGGGAGGTCAGGGTTTGGGGAGAAGAGTGGTTTATAATGACAGAGTCCATCCTCCGAAGCAGTCATTCTCTCCAGACGAACTGTAATCTGGAGATCCGTTATAATTTCAGGAGATCGCCAGGCCTCACCGGAAGGTTGTCTGCTCTACTTACAGCCCTGTCACCCTCAGATGATTTGGGGATGGAGGCGTTCAGAAAGAGGTATTTTGTACTTATGTTGGCTTTTGATGGGTTCGGATAACCCTAATGTATTGTTTGTTTCCATTCTCGGGTGAGATTATTACCCCTTTCTGTGGTGTATTTATTGTATGCCTTACAATGGAACAGTATGTCCCCGCCCTGATATTTGTGTGTGTTGGTTTAGTCTCATGGCGTGGAGTCCCTGCACCTTGGAAACAAAACTAAGTTAGGTGGAAGACTGCATGAGCTCCCTCATCCTGAAACCAGTGGCTTCCATTCCTGTATCTCCTTGCTGATAAATGGGTGTTGTTTAGAACATCTCCATCACTGCTGTGTGAACCTAAGAGAAGGAATCTGAGTGAGTAGTACCCTATTCCTGTAGTGCAAGCAAAAGGGAACGTTAAGCAACCACCTGTTGGCTATCTCACTGCTTAAGGTGGTCTGTCTGGCCTTGACCAGAGCTCAGGCCTTTTCCATTGTGGCTCTGGCTTTGTGGAATGGGTTTCCACAAACCCAAGGTGAAAGGGGGGGGGGCGCTTCTTGGAGATCTTCAGGAGGCGTTGCAAGGCTTGCCTGTTTGCCAGGGCTTTTGAAAAAGGGATTTCAATGGCAGAAATCTTTTTTTTGGGGGGGGGGGGGGATTTGAGGTATGCTATTTTATTTTTGCTTTTAACTGAAAATTCGGACTGTTGTTGTAAGCCACCTTGAACCACAAGGAAGGACAGCATATACATGTTTTAATAAATAATCCTTGCACACAGCAGAATGGATTGTGTGCATACAGTTGAGTCTCTTCACATTCAGCTGTTGAACAGATTATTGGAGAGAGACACTCCCCCCCCCCCCCAAAAATCAGGGCATGTTGGTGCAGGGACCCCCCAAGTTCATCACATTTAAGATATCCCTTGTGAGAGCATGAAGATTTTTCTTTTAATATTGCTGCACCTATTTTATGTAATTCCTCACTTAGCACAGTATGTCAGTTTAGGAACTGAAGGCTGCATGCTTATGGATGCCTCTCCTAAAAAAAATTAATATCTGTACTGGAAAATGTGTCACCTGTAATTGGATAGATATGAGGGATGTTGTCATGCCAAGAAGGTTGCCATTTGCTGTTTAGAATGGGCACAGGGTTACCAGCCTCCAGGTGGGGCCTGGAGATCTTCCAGAGTTACAAGCCATCTCCACACTACAGAGATCAGTTACCCTGGAGGAAATAGCAGCTTTGGAGGGCAGACTCTATGGTATACCACCAAGTCTAGGAGAAATGGAAGTCCTAGAGTGACTTCACATCCCTGCTGAGCTCCCTCCTTTCCCCAAACTCCACCCTTGCCAGGCTCCACCCCAATGTTCCAGGAATTTCCCAACCCACAGCTGGCAACCCTATGGGCAAGCTTAACAAAACTTGGGTCATCCTAAACAGTTTCTAAGCTTGGATTTAGAAGGGTGTAACTAGTGTTCCCAACTCCAGGTCCAGAAATTCCTGGAGATTTGAGGGTGGAGCCCGGGAAGGGTGAAGCTTAAGGAGGGAAGGCAGATCAACAGGGATGGTATGCCGTGGAATCACCTCCTGAAGTTGCCATTTTTTCCAGGGGGTCTGACCTTTGTAGTCTACGATCAGGAGTAATTCTGGGAAAACTCCAGTCCCCACCCAGAGGTTGGCAACCCTGTGTGTAACAGCTCAGGATGCAATTTGAAGAACCAGACTGTCAGAAACAAGTGACCACTTCACTATGGCTCTTCACTATATGAAGACTCTGTCTCACAACTTCTTGTGGCATTTAAGAACCAAAGGAATTATTACTTCATTAGTGCTTAACATATATAATATGTTGCTTGCAAGAGTAGCCATCACTGCACAGTTTAGAAGAGGATTAGACAAATTAACAGAAGTGAGGCCTGTTCTAGAGACCTGGTAGCCAAAGACTTGGGGGATGACTATCTCTCTTCCATGCCTTTTAGTGAGCACACTGAGAGCACCTGGTTGGTGGAGACCAGAATGCTGGACTCAAATGAACCTTCCTTCTGATCCAATAGGCAGTTCTTGTGATCTCATATTGCCTTGGCCATATTTTAATTGCTAAATAAATCCAGAAACATAATCCAGTGAGAAAATTAAGCATCTACCCAGTGGATGATTGACAGGATATACCACCCCTGCTTAAAAGCCCAAACCCTTAATCTTTCTAAGCCACCCTATTGAATAGATGGCTTTTACAGCTTTTCTTTTTAGGCTCTCTTGCAGTGAAGAAGGGCAGGGGCTTTTAAGAACCTCTTGGTTCTTCATGGCCCCCTTAATACTGCTTAGGAGGAAGGTATGCCTGAATATTTCTGATGGTAGCTGTGATAACTTGGCACCAGAATCGCATGAATTGACTCTCCAGTAGAAATATTAATAGGCATGCCGATAAGTGCGTTAATGCTGTTGTGCTGCTGCTACCTTTTGAACGTCATTAAAAGTGGGTGTTTTTTAAAGCTATGAAACTGTGAAAAGCATGCCTTTATAAGGTGCTCTTAAACATTTCAGCATGGCAGCCACACCTTTTGTAGCATAGTGCTGTTGGTTAGAATTTAGAAAAGCTTTTGAGTGTTTGTCCTTGAAGGTAGAAATGCTTCATTTGTTTTCTAGAGAAGTGTTAGAGGGAGGGCGTCCCCCTCCCCGTTTACCTATTCTGTAATGAGATCGAAACACAATCATCCTTACTGAAGCATTCCTGTTCTGAGTTTCTTTTCAAGATATTTTAATATTCTGCTGTAATAGAAACAGCAAGTGTATAAATCAATTGTGCAAATAAGTGACCACTGTCAAAATAAAGTCTCTTCTCCCCCCCCCACCTTTGTGTTTCAGCCCAGATGTTTCTCAGCTCCGCTATTTGCCCTGCCCATATATTTGCAGCTCAGTTTCTGTCCATATGCTCTTGTCCCCCAAAGCTTTCTCCCCCCCCCCCATTCCCATTCGGATAACTGAGCCGCGTATGAAAAGGAATGGTTTCAGCCTGAACGATAGCAAGCAGGAGAGGATGACTCTACTCTTGGAAATCTTATGATCCTATTTCCAAAACAAACAAACTTAACAAAAAATGAGATTTGAGATTCTGATCAATACATGTTTTTTTTTTTAGAAAAATGGCAAGGAGGTGGCTGTGTGTGTGTGTGTGTTTATAATTAGCTCTTCCTGTGTTTTTAAAGCAGCCTCTGTGCTCGATTATTTTAATGCCACTTTGATTGCAAAACCAGGATGCTAACCTTTTTTCCACCTTGTCATACATTTTGCTCTTGCTTCCCCTCTTTCCCCCCCTCCATCCACCCTTTCTTTCGTGAAACTAAACAAATTGAAAATAATGATTGGTAACCATCTGCAGGGCTGAAATTCCACGTACGGCAGTTAACTCTATTTTACAAAACGGTTCCCAATCTAGTGAATTACGGTGCAGTTCTTGTGTGCCAGCAAATAGCAACAAGCAGTTTAGAGTTCCTCTGGACAAAGACAGGCGGCCAGCATTTCATTATGCCTAGTCACTTTGTGTGGTGGGAGGGGGTGGAGTGGTGGTGGTGGGGGGAGAGAGGGAGCAAGCGCGTCAGAGAGCCCCGATAAACAATTCAAAGTAATGCATTTGGAAACGGAGTGAAACCATCCCCTAATTGTTTAATTTGATCAGAATGGGGTGGGGATGATCTGTAAAACTGCACACAGAGGAGAACTAAACGAGACGCGGGCATGTCAGCTGGATCACCCTTTTCATATCTGTAGTGCATTTCTAATAGCTGATGGCTAGCCTGTTTTGAGATTTAAATCACTCACGGGTCTTTAGACATGGACCAGGGAATTCCTTAAAATAAGACAGCCTACTCCAGATAACCCCAAAGATATAGGAGGGTGGTAATTATTTATAGTTACTCCCCCCCCATTGACACGTTTATATAATAGTGATGTAAACTCTAGAATAACAGGATATATATTTATTTATGCGAGCCAAAGCAATGTTTCAGGACACCAAGTGACCGTTATGTTTTTGAATGAACGGTAGTGTCCCCGTTAAAACGAGTCTATTTATGCTACATTTTTAAAAAGCGCTATTTGACCATTATCTAAAGAAAGTTGCTTGAAACTGGCAGTAATATTGAGTTTGAAGGACCCAACGCAGTCCATAAATTCTCTGGTGTCTACTGGATTTTTCATCAGGGAGACTTCCAATAAAAATGATCTATTTTAGAAATAATATTGTTTAGTAGGTTGAAATGTGGTGTAATAAAATTAGACCTTCAGTCTTCCAAAGTTACTACTTAGATGGAACCCTTGGGATGGCAAAATGGCTGTATAAGCAGATGAATCAGACAGCTCCACTGATGGATACATTTGTCAGTCTCCCTTACAGATATAATATATTCTCATATCTGTAATCCTGACACTGTTACATCCAAATGAAATCAACATGAGGTTGTCATCTTTAAGCAAATATGTTAAGTGTTGTCTTTTGTGCTGTGGATTTGAAAGAAAGGGGCCCAAGGGAGCTAGCATCATGCAAATGGAACAAATCCCATTTCTTCTGAGCCGTGCCTGTTTCCCCCCCCCCCCTCCCCTCTTCTTCATGGCAGCTGGCTGTGTTATCTTTGTGTGTTTCTCTGAGTGCTGACAATTCTTTCAGTGATCTAAGTTAGGGCACATTAGAAAGTGGAAACAGCTGTCTGTCGCTATACTGAGAGACGTGTTTGCTCTACTGCAAAGATGAAGGACCATGAATCCTTGACTCTCCCCCCCCCCCCCTTTTACTTTCCAACACGATCAACATTCAGACACACAGATTGTCTGCTTGGACAGTTTTTTGTTCTGACTGACAGTGTCGAGCATAGACAATTTTTTTAAAAAATACATAGCGTGCTCTGCTTGGAATTGGAACATCCCTTTCTTTATTAATCTTCTTGTTTATACCATCCACTCCAATGTTTCAGGAAAGGTTAAAGCTGGGAACGATGGGAACATTTCTTTTTTAAACGAATAAGCTTCTAATGAAATACCTTGAATGAACTCCAGATAGCTAGTATTTTTTTCCTAAAGAAAGAAATTAATACCTGATTAATGTGGCCTTGGAAGTCGATGAAAGTGCAGGATTTCCCCCCCCCCATTGTTTTAAGCTACATATTCTAATGAAATGCCAGAGATTTCTATTTTTTATTTTTAGCACTGAGCTACATAAAAAAATGAAGTTTTGTTTGAATACCCAACATCTCTTCTGTGATAGGAGATGTTGCCCTTCAGTAGGTTGGGTTTTTTGGGGGGAAGGGGGTGTCTAATTGAATCTTCTGTTGCTGGAGGGGGGGAAAAGACATTTCAGGGAAAGAATCCTAAGGAATGTGTTGTGATCTACTATGCTGTATTTATCATTGAAGCACTGGGTGTTTTGGCAAAATCTCAATTCAGATTATGCTGACAAGGAATATGCACTTGTTAGTATATGTTCCTTTAATAAGGCAGGCTTCTGTAAAAGACCCCCCCCCCCCACACACACACACCATTTGCTAAGCACACTTATTCCCTCAACCCAATTCAGCAATGCAGACTTGGTTGTTTAGCATGTGCACAACAATATCATGAAAACTGGCTGCATCAACCAGGACATGGATGGACCTGAGGTTGATGCTGTTGTCATGTTATTTGTTTTCTTTTTTCCATCCTTCCTGGAGCCTGCATTTTTACATCGGTTAATGTTGCAGATTTAACTTGGTTCAGTATAGGGAGAACAGAAGCTTTGCTTTTTGTAGACAGGGATGTGGGATTTTTTTAAAAATAAAATGGACAAATCGCTAGTTTAAGTGCTTGGCGGAAATGTGTAGTGTGTGTGTGTGAGAGTGAAAAACCTGTCTTCCTTCAGTGATGTGGGGGTGGGGGAGCAGAGATTCTGCAGCAGAGAGGCTCTGTTAATTGTGAGAAAGCAAGGCTTGGTTGGACATAGAAGAGGGCATTTGCTTCGGGATACTGACAAATTTCAGACACCAGTGTGCAAGCTGAAATGAAAATAAGATTCCAGTTGTGTTTCTCCAAACAGACTTTTTGCTGAGTTGGGCCTGAGTGGCTGTGCAGTTCAACATTTTGCCTCTTGGAAACAGATCATATTTTTAAATACCTTCAATAGAAAGACATCCTGCAGCTGTCTAGGAGTGCATGAGCCCTATTGATTTTCAGGCATAGGTAGCTGGGCACAGGATCACAGTCTAAATATTGATATTTGAAGTACTGTGAGAAGATCCCTTTGAAAAAATGTTACGTTTTCCTTGTTCAAATACGATCTATTGTGTATATCCCCCTCCCCCCCTCCCTTAGTGATGCATTTCGGTATATACTGATATTCCCGGATCGGTTTCCTGATGCGAGTTTGTGGAGGTGCTCCATGAAAGTGTTTTCCTTTTATCATCCTGTAAATTCAAATGTGTAAATCAGGTTTTAACTTTGGAAATTGACTTTTAAATGTAAGTCGTCATTTTAGCACGATTGGAGCTTGCAAACTTCCCTCTTGGTCTGCTAGTTAAAAGTGAGGAGCGCATATTTGCATCTGTAAGCAAACTGGGAATCGGTTGGAGTGCACAATTCCCCCGTGGAAAAGGCAAGGTTTAGCAGTAATGCTTTTAATCTGGACTTGTAGAGGATTCAGGAGCATCCATAGATCTGCTCCAGTAATTACCATACCCCAAGTGGCACTGGCAGAGACATTTGCCTAAAAACTTGATGTCTTCATTACACTGTTTACATTTTAATTAGAAACATGAAAATTTACTGATTCATACAGACCGCTATAGTTTAAGTGGGTTTGTTCTCTCTCCAGTAAATCATTTAATAATAAAAAAGAGCCCTGCAGTCAGCATATGTAGTTTACTAAGAATCATTCATGGGAATAATGTGTTAGCATTAGAAGCTGCTTTTAAAATATGTTTTTAGTTTACCAGAGGTGGAATTTGCATATAAATTAGAGAATGGCATTTTAAATTGGCCATCATTTATGCATGATACTACACATATGCAAATCGCATGTGTGCATAATATATGCACGCATACCAGTGTGTTAGACTTAAATGTTTTAATGCGAAGCAAGCGCCAGGGCGCAAGCTATGCTTCACAGTAAACGCTTAATGTAAACTAAGTTACATGCTGGAAGGAAATATACATTCACATATATGCCTGGTTATATGTATATCCTCTCTCTCTCTCTCTCTCTCTCTGTGTGTGTATATATAGAGATGTAAAACCATGTATATGTATATTATTTCCCCTTGACTTTTGCATGTACCTGTCAGCACCAGTGCCCTAGAACAACTCCCACTAGGAACAAGCTGGCCTGAAGCATTGGCGCCTGTCACTGTCCATTCCTGAGTCAGCAGCATGTCCATTGCTTGAATTGTGCGACAGTCACTCATCCCATTTTTTTCTCCTCCCCAGGGGGGCAACCGTCCTCCTCATCACTGAGAATGACCCTTCTGTCTGGCATGCTCGAGATCCCGAATCTCCCCACTTTGGTGTGCGAGTTCAAATCCCAACTCCTGAAGGCAGAACTGGGATTCCAGCTAATGACTCAGAGATACAGAGGGTCAGTGCTCTGGTGAGCTGGAGTACTGAGCCATTGCACCAGCTTAGCTGTACTTTCCTTTATTTTTTCCCCAACCCCACCAACTCACCATTTCCTTCCCTCCTTCCTTGTTAGAAATCGTGCATGTAGCAGGCTAAACAGAAGCACCAAATTAACGTTCCTGATTTTCAGATGGGCTGATCAGATGGCCGGAAATAGTGAAGTCTTTTCTATTCTTTTTTAAATGACTCCTATGGCATACTCTAATTCTGTCTTCATATTTGTAGATTGTTCCCTGAGCTACTGCGTGCAATGAATGGAAGCCCAGTTGCAGTGAGTGACTGGGTGGACCACAACAGCCACGCCTACGGTTTATGATTTATTCTAACTTTTTAATGGTCCTGAATTTTCTTTGTAAGAAAGGACTCTTTTACCACCATTTTCTTCCCCATTAAAAGCCCACTCTTTTATTTTGTACATTTTAATGCCTTTAGGAGATGTAGAATACTTGTCATATATATGATTTCATTTTATGGATCTACATGATTGACTCCCCCACCCTTGGATTAATTAGATTACTATTGTGTTCATTTTTCATTCACAAAAGATGCTGTTTAAGTGTGTGTGTGTTTATTTAATCACTTTGTAAAAGCTCGTTCTTGGCTCATCATTTGAATAGTGCAGTGTTTAAATGCAAGTCGAGGAAATTGCAGAGTTGTGAACTTTTAATTTGATTGCAATGGAGCAGCAGCTTCAAGAAGATCTGTTTCAGGCCTCACCTTCCTTAAGATGTACTCTTTGTATTTGGGGAGATACTTTCACACTGTTGGCATAACACAGTTGTGGCCCACAAAAAAAAGGTGTGTATGTATTAAAACTGATGCTTTAGCTGGTTTTATAATTAGTTATTATAGAATCTCTATGCCTGCTCCCATTCCTAATACCCCATCCTCACCCCTTTCCCTCCTTGTAAGTAGGACTGACTTCTGAGTAGACATGCTCAGGATTGGGGCTGTAAGGTGATTCTCCCCCCCCCCGCCCCTTTGCCATGTGGCGTTGAGAGAGTTGTGTGGTGAATGAAGCTAGCTGGCCGCCTGCCAGCCATCGACTACGAAATCCTGTGTACCTGAGAGCTTATCAGTTCTTTTGCTTTGTACAAAAAAAAAAGTGTGATGAAAATGTTGGTGAACTGCCATGCAGGTTTTAGGCCGCTGTAATGAGGAGCCGTGTAATCAGATTGGAGGACTGTTCTTGAGATTCTCTGCCTGGGAAAGTGGCCGGCGGTGGATCCTACTGAGACGCTGAGCGAGTGCTGAGCTGACCACTTTGTTAGCAAATCAGCTTGTTGTGAGGCAGCAACAGCAGGGGTGGAAAAGCCTTAGCCCTTGCAATGGTATGTAATGCCAGAAACATGTCTTGGCTTGACACAGTGGCAATCGTCTTGCAATTAGCTCTTTTTTACATTGAAGCCCCCCCCCATTCTTTATTATTTCCTATCCCCCCCCCCCCCCCAATTCTAGTTCACTGCATCCTGCAGTTCGGCCTAGAAAGTATTCTGTGAATCAAAACAATCCATTAATTTTATCACCTGCACTGAAACAAAATAATAAGGTGGTCAACTGGTCTTCCTCAGCTGTTGGAAATTGGTGGTTCAGTGTAGCGTAGAGGGATTCCCCCTCCCTCTTTAAAAAAACCTTTTTGATCATTGAATTAGGTTAGGTTTTTGTGTGTTATCCATAGCTCACGAAGGATACACTGATAAGAACTGCAATAATAATAATAATAATAATACGCTGTAAAACAAGAAGGGTCTACCTTCTTTCAGTACAGGTTGTGCAAAGACTCTTGTTTGTTTAGGCCTTTCTACTGCCGACACGCCGAAAGCTGGAATGACATGGCCATTTGTCCTTCTAATTCTGCTACTTTACCTTTGCTGAACTTCCTTCGGCAAGGTTTTGAAGGTATGAATCAAACACTGTTCAGTAATATTCTAAAATACAATTCTGATAATGGGGACGCCTGCCTAGTTTCTGATTCCATTGTCTTTTTTAATATCTGAGGAAGAATGTTGCCATTGAAAAGTGTTCCAGCTGTTTAAAGAAAAACAAAAACAGTAAACTATCTTCAGCTTCAGAATGAAGAAGACCATGGATAACTTTGCTTTTGTTTTGCAAAGTCCTTTTTAAAAAAAAAAAGAAAAAGAAAACTATCCAAATTTATGTTTGCATCACTTTAGGGAATGTTTATATTGAGGTGCTTCAGCAACCCAGAATGTTCCAAAGACCCAGGTGGGAATTGCTCATATTAAGAAGTTGTTTTCAGAGGACTTTGTCCACCAGATGCTGGTTCCTCTGGGACTTCACTGGAGGTCATAATGAACCCTGCTGAAATGCATGGGGACTGCCCTGCAGTGCCTGGTTGGCTGTGTCCAAAGTGAACTATTTAACACATATAGCTGTTTACAAATGAGAACAAAGAAAATAGGAGCCACATTACTGTTGACAAAGCATCATAATGTCTGAATGTGAATGCTGCTATTCTTTGCTGCTATTTCTTGGCTGTGAATGTTAACAAATAACTAAGGCTCATGGAATTTTTTTTTAAATGGTATTCTGCCCAAACAGAAGAGCGTGTTGGAGGCAAGGGAGGAGGGGAGGGGAAGCCATTCTTCCCACTGAATTTTGATATCTGAAGAACAGGATTTATTGCATCTCATTTTATCAATGATTTCTGTGGGAGAGGGGTTTTTTTTCCACTTCTCATGATGGAACTGCCTGTTTACCCTTTTATGAAGAATGAATCTGTTTTGGATTGTGAAATGGGAAAACACAAGCTTGTGCATATAGGGTACATTTATCATACTCTTAATGTACTCTTACAGCTTTGGGCGCAATCCAGCATCCAGTCCCATTTGATTTCAGTGGGGCATAAACACATTTATAACTGAACTCTGGATTGTAAACTTTGTTGTTGTTGTTTAAACAATATATAAATAAAAAAGGGTGGCTGGACTGCCATATTCTCTCCCCCCCCCCAACATTTTCCAAATAAAACGGGCAAGAAGTGAGTCCTAGCCTGTGTACATCCATATGCTTTAAAGATCTACTTTATATTCCTTTAGAGGACAAACTCCATTAGATATGCACTTACTGTACATTGGATTATAAATCTTACCATTTAATGGTAATTCAGTGAGCAGTTATTGCTTCACTGGCCTTTCCCCCCCCCTTCCCTTTTCCCCCCTGGTTCCGTCGCACTTGTGAAATAGGGTTACCCTTTACAAGAGTCGCATCCCGAGATTCATCTTTTGTACTTGATAGCCGTTCCTAGGGCCTTGTTGAACGTGAAAAGAAAAATAGGGACATGAAGGCAGCCGTCAGGATGACTGTGGGGTGGGGGAGGGGATGTATGCGTGCGTGCAGAATACGGCCATGCAGCAGCAATGAGATCTAGGTATTTTAACATCAGTCTGACAGATTAAAATGCTGCTGGAAAGGTACATTTTCTTTAACCCGTGTTCACATCCCCCCCATGTGTTGTCTGTATTTGAATGTCCAGGAGACAGGAAGGGTATCTTAATGCTGGAAGTCTCTCTCTCTCTCTCTCTCTCTCTCTCTCTCTCTCCTTGCTTACTGTTAATACCCTTATCCTTTTAACATGAAATAAAAAATTTTTTGGAGAAACAATATGCACATTTGTAAAGAAATTATAAAAGGATTCTTCTTTTGAAGATAATGAGTTTTTTCTTCAGGAGCTGCAGGTTACGTAGAACACAAATGAGCTCTAAGTGGAAGGATTTAACGTCCTGCTATAGCATTTAATTTCTTGAGGAAAGGAGTTCAGTTCAAGGTTAGCCTGTTATTGTGGTACTGGCAACTACTACTTCTCTCGTTCCTGTTCTTCTGCCAGCAGTCCTGCACAAAAGACAGTCATTTTTATTTAATACACGGGGAAGTATTAATCACTGCTCTGTTTTCCTGTGAAAATTTATCTTACCAAATTCATTTCCCCCCCCCATTGCTCGTGACAATAATAGGTGTTTAATTACTCAATAAGAGCAGTTTATAGATTCCATTTTTCCTGTATGCTGGACAAATGGTATTGATTTTGTACTTTGATGCAACATGAAACAGTATTAAACTCAATTAGAATTCTAAAACTGGTAATGTACATTAGTTATGGTAACTGAACTCTTTTTCTTCAAGGAAGCAAGAAGAGTCCCTTCCCCCTTCCTCCCCAGACAGATGAGAACTAAATCTTACATTCCCAGGACAAGAAAATAATTATTTTATAGTTTATTTTAGAGAGAAAGTAGTTAGGAGTATTTAAGCTTTTAATTTTTTGTTAAAGTAGTTCAGTGCACTGTGTAGGAATGGGCACTTTAAATTTCCATATGTGGCAACCAGGTTACGTAAGCTGAAACTGAATTACTGGTGGACCATTCGTAGCGGTAAGCAGTAGTAGTGTTTTCCGTGTCACTGTAGTTGCGTGTGTTGGACTGCTAGTATTTTGTATCAAGTGCAATGTTTCACCTGAGAGAAATAAAATAAGACGTTGCACATCAAGATTGACCTCAGCCTGTTAAAAACCGTATGGGAGCCATCTCACTTTTTTTGCCTTAAGTTTTCAGTTTTGATCAAAGAGCTGAGGGTTGATCATGTGAAAATAAGGGCGATTGGCCTGCCATTACACACTGAACACTGTGCAGTCTGACATGGGGCTCAAGCCCACAGCTCCTGTATCTGCCTTTCGGTTTTTAATAGGAACTGGGAGGCCATCTGTAGAATTTGAATTGCTTTCGTACTTTCCCTGACATGAAAAGGACTGGAACAATACTGCACACCAGCGCCCTGTTTTTGCTCTGTCACAGCTTCTGAGATTTGGTTATCCATGCAGGAGTTGTGCACAATTAAAACTAGCCACCAATGGGTTGGTCTTGCTCTGCATCGTCACAGATTAGCATGCTGGCATATGGGACTGAGACCAGCACACTAGTTCATTTATAGGAACTGGGGTGTGTATAGGGAAGGGGAATGTCTGAATTGCTTCAATCTGTAGGGCAGGACTCCTGTTTGCGTAGAATGGAGAATTTTTGCAGGGTGTAACATCTGCATCATGCTAATTTAGGGAAGATGGTGTGCCTGTTTTAGGGCTGAATGCTGTATAAATAGTGACCCTTAGGAGATATGGAGGTTTGTTGTTTTTCTACCCTCTCCTGATACTTATTAGTGTATTAGGTGCTTGTTTTTGCATACTACAACAGCATGCTATAGAGATTTCAAGCATTCTCCCTCCCGTTCCTTGCTTGTATGGCAGACATCCTCAGCAGATCTTCCAGCCTGCTATTTTTCTTGTTTCTCTCCCATTTGTGGCAGAGGGCCGTACTGTTGTTGCAGTTTTGACTGCTGTTAGGATGGTTTCATATCTGAATTTGAATTTCTGGAGAAACTGTTAAGCGTTAGCACATTTTCATTTTCAGTATTTTCCAGTATTTGCTTTTTTTTTAAACTACTGGAACACAGAGTCTGCAATCTATTCAGGGCTGGCTTTCCTAGCAGTCCACAAATATTTTCCTTTTAGGGAACATTGTAAAGGTTTGCTGTAATCCTGTACAGGATTAATTTAATTCATCCCTATGTATTTCTCTGTGATAACTTTGCATGGAATTGCAGCCTTCACTAAGTGGTAACATGCTTTTCACTTACTGTTTCCTACTGACTATAAATAGGGACAATAAGAAACTCTCAGTTATCTGCTTTCCTCAGTTTAATTTGGAGTGTATATGAAAATACCTATTTCAGGTATTGATAAGGGAATCAAAATAGGATTTATGTAAAAGATAAGTGATTCAGAGATACACCTATCTGCATGGGAAAGCCCTATTCAGTCTAATGAGAGCTTATTTATTTAGAATGAGCTTGTCACACACGATTCAAAAACTTAATTGTTTTCATGGAGAACATATTTTAAAATGTTCTTTTATCCTTAATATTGCATCAGTTTCATCAAATAAAATATATAGCTATCTGACATCTTTTACTGTATTTGGTATGCAGGTATTCTGTATGGAGGGTCACCTTGGGAAATGGAGTGGGCCGCAGCTAATTTGCATATTTTAGTTAACATAATTAACATAATTTGTGAAAAATGTATGAATGTGATTGGGGGCTGGGCCATGTTGGCTGCTGCATTTGCCTTATTTTTCTCTGTCGGGAATAATTCTACTCACTTTACTGGGAGATGTTGCCACACTTAAGTTACCACACTTCTCATTTTTAAACTGGTTAGACTTGCTTAATCAAAGCCCTAAACAGAAATTTGTTTTTCAGCTGAGGCAGACAATGTACTAAATACTGTGATTATTTACATCTGTGTATGTGGCAGCTAGCCAGTTTAAATTTTTTAAAGACTCTATTGAGGTGTCTTTAACTAGGGCTTAAGATACGTTTAGTTTTCTACAGGTATAGAAAGTGACAAGCTGGGGGCCTGTGAGGAACTGTAGAGTTGACAGTCAGGCAATCCCACCCCTCAAATGCTCTCAGGGGCCTCTTCCCCCCATATCTTGTTATTTCTTCCTTTTCACCAAGATTCAGCCACTATCAACATCATTTCTTCTGATCATTTGCATTTTAAGGCCTTTTTGGGAGTTTCCCCCAACTTTTGATTAATTTTCAAAGCTGAATTTTTCTGCAAACCTTGAAATCCCTCAAACTGGCAGAGATGCTTACCTTGTCAGTGTGGGGGGCAGTTTTGTGTCTTTCAGCATCCACACAAGGCCGGTGAGTTTACTGTTACTTTGAAATGATACCTTTAAAGCTATATCTTGTTTGGCAAAATGGAAGGCCTTTCTTTTTTAAAAGCACTGCTATAGTATGTAAAGTATGGGACTGGAGGCAATGCTGTACTGCCGCTGAACACCAACTGAGGAGGAGGGGCCCCCATTAGTGGAGGGACATGTGAGGCAGTACAGGAGATGCTAGTGACAGAACTACTCCTATCTCTGGTATGGAATGTACTCTGACCCCATGCTTCACTATTATTTTGTTTCCTCTAGGTACACAGTGACTTTAAAAGGGGGGGGGGGAGACTTTTTGGTGGAGACGGAAGAATCTGTTTAATCTGGCAAATGTACTTGCAATATGTTTACACCCATCTAAGCCCATTAACGTCAATAGTTTCAGAAGGGTGTAACTGTTTAGGGTTGCACTGCTAAAGCTGCCTAAGGGAAGCCAGTTTTAATCATCTTGCTGAGGCCCTGATCCACATGACCACCACTCCTTGGCAGCTTTATAGAACCAAATGAAATATCCGAAGTTCCAGTCATGAAGCTGTAGGTTGGACCATAGGTATTCACGTATCTGTCAAGAATAGTGAATGCTTAATTGCAAACAGCATTTTTTTTGTGCTTTTACATGGCATGTATTGTCTTCTGCTAAACCTACTCCTTGTTTGTGTAGCTAGTGCATTTTCTGGCCAACATCTACTATATTCAAGCTACCCATAGCTTCAGAGAGGGCTACTCTATTGTCTGCTTAGCCTAATGGCTGGTTGGGCCCTACTTTTTAATTACCTCAGAAAACCACATGGAAACCCATTTCCTACTTATGACACTTTTTAAAAGCTGCATGGCTCCATTGCAGTCACTTTATTACTCTTTGGCTCTGAGATTGCTATTTCGCCTTGGCCACAGATTTTCATCAGTTGCCCAGTTCACCTTTGTCCGCACTATACTTGTGAAATGACCTGCTTCTTTAGTGCTTGTCAATGGTAAATTGCTGCATCCTCCTCAGTCCCTGCTGTAGCACAACAAAGAAGTGCAATACTTTTTAGATTTTACCTTTAATTTTTAAAAAAAAGAAATTAAATTTTAATGCCGAGAATCCTAATTAGCATTTAATACCTGGTAATTAAGGCACTGGCCAGGGTCAACTATATAAAGCACATCAGTTGAACCGGCACCTGATTAATAGTCTTGGTGATATAAAAAAGTTCAGCACAAAAAGAGTGCTCTGCTGGGGTCAGTGCTTTAATAGCTGTGGAGAGTCCAGGTTTTGCTGTAATTCTCTCCTAACAACTAGATCAAAATAATAATTTGTGAGGTGTTTGTGGATGGCTCTTCCACCATGATGTCAGGTGAATTATTTAGGTGACGTCAGGCGGATTGTTTTGGTGGGAGTAATAGGAAGACCAAACAATGAGACTTGGCTTAATTGCCTTGTTCTTTTTTAAAGGTAATTGTTCAAACTACAGCTCATTTTTCTCCATTCCCTATGGCTCACCTAAAAGGGTTTGGAAGAGAAAACCAGTGTCTAAGTGCTCACTTCCCTAATGCTCAATCCAGCAACAGATCTGGATTATAACCGAATTTTAGTGCATGGAAGTTCTTTAGTTGATGTGTAAATGGCTTCATTCCAGGACTGGGTGCATGCCAAGACTGTTGGTTCCTTGCCTATGAGCAGAAGTCTATAAACCTACCATGCTCATGGGAAAAAATTCTAGGAAATGTTGGGCATGTAGTTTTAGTATCAGTGTTAATGTTTTGAAATTGCAAATGATTTTTTTCAAAAGCTAAACTCATTTTTGTTATATATTATGAACTGATTTGGTCATGGTTTCTTGGGAAAGTTGAATACTTTTTAAAGTACAGCTTAAATAGTTGTATTTTACTCTGTCAGCAATTGTATCCATGCCAAATACTGGCACAACTTGTCACAAAGGTTGAACTGTGCAAATATGCCTATTTATAGCAGTCCAATAAATGTTCCGAACAAAAAAGTCCAAATTTTAAGCACCATCATATAACCCTATTCAAATGAAGTCTGCAGTACATTTAGTGTGTGTGTGTGTGGGGGGGTCATTAAAAATACATACCAAATAATGCATTTTAAAATTTTTGAGAGCATGTGCATGTGGTTGTTCTGTTTTCATCTGTGCAATAATCTCATGAAGTATATATTGGAAGGGGGATGGTGGTTTGCTCCAGGCCACCTAGTGCAATTTGATAGCCAAGCAAGGATTTGTACAAAGGGTCATCAGGCCCAAATCCAGCGCTCTAGCTGTTATTCTTTGTTGGCCTTTTCAGCCAAATCTAGCAGACACAAATATTTCTCAGGATTAATACTAAAACAAATGTGTCCATCTCCCCCCCCCCCTCAAACACCTGTTAGATTGGTACATGACTTGCATTTTTGCCATTAAGCAAGATGAAGGTGTTAAATTAATACACAAACATAATTGTTTGTGTCGTCTTAAGATGTGACAAATTTTTATTTTAGTAAAACTATTCAATCATCGTCTTTCTTTTTTATATAACTTACCTTTTACCCTGGTGTATGCTTAGGGCAAAGGTTCAAACCAATCCTTTTCATGTACATAATCATGCACTGCAATTAATCACAATCTAGTTCTTTAAAAAGGAATCCATTAAGATGTAATACCTTCTGAACAATCACCCCGTAGAAAATCTGATGCATTAAGAGTTAACAGGCTTTCGCTGTGGGAAAGTTTTGTAGTATTTAACCTTCCTTACAAGAACATTAAATTCAGAGCAGTTTATATGTAATAAGTATTAGTGTAAGACAGAGGCAAAGCCAGTTTATCATACAGGGTTGTAATTTCTGAGGTCCTTAACAATGAAATGATTTTGTTATCCTTAAATAGGACTACCAATTTTTCAGAAAACTCTCTCTGTAATCTTTAATAAAAAACAGAAAGAAAAGCATTTCCAATTAAGCTCTTGAGCTCTTGTTCTCTCACCATGGTGTATTTTGTGAAAAACAAGTTTTTGAAGGAGAATGGTTTTTGGAAAGTATTGGATTCGGGACGGGAGGCCGGTAACAGTGAAATCAGCATTGTGGTTTATTGAGGGTCAAGATGGAGCATGGGGACAAAGGGATGAGTAACCCACTTATATGTACAGGTAAACCACACCTTGACTGTGTTCCCCCTTAAGGGGATTGGTCCAGCAGGGAGTAGTCTCCTGCCAGGGGCTGTCATAGGTCCATTCAAATATCCTCAGCCCCTGATAGTGGGACTGGCAGGATCCCTAGGTCCATTGTTCTCTGGGGACGGAAGCTCTGTTGTTCTCACATCCCATTACAGGCAAACATGCCCAGATATGTTCCCTGTCTGTGGACAAAGAGTCAGGTACCGGACATAACACCCCTCCTCCCATAGTCTAGTTCCCCCCTGCAAACATAGTCCTTCAAGTACTCTGGCCGGTGACGCTCACATTCTGAGCGCCGGGGAGTTGCTGGCCGCGGAGCACTGCTCGGCTCGGGGAGTGGGGTCGCTGGTGGCTGCCTGGGGCCGCTTGCGGGAATGTCTGGTAGCAGCTTGGGTGGTGTGGACTCACTTGGACGGTCGAGAGGTAGGGGTTCCACAGGCTCCGCGTCTGGGTTGGATTCCTGGAGTGGGGCTAAGACCGGTTCGTTGGTGGCCGTCGTCTCGGGGCTGTCGGGTGCGTTGCTTGGGAGACGCCACCGGAGCTGGTTGATATGGCACCGCCACACCGCTCCGTTGTATGTGAAGACCTTGTAGAAGAGCGGCCCGGTTGCGTGGATGATCCTCGCAGGGACCCACACCGGACCTCTGGCATAGTTCCGTGCGAAGATGGGATCCTCGGGGGCGAAACCTCGTGCCGCTGGCCGGGACTTGTGCTTGGCATTGTTGCTGGTGGTGTGGTCCAGGTGGAGGCGATCCAGCAGGGAGCCAAGGCATCGACCCATCAGTAGCTCCGCCGGTCGGTGTCCCGTCTCGGTGTGTGGGGTGTTCCATTGGCCAAATAGGAACTTAATCAGCTGGAGCTCCCAATCCCATTGTTCCATCCTCTTGAGGGCATCCTTGGTTGTTCTTACCATCAGTTCCGCCTTGCTGTTGGTCGCGGGATGGAAGGGTGCCAAGTGGATGTGCTGGATACAGAAGGAGATCACGAAGCGCTGGAACTCCCCGGACATGAACGCTGTCCTGTTGTCTGTAACGAGAGTGTCAGGCAATCCATGGGTGGCGAAGATGCGCCACAGAGCTCAGACGGCTGCTTCGGTTGAGGTAGCCTGTACCGGAACGACCTCCAGCCACTTGCTGTAGCTGTCTACAACAATAAAAAACGACTGGCCCTGTGAAGTCCAGGTGGAGTCAAGACCAGGGCTTGTTGTTCGACTCCCAGGGCCAGATGGGGGCGTGAGGATCGGGGCGCGACTCTTGGCATTTGCTGCACCAATGCACTTGGTCCTCAATTTCCTTGTCCATGCCAGGCCACCACACATAGCTGCATGCCAGGGCTTTCATCCAGACAATTCGGGGATGGGACTCGTGGAGGGCTGCTAGGACCTTCGAGTGGAGTGTCCCTGGGATTACCACCCTCATGCCCCATATTAAGCACCCCTTGTGGTGAACAGTTCATGCCGCCTTACTGTGTAAGCAGTAAAATCAGGGCCCGGATGGTCGGGCCACCCCCTCCCCACCCAGTCCGAGACCCAGGACAGGACTCTGTCTTGGGCTGTGCGACGGGCAGCATCGGATACCTGGATAGGCCGGTCCGGGAGGTCCTCAATGAGCACCACATGGAAAGCGGGAGCTGGGTCCAGGTTGCATGAAGGCAGCGGGAGGTGGCTAAGGGTGTCGGCATGGCCCATGGCCTTACCGGGGCGGTGCACCAGCTCGTATTGGTAACCTGCAAGGAAAATTGACCACCGCAGGACCCGTGGTGACAACATGTGTGGGGTCTGGCGGTGGGGGGCGAGGAGTCCCAGGAGCGGTTTGTGTTCAGTGGCCACTGTAAATGCCCTACCGTAAAGGTAGTCATGAATTTTTTTGACCCCTGCAATGATGGCCAGGGCCTCCTTGTCGATCTAGGTGTAGTTTCGCTCCGCCGACAACAACGTTCTGGAGTAGTACGTCTCCAGCACCTCCCGCCCGTTGGGAAGCCGGTGGCCCAGGACTACCCTCACCCCATAAGGAGACATGTCACACGCCAGAGCGACCGGCAAGGACTCGTCAAAGTGAGCCAGGACAGCACTGGAAACCAACAAGTCTCTCACCACTTGGAACACTGTCGCATGTTGCAGCCCCCAAACCCACTTGGCCTCTTTGTCCAGCAACCTATGTAGGGTTTCTGCAACCGCCGTCTTGTGGGGGAGGAAGGCATGGTAAAAGTTCAGGAGTCCCAGGAAGGCCTGTAGCTCCGCCTTCGACATGGGTGTGGCACCTTCATGATGGCCACTACTTTCTCAGGGGTGGGGTGGATACCCTGGGCATCAACGGTGAAGCCCAGGAAAGTCACAGATGAGACGCCCAAGGTGCATTTGTCCTTGTGCACCTTTAGGCCGGCATCCTGGAATCGCTGGAGGATGGCCCGCAGCCGTGTCTTGAAGGTGGCGACGTCTGGGGCTGCAATCAGGACGCCGTCAAAAAATGGCTTCACTCCTGGAATGCCTTTTAAAACAGTGTCCATTAGTTGTTGGAACAACCTGGGAGCGACGCTGATCCCAAACTGTAGCCGCTTTACCTTGAACGCTCCCTTGTGTGTGACGATTGTCTGTGCCTCAGCTGTGGCGTCATCCACAGGGAGCTGCTGGTAGGCCTGTGCCAAGTCCAGCTTCTTGAATACCTTGGCCCTGGCAAGGGAGGCCAAAACATGGCTGACCATGGGCACCGGGTATGTGTGGTCTTGCAATGCCAAGTTTAAAGTGCATTTGTAGTCTGCACAGATGTGAACCTCCCCGTCTGCTTTCAAGGGGGTTACTATTGGAGTCTCCCACTTAGCATGGGAGACTGGCTCGAGCACGCCTTGCGCCACAAGCTTGTCTAGCTCGGCCTCTACTTTCGGCCATATGGCCAGGGGAGGCCACCTGGCCACCACCCAGATGAGGCGGACCGTGGGATCTAAGTCTAGGGAGACCGGGGCCCCCCGGTAGGAGCCAAGTGTGCCATCAAAAACCGAAGCGTTGTCTGCAGCCCCCACGCGGTACACCCCTGAGAGCCCCACCTTGAGGGGCTCGAACCATGTGCACCCCAGGAGACTCATGAGGTCTCGTTCCACCACGAGGAGGTCAAGGGGCCCGTTGAATTCGTGGTACTGTACCCTGACCCTGGCCAGCCCCTTGATTGCGACTGGGTTCTTTTGGAAATCCCGGAGCACTAGACCCGTTGGCTGGCGTAGCCGGGGTCCCTCCATGGGCAGAGTCGTTTAAAAGTGGCCGCGGAGACTATGGATTATGCCAACCCGGAGTCCAACTCCATGGAACTGGGGGTGCCCTCGATCTGTAGGTCTATCGTATATGCTCTGGGGAGGGGCTGGGGTAGGTTCAGTACCTGTACTGCCGTTGTGAGGCTGTCCACTGTTTCGTAGTTTGTGGTGGCAGGTGGGTGACGGCTGGTCTGGGAGTGACAATCCTTGACAATATGTTCCATTTTGTGTTACTGGATTGGCAGACAGTGTCCCAGAAACAGCAGGAATGTCACTCGTGGGGTCCCCGCAGCTAGTACACGTTGGGGGCAGCCTGTTTTTGGGAGAAGGAGGGAGAACGGTGCCGGGAGTGGGACCGGGGTAGCTGGACTCACTCTTCTGTGAGTGCTCCTGGAGCCGGTGGACGTCCTTGTCCTCAGAAGATTCGGACTCAGAGATAGCAGTGTGATGGACCTTGGTAGCCGGCTTTTCTTTTAGAGTTGCCTCGAAAGCCACGGCTGTTTGTAGCATCTTCTCGAGGGTTGGCTCAGGAAGCGTTATCAGCCGACACCGTAAATTGGCTTCTTGTATACCCCCCATGAACACTGTCTCCATGTGGTTGTCGATGTGGCGGAACTCACAGCCCACCGCCATGCGGCAGAGGTCAGCCAGGAATGTTGCGGCCAATTCTCCGGGCTGCTGTTGGCGCTGGATGAAATCCAGGTGCAAGGCCATTTTGGAGGGCTTTGGGGCAAAGTAGTCTCCGAGAGCCTTGGTTAGGACCTTGTACAACGCCTCGAGGGGATCTTGTGGGGCGAGCAGGCTCTGGGCGATCCGCATCACATCCACCCCACAAGCACTCAGGAGCCAGGCTCGCTTCATGTCCGCATCGGTGATGCTGCGGACGGTGAGAGTGCAGCCCAGCTGCTTGATCCATGCCTCCCAGGTCTCTAGGCGAGACGTGTCGAAAGGGGGTATTGGTCCCGGAGAATCAGCCATAATTGCCGGAGCATGGGGCGGCGCAGTGAGCGGAGACCTCAGGGGCTTGCAGTGGTGCTTTGGAGCACTGGAGCTCGGTGGCGCCTGGAGCCGGCAGGTCAGTGGGGCTGCTTGGTTCAGCTGGAGAGTCGCTCATCGGGATCCCATCCTAATCACCAGTGGAAAGTATTGGAGTCAGGAGGCCGATAACAGTGAAATCAGCATTGTGGTTTATTGAGGGTCAAGATGGAGCATGGGGACAAAGGGATGAGTAACCCACTTATGTGTACAAATAGACCACACCTTGACAGTGCTCCCCCTTAAGGGGATTGGTCCAGCAGGGAGTAGTCTCCTGCCAGGGGCTGTCATAGGTCCATTCAAATATCCTCAGCCCCTGATAGTGGGACCGGCAGGATCCCTAGGTCCATTGTTCTCTGGGGACGGAAGCTCTGTTGTTCTCACATCCCATTACAGGCAAACATACCCAGACATGTTCCCTGTCTGTGGACAAAGAGTCAGGTACTGGACATAACAGGTTTGTATCCAGTTAAGCAGGTGGCATGACTACATTCCCTCTGAGGATTGTCTGGCCAGGGTACCATTTTGGTAGGTGGATCTATTTTACTTCAGTCTAGACTCTAGAGTTGGACCACCTGGTCCATGTGGCTAAGAAGAATGAAGGCAGTGTGAATCGGTTCCCCCTCCCTTCACTTATGGAATAAGCTGCAGAAACAAACTGGCATGTCTTAACACAGGCGTATTCAATTGGTGACCCCTGTCTTGTGATCATAGCAGGTGTGCTTGACATCTGCAGTCTTCTTGTGTGTGTGTGTGTGTGTGTGTGTGTGTGTGTGTCTTGGGCAGGCAGCAAAAATCCAGCTTTATTAACCTGAAGAGGGCTGCATTTCGCTTTGGTGCTCCTAACCATGGCACCAAACTGGCTCTTAGCCCCAGTGCTTTTCCCTCTTATTATTTTTTAAATTAAATCTGTTATTTGTATGAAATCATTTCAGAATAAGACTCAGATAAATATTCAAATATAAACAATTACATAAATTTAATTCATTTGTATAATTGCCTTAGATTTGAATATTTATTCTCACCTTATTTATTTATTTAATTGGATTTTTTAAATCCCCACAAGCGGGCTCAAGGCGGGTTGCAACGTACAATATACCGAACAAGGAATAAAGCAGTTTAAAAACCCTAGAGACAACTATTCCAAATTCCAGCTCAATCACAATATGTCATTTTCAAAACTTACAGTGTCCAAAGTAGATAGAGGCATGAATAGTCCGGGTTCTCAGAGTGGTAGGATTGTCACCATCAGACTCAAAAGGACACTTAACCAGGAGGGGCCCCGATTAATTGGACGTCCACTGCCTCAACCAAAGGCCTGGTGGACTAGCTCCATTTTACAAGCCCTGCGGAACTGTAATAGATCTGGAATGGGAGATAGCAAGTTACTAGGTTTGCACATGCCTGGAACCCCTGGGAATCTTTAGGTGTCAGGGAATGGGGGAAAACCGGAGGTGACATCACCAGAGGTCTAGGATTTCACCAATCTCGAAATCCTTGAGTGGGTGATGTCACTTCTGGGTTTTAGCTGGAAGTGGCATTGGCAATGCCTCCCTCATCCCCAGTGGTGGCAGTGCTGGGAGATCACCGGCCATAGTGGGTAAGCTGGTAACCTTACAAATTATGACTGTGATCAGCAAACTGGATCCTGTTATTGGTAATGAAAGTCAAAAAGCTATGAAGATGAACTGTTTGATCATCAGCCATGGGAAATCCACAGTGAGTGCCAAGTGGAGTATAGTGGTTAGAATGCTGCACTAACACCATACCTGTGTTTAACGTATGAACCTCATTGGTGACCTTGGGCCATTCACCCTTTTTCAGTGTAACACAGTTGTTGCAAGGATATTCTGTGCTCCTTCTAGGAAGGGAGGGATAAAACCATTATATTGATAGATATAAACATCTGAGCTTTGCCTGCTATGCTCGTTTGCTTGTTTCAGAGATGTCGTTGTTGGGTGGAGGACCACCTTCCTTTGGAATATTATTTTCCCAGTTCAAAGTAGTATTTCCCTGAATGCTTGAAAAATGTGAAATTCAGATTTTCCTTTCCCATACCTTACCTTTTCTATCCTTTGCATTCCCCCCCCTAGTTTTTTACAAAACCTAAAAAGGTTTTACAGAACCTTTGCTTCTGGTCAGGATATGGAGTTTTCATTTGACCATAAGTCTGTGCGGTAGTTTACTTATTCTTGAACATGTCTGGCCGCCAGAGCATTATTTATTCAATACTGGATGCATTAATCAAAGGTAGTGGACATAAGGCTATTTGGGTATTTAGGGTCAACGCTGTGGCCCTCTGCACCCCCGTCTTACGCCACACCGTAATGCTTATGTCCAAGAAGCTATAAATGGTAGGCTGTTTAATTAGTAGTAAAGAAGATCTACTGTTGAAAAGCTACTAGATTGCCATTATACTCTTCTTGCTTGTTTTACGCAACCTTGCAGTAGGCCACTACTCCTCAAACTGGGGAGATGACACAGGCAGGCTTCCAGAAGGGATGCCCAGTAAATTACATGGCCTAAGGTTCATTGCACCTGGAATGCACTCAGGAGCTCTGCTGACTTGTGCATTCTCAAGTTCAATTTCTATTCCTGACCACAGAAGAACTTCTGAAATAGCGCTTAATTCATAAAGCTCCCAGTTACAAGCTAGATACATTCCTGTTATGAACTGGGTCATCGTGACAGTAATGACATCATAATGAGGAAGAGAAGTTTATAGAATTAAGCAAATGTTGGCAGAAGTGACATTTTTATTGAAAAGTTATGGATGCAGCCACTGTGTATTTGTAGGGAATAGAATTTGGCCCTCTTATTCATTTTGGGTTTCATGCTCTCGTAGAATAGTTTGTCTGTGGTCGGCTTAAATGGTGTGTAAATATGACTGGATGTACTGACTATGTGCAGTGGAAGTGAGGACTACCCTATCATTGTATAATCAAAGAAAGAATGTTAGATTACTTGGCTATGTAAAGAAAACAGACATCTGGCAGTGCCAGCTGACATCTGTCACAAGTACTTTGGAAGGCAGCTGTATGCCTCGTGAATGGAGTTAAGGAAGATGTATTCTAGATTTCCAGTTAGAATAAATTTCCATTGTGGTTTTTTCCCCTCCCCAAAGCATTAATATTCTTATGTTTTTATCAAATAGAAATGGACTGTTTTTAACCACATACAAATTGAAATCTTTGAACCTAGGTATTTGTGATTAGGTCTGATGTACTCATTATCTGTGGTGGCATCTCATCTCAGATAGTGATCATAGATGTTCAGTGACTCATCTAGTCCCCTGCCGATTGCTGCTTCATCCTTTTAGTTAGACAGAGAGTCTGCATTTTGATGTCAGATAAACCTAAAGATCAAGGAAAGGGTTATTACACAGGCCTTCACCAATATGTACACCTTATGTGGAAAATTATGTATTAGAACTACCAGGCTCGTAGCCAGGATTTTTTTAGTCAGGGGGCATTTAAATTTCTTAGGGGGCACCTATATCCTTGAATATAAACTGTTCTGTAGTTTCTGCCACTCAGGCCTCTACCAAGCCATCTCCTCCTTGCAACAGCCCCTCATACCACCATAGCTGGCCCCTTGTGCCAGCCAGCGCAGCCAGCCAGCAACAAGTACATTCCAGGGAAAATAGACTTTCTGGGGGAAATAGAGAGTTGCTGTCTGGCTCTGTGCAGCCACCATAGCTGGCCCTTCATATCAGATATCTACACAGGAATACCTGGCTCCTTCCCCACACCCTCCGCCGCTCGGGGGCCCTGGGCTGGATGGGAAATTGGGGGGCCTAGCCCCAAGATGCCCCACTGTAGCTACAGGCCTGGGAGCTATTCACATGAGTAAAGCTTTGATTGATCAAATCTGGTTTGTATATTCCCAAAACAGTATGGGGTAACCAGGAAGTCCAGCAGCTTGCCTTCATAACTTCTAAAGGCAAGCAAAGTGTACAAGTTATCCGATAAGAAATTACAGGGTATCCCCCCAAGCTCTTATGGAGCTCCCTTATACTGAATCAGATCATGGATCCATCAAGATCACTATTATCTTCTCTGAGTGACAGTGCCTCTCCGAGATCACAGGTGGAGGTCTTTCACCTCTTAACCAATCTATCTTAAAAACTAGAGTTGCTGGGGACTGAGTCTGGGATTTTTTTGCATGCCAAGCAGATACTCTACCACAGCCACAGCCCCTTTCCGTACTTAGCCACTCTCTTCCTTTCTGGAGCATTTTCAGATCCTCATCAAGGGTGGTGGTTGTTTTTTTTTTTTTTTTTGGTATCGTTTAATTTACAAGTCATTTTTTCCCTACATACCTGTGGAGTTCCCTCAAGAAAGTACCTGTCTTGGCTATAGTGGCCCTGTTTTGTGGCTTTTCTCAACCTCTTAGGGGCCAGCCAGTCTCCTGTTTGATATAGTGATATCATTATTAATCAAGTGTTTCATTTAATAAGTAATATGTGCTACTGTGATACTCTGGGGGACAATACTTTGTCAGTTCAGTCCTGTGGCTGTGTTTAAACTATTCAAAATGAGAGACTCTTTACATTGCATACGTGTGCAAGTTGGAAATTAAAGTATTTAACCTCCATCTCCCATCTATTAGCAAACTCGTTTTTTAAACAATTACCCCAAAAATTGTTAAAGCCAGTCGTGCATTTATTTTTATAAAAAGCCTGAAACAATATTAGCTAAATTCTCCAAATAAAAAGAGAGTCAAATAATCACTTGGAGCCGATTTTGCAGGGACCTTATTCAACCTTCCAGGGCATAATTATATCGGTGCTTTAGCATGGGGCAAAGAGAAACATAAAAGTAAGGCATGAAAGTGTACCTATTTTGAACAAAATAATGGGATAATTGGTATAGCATTTTATTACCATTCTATTATATAAAGATGCAGTTTCTCCTTTCCAATATATTTTCTCAGTCTATTAAGTTATATTCTTGGAGACATGAATCTGGTTGAAGAGGTTAAGAAGTACTTGAAACCTTAACACAAGCTTTAGATTTCTTTAGGATGCAATTTCAGCATAGTATGTATTCATTCTCTACAACTGAGCTCTTTAGCCACCCTATGGCTTTCAAACGCTTTTACTTTTATACCTTTCACACTTAACAGCTTTGCCTTCAAGTTGTCGTATGCTAAGTTTGTTCATTGTGACACTGCAGAAATGGAATTTCAGAGGCTTGGATGAACATCTCAGGGTGGTCTGGTTAAATGCAGCTGCCTGTATGTGTGTGTTTATCTCCTCGTTGTTGTTTTTTGACAACTGTGGGAGCTACATGAGTGTTGGAAATTGAGGGCAGTTTTGATCCAGCAAAGAAATCCCTGTGCAGAAATATTCCTCTATGAATATGTCTCCTTTCTGGATTCAGCTCCTCGGGTATAACAGAGTAGTGCGCCATGTAGATCTCCTGGCTTGAGGCAGGCATCTTGAAACATGAGGCTGTGTAAAATGATTTTAGGTTTATTTGCATACCATCCCAACCTTTTTAGCTGCTGTGCATGAACACCTGGTAATGATCTCTGCAGCTGTAATCACATCAACACAGCATGGTGTGCCTGAGACGATTCCTTCTCATCTGTTTTGGAGGGTGGATTGCCCCTGTCTGTGCATTATGGCTACAAGATGCTATTAGTCAGAGCCAAGTTGTGATACAAGATAAGGCCGTTTAAGATGCCCAGTGTGATAAGGGTTATTCTGGCTGAAAGACCACTGAAAATACGAAAGCAGTTGGTGATCCAGCTGGTCCAGTTCTGGTTGTCTGGTAGTCAGGCCCTTAGCCAGGCTTTTGTGGCTTGTGGCTCACATTTTTTTTTCCTGGTGGGTCTACCAGTATTTTTCAAATAAAAAAATAACATTAAAATATTGTCTGTAAATAACTGTGTTTCCCTCTATTCTTCCCCCCTTCCCCCCTCCATTCACATAATCCAGAGAGTGTATTAAAAATATTTTTTTAATGAGTTTAAAACCATTTTTAAAAAGAAAATATTGTGGGGCTATCCCTTTAAGGGAGGGGGCAGAGCACTCAGTAGCCCCACTGTTGCTATGGGCCAGGTGGTAGTTATAGTTTAGGATTGGAGTGACTACAGACTACCTAGTTTATCTCTCGATCTAGCTTTTTTACTAGTTGTATAGGGACTGAAGGGTTGGGTCCAGATATGCTGTTACACTAATGGGGCACTTCTACATGCATAAGGAGGCACCAGGGATTTTTTTTTCTAGCTCTCCCACTTCAGCTACATCTGCCCTTCCCATGCTGTATCCCAGGCTGACTCTTAAGAGCAACTTTTTTGTGTCACAAAAGACAGGGTAGTGGGAAATACCGTATTTTTTGCTCCATAAGACTCACTTTTTCTCCCCAAAAAAGTGGGGGGGAACGTGTGTGCGTCTTAAACCCCCCTCACCTTTCCCAAGCCACGGCACCGAGTAGAGCTAGGTGCATCTTATGGTCAGGTGCGTCTTATGGAGTGAAAAATACGGTATCTCTTCCACAAGTAGGGCTTTGCTTGTATTTCACTGGATCCAACCCACCATGCTTTTGAAAGGCTCAGTAGCTAGAAGGTGAATAGTGGAGGACTTCTAGGACTCCGAGGTTCTGAGATGAATGACATGAACTGAGAGTAGGCAGCATTGTGCATAGCCACAGGGAGGAATAAGGTTGCCAACTCTGGCTTGGAGATTCCTGGAGATCTAGGTCAACACCTGGGGAAGGGCAGAGTTTAGGAAAGGAAGGGAGCTCAGCAGGGATGTGGTGCCACACAGTCTTCCCTCCAAAATTGCCATTGCCTCAAGGGGAATTGATCTCTGTAATCTGACGGTCAGTTGTAGTTCCAGCAGAACGCCAGGCCTCACATGGAGGTTTGAACCCTTAAGGATGAGGTAGACAGCAAGTGTTGCCAAGCCACTGGTGCAGCTGTTTGCTCATTGCCCCATGGGTTGTAGGGGTAAGTTGGATTTAAAGGGGCCTGTGTCACCTTGCTGGCAGACACAGGAGAGGCTGCAGCTCAGTGATGGTGCATTTGCTTGGCATGCAGAAGATCCCAGGTTCAATCCCCATCATCTCCAGTTAAATGATTAGATGATGTGCAAGACCTCCACCTGAGAGAGCTGCTGCCAGTCTGGGTAGACAATGCCTTGATGGACCAATGGCCTGATTCAGTGTAAAGCAGCTTCATGTGTTCATGTTCAGTAGCTAGGTGTACAGGCCAAGGCCTGTAGTGGCAGCCACTGGCTGCTGGCACACTCACTCATTACCTTGGCTCTGTCAGGAGGCTGGGCCTCAGTAGAAAAGAGGCATTTCTGGTGTTGGAGGCATTGTCATCTCTCCACGTGTGGCTAACCTAAGGGAGCCCTGCTTACCTCTTGGGCTGGGGGATACTTGCACCTGAATGAATCGACAGTTGACTTAACAGAAAAGACAGAAAAGCTACTGAGAGCCAGCATGGTGGTTAGAGTATCAGACTAGGATCCGGGAGGCCCAGGCTCAGATCTCTCAGATAGGCTCACTGTGTGTTCTCTTGGGCCAGTCCCTCTTCCTCGACTTGCCTACATTACAGGGTGATAGTTGTGCAGATAAAATGGTGGGTGGGGAGGATGCTGCCATCAGCTGCTTTAAGTTTCCCCTGGAAGATCATCAGCCAAACTACAGTTTGGTGTAGTGGTTAAGTTCACGGACTTTAATCTGGGAGAACCAGGTTCAATCCCCCGCTCCTCCACTTGCAGCTGCTGGATGACCTTGGGCAAGCCATAGTTCTGTCAGAGGTGTTCTTGAAAAAAAACAGTTTCTGTCAGAGCTCTCTCAGCCCCACCTACCTCCCAGGGTGTCTGTTGTGGGGAGGGGAAGGGAAAGGAGTTTGTAAACCACTCTGAGTGAAGGGTGGGGTATAAATCCAATCTCCTCCTCCTCTTAATACATACATACACAGACAAGCAATGGGGATGGAGATTTTCTATCATAACATAGTCAATGTACCACCCACTCAGTTAGCATAAACATGCCACTGGGCTCAGGAGAGAGCTCCTCCCCTTTTATCAAGCCCTTCCTGCAGAACGGGGGTGGGGGGTCCCCTTTTGCTGCCCAAACTGTCACTGATGTGTACATAATCTTTGGGGCAGGCTATCCAGTTTCTACACCTCTTGTAAATTTTAAGTAATCAAAGTAAATAATCACTTTTTTGGTACTAGCTGCTGAAAGTTGCATCAGAATTATTTCAGAACTGGGGTTGGCAACTGTGGGAAACTATAACTAAACATGGTTACTGGCTCAATGAGCCCCCCCCCCCCCCGCCTCTATCCCTGGTTCTCTTTGGTGCCATAATTCCATTGCATTTACCGTAACGTTGAAGTGAATTTGTAGCTGAAAAGAAGAGGAGATTTTGTTTTCAACATAAGCAGTGCTTCCAGTTGCTTCTGGCTAAAGAAAATGTAAGCAAGGGGGCCGTTAGTTTTATACTTTGTCCAGGGCCCAACAGTGTTTTCTTGTAGCCTGCTTGCAACAGTGGAGAAGAAAAGGATCTAAAACACAAAAAAACTCCCAATGGCTGCTGAAACCGTTGTTTTTTAGAAGATACCTGCTGGCAGATTATTAAAATAGGTACAGTGGATTTTGTTGGGAGGTATGAGTCCCAGTTGAAAGAGCTACACGGATACTTCTGGGGAAATGGAGCAGCTTTCCGCCTTTCAGAGTTTGTGAAGTGGCTGCAGCATGATCCACTGCAGTTGCACACAGAAGGTTGGATGCCGTCCAAAATTTTCGTGTATGGAAGCATGACTTCTTTCCCTTCCTGTGGAAGCCTGAAATGCCACTCCCGTGGCATGTGACAGTGTGAGAGGGATTTGGAGGGTTGTCACAGGAGAGGCTGCAGTGGCTCAAGTGGTTAAGACGCTGAACTGCAGACCGGAAGGTCAGTAGCTCAGCAGTTCGAGACCCGAGTGCTGCATGACGGAGTGAGCTCCCATTTCTGGCCCATGCTCCTGCCAGCCTAGCAGTTCAAAAGCAAGAAATTGCAAGTAGATAAATAGGCACCACTTTGGTGGGTAGGTAAGACCGTTCTTTGCGCCTTGGCATCTAGTCATGCTGGCTACATGACCACGGAAATGTCTTTGGACAGCGCTGGCTCTTCAGCTTGGATATGGAGGTGAGTGCCGCATCCCTAGAGTGCCGCATCCCTAGAGTCGTACTCGACTGGCTTTTGAGCAAGGGAAGCCTTTACCTTTACACAGGAGAGGGGAAATTGGCAAAAATGGATCTTTTTGGTGGGATCCAACCTAGAGCTTACTGATGGCAAGTTTTGCGCATGGTATACTGTTGTGCAAAGCTGCTACTGCTCCTGTGCTCAGAAACTATGGGGAAGTCAGCCATTCTGGAAGCACTGCCTAAATTGAAGAGCACCAGGCCTGCTGGTGCCATGGTTATTTGTCCACTTCTCCACATTTTCCCCACAAAGCAGATGGACTTGCAAAAGGTCTTTCAGGGTAGAATGAAATCCACTTCCATTTTCAACAGTCAAGTCAGTACCTTTATTGGCCTAGGTTATAAGCATAAACAACAGAAAAAGCGGTTTTTAACAGTATGGGGAGGTGTAATTCATCCTGAACACCTGTTAGGCTTACTAAGCAGGCAACGGTGGGGGTGGTGGGGAATGGAATATTATTTCTCTTTTGGTATGTAAGAAGTTGTCTGCATTGATGTGTCTCAGTGTTGTGTTGTGTTGTCTGTAGCAAGCGGTAGCTGGGGGATGAAGTTCCAGGGAAAGCTGAGCTCACCCTGACTCGAGCTCACCCTTTCAATATTGATGCCCTTGCAGGGATCAAGTAGTTGTAGCGGACTCAGCTGCATGTTACAATTTATGCATGATTTATTTCAGTTGGTCTTTGCAGATTTAAAAATTGTGTTTGCCTTCCTGGCTCGCCATTTTTCCAGCCTAAAGATCATAGGTTTTATTTGATTATATTTTGGTACTCTGTTAAAGTCAACTGGGTCACCTTGCACTGCACATCTATTTAGTATTTGCTCATTTCTTTTAACATGTTCATTTCACTCCACTGTGAAAAGTTAATGCCATCTTTTATCTTTCACTGGCGGGGTGTCAAAGGACATAACATTAATAGAAGCCAGGCACCTCTAATATAGTTTCATGAATGGCCTTTTGAAAAACACACCTACAATCTCCCAAAGAATGTAAAATCCGCTGCATATTGGTAGATTGCGTCAGATAATTCTAGTTCTATGTAAGCGGCTTACATTTTATGCAATGCAAATTTGATCTGGACTTGGCGTTCTCTTACCTGCGAGGGGAGGGATATACTGCCTGTTAGATGGTGTAATCAAGAGCATAGTCTTAAATTATTATTGTAATATTTGTTTCATAGCCCAATCAAAGAATTTGATCCTATACTCAATGATGTCCTGATCCTGTGATTTGCTTTATGGATCTGGAACTTTGATTCATGCATGGATTTCTCCTGCCTGCAAGAGCTTCCCGGCTAATTTCAATAAAAGGATCTGATGAAAGCATATGTGGAGCAAGTCCCTGCACTGAAATGAATTGCACCAAAGTTGTACATACTTAACCTTTTTCTTGATTGCAGCTAGAAAAGTTTGGGAAGCAGGCTTGAATACTATATCCACTTTTGCCATGCTTTCCCTTATATTAAAAACTCATAATTGGATTCAGATCGGTTTCCTTGCTTCTGGGAATCTAGCATTTTATGAGTATTTTATAGGAACTGAGTTGTTTTTTTCTTCTTGTTTGACCACAGAGGAGTTGTTCCATTTATAAGAAATCATGCTTATGATTAGTTCCTGCATTATTCTGTGAGTTTGCCCAAGCTATACTTTGCAGTTTGTGACTTCATGGTAAAAGTCATCAGAACTGCTGGGCAGAGCAGAGCAAAACAAACCACTCATGTTAGTCCTGGCTCATATATACCATTTTCTCCATAGAGCCATAATGACTTTGGCTTTGATCCACTAGAGTGTTTCCGTGGACCCCTGAACACCATTTGAGGGGTTCTTCTGGGCTGCAGAGAAGAGAGGTATGAAAGTCATGCTCCATGGGTAGAAATCTCTTTGCCTATGGAAACACTCTGTTGGATCCAAGCCATGGTTGGCATGTATCTATCAGGTTTTGCTTTGGATCCTATATAACAAATTCTTCATGATCTTTTGTCTGATGTAAGCAGATAAATTGTCTGTTGTATATGAAAAATGCAACGCGTAATACCAGTTCATCTTTGAGCTAGATAACAAGTATGATTTGTTCAAGCACAAGTTGTAAATTATTAGATATTTTGCTAAAGCACAACATTAATAAATACGGCTACTAGCTCCGGGTTGGAAAATACCTGGAGATTTTTGGGGCTGGAGCCTGAGGAGGGTGAGGTTTGTAGAAGGAAAGGACTTCAATAGGGTATAATGCCATAGAGTCCACCTTCCAAAGTGGCCATTTTCTCCAAGTGAACTGATCTATATCGCCTGGAGACTGGTTGTAATCCCTGGAGATCTCTAGCTACCACCTGGAGGCTGGCAACACCCCTAATGAAATATTTGGAACCATTTTTCTCCCGATACATTTTCAGCTGCTTTGCGAGGTTTGTGACAAAGCAGCGCAACTGGGTTTCAGAGGGAAGCGTAGGTAAGATCCTGTTTCCACCTGTGTATAATATAGCTGTGAGAAAACTAATTGCTGGAAGGACCATTGACAGACCTGTGTCTGGCTATTGAGCTACTGGAATTCTGTCATCCTTATGATGACAAGCTTCTCCAAAGTGAATTAGTTTAACTGACTCCTTAATTTCTTTATAAGCTATTGTCTGAAACAGAAAGACGTTTAGCCAATTTTTTGACAGTTGGCCTTTGCTAACACAATTCGTGCTTTTCGGTCTTCTTGGATGTCTTGCTGAAATGATGTGGTTTCCACCCTGTTCGAATCATCTGATTCTGTGACTTTTTTCATTTAATAAGGTCTTTCTTCCAATTAATTTAAACAGCTAGATGCAAAACTGACCAGAGTCGGGGGGAGTATATGGGACTTTGTGGTGATGCCTGAAGGGTGTTACACATCTGTAAACCATTACTGGATGATATAGTCTCATAAATAATAATCCGTTGCATAGATAATGGGATATTGTGGGGTATGTTTAGCTTACGACAGGAATAATTCTAATACTGTACTTCTCATGTTTAACAGTTTTGTTATGGCTGCTGAGAGAAAAAGGGAGAGAAATTCATTCAGTTTCTAACATGCATTCTTTCAACTGTCTCTCCCTTCCCTCATCAACTTGTTGTAGTTGACTAACTAGGGCAGAATGTATATCCATATCCACTCTAGCTGGGTTAGGCTGAAACAGAAGTCTAGTGGCACCTTGAAGAAGGAGATTGGATTTATATCCCGCCCTTCACTTGGAGTCGCAGAGTGGCTTACAAATTCTTTTCCCTTCCCCTCCCCACAACAGATACCCTGTGAGGTAGGTGAGGCTGAGAGAGCTCTTTCCAGAGCTGTCCTTGAGAGAACAGCTCTGACAGAACTATGGCTTGCCCAAGGTCTTCTAGCAGCTGCAAGTGAAGAAGTGGGGAATCAAACCCGGTTCTCCCAGATTAGAGTCCGTGCACTTAACCCCTACACCAAACGTTAAAGACTAACATTTATTTCAACATCAGGTTTCGTGAGTCAAAGCTCACATCTTCGGATGGTATGGACAGGAAATCATTCTGGGGATTGTTATATAGATATTCCCAGAATATCCTCTTCACACATCTGAGCCCATGAGCTCTACCTCACAGAAGCTCATGTTGAAATAAATGTTAGTCTTTAAGGTGCCACTGGGATTCTGCTTTATTTTGGCACAACAGACTAACACGGCTACCCTTCTGCAAATAAAACCAGTCCAGCACAACAAGACAAGGTGCATTACCTTGTTGCTTACGCAATGGGGATGTGTTTTCTCTCTGTCCTCCTTTCATTCCTTTAAAAGCCAGGGAAATGAGGAAGCCTTTCTCTTCATTCAGCGGCATTATGATGTCAAAATATGGCACTGTGTTATTGTCATGTTTCATATGATGTCATAGCACATGGCAATACCCATTCTATGATCCCTGATTGGCTGGCTAGAAGGAAGCAACAGAAGTGGCACAGAAGCTGGCGGCATGCTTGTGTTATCCATAGCGCCAAGCAAACATGAATTTCCAGTAATACAGGTTTTTGGGTTTTTTAAAAAAAAAGTACCCCTTGAAAACTCAGTTGTTTCCATCAAGACTTATGAAAATTCAGTGTTGTGCTAGATTCAGAACAATAAGAGCATCTCAAAGCAGAAATGACTTGTACAAAAGATTGTGCTAAATATTTGTGTGGTGCTCGGATCTGCGTGCTTTCGAGTGGATATTGTAACCATTCTTTATACAGGCTGTGTCCATATATTTATTGGACTTTAATTCATTGCTGTTTAACCATAGTTGTATGAGAGAGGCTTTAAAGATACAAAAAATGTTTACAAAATTTTAAAATGGGTGTGGGGGGGCAGTTCTTTTGCAGATTTCAAAAGACAGGCATGTGGAGAGCGGGAAATCAGTACAGTGCTCAATAAATGGGTTTAAATGTTTTGTTTGATTTGGGGCTTAACTAAAAACTCAGGGTAACAGACTCTTCCTGTGGGCCTCTATAAGAGAAATAGGGCAGTATGCCGTATAAATTAATGTGGCCTGTTACTCCCCAGAGGTCTACCAACGGTTTCCACTAAAGTGCTCTCTTTCTGTTTTATGAACAGTGAATTCACCATGGCCAAGTAAAATCTTCATCTTCAGATTGTAAATCTTCTGGTTGCTCCTTTCAATTGTATGTTTATACACCAGGTGGCCTCATTTATTAGATTCAGGTACTTGGAGCTTGGGTTCTTGTTTTTTCTAAAACAGTTTGCTCAACAACTTTCTGTTGGCTTGTTTTTTTGTTTGTTTCACCATATTGTCAGGTCTCCAGGTAGTACAGGATTTGGATCTGTCAGGGAAACTACTTGCTCATTTCCTGTTTTTCTTCCACTGTGGATGAATTTGAGAGCTAGTGTGGTATAATTGTTGGAGAGGTCTGGGTTCAAGTGCTAGCCAGGCCATGAAGTTCATTATTGTCTTGGGTTAGACATTTTCTCTTACCCTAACCCATCTGAAAGGGTTGTTAGGAATAAAAATGGCATCATCCCACTCATTCCTGTCACCCTGAGCTCCTTGCATATAGTTTCTTGAATATAGCTGCAATGAATGAACGAATGAAAATGAGTTTCAATGAACGTCCAGCCTAAATTCTGGCAATACTTGTAGATTTTTCTTTGAGTCCTGCTAGTAACCGCTGATGAAAGAACAGATAGAACTGATGTCCCCCCCCCCCCCCGCTTTATTTCAAGGCAAAGGCATGCTGCCTCCCCCCCCCCCCCCCCTTTACAGTTGTACATCTTGAGAGAAGCTCGCTAAGTGTTGCAATGGAGCTACAAGTGTACAGTAAACATCAAAGACCATTTGATAGTAGGTTTCTTGGAAGATGTTTCCACCATATTCTAAGTGTCATGACACTGCTTCATTGAACTGCTTTTTCCCCATTGTGTTATATTAATAACCTCCTTGCAGGTTTCTTGCGACGCGAGGGGAAAGGGAGGCTTCCTGCAGAAGGTTGGATTTGGGTTTTATATGAATGTGAATGAAGTGTGATTAAGCTTTAAAGTTAACGTGCGAGTGGTGAAGTAGGTCAATTCGCTTTGCTTCCTTTTAACTAGAGCACGTTTGCAAAATGTTTTGCCTCTGTTCAGTACACAGCAGTGATCTTTCTTTCCTGCTCTAGTCAAAAACATGCCAAGTTATATTTTGCAGTGCTGTCCCTTATGCAGTTTGGTTTTCTGCCTCCGCCTCATTAATGTGTATTATTTGCAAATATTGGGCGAGATCCAGCTACATCTAAGGACTTTGGAATCCCATGGATTTTGATGAAAAAGTTCTAACATGCTCAAAAATGTATTTGTCCTGGTCACAACCACTGTATTATGCATCCAATCAATTTGTTTTAAAGTACAGATCAGCTTTGGTGTTCACATACATCTGAATCATGCAACCAACCCCCAGGACTAAATACAAGACATATAATCAGAAGTAGCAGTAAGCAAGAACATGTTTCTAAAGTACCCAGACTGGCCCATATACTAAAAATTGTCTATTATAAAGTCAAGGACATGAGGAATCCATATACATTTGTTGAGCTTTGGCCCAAAGGCAGTGCAAACATGACGACTTTTTGAATAATCTTGTCTTTACTGCTTACAGGCAGGAAGTCAGTTTTCTCTAAATTTGACTCTCGTCCTTTCAGCAACTCTGCAAGCAACCAGTCTCTTGCAGAGCAGGGTTATGTGTCAGCAAAAAAGGCTGCATGCGTATATTTCTCCCATTGTCACCAGTATACTTTCAGAGTGCTTAACTTAAGCTGAATCATGCCCATTATGCTGTACTGCATTTTTCTGCCCTACCGTTAAAAGATATTACGGTGTTTAAAGTGTTTGTTTCTTTGAAATTTAATGTGGGGAAAATATTCAGTGTGGACTGATGGAATGTGAAAGGCTAGTCACTATGGAATAGGAAAAGAGATGGGGAAAGATACCTGTGAGGATAAAAATTTAACCCTGCAAACTAAGAGGGGTTTTTCTTTTGTACTTATTTTAGGTTGCTTGCTTCCTTGGGAAGTGAATAGGAAAGCATTAAAACATATGGATAGCTGGTTACACAGCAGAGTGTTTTTAAAATTGTCTCTAGTATTTTTGCCACAAGGGGTGGATTATGTGTTTTAAAGTTTATCAAGCTGACTAGGCAGGATGGTTTGGGTTATGATCTCATCAGCTTTGCCTTTCGATCTATTGGTACTAGACTATTAAGAATGAAATCTTAAGAAATCAATGTCCTTTCCGGTCTTAGGTGTTGCATACTACTAATAGTAATATGGATTTTCACGGGAAATTTGAAATGAAATTTTCTTCAATTTAAATAAATGATTAAAATATTGTTAGCATTTTTTTGTTTGCAAAATTTAAATAATGTAAGCAAAAGAGGGCAAATGCAGCATGTACAAATCCACTGTGGATTTGAAGTACAATAGCCCTGACAGCTATAGATAAACAGAGACTGTAACTACATATGTGGGGTGGAAATTTTTCCACAGGAAAATATAGAATTGGGATTTTCCTGGTAAATTTTCTGCTTCACATCGCAGTAATTTGCATGAAATAGTTAATTTTTCCTTTAATGTATACAAAAGTAGGGAATGTGGCAAGCCAACTCAGGTGAAGCAATTTAGTCTCATATCTCAGGCCTTAAGCTACTTTTTCTTTAAATTGTTACTCTTCATCTGTCATCATCAGGGTGCTGTTTGAGTGGGCAGGAGTCCTCTTTTAATTGACAGAATTTACATTTTCTGCATATTCAGTTCCTGTGGTAGATAGAAATCTCTCGTATTTAGGCAGTCATGTTTTCTTGATTTTCTGATTGACATTTATCCATTAAGAAGGAATAAAAAACATTAGAGCAAACAGGTTGGAGGCCTGTGAAGAATGAGGAGGATAAACAAATGGAGAACTTTTCCTGCCCATGGGGCAATAGTCTGATATTACTTACTAGGAATAAGGCTCGTTGTGGAAATAAATACAACGGGTCTAGAAAGAGGCTCTGGGAGAGTTCCAAGGCCTTGGGCACTCAGTGTCAATTTGCTGTGGCAACCTCAGCAGGGTATAATGACACAGAGTCCACCATTTTCTCCAGGGGAACTGATCTCTGCTACTTGAAGAGCAGTTGTAATTCTGAGTGATCTCCAGCCCTCATCTGGAGATTGGCAACAGTGGTTCCCAAAGAGGGAATAGGTGGTTTGGAGGGCAGAGTCTATGGCATTGTACCTGTCTGAGGCCCCACCCCTCCTCAAACCTTACCTTCTCCAGGCTCCATCCCTTAAATCTCCAAGAATTCCCCACCTGAAGTTGGCAACCCTATCTGCTTTCCAGCCAAGCATCAACCTACCTTATTTCCCACTCACTCTTCAGTTTTCCATATTCCCCCCCACCTGCAGCCTCTACCGTGCTCTGAAGCCCTAATTGCCATGTCACATTGGCTGTCATGGGGGGGGGCATCTCAGCAGGGTATAAGGACACAGAGTCCACCATTTTATCCAGGGGAACTGATCAATGCTATCTGGAGAGCAGTTGTAATTCTGAGTGGTCTCCAGCCCTCACCTGGAGATCGGCAACAGTGGTTCCCCAAGAGGGACTAGCTGGTTTGGAGGGCATTGAAGCCCTGACTACCATGTCACCCTCTTTTCCCACACTTTTTGGCCTTGGGGCAGCTGGGAACTGTGGGCCAGCAGATGAGGAAGCCCCATTCAACCCAGTGAGTGATACACCCGCAGGCCCCTCTCTGGAACTACAGCTCAATTGTACCTTATGGGGGAACATTTTACCACAGACAGCAGACATCTTACAAACACAGGTAACTACCATTTTGTTACACCTAACAATTGTCACTGAGGTAACAGTCCCACATAGGAGGGAAGCAGGAGAAGCATCTTCATCAAAAGAGAAAGCCGTCTGCCAGAAATTCTGACAGGGCACAGTGGCTGAAGTAGTGGGCGGGGAAGAGGAGCAGACTCAGCACCCAGCCAATGGCACGCGAGTACTCACAGCCAGTGGATAGGGACAGCTTCTGAGTGACACATCAGGGAGCCAACTGATTTTGGAGCATGTGGAATGTTCATGAGAGTCCATGGTGAAAACAGAATTATATATAACCGGAGGATGTCTGAGCCTAGATGGCTAGTGTACTTCTCACTTTGTCCTGGATGTCAACGGTGTATTACTATTTCATAATTGTCTGTAGCTCTGAACTGCTGAGGTTTGGGCCTAGGTGAGCAGGAACCTGCTCATCTCACCTGGCTCGAGCCTAAATTGTGCATTGTGGCGATGGGTATACTTTGATATTCCCTGAGGCACCTAATCCTAGTTTCACTTCAGAGTAATGACATTCTGGTGGTAAAATGCAATCCTAATCCGTTGCTATGTAATACTGTACACTAAGTGAGAGAGTGCTCAGCAGGAGAATCATGGGCTGCAGCTGCACACACTAAATAATCCACTTTTAATCTACTTTCAGTGCACTTTCCAACTGGATCTTACTGTGCGAATTGGCAAAATCCAGTTGGAAAGTGCATTGAAAGTGGATTATTTAATGTGTGTGGCCACAGCCATGGTGCATTTCTGAAGAAATCCAACAAAATACTTTTGAAATCTTCCAAGAATGGTGGATGGGTTTATATGTGACGCTGTGTTGCCTGTAGGGAGAACGTTGTTGCTCCCCTCCCTCTTTTCCCTAAGAGAATAGGTCCATGACAAATTGCATGGTAGGGTTTAGAGTCATAATGATGAATACAGATTCTGGTGAAGTTATTGTAATAAAATTGTGGGTCTGAACAGAACCAAGATCAGTTAACGATGTTATGTAGGTTGTTTAGAATCTTTGACCAATCTTGTGTGATTACAGAGGAATAGAAATAGTTCCCTCCCCCACTATAAGTTCTTTTTGCAGTAAAACTTAAGAAGTCATGTTTTTGTTCAGTTCTGTGATGGTGATTGTGAGGACGTACCATTGCCCTCCTATGGTGTGATACTGTGAAGGCTAAAGTCCGATCTGCCTAGTGTTATGTGAAATACTAAATGCTCTGTCTGTCTACACTGCAATTTTAACATGTTCTAACTAACACATTTTGGATCTGAGCGCTCCAGTCAAGGTCAGGGTGCTTGACATCCTCTTGAGTAAATGTTAAAGGATTTGGTATATAACGCCTGCACATTCCAGCACTGTAGCAATTAAAGCGCTATCAAAGAAAGTTTTAGTGAAAGGTAAAACCTGTTGATTTCAGATATCAAAAAGGGATTTTAATATGCTTTCTTCCAGGGTTCTTTTACTGTAGCCATTCAGTGGAAAAAAAAATTCCCCAGGGAAAAACTAAAAAATGCAGCCTCAAATTTTGCTCGGAGTCTTAACTCAATGGCTGGTGTTAGTTTGTCAGAAACTCATTTGAAATGTGAGAGAAAATTGCTCAGGTATCAAAATGAGGGTGGTAAAGGGACGTTAAATATATTAATATTACCATAGGAAAGAGATGAAATAGTCTTAAAGATGATATTTTGAGGTAGAAATGACCATGTTAAAATCTTGTAGGTTATACAAAATTTTATGAATCCAATATAAACTGCCACGTAATCCCTGTATTGAACTGGAGAAGAACCAGTGTGAAAGCCTTTATAAACTATTACCTATTTCGTATCTGATTACATCAGGAGGGTAGTATTTTTTTTTTAGGAGGGTAGTATCCTAATCTTGAAATTGAGGATGGGATGGGTGAATGGGATTACCAATCAAATATGTGTCTAGGTAGCGTTTATAATCAGAGTTTGTGTGCTTAAAGATATATACACCAATATTCTGTGCTAGGAAAACCAAGACAAGCAGTATCCCTCAACCTGTAAAACTACAAATCAACTGGGGTGTTTGATTATTTTGCATAGAACATTTTTATTATTTTAGTCGAAGGGAGGGGTAAGGATCTGTGTTTGACAACTATCCCTCTGATCAGTAAAGAGTTTATGTAGACTCACCAACCCTGTTTTCTAAGGTTTCATTAGCCTGATTTTTTTAAGTGAAAGTCATAATTGAATGCTGAATTTTGTAACCAACATAAAAGTCAATGCTCGTGAACAAAACTATGGAATACATACAGCCTAGCCAAACTAAGTCATGAATGACTGGCCACATTCAGAAGTCAGAGGAAACCTCTGTCTGTTCATGACAGTTCTTGCAGTTTATTTGTTCCTATTTGTCATTCATGGAATTTAACTGAAGGCCTTGAATCAAACCTTGGCATGAAGACCATGTGTGGGCCTGTGTGGTAGAACTGGAGTCTGAATCCTCCCCACCAACAGATTTTAAACCACAGTTCAATCTTCCTTTAGAATCCCAGTTTGTGGGGACAAAACTAGGTTGACCATTTGGATGTCAGAGCAAACTGGAGACGGATTAAAGGCTTCCAAACGAAGAAACCCTCCGTTGTGCACTGTGAGCAAGGCAGGGAGCATGTGAGCATGGTAGGAAGTTGGGCTTGTGCCCATCATGAACCAGTTTGTTTGTGAACTTTGCATCTAGCCAATGTGGAGGCAGAAAGAATGCTTCCACATCCAGAGGCTCATCATGCCTTGGGAAATCTGCTGTCTCTTTTCAGTTTAGTATCATCCAGTGTGATAAAGGTCATGGTGAGTTCAGAACCATGCATGTTTTGTGCCAGTTTGATTGGCCATAATAAAGGGTATTTCATGAGTTTTGTCCTTGCTTCTGGATGGCCCAAATATGGCTGTATAACTTTTTATACTAAGGACTGGCATTTCAGTTTTGTTGTTAAACATTGGGGGGGGGACGACACAAACTGCTATTGAGGATTGTATTTATTGGGTTTTCTCTCTCTCACATTCATCTTGTACATCCAAATGCAAAACCATAATTTTTCCTTGGGATTGTATAACTTGGTTGATTCAGACGTAACAGCCAGTTATGGTTTGGTGTTATATGCATGAGACTTAGGTTCATATTCTCATCTTTTTCTTCCTGTTCTAATACAGTGATTCCAGTATGGTATACATGGGTGCCATGGAACACCCCAGTGTGTTTATTGGCACCCCCACATCCTTGTTCCCCAAGCATGCTTTCCTAAAAACCAAAGAGTGAATCCTGTCTATTCTCTACCTTGTGGGAGGAGTAGGTGTTTCTGGTCTCACCTTTGTGTCTACAGGTAGTGCCCATTTGGAAACAGCTACTTCCATCAGGGGGCACTCAGCTTGAAAAATTCCATTTTTTAAAATTGGTCTCAGCCTTCATAGCAGCCATTTTTGTGGTGGTGCACATTTTACTGTCAGTGTCTACAGGCTCAACAACTATTGGTGAGCTTTTGCTTTACTAGCTGTGTTTGAATATTTTGAACACCCAGATGCACATCCTGTCCTTATGCTTGCTCCTGATTGTGAGTACAGAACAAGGGTAATGGCTGCTGTAGCAGCAGATAGCCACAGCAAGGGAGAACAAACAAACAAACCAATTTCCCCAATGACATCTATTGCTTTCTGTTAACTTAAAACTGTAAAATATTATCTTAGGAGCAGTGTTGTGCATGTTTAGACAGACAGACAAAAAAATATTTCTGGAGCTACTCATCGGTGCTGGTATTGGGTTGCTGATGGAACATTACCTTGAACCCAATAGTTGTTAATTAGGACTGGCCACATTTCAAAAAACAATCGGGTAATATATTTACATTTTACGCAACCTTTTACCTATACCATGATTGCTGCTTAACTCATACATTTTCTGTACTACTATTGTTATGCCTGGATAGATTGTGGAGCACTTATCAACACACACTAAAGTTTTTTTAAAAAACCAACAGGGCTGGAAATCCAATTTTTCACAATCTGAGGCAAAATCCTTGTATGGTCTTTTAAAAGGACACTGTCAGTTTGAAAATGTTTGCACTTACTATGGCTATGAGAAATTACTCTACCTTAACATTTTATGTATAGGCAGTTTCAGTATTTTGCTGATCATCAGCAACATTTCCTCTAACCCTACGTGTATAGGAACCTGAGAAGCTGAAAATACCACAGATGAGTTCTACAAGGCCGAATGAATGAGGCAAGCCATGAACTTCTGTTCTTTTGGTAGAATGCTGTACGAGACTAAATGGCTTTGGTAGTTGTAGCATCTTCACTGGAGCAGTCTGTTAATCTGAGGTAGTTTCGTTAGTATTAGATAAAATGTATATGGGGGGGGGATCCAGCTGAAAGCTGTACATCTGAGAATTTTTTAAAAAGCTAGACTGAATTTTAAAAATTGTACATTTCTTACCTTTAAATCTGTGGGATCCTAAAAGTAACATTCATCGTAGAGAATGGGTCAAATGCTTATTGTGCTACTGTGAGAACTAAAACCATTGCACATAAAATTGAAATTTGCTGAACACTGGCAAAAAAAAATTGCTTCCCATTACCAAGAACACTGTTAACGTCTCAGTGTCCTTGGAAGCATTATGTATGTACATGTGACAACATTCAATGCTTCAGTCTCATAATTGTCAACTGTCCCTACAGGAACTTCACTATGCTGTTCTATTAACCTGAGTTCATGAAAGGGAAAGCACTGTTCAAAGTGATAGTAAGATGATACTCTTCTTGGCGATACGATGGGCTGCTTGATGTTATCACCACCACTCCAGGTCCAGAAGCACAAAAAGGATCTAGTGAAGAAGAGCTTCGGGATGTGATGTGATCAAGGTTTAGAAGTCCAGATTTGGTGGAATGTGCTGCTATGTCTACCTTTATCTTTTGATCATCTTCTGTTGGTGTCCCACTTTTTCTCTTAAACTTTTACATGTTTTGTATCAATTGAAGTTTCATAGAGCACTCCTGCTGTTGAAGATCAACCCTTGTCCAATGAACTCTCTGTGGCCTGTGTCGTCGTCCCCCCCCCCCCCCCCAAAAAAAAATTCTTTTTTGCCCTAATGGACATTGCACTTGAATCATTTTAGGATTGCCTAAATCTCTTGTGTTCTGGATAGGACAAAGTGAGAATGTATTTTGTGAAGTGTGGTGGTTGTTTTTTTCTTTCTAAGCATGTGGTTCTGGGAGTAGATACATAATAGACTTATGTAGACCTTAGTATGGTGAAGTGTCCTTTTTCAGGGAGAAACAGTAGGAGAGGAAGAGTTGGTTTTTTACCCTGTTTTTCTCTACCTTACAGTGTCTCAAAGCAGCTTACAATCACATTCTCTTCCCTTCCCTGCAACAGGCACCTTGTGAGGTAGGTGAGGCTGAGGATATTCTGAGAGAACTGAGACTGGCCCAAGATCACCCAGCAGGCTTCCTGTGAAGGAGTGGGGAACCAGACCCAGTTCTCCAGATTAGAGGCAGCTGCCATTACACTACGCTCGCTGTCAGAGGCAAGTAGACTTTTTGCCCTTACCACGAGGAATCCATGTGAATTGTCAGGGAAGAAAACCTTACTGGAAGAGGAATATATGTGAAAACAGATGGAAACTAAACTTTCATAATTAACAGGTTGTAATATTTTCTGTTTTCAAACTTCTATAGTGGTATTTGGCATTTTTCTTCTAAATAGACCATGAAAACATGTAACATTCATATGTGAATGTGGCCTGATGTGTGTACGCAGACCATTTACACTGATGCCATGCAATAGTTTTTGAGATTTTAGAAAGCAATGATCGCAGTGTCTCTTAGTTACTGCATGCTGGTACAACATGGTGTGTAAAATTACACGCCATGCCATGCCAGCTGAGAAGATAATACATCTCGCTATTGTACAAATATATATAGCACCTTTTCCATTATGGCTTTTCCAGTTTCTTTGATCAGACAATTACATCATTTTTTAGCAAAGACTGTAAACTCCACTCTTGTATTATACTGAGCTAATATATTCAACCCTTGGGAAGTTGTCCCTCCTCAGTATCTCCTAATAGGTACTCAAGCACAGCTGGCATGACACATCCTCTTGATTTAAAGCTACAGTTCAGATCCTCTAGCAATACCAGTTGCCCAATTGCAAGGATACACAGGGTGTTATATAGTTTACAAGCAGAGACCCAGGAAAGAAAATGTGGACATTATTTTTTTGTTGGCAGTGTTCTGTTTTAACCCATTCCTGTGCTCTTATATGAAAAAGCCCCCCCCCCCCCAGTTTATCTGCATTTTAATATTTACCCTATCCATATATTCTAAGGGAATTTCTGGACATTCCTTTCCACTCAAATAGCTCACAACCCCTTCCTAGAGCCTTTTATGTTGCCGATTTATTTTGTATATTAATTAGAACGTTAATGAATGCAAGCTTATTTTTCTGACCTCCAGGCTTCTGTGACATCACAGCAGTTCAGTGAATGGTTAAGAGAGTTATTAAAGAGGTTAGCTTGCATTTATTTCAGTTTATTTTCTTTCTTTCTTTTTTAAAAGTTTATCTGACGTTTGCAAGCTGGTGTTATTACCTTTTTGAATTGTGAGCCACTCTGGAGATATTGTGTTGATGGAGATAGTGTCTGTATTTTAAATAAAATATGTTTTAAAGTTTAAAAGTGGTCTTTTAATTAATAACAGCTTTAACTTGTTATGCCTTTGATTTTCTATGCATTCATTTCTATAACTGTATACATATTTTGTGGGAGGAAGAGGTTAGACATTTTATATGATTTACCTATTTCATCTCCCTTAGCGGTCAAGTATGAGGTAGTTTACGTGTTGTGGGCCTCTTTTCTTGAGCTATATAACACATTGGCTGTGTAATAGTCTTCTTACAGTGCAGTCCTAAGCAGGTCTACTTTGAGTACTACTCATGTCTTTTCAGTGTGGCCTACTCCCAGGAAAGTGTTCTTGGGATTTGATTGTAAATATACGATTTTTCTAAGCTTTCCTAAGCCCAGCCTCTTCAATAGATTTACCAAATCTTATTCTGATTAGTGTTACATGGAGAGTAGAATTTCTTCTCCCCATAATTCACTTTTTAAGGTATAGCTTAGGTGTTCTTGCCATATGATTATTACATGTGGTCTGAAACACTGAAGAAGGTAGGGCTGCCCTCCCCTTTTCCTGCTGTCGAGTTGCAGCCGACATGGCAATCCAATAGGGTTTTCAAGGCAAGAGCCATTCAGAGGTGGTTTTCCATTGCCTGCCTCTGTGTAGCTACCTTGGTGGTCTCCCATCTAAAGGCCGACCCTTCTTAGCTTCCAAGATCTGATGAGATCGGGCTAGCGCCCCCCCCCCTTTAAGTGGCATTAATTTCCATTTATATTCCTGATAAGTCAAGTCCAGATGGCAAAGAGGTCAGGATGTCTGAAGGGCATATGCCTGCCAGGAAGACTTTTAACAAACCCATTTAGGGTTTTGTATCTAAACAATACATGTGATACAAATCAGTTTGACCTGAGATTTTGTAAAATGAGGGAAATCCATTGCCCTGCAAAGTTCTTCCTACTGCCCCATCTGAATGTAGTTCCAGAGCTATGGGCGCGGTTTGTGAATAATGTAAGAATTCAGAGTGGTAGACCTCTTGAAACTGAGGCAAGTAAAAGCTATGAGGACTGGTTTTTCAAAAAAAGCATTTTGACTATCTTTGAAATGTGTACTTGAATCTAAGAAAGGGAATACCTTCCTGAGAACAACTAAACCAGAAAAATGCACTAAAAAAATAAGGGAGGACTCATAAAAATGTCCTTAAACCGCCCTAGACTTTTTGCAAAGCAAAGTTGGAACTGAAAGGCATGGTTTCCTAACTCTGCACAGCTTGCTTGTAGCTGTGGCAATTTTTATTGTGTTTTGAAAAAGAAATAACGTAAACAGCACTACAGGCTTTGCATCGCTTTGGTATTTGATATAATGCAGGATGACAGCTAAAATGTAAAGGGGATCGCACTTATATTTAGATCATTATAAAATTATTGTAGTGTACCCAAGCACATCCAGTGGGCTTTGCCAATGCCAAGGTCTGCTGTCCATCAAAATTACCTTGCGGTTTACATATTCTACTGTATCCTAGCAGGGCCATGTTTCACAACATGCCCCAGTGTGGGTGCTATCCCTTTTAGAGGAGAACAAAGCACAAGGGACCTGTGCTCGGTTCTCTAGGAGGAGGAAATGGAAGTGAAGACCATATCCAAGTTCAGAGGAGATGTACCCTCTCCATGGATGGCTTGGCAGACAAGCCTCCCTAGAGTTCCACAGGGTTATGTGTCCTTGAGTGTGTATTAGAGAAGAACGGCTGGGGTTTTGTTCTTGTTTGTGAGGGTTACATGCAGTATTGCTAACCAGTTGTTACGACTGAAGTAGTTTTTATGAAGCATTGCCAGTCCCTCGCAATGGGTTTTATGGCATACCTGACAACCCTATTTACGTGAGGTCTTGTTAGCGGTATGGAGTCCCAGTTCCCAGCCAAAAGTGTAACTGCCAAGAGAATGAAGCAGTTTTTAATGACGGCTCCTATGTCTTCAGCTCGCACAAGAGGACAGCAATGCCGAGTCACTTTGTGAAGTCTCTGTGCTGTAATGGTGGCGGTCTTTCCCATAGCAGTTTCTGCCAATACTTGGATATATCAGTGACTACCCCACTGGAAATGTATCCCACCCTGGCTTGCCTTTTGACTTATAAGAAGTATTTTGTGTGCTTATTCTTAACTGCTTTCTTGTCAGTTCTAAAAGTGAAGTAGGGATTTCTCAGATGCTTTTATTTTGGGTCTGTAGCAGGTATCCCTTTAAGTTTTTAATTACTGTTTGCTTCTTCCTTTATCTACCGCATGGTGTATGTGCAAATTAGCATACTGTTGCCTTTTGATGTAAGGCATCAGAACACCTTTGCCATTCCCTTTTTTAAAAAGCAGAATTCTGATAAAATTCCTGTACAGTTCTCACATAAAAGTCTTATGTTTTTAGAGATCATTTCCAGTTTAAACAAACACACTCGAACTGGGTACCCTATATAAATTGCTGCATTGTTGATAAATTTTTGGCTGACTTCTTACTGTGTTCTATTTGAAATAGATGTTTTAATTGTAGCTAGAAAGAACTCTAAATTTCTGTTCTGATGGAAAAGGGTATTTAATGTATTGCAAAGGAGAAAGTGCTCTTACAGTTACATGCTTTTTAAGGCTGTGCCTTTGAGTTACTTGGTAGGCTATAGTCACTTCAGTTTTGCTAAATAGGTTTATTCCCCCCTCCCCCCCCATTGGAACCATTATAAAATGCTTAATTATCTTCCTCCAGTCATCCCCCCCTTTTGTTTTTCAAAAGGGAAATATTTAAGACTTGTACCTTAATGATTGTTAAAGGTGTAATGGAAAAATTTAAAAAGTACATAGGGCAGCAACAATGCTGTGAAATAAATTCATTAAAATCAATGTTGTTTCAATGAATACTAATTGAATTATTAATGCTTGGATCAGGGTTTTTCCCTCTCTTTGTGATTATTCAGCTTGTTGTCTGTTGAATCTATATCCTTGTTAATGAAAACCCTCAATGTGAGTACAGATTGTCGGAAGCCTTCTTTTTCTTCGTCTGCACAGGGATGATATTTTGTACATTCTTGCTTTTCCTGCCCATTTTCAGCCTTGTGTATAGGCGGTAAATGCTACAATCCACCGAACTGGGAGGCATCCAGGGGAAAAGCGTGTTCTTCCACCATCCTTATGATTTAAAGGCATGTTGGGGCGGAAGTGGAAAGGCTCTTTTTGAGGACACCAGTTCCGCTCTTGCTTCTGCAGCAGTTACATTGAAGGGTGAGGATGACATTATATGTCGCTGTGGATTTACTTTTACATTTATATCCTGCCCTCCCCTCCATTTGGCGGGCTCAGGGTGGCTATACTCTCTGTCCATCACTTATTATGTTTTATATACCTTAGTCAGTGTTCTTAGCACATGGTTGTGCTCCTGACAACCATCCTATAAGGTAGGCCAGTCACATCACACCCATATTGCAAATGAGGGAAGGAGGGAGAGTTAGTTCCCAGCAGAGGCAACCGTTGACTATGCAGTGTTGATCTTTTGAATTCCAAATGACTTTTAGCCGACTGTTCTTCTCTGTGTTCTTCCATGTTCTGGACCTACATATTTTCCATCATCCCCTTCCTACGAAAAGCCATCTGTTTGGAACAGCTTTCATGTTCTGTAATACATGCAGTCGGACGAAGAGAGGTAGGCTCCATATCGAGAGGAAAACGGATGTAGTTTAGAGGTTTAGTTGTCTGCAGTTCGGCTTAGATCAAAACCCCCTCTTGTCTTTTTTTGTTGTTGTTGTTCTTGCATTTTACGTGACACAGACAAATGTAACATATGCAAGGTACATAAAACTGCAATTGTAACAACAGCTCAAGTATATAATCATCTTTTCTCCTGGAAATTAACCCACAGTGTCCGGAAAGTCAAAATACTGTGAAATTGAAAGTGGGTCCCAGGAGTGGTAACTCGCCAACAGGACACTGGCAAATGATCAATTATTTCCTGGACTGCTATACAAGAGCTACAGTTCATATTTCTAGGACCTCTGGGGGAAAGAGGAGCCGCAGCATGCCTAGAGGAAAAGGCTAATACTGTAGCTGCTATTTCTTTACGGTGCTTGGGCTTCTGTTCGTACCCAGTGTCTGTTGAAAACATGTGGGTGCTTCTCCCCACCCAAATGAAATTAATGTGTCTGGGCTGTATATTTACAAGCGAGTATTTTTAGCTTTATGTATTGAGCTATAGCTTGGTGTTTTTGTTTTTGTTTTTTTTAAATGGAGCTTCTACGTTTGATTTATACAGTGTACAAATAAGTCATTACATGCAGCTTTGTTTGCCCATTCACTTTAATTTTGTGATTTAGAGAAGGCATGCGAAATCCCAGCTGTGTGCTTTCAATAGCAGTGCCATCCTAGGCAGAGTGACTGCAGGCTAAGCCCTTTTTATTTTGGTGGGCTTAGATTGAGGTTAAGGTGCATAGGATTGCACTGTGGAAAAGATTGCATTGGAGAGCACAACTGTGCTTGGGACCGATCTGCCCAGGTTAATTGTGGTGCAGCAACTGCTTGGAATGGAAGTGGCAGGCACTGTGTGTGAAGTGGCTTGCTGTAAGGGCGAAACAGTTTCTGTCAGAAACCTTATTGTACCATTTCCACATGTTCCTGTGTCCCCTGAGCAAGTGGTAAATGAAATCAGCCTAGCAACTCTAAACTGTGTTTACCTATAGGTTTCGAAGTTTGTTTATGGTTTATTCATTTAATTCATTTATATCCCATCTTTCTTCCCAATGAGGACCTTAAAGCAACTTACATCATTCTCCTCGCCTCTATTTTACCCTCACAGCAACCCTGTGAAGTAAATTAGGCTGGAGTGACTGGCTAAATGTCACCCAACGAGCTTCCATGGCAGAGTGGGGTTTCAAACCTGAGTCTCTCAGATCCTAGTCCAATAGTCTGGCCACTACACCACAATGACTGTATCATTGTGTGTACCATGCATTGCTGACTTCACCCTGTTGATGACCTAGACTTCCATTTCCACGAAAGCAACAGCAATGCCATGTTCTCAGAGGTACTTACCTACACAACGTTGTGAAACCTTGACTTATTTAAGCCACCTGTCACAGGAAACAGATCATCAGACTTTTTTTGGATGACTTAAAACAAGATTAACAACAATGTCAATACACTGCTATCACAAAAGAAAGTGGAGACTGTTTGAACTGTGGCAATGTGTGCATTTAAGTACCATCAACTTGCAACTGACTTTGAGTGACCCCAGCAGTGGGCTTTCAAGGAAAGTGAGAAGCAGAAGTGGTTTGCGTTGCTGTCCTTTGCCGAGTCTTCCTTGGTGGTTTCCTATCCCAAGTACTGACCCTGTTTAGCTTCTGGGATCGGACAAGATTGGGCTATACCATACCACATCCTGAGCTGTGACAATGTACTGAGGAAATTATGCTTAAAAGTGTTCACTCTACCAGGCTACGTGACATGACTACTATACTACGTTGGCTCACAAATGTTTTAGTATAGATGTCTGAACTGAACGTCAGTGAATGAAGGGGGAGGGAGTTTCCAGTTTTAATCATGGTAAGTTCTAACCTGCGTAGCTGAGGGGAGAATATTGGAAAACACTGTGGACTAAAAAGATTGTTTGAGTGCAAGGAAAATGAAATAGCTGCCTGGATTTTGTGGGGAAACAGCATTTATGTGGGAGGTCTCTTTTTAATTTTGTTTATTTAAAAGATTTATATCGTGCCCTTCTGTTTAAAAAGTGTTCAAAGCAGGTTATGAGACATAAAAATCCCAGTAATATGCAAGTTAAATAAAGATGGTGCTTAATTAACCCCCAAACATGGTGATAAAACCAGGGGTCATTTTGAGCAGGAGCTCAGCTCCAGGAGTTGGTGCCAGCCCCACACCCCGCAGGGGAATGCCTGCTTGTGTCATGGCTGCAGCAAAATGACCCAGTCCCCTGGAAAGGTCCTTGTTCCTCCGACCAGCCTTCTGAAGGCTTTAGACACCACTGAAGCTATCCTCCCAGAATAGTGGTATTTCTGAGGCTTGGAATAGTAGCTGGCCCCTCTCTGCCAGCGCTTGCTTGCTTGCTTGCTCTTTTGCTCTCCCTCTCCTCTTTCTTTCTTGCCTTCTGACATACTTCTGGGGATGTCAGGTGGTGTAGCATATGCAAATAAGTTATGCTAATGAGTTATGCTAATGAGCTCATGCACCTCTTTTTCTACGAAATGACCCCTGAATAAAACCAAACAGCAATATGTGGAGGAGCTATCAGAAGAGAGCATGAAGAGTTAAGCCATTGGGTAGGTTCAATATAGCAGGAAGACTTCCAAAGCCAGCTGCTGGGTCTTGCATGATGACAGTCTCCTTCTAGCCAGTAGCTAAGGCTGCAATTGTGTGTATACTTTCTTGGGAGTGACTGCCATTGACTTCAATGGGACTTGGTTCTCAATAAATGTGCTTTGGCTTGTGCTACAAAAAAGGGATTCAGAGCAGCTCTTAATACTAAAGTCAACAGTCCTACAGTGAAAACCAACAGATTGCCAGCTGTCACTTCCTTTCCCTGAAAGCTCGCTTGAATAGCTCCATATTAATTAATTAATTAATTTCTACCCCGCCCTCCCCGCCGAAGCAGGCTCAGGGTGGGGTAAAGCCTCCTGAAAATCAGGAAGGGAGATGCCTTTCTGATGTGTTCTGGGAAACTGTTCCGGTAGGTGCTGACACTCCAGGCCCAAGACGGTGCAGAAGAAGTTCTGATAAAGAACAAGGAGATCTGCTGAGAAGACAGGAGTTGCTACAGACGTTCATATAGGGGCAGATTGTCCTTTCAGTAGCCAGAAGTAGATGGAATCACTCGCCTGAGAGGTGGGATTGGACTTGTATAACTTGTATACATAGGGTCTTTGCTGTGTAGTGGCTTGCCTTTAAGGAAGGGTGGTGTTCTAGAAAGTCCTTCTAGCTTTATGGCCTTTAGCATAGAGACTGGGAGGGGAGGGAGGTTCCTAGAGTGTTGCAGTCAAAGCCGACATTTTTATCTGTTGCTACCAGAACTCCACAAGTCAGGAGTTCAGGGCTCAAAGCAGTAGTTGCCTGACAGTGCTGTGTAAGTGAAAAGTTTCAGTGGACAGAAGGAAGAGGAGGAAGTAATAGTTTCCCCCCTCCATGTGGGTCCATATGTTTAACAGCTTTCCTCCAAGCCTAACAGTAACCAGCAACAAGTTCTGCTTACAGGCAATGGCTTGGATCCTGCTGAAAATCTGCACAAACAAAAGAATTTCCATCAGCAAATTGCAAGTTTTCCATTTCCTCCTTCCTGCTGCAGCCCAAAGTATCACACAGAATGCCGCTCCAGCAGACAGGGCCCCCATGAACAGCATGGGGGGCAAGTCAGAGGTCTATCGTGGGAGGGGGGAATTGGTGAAAATCAGCCTCCTTGAATATATGACAGTGATTGGCAGATTCATGTCTCCTTTTTGAGCATTTCTGATTTGTTCAGGAATCATGATCAGCTGCTTTTTATCCTGCCAAGTATGACCCCCAAAACTGAATTGAAGCAGGGCTCATTTCGTAGCAGGAGCTCCTTTGTATATTAGGCCACACCACTCAATGTAGCCAATCCTCCAAGAGCTTACAGAGCTCTTCTTACAGGGGCTACTGTAAGCTCTTGGAGGACTGGCTACATCAGGGATGTGTGGCCTAATATGCAGAGGAGCTCCTGCTACGAAATGAGCCCTGGTATGAAGCATTAACTATGAAAGGAGTGGGTAGAAGACACCCTTTCCAATTTTGTCCCACTTCCCTGCCCAGTTGTCCCCTTTTATCTCAGTTATTTGGGGCCCTTTTCTTTATTGTAGCTTGAGGCTGCCAGAGTGGCCCTAGGGTTGGGTGTGTGTTAACAATGGATAGATGGATGAAGTTTTTAAGTGGAGTAGCGCTGGTTGACACCCTTGCTTCAAGGCTTTCTATTTGGAGGGCTTCATCTTGCTCACGAATGTTACTCTTGTACCAAATTCAAGACTATCATGATTTTGTGAACAAGGTTTTTTTAAAGTCATAATATGCAATGACCACTTTGATCTTTTGAAACACTGTTATTACTGATTCGTGTATATTTGAATATCTAGTTTGATATGTGAGAATAGGCTGGGGTTTTTTTTAAAGTAAATTTCAAATGGCTTGATTAACAGGAGCCTGTGTAGCTCCAGTTCTCCCTCCTAACCCAAGCCCATTTTCTCAGGCAGGGATATAAGGATCCTTCTGCTAAGCTTAGAATGGCTCAGAATCCCTAAATTCAGTACTGTTCCCTTTGGTGTGTGTCCTTTTTTTCAAAGGTGTGGATGCAAGTTGCTTCTTCTGAAAGGTTAGTTTCCATGCCTTTGACTTGGATGCCACCCCCATGTAGTGGATTGCTCTTGCAGTATCTTGTGTGTTTGGAAGTTCTGAAGGCTAAAGTCCTCTTGCTTATCCTTTCCACATTGCCCGGTGAGCTTGAACAGTGTTTTGATTTCAGGGGGCTACTGTCAATGAAAGGTTCTTATGATTTCAGTTCAGAATTCCTCATAGCTCAGAATACATCTCTCTTTTAAAACCTGTTGCTGCATCTTCCCAACTTGAAATTAGAAGTTCAGCTCACGAGGACCTTTACACCTGGAACCTTTGGCCTTGCAATTTAAAATAATAACTCCACAGGATTGCTTTTGCTCTTGCAACTTTCAAACCTACCTTCATTTTTCTGCTAGATCTATCTTGTAAAAAGCTTAACAATACTTTGCAGTTGGGAGAATGACCACTATCAATTATGGGCAATGCCCTTCATTATCTCTTCCATATATTGTGTTTTCACAAGTCTGATGGACATTCTCCTTTCTTTAAGTGTTTTTTTTTTTTTTTTGCTGTTCTCCTTCTGAGGTGGAGGTTATCTTGTGGGTGATTCCCACCTATTTCCAGGGAGGCAGGATTAAGTAAATCTTCTTCCTGTTTCCTGTGGTGGGAGTCACCCTCAACTCAGTTCGTTTCGGGCCTCAACAGGGAGCAAAGTTGGAATTTTTGGCTCTGCCCAATTCCTCTTGCTCAACTATTTTTTCCCTCATCTAAACTTCTTCTACTCTTTTTTCTCTCTCTCACTCTCTCTATTTTTTTAAAAAAGCCTTCTCCTCTCCAGTCTTAGCCTCCTCAGGAAGGGCCCTTGCCCCCCCCCCCTTTACCACTGTTGTGGAGAACAGTCCGGCTGCAAAACCTAGCAGCTAGACGCAGATGAAGCGAAACGTATCTCCCAACGACTCACGGGCCAGCATCCCGAAGAAGTGCCCTGCCGCAGAAGAACGCTGCGGAGAGGCCCGTGGCAGCGCCAAAAAGCACGCCAAAACGGGCCATTTTGCGGCCCAGGAAGGCCCGTCTAAAATGGCGGTGGCAGCCATTTTGGAGATATTGGGTTGCAGTGAACAAGTCGGGAATGGCTTTGAATGCCCCCCCACTCACTGATTACCCCTGGGCTTCTGGCCGATCGGGGGAGGAACAGATCCAGCAAATTCAACAAAGCTTTGCCGGCGGCACGGAGGAGGAGGAAGATGAGGCTACCGACACTCCTGTGGGTAACGTACAAGACGATTCCCCCCTTCACCCCCGAGGCAATGGCCTTTTTTCGCAGGGCCATGAGGGACGAGATAGCCTGTTTTTGCATAATTCCTCCAGATCTAGATCCCCACCATCCCCCTCCCCTCCTAGACACCCTGCTAACCAGGGAAAATGGCCCACTAAGGCAGTTCAGAAGAGCACTGCCAAACGCCATCATTTGGAGTCTAATTACACAGAGGATTATGATGTGTCCCACATTTCCACTGAAAAGGAGGAAGGGGAATTTTCCTCTAATGAGAAGAAGGGGAATCCATCCCAAAGCCTCAATCAGCCAAAGAGCAGGCCTTCAGGTTCTTTAAACAAGAGGACCTTCACTATCTGCTATACAAAACCCTGGCAGCCTTCCAAGTCCAGGGCAATCAAAAGGCAATCAAGCCCACTCCCACACCACAGGATCAGGATGAGAGTTTAGACATCTTTGATGAATTTTTTCCCCTTGTGGACCCTTCTGAGATAGCCTTCCCCTTCCCTGGTTTTTATGTCAGGAAAGTCAAAGCGGAGTGGGAGAGGCCCCTGACTTCAAAACCCTTCCCAGGGGCCACCAGGAGACTATACCCTTTGCATTCATCTGCCTTAGAATTATTACAGGTCCCCGTGGTTGATGTGCCTGTGGCAGCTCTGCAATCATCAGGTGTAGTTTCAGAGGACAGACATGGTACACTAAGAGACAATTTAGACAAGAGGGCTGAATTTGCTCTGCATAGAGCACACGAGGCCAACGCACTGGCCATTAGGGCTTCCTCTGCGGCTTCTACAGTGTCTCAAGCGTCCGTAGTCTGGATGTGCAGGCGCATTCAGATGCTACCTGAAGGCAACCGGGGACTGCTGGAGGGAGCCAACAGATTACTCAAAGCGATCTCCTTTTCTGCTAACGCCATCCTGGATTCCATGGCCTTCTCTGCCAGGGCGATCTCTACGACGGTGGCTGCCTGACGCACCCTCTGGCTGCGAGCCTGGCCTGCTGATTACCAATCTAAAGCAATCTAAAGCAATGGTGTCGGCATACCCCTTTCAAGCTCTTCGGGGAACCCTTAGAGAAAATACTGGTGGAGACTCATGACAAAAAGAAAACACTGCCCAGAACGATTCGCACTGGGGACAAGAGACCTGGTACAAAGCCTTCCTTTCAACACTACAACTCTTCCTACCGATTCTGCCCTGACACTAGATGCTCTGCATGGACACCTAACAAACAGTCATTTCATAGAGAAGAATTCCACAACACCAACAGATTTGGCAAACCCTTTGGAAACAGATCTGACAAGGGCAACGACTCCAAAACCTCCAAGGCATGACTATGTGGATCTGGCCATGGGAGGTTGTCTGCTTCTCTTCAGTCAAAGATGGCTGATCTCCCAACGGGACTCCTGGACCATGGATGTGGTCTGCACGGGCTACAAGGTAGAGTTCAAATCCCCCCCACCATCACGCTTCCTCTCTTCTCCGGTTCACAAGAACTCAATAAAAAAGAACAGAACCCTCACCACAATAAGTCACTTACTTCACATACGAGCGGTAGAACCGGTACCTCAGGAAGAACAAGGAACAGGAGTGTACTCCATATTCTTTACAGTGCCAAAAAAGAATGGAGATTGGTGGGCAATCCTCGATTTGAAATTCTTAAACAAGTTTGTAGAACTCAGGCACTTTCGTATGGAAACACTGCGATCCATCATGGAATCTCTCCAGCCAGGGGAGTTCCTAATGTTGATAGACCTGACGGAAGCATATCTCCATGTACCCATCTTCCCCCCACACAGAAGATTTCTTCGCTTCTGCTTTGGAGAAACTCATCTGCAGTTCCGGGTACTTCCTTTTGGTCTAACTACAGCTCCCCGAGTGTTCACAAAGGTCTTGGTACACCCTGTGGTCATTCTCTGACAACTTGGTGTTCACATCCATCCGTACTTAGATGACCTCCTGATTCGCTTGTCCTCGGAGGCTCAATCACTCAGAGATGTCACCCAGACCATTCAACACCTAGAGGAGTTTGGGTTCTTAGTCAACAAACAAAAGAGCCACCTGAGACCCACGCAACGTCTGGAACACCTGGGAGTGATAATCAACACCCAATCATCCAAACTTTTCCTCCTGCTAACCAGAGCGCAGAAGATCAAGTCACTAGCAACTCAAGTCATCGCAGCACGCACATCCTCTCTTTCCACACTGACCAAGCTGATGGGTTTGATGGTCTCAACCTTTGACACTCTTCAATGGGGACGTTTCCATTCCCAACAGCTGCAAAAATTCCGACGGCCTTTCCAGAACTACATAACTCTAAAAATGGAAGTGCCCATGAAAGTTCCACTACAGGTAAAGTCAAGCCTCCGCTGGTGAACCAATCAACACAATCTGTTACAGGGCAAATCCTACTGAATTCAGAATCCGGTCCAGATCTTTACAGATGCCAGCCTATCGAGCTGGGGGGCAACCTTCCTTCATCATCCAATTTAGGGAATGTGGTCCAATGCAGAAACCAGTTTACTGATCAATCTCTTAGAGCTGCAGGCCATTTTGCCTGGCTCTGATTCACTTTTCACCCACGATACAAGCCAAACACGTTCTCATCAGGACGGACAATGTATCTGCCATTGCCTACTTGAGCAAACAAGGCGGCATGAAATCCCCGATGTTGGCCAGGGAAGCACATTTTCTCTTGACCTGGGCAGAAACACATTTGTCTTCTCTTACTTCAGCTCACATTCAAGGCACAACCAACATACAGGCCGACTGGTTGAGCCGACAGACGATCCAGGAGGGAGAGTGGTCCCTTCATCCAGAGGTATTCCAACTAATCTCATCGAAGCTGGGAGCCCTGAAGGTGGACTTCTTCACGTCACCTTCCAATGCTCAACTAGAAAGATTTTTCACCAGGTTCTTTCATCCCTCGGTGGAACAGACAGATGCACTATTGTCCCCATGGCCTCACGAGCTCCTATATGCGTTTCCTTCTCTTCCGGTCCTACCCAGACTCCTGCAAAGGATGTGACTCTTGAAGGCGGAGGTCATCCTGGTAGCTCCATATTGGCCGTGTCAACTGTGGTTCATGTCTCTACAAGAGTTAGCAGTGTCTCCCCCTCTCCGACTGTTGGTTCAGGAAGACATGCTTCTTCAAGGCCCGATCAGACACCCCAACCCAGGATGGTTCCATTTGACTGCATGCAGATTGAAAGGCAGAAGTTTACTAGACTAGGTTATCAGGAGTCGGTTATAAATACCATATTGGATTCAAGGAAAACCATCCACGACCAGGATATACAACACCACATGGAAAGCCTTCGTCAGATGGTCCAAAAAGAAAAGGATCGATCCTCTTCATGCAAAGTTTGCTCTGTCTTGGCATTTTTACAGGATGGCAGAACATCTGGACTCAAAGCTTCCACACTTCGAAGACAACTTGCAGCCTTATCCATGGTGTTTCCCCTATACAGAGGACAGGTAGTTTCCCAGCACCCTCACATAAGACAGTTCTTAAAAGGTGTGGCTTACAAGGATCCTCCAACTTGTCACAGATTTCCTACGTGGTGACTGAACCTGGTCCTTACTGCCTTAACGAAGACTCCATTTGAACCCCTCAGGAACATTTTGCTTAAGTTTCTGAGGATGAAGACACTTTTTCTAGTAGCCATCACTTCAGCCAGAAGAATTTCTGAACTGGGGGCTCTTTCCGTCCGGTCGGATCTATGCGTATTCCATAAGGACAACATGGTCCTCCGCACAGATCCATCCTTTTGTCCAATGATCAATACCAAATTTCACAGGACGCAGGAAATCTGTCTCCCTTCCTTTGCTCCGAACCCCACACATCTAAAGGAAAAGACTTGGCATACGCTGGATGTGAGGAGGGCTCTTAAGTGCTACATTTGGAGGACGGTCTCCATTAGGTATACGGAAGCCTTGTTCATCAATATATCTCCTCCTCACATGGGCAAAAAGATGTCCACACTGGCCATCAGTCGTTCCATCCGATTGTGTATCGCAGAGGCCTACAACGCCATGCATCTTAAAGTACCACAGAGAATCACTGTGCACTCAGTACACAGCACTGCCACGAATGCAGCATTTTCCAACAGGGCATCAGTGGATGAGGTGTGCAGAGCAGCCACTTGGTCCTCCTTATCTACTTTCATAAGGCACTATAAAATCAATACCTACGCCTCCAAGGATGCTGCCTTTGGTCGTTGTATCCTACAAGCTATTCTGCAGGAGAATGATGATCCCCCACCCGAAAACTAGGACCATTGCTCTGGGAGGTCCCACAAGATGGCCTCCACCTCAGAGGGAGAACGACCAGTGGCAATTTACCGTGAGGGGTCCTTCTCCTCTGAGGGTTGGAGGACATCTTGGCCCTCCTCGGATCGTCAGAAACAGGTAGGGGGACACAGAGTGACTGAGAGAGCGGGGTACAGGCAATATTGGCTGCAGTTATCCTCACAGAATCACACAATGTATGTTTAAGGGAGAGTCCTTTCTTTCTTTGATTCTTCCTGTTTTTAATTACTATATTTTGAGTTTAGCTTCTTCTAGCTTTCGGAGTTGCCGAACTGAGCTGAGGGTGACTCCCACTATAGGAAACAGGAAGAGGATTTTACTTAATCCTGCCTCCCTGGAAATAGGTGGGAATCACCCACAAGATGTCCTCCAACCCTCAGAGGAGAAAAACCCCTCATGGTAAGTTACCACTGGTCATTTTGTAACGTAAGAAATGTTCAGCTATATGTAGCAACTGTTGGTCAAATACCAAATAAGTATTCTTGGCTGTCAAAAGAACTCCTCGAACCTGAACCAACAAAAAGGTTTTGCCTGATCTTCTGGGAGATCCTTTCCTCATGATTCTGTCCCACTTTTGGTTTCTGGGTTGCTGCTGCTGCTGGGGTTTCTCAGAACTGTAGTGCCAAGTATCTCTATGCTCACTCCCACGCTCTGCATCCAGACTCTGACCTGAACCTCAAAGCCATCTCTTATTGGTGGTAGCCCATTAATAGATATCAGTAGCTCCTTCCATGGAACTATATATCTCATTTTTTTTCTTCCTTTTTGAGTCACACTGCAGTAGAAAGCTGTCTAGTAAACCACCAATTTAACATGTTTTCGAACTCTGTTTTTGAATCCTGAATGTAAAAATGTGACAAAAGCAGCCCTAAAAAATGTAACAGATTAAATACTAATTTAGTCCAGCATCCTTATCTCAAGCATTGGTAAACCAGATTGTTCAAGAAGCTCACAAGCTGATCTTGAAGGCCTTAATTTGTTCCTCATTAGTTCCTCATGAACTGATATTCAGGGGTAGCCATTCACTGTCCACTTTAAGAAGAGATCCATCATCCCCTATTCTTGGGGCATTCAGCGAGACAGGCTACTTCATCTGGGGAACAATAACCGAGAATTATACCTGTTTTACAACGAATTTGATATCCCCCCCCCCAATATTCCTGTGCAACAAGAGTTTTGGCCTCTTTGATCAACTATCTTCTGCTCTGATAAAACTAAGGTTGCCGGGGGCCTACCTCGTGCTGGCGGGGGGATGGGGAGGCCTTCTGGGGGTGGGCAGGGACATCGTCGATATGATGATATCACTTTGTCATCACATCAGCAACATTGGGGCAACACTTTACTTTTGGGGCAAAACTTTATGGTAAAAATAGCTACAAACCATAGAGTTTTGCCCCAAAAGTACAGCGTCGCCCCCAACATCACTGACACACTGACATCATTTCCAGAAGTAACGTCATCACATAGCTGACATTATGCAGAGACATCTGTTTGAGGGTGGGGTTTCCCCAGCTGGCCGGGGGCAGTCAGGAGCCTGCAAAAATGGGATCCCCTGTCCCCACCCCAGGGATTGGCAAGCCTAGATAAAGCCCATCTTGGTCTTAATCTAGGAGCTTTTTGAAGCTTATTGTCTTGAAAAGACAATGAATTAACAATTTTTCTTCTGAAGGAGGAACAAAATATATTGATCTAGCAAAATATTGATCTTGGTTTGTTTATGCACAAAGGATTTGAGAATATTACCATTCACTGGATATGCTTTTTTTCTAATAATATATTGAAAATAGAATTCTTAGCTTGTGTCTTGAGCAGGCCAGCTGGAAAATGAGAAACCTGCTTTTAAAGGCAGATAGTATCTATTCACTTGGTAAGCATAGTATCAGTGGCTTTCATTGAAAGTGACCTGAAAATAGGGAGTAAGGAAAGTTAGGTGTAGAATTGTTGGTATTATGCTCCAGGGCTAAACCAAGGGCTAAACTTGGAAGGAAGGACTTTTTAAAAAAAAAAAGAAAAGAAAAGATGCCCAATTTAGAGCAGTCATCCTAAATGCAGTGCCAGCAGATGGGTTTCCTGGTGTCCATTTGCTTCTTTTCCAGTGCATCTCTTCCTCAAACCTATTTCTGGCTTTCTTCCAGTTCGCTGGAGCAGGAGAACCTAGAAGGATGCATGGCTTGCAACTTCACAATATGTTTGCCTGTCTCCAGTATCCCATTGTAGGACAAAGGGAAAAGAATGTGATTTTTGAGTGTGATTTCTGACACTTTCTCCTTGATAGATATATATTGACAGCTGTCACTGTGTCTTCAAAAGTTTAGTCAAGTCAAGTCAGCCTTTATTGGCATAAATTAGAAAAACAATTTCTGCATTTTAAAACCCGTTATAAACACATATATAAAAATTCTAAAAAAAACCTTTGGCGCAACTTTAAGACCAGACAAAGAAATTTGGCCACCTAAAAAGTTTAATCATAACAGTTCCAAATCCTGGTATGTAACTGAGAAGCTTCTGGTTAAGAGAAACTTATAGCAGAACGTATATATTCTGTAATTGCATTTTTTGTATAAGAAGCCATATTAAGCAAAAGTATTATTAAAAGCCTCTGTAGATGAAATTAGGATGCAATAGAAATGGAATGTGTAAGCTGCAAGGATGCCGCAAGCAAGTTTACTGTGATTCATAAACTCTAATCAGTTAGCCCTCCGTATTCATGTCAGGAAGGAACCCACTGTTCCCTAATGTTCCTATTGTCCTGGAAACCAGATAAAAGAAGGCAACAATTGATATTACTTGTCATTATAAGGAGAGACCAATAGTAAGGCTTAAAGTAAAATGATGCTTATATGATGGTAACTGCTTGATACCAATTAGAGATTTTTCAATGTGTAAACTATATGTGATGTCATTTGGGGTATAAGACCTTCTGCCCTTCCTGGTTATGGCAGAATACAGTTTTGGAATCGCTGACGTGTTAAGGTACTCAGTCCTGTATTCCCTGTTTTGAGTTCATTAAACAGATATTCATCTAACTCGCTGGACTCCAACTGTGTGATTCTAATTCGGCAAACGGGTCACACAGGTCACGGATTTGTTCATCACCATGGCAGCCATTTTGTGATCCACCATTTTGTGCCCAGTATCCAGCTCTCAACACTCCTGGTCTAGAACCTCGCCTGTTAACTGTCTTGTTCGTTTAATGCCCTGTGCCTACAGAGGTAAATCCTGACCATGGAGGACATGCACAACGAGATATTGGCAAGATTTTGCAAGGAAACTCTCATGGTTTGTTAGTGCAGATCACGTGCTAAATCTGGTTTGTACCCCAAATTTAAGTCATGTGCTCCCAGGCTGCAAACTGTCTATAACCGTGATTAAAATTTACATCTCTGTCAGTCTAGGTTGTTTTCACACCTACTCTTGCAGTAGTTGAATCTTTCCAGCAGTAAAATACTTCATCTCAGTAGGCTGTGAGGCACTGAGGTGATCAGGAGTAGTTTATGCACCATTGTCCTAACATTGTGGAGAGTACAGAAGCAAAAATACTTTGCTGCCAGAATCAGCCGCTCGTTAGGATAAACAGCACCCTTCGTATAATGATAAGCCAAATCTAAATCGCTTTCTGCTCATTCTTTCCTCTTGCTCCCCTTCTTGCCCTTCCACCCTGGTGCAAAACCTTTCTTGGCAAGCTGTAGCCTTATTAACCAAGGACAAAAAGTAGCAGGAGATGCATCACCCTGTCTTCTCCTGGCCTATTACTACTTAGCCAATTTTTCACAGAAGGATAATATCTCTAATCTTTGGATTACTGGTAGCCTTGTTTGGCTTGGTCTCTTCTTGGCTCTTTGCCAGCAAAAAAAAAAAAACCTACTGCCATGTTAAAGTGAAACTAATTAATTCTGAGTTAATGGTGACTAAATCTTGACAGGGGAGCAGGCCAGACATTTGACATATTACTGAAACACTCTGAACCAGTTAATGCTGGTGGTCGCCCTATTCCTGGAAAGACCACTTTCTTTTTTTTTGTAGCTCATATTCCAAATGACATCATAACACTCTTTTCCCCATTGAGGAAGCCTAAAAGCTTGTCAACTTTTTTTTTGCCTCCTTCTTCTGAAATTCTTCACATCTGTTTGGAAATGCAAAGGGAACTTTCAATACTGCATGTCACAGCTCATAACTTCCGATGGCATCTGACGGTCATATTTCAGTAGCTACAGTACCTGCCCAAAGGTGGGTGTCTCCTTTTCCCCAACATTTAGGTTTTATAATGACGCTGTAGAAGTTATGCAGTTCTGAATATAGTGATGAAGGAAAGACTGACATCAGGATGACTGTTTGAAAGGGGGATAGGCTCATGCTGTCAAGAAACAAGAAGCTGTTCCATCAATGAATACTTAATAGAGGCTAAATCCATCCACGGCTATTACTCTCGAAAACTTCCATACTCAGAGGTGATACATTTTTGAGAGCTACTGGGGATGATGATATCTCCCATCTTGCTCAGCTTGTAAAATACTTGGAATCAGTCTGGCAAAGGAGATTCTTATATCCTTCGTTTTTCCTGTTGTCGCTACACTGTGAAGAAAGACACTGCCTTTGTGGAACTTGGTTCTTCTGCTAGTCTCTTGAAAAAACAGGAGCCCCGTTTATTTCAACATACCCTGTTTCCCAACACTTTTTTGGTTTGGTTTTGGTTTGCTTTAATGTGGCCATCGTTCTGGGTTAACTCTTCTGTTTTAGATTGGTGTCATTCTGATTGAAAGGGTCTTGGTACTGGGTTTAGAATGGTGCTAGCTTTACCACAATATGTGTTGGGTTTCTCTTTCTCTGTTTCCCTGCATGTGTGCCTTGGTGAGTATGAGACAGAGAAAGAAGAGTGGTAGTGTTAATACGGCACTTCCCGGCATCTCATCCCTATTCAAATGTTCTTATGATCCCACTGGCCCTAGTAACTTTTAGGCCAGACGGTGATATCATGGCTTAAGCAGTGTTGCCTTTGGCTGACCCAGAAATAGCTTGGGGTCTTGCCAGAGCTAATTTATTTGAACTGGGAGAGGATGATGCACTGGCATCTGCCCTGTTTTATACACAATGTGTAGTACTTGGTGGTGGTGTCCTGCAATTCATTTATTTATTCATTAAACTTTTACCCCATTCTTCCAGCAATGCCAGCTCAGGGCGGCAAGCTGAGAAAGGCAAGATGCATGTGAAAGAATTTCCAAGCAGTTAAAATAAATATTGCCATGCCTTGATAGTGCAAGAGGGTAATCATCCTACAAAGGTGATTGGACACCTTCCACTATGCTTGCAGTCTGATTCTAGTTGTACAGAAGTACATTCTGTTGCTTTTGGTAGGAATTACTTCCTAATGTGTATACTTTAATTTCAATTACTGTATAGTTAATAGATCCACTTTGTAAAATGTCGTACTTAATGAATTGTACAGAAGTATACTAGCTGATTTCAGACTTGGACCTCAGAAGGAGATCAATGAGTCATTTGTCCTCTTCATCAGGTCTTTCTTAGTTCTAAGAGAATTAATGAGTGAAGGAATTCTGAATTGTTAAAAGATTTTAAGGCTTGGTAATGCATGGAGTGATGATTATTTACATTCCCCTGAGTTCTTGTTTGAATGTAATGTGTAGGTAAGGTTTCCAGCCTCCAGGTGGGGGTCTGGAGATCTCCCAGAATTACAGCTGATCTTCAGACTACAGAGAGAAAATGGTTTTTTTGGAGGGCGGACTTGATGGCATTAGAAGTTAGAAGAAGAACTTGGCAGATTAAGCTGTTTTGATCACTTTAGTGGCAATCCTGTGCTAATGTAGGTTGCTCTTATGTAAACATCTAATTAAAATAAATAAGAATGACATTTCTTTAAGAGCACATAAACTTTAAAAAATTTTACTTCCACCAGGCCTTCACAACTTCTTCAAGTAGGCGTGAAAGAGGCTTCATATATTTAATTGGTTAACATCCATTCCTGGAAGCATCTCCAGTGCCTCGTAATGCACAGCAAGCTTTTTATTTTTGTTTTATAACATTATTCTCAGTGAGGATTTGAAACTGCTTATGATACTACCCCTTGTTTTGAAAAACAGGTACCGATTGGTGGGGTATGGGAAGTCAGCAAAGAAACTGTTTATTTTTCAACGTCACTATGAAATTTGTATGACTCACCCTGATCCTGGAGGGGAGAGGCTTGCCCTGGGAATCTTCAGTCTTTTCAGCCCTGCTTTTGGAGCAAGATGTTGACGGCAGCACTGCTTTGAGTGCAGTGAGTCCCAGAAGAAGGACGCTGGACCTTCGGTTGGAAGGCTGAAGAAAGCTTGCAGGGGAACGGAAGGAGCTTGTAGCTCCCTCCCTCCACTGTGCCATAGAGGAGCGTTGAGTGGGCAAAGCCGATGGCGCTTGGGTCTCCCGAGGGCCAAGGCACAGCTGCAGTCTCCTGCAGCAGTCTCTAGCCTTTAGGCCAGGAGCGCCCTCCGCTGCTATTCCAAAGGCATGGTAGAATCAGCAACAGCCTGGAACCCTGACGGGGGAAAGCTCCCACAGGCCTGGAGGGAGCTAGCTCCACTGGATCATTGCAGGAGTGGCTCCACTGCACTGACCCTGTCTGCACCGTGGTAAGGCAGCCTGTGGATGGGGGGGATTATCCATTGCTGGCCTTGGAAACAGAGGAGCAGAGGACCGCTCAGTCCCCTCAAGCCCCTGCTGGAAGGTAGCCATTTAGTTTTCTCCCTTGCTTTTCCACAGGAGGGCCTATTTTCACATGGTGAGAAGAGCTGTTTTTTGGCGGGAAATGGCAATGAAGAAAAATCTTTCCACCTCCCAAGGATGAGAGTGCCACATGTGACCTGGACCTCTCTAGCTCTTCAGCATCGACCTCCTCCCAGGCTTCCCACAACAAGAGGCACTCAGACAGGGGCGGAAGAAAGGGTACATGAGTTGTATCTGTCAGGGAAAGATGCCAAAACAAACCTACTAGCATGGCTCAGAACTGAAATGAGAAAGGAAATTACAGAGGCCATGCAGGAATCCAGACAGAGCAGCAGCTCAGAGGCAGGGCCCCCAGGCAGACAAGAGAGACACCACAGTAGAGAATCCTCCCATTGCAAAGGACACAAGGACAGAGCCTCTCTCTTCCCTCCCAAACTGAAAAAGAGAACGATGGTAGAGTCTGGTTACTATAGTGACCACAGTCCCCTTTTAGGTTCTCAGTCTGAAGACTCAGAATTTGGATGATTCCTCCAGCAAAGAAGAGGGGGGATTATCTGAAGAGAAGGAGGAAGTAGTAACCACGACATAAACAAGGCTTTCCCCCCAGGATTTGTATTCCAGACTGCTACCAAAGGTCCTAAGAATTCTGAAAATTTCTCCAAAGTCAAAAGGGAAGGAGGACCCGGACCCAGATTTTACAAAAGGACCAGAGAAAATGCTCCTAAGTCGGGAGTAGCACCATCAGGGGTATTCCTCCCAGTTGTCTTTCATAACCTGATGAAGGCTGAGTGGGAGGCACCGGCAAAGCCAAAAACTAATCACCCTATTTTCTCTAAGTTCTACTCCCTGGTTCCAGAGGCTGCTAAGAGAAGTAAACTGCCCTTAGTGGATGACCCAGTGACTAGTGTAGTCTCCAATTCTGTTCTGCCAGTGGAGGCCAATGGTCTGCCCCAAGGACCCATGCAACAAGAGAATTGAACAAGCCCTGCATGGGGACTTTGAAGCCTTGGCAAATGCTCTGAAAGCATCAGCAACAGGCTCCTTGTTTGGGTGGGCAGCATTCTCATGGGCCAAGGTAGCTGCATTACCCTTCAGGGGAATCAATCTCTTCAGTGAAGGTATGGGCAAATATGTAGTGGAGGACAAGGATAAGAAAAAAATCCTTCAAGAAAAAGGAAGGGAAGCTTAGACAGTGTTTTCAATCCTTTCATGGCTCCAAGTGTTCTGCACGCACAGGATACTCCAAGTCCTTCAGAAGTAAATGGCAGCCCAAGCCATGAGAAGAGAACAGATCTTCATCATTCCATAAGTCCAACCAGAATATGAAAGGACCCAAGAAAGGAACCTCAGCATGACTATACCAATTCAGCAGACACCATGGGAATCGGAGGGCCTACAGAGGTTTGCAAGTCATTGGCAATAGACAGTGCAAGAAAAGTGGGTACTGGATACAGTTACCAATGAGTATTTCCTGGAATTGGACTGCATTCCTCCAAGACGTTTTCTTCAGATTCCAAAGATCCAGTCCAATCAAAAACACCATCTTCTGGCAATGGCCATTCATCATCTACTGGGAATTGGGGCTATAGAGCTGGTACCCAAAACGCAAGAGACCTAGCTGGTCTATTCAGTTTTCTTTATAGTACCAAAAAAGAATGGAGATACCAGGGCAATGCTGAATCTCAAATGGTTGAACAGACACATCAGAACAAAGAAATTCAAGATGGAGACTCTTGAGGCTATCATCGCAGCCATATAGAAGAGGGACTTCATGGCCTCCATCGATCTCTCAGAGGCCTATCTGCATGTCCCAATCAAGAATATACATCAGAATTTACTATACAATGGGAGGCACTTTCAGTATTGGGCACTCCCCTTTGGCCTAAAATCATCCCCCAAGGTATTTACCAAGATCCTGGTGACCTTGGTAGCTCAACTAAGTTTAAGGGGAGTGTCTCTTTCCCCATATCTCAACAATATCTTGGTCAAGATACCTTCTCTCCATCAAGGGTTCAAAGTGGTGAACCATACAGTGGCATGTCTCCGGGAGCATGGCTTCGTGATCGATGAGAGAAAGAGCAACCTCCATCCTACTCAGGTGATTGTGCACCTCAGAGTGTTCATAGATACAATCTGGGACAGAATATTCCTGTCCCAAGCGAGACAGCAAAAGGTCCAAACATTGACAATGAAGATTTTGAAGAGTCCAAGAGCAGAGGTGATGATTCTGGCTCAACTCTTGGGGATGATGGTATTATTGCAGTGGTCTAGATTCCATACCCACCATCTCCAGAGTTTTTTTTACTACCTTTTCAGGAAGTAATTGCACACAAGAGAACTGGACTAGTAACACTACTAGAGACCCTCAAGCAAGAGATAGGTTGGTGGCTGAAACCAGCCCATTTTCAGGTCAGCCTTCCTCTCAGAGACCCAAAGAGAATGGTGATGAAGACAGATGCAGGCCTCTCAGAAGAGAAGAAGAAGAGAAGAGAAGAGATTGGATTTATATCCCGCCCTTCACTCACTTAAGAGTCTCAGAGCGGCTTACAAACTCCTTTCCCCTCCCCTCCCCACAACAAACACCCTGTGAGGTAGGTGGGGCTGAGAGAACTCTTTCCCAAGCTGTCCTTGAGGGAACAGCTGGTACAGAGCTATGGCTTGCCCAAGGTCATCCAGCCAGGTGCAAGTGGAGGAGTGGGGAATCAAACCCGGTTCTCCCAGATTAGAGTCCGCACACTTAACTACTACACCAGACTGGCTCAGGTTGGGGAGCCCACGCCTATAGAAGGATGGCTCAGGGCACCTGGTTGAGGGTGGAGACATCCAACAGTATAAATCTATTGGAACTCAGAGCCAATTCCAAAATCTGTCAAATTTTCATGTCCTCATACAGAAGGCCTACATGAACAGGCAAGGGGGACCAGGTTCAGGGTACTTCACGAAGAGGTGTGCATGATGATTCTCTGCATGGGCAGAGAACCACCTCAAAACCCTATAGGCCATACATGTAGCAGGTCAGGACAATGCCTTGGAGGACTGGTTGAGTCACAGGACTCTGGACCAAACAGAATGGATGTTAAATAGAGAGATTTTTCAGCAGCTGTGCCAGAAGTTTAGCATGGCAGAGTTAGATCTATTCATCAATGATCAAAATTGTTACTTGCCAAAGTTCATGTCCAGGGAAGAAACCAAAAGACAAAACCAAGAGGGAGTATCACAAGTATGCAGCACCCAAAACCAATATAACTACTGTGAAACTTAACTAAGAATAAACTATTAAAACTTCCTTTTATTATTTATGCAAAAATATTATCAATAAATTCAATTACTATAATTTATAACTATCTGTGTGGCCCTTAATATATCCTGTGTTGTACTATGCTTATAAGCATTGCTAAACATACAAATGATACAACATGCAACAAATCATACAAAATGTCCTGAAGCTGGTCACCCACCCAGGGAGATACTGCTCTGTTATGTCCTAAGAGCGAGGACTGACCCACTCCAAGGACAACCAGAGAACGGAAGATTTGTTTTCCCTTTCAGTAAAGCTTTCTTCTTAGTGGTCCATGAGTGGGTCAGTCCTACCCACCTGAAAGTTTTTTTTTAATTGGGGCAGCTTCTAGAACCTGGGGGGGGGGGGTGTCTGCTGGAGAATTGTGTGGTAATTTCCCTCAGTAAGTACCGTATTTTTCGCTCCATAAGACGCACCTGACCATAAGACGCACCTAGCTCCACTCGGTGCCATGGCTTGGGAAAAGTGAGGGGGGTTTAAGACGCACACACATTCCGCCCCACTTTTTTTGGGAGAAAAAGTGAGTCTTATGGAGCAAAAAATACGGTAAATAAAGAGAAGGGACCTTCAGGGTATATTAAATATCTTATAGCTTAGGTTTCCTTTTGCCCATGAAGAAACCAGAAAACTCAATTTTTAGGATACATTGTGTCTTTTTGGTGATTTTGCTACTTAGTTATTTTGTTCATAATTTTTCTCCCTCATTTTTTTTTAATTTTTATTGTTGGTACACATCAAAGTGGACTGCCAAGCCACAAATAAATCAGTGGATTGAATGAGTGGTTCTGTGACTGCTGGCACAAAGGGTAATGATATTCTGAAGACCATCTTGCTTTGACTAGTTTGATGCAGAAAATTTAGCTAATATCTAAGCGAGGGGGGGGGGGGGGTAGTACATAGACGTGACTTTCCTAGTTGGTGTCTTCAGTACTGAAATGAAAATCCTGCCAGGGTGATTATTCTATCATTGTGGATGTTTATGCACACATAGTAAGTGAGGGAACACACTACAAAATGCCCTTCTAGCTTTAGGTTAACCGTACCCTAGCAAAAACCCAGAAGGGCTTATAATATCTTATTCTTCATTTTTGCTTTTGAACTTCTTTTTGCCAGCTCAGTATTTTGGTATGTGATTTTGCTTGATATCTGCAGAAAGCAGCTCCTCCATCAGGTGCTTGATTGCCTTAAGCACCTCTTTGTTCTTTCAGGTTTTTTCTTAACTGATTTATTGCTTATTTTCCCCAGTAGGTTTGTGTGTGTGTGTGTGTGTGTTGCCATTCATTTTTTTTCAAAGTTCTCTTAATCATTCTTCTGTGATAAACCATATAAAATGCATTGTATTTGATCTCTCATTACATTTTGTGTTTGCTTAAGAACCAGCCCTTTCAGACTATAAATACAGCTTTGCAAAGAATCAGACACTGCCCCGCAACAACTATCCAGCAACTTTGTGAAAATGTCACCCTCTACCCTACTCCAACTTCAGATCTTCAACATGGTCTCTGTGCTTCACACCCATGGATTTAGTGTGCCTGCGCTGAAACCATTGGTATTGTAGAAAGCTCAATGGATTTTCATGCCCAGCGACTCTGGGCATGTTTGGGAGCCCCACCACGCATGCCCAGAGGGTCGGGGCATGGACATCCCACCAGTTCTCTTCTGCCGCACTGTTAACAGCTCTCCATTGGTTGGCTTTATCTTTCTGTGGAAAGCTCTTCATTCAAAGTTCTTATTTCTTCAACCTTTTCTGCTTGTTTTATTTCTTCGTTTTCCTTCGTCTTTCTATTAAAAAAAACTATTTTAGTTTGAGGGAGGAATTACCATATTTCCCACCCTTCAGATGCCCCCCACCCTCGCTCACCATCTGGATTTCCCTGACTTGTTGCATGGCGAAAAGGTGGGGATGTTTCAAAAGGTGCACTTCTTGTTGCCCTACCGGACAGACATTCCCTGTGTATTTTTTGTCTTGGTGAAACCCATCATCCGGAGTCCTGCATGCACTGTTCCAAATTTTCCAACCAGACACACAAGAACAGGGCAGTGCGTCTTCAAGTGGCCCTCCTGGAATTGGCTTTGCTCCCTGCTGACGCCCCATCCTCTGGTCCCATGGACTCTGATCATCCGCCTAAGTTCTCAACATTGACCACTGTAGCCGCATCAACGTTGACAGTGGACTGTACAGGAGCACTGATGTCGAAGGTGGGTTCCGATATCATCCGCACGACATTGAAGCGTCCAGTGCCGACACAGTCTGCGTCCTCCACACCTCTTAAAAAGAAGAAGAACAAGACTGAGAAACAGCACAAGAGTTTGACATCAGCCACCGGTAAGCCCCCGAAGAAGGCCTCTGTGCCCGGACCTGCAGCCTCTGTGCTACCTCCTGCCTCCGCCACACCACCTGCCCTCAAGGCCCTGGCTGCGGATGTGCCCAGGATGGCTGCAGCACCATCTACCATACATTTGCTGGACACACCAATAAGGCAACTGGACTTGATGCCGGACCAGATCTTGGAAACCCAGGATTTCTCTGAGGTTGAGCACATAGAGGTTTTCACTCATTCTCCTTGCCGTGATCGCTTCCTCTCCAAATTTTTCCGATCGTTCCTACTCGCCTATCAGTACCGAGCTCTGCCACCCTCGACACTGACCTATCGATATTGATGAGCCTCCAACCTATCATGCTTTGCTGGACAGGGGCAGGCACCCCAATCATCGCAATCAATCGCCCCGGCATGACAGGTTGCCGGTTCCTTCCCACTGAAGCTATCCACCACCTCTGCACCCTATGGTACCTTGGGATCAGCGCCACTTCCAGTACCCTTACTGAGCTTATCACTTGTCTGTGACTGTGCCTTGGCTGACTCCTGCAGGCCATTTGGGATCATTTCTCCACACACAGGTCTCGTTCTCCAAGGGCATCCCGTGTTCCTCCTTTGGCTTCCCTTTCCAAGCCGCCTGATTCTGGCATTGTGACATCGCTCGCCACCCCTGTCAATACCGCCCACCTCCATACCGATGCTAGCTTCGATTCTGACAGGTCCTTGACATTGATCAGCTACTCCACCAATTCCAAAGCTACTGGTATCGATGCCTCCTCCTCTGCCTCAGCAGCAGAAACAGGACATTGGGATTCCGCTTCAGCCTCCACCACCACTGTCTGCATCTTCCGATTCATCAGAGAGGGAGTCTGAAGGAGAAGCTATCACAGGTACCTGCACTTCTCGATCGGCCAAAGCCACTACCAGTACAAGGTGCTCCCATTCGGCTTCTCTACGGCCCCAAGAGTATTTACGAAGACCATGGTAGTCGTTGCAGCCTTTTTCTGCCTTCAAGGCCTTATCGTCTTCCCATACATAGATGATCGGTTGTTAGTGGCAGATTCACAGGAAACCCTCCTCAGAAACATAAAACTCACCCGGTCCCTTCTGAACAACCTGGGCCTCCAGATCAGTGAGGGCGTCTCATCTTTGCCCATCACAGCGGATCCAATACATTGGAGCTGACCTGGACTCTGTGGTTCTACGTGCCTACCTCCCAAGGGACAGGGCACTACCCATCATCGCCCTCTCCCAACAGATCCGCTCCCTGCCTTCTTCCACGGCATTTAACATCCAACGCCTTCTGGGCCTCATGGAGGCAACAACTGCAGTTCTGGTCTTTGCAAAACTGAGAATGCAACCACTGCAGCTGTGGTTTCTCCGCTCCTTCCGTCCGGACTCCCAACCCCAATCGACCCTCCTTTCGCCTCCTCAGGTTGTCAGAGATTCTCTGGAGTGGTGGACTCTGTGGTCAAACCTACTTCAAGGGGCTCAGTTCCATCAAAGATTACTGAAGTTGACACTGACAGTGTATGCCTCCAGATGGGTCTGCGGGGCACACTTGAGGGGCTTCAGTACAGGTGGCAAGTAGGATGCTCACCTTATCTCCCGACATATCAACTACCTGAAACTTCTGGCTATACAATTCACCCTCTGTGCCTTCCTGCCGCTGGTCAGCGGGCAGTGTATCACAGTCCTCACCAACAATACCACCATGTTGAGTTACGTCAACCACCAAGGGGGCACAGTCTCATGCCATCTCTGCGATTTGACTATTCATCTTTGGGATTGGTGCATCAAAAATGGGATCTTCCTTTGTGCCACACATATCTCGAGCTCCCTGAACATCCAGGCGGACCTCCTCAGCAGAGGACACGTTCACCTTCACGATTGGGAACTCACCTGGCCTCACCTAGACCCTGTCTTTTGCCGCTGGGGATTCCCTGAGGTAGACATTTTCGTGACTAGAAACAACAGGAAGTGTCCTCTGTTCTGCAGTCGAGAGGGAGTTGATCCTCTTTCATTGGGAGACGCCTCCTTTATCCCTGGACTCACAACTTCCTCTACATCTTCCCTCCACTGCCTCTACTCACCCAAGTAGTTCGCAAAATAGTTCAGGATGAGGTAGATTGCATCCTGGTGTTTCCATGGTGGCCCAGGCAGCCCTGGTTCCCAGTGGTACTTTCCCTAGCCAGGGGACACTATTAGACGAAGAAGAAGAGAAGAGGAGAGATTGGATTTATACCCCACCCTTCACTTGTAGTCTCAGAATGGCTTACAAACTCCTTTCCCTTCCCCTCCCCACAACAGACACCTTGTGAGGTAGGTGGGGCTGAGAGAGCTCTTTCCAGAACTGCCCTTTCAAGAACAGCTCTGACAGAACTATGGCTTGCCCAAGGTCATCCAGCAGGTGCAAGTGGAGGAGTGGGGAATCAAACCCAATTCTCCCAGATTAGAGTCCACGCACTTAACCACTACACCAAACTGGCTCCTTCACCAAACTGGTAAGAGAACTTGTATAATGATATTTACTGCAAACAATGATATGTGTTCTGAGATAAAAAGGATTTTTTAAAACCCTTCTCATCGAGGTTCCATGTTCTGTGAGTCACTGCTGACTGTCTAAGGGATAATACAGACATTATTTTGCAGGAGAGCCTCAGACACACAGATGGCTAGATAAGTCTCAATTCTTTTAGATAATTTGGAATAAAAACTCTATGACCAACAGATACCAAAATTCTCTTTCCTGGGAGCATAATGCAATTGTTTGAATTGCCACTGCCTAAAAAGATCACATGGAATTCTTGGGATAAGGGGCTTCCTGATCTGGTAACCCCTGCCAATTCAACATGCCAAATGCACTTGGTAATTCTTATAAATGAATGAGTATTGTCATGTGAAAAGAGAAATCTCCCTATGATATCATCTAGACTACTAGACCAACATAGGTACAACAATAGGTACAACAACATTTCCAGGTGTTAACTGTGCTGAATATGTGAGATGGAACAGCCCAGCGACCAGACAACACATGTTGGCATGCAGGAATGGTTGTTGCAATTTGGAGAGTAGTACTTCTCTACCTGAGGCACAGTATAAGTCTCTATGGGTCTGGTCACACAAGCAGGATATTGGCTCTAAATAAGCCACTTGAGTTTGGGATGCTTTGCATCAATTACACACTGCCCCCTGAGCTGGTATCATAGTGCCACGGGCCCGTGGTTGGTCATTCACATCACTAATGCACCACAACCTCAGATCCGCGGCTGGGATGGTTTCCCCCCCTAAGTCCTGCTGTGCATGCGCAGAAGCAAACAAACACACATGCTCCTGACCATGTTCCATGGGGGCACTGAAGCTCATGTTGGAGTTGGGTTGGGAAAAAAGGAGGTGCCGGAAATGGGGTAGAATGATCACATTGCTTGTATTTCCATGGTACGCTCAGTCAATCAGATGCCTGGAACCATGTCATGGGAGCACCTCGCCAAGGTAGCCACCAGAATTTTAATCTGCATGGGAGTCATTTTAGCGCAGGGTAAGGACGAGTGGGGCATGGGAGCCAGATGTGTGTTTTTGATTGTACCCATTTGATCCGGAGGGGAGGGGTAGCTAAGTCGGGCCAAACTGCTTGTGTGATCACACCCTATGAGAATTCATTAGGATAGGCAAGGATATAACTATTCCATGTTAAATGATCATGCTTTATTGATTGGCAGCAGAGGGCTGAGACCAAGGGTGCACCAAATGAACTGGATCCCAGAGTTCCATTCTGCTAATGGTGGACATGTCTTCTGCAGGCACAAGAGCTCTTTCTCTGGTGGAAAAGCTGCTTTATATCAGAGGAAGGCTACTTGCACTGGAAGAAACCATTACCACTACTAGGTTGGATCTGGAGGATTCAACCCCAATGCTTGCCGTTTTTAATATTCAGTGTGAAAGTATAGCTTTTCAGGAGCATGGGTAAACTACCTCCCCTCAAATTTCAAAATGGCTGTCTTTTCCCCCTGTCTTCCCAGCTCTGTTCACTGCTCTTTTTAAATTTTTCTTCCCTACATTGGTGCCATTTTTTTCTTCCATCTAGACTTCTTTCTCCTTCTCAAAGTAACCCGAGCCAATCAGATCACATAATGAATGCAATGACATTGTGGCACATGACGTTATTAAATGGCATTGATTGGGAGCAAGGGTGATGCTGCTTGCCTAGCCATATAGGTAAGGGGACAATCACCAACAACTCTTTCTCAGAATGTATAGTTGCCCTTTTTGTTCACCTCCCCAAAGGAGGGGGGTGCTGCCAAAAATGTTTGGGAATATTGTTGCCCCTTTGGTTTATCCCTATTGGTCTTCCCATTTTGTATAATAAAGCAACCACTTTCATAATTGAGGGGATTTTAAAAAATGGTTTCTAATACAGCATGAGTGGTTGATATCTACAAAAGGGGTGGATCAGCTTTCACCATGCAAAGCTCTCAGTTTGCTCTTTGGATCGTAGCTGTAGGTGAACACAGCAGAATATAGTCTCCATCCAAGACTTACCAGTAGCAAATATTTCAAATCTACAATTTTATAGGCTATAATCTTCTAATCAGATCTCAAATAGATCTAACCTATGGAGACCTAATATATATCTGGCCTGCATCTAATAGAATTAGTTCATGAGTAAGTGATGATTTAAAATAGCCCTACTAAAGGGAAGAGGTTATACCAATAACTTAATATTTCACTTGAGAGAGTCTGGAGGAATTTACAAATGACGGATAGTTTCACAAATAACTGTTAATTTAAAATGTCAAAGGTAGGCTGTTAAGTCAGCAAGTCTGTCTGAATAACCTGTATATAATTGCTGTCAGTGGATGGATTAAAATCCTAAATTTAATGCTTAAAATTATCACTCAGTTCCATATTTAAGATTATCATCACTTTTGGGGGGGCAATTCATGAGTCTTTGTTGACAGTGGTGCTTTTCCGTGCTGTTGTGACAATGGTAAGAGACAAATCATGCAAACAGAGCTGAACTCATTACAGCTACCCTTGGCACACACACCTGCCTCTAGGGTGGGGAAGTGTGGGAAGTAGTCATGCAATCAGCCTCCACTACATGACCCACTTCCTGCAGAAGTTACTGAATTAGCTCCTACGGCATTGTTGGAAAAATGTGAATTAGGCCTTCACTAGAAAAGAGCTGCAGTGGCTCAGTGGTTAAGACGCTGAACTGCAGATCGGTAGTTCGAGACCCAAGTACTGTGTGATGGAGTGAGCTCCTGTCTCTGGTCCCACCTCCTGCCAGCCTAGCAATTTGAAAGCAAGAAATTCCAAGTAGATAAATAGGTACTGCTTTGGTGGGAAAGTAACAGCATTCTGTGCACCTTGGCGTTTAGTCACGCCAGCCACATGACCACGGAAACATCTTCGGACAGTGCTGGGTCTTTGGTTTGGAAACAGAGATGAGCACTGCCCCCTAGAATTGAATTCAACTGGCTTTCGAGCAAGGGAAACCTTTACCTTTTAGAGAAGTGGAGGGATGTGTGGCTCAGTGGTAGAGGATCCAGTTCAATCCTTGACATCTCCAGTTAAAATCATTAGGTGATAGGTGATGTGAAAGACCTGTGCCTGAGGCCCTGAAGAGCTGCTGTCAGTCTGAGTAGACAGTACTGACCTTAATGGACCAAGGGTCTGATTCAGTAGAAGGCAGCTGCATGTGTCCAAGGGCTTCTGAAGTAACCTTAGAGGAGAGTGCCATAGATTTGCTTTGATTAACCAGATAATCATTAATTTTTTTCTTTTATAAATCAACATCTTACTGATCAGGGATTACAATTTACCTATCCAGTTTTCCCTAGGTCTGTTGAAAATCGGTTCTTCAAATCTTTGTTTAGATTTGTCTCCTAGCATAATGGGCACCACAGATGTGCACATCTGTTGACGTTAGGAAGGAAGACAAGGGAAATGGAAAGTGCCTGGCTGCCTGTGGGCTCTGGGCCCAGTTTTGTAAACAACTTCAAAGCAAAGATACTGGCAAAACTGGAAGGGGTTTAAAGAATTCATTGGACAGAAGGGGGGGGGGGGAGGACACCATTCCTACTCAGTAGTAAGATAAATTAGTTCCTTGATCATATTTTGGAAAAAAAAACCTGAAGCTGTCTGATTTTGTTATTTCATGAGTCAGAATCGAGGGATCCTGACTCATACCACTCAATAGGGTTGCCAGGTCACTTACTTGGTGCAGCAGGAGAAAGTTGGTCCCAGCCTGGGACATTCGTGTGTGTGGCGTGATGACGTCACCCGGAAGTGATGTCATCACACTGGGCACGTCACAGGCCGATGCTCTAGCAATCAGCCTGGAAACTATAGTACCATAGAGTTTTCAGGCTGATTGCTAGAGCATCAGCTGGCAATGTGCATTGCATTGGGCACTTTGAAGAAGAAGAAAAAGAGGCTGGATTTATATCCCGCCCTTCACTCACTTGGGAGTCTCAGAGCGGCTTACAAACTCCTTTCCCTTCCCCACAACAGGCACCCTGTGAGGTAGGTGGGGCTGAGAGCTCTTTCCCAAGCTGTCCTTGAGAGAACAGCTGGTGCAGAGCTATGGCTTGCCCAAGGTCATCCAGCTAGGTGCAAGTGGAGGAGTGGGGAATTAAACCTGGTTTTCCAGATTAGAGTCCGCGCACTTAACCACTACACCAGACTTTGGGGGCGGGGTCCCCTGCCGGCCTGATCCGGGACCAGCAGATTGGGGGCCGTTTCGGCGGGGAAACCCCTGCCCTCCCCCCGGGGACCCGGCAGCCCTATCACTCAATAAGGGACAAACGGGATGTTCGCATAGAATAAATGGCAACTTGTAACTCTGATGAGGCTCCTTCTTGCTGAAAAAGGCTTTAGTTAGTGTTCGCTTAAACCCCAGGGCCAATTAGGTAAAGTTGTTACAGAGCACAGTTTGCATAAATGAGACATAACATTGCTCATCTGAAATACTTAAAAATACCATTTATTGGGGTGAGACTTTCATGGAAAATCTCTATCACAGTCCCTAAAGATTGTTTTATGAAAATGAAACTTGTAATGTTCTTTTGTGCACAATTTCAATTTCTTCTGGTCTGTCTTCTTTTAGAAATGAAGCAGGATACTTAAACCCAAAGTATGCTATTATATCAAAAAAAATCCTGTGACACACCCTGTTAATAGAACATTTCAGTTTCTTTTGTTCATCTTTGAATCTTATGCTGTTTAATTCACATTATCCAGATTGCAGTAATAAAAACTGAAATACAATGGTAGGAAGAAGAGATCCCATTATTGTATTTCTGTCTGCCTCTCTTTTTCTTCATTGCTCTTCCCTTTCTTCTTGCTCTCTTTTAGTTGTCCTTTTGTTTGGATCACTTTTTTTTACTGCCTTTGACTCTAGCATCAGAAGTGGGAAACTACTCCCCCCCCCCCTTTTGACCAATATGTCTAGTGGATGGTCTCCTCCACGCACCCCCAGTTCATTTTTCCATTCTGTTGACATGGTGGTGTTGGTCAGTTTTCTGCAGTTTACAGTCTTGCTTCCAGAGAGAAGATGATGTAACTTTAGCATTAGAGAAACAGAGGACTTTCTATAGAGGGCTTGTTTACATGTACCATCAAGATTCAAAGGGAGCTCTCTTGAGAGAACAGTTTCTCTTTGCCCAATTGTGGAATTGTTTTCACCACACTTCCAGCTCCTCATCTTGGGTCATTCACAGATGTACTGCATCTGTTCATGAAATGCCACCAATGAAACACCACTGCTGTTGCTTATGCAAAGACTTTTTAGAATGTTCTCCTAACCCCTTGAGTGTTCCTATGCGGCATTCAAAGGAAAGAAATGCAAGGACTGGAGCCCACATATATGCTCCCCCCCCCATGGATTTGGCACCTCTCCTCTTCCTTGGGGTAGTGCCAGTTCTGTATGATATACATTTATCTTACCCATTTGGTTGAGGGATTTCATTGTTGTTGTAACTGCACTGGAACCACAAATAATAATTTCCCTTGGTGCCAGTTGAACATCTAAAGGCCACCTAATTGGTGATTTTTTAAAAAAGAGGCGATTCAGGTGTGCCTGATATGGTCAGGGCATTAACACCCTGGGAATTTAAACCCAGGGAAGCTTTGGATACTATGGTACAGGGACGGTGTTTTCTCAGCATAGAAATTCCTAGTAGATACCCAGAAGCTTGGTAACTGGAAGCAAGAGGCATTTATATTTCCTGTCTCCCACATTCGTTCATTTAAATCTTTGACTTTACACCTTGAACACGTTGACATGCTAGTGGCTGAAATGATTTCACAAACTGCTTATGCTTATCCAGGGATAACTCATTGTCAAGTCAGTGTTAAAGATGGCTTATGGCTGCATTCATTTTAAAACATCTTGATCCTGTGTTCTCTATACAGTATGCTTAAGAAAACTTCCAAATAAAGCAGTAAAGGAACTGAGGGGAAAAAACCCTTCTTCTTAGTGTTGCCAGGTCCTCCCTCCTCCCCAGTGGGGAACTTTGGAGGGTGTTTCTGGAGGGGATGGGGATGCCCCCAACATGATGGCACCATGCAGAAGTGACATCATTATGTTGGGGACGCACCTGAATCCCAGGTGGCGAATTTACCGCTTTGAGTTCAGGCACACACACTCCCACTCTCAAAAATTCGCTGCTTGGGATTCAGGTGCATGAGGCCCTCGCTCCTTAAAAAAACATTTAAAGGGACCAGTGGCTGCCCCTCCCTCCCCTCCTGCAAGATGTGTCCCTGCCAATCAGCTGGAGGGCCCTTTAAAGCTTGCAGAAGGGGAGGGAGAGGTGACCATGGGTAGTTGCTGTTGCGGGGCTTGGGGGTGGGGCATGCCCACCGGCCAACTGGCCAGTGGGGGGCAAAAGCTCCTGAAATCAGGGGATCCCCCACCCCTTCCTGGGAACTGGCACCCATAACTGTTCCAGAAGATGAAACAATGATTGTTAAGTGTAATTGTAAAACCATAGTACCAGCTTGAAACTATCAGTTTACTAAGAGAAAAAACGACAGTATTGATAGGATGTCTGGGTTTTGAATATGATTTGTAATCAAAACTAATGGAAAACTACTGGTGAACAACCATGTAACAATTGTGTTCACAACAGTGTAAACTACTATTCTCAACTGCTTGCCTTCATGCTACTTTACCATAGTTCTTAATTCACATTTATATCTATATTGGCATTATAGTGGAAATATTAAATACAGACTTAATGGGTATTAATTGTCTGGCCTGCCAAGGGCAATTTGGGGATTCATCATCTTTCTCACATTGTGTGAATTCTTTCCAATCTTCAACATCTTTATGTGTTCCAGTTGTGAGCTGATCACTTTTCCAAAGTGTTCCAAGACGTTCATATAGATTATTCCAAAAATCCTTACAACAGTCCTAGATCAGCATTATTCCCATAATACATACGGGAACTGAAGCTGACAGGCCTGCTTAATGCTACCCCATGAATTCATGGCTGTTTTTGTATCTTAAACCAGTGACCTCCCTGATCACAGCCCATTCTCCTAACCGCTTATTAACCGTAATTAAAATACAGTTCATAAGAAACGATAGCCTGTAGTTCATAAGAAGGGGTAGTCTGTAACTATAGCCGTGAAGGGAAATGAAGCTCATCACATTCAAGTTCTCCATTAAACAAATATTCCTCATACCCATTGACTCCTCTCTTTTTGTTTCACCCTTGGATAATTGTGTTGGGTTACGTTCTACCCTAATAGAACTATTAAGACCAAAGTTGTGAGAGGCTGTTGGCTCTAACCTATTTAGGAATTTGTAATAAAAAACGTTGTGAGAGTTGCATCTCTGGCACTGCAGTTCAAGTCTGATTTGTGGAGGAAAGCTGGTTTCAAACCTATTTATCATGTACTATCTATGTTCCTCTAAAACAGCCAGGAGATAGCACCTGATTGCCCTCTTTCTCTTTCTCTCTCTCTCTTTTTTTTGTAAGAGCAGGGGCATTTCTTTCATTTCCAGCCAATAGCAGGGCTACTGGTAAGTAGCTAGCAAACCCTCACACAATAGGAGTGACATTATCAGGCATCTTTTGTGAAGTCTTCACAGACTGGTAGTGGAAGCAAATTCATTTGTCTGAGCTAGTCTGTGGTGGTTGTATGTGTGTACAGATAAGGCGCTACCCTTATTCGTGGTAAGAAATGCTTCTTGCCTCCTGAACTAGCAAGTTGAATCAAGTGGATATAGTTTTTAGTAAGTCAGATTGTCACGTTGATGTCACTGCTGCCACAATGAAAACTTAAAATATTTTCTTTTGTTTTAAAATAATAATAATAATAATAATGTTATCATGAAATTATATTTCCCAGTTAGTTGGCTAGTTTGAAAGGATATAAAGTCTTCAATTAATGACAATTTCAGCATATCTGCTCATCAAACATTGTGTTTTTTCCCAGACATCTCCAATTTTCTTTTGTTGGCCAAGAGAACGTTCAGATCTCCTCACATTTTTCTCCTCATATGTACAGTGAAATCTCTACTCTTCTCTGTCATCTCTCCCATGCTTGAAATGTTTGACACTAAGTGGAGATATATTTTTAAATATAGAGAGGAAAGCTATTATTTTTTATTTAGCTTTTACTGTGTAATGGCATTTGTGACAAGGTTATTTGCTTCAATATAATTTTGTGTACTGATTAGCGTTCTTTGAAAAGGGCCTCGAGGCGCTTTGCATGGAAAGGCACTATATAAGTGGGGAACAGAAGGGTAAATGACCTTCATTTAAATGCAGTCAAGTAATCATTATCAAAGTTTTAAGCAACTTGAACTGCTGAACAGGAGGTATGATGACAATAATTGCCAGTGTCCTTAAAGGATGGAGGCGACCATTTTGATCATTATCACGGCCTTAAAGTTCATACAGTGAAAAGCTCTTTTCCCTGTGTAGAAGCAAGATGATAAAGAGTGATTTAACAAAAAAAAAAAATTGGAAATCAAAATTTTAGAATGGCCCTCATTGAATTTTATGGCACTGCAGACAGGATGAGAGCATAAATATAGTTACTGTTAAGAGAAAAGGCAAACCCTTTGTTCTTTATATGAGCAATTGGTAAAGAAATGGGTTGGACTATGATGATCCTTGGGGAGGGATTTAAATATTGCTGACTCTTATTCTCATTAGTTCATTGCAGTTAATTGAGAGCAGCTCTCTGCTTTCTGCAGTAAACATGTTTGCCTTATGTACATTGAGTGTTTTCTCGTGCATGACCTACTTGGGCATATGCAGTTCTGCCTCACAGGGTGTCTGTTGTGGGGAGGGGAAGGGAAAGAGATGGTAAGCCCTTCGGGTAGTGAAGCGCGGGGTATAAATCCATTCTTTTCTCTTCTCTCCTTCTTCTTTAGACACTGACTTGCATGCTTCTGAAACCTTTTCAGGCTATTGTCCCCAGGTAGGATGTCTTGTTCTTTACACACCTTACATGTGTGCTGCCAGATATGCTGTTATATGACACTGATGTATGTCCTGCAAATGTTGCAACTGCCTTTGCTTACACTGGAAAAAGTACATCCTTGTGGTGTATTCAGTTCCACTCCTCCTTCAGCGAGTTATGAGGGATAACAGGTTGAGCCGAATGTTCATGCCTCAAAGTTATCTATATTGAGTACCTCCAAAATTTTACCCCTGATTTCACTGGACCTTTCCCATCTGTTGAATAAAATATTTTGTTAATTTGGTATATAAAAACATCTTGAGTGCCATTAAGGTCAAAGCGGGTCCCTGATCCTTTCCACAGGTTCCTGGGCTGAGCCAAGAGCCAAAATATCATGCTGTGACAGGCTGGGGCAGCCAGAGTTCTTTGGCAAAGAAAAAAACACATTACCAGGGTAGCTCAGTCAGTAAAGTGGAAAAAATGGAGGGGAAATCTTGCCACTAAGGGAGGGATGTAGAAGGAGCTGTCATACCTTCCTCCAATGGAAGAGCTATGTAAGGCTCCCCAGGGTGGAAGAAGAAAAAGAAGAGGAGGAGATTGGATTTATACCCTGCCCTTCATTTGGAGTCTCAGAGTGGCTTACAAACTCCTTTCCCTTCCCCTCCCCACAACAGACACCCTGTGAGGTAGGTGGGGCTGAGAGAGCTCTTTCCCAAGCTGTCCTTGAGAGAACAGCTGGGACAGAACTGTGGCTTGCCCAAGGCTACCTAGCTGACTGCAAGTGGAGGAGTGGGGAATCAAACCCGGTTCTCTCAGATTAGAGTCCGCTCGCTTAACCACTACACCAAAGAAGTTCCTCCAGCTTAAGGTTGGAATCATGCCACTGCCTTTTCTTCATTTGTTCGTGCATTTTATTTATTAAGAGAGACTGGGATATAAATATCTCAACTGCTTGAGAGTCAGCTCCCATAAATTAATCACAGCAGCAATAAAAACAAAGATGTTAAATGATATCAATTGCTTTGCAGTTTGCCATTAAACTTTCACAGTATTATGCACACTTAACTGGGAATTATCCCTGTTGAACAATGCAGCTTTATTTCTGGGTAGTATTGGATCTGCAGTAGCTCCTAGGAATCATTAAGACATCATCAGTTACACGCTAAAGCTACCAGAGCAGAAACAATCAATGCCAAAGTTGGTTGGCACTTTATTGGCAGAGGGCCAAAGATCTCAGAAAGGAGTAATGCTGCAACCACTGAAATCACTGGGTATTAGGTGAAGGGCTGTGGCTCAGTGGCAGGGCCTCTGCTAGGTGTACAGAAGGTCCCAGGTTCAATCCCTGGCATCTCCAGTTAAAAGGATCAGGTAGGAGGTGATGTGAAAGACCTCAGCCCGAGACCCTGGAGAGCCACTGCCAGTCTGAGTAGACAAAACTGACTTAGATGGACCGATGGTCTGATTCAGTCTCAGGCAGCTTCGTGTGTTCAAAGGGAAAATATGAAAACACAAGAGGGACACCTGTGAGGACTCACGGATGAGGGAAAACCTATTCCCTCCCTTGCTGGCCCTTTCTTCTTCCCCTCTTGCTCTGTCCTTGATTGGCAGTCTGCTCTGTCTAAGCATCCATTTCTTCCTCTCTAGAAGGGTCCTCCCTCCTGGTCTTCCTTCTAAGCATGGTGATATTTAAAAAAAAAACAGTTTGGGAAAGGCCTACATTTTTATCTCTTGTTCTAAGACATCCCTTCCAGTGAACAGCTGACAGAGTAGCTCGTGAATTCAGTTTCTAAATTATAGTTTGCTAAATAAATACGAGAAGATTTGTTCCTTGAGTGAAAGTTACTTGTCAGGGGTGGATTGGGATGTTCCAGAGAATTGTCAAAAGTGGATGAATAAGTTGCTCATCTAATCAGTTATCATTGCTTTTGGCGTAATTTCCGATTGGAGAGCTCTGCCTCTGGTACAGCTCACAGTCAAGGAAATATAGTAATAGCCCTTTCAGACATTACTTCAGAAGTGCAAGCGATTCTTTCCCCTTTCTTGTGCCATCCTAAATTGTTTTCAGTGAGTGCCTCTTATTTTCTGTTCTGTTTCACTAGAATTTTTTCTCTATTGATGTAGAATCCAAAGCCACTCAAGACTATGCTACTGTTGACAACTTCACACTGCCTGCTGCCAATTTATTATTGATCTACCTCTCTGCCCTCTCTCTGTCTCTCTGTCTCTCTCTCTCTCTCTCTCTCTCATACTACTTTTTACAAATGGTGCTGGCTTTCCCTCAGTTAATTTGAGCGGAGAAAGAAAGAAAGGATAGCAGTGCCTCTCATTCTTTCCTAATTACTTATGGCTAATTGCATACTACTTATGGATACCTTTTGTGGCATTTTCCTTTGAAGCAGTGTGTCAGGCACATGTATCCACTGTGCATGTGTACAGTGTACATCAGAAGAGGCCCTTGCTAGCACAGAAGGATTTGCACTACCTTGTTCTGACTGTTGTTCATTTTTCTATGCATGCTGTTTGGGGAACATGTGAAAGTGAAGGCTTTTTAAAAATGCTGTTAACACAAATCGTGTATGTGCTGACTTGTGTGCTAATACATTACAAACATCCACAGTGAATAACATCCTTCGAGGCCCACTGATTTCAGTGCACCTAGAAGGATTAATTCAGTTTAGAATGGCACTGTAAGTGAATTAATGGAAAACTACTGCAGGAAAACTTGTAGTGTGGTATAGTGGTTAAGAGCAGCAGACTTGAATCTGGAGAACCGGGTTTGATTCCCCGCTCCTGCAAATGAAGCTTCACTGACCTCAAAAGGTGCCTGTTGTGGGGACAGGAAAGGATGGACTGTAAGCTGCTTTGAGTCTCCTTAAGGTAGAGAAAAGCAGGGTATAAAACCTATTGTTCCTCATCTGGTGGTATGTTCATTTCCTCCTGTTCCGGGACTGGCAAGGAACTGTCATTCAGTAGCAAAGCCAGGGGTCATTTCATAGAAAAAGAGATGTAGGAGCTCATTAGCATACCTGCTAGGTAGGTATAGGAGCTCATTAGCACAGGCCACGCCCCCTGACATCACCAGAAGTGTGTCAGAAGGGGAAGCAAAAGGGGGGAGGCATCTTCAAAAGCCTCACCTTCCCTTCCCCAGTCAGTCTACCAAGGCGGGGTGGGGGGGGGGGGAAGTGAAGAGAGAAGGGGTTTAAAATTTATAAACCACTTCTTGCTTCGCTTCCCCACCCCCTGCCTTGGCAGGCCGGCTGGGGAAGGGAAGGGGAGGCTTTTGAAGATGCCCCCCTTTTTGCTTCCTCAGGCAGCCTGCCAAGGGCCTGCCCCCCCGGGCTCTTCCTCACTTGCTCGCCTCAGTGCACCCTCTGCACCCTCCCCAGCCTTGGCGAGCGAGTGAGGAACGGCGCGTGGGGGAGCTCTGTGGGGCTTCTTTCTCTCTAGAGTCGTGCCGCAGCTGAGGAGAAGGAGCACCGGGGCGGGGCTTGCTGGCACCACCATTTGTGCCAGCTTCTGAGCACCCGGAACAGCACTCCAGCAGGCTCCAGCCCCAAATGACCCCTGAGCAAAGCTCATGCTTTGTATGCAGAATGTCCCAGATCCAATTCCTGGACTCTCCCGTTCAAAGATCTCAGGTAGCATCTGCTGGGAAAGATCTTTCTTTGCTTGAGGCCCTGGAAATATTTCCATGTGTTCTTCTGTAAAAGGTGCTGCTGCAAGCCAGCTCATTGCAGGCCATCTTCCATACATTGTGACTTTGTTTCCTTTTCAGATCTCATTTTTTGTTAACTAAGGACAGGCCCATAGTCAAGATTTTTTTAATTCGGGGGGCTTTCAAATATTTATTTATTTATTTATTTATTCCATTTGTACCCTGCCCTCCCCGCAAACAGGCTCAGGGCAGCTTACCACTTCAGCACCAGTTGCCAATAAAACCATATAAAACATTATAAAATGACACAATACAGATAAATTTTAAAATCATAGGTGCTATCAGTTATTCATTGCTTGTGATGGCATATTAGAGGTCTACAGCTGCTGCATTCCCGCTCAGTGTCGTCCTGAGTCACTCAATGTGATGAGCCCGATGTTGGAACTGAGGCCCGGGCTCATTGATGGTAACAGTGGGGGCGGATCCTCGTTAAAAGCCTGGTGGAAGAGCTCCATCTTGCAAACCCTGTGGAACTGCAAAAGGTCCTGCAGGGCCCTGATCTCTTCCAGGAGCTCGTTCCACCAGTAAGGAATTGCCATTGAAAAGGCCTTAGCCCTCATCTTGGTGAGCCCGGTATCCTTGGGGCCGGGAAGGGTCAACAGGTTCTGTGACCCCGACTGCAGTGCTCTCTGGGATATATATGGGGAAAAGCGGTCCCTCAGGTATGTCAGACCCTGGCCATATAGGGCTTTAAAGGTAAGTACCAGCACCTTGAAGCGAATTCGGTATGCTATTAGCAGCCAGTGCAGGCTGGATGTGCTCCCAACATGGTATGCCCATCAGCAGCCTGGCTGTGGTGTTGTGCACTAGCTGCAGCTTCCGAATTTGCGACAAGGGCACCCCCATGTAGAAAGCGTTACAGTAGTCTAGTCTCAAGGTAACCATTGCATGGGTCGTTGTGGTCGAGGAAGGGAACCAACTGCCTAATCAGCTGAAGCTCCCGGAGGAGATCAGGGCCCTGTGAGACCTTTTACAGTTCCGCAGGGCCTGCAAGACGGAGCTCTTCCACCAGGCATTCGATTAGGAGCTGCCACACTATCAACATCACCACTATTGACATCTGTGGTATCGGTCGGCCCTGGCCTGGAGAGTGAACAACACCATCATGCAAGCTTGAAGTTTAATGAACTTGTTGAAGATCATACAGTACACCATCTTTAGAACTAGATGAAAACTACTATACTAGCACTTTAAGAAATTCTGTGGTGTTTTAAATGTGATGTTTTAACTTTGTAATGGTTTTACGGTACTGGTTACCGATTTTTGTAAGCCGCCCTGAGCCTGTTCACGGGGAGGGCGGGGTATAAATAAACTAAATAAATAAATAAATAAATAAATAAAATATAAAGATGGTAGAAGGCCGACTTAGCAGTGGCTGCTACCTGGACCTCCATTGTTAAGGAGGAATCCAGGAGCACTCCCAAACTCCTAACCTCCAATACTGGCGCCAGTGAAGCCCTGCCAAAGGTCGGGAGTGGTGTCCCCACCCACACACTGCCCCAGCTCACCCAAAGGACCTCTGTCTTTGCCGGATTCAGGTTCAACCAACTCTGCCTGAGCGCAACCAGCCACGGCCTCTAACGCCTGGTCTAGAACTTCAGGGCTGGAGTTCGACTGGCCACCCAACATCAGATAGAGCTGGGTGTCATCAGCGTACTGATGACACCCCAGCCCATAACTTCAGGCTATCTGGGCAAGTTGTTAAGCAGCATCGGGAAGACCACTGCCCCTTGAGGCACCCCGCAAATCAGTGGGTGCCTCCTGGACTGCTGCTCCCCAAGTGCCACCCTTTGTCCCCGACCGTGGAGAAAGGAAGCAAGCCATTGCAAGGCAAACCCCTGGATTCCCATGTCTGTGACATGGTGCAGCAGCAACTGATGGTCGACTGTGTCAAAAGCGGCCGACAGATCTAACAGCAACAGCACTGCCAAACCGCCCCGATCCAGATGCCTCTGGAGATTACCAGTCAGAGCGACCAGTGCCGTCTCCTTCCCATGTCCTGGGCGAAAGCCGGACTGGAAGGGGTCTAACATGGAGGTGTCATCCATAAAGCCCTTTAACTGTATCGCCACTGCCCTCTCAATTAATTTGCCCAAATAGGAGAAATTGGAAACTGGCTGGTAATTAGCCAAATCGGTCGGGTCCAGAGATGTTTTTTTAAGAGTGGACAGACCATTGCTTCCTTGCGTGCCCCCGGGAACAGCCCCTCTAAGAGGGACTTGTTGATAATTTCCCTTAGGGCATCTCAAAACCCCTCGTGGCTCGCTTTAATGAGCCAGGAAGGGCACGGATCAAGGCTGCATGTGGTTGGGCGCACAGTCAAAAACAATCTGTCAATCTCCTCCAGGCTGAGAGGGCTGAAATAAGTCAGGGGGCACCCCACACACACCCCTAGTGACCTGCCTCCTGGGGGGAAAGCCAGCAGTCTGTACTCCAGACACACACAATGCCAGTCCCTATCCAATCCCAACAGCAAGAGCCTCTGCCTCCTCCTTCCCCCTCGTGCCCACACAGCCAGCCCACCAGCCCCTGGGCAGCACTCACCTTCACCCCAGCCCCGCATCCTTCGTCTACCGCTGCTGTTGGATCCCCCCGACTGCTGGAGCTGGGCTCCGCACTCTGTCCATTGCGATCTTTCCACTGGCATAGTAAACATGGATGCCAAGCATGGAGGGGAGGTGAGCCCAGCTGACAAGAGAGAGTGGCTGCAGCCAGTGAGAAAGAGCTGTCATGGCCAGCAGCAAGCCAAGCCAACAAGAGAGAGCAGCTGCAGCCGGTGAGAATCAGCCGCTGCGGCCAGCCGCGAGCACCATAAATAAAATTAAAAATTGAAAGTTGGGGGTCCTGGGCTGGATGGGAAGTCTTGGGGTCTTGGCGGTAAGTTGGGAGGGTGGGCCCTGGGAAGCCCCACTGTAGCTATGGGCCTGAAGGATATGAAGTCAGAAGAACCATGTGAAGATCAATTAGAAGCCACCTCTTTTGAAGAGCAGTTTTAGCTTGATGCTTAATAATAAGGGTCATCAAATCATGACTGGGGTTTTCATGGAGTTTTCAAGGCAAGGGATGAGCCATGGTGGTTTTCCATTGCCTTCCTCTGTATATGAACCCTGATTCCTTGGTGGTCTTCCATCCAAGTACCAACCATGGCTGACCCTGGTTAGCTTCCAAGCTCTGACAAACTCAGGCTAGTCTGGGCTACATAGGCTGCTATAATTTGATGCTTAGCCTGAGAAAGAAATGAATGCATAGATTTACTACTTTTCTCCTGAAAATGATCAATTCTGTCCATCCTGAAGTTTGAACAACCAAGTTTTAAGACATATCTATTGCAACAGTTAAGAGGTGAGTTGGAAAATGTGAGGGTTTTTTTTCCTGTCTGATGGGTCATAGGGAAATGGATCATGTCTCAAATTTCAGGGCTGAATGAAGAATCAAAGGCCACTCTTCATCATGCCCAAGGGCTGAAGTGAAAGCTCAGCCTAGTTTATTGATTCCTGACTTGACACTTTGAAGCCCAATTTGGCATGCACATTGTCTCTTGCCTTTCTGTTTCATGCCAGAAGCTGGCTGCAAGCACATTCTGTTTGACTGACCTCTCTGAAGGTCCAGTCCAATAACCAGCAGCAACGTTGGAGCCAGCAGAAAATCCCTGCTATAGTCTGTGTGTGTCTGTGCACATGCATGTGTTTTTTCTCTTATTTCCCCTCTCCTGTGGCAGATCTCTGATCTCTCCCCCAGTGCTGTTTCTGGATGTTCCCTGTCCAACAGTAGCAGCATTTGGGGGTGGGGTCCTTTTGAGGCTATAGTAGAAGGGGAGATATGAAGAAATTCACCTACACTGGTATGGGACCAACCCTATCAGTTCCTCAGTAGAAAAGTGATAGAGGTAATACTCAATCGCTGCAACTTGAAGTAACCCTAGTGTACAGCACCACAGTTCACAAGACAAGAAGCAATCCATCTTCCAGAGCATTTCCCACTTTCTCTTGGCGCAACTATAAGTAAATTCCAAGCACTGCTGTTAGTTTTGCCTCCAAGTTTAGTTATAGAGCCAGATGCTACAGCTGCTCTTTCCTTTTTGAAGGGTGCCATGTACTCATCCTCCCCCCAAAAAGATGCCCCTTTCAGTGTCTAGAATTGGGACATGGGGACAATGAAGTCTTCAGAGTACCCAGCAGCAAATGTATGTCATACTGTGAGAAATAAATGCTTACAGCATCTGCTAACCATTGTGGAACAGCAGATGTGTTTTGATCGCTGGCTTTCTCCTAGTGTTGGGCAAAAAGTGGAATTACTGTATCTTCGTTAAAATATATGTGTACATTAATTTCAGTGCCTGCTGATGAAAACAATCTGGTATAGTAAATGTACGTATTTGGACACCTGTCAACATGTAAATAGACCACTCAACTATACTGCAACGTGGCTCCTTCCTTTATTCTTGGCAAGTCTCTAGAACTTCTCTTTTCTGGATTTCCCTTTGACTGCAAACAAACCATGAATCTCGAAGTGCCTTGACAGGAAGGCTCTACAACAATCTACCTCCACTACTGCTGTGACAGACCGATATGGGAATCAATTTAACCAACGTGCAAGAAGTAACTTGCATTCTCTTTAAATATACAGAGCAGTAAACTGTTCTACGATGGAAGCAATTCTACAGAGACATTTAGTCAGTGGTGCTTGGAAGCAATGTGTTCAATGTGTACTCTAGTGGATTAATATATATTGCACTTATGTTGCTTTCAAGATTAAATCGTTTGAAGTAACTGTGTGAAACTCCCCATCTCTTTTTGAAGTACGTAAGGAATATATAATTTCTCTTTGGGTGCCTGTGATCATTTTTTTAAGCAGCTTGACTAAAATGCTGTGTGTGTGTGTAAATTGAATGTTATTTTAAATAAGCGAGGCTATTCTGAATATTGTTTTACCAGGAGCGCATTGATTATATGTCACAGCTGTTAGTTTATGGGGCTTTCTCTTAGGCATTATGTTAGTGCTATTCCTGTGATTATGTCTCGCTTTTAGGAGTTGAGTGTGTCAATATGGGACCAGTTTGGCATGGTGGAAAGAGTACTGTATACGTATTCAAATCCCTGCTCATCTGTGAGCACGCTAACTTGGAGCCTTCAGGCAAGTTACCATTTGTCATCCTAACATGGCTTGGTTTTGAGACTACACGAGAACTGGCGTGTTTTTAAAAGCGCTACATGGAGATCATTTGTGATGAAAATAATGTACCAAGCATTGATTCATTTTTGGTGTATTCTCTTTATTTTCAGATCAGTCTAAATAGGCATCTTAGTTTTATTTTCTCCTTGTAGGTGATTACAGTAAGAGTTGGAAAATAATGCCAAAATCCATCTTTACATTTTAGATCTTATTCATGTATTTGGAGAATATATTTATTAAAATGATTTGTTCTCCTTTTGTCCACCAGAGGCATTCTGAAATGTTACGTAAGTATAATAGCTCCATCAGGTACCGTATATAATGTGATGGCATAAAACTTTCAAGCCTACAGTCCATACAAAGCACAAGTCTTTTTGTGTCCAAGGCTTTCTTCTACAGTTACTATATCAATCTGGTAATTTGAGAGCAGAATTATATAACGTACAAGTGCTACGCTGTGAAGAAGGTGAGATCTCTATTTGAAGTTTACTTGAATTGATCTATGAAGTTATTTTTAGAAGTTACATTCTCATAACATCTACATAACCTGGTTAACTCTAATCTGATTTTTCCCCACAAGCTTTTTAAGTAGTACTGAGAATTGCTTTAGGGAATAGCGTCTCTTTCAAACTGAGTTTTCTGAATAAAGTTGGGGTCATTGTGTTCCTAGAGAGACTGGCTGAATGCTGCTAAGAGTGTGTTGTGACCGTTCTTCAGTCTTTCACTTGGCAATCTGAGTGGCTATTCTAAAGCACCGTGTAATTTCAGTAGCTTTTGTGTGTATATTAGAAACATGCTGGACTATAGGTAAACTAAGCTACCCGTGATAACACATTGTTTGCTCAATTATTTTTATGTGTATGTGTGAAACAGAGAAGTGTATTCATATGTGTTATCTGAATCCAGTGTTAAAATTATGCAAGTGGAACATCCTTGATATAAATGAATTAAACAATACTGTTTTAGCCAGGCTTCCACTTTACCAGCAGGGGATCCACCAGCTCCCTCTGCATCACCACTTCCTCGGCCAGCAGGAGGAAGATAATGTAAAGAAAATGGCACTGGCTGAGGGCATGACATCACTTCTGGTGGAACACCTTGAATTGATGTCAGTCTGCTCTAGAAATTGCAATTCTTAGAGAAGTGCGACATCACTTCTAGGTTTTCCCCAGATCCTGCTGTTGCCCTGTAGCTCCCCTCCATGTCTCTCCCTGCAAGACTCCAACTGGCTGGCAACCCTAGTTCTAGCCTAGCAAATATTCTAATAGATTTCCAGTGCATTCTTTTAGTATTCAAGTTATTCTGCTTATGTCATCCATCTTAATACGTTTCATTCATACAAAGAAGAGGGCTGACAGGTCTCCTGTGTTAGCAGACCTCCTACTAGCAGCCCTCTCCCTCCACTACCACCTGGGGGGACTGACAACAACTCAGTGATATCACTTCTGCCATGGGTCCAGAGCCAGGATTTTGTAAATTGTGGAGCAATTTTTTTTTTGATGGGGCTGCCAGTATCTGCCATTATTTTTTTTCTGTCTGTATGCAACTGTACCTTTGGCTCTTCTTAATACTCTTCTTAACATTTCCCCCAAGAAAAGCATTGGAAAGGTTTCCACATCAAAGCATCTCCCACCCCTTGGGCACTGCGCATATGCAGGCCTACAATGGCACAGTCTTCTTCTAGCTTAGAACATTTAGGGGGCATCCGCTTGTCTGTTAGAGCCATTTTGTCTGTTCCCTCCCAATGGTCACATGGTCCAACTGCACGCCACCCCACCTTCTTCACTGCGATGGAGTAGGTCATTCTTCTAGTGTTGTCATTGTTTTCAAAAGCTGTGAAGGAAAATAATTGAATTTAATTGTGGTGGTGAACACTGGCTTTAAGGTTGATTTGTTGGGGGCAACCTGTTTTTAGCCATAGCTTGAATCATGAGTTTCTTTGCCTCATGGCTCAAAAAAGTCTATTTTAAATATGTACCTTATGTGAGTCAAAAATGGGTGGTGGTGGGGAGAATATAGTCTGTGTGTCATACGCTTGGGCGAAGGCCATGAAGTTCAAGGGTGTAAAATTTGTCAGCAATTCTCCCAAAGGCCTGCTCAGATAGAGGCAGCATTATGTTTCTGGGTGCAGGAAGATCTAAGATGCTGTCCATGGTATCCACCAGGGCTCCGTTGGGGCCGGAGCGAGCCAGAGCGCCGCTCCGGGAGAGAAGGGGCCGGGGGGTGGGCACATAACAAAGCCCCGCCCCCCGGCAGAAAGCCTCCCCGTTCACCCCCTTCCTCCCTCAATCGCCTTCCTCGGGGCCGCGGCTGGCCACCTGCCCTGCCAAAAAGCCCCGTCCCGCCCCCAATCGCCTTCCCCGGGGCCGCGGCTGGCCGCCGGCCCCGCCAAAAAGCCCCTTCCCGCCCCCAATCGCCTTCCCCGGGGCCGCGGCTGGCCGCCGGCCCCGCCAAAAAGCCCCTTCCCGCCCCCAATCGCCTTCCTCGGGGCCGCGGCTGGCCGCCGGCCCCGCCCAAAAGCCCCTTCCCGCCCCCAATCGCCTTCCTCGGGGCCGCGGCTGGCCGCCGGCCCCGCCCAAAAGCCCCTTCCCGCCCCCAATCGCCTTCCTCGGGGCTGCGGCTGGCCGCTGGCCCCGCCAAAAAGCCCCGTCCCGCCCCCAATCGCCTTCCTCGGGGCCGCGGCTGGCCCATGTTTGGCTGGGGCGGAGAGGAGCAGCTCCTGGCTGCTGGAGGGCTGAGGGGGAGACCAGATGAGGAGGAAGAGGAGGAGAAGGCTGCTGCCGCTGCCGCCCCCGGCGGGTGTTTCTCCTTCCCGGTTTCGCCAGGCAGATGCATCACAGGTGAGAGGAGGCCGTGCGGGGGAGATGCCTTTCCAAATGCCCCCTCACTTGAGTCACTCACGGCATGGCCGCTCAGCGCCTGGACTACCTCACGGGGTGGTTGTGTGAGTAGGAAGTGGAGAGACTGAGGGAACAGTGTCGGCTGCTCAATGAGCTTGGCAAGGAGGCCTTTCCTTCTGTCCCTTCTGCCCATAAATAGGCCTTTAGTCAGGGAATTGTCCAAAATGGCATATTGAATGACTCGTCCCTCTTTATTGCACATCACTGACTTTCCTTCTCAGTAGCCCATTGATACATGTTTATATGGAAGACCTGCTGTTTAGATTATAAGATCCTGTGCATAGAGGTGTCTTTTGTTGTCATTCCGAGGCCCCTGCCCATTTACAGCTGACCTGATTTCAGAGAGGGTGGTTTTCTTCAGCACAGTGATGGAGAAAGCTCACTTTCTGAGTCTCTCTTAAAAGCGCAGGAGGTCTTTACAGGATACAGATATACCAGTCCTATATTAGGGACAGGTGAGGGCAAGGCAGAGGAAAGAGTACATTGCAAGTTCTCTGTTACGTGTGCGTGGACATGTGCTTGTGATCTGTGAGCTTAAACACACATTGTGCCTTCTCTATTCTTATTAGTGGAATCTGGACCACTTGGTATCTCTAAGCAATGCAATTCTTTGCATTAATGTTTTGCAAGAAACCAGTTGAATGTGGAACCAGATGTAAGAATACAGCTGTTTACCTCTGAGCCAATCATTTGTTAACTTTTTTCAGCAAAATAACATCTTTTAATGTTTTGTAAGATTGGTTTTTAAATGAAGTTTCCCAGTTTTGAGGTTTAATGGGAATAAAAATGAAGAATAGTTCCTTACCTTACCCAGACATATTTTTATATTTCTGAGAAATATTTGTAGATTTATTTCATTTCTCCCCAGTTAGGGACCCTAAGCAGAAGACACCAGTTTGTTTGCCCCCTTTTTATTTTCACAACGCCCCTGTGATAAATGATACTGCTAGCCTGTTAGTGATACATAAATTTATAAATAAATAAAAGCATTTAATGAACCATCATTTTTCCTTTGATTTTGCTTAGACTGAATGAGAGACTGAGGACTTGCCATTGTGTTACACATTGTTAAGTAAGGAAAGAAATAGGAGAAGGGAAACCAAAGTGTGAAAATCTGGCTGGGTAGTTGCAAACTTTAATTGATGGATTAATCCATTAGTTGATGACCAGTGTTATTTGGTGGGTCTGCAAGTTAAGGACTTGTTTGTTTTAGGCCATTTTGATGAGTTACGATAACAGGGAATGGAAATGAAAATAATAAAAGATGAACTTTCCTTCTGGTGATGAATGGTAGTAGCACTTGTAAATTGTACTTTGTTCATTAGATGCCTATATATTGATTCTTGCAAAATACAGTATATTTAAATTGGTGGATGATAACTATAGAAGTTGAGCTATTCTAGTTTTAGAAAAGGGCCTCCGTTCATAATTCCTTTGTATTTAAAAATGTTGGATCAAAAAGAAGAAGAGAAGAGATTGGATTTATACCCCTCCCTTCACTCAGAGCCTCAGAGCGGCTTACAAACTCCTCTCCTTTCCCCTCCCCACAAGAGACACCCTGTGAGGTAGGTGGGGCTGAGAGAGCTCTTTTGAGAGCTGTTCTTTCAAGAACTGCTCTGACAGAACTATGGCTTGTCCAAGGTCGTCCAGCAGCTGCAAATGGAGGAATGGGGAATCAAACCCTGTTCTCCCAAATTAGAGTCCGCCCACTTAACCACTACACCATACCTGGCACCTACTGGCACCTATTACTTTGGAAAGCTAATAGTCAACATGGCCCCATCTGTGGATACTTAAATCCATGGTTTGGATCCATGTACAGATTACAGATATTTGTCTGAAAACTTGGGCAACCCCCAGGTTTACAGAAAAATGAGAAATCTGGGGGGGGGGGATGGAGGGGAGTGGTGAAATCGCCAAAAACAGAGGAATGTTTGTTTGTGCACTGAAGCTGCCTCTGCCTCCCACTCCGAGGGGGGAAAAGCCTCTCAGTGTGATAGCACCATCAGAGGCCAAGAGCCCAGCATTGGTTGGGTTGGGTGCAAAAGAGGCAGCATCACCAAATCTTTCCACTTTTCCCCTGGCAATTCTGTGTCTGAACAACCTGTGTGTGATCAGCCTGAATGCTGACAGCAGGAACAACAATGAGTGTCCCTTCACGGAGGATGGTGGGCAGAATGGCAAGGAGAGGAAGGATAAGGGGGGGCATGAAGAACAGTGAGGGGGTAAGTGCAGGGAGATTGGACTGAGGGAAGGGGATAGCCGCAGGGTGAGGTAGAGACCTTCCTTCCTTTCTTCTCTCTCTCCCCCCAACTACCTACCTACCTTCCTGTTCCTTCCTTCCCCCCTTCCTCCCTCTCTCCCCCCTTCCTTCCTTCCTTCCTTCCTTCCTTTCTTCTCTCTCTCTCCCAACTACCTACCTACCTTACTGTTCCTTTCTTTCTTTCTTCCTTCCCCTTTCTTCCTCCCTCCTTCCTTCCTTTCTTTCTTCCTTCCCCCCTCCCTTCTTTTCTTTCTTTCTTTCTTTTCTCTCTCCCACCTACCTACCTTCCTTCCTGTTCCTTTCCTTCCTTCCTTCCCCCTCCCTCCCTCCCTCCCTCCCGTCTTGCCTTCTGACACACTGCCCATGACGTCAGGGCTGTGTGGCCTTTTGACACTTCCGGTGACGTCAGGGGGTGTGGCATATGCAAATGAGTTATGCTAATGAGCTCCTGCACCTCTTTTTTTACGAAAGGACCCCTGGTATCCATGAAATTGGAACTCTTGGTTCTGACGGAAAACAAAGAGGGATCTGAAGTACAGGCTCAGTCCCTGTCAGTTCCTGAAAGCATTTCAGAACTGCCCTCTAAGAAGATCAAAAGCAAGGGCAAGTGCAAAGAGGAGACAAAGTCCGATTCAAAGTGACAATCAGTTCTGCTGCTGGAACTGAGGCAGCAAAGAAAAACTATCTCGGAACCAGCAGTTAGAACATCAATTGTGAGGTCAGTCTCTCCTGTCATCTCATTGTTGGAGGGCAAAATTGAGACTGATCCCATTCATCCAATCAGTTTCGTGGCCATCTAATTGTATGCCGCCTGCATATTTGCAGGATTGGGGTGAGTACATACTTACAGAGCTCAACTGCTAGTGTTGCACCACATGCTTCTACCTTAGGTGAACCAAGGCTTGAATCAGATGAGGAATCCAGGAATGAAATTATTTTTATATCTGAAGAGAACTCTGAAGTGGCATCAGACCGATCACCAGGTAAGAAGGTTGGAGAGTTGCTGTCTTCACCATCAGAAGATGCAGAGCTATGTGCAGAGCAAATGCCTTAAAACATAAGAACATAAGAGAAGCCAATGTTGGATCTGGCCAGTGGCCCATCCAGTCCAACACTCTGTCACACAGTGGCCAAAAACACCAAGTGCCCTCAGGAGGTCCAGCAGTGGGGGCAGGACACCAGAAGCCCTCCCACTGTTGCCACCCCCCATCAAGCACCAAGAATACAGAGCATCACTTGCCCCAGACTGAGAGTTCCTATCTATACTTTGTGGCTAATAGCCACTGATGGACCTCTGCTCCATATGTTTATCTAAGAAGGCATGTTTATGTTTATGCCTTAAGAAGGCATGCATGACTGTGATCTACAGCATTACCGTTAGACACATGTCCCAGGTGTAGAAGATCTCCCTTTTGAAGGTAGTACATTATTTTCTGAGAAGACAGATGAAACTCTGACTCAATTCTAGAAGAACCGCCAGACGGCAAAGCCTTTGGAGATAATACCAGCAGGAGAAGCAGGATACAAGCAGAAAGCCTTCGCTGAACAACCGTGGCAATCCTATTATCCTTAGTTCACACTCAAATGATTTCTGTTTTTCAACTTAACATTCCTACCTCTCAAGTGGCAGAATTGATGACATGTATGCAAAGGTAGCATAAGGTGCAGTAGTTTACACTTCTCTCTCAAATCATGGCTATATATGCTTATGTAAGGCATTTATAGTTTTAAATACCATAAATATGCCAAACAACACAATTTTATATGCTGGTAATTTACAAATGATGCATTTTATGTTGTTAAAACAATAAATGAAGTTTGTATTTAATAAGAAATTAAGGATTGCACATACTTCATTTTTCCCACCAACTTTCTAAGAGTAGTGGGGTTTTTTTTCAAAATTGCTGGGAACTTTATATCTGTACTTGTGAGAAATGAAGTGGACTTTTAGAGGTGGGTAAACATTGGTATGTAATCTGTAGGTTAACTGTCCCCATCTCTCCTTATATATAATTGAGTAGTGGGGTGGCATTTTCTGAACATTCCACATGCTCCTAAATTAGTTGGCTCCATGATGTGTCACTCAGAAGCTGTCCCTATCTGCTTGGCTGTGTTGCCTAAGTCTTACCTCCAACATTCTAAACAGTTTGCTGTTCCTCTCCCCACCCCCATAGCCAGTCAGAACACAGAGGTTGTTTGCATAAGCAGCCTTTTTGGCCTTTGCCTCTAACATTCTAAACAGTTTGCTGTTGCTGTTGGGAGCCATTGAATGTGTCCTGAGGTAAAATACATATCCCAGTCTTCCCTTAAACAGTCACTGGAGTTGCCAATTTCCCTGTGGGGCCTGGAGATCTCCCAGAAATTTCTGTGTTCCCCAGCCACAGTACGTCATTTCTCCCACAGAAAATTTCCCAGCTATTACAACTGATCTCCAGATGATCAAGATTGGTTCTCCTGGAGACAATGGCTGCTTTGGGCAGTGGACTTTATGACATTATACCCTGCTAAAGTCCCCCCGCACCCCAAACCCTGCCTTCCCCTGGCTCTACCCCTCAAATCTACTGGTATTTCCCAACTCAGAGTTGGCAACCCTGTAACTGGCTATGGAACCGCTTTCCAGACCCTTGGAACCCAGAAGACATGGCATAGGAGGAGGTGGTTTTCTACCTTCGCTGCCACTGCATAACCTCAAATCAACATAAGTCAGGGGTGGAGGGAACCATACCTGTTACCATGAGGCTGTCCTCCCATACTATCCACTTGGGGCAGCAAACTGACTTGAGACAGCCCTGCCTTATAGCTAACCAGAAGGAAATAAACACGGCTTGCCTCCCTCTATTTTCCCCTTCCCTCTGCTGCCCCACCAGCCACAACTGGGACACTCACCTGGAGCTTCCTTCTAGAGCCCGTTGTATTTCTTTCCACAATTGGCCTTACTCCTAGTCTTTAAATATAACTGTCTACCAATGCAGAAAACTTTAGCTTCTGCTTTCTCCAAAAGATAGTGGCAAAAAGTATGTCTAGTCATTTGGATGAATGCCTGGGAAAATCCAATTTGTACTTCCTGCCAGCTAAGGGGAAGCACGAGACTTTGGGGTAAAGAGAGCCTTTGTGTAGTAGTAGTGAGCGTACTGGAAATTTGATGGATAATTTTTGGGATAGAAAGTTGTTGCTAGTCAAATGATGGGACATTTATCTTGATAAAGGGTAATCTCAAATTTCTACCTGTCTGCCTTTCTTTTGCATGTGTGGCTATATGCAGATTTTTAATATCTGCCGTACATTAAACCCCAAAGAAACCAGCTTTCCAGATGATAACATAAAAGCTCACATTATGAGCCATGCTTTGCCTAAAGCATAGTTTAACTGGCTTAATGTTTAAAGTTGGCATCTTCCTAATTGAATGCCAATGACAGAGCAAATATTGTTCCATCTGTGCACTGTTACAGCTAATGACTGAGGGTTTGTGACACTTAAGCAGTGGCTGTCAAGCAGCCTGGAGAGGAAGTGGGAGACAAGTGGAAGCCACCTCATTTGAATTCTCCTACATTATTCACCATGCTGAGAAGGAAAAAAAAATGTGAGAAGAGGAGATCTCAGGTCCCGTTTCTTTCCAAAGTGTGGCAAATCACTTTTATTTCCATGTTAGAGGCATATCTTTAAAAAGACGTCTCATAGCAAAGTGCCTATTCAGTCAAGCCTTCTCTTCCTGTTCCCCCTTCCTGTCCTGCCTGTAAATTCCTGTCCTGCCCTTCCTGTCCTGCCCTTCCTGTCCTGCCTGTCCGCACTGAAATCAGGGACAAAGAATTATTTGCTGCCGCCTCCCTCTTGTTTTACACAGAACATACCAAACTATGCTTGAAAGCATGGACTAGAGTCTTATGGGTCGAACATTACATTTAGTGAGGAGCAGGGAGAAAATATGTGGCCCTGGGGCCTATTCCCGCCCAAACTCTGCTTACAGGCTCTGAGGGGGGAGCGTAATTGACTCTGAAGTAACTATATATTAAGAATGTTGATTTGGGCTTGGATCTGGGAGACCCAGGTTTGAACCCTTTTTCTGCCATTAAATCTCACTAAGTGACCTTGGGCCAGTCACACTGTTTCAGCCTCATAAAGTGGTGATTGTGAAGCTAAAATGGAGGAAGGGAGAATATTGTTATAAGTTTGGGTCTTCAGGGGTGAGAAAAGTGGGATACAAACAAAAACAAATGAATGGATAATCTGGACTGTTCTCCCTCTTAACACATCTGGGGATCCCGTTACATGTTAGCAGCATCTTCTTGTTTGGCCCAAGGTCAACCATTAAGCTTCATAATTTTATTTGTAATGCTTAGGCTCTCATTTTAGAAATCTGCATTGACTAAAATCACAGAAAAACTTAAAGGAAAATCTGTAGTCAGGTGGCCTATTACAGTGCAGTTTTAAGTCACACCCTTCTAAGGCTATTGACTTCAATTAACATTAAAAAAATTACCTATTATTATGATAATTGATTATTTTGGTCCTTTATTAGTTTATTTTCTGGTCTACAAATTCCAAAGGAAGCTCACAAATAAATACAATAATAGTTTTTAAAAACTCAACGACAGTACGACAATCAAAATTTCCAAAAGGCCTTCTGGCATAAATTTGTGTTCAGATTTCACTAGAAGGCTATAAATGATGTGGAGAAATCCACTTCCTGGGGTATGGAGTTCCAACAGTTTAAGGTAGTGCTTCTCAACCTGTGGGTCAGGACCTCAAAGTGAATTAACAACATTCTTTCAGGTGGGGTGCAACAGGATGAGCTGAAAGAAGAAACTCTGAAATACTTGGTGCCAAATTTGGCTTGGCTTTGCATAAAGTGTGACATGGCTATGAAATCCAGCTTGTTGCTCAAAAATGCTATATGTTTTAAAAACACTAAAACGTATTGGCAACTGTGAGATTCTTGCATTTTTATGTTGGGGAGGGGGAGACATAAGAAGAGCCCTGCTGGGTCAGGTAGTGGTCTGTCTCCTGCAGTATCCTGTTTTATGCAATGGCCAGCCAGTTGCCCTGGAGAGCCAACAAAGCATAGAGACCAATGCCCCTACCCTTTTGCCTACTAGCACTTGGCTTCAGAGCTTTATTGTCTTTGAGTGTGGAGGATCCCTTCACTCACTATGGCGGCTAGCCACTGATGTACCTATCTTCCGTGAATCTGTGTAACCCCCTTTTAAAGCCATCTATGCTTGTGCCACTATGTCCGCTGACAGCAAATTCCACAATTTAATTTTAAAAAGGGTTTCCCTTTATCTGTCCTATACTTATTCCCATCAATTTCATGTATTATCCCTGAGTTCTAATATTATGAGAAAGGGAAGAAAAGCTACCTCTATCCACTTTCTCAACTCTATGCATATTTTTTTTAATCTGCCGCATCCCTCCTTAGCTGTCTTCTTTTGTAATACAGAGCTGTTTTGAGAGTGACCATGGTTCAGTGGTAGAGCATCTGTTTTGTATGCAGAAGGTCCCAGGTGCAACCTCCAGTTTTCATGTTACACTCCATGCACATGGAGCTGAACCTGTGACTGAAAATGCAAATTTATCCAGGTACTGGTTCCCTCTAAACTGTGGAGTCCCATGAGCAAGAATTCTGCTTCATGTGCCAAAAGAGCTACTAGCATAAAAGTTGTGAGCATTCTGAGAAGTCAGTAACCTGAGAATACAAAAGAGAAACAGAATATTCTGGAGAGTCAGTATGTGTAGTGGTTAGAGTACTAGATTAGGACTGAGAGACCTGGTTATAAATCCCTGTTTAGCCATGAATAGTGTTGGAAAAATACAAACCAGATTTTTTTTATCTGTTACCCTACACAGAGTATTGTCTCATTTTACATATTCTTTTTGACTTAAATTTAGTAAACACAATTTTAAAAGGTACCCTATATATGAACACTTTCTTGGGATTAAACCCCACTGAATAAAACAGTTTACTTCTAAGTAAACCTGCATGGGATTTCTCCCTTTGTTAATTTATGTTCCAGGAGCATTAAATACTGAAAAATTAGATTGTAATAATTTAATCATGTAAGTTTAAATGTTACATATAAAACAAAATTAAAGCTTTATATTAAAATTGTTTTTATTGTAAAAATACTTGTAAAAAGATTAAGCCAATATAGTATGTTTTTCCCTTATATAATAATTTAAGAAAATTCCTGAAAACCTTTGACACATGAATTTTAGCACAACAAAGAACTGTGCATGATATACCACTGTCCTCTCATCTATTTTTACTCTTTTCTATGGGCATTGCTGGGGTACCTCAGTTTCACTGCCCGTATCACTCACATTACCTGTTAGTTCCACATCAAATGGTGATTACAGTAAACTTTCCACAATGTCAGAGACACATAAATAAGAAGTTAGGATGTGGTTTTCTTTAGACCTGTACAGACAATCAGGTCAATTCATAGTTTATTTTATAAGCTGTTTTTTTATTTATTTGCATTCCTCCCCTCCTTCCTTGTTCAGAAATCGTTAACTCTTCACACATTCCCAGGAATAATCACCCCCAAAACATTCATTACAACTTTAAAATTACCAAGGTTTGTTATTATTGTATTCGCAATGACATCCATCCATGGCTATTAATTTTATAAATTAATGAATCTTCAAATTAAAAAATCAAGCACTAGACAAGTTTTTTGAAGATTATCTGCTCCACATCTCTGGCCATGAAAGTTAATACTCTTTCAGTGTTAACTTCTTCAAGTGGTGCTGTGAAGATCAAATAGAGACTATAACCATATATCTCACCCACACCTTATAGAAAGGACAGAATAAAAATAGAATACTGGCTTTAAAAAATTCATGGTTTTTAAAACTACAAAAATAAGTGGGGGCAATACCCACTGCAATCCTGTAATGTAGGGGTGGGCAAGTAGGTGAGTCTGTACACTAACGCACCCTAGCACAGTTTAGGGGGAACTCTGCCTGGTACATTTGTAAAGTGAATGTGCATTGGCTGTTTCTCATACTCCAATGCTTGCATGTAAATAATGTACACTTGCTGTGAGATGTGAACCGCACTAGTGTAAGGCAGCTTCATCTACAAGTGGGTCCTGGAAAATAGAATAAATTTAGAAGTGGGTTGCACTTCAAAAAATTTGTGAGCCCTGGAGGCATCTCTCATTCTTTCGCCTTTGTTCAAATATACATTTTTGGCCACTATGAATATACATTTTATTTATTATGCTTAATATTGTCACAGCTTGCACATCATTTTATCTGGTGCCAGTTTTAAGTCAAAATTGATTTCTTTTTGGTTAAGTCTCAGAAACAACACTTCTCGAACTACTAGAACTAGACCTCTAGATTGACTGGGTTTCCTGCAGGGAGAGTGGAAGAGCCTTTGGACCGTATTTGTGAGAGAAGTGGTTAGATCATTTTTGTATGGCTGAAAAGAGTGATGGGAGGCTGTTGCCTGCACATTTCAAGGTGGAAATAGACTCAAAGAGGGGATGATGTCTCTGTTTCTGGTTGTTTAAGTACTACCCTGTACATACTTTCTTTAGATCCTTTATTCTTCCTTCTGCCATTTCTCATTCCATAGAGAAGACTGTGAGGTGTAGGAGAGCAGCACTAATTTTAACTTCTCCAGTGGGCTGGGCAAAGGAAGGTATGCTGATGGAAGCTGGATAGAGCTTAGACACTTACGGGCTTTGCCTCCTCCTGATCCTCTTTCCACACACAGTGGCTTTGGGTGTTATATCAGTAAGTGACCTACTTTGAAAGTCCTGTTCTTTAGTGCCACATCAGTCTTTCATCAAAGATCTGATCCTGAAGCAACAGACTCACCTGGCATGCATTTCTATGATCTGGCTGGATGAAAGTGATGAAATTAGTTTGTCTCAGCTGTCTCTGCCAAGTTTCTTGGTAAAAGAGGCTTAATTTGGTGGGCTGGCATTGACTTCCATCAGTGTGACCGGAAGACCTGGTCAAAAATTTATCAATAAAGACTTTTTTATTCCGGCTATTAGGCTCCTGAGACAGAGCTGGGATTCTGTTGGCATAATGCCTGCTCTACTGCCTAATGGGCTCCCCACACAAGTCTGCTGAACTAGTATCAGCACTGGTGCTGGAGTCCCTCCAGGCATCTGTTTCTTGGGGACTCAGCAGCCATGCTGAGATCATGCTGAGTTCATGTTATCTAGAGCTGCTTAGGATATCATACTCACCGCTGGAATCACGGTCTGTCCTAATTAATATTGGATCCAGTGCCTGTAGTAGGAGATCCTGAATTTGTCGTTTTGGTCAGGCTGTGAAAATAATGATCTGGGGGTCGAGAAGTACTACATGGCTCCATTGTTACAAACAGATCATTATATGGTGGGTTTTCTGTGATCCCTTGTATCCTAAATGCTTTCAGTAACAGGGCATCAACCAGGTCAGGTTTCTATGGCTATTTTTCAGATGGGGCAGTCTGAGGACGTGGACAGAATATTAGGAGTTTTGAGTCCTACTCTTGCATCTTCTTGCTGATAAAGTCTGACAGGGCAGTTTGTCTCAGTGGATCATGACCATTATTAATACATCATCGACAGAAGATTCAGTACCTCCAATTTTGAAGGAAGTAGTGGTATAGCCTCTTCTGAATAAATCTACTCTAAATTTGTTAAATCAGAATAACTATAGACTGCAGCCTTATTTGATATTCTTAAGCAAGATTTTAGAAAAGTTGTAGCATTCAACTCCAAGTGTTTCTGGATTACTTATATCTTTTTCCATCTGGTTTTTGTTGGGGTATGGCACAGAAAACTGCCTTACTCATCCTGATGAACGCCTGTCTACTGACAGTGGAGACAAATAACTGTTGGTTCTCTTGGACTTATCAGTGGCTTTGTATTCTATCAACCCTGGTATCTATCTGGACTACTTGGCAGGAATGGCCTGAGTGGTGGGGATTTGTAGTGGCTTCAGTTTCCTAGATGGTAGATTCCAAAAGGCGGTGCTAGAGGACTTCTTGCCTGTTGGATTATGAGGTTTCTCAAAGATGTATATTGTTCTGCATGTCAGCTTGAAACCGCTAGGGGTTTAGAATGATTTGCCATCAATTTGCAGCTATTGATCTCTCCTTTCCATCTGAATCCAGGGAGACTGTATTGATATGTTTAACTAGGGTCAGGAGGCAGGGAAAGCACTGCATGATGGCAAGCAACATGAACCTTAATCCAGACAATACAGCAATGCTACAGTGTTAGGGGTAAAACTGTTTCAGTAGCCAGTATCCATCCTGCTCTGGATCGGTTAATGCTTTGCCTGAAGAGCAAGCTTGTAGTCTGGAAGCACTCCTGTACTTCACTCTAACCAGGGACATTTCGGTGACAAATCTAGGAGTACTTTTTGCCAGTTCAGGCTAGTTCATCAACTGCGGCCATTCCTAGAGATGGTGAACCTGGCATACCTATATAAGCCTTGGTAAGATCCAGGTTGGGCCCTATAATGCACTTCAGGTAGGGCTGCCACTCAAGATGGTCTGATAAAGCGTACAGTGGCCAAATTGCAATTGAACTCAGAACTTTGCTTTTGTTTGCACTGTATAAGCTTCTGATATGTTTCCAGGCTCAATACAAGGTGGAGGGCCACTTCTACTTGCATATCCCTGCCCACACTCTGAGGTCATCTGAGGAGGCTGGACTGTAGTGGCGACATGCACAGTGCCATTTTGGCCACTACCCCAAACCTTTGGAACTCCCTACCTCTCACATTACAGACCTTCCAATGACTGTTAAAAACATTTCAAAACATAGCTCTTGTGGTTCAAAACATAGCACTTGTCATAAGTGACAAATGGGGGGGGGGGAATGGAGGGTTATATTGTATTTAATTTTGGCAAAGGAGGTATGGCAATCAGTCCATAGTACATTTGTTATACATGTTTTTGTTTAAGATTTTTTTTATGCTGTGTAGCTTCAGATTTAATCCTTAATCTAAGTAGTTTATAGTATGATGATCTGAAAAATGTAACATTTCGTAATAGCACTGCTTGATTATTTTTTTAAAAAAGCAATAGATAAGGAAACATGTAGATCCTCAGCCAAACAATCATGTATCTAGTTCCACTGAAGGCAGCTTTGCCCTGGTATTTCTCAAACTGCAGCCCACTATAAACTGCAGCCCACTATATCAGATGACAAAGTTCTCTTGAAACTGAGGGAAGCACTAAGTGATAGAGATTGGGGTGTGTTGTCCAAAAGAAGAAAAAGAAATCCAGAAGATGCACTGGGCATTCTCAGTCTGTTAGATATACTTTAAACAGCTGATTGGGTCTGGGATTACTTGTCAACTAGCTTGATTGCCAACTATTTCTTATATAAGGTCGCCCTGTACTACTCGACCTGAGCTTAGATATGTTTTCACCCACCCTGTGAAGAGCTCATACAGGACAGGCATTAGTGGTCAACATCATGGGGTCAGCTTCAGACCTCCTGTGGTGGATCACCACAAAGAGCATTGGAACATTCTTATGGTCCTTGCTAATCTAATAATAAAACCCACTTGGTAGCAAATAATACACTACCAATGGAGTCTTGGTCCTTTTCTAATACCAGCCTTACAGAACTACCCATCTGGTTAGTGCCCAGCTCCCTGATCCCTGTGAATTCTTCTGTATTGGTTTCAGTCCAGAGACAGCTTTTCAGCATAACTGCAACATTATATGAGATATATTACCTTGATGCTTTAATATATATACTTCCTCCATATTTGGAAATCTTCTGCATTTACAGCACAGTGTTCAAATCACTGTACACACCATGTACAGATTGATTTGTCGCAACATTTAATATGTCGGCAAACATCATTATATGTAGCGAGCTGAACCTTTATTCTGTTTAAACATTTACAAATTGATGCATAACTGTTTGAGAAAATTATTTTTTATTATTTTCAAAACCAGTTCATTATTTTAGCTTAGTTCCGTTTCTGTTTTTGCTAGCACAAAAATTACAAAGGTATCAGTATTTTTGTATTGGGAAAGAAGATTAGTTGGTCACTACCTGCCATTCAGTACTGGCAAGTACAGCGTGTTATATAGGACTGCGGGGGGATATTGTCTCAACTATAGATCAGAGGCACAAAGGTTTTCTTTGTACTGATGTTTTGATTGAACCCCAGACTCTGGGTGGACATAGTATTTAATACTATCCTTTGTCACTGCAGAACAGCTATTAAAAGGAAGAAGGTCTGCCTTTCCACCAAAGCTGTCAGAACGCCAGATTTCCTGCTTTTGAAGACTGGCCATGTTATTAAAGGGATTGTATCAATAAGGAGCAGTAGGGCCCTTGCTCTACCATGTTTGCAGAATGAGCCACCAGCCACAGCTGGCCCCACCCACCGCATTGTGCTACCCCTTCGTTTTTGCAGGTGGGAGTAGTTCCAAACCTGTACAGCAGGTGTATCTACCAGAAATCAGAGGACTTCCCAAATCAAACTAGAAATCAAGTGACATGTGTTAACTCTAATATTTCTATCTCTGTGCTCATTTCTGCTATCTGAATCCAAATGCCAACTTCAAAGCCATTTCCCATTGGTGGATAATCATGTCTGTAGGCATGGAAATTGGCACCTCATTGTAAAGATCTACATGTCCTATCCCGCCCCCACATTTTGAGCCACAGTGCAGCAGAAAATGTTGCTGTTTACAGTTTGGTGTAATTTCTGGTCTCATAACTAGAACTGATGTCACGTGTCTCCTCAAGCAACCCCTCTAAAACTCAGTGGCTTGACCATAGAGTTTGCAGGGAGTGCTATAACATCACGGAGATACATGATGCCACTTCTAGTGATGTGGCTGGGAGTGATGCTGTGTGACACTTTACCTTGCCCCCCCAAAGCTCACAGGGCTTGCCATGCGAAATGACCTCTGAAACTACTAGATCTCGGTAACACAATGCAGGTCTCATTGATTGTATTATAATGGGCACAGGAAACAAGTAAACAAATGTGAATCTTCATCTAAGTAACTAAGGAGCCAGCTCTAAGTTCTGCATCATGTTGGGTTCTACTTCAGCCACATCTAAAATAGCCCTTAGGTTTTGGCTGCTCATAGAATGAAACTACTCTAATTAGAAATATGGAAAACTCTAGTATGAAAACAGAGTGAAAATGCAATCATTGCTCAAAATAGAAAGAGCAAGCTCTATTTACTTGGAGGGTTATGATAATGTTGATGATTATTTTTTTTAGCTTTGCAAATGCATTTTTTCCTAAGTGGAGGAAAAACTCATAACATCGATGGCCTTAGAGAAGTGCTGTACTACACCATATTTAAATAATTAGACTTCTGTCTTATTGAATTCCGCGCAGTTTGGGTTTAATAGTGATAAAAGCATGAATATTAGCATGATTAGGAAATTATATCATGTCACTGAGTGATTGATTGATAACTGGAGGAAAGCTAACCATCAAGCATGCTGAAAAGCAAGTTTACATTGTGTGTTTAACCCAGTTTCACGGTGATCTAGTCTGGAATAAAGAAAATCATCACGACTTGCATTTATTTTGTGAACTGCTGATGAGCAAAGAAGAGATATGAATAAGATCCTGGGAAGGGAAGACAGCTGAGTAACTGCATGACTAGAATTACCACAAGGCTACCAAAACAAGAAAAAAGGGAAAAGAAAGAAGGCTGAGAATGCATTCAATTACTTCAATAGCAATCGGTGCAGAAAGACTAGGTAAGGGCCACTGAGTCTCATGTAAATTATAAAAACACCTAGATCACTCTTAAGATGCACATCTCTTACCAAATTATCCAGGGAAATGTTCAAAAGTATGGAGACTCTCCCCCCCCCCCCCAAAGGCCTTATATTATTCTTTTCCTTTTTTAATGAAACCATTTTATTGATGTTTCTCATTTATGGCCTGTCCCCTAAAGGCTCCTACACCATTTGAAGTCCACAGTGGCAGTTGGTCATGGGGGGAAGAAGCTGAGAGACCACGGCAGGATTCCCTATTTCAAAGATTAACCAATATTCACCATTGACACATCCATTCATCTGTGCTGGGTCACTGGAAATCCTTTCTCTGGTTTTTACTTCCCTTCAGGGAGCAGTGCTTAAAAGAGCAAACCCCTGTTGGGAAGAGAGGGAAGGATTCTCAGCGTGGCCAACAGTGCCAGGAATCGAATTAAAGTTGTCCATTTGCAGATGATGATGGTGTTTGGGAGCTCCCAGCATATTGAGCCAATGCCCTCAACTTGCTGGTACTTTGTTTACTGACACGCCGTCTGCGGTTCTTCAGTTTCATTTTCTCCTCCCCCCCCCCCCCAGCCAAAAGTCGTAGCTCAAACAGTGAATGACAAGTCACCATTAACCATATACCTTACTGTACAGAGAGAGTGATTTTATTTTGGTGTCTGGCATGCTGTTAACTATGGGTGTGTGAAACAGATTAGCACACACTGATACAGCTACAGAGAGGTAAATAATTACAGAATTTACTTCTGTTGGGTAGTTTAACACTTGTCACTTATTTTGCTATTGCTGACACCTCAGATCTCTATTTTGGCATATATCAAGTTTTGACATGACTAAACCTACAATTTTGCCTCTCTCTCCCCACACATTATCTCTTCTCTGCGAGGCACTGAGGAGACGTGGGCTGCCATTAAATCTTTAGTGCCAGCAGTCAACACGGTGAACGATTCTTTATTTCAATTTGATTTCCTTTGTTGCAAGGAAGTATCTAGGCAAATCTGTCTTGGGGGAAGTTTGAAAATTGTCAGTGGAACATTTTGTGCTTTCTTTTCTGTATCTCTTTCTGTCTGTCTTGCAAGTTTGTAGGCGCAAACTCCTGCCGAGCTTGTATCTTCAGCCAGAACATTTACAGTTACCTTAAACTTTAACATCAAAGATTTTTTATGCACCTCTAATAATTTACATAATTTATTTGGACAGAGGTTTTTAGGGCCACGTGGAAGTTTATGCCACAATACTTAGCCTTAAAGGTACTACTTGTGTTTTTTGTAAGAGGCGATCCCTCTGGACACTGGGTGTTGTGCTTTTGGGGAGGGGGGGTGTCTAGAAATAAGAACATATCCTGAAGCCACCCCTGTTTAGAAATTAATTCTCATTATTTTAATGGGATTTGTTAGGAATAGCCAGTGTGGTGTAGAAGAAGAGATTGGATTTATAACCCACCCTTCACTACCCGAAGGAGTCTCAGAGTGGCTTAAAATCTCCTTTCCCTTCCCCTCCCCACATCGAACACCCTGTGAGGTAGGTGGGGCTGAGAGACCTCTCTTGAGAACTGCCCTTGAGAGAACAGCTCTGAAAGAATTTATGATTGTCCCAAAGTCACACCATCAGCTGCATATGGAGGAGTGGGGAATCAAACCTGGTTCTCTCAGATTAGAGTCCACACTCCTAACCACTACACCAAACTGTAGTGGTTAAGAGTGTGAGACTAGTATTTGGGAGAATCCCCACTTGTGCCGTGGAAGCTCGCTGGGCTACCTTGGGCCACTCAAACACTCTTCAGCCTAACCTATTTTACAGGGTTGCTGTGAAGATAAAATGGAGGAGAGGAGAACGATGTGAGCAGTTTTGGATCCCCATTGGGGAGAAAAGCCGGAATGCATATTAAATAAAAAAAATTCAGAAATGTTTAAATTCAACAGATAATGCCGTATTTGAAATATTTCTGAATTGTGTAATTCCAGGTATTCGGAATAATTCTGACAGTTCAGAATCACATTTTCTCTTACAGGAAGCAGTTTCAGCTGCCTGGCAAACAAAAGTGGAATATATTCCCAGGCAGCCTGTCACCAAGGAGGAATGTTTCCTCATTGATGCTACCACGAGTTTGCCAAAGGAAGGAGGAACAAGGATGAGACCAAAGCCTGCAGCTGATGTCTGTGGGTAATTAGGAGATCCCAAAGCAGGCACAGAAGCAAGTATTTTCACATTGGTCCCTTGGAACTGAAAAGTGGGCATTAACTGCTATATAAGCCCACTGCTGTCCCCTGACCACTGATGTTGCTTGATGCTCTGTGTATTGAAAGTGTCATCCCTGGGTCGTTCTCCAAGCACCACCTTCTACATATCCACTTAACCCTAAATCTTATTCTTGCATATTAGTATATTCATAGATTAATCTGACTGTATATTAATGGAAGAATTTTATGTTTTGTTTAGGTCCCGATTATATGTGGCAGGCATAAGGCATCTTGGCAGAAAGTGCTGTCAAGTTACAACAGACTTGTGACCCCCCAACCATGTGGTTGTCAAGGCAAGGGGAGTAAGAGATGGTTTGCCATTGCCTTCCTCTGCATGGCGACCCTGGACTTCCCAAGTGGTCTCCCATCCAAGTACTATCCAAGGTGGACCCTGCTTAGCTTCTGTGATCTGACGAGACTGAGCTAGCCTGGGCCATCCAGCTCATTTTAAGCACTGGCATTTTAGATACTAATAAACTGGGATTAGGGTTTACTCTGGTATCTGTGAAAGAGAGTTACATTTTTTGGTCTGCCTTCGTGTCTTATGTTTTTAGGGGCCAGTGTGCTTGTGTGGCAACAGTCTGAAATGTGGGCATGGTAGATGAGGTTGGTGCATAGGGAAGACTGTAGAAGCACTACTTGCACCCACTGCAAGTCAAAGGGCATTGGACATTGACCTGTGGCTTACTGAACTGAGAAAGATCTGTTTGGGAAGGACTGATCCAGCTGGCTGTGGCAATGATGTCCTACGCACCAGCCCACGTAGCCCATGAGCAAACATGAAGCTACCTTATACTGAATCAGACCATTGGTCCACCAAGTTCAGTTTTGTGTACTCAGACTGCAAGCAGCTATCCAGGGTTTCAGGCAAAGGTATTTCACCTGATCATGAGAGGGAGGGCAGGAAGGGGTTGCATCAGTGCTTAGTTCTTGTGTCCTTTTTACACACCCAGGGAAATGCTGATCGCCACTTTGGGGTCAGGAAGCAATTTTCTCCAGGCCAATTTGGCTGGAGAGCCTGGAGATTTTCTTGTCATCTTCTGGGCATGGAACAGTGGTCACTGCAAGTGCCGAGGGGGAGGTATTTGTGAATTTCCTGCATTGTGCAGGGAGTCGAACTAGATGACCCTGGAGGTCCCTTCTAGCTCTATAATTCTATGATCCTTTTAACTGGAGATGCTGGGAATGGAACCTTGGGACCGAAGAACCTAAGAAGTGCCATGCTGGATCAGACCAAAGGCCCTTCAAGTCTAGCATTCTGTTTCAAAGATAAGGGCATTACCCTATCCGTAGCTCATTATTTAACTGCTGCCTTGAAAATTCATTCAAAAGCATAATTAATTCATATCGAAATACTTATTTGCATACACGAGGTGTTTTTGAACAGGAACTGGATGGACCTTTGGTCTGATCAACCAGCTACTTCTAGGAAACCCACAGACAGGAAGACTGCAACAGTATTATACTGCCTGTACTCCCCAGCAACTGATTAAAAGAGGCATACTGCCTCTGGTAGCGGAGGGAGTAGCTATCCATCATGATTAGTAGTCACTGGTAGACCCAGACCTTCTAAATGATCAACCACTGAGCCATGCCCCCTATGCAGATGTTCTCCCCAGCAGGGGATATTATTAGCCCACACAATGCATGCCTGTAACCTGGGTAGATGGAGATAACTTATTTTTCTTAAGTTTAGGACCCAACTTCTGGACTTCACTGACGTTTCCATTGGGCTGGACTAAGCAGTACAATTCAAGGCATGCCACACTATAGCTTGCTGCTAGTTCTGTTCTCCCAACTGCTGCTTCAGAACTATGTCCACATATTCTACTGCTGTGTCTAGTGTTCTTGGGGGTTATTTGGCACCTCTAACATCAGCTGTGCTTTGCTTGACAGAGATGTGAAAGCCTTGGGGAAAGTTAAGAAAATTCAGAGAAAAAACAGGTTTTTAAATTCCCTCCCCCCTCAGGACGTTTTCCAGTTCCATAAGACTATCTACAGCATTAGTCTGTTGTCCAATCAAGCATTGTCAATTGAACAGTCAGTTGATCACCTATTATTTGACCACAGTCCAGTATCACATGAACTGCCACTGTGTGCTTGCCAGTGTGCATTTTATTTCCTTATGGCTTTGTTAGCAACGGAAAGAGGAAAGGCTGCATGCAACTGAGCTGTGCAGCAGTGTGGGCAAGCCTAGCATCATAGCAACCTTCCACTTCTTGCTTCGTCATCTACCACCTATATTCCATGGTCTACTTACTAGAACTGCAGGCATAAGCAATTATCAATGGCAAAACTTTCTGTGTGAGTCAGAACTCGCAATAATGGGTTTAAATTAAGGGCAAGAAGATACCAGCTGGATATTAGGGAAAACTTTTTTACATTAAGAGTTGTGCAACAGTGGAATCAGCTGCCTAGGGAGGTGGTGAGCAGACAAACACTTGTCACAGGTGCTCCAGGCTGATCCTGCATTGAGTAGGGGGGTTGGACTAGACGGCCTGTATCGCCCCTTCCAACCCTTATGATTCTAAACTACCCGGAACTCCCTCTTGCTGGCTTCAGGGAGTGAAGAACAGATCCTCCATGTGATCTGCCTGCTTCCTCTTAAGTTCCTTTGAGGAGCTGTGCACTTGGTTCTTGATGAATTAATTTGCTGCCTATTTAGAACAACATCTTTTAAGACTGGCTTTTCCTCTTGTTCAAATATTTCCTGTTGTTTCGCCTTCTTTCTAAATTTATTTATTTATGAAAGGATGAATGGACTTATTTATTTAGTTCGATTTGTATCCCACCCTTCCTGCAAGTGGGCTCAGGGCAGGTGACAACAGTGGAAATACAAAATCATCAAAACCATCTAACAATAAATAGTTAAAACAGTAAAAATAGAAGGTAATACAATGAACTCTAGGCTGCCCTGCTGGCCTCAGTAGGAGGCCCCCTTTTTCCAGGGTGATCTGCTGCTGGGCTTCAGACCTCTTGGCAGTCAGCAAAGGACCTCAAGGAACACCTCAAGAAAATTGTCCTAGCAGCGGCCTTTTGGGCTGCTTCATCCCCAACTGTGTTCAGCTTTCTGCTACAGTGATGGCATAAAAGAAGGAGGAGGAGGATTTATACGCCGCCCTTCACTATCCGAAGAAGTCGCAGAGTGGCTTACAATCTCCTTTCCCTTCCCCACCCCACAGCAGACACTCTGGGAGGTCGGTGGGGCTGAGAGAGCTCTGAGAGAACTGCTCATGCGAGATCAGCTATGAAGGAACTTGTGACTGGCCCAAGGTCATACCAGCGGCTGCATGTGGAGGAGTGGGGAATCAAACCTGTTTCTCACAGATTAGAGTCCATGCTCCTAATCACACCAAAATGGCTTTCATTGAATGTGATGGCCAGGTGCAACACCTGGATCCACAGTTCGCAGGTGGATCCCACTTGTCAAAAAAGGGTGGACAATGTCTCATTCAAAGGAGTAAACCTCTTTGAAGACTGCACAAACAGGTCCCTTTTAGAGGACAGGGACAAAAAATGGTTCTACTGACATGCAGGAAGAAAAGTAAATCCAAGAAGAGGTTCTGTGCTTTTTGTGATTCCTGAACCGACACCAGTTTCAGATCCTTCAGATCCAATAAGGGAAAGTGGCAGCAACACAAGCCGCAGGGAAGCTGAGGTGCTACCTTAAATAACTCTTCTCAGCACAGAGGAGGAAAGAAAAGCTCCTTTGCCTGATGCTAAGAGTCCTATGGCCTCAGGAGCCAAAGACAGATACATTCAGTCTTTAGTCAGTACTTGGGAACACTCAGTCAGCGACTGCTATGTGGTAGACATGATCTCCAAGGGATATGCTCTGGAATTAAAGGCCCTTCTGCCAAGCAAATCCCCCAAACACTGATATCCAAATATACATTACCTCCTGTACTTCTGGAAACAAGACCAATAGCGCTGGTCCTAAAGGACAAAAAATATTTGGAGTACATTTTCTTTGCGGATCTCTGAAGAAAAACTGAGATTTTCTGAGGTCTCAGAGGAGGTTTCTTTGATTTGCCTATGCAGCACAACAATTCCAATACCAAGGTGGTGTACTCCTGAGAGTCTTCACAAAGGTGCTGGTTTCCCTAATAGTACTGCTGCAGATGCAAGGGATTTCCATGTTCTGTTTCCTGGACAACATCTTAATCTGATCCCCCTCCTTCCAGCAGAATCAACAAGGAGAAGAGCTTCCTGATTCCTGTACAACAGGTTGTCCACCCAGGTAGACACTCTGTAAGACAAGGTTTTCCTGTCCCAGAAGCAGCAACTCAAGATCTGGGACATGATTCAGGAGATCTGCCAGAAACACCAGGAAGATGTTATGTACCTGGGAAGGATTTTGGTTATTTTATCATGCCAAGATGTGAGTCTCCCTAAACGTGCCCTTCTCCCATATCAGGATGAGAGAGCAAGCTGCCAGGAGCTTCTCATTCCTCCCCACAGTTACCTACATCAGAAGTTCCTTTGGTGGCTGTCCTGAGGTGGACTTCAAGGGGCTTTCTCCTGAGGGAACCATCCAGGAGACTGGGCATGATGGATACCATGCTGCTATGCTGGGGAGTATATTACCATGGACAGATGATACAGGGAACATCGTCTCCCTCAGAATCAAGATGGAGCATCAGCTGTCTGGAATTCAGGGCTCCTAGGGCTCCTCACCTTCAAGATACCTTACAACAGAAAGATGACTTAATACACACAGACAACATATGCAAAACCCTATGTCAACCTTTGAATGCACAAAATTGAAGTCTCTTTATGTAGAAGTGGTTCTAACCATGTCCTGGGTACAGGTTCACCTGGTGTCCATCAAAGCAGTACACATGACAGGGATAACCAATATCACAGCAGACTGGCTCAACAGACAGTGGTTAGATCAGTCAGAACAGATGTTGAACCCAGAATTATTCAGCACGATTTGCAGACATTTCAGAAAGCAACAAATAGACCTGTTCGCATAGGCAACAAATCATCAGGTCCAGTTGTTGTTTTTTCTTGAGAAGCAGGTGTCCCCAAGCAATGGGAGTAGATGATTTGGTTTGCAAATGCCTATCCAGCTGCTGTATGCCTTTGCTTTGGTTCAACTGATTCAGAAAATGTTGCAAAGAGTTATAGATCGCAAAGCAGAAGTGGTCCTGATTGCGCTCATGTGGCCCCACTGAGCCTGGTTTCAAGACCTGATAAACAGGACATCCATGGACCTTTGGCATTTTCCAGCCAGGAAAGACCTGTTGTCTCAACAATTCCTCTTCCACCCACAACCAGCTTGGAAGTTGAGTGGCAGCAGTTTAAAGAGAGAGGCTACCCTAATGAGATAATCTCCGCCTTGTCAGCTTCCAGGAGGTCCTCCGTGAATAGTTTATAGTAACTCTATTCAGTCTTGGTGTGAGGCAATTAACTCTTATAAGGCACAGGTTAAATTCTTGGTGATCCTTTGGTGGGGCACTTACCTACCTTTGTTGAGAGTCCTCGAGAGGGAACCTTGAGGTGACCTCTAAGGGAATAGCTGAACTACTTCCTGTTGGTTCAGTTGGGTTGTTTCCAAGTCTCCTGTTTGTTCTGGTCCTTTCCAAGTTCAATTTCTGTGTTTTAACAGCTGCTTCAAGATTTATTTATTTATTTAGCCTGTTATGTATGTTTGTTGTTGGGTGTGGGTTGCTTCTAGACCAGTCAGGGAGATCGAAGGAGAAGCCCTCCCCCACCTAGTGTCACCAAAAAAGGCTAGTGGCCCTGACTGCCTCCAGGGAGGAGCTTCTTCCCATTAGTGCAGAGTGCCCCACACAAGGACTGCCAAGGAGAGAAATTCACAGTAAGTGAACAGACTTTCCATTTACATTTATAGAAACCTCATTTAATATTGTTGCAAGTTACCATTCTTTACCATTATAAAAGTTTCACAATAAAATACTGTGCTTTTGCTGCTAGCATATTTATTCTTTTGATGGTGTATAGTATCTCTTTTGTTGTTCTAAAGTTAATTCTTCAAAATACTTGCTTGTTATTGGACATTATTTGACTAGTCAATTGACTAGCATGGTACCATAGAGTTTTGGGGCGATTGCTAGAGCATTGTCCTGGCAATGTCCCCAACGTGATGACGTCACTTCCGGGTGACGTCATTACACTGGGAAAGTCATCCTGACTGGGCGACTTCGGGGGTGGGGTTCATCTTTTTTTTAATCTTTTGTCATCTTCTGGGCATGGAACAGGTGTCACTGGGGATGTGGGGGGGAAGGTATTTGTGAATTCCCTGCATTGTGCAGGGGGTTGGGCTAGATGACCCTGGAGATCCCTTCCAACTCAATGGTTCAGGAAGCAAACATTTGCTAAGAAAGAGATTGATGGACACCTTGACATTTGTGGGTGTGCCATGTTGGGAATCGCTGGTCTGGCCGGTCACTGTCCCAGCTCTGCAACCACAGGAAAGCTGGTCATTGTATTGGGAGAGCCGGTCTCAAACTATGATCCAACACCTCAAGTACTGTGTAGCATTTCTCCTCTTGACCCAATCCTAAAGAGTGGGAATAATTGTTAACATACAATTAAAAAAAAATCTCTTCACTCTAAACCCTGAGTTTCCCTAACTGTATCAGGTAAAATAAGAACTCAAATGTGATTTGTCTTTTAAAAAGAAAATGGATTGGAATCTATGTTTGGTTCTGTTCTGCTGCATTTGTTTTGAAACCAAGCCTATGTGAACGTGTCACATTCAAAAGGCAGATGTAATTTTATTTCCCCACTCGCTTGTAATGAAGGAGAAGCTGTAGTTTGACACAGCCCAGAGCTGATTCTGTTCTATCATCTGCAGCTTAAAATTCTTAGTTTGTGGGGCACTCGAGCCTATACTGGGCAGTATATCACTAAAAGCATGGCAAGAGACAGTTTAATCATGTTAAGAATATGCTTTGTAACTGATCTTGGAACTGCTCAGTACTCACTAGAGATTTATTGAAAAAACATTTCTAGCATGACTGTCTTTCCTTCAAAAATAGTCAAAATATTAAAAAAGCAGTCATGCTCAGCGACAGTTCTCATCCATGCATTTAGGGCATTCCCTCTCTTTAGTAATCCAGACCTTTTTAAAGAAATGTCATAGCTGGTTATCTTCAGCATAAAATAGCCCATCAAAGCTACCTTGGTGCAACCTTACCTCTTTAAATATCAGCCCGTGCCCTCCAACCATTTGTTATATCACATACCTTTCAGTTCAGTTGTGGCAAATTTTCTGTTTTAACCCTTCTGCAAATAGCTACTTCTACAGGACTTGTTTCTTTGGAGTAAATAATATATTTCTAAATCTTTATCAGATCAGGACTGTTGGATGACAACTTTAATATGACAGTTCCTCAAGTTTGCACAGTGTAAGCTTTGAATTGGGAGTGTTCATTCTAGTAGATAACAGAGGTGCAAAACATTATCATGGGCTCTTGGAAATTTGAACTGGTCCTAAACTATGGCATTGTCGAGTTCTCAAGCTTTAATGTAGTGACTCTACCTGAGTCCAAGAAGCAGTTTTCCAAGATGTAATAATGGTAAGTGGCTAACCTGACAGCAGTTACTCCTACTGAAGTTAGCAAAATAACTGGCTGAACAATTCACATTTATTTATTTATTTGATTGATTGATTTCTGAATTGCCCTATTCCTGAGTACACAGGGCTCTGGGTGATTTACAACAGGTTAAAAACATACAAACATACAGATTAAAATCAACAATCAAGTAATCATGATTACACAGTCTCCAGATAGCATCCACAATTCAGTTAAAAAAACTACTCTGGACTGTTCCTCCCATCTCATGGGAAAGCTAAGCGGAAAAGTAGGAGTAAGGAGGAGGGTGCCAGCTTTGATAGAAATGGTTGCTGTTCTCAACCAAAAGCCTGGCGGAACATCTCTGCCTTAAAGGCCCTGTGGAATTGCACTAAGTCCCTCAGGGCCCTGATGGACATTGGCAGAGAGTTCCACCAGGTCGGAGCCAGGCTTTCTACCCTTTCCATTACAAAGCACAGGATAATCTGCCAATTAATTAATAATTAATTATAATCAGATATCTTAGTTTACTAAATGAATTATAATCAGATATCTTAGTTTACTAAAGTCAAGGTTTGGTCCATTCTGCCTCTCTCCTATTTTGTGCCCAAATGATTCTTAGGTGTTAGGTCAAGTGATTCAGGTATGACTACAAAGGGTAGGCTCCGTACTCAATTTTTTACTGACAGAAGGGAAAGGGTTAACTTTCTGTATTTTTCTCTCCCCCATCCCCAATGCACAAAATATCCTCCTAGTCCTGATCCAACCTAGTTTTTGTTGGGTAAAAGTATACTTGGTTTGTGTTCCTTAAGTGTATTTTCTTATAGTGGAACTGCAAATTATGTAAACAGCTTACTGCATGGCAAAATTTTAGGATGTTAACTTCTATAATAAATACCAATGCAGCCAGTCAAAAATCTGGTATTCTGCCTGATGAACACTTAAAATTGGATTCTACAGTAGTGGTATTAGTGCACTGCATATATGGAACTGGTGTTGATTATTAGGAAATAAATATTGTGTACCAACACAAATACCTAGAGTTTGTCTCAACCTACCGTGCTCCTAGGCTAACCAGTCCCAGCCTGGCTCACTGGAGCTGCAGGAACCAAATAGGAGGATGGGGAGATTAACTTCATGTCAATTTTATGATGTCACTTCTTGCACAAACCCAGAAGTAACCACCAGCACAATTCACTCATAGCTCTGTGGTTTTACTTAGAGTTTCAAGTGGATTCTAAAGTATCATGCTGCCATCATATTCACACCAGAAGTGATATCATGGCATCAGTGGAACATTGTTCAGTGTAACTACCCCCTGCCCACATCTCCTGAAGATGGCCAGTGCTGCACTGGCAATCCTAACTGGACTGGAGCTCAATGGCTTGAGGTCTTCCTGAGGGAGCCTGAGGTTAGTTTGGCAGGGCCTCATGTGAGGGCCTTGTTGGTTTTCACTCAAGGGGGTGGAACTCCTTTCTCTGGAAGGCAAGGCTGATGCCACTGCTACAGCTTCCAAAGAAAACTCTAGATGTTTTTGTTCTAGAAAGCTTTTCACCTTTCTGGATGGCATCTTCTCCTCTTTTATGCCATGGATTGTTTAATTTTTGAGGTTTTAATGTTTGAATCTTGTTTTGTTGTTGAGGATTTATGTTATTCACCATGTGTTATTCACCAAACAGTGCCTTATAATTTACCAAAATAAATATATTAAAAGTAGATCTGCAAAATCTAAATGAATGGAAAGTCACACGCTGGACATAAGCCGTCATTGGTTTCAGGTTTCTTGAATCCTGTACCCATTGCTCCATATAAATCCTTTCTAATTTTATTTATACAGCTTTTGCTTGAAGCGTGGCAGTCCAGAGTAAGCACAGCACAATCTCACTCTAATATATATGGGTGGGTGTGTATGAATGTGTATTATGAGTCAGACACTGAAATCCTTGTGTATTTTATATATTATATATACAGTAGAAATTTATTCTTGCTTGTGTGCTCTTCTTTTTCAACTTCTTTCCCATTCAATTTTGTAGTAGTTTCTTTTCTTCTTCTTTTTTCTTTTTCTCTCCAATCTCGCTTTCTCTGCTTTGGTTCAACTTTGAGATAGAGGGCAATCAAGGTGATACAAATAGAAAGAGGGGGGGGGGCAGATCCTATAATACAGATATAGAGGACAGCTGCATCTGGTAGATTATGTGATGCTGTTTGAGGGAATCCCATAGCCCACTTCAATTCCTTCAATGAATTGGATGGTAGGGTTCATATCATGGCGATCCCAGCCCTGTACCTTTTTGTGGCTTTATCTTCTCTTAGCAAAGAAATGTATTCTGAGCAAAATTCTTTCAACCTACATCTAGCACTGTGGTATATACATTTATGACCTCTATAGAGGCAGGTTATTAATAATTATAATGAATTCTAATTTTGTGAGTCCTGTTCAAAAATCACATTGTTCCTATGAAGGTTTACAATTATTCTTTCCCCTTAACGACTGTTAAATGATCAGGCACACCCAATACTCCTCTTTTCTAGGGCTGCCGACCTCCATGTGGTGGGTGGAGATATCTGACTATTACAACTGATCTCCAGGCAGCAGAGATCAGTTCACCTAGAGAAAACAGCAGCTTTGGAAGGTGGAGTTATGGTATTATACCTAACTGAAGTCCCACCCCCAACCCCACCCTCCTGAGTCTCCATCCCCCAAATTTTCAAGTATTTCTCAAAACGGAGCTAGCAACCCTATCTTCTTCTAAGCCTTGGGCTCACAGAATGCACCTCTCCTTTTCTTCCCCAAGGTGCCCTCCTCACCTTTCCTTCCTTCCTTCCTTCCTTCTTTCCTTCCTTCCTTCCTTCCTTCCTTCCTTCCTTCCTTCCTTCTCTCTTTCTCTCTCTCTTCCTTCCTTCCTTCCTTCCTTCCTTATCCCACCCTCCCAGCCTAGGCTGGCTCATGGCAGCTTACAAACAAAGTAAAATCAGCAGTACAATCACATAAATATAAATACAGTGTTAAAACTCAGACATGATAAAGCGCTAGCAACATTCCTCATCTTGTGGTCAGCTCTTCGGCCTTCTCTGGCCATCCAGGGTGATTGGTTTGGGCAGTATTTAAGGGACCAGCAGGTCAGGGTTCCGCCAACATGGAACAGTTTCAGTGCAAACTGTTATTCGTTTTACTTCTGTTTCAAATGGAGCAGTACCCACAGTTAGTTTTTAGCCACATTTTAAAATTATTACTAGGAGTAGGTTTCACAACTCATTTAAAACTAACTATGGTCCTGGTCACATGAGCGAGATAATCCGGAGGGGGGGGGAGTGAGGCTATTTGCTTCGGAGTAATTTGACCCGCAGTTGCATGATCACACAGTTCTGCGAAGCTGCGGGCACAGCCTGCCACTGCATGATCAGATGCAATTGCGGGTGAGTCGGGGGGGGGGGGGTGTTTGCTGTTTTTCCCCGATGCACTTAAACGGGGGATCGATGAATCACATCTCCGCCCTGAGGGCTTCCTATGGCAGTATGTGATGATCCACATACTGAGAAGGGGGAAAAAACAATGGCATGGTGTAAGGATAGCCTGATCAAACTATCCCCGACGCCATGAGTGCACGCTGGAGCGATCACATGGGGAAAGTCCATCTTTGGCTCATAGCAAACCTGTTTGATACTGGACTTTCCCTAGTATCTTTTAACTCTGCTTCTTCGGCAGAGAGAAACAGGTTGCTGATGGGTGTGGGGCGCTTGCCAGATGTTCTGGTGTGATCGCGCCCTTAAAAGCCGCATGGCTATTGCGCTGCTAATTCTGTGTGTTTGGGACCTATGTTTAGCTTTCAATTCTCTGCCATAATAAGCTTGGGAACAGAGTGGTGAAGAGACTGAGCCTGCGCAAAGCCATTCTGAATTAGTGCAGATTTCACAGAATCTAGATATAACTTCATGTGGATGCCAGATGTCTCACTTAATTGATTTGCTTTTCTCTTTCCTATTACTCATACCGTAACTCTAAGGATTTATGCAGGGCATGACTCTGTCTCTTATGAATCAGTTCCCTTCTTAGTGAACTGTACACTTGCCTGGAAGGCATCTTGAGATACCGCAGAAGTTGACACAGACATTACTGAAGTGGAAAGGTGTATGAGGGACAAAACAGCAACTCTGCTCTGTGAAAGTTTTACTTTCTACAGAGCTCAATTTGTGTCATGTCAGCCAGCTTAAAACAGCCCCAGTGTAAATGTTCCCAGCCTCTTCAGCAGGGTGCTAAGTGATTGGAGCCAGGCAGTGGAGGTACCATGTATTACATACCACCTCCCTCCTTACCTGTTTGTGAAATCTCGCTTAGCTGTAAGGATTATCAGCCTTCCACAGTTTACTCTTATGAGTAAACTGCCATCGATAGTTGTTGATGTAAAACAATATTCTCAGAACCATTTGTTTTAAATAACCACAACTCATCTTCTTCAGTGTGTGTCAGTCCTCCTAATGGAAGCCTGAATTATCATGAGGGCGGATATAAACCCTTCCTTGATTACTGTGTTTTGATTAATGGACTTATATTTTTTTCTTGGTACAACTGTACCACGGTTGGAATACAAACCACCCAAGCTAGGGTTGCCAGCCTCCAGGTGGGGCCTGGAGATCTCCCACTTTTACAACTGATCTCCAGCTGACAGAGATCAGCTCCCCTGGAGAAAATGGCTGCTTTGAAGGGCAGATTCTGTGGCATTGTATTATGCTGAGGCCCCTCCCCTCCCCAAACCCCACCTTCTCCTGGACCAACTCCCAAAGTCTCCAGGTATTTTCCAACCCAGACCCTAACCCAAGCCCATTTGCTATAAGCTAGGGATTCATCAAATATTCTTCCACTTCTGTTTTAATCTAAAAAGAAATCATGACTTTTCTCTCCAGAAGGATGCCAGTATTTTCCTTGGTAGCTACATAGTAATTGTTACACTGGCTCCATATGTGCTTTTGGAAATGAATTTTCTGGACCAAAATAGAAGAGTACACAATTAAAATACTATTTTGGTTATATGTACCTGGACAGAACAGGGATTTTTTTTCTGGGGAGTTCCAGAACCTCTTTGACAAAATTCTTTTAAAAATGTTTAAAAGTTAATGAATTTTCAGTATACAGATTGAAAACTTTGTTTCTTTCTTGAGAGTTTCAGCACCTCTTATTTATTTATTTTTTTAAAAACCCTCACAAGGCGATACCAATGAGACATATATTACACCTTTGCCTTGTGTCACTGATATTTATCAGAACACAATTTCCACTTGGTCCTATATGGATTAATGTTAGTATTTCAATAGTTGAGCCTATGTGTAACATTTATGCTTGGCCACTGAAGAAGGCCAGCAGGTTGAAATGTGTATGTTTTGGGGTTGCATGAGGTCTCTGTTGAGAACACTGTATTATTTGTAATTTTAATTGAGGCTATATTTGGGCCTAGAATTGTTTTAGGCCCAAATATAGCCTCAATTAAAATTTCAAATAATACAGTGTTCTCAACAGAGACCTTTGTAATAAATTTGTAATAAATACATGTATTTTTGATAATTTGTAATATTTATGTTGTACATTTGTTGATTTTAACATTGTCCCCCTTGATTTGAATCCATTTAAACTTTCAGGTTCTTAATTCAGTTGTTTTGGGTTAAGTTTTTTGTCCTCCTCTTCCTTCCTTATTGGCTGCTCCTGAAGCATTACTTTTTGCTTTTGATTATATGTTCTTCTTCCCTGATCAGTCACGTGGATGATTCTTCTTATCTTGGATTGTGCAGTAAATGTGATGAGGTCAAGACTGTAGACAGGGAGGTATCTCAGTTGATGCCATCATGGAAGGCAGTGGTGATGTGTGCAAGGGAAGCCATATTATGGCTCACATAGATGGAAAAGTAAAATTTAGCTTGGAGAAAATATTTCCTCCCAAAGAGTCGTGAAAAAAATATTTACAAAAATTTCTAAGCAATTTAACTCTGTTCAAGTTATAGATACAGAAGGGGTACATATGTTTGTACTGCCTGTGGTATATCATGCTGAGGATTAAAACAGCCATTCCTTAAATAAAGATGTATTTTTTTCTCTTTGGAAACCATCTCATGGGTCTTGCTTCCTTCCGGCCTTGTTGGAAACAAGAGTGAGTTCTCGGGATGAGTTGCCTTTGTCTTAAGTTGCCTTAATGTATCTGCAAGAACTTTGCAGTGTGTGTTAGGGAGGCTCACAACAACAGTCTTTTCAGCAGAGCTGGAATGAAGAAACTGGGACCTACTGTAAGCCACAACCTGATGTTTTGCCCTTTGTGCAGTCCTAGTACGTTGCTGTTCTTTCAAAATAATAGCATAGCTTAAAATCATGATTCTTTAAAACTCTGTTCAGTTTCTTTATCCAGTTAGTTCCGTCCCTGTTGCATGAGAATCATAAGGTTGTCTGTTCCTCTTTGCTTTAGCAGTTAGCTCTTGGATGTAGAGTTCTACTCAAGCAAATGTTGGTCCCTATTTTGCTTGCCTATACTCATCATAATTTAGCTCATGTTAAGTAACTCTGAATTTCTCAGACAGATTTTTCCCTACACTTTTCAGACCATGATTTTTTTAAAAAGTTTTGTTTGCATAAAATCATTGCTGACTGTATTCCCACTATGAGTGATTCAATACTGTATTCTGCCATCACATACGTAATATTGCATACTAGCACTTTTTAAATGTCCTATGAATGTTCTGTTTTTGTTTTAATCTTTTTATGTAAGCCACCCTGAGCCTGTTTCAGTGGGGAGGACGGGGCGCAAATCAAATTAATAAATGAATAAATAACATTTTTATTTATTTATTAAAATACTTTAATAAATATTTATTTATTAAATATTTATTTATTAAATAAATATTTATTTATTAAAATACTTGCACCCAACTTTTCTTGCTATCAGGGTGGCAAATAAGGTGCCACACAGAACAATAAACAATGCAGACATAAAATATTAACTAAGTGAAATCCCTAAATTATAGGAATAAGAGCAAGCCACTGTCAAAAGCTGTTTTAAGCTGCCTTTCTCAGCCTCAGATACTGGGCCAGCTTTGGCATCCTTGTTTTCAGTAATTGTTTGAGATGCCTGTGATACAGCAGAAAGGGGCACATGGTTCCCCCTCCCCATGTATGGTTCTCCTATGGGATATAGTTTTTGTGCCTTTAAAAGGAGGTTAGAAGAGAAAAGTATAGCTTTACAGTTCCTTTAATAATACTGTATTGGCAGGAAAAGTTGCATGTCTAATAATAACATTTTTCTGAATTAAATCAACCATAATTGCAGGATCACTCCACAAAGCATTTTATGTTTCATACAGAGCAAACCAACAATGCACAGACTGACATAGCTATTGAACAGCAGGTTATATTGGAGAGCATCTATTTTATTTTAGATAAATCCACACTATAAAGCATCTGTTCTGCATTTCTGAGGTTTAGGTTGCCTTTCATAGGAGGTGTAAAATTTAATTACATCGTTAGCCAGTGTAAGGAAAGGCGCACCAAAAAAGCCACTGCAGAGTGAGAACTGCTTCCATCCGTGAGCAGTCTTCAAGAAATGAGAGCTTTGCCGTATTTGGGATTGTGCAACAGTTTGATGCAGAAGCTCTTTTTTTGTTTGTTTTGTATCTGTGTACAAACTGTGTTCAGATTTAAGAAGCTGGTGGATAGTTTGATCTGATAGTTATAAGAACCCACATGGGAGCCAGTTTTGTTCTTGCAGGTTTTTAGGTGCAAAAAGCACATGCCACAAAAATCCGATGAAGCTGGCGTTAATTTGGCAGCCTCAGTTCTCATATTTTGAAACAGGTATGGCAAACAGGTATGGAGGCTTATTTGGCTCCAATTAGGATTACTGAAGTTTGGGGGCTAGGATAAATTAAAAAAAGTGTTCTAAGGGGAATCACTCTGTAATGGAATTCTCCTTAACATCTTACCATGAAGCTCTGTTTCACGGGAACATAAAGTCTTCTGTATTTTTTTTGCAGGTGTTTCCGCTAGTTCTAAGTCATGCTCTTCTTGTAACTAAATCCAACTTTAAAAGCTTTTCAAGCATATTTAATCTAACTTTGGAGCAAGCAGCACAAAATCTGCATCCTAAAATATGGAGCTACAAAATGAGCTCAAAGAATACTGTTACCAGTCCAGTTTATAATCTAGAAAGATCTATTATGCCAACTGCAAACCCAGTTGCTGAGAGAACGAAAGCAGTCCTGTATTTTAAATTATTCAGATACGTTCAGTCTCCCCTCTTTTCTGTTCGCTGGTTTTCTGTGTGTTTGGTGTGGGTCTTTGTGGTCTTCCTGGTGATTAAAAACCCCTCTGTCTCACTAATAGCTCTGTTTTTATGAATAATATATTCCGGCATGTTACCTTTGAAGTATTACAAGTACAGCTATTAGGTGCCTAATAATGACTTGGAGTTGATGGCACTTGAGGTATGGCCTGGAAGAATACCGTTAATTAAAATTGTAAGTAAACTAACTTTTGGTAATCCAAGCCATGTCGGGTCTGTTTGTTAATTATCTGCTTTGCCGGATTTTTGTTTTGTCACATAGGGCTCTGGCAAAGACAACTTAAGTAAAGCTGGGGAACCGTGCGCCTGAAGCACAAAACTTCCTTTCTCAGTCCTCTCTTGCCACTCTTTCTCTTCCCCCAGTCCCACCAATAATCTTAGAATAAATGGCCATTTATTTAAGCTGCTGAAAGAAGTTTTTAAAATTTGCTGCTGAAATATTAACTGTAATTTTGCTTAACTCTGAAGGTTGCGTTCTCAAATGCACAGGGGTGTGGGGTAAAAGGAGATTGTATCGCAGTAAATCTAACATTGCAGCCACCGATTCCTCGAGCTTAATTATGACACTACTAAATGTGAAAATCTATTCAGTGCTAGGAACACTTTTCACATTACATTCCTGCTAAAGATTGGCTGTTAAGAGCTCATTACTGGTAGTTTTCTAAAGAGCGGTTTATTAAACACTGTTACCTAATAAGCATCTTTGGTGGTGCAAATTGCTGAAAACAGTAATGAGTCTGATTAGACTTCATTTCAATTACGACAGCTTGTCTAGCAGGGGGAAAAAACCCTCTGTTCCTTGAGGCTTTGGAATCTGGGTGTAAGACATTACGTGGTTTAAAAAGAAAATGCTACCTCTGTGTTTCCTTTCTACAGTTCAGTAATGAATAGAAAATTGTCTAAGTAGCTGCCCAACTGACACTGGGAGACAAGAGGGACAGAAACCTGTGCATGTGTTGTGTGCTTTTAATCTGCTGAAGCGTCTCCATTAAAAAAACAAAAACATATGTACATTTATACACCAGGCCTATGTATTTTTATTATATAATAAGCTTTCCTCTGCTGATCTGTGGTTCGAAGTAAAACTCTGAATGAAGAGCACAGGTCTTCAGGAGTGAAGACTCTTTTCACTCCTAGAATAACTTTTAGAATTGATGCGTTCCTCTAATTAGCATGCACTATTTCTCAATTGTTTTGTCTGCAAATCTCAGCTAAGGGGGGTTTTCTGATTTATCAATGCAGTGGGAAGCATTCAACTTTAAAAAAACAACTCTCTTTTTAATGATCATTATTGCTATTTTTAATTCCAAGCTGCTGATAACTTTAGGATGTTTAAGTGAATATTCATTCACTTTGAAGCTCAACTTGGATGTAAAATGTGTTAACTGTATTTAATGACACTCTCTCTCTCTCTCTCTCTCTCTCTCTCTCTCTCTCTCTATTAAATCATGCCTTGAACATTAGTACTGAAAATAGGGTGGGGAGGTGGGGTAAGTGAGAGAGAATGTGAGCGAAAGAGAGAGAGAGATGTGGTTAATGTATAAGTCCTTAAGTGATTAGCTGTCAGCACTGCTGTTTAGTTGCTCTAGCAAGATTTTAATGAATCCATGTGAAGGGAATGGAAGTCCTTGTTTTATCCTGTCTGGGGTCTGTGGATGCTTTTTATACTGCTGTCGTGTGTGAAACTGGACTTTCTTAATAAAGCTGGCAAAATATGGAAATCATGACTATGGAGAAAAGCAAGATAAAAGATTAGTGGACAATCACTAACAAATCATAGTACAATAGTTGTTGAAATTTGCTCCAGTATACATAGCAAGGGTATGAACGACCAATTTGTAGTGCATGAAATATTACAAATCTCAATGATACGCGCAATATAAATGCAAATAAGAATAATATCCATGAACTATGTTACATATGCTTTGATATCAGGTTGTTGAAAGAGACTGGATTTAAACATTGTTCCTTATTTAAGAAGATCAGCACTTGAAAGACCCCAGGTAGCAGAGTTTTGCAAGCATCACTAACAGTACAGTCCTAAACAGAGTTAACACCATTTTGAGTCCACTGAAGTCTATGGACTTAGGAGGCTGTAACTCTGTTTACGATCACACTGCAAATACCCTTTTTAAAAGATGTTTTAAATTATACTTTGGCCAGAAGCCTATAAACATAATTTAGGGATGTTAGTCACAGTAAAGTAAATTTTGAGGTTATATTGTTTTCTATACAAATTTCTTCCAAAAAGAAGATGACCTGAAATTTTATTTTGAGTATATGTGTCTGCTGTGGTCAGTAAGCACTCCAAATTGTTCAGTGAGATACAGCAGTCCCAAGGATGTTTGTTCTCCTTGTTTAAGAATAATTCCTGAGTATCAACTGTAACATGCTTTCTGATAGTTCTGCTCTGTGTAACTGTCTCACACTGAATTCTGTCAGTTAAAGAACATGTTCTGTAAGTTAAAGAAAATGAGAAAGTTTTATAATTTTTGAGTATAATGCAACTTTGTTTTAAACTGTCCGCAGTCTATATACAGTTGCTGGTGTGATTATTCATGGGTTACACATATTGATTTGTTTGGGGGAATTTGGATTATTGAATAGCATGGAATTATGCATTCAGAAGTTTGGAAAAAGTGGTAGGTATAATTGTTCTCTAAAGTGAGTGGATTTCTTGAAAGGCCAGTATCTTAGTGTTTCACCCCCTCATAAGATCATGCATGCTTTTTAAAAATTCTGTCATGCGCTTGGTGCCTTCCCTCCAGACAAAGATCTGATTTCCTTGCTATGGTGGGCTGGGGCATAGGGAACAAATTGGTTTATCGGGGCATTTTGGTCCTCTTTTTAGAAAAGGAGCGGCAGTTAAGAGATTGATTATAACCAAGTCTGTATGCTGCAGGTGCCACTTTCCCATGCTTTCAATGCACCAACCTGCCTTTACACACTCCTTTCTCCAAAACAAGCAAGTCCCAATTTAGATATTAAAGCAGATGCCTCCAAACTTGCCTTAATGGTGAAGCATTCAGATAATGAGCTGGTCCCCATTTTGAAATATTTCGTTTCGAGCACTTTAACTGGATGAACAAGCAAGGATGCGTGTTGATGGACTACATAATTGAGAGGTGTAAGCAGAGGGAATGTTAATCTTACCCTGGCGTTCTAGTGTGTCAATTTGTTTAGTCATCCTTTTGCCACTAATCTTGTTTCCCTGCAGTATAGAAAGAGAAAGATGCTTTGCGTGGTGGAGGATGCTGTGCCAATAGCCAAATCCAGGGACTTGGTCCCTTTTTAGCCAGTTGGGGTGGGGGTGGGGGCGTTCCCTACAAAATGAGGCTTGTGCTGTATCATCAGATTAGCTGATGCATCACTGGCCTGTAAAGGAAATACTAGATTCTCTGTAATAGCTTTACTTATACTTACTCAGGCAAACCTATTTAATGATTAAGCAAATGTGTTAATTTGAAAAAAGAAAATCCAACTCAGGAAGGAAAATGAGACTGTGATATAATGAGGTTCACATTTGCAGGAGAGTCAGTATGTACCAGAAGCAGCCTTTATGTGGCTGGGAAAAAGATGGGATGGGAAATAAAAGGGGTGTGTGTGTTTTCAGACTACTGTCACTCTGCTTTTAATCCTGGACCGTGTCAGTAGCATGCTAAAGCAGTTTATCTTACTGTGTTCTCCTGTATATAAGAAACAACGCTAAATCCAGCAGAACTCATTTCATATGTAGCTTTTTTTCCCTCCCCATTCCCAACAGCATTTGGATCAAAGTTATTTTCTGCAGGCTGAACTAAATTATACACAGGTCCTGGGAGTGAAGGACACTGAATTAATGCACCCTGTCACCCAGTCATGGCTATAGAATTCTTTTTTTCCCCTTCAAGCCTGAAATGCAATCTCTTTGTATGAGTGTGTTAAAAAAAATTAACGTGTGGATTTCCAAAATAAGTAAAATGCATAACTTAACCAAATTTTGCAAAGGCTATCTGTGTTACGGAGGCGCTTAAGAGTTTGTGCTCTTTCTCTCTCTCTTTCTCTTCTAGGAGAGTATTAGATGACTTCTAAATATACATTTAATCAGTATTTGCTCTCCTTTAGCTTATTAGCAGAGAGGTACTCTAATCTTAGTAACGTAACTCTGCATAACTTGATTGGATAGGCAGGTGCTAGACTGGGATGTTCAGCGGCATTAGCAATGGCAGATTCAAAATAGTATAGCATCTATGTTAGATGAGGTGATATGCTGGCCTCTTTTAATGTGCATCACAACTCTTGATAGGTTAGTACGTTAGTTCAAGATTGACCACCATTTTTAGTTCAGGCTTTCCAAAACCGATCTTTGCTTTCATGTACTTAAAGAGAAACATGCCCATGTAGAGAGGTCTCTAGAATTAACCTTGCTCTATCTCTAAAATACATATTTTCATGTTCCTAGAGGCAGAATCTTGAGGATTAAAACCAAGCAATTGCCATTCATAATTTTGCTGTGTTCCTTTGAAGAAAGGACGATATTCTTGAAAACATTAACCTTAAAGCCGGTGCTGGTGGTTGCCATGTCTTTATACATACTTCTGAGAAAAATCAGATCCTTGTTGGAAAATATTATGCAAAGACATTTAACCTTATTCAGAGAACCATGGAGCATTTCTTCTTCAAATGCAACAGCTTTGTACAAGTGCATTAAAAATTAGCATGTATTCCCTAAGTAAGTAAATAACCCAGCGGAATTTTGCAAAGGCTTTTCTGAATTTCGGATTCTGCTTAAGAATGATTTTACTTGCAGATCACCTAGCCCCCTTCCCAAAAACATGATCATCAAAAGAGGGTGGCCTCCCTAGTTTCTCCCACAGGGAGTCCACATGCACAGCAGCTTTCTGCTACACAGAAGGCTTGGATGTGGTGGTCTGATCTTCATGTAGCAATTTCTCACAATGATGGTGAGGGTATCAACCCACACATCTCCCCCTCTGTTGGGTTAGTATGATAGAAAACATTAGGATTCACAGATGCTTAAAGCAGCACACAGTTGATCTGAACCAACAACATTCATGGCTGTATTTAACCCCATTTATTTCCATGTTTGAAATATTATTTACATCCATATGATGGTGTTGGTGGTGGAAACCAAAGGGCTTTCTAATATGTGATCTGTGGCCTTTAGGGGTCACAAATCCCCATTCCAGATCCATAGTTGTGGCTGAATATATAATTTGCACATCTATTACTGTTTATTTGGGGGGGGGGGTGGAGGGGAAAATCCCCCCTACTTTTTTTCCTAATTTGCTGTTGTCACAATGTCCTAGATGTTTCTTGTTTCAGCTGCAAGCATGTTAGTTTGGTCTATGCTTCAGTTATGCATGTCTCTCTTGGAAGCTTATTTAGGATCAGTAAGTGTTGTCAAAAGAGAAATGATACAATCAAAGCCTCATCATATGATTAGTTTCTATGCACAGCTAAAATTATGTGTTTGTCCATCACCGTCTACTATCCATCACTGTCTCAATAAAAACACACTTTTCATTTTGAAGTAGGCTGCACTGGACTTGCTGGACTTTGTTCCAAGTGAATATATGTAGTCTATGTTTATTCATCTGATTAATGCACTTCAGATGTTTATGGATAAGTGCATTGTTAATGTGTGCTTCAGATTAATGGTTCAGTATGTACAATCAGCATGGCATTCTGGAGCATTTATATGCATGGTCTTCTCTAGAAGGTTGTAAATGTATAGATGCAAACAGTTCAAAATAAGCACAATGAATGACCATGCTGAATGAGTAGCATGCTGTTATTGTCCTGCAATTCTATACATATTATTAAACTGGATGTAGGTGCTGGTTGATGGCTCACCGCACTATGGATGAATTCTACAGAATTCCATAAATGCTCTGTTCCATTTATTGTATGTTCAATTTATGTCTGTGTACACTATATGCAATGTTTTGGTAAATATCAAACGCCCCTTGAATAATGCCACTCATGGTATATCCTGATGTTTCTCAGGGTTTTGATTTTTTTTTAATCAGTCTTCAAAGATATTTGTCCAACAATGTTGCCACTTACAGTTTTAAAAGTCAGCTAAATTCCTTTGGTAAATGCCAGATTTTATCTTCATATAAGTTCCCAGCAAACATTGATATTTACCACGAAAAATTATAAATATGCTTCATGGCACAAACCTTTCTGGTCTATGCCAATAAAAACCAAGGTCAACCAAATGCTTATAAGAAATAATGAAATTCCACTCTAGTTTCCATTGGCTACTGGTATATGTTGGCATTTAAAAGAACAGGTTACAATATGCTCAAGACTGCAATGTGCTCAGAACTAGAAGAAATGGGTTATTTTTTGTACACATTCTTGTATTCTGTCCATTTAGCAAACACTCAGATTCTTAGTTCTGTTGAAGCTGCTAAATAATGGGGCTTCAATGGTTTGGTTAAAGGCATTTGTTATTTTGGGGTTCTCTAACTCCAGTCTTCAGGATTTTTATTTTTTTTATAAAATCATAAGTATTCTCCCTTATCCTACAGCATAGGCGTCAACTACGGGGGGCGGGCTCGAGGGCTCGAGCCTCCCCCGAAATTTCCCGGGGGGGCTCAGCCACCCCCGGCAAAATGGAGCACCCGCCGGTGGCCAGTCAGCTGGCCAGCTGGCTGCCGTCGCCGCCTCTCCTTCCCCTCCACCTCCGGCCTGCCCTCCTGCCTCCCTGGGGCGGGGGGGGGAGAGAGGTGGCGGGGACATGGTCCCGCACTTCGCGCATGTGGCAGTCAGCCGGCCAGCTGGCTGGCTGCCGAAACCGGGTCTACCTCCCTGGGGCCTGGGGGGGGGGGAGAAGCAGCGGGGGCATGGCCCTGTGCGCACGCATGCACTTTGCACGCGCGCACAAAAGAGCCCCCCCCCCCGGGATTTACAAAGTCTACGCCCCTGCCCTACAGTTGGGCTTTCAGCTTGATCTAGCCAAGTTTCATTTCAAGTAGATGTCAGGTTGGATCTACTCAGCATTTTTGCTCAGTCTCATCCAACTCCCCTTCTTCTTCTAGCCCCTGTCGTACCTGGCTTTTGTCCATGATCCTCAGTACGGTCTATTAGGTAATCAAAGGGGACTCTCTGCTCCTTTTTTCCACCAGCAGAAAAGCTGGTTGCATCAAATCCTTCATTTAGGTCTGAACTGAATATTCATCATTGTGATCTCACAATTGGTACTTGTGAATTTCAGCTGAAGATGTCTTTGGAAAAAGAAGAAGAGCAGTTATTAAAAGAGTAACTACACATGTCCACATGTTCTAGTTGCTAGGTAGCTTTGACCTTTACTAACAAGACAAAACAATAATACCTCTGGTACATTTTGTGCTTTTTTATTTCATTAGCTACTGTATTCATATGCCAATCTTTCTTTCTTTTTGCTTGATGGAGATTTTGGGGGGAGTGAGACTTCAACAATACTTGCTAAACACATTTAAGGCAGAAATGCCTTCATGATTGTTAGAAGTTCAGCTCCATATAAATGAGGGAAAAAAGGTTGGGAGTTTGGGGGGGGCAGAGTAATTTGCTGCAATTGTATTGTAATTGGCAGTCGTGAGGTGTGAAAGTGTGATTTAAAAGGAATAATCATTTGACAGTATTTAAATTAGATAATTGGGTTGTAGTTGTCTACGGGTTCTGAGAATTGTTCTGTGACTAGTTACAGGCTCCCTTTTGGCTTACTGTATTATTTCTTGTTCCTTGTATTGTCCATATTCCTTGTAGTGACTACTGGGTTAAAAATATAAAATATATATATTTCAAATATTTCACTGTTTACCACTCTGCAAAAGTACTGTATTACAGATAGATATTTTCTGGGAATTTGAGAGCAGACAGTAAAATTGGGGGGAGGGGGGAGGTTTTAAGAACAAGCTCATGTAAAATTGGAAGGGAGGAATCTTGTCCTATGCTTCTTTGAGAAATTACAACATAATGTTGGTTCATACTATCCCCTTAGGATTACACCTAGGATTGCCAGGTCCCCTACCTGTTGCCAGCAGGGGCTCCAGCCCGCTGTCCTAGATATCCTGACATGCACACGAAGTGCACATGATGTGATGGTGACGTCGTCGTGCAGGGCATGGCAGCGTGGATGGGGCTATTCAGGGGTAGGGCTACCTGCTGGCCAGTTGAGCGGCAGCAGATTGGAGCCCCTGAAAGCAGGTAACACCCCCCCCCGCTCCCACTGGGGGGAATGGCAACCCTAATTACTCACAACCCAGACAATACTTGGATCTCCTGGTTATTCTACACCCAGTGCCATCTGATTAATTAATTTGATCACCCATACATAAATGACAACCTTAATGTGAATTTAACTCTGTTGGGAATATAGTAGGGAAGTGCCAAATTCCCTTCTCCCCGTATCACATCTCCAGATGCAGTGATGGATCTCCTGATGTGCCACCTAATTTGGTTTGTACCAAATATGGACCAAAATAGAAATGGATGAAATGTGCACAACAGTATTATTTATTTATTTATTTAGATTTATATTCCACCAAGCCGAGTTAACATGCATGGAACCCCCTGTGGTCACAATAGATTAGGCGCTTGTTTTTTGGTGTTATTTGTATGAAAAGCTCACCATTTCAGGCTCTAACATTACTAACCAGAAGGAAGAACTACAGTAAAGCACTGCTCTTCACATTGTAAAATTTCCCCCCCTGCATCTATAAAATACTTAAGTTTTGCTCACTCTCTTCAGTATTGAAGGTTTGTTCACGTACTGGCTGTTGAAGCTTCTGCTGCATGTTCTCCTGCCACTGTGGGTTTTGTGCACTACATAAGGTACTTTAGTATGAAATCAGAGCTGGGAGATCCAGCAGAAATGTTATGCCCTCTTTCTCTGGAATGGTGGAAGGATGTTGTGTAGTAAAAATAGCTTAGAGGAGTATCCTTTTCAAAGGCTCCCTTCTTTATACACCTTAAATCAATAGAAGGGAATATGGGATAACACTACATTTCCTCCTCCTCCTCCTCTTATGTGTGCAAAGGAAGAAGTACAGTAATCCCCAGTAAAGCGGCTATGAGAACATAACACATAGTTTTTTCTGTAGTGTTTTTATTCACTTTCTAAGGGGAAATGGTTCGTGGCTGAGTAATTCTTTCAACATCTCTGTAAAAGTAGTCCACTATAATTATTCCTCCTGTTGGGGGACTAAGGCTGAGAGTAACATGCCAAAGGCCTCCAAGTGAAAGGACTTTTGTCTCATTTTCTTAAGCGATAGACCAGGCTTCTAGTTAGGAAGGGGGTAAACTGAAAGGATAAGTTTGAATGCCCCTTTATTTGAATTCATTAAATTCTGAAATACAGTTGCATCTGTGTCCTTTCATTTTTCTATATGGTGTATATCTTCTTTTCATGCTGAAGTGTACACATGCGTGTAAAACTTGGGCCTAGTTCTCTAAAAGCGCAGAGATGCGAATCAGAATTGTCTATATTAAGGACCTGATTCTTCAAGGCACTGAGCATCTTCAACTCAATGAAGCCAAACGCTTGAGAGCACTTGACATCTTGGAGCGTTGAGACCCCATCTGAGTTGATGGCTGTTTTTCGCCTTCGATATAGAATCAGGTGTCTGCATTTAATCACTTTGGAATAATTATTGTACCCCAAATTCTAAATGTTCAGTCTTTTGAGCAGTTCCTAATACTTGAAGAAGAGATGGAGTGTGATACAGGAAAATGCATGCTTTTGGAATAATGTGAAATGCCATTTTGGTAAATCTGAATAGCATTGTTCTGGAATTCAGGAGTTCAGGTTTGAGCTAGATGAGCTAGGTGCATCTTGTGTTGGTTTATGCTTTTTCTTGGTACACTGATGTCTGTGCATTTAGGTATGCGTGATGCTCCACATCATTGGCTGGATGCAAAGGATCCCCAGAAGAATTTTCCTCTTTTCTAAGTTCCCACTACAGTCCTCTGCATTCCCTGAAATGCTTTCCCTGGATGTCAAGGGACTTAAGGGAACAGAATGGGGTTTGATGTGTGGTATCTACATTGGGATGGGGGAACTACCAAAAATTGCTCCCCTTTGCATGAGTGGAAGTGGCTTTCTACTTGTGGAAGAAGCCTTTGGGTTCAATTCCAAGCGTGTATGTTTACAGTACTTTTTTCGAAGGAGTGGATGATATGTTATTTAAATCAGTTTTTGTATCGGGGGGGGGGGCTGGGTTTACTGGCCTTTCCAATCATATGATGGCCCTCTTTGCTATTGTATCAGGCTCTGGAGCGTCACAATTTTTCCCTTTACATATTCAAGGACACTACTTTTCTCTATCTCACAATCTATTATGCTCACTGGTAGAGGAAAATGGTAAGTGTCTAACTGACTGCTTTAAAGTTTCCCTTCCATCTGGAGCAATGTCAGGATTCAAAGAAACTCTGGCCAGGTCCAAAAAGAGCCATGTTCATTCTTGAACTCCAGCAGGAATTATCAGGAGAAGGTTAGTGAGCCATTTGGAAGCTGGAGGTCCTTTGGGGGCAGAAGCGATGTTTAACCCAAGCTGGTTTATTTGCTTCACAAAGATCTGAAATGGGGAATGGAAGCAATGAAGAAATTTCCCCAAACTCCCATCTGGAATTAAGGGTATGGAAGGAGCATTGGTTCCCACATGGAACAGCATAAGGTCACTGTGAATGTTGTTTTGTTACAATGAGGAGAGAAATAGTCATAGAGGTTTCTCTGGCAAAAGGGAGTTGGCTTAACGATAGGGATAATCCATTGCATACTGCTACTGTCCATCTTGATGGAACAATGTTTGAGTCCAGTGGCACCTTTAAGACCACCTTTGTTGGTCTTAATCTATGTCCATCTTGATAAACTTCTTGGGGAACCGTAGCATTGGGGGTGTTTCCATTTCTGATTCCCACCCTTCCCAAGCATAGTAGCCCAGTACAGACCTTCCCGGCACATTGATGCAGTGCGGAGAGAGAGAATAGGCATGTACTTGCTGATGTCCGGGAGGCCACTTCATCTGCATGGTCATGCTCCACAGACAACCAGGCAATCATGTGGAGGCAGGTGGCAAGGCCAGTGCACTCATGCCCATTGTGCCTCCCCACAACAGTGAGTTCATGTGTGGCAAGGTTGTTGTCTTTAACAGGCTAGTGAGAACATAACAGGCTAGTGAGAACAAAGGGAGGGAAGGTTTCTGCAGGTAAATTCCTTCCTATGTTTCTTTTTCTGTATGAATAACTAACACAGCTATCTTTAGAAACAGAGCTGCGGTGTGGCTATAAGTAGGCAGGGCTCTTTTTGTAGCAGGAACTCCTTTGCATATTAGGTGACACACCCCTAGTAGCCAATCCTCCAAGTGCTTACAGTAGCCCCTGTAAGAAGAGCCCTGTAAGCTCTTGGAGGATTGGCTACATTAGGGGTGTGTCGCCTAATATGCAAAGGAGTTCCTACTACAAAAAGAGCCCCGAGTGGGAGGGGCTAAATTAGGGAGGAGTCAGGGTTTGTGGATTTGATTACTAGATCTCCTACCTTATTCTTCATAATTTGAACACTACTCTCAAAGCAATATTGAAAGTGAACACTTGTCGTCTGGCTACTTCAAAAGCCACAGGCTTTGTGAGATATATATGCTCATACAAAGCTGGACACGATCTTGTCCTGACAGACAAGAGGACACATATCTTATTCACTGCTTCAGCAGACTAATCCTGTTCCACCCAACACTCATGTACATATTTGCAATGAAGCAAGAATTGATCATCCTTAGGGCTCCCGATATTGCTGAGATGAATGCTTTGAAAATGGTAAGCCTCTGGAAACAGCAGCAAAAAGGAGGTATCTTTTCTTCTTGATGTGTCCTGGGCTACGTTCAGAAAAAAACATCTCATGATGCTTCACATGATTTAAAGCAACTGTGAGCACTCCCACCAAGATTTCAGGATGTTTAAGATTTTTCCTCTAATCTGTAGACTGAATTTCTGGTGCCTCCGACAAGTAAATGTGTGTGTGCATGCATGCACGCCTCTGAACAGATTGGCAGTCAGGTTTTATTTTACTTGCTTCTAATGGCTAAGTCTTCTCAATCGTATCAGAATTTCTAAGCAATAATAGAGATTTCCCCCCCTTCGAAATATTTTAAATGAAGGGATATGCTGTATGATGTGAAGGAGCTGTAACTCATTTAGAACTACTATGGCAGTACATTAATTTTTAGTCAAGTTTTTAGCACAAAAAAGTATTCTTTGCCTTCATGCTAGGGGCTCAATCCTTCAAAGTGCATTTCTCTCTCTGGATTTGCAATTAATTCTGGACAGGTGGGGTCGTTTGAGAGGCGCAGAGTGACAGTTGCCACTTTGTAGGATTAGACCCCATATGTCCTGTGATACTAAAGCTGAGTCTTGTAGGGGTGTGTTAAACCTTGACAGCCTTGAACTGTCTTCTTCCCTTCCAGAAAGATTTCTTCCCCCCCCCCCCCCCCGGCAAGCAGTAATGTACAAAGTTAGAAACATTAAAAACATGGAGTTGGAAGGGATCCCAATGGTCATCTAGTCCACCTCCCTGCCCAATGCAGAACAAGTTGCATGCATATTTCTGTGCATGGTATTTGGTGTGTGAAATCCATGAAGTATTTTGAAGTGGCATTTTATTTTTCCCCCAGTTAAGTAAGACTAAGTGGTGCAGAATATAATAAAACTGGATGTGATCCATGTGATGGCTCTGAATGGGCCACATTATAAAAAAACAAAAACAAAATAAATGCAGCAGTATTGCCTGATAAGAAAACATTCTCTAGAACCTTTTATACTGAGACTGCTTGACAAGAGAGTTTAACCTTCTGTGGGTTAAAATCAAAATGTTTATATATTTTTGCTTTTGAAGAAATGTATTTCTGAAGAATATACCCCGTTCGTTTTGTTGCTTTCCCCCCTCAATGCCAAACAGAACTCTTACACTGAAAAAATAGATCTACATAAGACACATATTGTGCTGTGTAAAACGTCAGTGGGATTAACAGTAAGGATTTCAGTACAAGTTACTTAAATAATGCATAAATAGGATGTCAGATGTCTCTTGTTTTAAAGGGGTGTTTGCCATTTGGAAAAGTATCTCAGCCCATTACAGCTCTGCAGAGCCCATAAAACAGATACCTGAGCTTATAATGTTCCTTATTTTCAAATCTTTGATCTGCCGACTCAAGTGTTGGCTAATATGAAGACCAGCTGAACATTTAACAATTAGCTTCTCAGTAACACTAATGGATTGCAATGCAGCAAAATAAATGCTTACATTGTAGGCTATGAGATGAGTCGTGCCATCCTGAGTAGAGTTGCTCTCTTCTAAGTCTGCTGAAATCAGTGGGGTTTAAAGGGTGTAGCTCTGTTTAGGCTTGCACTGGTGCTTTCTTTTCTCTATATGTTTTCATAAGCATTTGGAAATCCTGTTTTTTACAGCCTCTGCTAAATGCACTGGTACTTAAATATGCCTCAATAAATAAACTTTCAATTATTGTGCAGTGAGTAGATCCACAGCTAGGATGGCAATCTGAAACCAATGGGCTAACTAGTAATTATGCCAAATAAACAGTTTTGATGAATGTAATAATTTGGACTCAAAGGATGGCTACCCTTTAATTCCCCTCTCCTCCAAAAAACTTTAGTTGCTGTTCAGGTTTTTTTAAGTATATATTAAACATTTTGTAATAAAAAGGTTGTATGGCTTAGTTCCTCTTGGCCAGAAGGATTTCTATCTGCAGAGGCGACTTTCTTGCCTCCTCCACCTTTCTGTGGCAGACTGAAACACTGAAATCTTGTTCTTGGAGGACAGGGTCCGCCAAGAATGGGGGGGGGGTCTTTTGAAGTTGCCACAGGAGGGGGAGAGGTGAGAATGCTGTGCACTGCAAGCAGAAATCCTGCCTGCCTGCAGAAAAATTCTGGGGGATCTAAGCTGTACATTTCTTCTCTGACAGAATGTTTTCACATCAGTTATAACATTGGCTTTTAAATTTTCTTCATGAGGATCCCCCCCACCCCAATTTTCTTTGTTTCTGGACACAGTCCTTTAAAAATCCATGGGATTTTACAGTGGGTTGTGAGCAATGCTCCCTCTAAGCTGTGGAATCTTGTGAACACAAATTCTACTTTGTGAGCTACTGGCATTAAAGTTGTAAGTGAGTGATTTGGCTACTGTATAAATTAGTTTGTTCTGGAGCCATCCTTCCTGAGCTGAGACAAGAATGTGTACGCTGGAGCCTAAAAAAACTGTGAGTTAGCTCACACTAACTCAGCTTAGAGAGAACACTGGTTGTGAGTGGGTTCATTTCAAACATTTATATGCTGCTCCTTCAAAGACCTGATTGTCAAAACATAAAATCATTAAAATTAACAACCATTAAAACCCAGCCATTAGTGGTTAGGTCCTGCAAGACTTGAGTTCAGGTCCCCACTCAACCATGAAGTCCACTCTGCAAAAATTTCCCGCTGAAATGGGCCAGCAAATGTGTGCAGAGCTAAAACTGTTATGCTAGAACGTGTTCATTAACACCTATGTTAATGTTCTCAATTGAGCTCTGCAACGATAAAGTCATACCTGTTATTCCTCTATTGGTATGTCAGGTTGCAGCTGAATATATTCGTAGGTATTTGTGTAAAATCCATGCAATTCTTTTTGTTATGACCAACCGAAGTAACACAACATGTTGTGTAAGCTTTCAAGTTCTCCAGAGCTCTTCATCAGAATGGATGTTAAAAACACACAGAGGTGGTGATGGGGGGCACACCAGCATCCTTCAGGCCAGGGTGTTAAGGCCTCTGTCAGCATCATGTGCTAGAGCAGGGGTGGCCAACCTTGCTTAACGTAAGAGCCACATAGAATAAACGTCAGATGTCTGAGAGCCGCAAGACAGGAACAAATATCACGCACACGTTTTTATTTTTTAAAATATGCAAATTTGCTTTTTATTAACGTTAAATGGGACTGCCAAAAATAAAAACAAACGAGGAAAACCGGTTATTGATAATGATATTACTTGTTTGCTAATGATATTGAGAGAGAGAGAGAGAAAAGGAGAGAGATGGAAAGAAAGAATTAAAGAAGTGGAAAGAAAGAGAGAGAGAGAAACTAGGAAAGCAAATAGATGGGAGGGAGGAGGGAAGGAAGGAAGGAAGGGAGAAAGAGAGAAAAAGCATGCCTCCCCTTTGCTTCCCCAGCTGCCCTGCCAGGAGCCGCACAATATGTGTGAAAGAGCCGCGTGTGGCTCCCGAGCCACAGGTTGGCCACCCCTGTGCTTAACAAACTTCAGTGGGTACAAGGTATGGCTACATGGTATCAGATCACACACTGAGTGTATGTGATTGGAATGAAGTGAAGCATTATACAGTGTATGTCACCCAGTTTATACAAATGAGATCCCTTCTGTGTTCTGTCATCCCTCAAAGCTTAAACCCACAGAACTCATGACTATCTCTATATCTATGAATACTGAACTGATTTGTGTGACTGATTTATTTCTTTCCATGTGTTTTCTAAGTCAAAGTACTTGCTACAGAAGGCTCACTATTTGTTCTTGGTATTTCCAGTTGCCTTTAAGGAGAATCCGATGGCCTTAGTAAAACGAGATCCTTCTCAAATTAATTGTGACTTCTGTTAAAGTGAAAATGCTACGTCTGTCATGAAGCCATCTGCACTGGTTAAAAAAGGTTGCGTGAATTGTGCAACACAGGTTGAAAGTTTAGCGTTCAGAAATGGGGTGTGTGTGGTTTTTTTGGTTGACTCTTTACATAAATTCCGGGTCTGTTCTGCACTCTGGCATGCAAAGTCTTTTGACCTTGATGCCAGCAAGTGATATTTTGAAATCCTTGGGCTAAGTGTAACTGGAAGAGCAAAAGAAAAGCACCTACGTCAATCTGAACAATAAGCCCCACCCTAAATAATACAGACTCAAGTGAGCACAACTGCAGTGAAATATATTTACAAATGAATCCTGTTGCTCTATTAATTTATGGTGTAATTACGGCAATTCTTCCCACCTTGTTTTCAGTACTTCTTAATCATTAAGCTGGAAGCCTGACAGCAGTGCCAGCCCTGGCATGATTCTCTTTGACTAAAACCTTGTAAATTAACACAATTAGCACAGCATCATGCTGCTAATTAACTTCCTGTGTCTGGTGCAGCGGATGTGCAAACAAGGAAGAGGGAATCAGAAGGGAATAAACATGCCATTCTGTTACCAAACTGTCTGCGGCATTAGGACTAGCTCAGGGAGGCTAAGCTTGGCCATGTCAAGATGCCAGAGTCAGGCGAGGAGAGCTCAAGGGTGTCTGGGAAGAAAAAGCAATCTACGGCGGAAAGAGATTCTCCAAATAATCTGCAGGAGGCTTGGAAGGAAACCTATGCCACGGATGCTTTGTTTCAGACTAAGCTTCCTTCTTATCGGAAAATCTGTACCAGAGGGCACTAGACAGGTTGCAATTTTTTATTTATATATATATATATATATATATATATATATAAAAAGATCTTTTTTATATATAAAACCAGGAGAGATTACTGAAGCCTTCTTCAGGGCTGCCAGCCATGCCAGGCAGAGTTAAAGGAGCCTTTTCTTTAAATGCCGGTGAACTCTCTGTGCCATGATGGGTTACCAAAGGTACAACCAGATCAAGATCCCCTCATTTCTTCGGCCCGATAAATTGTACAAAAGAAGTGGTTGTGCTGCATTGCTTACTCTGCTCCAACAGTGTTTTTCAACCAATGCCCCCCCCTCGAACTTTTTTAGCAACTAGGCTGCATTTCATTTTTTTTCTTCTCTAGCTATATCCCCCCCCCTTTCCCCTGTATCCTAGAGGCAGGGTGGGAGAGGGGGAGGGGGGAAGGAGGAGAGCAGGCAAAAAGACCGACAGGCAAGTGATGCTTGGGCGCTTTCTCTCCCCCCCCCCCCCCCACGCCTCAACAACAGAACTGTGAGGCAGAGAGCAGCCAGTTGTAATTCATACCGAGTTGTAAGCTTTGTGTGATGAAAGCAACAGAGCGCTGCCTGGGAGATTGCTTTGCTGCACTCCACGAAGCAGATTTGAAACTGTCGTGGACCACTTTAGATGAGAGTTGGATTATGGAATGACCTGCTATGTCTGTGTCATATTGTTCTGTGCAGGGTGCATTATACTGTGCTAACTAGGTATTCAGTACCAAATAAGAAAGGTATCCTAGATATGATCTGTCAGCTGTGTCTCGATTTTTTTTTTCTCAAATCTGTTAAAATTTAAAACTGCAATAAGGGAAGACAGAATGCTGAGGATATTTAAAACATGTTACCAAACACTTAACCCATTCTAAGAATATTACAGATGTACATGGTCATCCTTTTTTTTTTTTTTTTTAAATGAAGTGTGGCTCAAATCATTTTTTCCATTTCCTCCCTCTGAATTAGCAAAATATGGCATGGAGACATATATGTGTAGGCTCATTTAAAGCAAGATTTTTATTGGCAAAAGGCTATTACAAGCCATCTAAATCCATACAGTTTTAAATAACGTCTTGTTTTAAGCACAGCATTTGTCAGAAGTATAATGAGGAAATCAGGTGCATTTACTGAGATTGCTTTTCATTATCCTGTGAGAGTCCTAATTTTGATTTCTCTTTTTCCCCTCCCACAATCCTCAGGCTTGAAGATGCAGTGGACGCCAGAGCATGCCCAGTGGCCAGAACAGCACTTTGACATCACTTCCACCACCCGGTCTCCTGCCCACAAGGTGGAAGCTTACCGTGGACATCTACAGCGCACCTATCAGTATGCTTGGGCTAATGATGACATCTCTGCTCTGACTGCTTCAAATCTGCTAAAAAAATATGCAGAAAAATATTCTGGTATTTTGGAAGGGCCAGTGGACCGGCCCCTCCTGAGTAATTATTCAGAGCCTCCGTCAGGGCTGGTGAATGGTCGAAAAAGTGAGAGCGAGCCCTGGCAGCCTTCTTTGAACTCTGAGAGCGTTTATCCTATGAACTGTGTCCCAGACGTTATTAGCGCCAGCAAAGCTGGTGTAAGTACTGCCCTCCCTCCAACAGATGTCTCGGCTAGCATAGGGAGTTCGCCTGGGGTGGCCAGTAACCTGACAGAACCGAGTTATTCCAGTAGTACGTGTGGAAGTCATACAGTCCCTAGTCTGCATTCAGGGCTCCCGTCTCAGGAATATGCCACAGGATACAATGGATCTTACTTGCATACGAGTTACAGTGGCCAGCCAGCACCTGCACTTCCTTCCCCTCATCCATCCCCTTTGCATAGCTCTGGGCTGTTACAGCCACCTCCACCCCCGCCACCCCCACCAGCACTCGTACCGGGCTACAATGGGACAACCAACCTTTCCAGTTACAGTTATCCATCTGCAAGTTATCCCCCTCAAGCTGCTGTTGGACCTGGATACAGCCCTGGCAGTGCACCTCCTCCTTCAGCATACCTGCCTTCAGGAATCCCTGCTCCAACTCCTCTGCCCCCAACCACCGTACCTGGTTACAGCTACCAGAGTCATGGTTTAACGCCCATTGCACCCTCTGCCCTGACAAACAGTTCCGCAAGTTCCCTCAAAAGAAAAGCTTTCTATATGGCAGGGCAAGGAGAAATGGACTCCAGTTACGGAAATTACAGCTATGGCCAACAGAGATCCACACAGAGTCCCATGTATAGGATGCCTGACAACAGCATTTCGAATGCTAGTAGGGGGAATGGCTTTGACAGAAGTTCTGAAACGCCCTCCTTAGCATTTAAGCCAACAAAGCAGATCATGTCTTCTGATCAGCAAAGAAAATTCAGCCAGTCCAGTAGGGCTCTAACACCCCCTTCCTACAGTACTGCTAAAAATTCTCTTGGGTCGAGAGCAAGTGAACCTTTCGGGAAGTATGGCTCTCCAGTAATGAATGAACATGGTGATGAACACAGGCAGCTCCTTCCTCACTCAATGCAAGGCCCAGGACTTCGTGCAGCTACCTCATCCAACCACTCTGTGGACGAGCAACTGAAGAATACTGACGCACACCTCATAGACCTTGTAACCAACGAGATTATCAACCAAGGACCTCCTGTGGACTGGAATGACATTGCTGGCCTAGATCTGGTAAAGGCTGTCATTAAAGAGGAGGTTTTATGGCCAGTATTGAGGTCAGATGCATTCAATGGGCTGACTGCTCTACCTCGGAGCATCCTTTTGTTTGGACCTCGGGGAACAGGCAAAACATTAATGGGCAGATGTATAGCTAGTCAGCTGGGGGCCACGTTTTTCAAAATTGCTGGCTCTGGCCTTGTCACAAAGTGGTTAGGGGAAGGGGAAAAGATTGTTCATGCCTCTTTCCTTGTGGCAAGGTGTCGCCAGCCCTCGGTGATTTTTGTTAGTGACATTGATGTGCTCCTTTCATCCCAAGTGAATGAAGAACACAGTCCAGTATGTCGGATGAGAACCGAGTTCCTTATGCAGCTGGACACTGTTCTAACTTCTGCTGAGGACCAAATAGTAGTAATTTGTGCCACCAGTAAACCGGAAGAAATAGATGAATCTCTTCGAAGGTACTTCATGAAACGACTTTTAATCCCACTTCCTGACAGCACAGCGAGGCACCAGATAATAGTACAACTGCTCTCACAGCACAATTACTGTCTCAATGACAAGGAGGTTGCACTGCTTGTCCAACGTACAGAAGGCTTTTCGGGACTGGATGTTGCTCATTTGTGTCAGGAAGCGGTAGTAGGCCCACTCCATGCCATGCCAGCCACAGACCTTTCAGCCATTATGCCCAACCAGTTGAGGCCCGTTACGTATCAAGACTTTGAAAACGCTTTCTGCAAGATACAGCCTAGCATATCTCAAAAAGAGCTTGACACATATGTTGAATGGAACAAAATGTTTGGTTGCAGTCAGTGACGTCTTTTTTAAAAAAACAAAAACAATGTAATGAATGTTGGTGCGCGCGCACACACACTTACATGCATACAACCTGCTATATAGGGCATGGAACCCCTTTTCCAGTAGTGTTTAAAGTTGTAAAAGGGTCCTGGGGGGGGAGGGGAAAAACCCAACGATCACCTTGTGTCTAAAGAGCCAGGTGCAGGCTTGAATGAATAGGGCATCAAATATGAGCTTGTTGATGTGAAAAGCCACAGGTAACAGAAGGCATCTCTTGATGTGCCCATTCCATTCAGGCTAGACAACACACTTTCACCATGGCGCAAGGAGCCAAGTGGGTTGATTTCTCCAACCCCCTCTACCCCAAGAAGGACATGAACCCTGTGTGTTGATTCCATTCTGCTGTTCTTGAGATTTAGTTGTTGTCAAGTGCCTGAAGTGGTGCTTTATTTTTATTATTATTATTATTATTTTTTGTTTGCCTCACAATTACATTGGTGGCATGTGCTAATATAAAGAGCTTTAACTTCAGAAATGTTATGGGACTAAAGAAATGAATGGTCGTGTTGCGACAGAGAAACAGATCTTTTTTTCCCTCTCTCGGCTATCTATAAGAGCAACAGTATTCCTCAATCCTGTCTGTTCTGCGGTACTAAACTAAGAACAGGTAAAACAGGGTAACGGTAAATCTGGACTTTAATTTTCCGCAGTTCATTTCTTTTAATGTTCTGTCTGCAAAAAAAAAAAAAGAAGAAGAAAAAAGAAAAAGAAAAAAACTCAGGAAAGTGATTGTGATTTGTACAGTACCTCAAAGGAATGTGTTGAAGGCACTATGTACTGCTGAGAGTTAATAGGCTAGGCTTCAATGTTACTTTATATTAAATATGTATGTTTACCTCAACAGTTGGGAAAAAATGGCAAGGAAAAATAACTTTGAATGTATCCAGGAACAAGCTGAAAAGTGTATTATAACTGAATCTTTTAAACCTTTTAAAATAGAAACAAAGGGGTATCAGTGTTAAAAAAAATGGTTTTTTTTAAAAGAAAACATTGGGGATCAGATTAGAGCACGTGAAATTTTCATGGCAGTAAAAGTCCTTAGTCCTTGACGATTTTGTGACGAGTTGCAAGACAGTGCGCAGAAAACAAGAAAGGCCACTCTGTCAACTTATATAATCATCTGGGACAGCATCTAGCTAGTGACTCTGAGAGGCAAATTACCTTAAGATAGCCACTGCTTTTGTATCTTGGTTAGAGTCATTGCTGTTCTGATTATTTCATTGAGCCAATAGAGCAGAATCATTCTAGGTCACTAAGAGGGCTTATGGGTGGTCGAGCTGTTTACAGTAATGCTTTAGAGTAGTGACCAAACAACAAGAGCGAGGCAAAAATTAAACCCTCAATTTTCCCTCTCCCCCATCTCTCATTTTCCACGCACAGATTAATAGTAAATGTGCATTGCCTGGTTTTTGTTGTTGTTGTTTTATTTTAAGTTTACTCATTTCATGCCCTTTCAGACTGGAGCATGCCCATCATTTTATTTCTACCTCAGTTTTTTGTTGCGTGTGTGTGTGTGTGTGTGTGATTTTTTTTAAACTCCCTTGGGAAGCAAAGTAAGGAGCTGGGCAAGTCAGATTCCATCCAGAATGCCAACCTGTTTTAATGAGTTTGAAAGAACCGGGGGACGAGATTCCTTCCTGAAGTGAAGTGTCTGTCTATACCTTTTCTGCCTTTTCCGTCTCTCACTCAGCAAGGACAAAATGGCTGCAGACTCCTCTTCTTCTAAGAAGGCGGGCTGGCTGGCATAACATGGCATTTTGTTCAGCTTGTGCCCCTGCTTCACATTGTCTCTCTTTTCATTCTTTAATGCTTTTATGAGCAATTCTTTTCATGACAGCTGACTGATGCTGGTAATGGCTCTGAGCAGTGTACACTGTAGCATTCGGAGCCTCTGTGGCCAGAAGAGCAGAACAGTCTTTTCTTTTGTGGCCGGAATGCAATTTTTTTTTTGTTTACTTTAAAGAGAGAGTGGCAGAACACTTGCAAAAGCACTGGTGTTTAATCTTTCTTTTAAGCAACGTACCTTTTTTAAAAAGTGAAATAAATGCACTGGTGGGGGGGGGGGGTCTTAAGGGGGGGAAATTCCATTCAGTTACCTGGCTGTTTTGTATCCTTTAAAACAAATGTCCGGTTGCCTTACATACTATTTACGGGGCTATCCTTGGCAGAGTGACACCCTTTTAAGTCCATGGAAGTCAGTGGTCTCAGAAGGGTGTAACTGCGCTCAGGATTGTACATTCAGCTAAAACATCTAGGCATTTAGAAAGTTAACAGTGGATAGACTGCTGGCCTTTTATGCCCTTTTTATTTTTAAAAGACTTTTTAAACATCTGTTGCTAAGCAAAGAAAACAAGCAAACAAACCAAAATTTACATTCTAGTGATTTTTCTTCAATTTAAACTTTTTTTAAGCAGATGTCTATTTTATAAAAACAGTGCCTTTCACTAAAGATGTAATAACCTAAACCTTATTAGATGGTTTGCTTTTTCAGTTGGTGAATGCCTTCCTTTCCCCCCTTCTATCTCCTTGGGCATCTCCCATTGCATCCTCCTTTCTGGCTGGGAAATCCAAACGCCCCCTTTGCTATAGATTCGTATTGACCTTGCAGATGGATTTACTGATTCAGATTGCTGACCAGCCCACTGCATTTTCTGTTCGCTGTCATGCTGTGCTTGCTTAAAAGGGTCAAGCACATTTTGGAAACCTAACTTGGGCTTAAATCACAAAATCTATAAATCCCTTTGAATCAATATTATTAACTGATTTTAAGTAAGCGTCACGCCAGACCAGTGTGATGTCTTCCAGACCCACTAGTCATCTTTTAATCTGAAGAGAATGAAATTTACAGGCGCTCATTATGACTTCTACTTTCTCATTATGAGTCTTGGACAAGGAAGTGATTACTTTAAATATGAAAAAGCCAAGATTATAAGAGGAAAGAATTCCGAGCGTTGATTTTCCCACCACTCAAAGTATTGAATTTTGCATTGTTAATCCATTGCTGAAAGCTCCAGTGGTTTTCATCCCAAGTGAAAGCTAGGTGGGCCATAGTGCTTTGGCAGACATGGGAAATGTTTACCCCATCATCCTTTTACAGACAGAAAGCAAGCTATGACATTCTGTCAACTCTCTGCTATGAAAGTTTCCTGGTAAATGAAATTGCTTAGGCTTTGTCCAGTGTGCTCGGGCTCCATTTGCTCATTTTAACAAACCATCCCTATGCTAAGAGGGAGGCAACTGCTTCTGCACGCCATCTGTAAACAAGGCCATCTCTCTCTCTCACTCTCTCTCTCTCTCTCTCAAATGTTGCTATATTCTTCTCCATGTGGATTTCTTCTCTATATGTTTCCTTATACCGGGAACCAGATCCCGGGTCTTAAGCTTCCAGGGAATTTGGGTGTGCCATGACTGAGAAGACTGCATTTTTGTGGAGCAGATCACTATGGTCAACCTTTGTGCATTTAAAATGGCTCCCATTGGAAGGTGCTGCGATCTGCTTCAGCTGGTCAGAACTGTGGGTTCTGCAGCAGTGCACAAATGAAACTAGCAGATAGGATTGCATAAGGGTGCACAGAACTTGTGTCTTTAACAGAGGGAAGAATATCAATAGTTGCAGCTCCAGCCACTATTACAGCTCTATGATGGTGGAAGCTTTGTCTGTCAAATATCTCTCTTCTGTGCAACTATTAATCAATTAAAGGCATAAAAGCCCTGCTCCATAATGCTAGCTTGTTAGATCATTCTTTGAATAGGTTGGGGTATACAGCTGGCTGTACTGGCCTATCAAAATAGTGTTTGTGCCTGTACAGATTGTGACTCTAATGGAAACAGCTATTTTTGCATTAGACAGGGGTTCCTTTTTTATGCAATAGCAGTAACAATGTTGACAATGTCAAAAGCAAAGGAGTTTGTTTGTCTGCCAGCCAAATTATCGATGCCAATTCAAAATGTAGCATTTATGTAAGTTTGTGGCAGAAATACTTCATTTCTGGCATGATTATCTCCCCAAATATTTAGACTGTTAGAGAGAGTAGTGCAAAGTTTGCTGACTGAGCTGATCAATGGAATGTGAAGGCAGTTTAAGGCTATTTACTTTTGCACAAAATATTTCTCTGTTAGTCAATTTGTATTCTATTCAAATGCAGATAGATGGGTAAAACGGTTTTTCTTGTGCATTTCAAACCCATCAAGGAGAAAATAAAACCTCCCAGTAAAACACATAGGCAAAGCACCATCTGGGAAAGCTAGCTCATCTGTCCAGGGGCTATGCTCTGTAAAATAGTACAAGGTCATTTTATATGGGCTGGCATAATACTTTGCTAGGCAATTTTCAAAAGGAGATAATCTAATGTAAAAACCCCAATTAATTCCAACAGATGTTGGTAGATGGTAATGTGTTTACATGTCAAAAGCTGCAAACAAAGGTTTCTGCTGCCTGAAAACATGTAGAACTTTGAATAGATAAGCAGTTATTGGTCCCATCTTACGTTTTTCATCCCATCAATGCAGGCTATAGCTTAGGAAAGTGAGAGTGAAATTTTAAAAAGCGACATTCCCCCAAAAAAGTGAAATTAAATTCAAATTTTATTATACTAATTTTATTCTACTGCAAGCATGTCGATTTCAGTGGTATTTCTGACCACCTACCTAATCGAGAATTTATTACATTAATCTCTAAGGTATATATACATACACACACAGGTATATATTGGTTTTCTTCCCTAGGCATGGCACAGCCTATTGGAAACATCTCCTGCACAAGTTCCATTATAATGAATATGAGTTGCCCAAGATTTGCTCTTGTGCAAATCCCATTCTTTTCAACAGGACATGTACAGACCAAACCCCTGGCATGTACACCGGATCTGAATATGGACATGCGTTGCCCTACAGCACTAACTCCCTCTCATCTCATAGATGTGCATGTGTGTGTACTATATTTATCTGTGCTACCTACCAAACCTGAACTCTTTTTCTTCCTTCCTTCCTTTCTTTTTCTTTTTTCTTTATCTTTACTAGGAAAGATGGAAAGCTTTTCTGTTGCTTAACCATTTGCAGATTTATATATGAAGCACATTAGTAAACACAGGGGTGGTAATATTCCTAGATTCTAAGGAACAGCTGTACTGGGGACTAGTCGATACATGAACTGAATCTTCCCACTCTGCAAAGACCTTTGGTTGACATTCGATTTTGAACCTGCCAGATACATTTTTGTGAACCAGGGATACTGCATCTTTAATGAACAAGTCTCTACTCTTTCCCCTGTTTTTAAATACAACGCAAGGAGTGTAGCACCAGGCTCTGCAATTGTCAAAGACAATTAGACTGAAAGCAGGAAAATTTCACCTCCCTGTCTGGGTGATATGTACAATGTCGGCAGTGTGGGTCAGCCTTGCTACAGAGTTGTGTGAGAATATATGAATCAGTCCTATAGAATGTTAAATATTTATAAAATGGTTCTGTTCTGCACCAAGGTTGGGAACGCAGTTATTCCTTCTCGTTGTCTTACAATATACAAAGAAGCAAAAGTTTATTTTCACACCTAAACTTTGTGTGTGTGTGTGTTTGTTTGTTTCAACCTCTTTTTCTTTTCCGTTGTTCTTGTGGTTTATAAGCAGTCACTAGTGTTTTTTTTTCCTTCTTTTTTTATAATTATATATATATAAATATATATATAGATTTCCTCCTGCTCCTGCATTGGGTGTGTATTCAGACATTGTTCTTTGAAACCATTTCTACCTCATTGCTACATATTGTACATGTAGTATTTATTTGTTGTCTTTTTTTGAATGTCATGCATTTCGTAAGAAAGACTCGTCCTTGAACTTGAACAGTCTACCTCAGAAAGACTGTCTCTACACTGAACAGTATTAACCACCGCAATGATAAGATGCATTAGCAAAGTGTGGCAGGGTAGATAATGCATGGGGGGGACTTGGGATACTGATGGACTTTTAATTGTACTCTTGGAACACAAGATTGTTTAAAGGAACTCAAAGGAAATTATGCACTGTGCAGATATTTATCAAGGTCCCACTTTTTGGCATACTATGGTAAATGCAGCTTTATTCTGATGAAGCCTGATTTTGGACCATTATATATCTTGTCAATTTTCAAGCATTCTTTGCATTGGCAATCTGGCTACATTCTAGTCCTCTATCCTGTTAACTGGCATACAGTACTACTTGGCTCTTAAACTGAAAACAAATGATGGTACACATAAGAATTTTTTCCGTCTTCAGTGATGTAAAATGCGTCATGCACTGCAAGACTTATATACATACTTTGTACTAAAAAAAAAAAAAAGAACTGCATATATAAGAGTCTGTGCAAGGTTTTAACAGAAACCAAAAAAAAGGCACTTCCCAAAGGACTTAAATATGTGCTCCAATCCTGCACACTGTTCCGCACATTTAAATTCCACTGAAATTGACTTAAACATGTGCAGATGTGCACAGGATTGCAGCCGTGGAGTCAAGGCGTTCGTGTTCTGTAATCAAATAGTTTTATTGCTGATTCTGCTTTATAAACGTTTGCTTTTAGAAATAATTGTACACGGATGGCACATTTGCAGTACTTTGTATGAAGTATTTTATATTTTATTATTTATTTTCACATCATGTTTTCCCTCCTCATTGTCTCCACCAGTTTTACATTACTGTAGGAGAAGGATACAACTTTCTCTCCCCCCCCCCTTGCTCTCTTTTAAAGAAAAAATGCTGAAATGGGTAAACCACCCCCAATTAATGCATGGACTTTTCTAGTTGCTTGTTGGCAAATTGTGGATCTTTTAACAAAATAAATAAATGAACTGTGACAATCCACAACTCTCACAGATGTGAATGCAGAAATGCATCTGAAAATTCTTGGTATGCCCGACAATCTGTTCTTTAAGTTCCATTAACAAAGTAGCATCAGATCCTTTCCACTAC